>CATKUP010000033.1:2594666-3892000 GCA_949786385.1 Onychomys leucogaster | reverse complement strand
GGCCCTAAGGCTTCCTACATGCAAGAATTCAATTCAGGTAAGGACAGTTACTTTACAGCTCAAACGACCTACATCGTTCACAAAGCTCACACCTTTCGGATCTTACCAGACAATCATTGGATGTCAGAGGACCAGTACTTTGTATCAGTTTCAGAAGCAGATTTGGACTACATATGGTCCGTCTGTGTACGAAAATCCGTTCTTTGGCCTTGGCACACTCAGATTTCCTGCTGTATTAGAGACTCTAGAAAGGAAGAGTGTGCATCTCTCTCGAAAGCAGAGTGTGATCCATGGATGAGAACTCTGCTGTGTGGTCCCCTTCAGAAATGGAGTTAAATCCCTGACTCTGTGTCTTCCTATAAGCAAGACTTCGTTTCAGGTAACGGCAGTCACTTTTCAGCTCAAACGAACTACATCGGTTCACGAAGCTCACACGTTTCTCATCTTAACTGACAAGCATTGGATGTTAGAGGTCCAGTGCTTTGTATCAGTTTCAGAAGCAGAGTTGGACTAGATATGGTCAGTATGTGTAGGAAACACCGTTCTTTTGTTCTCAGCACACTCACGTTTCATGCTGTCCTAGAGACTCTAGAAAGCAAGAGTGTGCTTCTTGCTCTAAAGCAGAGTGTGATCAATGGATGAGAACTCTGCTGTGTGTTTCACTTCAGAAATGGAGTTAAATCCCAGGCTCTGAGTCTTCCTACAAGCAAGACTTCGTTTCAGGTATGGGCAGTTACTTTACAGCTCAAACGAACTACATCGTTCACGAAGCTCACATGTTTCGGATCTTACCTGACAAGCATTGGATGTTAGAGGACCTGTGGTTTGTTTCAGTTTCAGAAGCAGAGTTAAACTAGATATGTTCCATTTTTGTAGGAAACACAGTTCTTTTGTTCTGAGCACACTCATGTTTCCTGCTGTATTAGAGACTCTAGAAAGTAAGAGCATGCTTCTTGCTCTAAAGTAGAGTGTGATCCGAGGATGAGAACTATGCTGTGTGTTTCCCTTCAGAAATGGAGTTAAATCCCAAGCTCTGTGTCTTCCTACAAGCAAGACTTCGTTTCAGGTAAGGGCAGTCACTTTTCAGTTCAAACGAATTACATTGTTCACGAAGCTCACACGTTTCTCATCTTAACAGAAAAGCATTGGATGTTAGAGGACCAGTGCTTTGTATCAGTTTCAGAAGCAGATTTGGACTACATATGGTCTGCATGTGGACGAAAAACCGTTCTTTTGTTCTCGGCACACTCAGATTTCCTGCTCTATTAGAGACTCTAGAAAGCAAGAGTGTGCTTCTCGCTCTAAAGCTGATTGTGATCCATGGATGAGAACTCTGCTGTGTGTTTCCCTTCAGAAATGGAGGTAAAACCCAGGCTTTCAGGTAAGGGCAGTCACTTTTCAACTTAAACGAACTACATCGTTAACGAAGCTCACACGTTTCTCATTTTAACTGACCAGCATTGGATGTTAGAGGCCCAGTGCTTTGTATCAGTTTCAGAAGCAGAGGTGGACTACATACGGTCCGTATGTGTAGGAAACACCGTTCTTTTGTTCTCAGCACACTCACGTTTCATGCTGTCTTAGAGACTCTAGAAAGCAAGAGCGTGCTTCTTGCTCTAAAGCAGAGTTTTATCAATGGATGAGAACTCTGCTGTGTGTTTCACTTCAGAATTGGAGTTAAATCCCAGGCTCTGAGTCTTCCGACAAGCAAGACTTCATTTCAGTTAAAGCAGTTACTTTACAGCCAAACGAAATACATCGTTCAGAAGCTCACACGTTTCGGATCTTACCTGACAAGCATTCGATGTTAGAGGACCAGTGGTTTGTTTCAGTTTGATAAGCAGGGTTATACTAGATATGTTCCATATGTGTAGGAAACACCGTTCTTTTCTTCTCAGCACACTCAATTTTCATGCTGTCTTAGAGCCTCTAGAAAGCAAGAGCGTGCTTCTTGCTCGAAAGCAGAGTGTGATCAATGGTTGAGAACTCTGCTGTGTGTTTCACTTCAGAAATGGAGTTAAATCCCAGGCTCTGAGTCTTCCTACAAGCAAGATTTCGTTTCAGGTAAGGGCAGTTACTTTACAGCTCAAACGAACTACATCGTTCACGAAGCTCACATGTTTCGGATCTTACCTGACAAGCGTTGGATGGTAGAGGAACTGTGGTTTGTTTCAGTTTCAGAAGGTTGTTGAACTAGATATGGTCAGTATGTGTAGGAAACACAGTTCATTTGTTCTGAGCACAATCACGTTTCCTGATGTATTAGAGACTCTAGAAAGCAAGAGCGTGATTCTTACTCTAAAGCAGAGAGTATTTCATGGATGCGAAGTCTTTTGTGTATTTCCCTTCAGAAATGGAGTTAAATCCCACGCTCTGAGTCTTCCTACCAGCAAGACTTCCTTTCAGGTAAGGGCAGTTTCTTTATAGCTCAATAGAACTACATCGTTCACGAAGCGTACACGTTGCGGATCTTACCTGACAAGCATTGGATGTTAGAGGACCTGTGGTTTGTTTCAGTTTCAGAAGCAGAGTTAAACTAGATATGTTCCATATTTGTAGGAAACACCGTTCTTTTGTTCTGAGCACATTCATGTTTCCTGCTGTATTAGAGACTCTAGAAAGCAAGAGCATGCTTCTTGTTCTAAAGCAGAGTGTGATCCGTGGATGAGAACTATGCTGTGTGTTTCCCTTCAGAAATGGGGTTAAATCCCAGGCTCTGTGTCTTCCTACAAGCAAGCCTTCGTTTCAGGTAAGGGCAGTAACTTTTCAGCTCAAACGAACTACATCGTTCACGAAGATAACACGATTCTCATCTTAACAGACAAGCATTGGATGTTAGAGGACCAGAGCTTTGTATCAGTTTCAGTAGCAGATTTGCACTAGATATGGTCCGTATGTGTAGGAAACACCGTTCTTTTGTTCTCAGCACACTCACGTTTCCTGCTGTGTTAGAGACTCTAGAAAGCAAGAGCGTGCTTCTTGCTCTAAAGCAGAGTTTGTTCAATAGATGAGAATTCTGCTGTGTGTTTCACTTCAGAAATGGAGTTAAATCCCAGGCTCTGAGGCTTCCTACATGCAAGAATTCAATTCAGGTAAGGGCAGTTACTTTACAGCTCAAACGACCTACATCGTTCACAAAGCTCACACGTTTCGGATCTTACCAGACAAGCATTGGATGTTAGAGGACCAGTACTTTGTATCAGTTTCAGAAGCAGATTTGGACTACATATGGTCCGTCTGTGTACGAAAATCCTTTCTTTGGTCTCGGCACAGTCAGATATCCTGCTGTATTAGAGACTCTAGAAAGGAAAAGTGTGCATCTCTCTCTAAAGCAGAGTGTGATCCATGGATGAGAACTCTGCTGTGTGTTTCACTTCAGAAATGGAGTTAAATGCCAGGCTCTGTGTCTTCCTACAAGCAAGACTTCCTTTCAGGTAGGGGCAGTTTTTTATAGCTCAAAAGAACTACATCGTTCTCGAAGCTCACACGTTTTGGATCTTACCTGACAAGTATTGGATGTTAGAGGACCTGTAGTTTGTTTCAGTTTCAGAAGCAGAGTTAAACTAGATATGTTCCGTATTTGTAGGAAACACCGTTCTTTTGTTCTGAGCACACTCATGTTTCCTGCTGTATTAGAGACTCTAGAAAGCAAGAGCATGCTTCTTGCTCTAAAGCAGAGTGTGATCCGTGGATGAGAACTTTGCTGTGTGTTTCCCTTCAGAAATGGAGTTAAATCCCAGGCTCTGTGTCTTCCTACAAGCAAGCCTTCGTTTCAGGTAAGGGCAGTAACTTTTCAGCTCAAACGAACTACATCGTTCACGAAGCTAACACGATTCTCATCTTAACAGACAAGCCTTGGATGTTAGAGGACCAGAGCTTTGTATCAGTTTCAGTAGCAGATTTGGACTAGATATGGTCCGTATGTGTAGGAAACACCATTCTTTTGTTCTCAGCACACTCACTTTTCCTGCTGTGTTAGAGACTCTAGAAAGCAAGAGCGTGCTTCTTGCTCTAAAGCAGAGTTTGATCAATAGATGAGAATTCTGCTCTGTGTTTCACTTCAGAAATGGAGTTAAATCCCAGGCCCTAAGGCTTCCTACATGCAAGAATTCAATTCAGGTAAGGACAGTTACTTTACAGCTCAAACGACCTACATCGTTCACAAAGCTCACACCTTTCGGATCTTACCAGACAATCATTGGATGTCAGAGGACCAGTACTTTGTATCAGTTTCAGAAGCAGATTTGGACTACATATGGTCCGTCTGTGTACGAAAATCCGTTCTTTGGCCTTGGCACACTCAGATTTCCTGCTGTATTAGAGACTCTAGAAAGGAAGAGTGTGCATCTCTCTCGAAAGCAGAGTGTGATCCATGGATGAGAACTCTGCTGTGTGGTCCCCTTCAGAAATGGAGTTAAATCCCTGACTCTGTGTCTTCCTATAAGCAAGACTTCGTTTCAGGTAACGGCAGTCACTTTTCAGCTCAAACGAACTACATCGTTCACGAAGCTCACACGTTTCTCATCTTAACTGACAAGCATTGGATGTTAGAGGTCCAGTGCTTTGTATCAGTTTCAGAAGCAGAGTTGGACTAGATATGGTCAGTATGTGTAGGAAACACCGTTCTTTTGTTCTCAGCACACTCACGTTTCATGCTGTCCTAGAGACTCTAGAAAGCAAGAGTGTGCTTCTTGCTCTAAAGCAGAGTGTGATCAATGGATGAGAACTCTGCTGTGTGTTTCACTTCAGAAATGGAGTTAAATCCCAGGCTCTGAGTCTTCCTACAAGCAAGACTTCGTTTCAGGTATGGGCAGTTACTTTACAGCTCAAACGAACTACATCGTTCACGAAGCTCACATGTTTCGGATCTTACCTGACAAGCATTGGATGTTAGAGGACCTGTGGTTTGTTTCAGTTTCAGAAGCAGAGTTAAACTAGATATGTTCCATTTTTGTAGGAAACACAGTTCTTTTGTTCTGAGCACACTCATGTTTCCTGCTGTATTAGAGACTCTAGAAAGTAAGAGCATGCTTCTTGCTCTAAAGTAGAGTGTGATCCGAGGATGAGAACTATGCTGTGTGTTTCCCTTCAGAAATGGAGTTAAATCCCAAGCTCTGTGTCTTCCTACAAGCAAGACTTCGTTTCAGGTAAGGGCAGTCACTTTTCAGTTCAAACGAATTACATTGTTCACGAAGCTCACACGTTTCTCATCTTAACAGAAAAGCATTGGATGTTAGAGGACCAGTGCTTTGTATCAGTTTCAGAAGCAGATTTGGACTACATATGGTCTGCATGTGGACGAAAAACCGTTCTTTTGTTCTCGGCACACTCAGATTTCCTGCTCTATTAGAGACTCTAGAAAGCAAGAGTGTGCTTCTCGCTCTAAAGCTGATTGTGATCCATGGATGAGAACTCTGCTGTGTGTTTCCCTTCAGAAATGGAGGTAAAACCCAGGCTTTCAGGTAAGGGCAGTCACTTTTCAACTTAAACGAACTACATCGTTAACGAAGCTCACACGTTTCTCATTTTAACTGACCAGCATTGGATGTTAGAGGCCCAGTGCTTTGTATCAGTTTCAGAAGCAGAGGTGGACTACATACGGTCCGTATGTGTAGGAAACACCGTTCTTTTGTTCTCAGCACACTCACGTTTCATGCTGTCTTAGAGACTCTAGAAAGCAAGAGCGTGCTTCTTGCTCTAAAGCAGAGTTTTATCAATGGATGAGAACTCTGCTGTGTGTTTCACTTCAGAATTGGAGTTAAATCCCAGGCTCTGAGTCTTCCGACAAGCAAGACTTCATTTCAGTTAAAGCAGTTACTTTACAGCCAAACGAAATACATCGTTCAGAAGCTCACACGTTTCGGATCTTACCTGACAAGCATTCGATGTTAGAGGACCAGTGGTTTGTTTCAGTTTGATAAGCAGGGTTATACTAGATATGTTCCATATGTGTAGGAAACACCGTTCTTTTCTTCTCAGCACACTCAATTTTCATGCTGTCTTAGAGCCTCTAGAAAGCAAGAGCGTGCTTCTTGCTCGAAAGCAGAGTGTGATCAATGGTTGAGAACTCTGCTGTGTGTTTCACTTCAGAAATGGAGTTAAATCCCAGGCTCTGAGTCTTCCTACAAGCAAGATTTCGTTTCAGGTAAGGGCAGTTACTTTACAGCTCAAACGAACTACATCGTTCACGAAGCTCACATGTTTCGGATCTTACCTGACAAGCGTTGGATGGTAGAGGAACTGTGGTTTGTTTCAGTTTCAGAAGGTTGTTGAACTAGATATGGTCAGTATGTGTAGGAAACACAGTTCATTTGTTCTGAGCACAATCACGTTTCCTGATGTATTAGAGACTCTAGAAAGCAAGAGCGTGATTCTTACTCTAAAGCAGAGAGTATTTCATGGATGCGAAGTCTTTTGTGTATTTCCCTTCAGAAATGGAGTTAAATCCCACGCTCTGAGTCTTCCTACCAGCAAGACTTCCTTTCAGGTAAGGGCAGTTTCTTTATAGCTCAATAGAACTACATCGTTCACGAAGCGTACACGTTGCGGATCTTACCTGACAAGCATTGGATGTTAGAGGACCTGTGGTTTGTTTCAGTTTCAGAAGCAGAGTTAAACTAGATATGTTCCATATTTGTAGGAAACACCGTTCTTTTGTTCTGAGCACATTCATGTTTCCTGCTGTATTAGAGACTCTAGAAAGCAAGAGCATGCTTCTTGTTCTAAAGCAGAGTGTGATCCGTGGATGAGAACTATGCTGTGTGTTTCCCTTCAGAAATGGGGTTAAATCCCAGGCTCTGTGTCTTCCTACAAGCAAGCCTTCGTTTCAGGTAAGGGCAGTAACTTTTCAGCTCAAACGAACTACATCGTTCACGAAGATAACACGATTCTCATCTTAACAGACAAGCATTGGATGTTAGAGGACCAGAGCTTTGTATCAGTTTCAGTAGCAGATTTGCACTAGATATGGTCCGTATGTGTAGGAAACACCGTTCTTTTGTTCTCAGCACACTCACGTTTCCTGCTGTGTTAGAGACTCTAGAAAGCAAGAGCGTGCTTCTTGCTCTAAAGCAGAGTTTGTTCAATAGATGAGAATTCTGCTGTGTGTTTCACTTCAGAAATGGAGTTAAATCCCAGGCTCTGAGGCTTCCTACATGCAAGAATTCAATTCAGGTAAGGGCAGTTACTTTACAGCTCAAACGACCTACATCGTTCACAAAGCTCACACGTTTCGGATCTTACCAGACAAGCATTGGATGTTAGAGGACCAGTACTTTGTATCAGTTTCAGAAGCAGATTTGGACTACATATGGTCCGTCTGTGTACGAAAATCCTTTCTTTGGTCTCGGCACAGTCAGATATCCTGCTGTATTAGAGACTCTAGAAAGGAAAAGTGTGCATCTCTCTCTAAAGCAGAGTGTGATCCATGGATGAGAACTCTGCTGTGTGTTTCACTTCAGAAATGGAGTTAAATGCCAGGCTCTGTGTCTTCCTACAAGCAAGACTTCCTTTCAGGTAGGGGCAGTTTTTTATAGCTCAAAAGAACTACATCGTTCTCGAAGCTCACACGTTTTGGATCTTACCTGACAAGTATTGGATGTTAGAGGACCTGTAGTTTGTTTCAGTTTCAGAAGCAGAGTTAAACTAGATATGTTCCGTATTTGTAGGAAACACCGTTCTTTTGTTCTGAGCACACTCATGTTTCCTGCTGTATTAGAGACTCTAGAAAGCAAGAGCATGCTTCTTGCTCTAAAGCAGAGTGTGATCCGTGGATGAGAACTTTGCTGTGTGTTTCCCTTCAGAAATGGAGTTAAATCCCAGGCTCTGTGTCTTCCTACAAGCAAGCCTTCGTTTCAGGTAAGGGCAGTAACTTTTCAGCTCAAACGAACTACATCGTTCACGAAGCTAACACGATTCTCATCTTAACAGACAAGCCTTGGATGTTAGAGGACCAGAGCTTTGTATCAGTTTCAGTAGCAGATTTGGACTAGATATGGTCCGTATGTGTAGGAAACACCATTCTTTTGTTCTCAGCACACTCACTTTTCCTGCTGTGTTAGAGACTCTAGAAAGCAAGAGCGTGCTTCTTGCTCTAAAGCAGAGTTTGATCAATAGATGAGAATTCTGCTCTGTGTTTCACTTCAGAAATGGAGTTAAATCCCAGGCCCTAAGGCTTCCTACATGCAAGAATTCAATTCAGGTAAGGACAGTTACTTTACAGCTCAAACGACCTACATCGTTCACAAAGCTCACACCTTTCGGATCTTACCAGACAATCATTGGATGTCAGAGGACCAGTACTTTGTATCAGTTTCAGAAGCAGATTTGGACTACATATGGTCCGTCTGTGTACGAAAATCCGTTCTTTGGCCTTGGCACACTCAGATTTCCTGCTGTATTAGAGACTCTAGAAAGGAAGAGTGTGCATCTCTCTCGAAAGCAGAGTGTGATCCATGGATGAGAACTCTGCTGTGTGGTCCCCTTCAGAAATGGAGTTAAATCCCTGACTCTGTGTCTTCCTATAAGCAAGACTTCGTTTCAGGTAACGGCAGTCACTTTTCAGCTCAAACGAACTACATCGTTCACGAAGCTCACACGTTTCTCATCTTAACTGACAAGCATTGGATGTTAGAGGTCCAGTGCTTTGTATCAGTTTCAGAAGCAGAGTTGGACTAGATATGGTCAGTATGTGTAGGAAACACCGTTCTTTTGTTCTCAGCACACTCACGTTTCATGCTGTCCTAGAGACTCTAGAAAGCAAGAGTGTGCTTCTTGCTCTAAAGCAGAGTGTGATCAATGGATGAGAACTCTGCTGTGTGTTTCACTTCAGAAATGGAGTTAAATCCCAGGCTCTGAGTCTTCCTACAAGCAAGACTTCGTTTCAGGTATGGGCAGTTACTTTACAGCTCAAACGAACTACATCGTTCACGAAGCTCACATGTTTCGGATCTTACCTGACAAGCATTGGATGTTAGAGGACCTGTGGTTTGTTTCAGTTTCAGAAGCAGAGTTAAACTAGATATGTTCCATTTTTGTAGGAAACACAGTTCTTTTGTTCTGAGCACACTCATGTTTCCTGCTGTATTAGAGACTCTAGAAAGTAAGAGCATGCTTCTTGCTCTAAAGTAGAGTGTGATCCGAGGATGAGAACTATGCTGTGTGTTTCCCTTCAGAAATGGAGTTAAATCCCAAGCTCTGTGTCTTCCTACAAGCAAGACTTCGTTTCAGGTAAGGGCAGTCACTTTTCAGTTCAAACGAATTACATTGTTCACGAAGCTCACACGTTTCTCATCTTAACAGAAAAGCATTGGATGTTAGAGGACCAGTGCTTTGTATCAGTTTCAGAAGCAGATTTGGACTACATATGGTCTGCATGTGGACGAAAAACCGTTCTTTTGTTCTCGGCACACTCAGATTTCCTGCTCTATTAGAGACTCTAGAAAGCAAGAGTGTGCTTCTCGCTCTAAAGCTGATTGTGATCCATGGATGAGAACTCTGCTGTGTGTTTCCCTTCAGAAATGGAGGTAAAACCCAGGCTTTCAGGTAAGGGCAGTCACTTTTCAACTTAAACGAACTACATCGTTAACGAAGCTCACACGTTTCTCATTTTAACTGACCAGCATTGGATGTTAGAGGCCCAGTGCTTTGTATCAGTTTCAGAAGCAGAGGTGGACTACATACGGTCCGTATGTGTAGGAAACACCGTTCTTTTGTTCTCAGCACACTCACGTTTCATGCTGTCTTAGAGACTCTAGAAAGCAAGAGCGTGCTTCTTGCTCTAAAGCAGAGTTTTATCAATGGATGAGAACTCTGCTGTGTGTTTCACTTCAGAATTGGAGTTAAATCCCAGGCTCTGAGTCTTCCGACAAGCAAGACTTCATTTCAGTTAAAGCAGTTACTTTACAGCCAAACGAAATACATCGTTCAGAAGCTCACACGTTTCGGATCTTACCTGACAAGCATTCGATGTTAGAGGACCAGTGGTTTGTTTCAGTTTGATAAGCAGGGTTATACTAGATATGTTCCATATGTGTAGGAAACACCGTTCTTTTCTTCTCAGCACACTCAATTTTCATGCTGTCTTAGAGCCTCTAGAAAGCAAGAGCGTGCTTCTTGCTCGAAAGCAGAGTGTGATCAATGGTTGAGAACTCTGCTGTGTGTTTCACTTCAGAAATGGAGTTAAATCCCAGGCTCTGAGTCTTCCTACAAGCAAGATTTCGTTTCAGGTAAGGGCAGTTACTTTACAGCTCAAACGAACTACATCGTTCACGAAGCTCACATGTTTCGGATCTTACCTGACAAGCGTTGGATGGTAGAGGAACTGTGGTTTGTTTCAGTTTCAGAAGGTTGTTGAACTAGATATGGTCAGTATGTGTAGGAAACACAGTTCATTTGTTCTGAGCACAATCACGTTTCCTGATGTATTAGAGACTCTAGAAAGCAAGAGCGTGATTCTTACTCTAAAGCAGAGAGTATTTCATGGATGCGAAGTCTTTTGTGTATTTCCCTTCAGAAATGGAGTTAAATCCCACGCTCTGAGTCTTCCTACCAGCAAGACTTCCTTTCAGGTAAGGGCAGTTTCTTTATAGCTCAATAGAACTACATCGTTCACGAAGCGTACACGTTGCGGATCTTACCTGACAAGCATTGGATGTTAGAGGACCTGTGGTTTGTTTCAGTTTCAGAAGCAGAGTTAAACTAGATATGTTCCATATTTGTAGGAAACACCGTTCTTTTGTTCTGAGCACATTCATGTTTCCTGCTGTATTAGAGACTCTAGAAAGCAAGAGCATGCTTCTTGTTCTAAAGCAGAGTGTGATCCGTGGATGAGAACTATGCTGTGTGTTTCCCTTCAGAAATGGGGTTAAATCCCAGGCTCTGTGTCTTCCTACAAGCAAGCCTTCGTTTCAGGTAAGGGCAGTAACTTTTCAGCTCAAACGAACTACATCGTTCACGAAGATAACACGATTCTCATCTTAACAGACAAGCATTGGATGTTAGAGGACCAGAGCTTTGTATCAGTTTCAGTAGCAGATTTGCACTAGATATGGTCCGTATGTGTAGGAAACACCGTTCTTTTGTTCTCAGCACACTCACGTTTCCTGCTGTGTTAGAGACTCTAGAAAGCAAGAGCGTGCTTCTTGCTCTAAAGCAGAGTTTGTTCAATAGATGAGAATTCTGCTGTGTGTTTCACTTCAGAAATGGAGTTAAATCCCAGGCTCTGAGGCTTCCTACATGCAAGAATTCAATTCAGGTAAGGGCAGTTACTTTACAGCTCAAACGACCTACATCGTTCACAAAGCTCACACGTTTCGGATCTTACCAGACAAGCATTGGATGTTAGAGGACCAGTACTTTGTATCAGTTTCAGAAGCAGATTTGGACTACATATGGTCCGTCTGTGTACGAAAATCCTTTCTTTGGTCTCGGCACAGTCAGATATCCTGCTGTATTAGAGACTCTAGAAAGGAAAAGTGTGCATCTCTCTCTAAAGCAGAGTGTGATCCATGGATGAGAACTCTGCTGTGTGTTTCACTTCAGAAATGGAGTTAAATGCCAGGCTCTGTGTCTTCCTACAAGCAAGACTTCCTTTCAGGTAGGGGCAGTTTTTTATAGCTCAAAAGAACTACATCGTTCTCGAAGCTCACACGTTTTGGATCTTACCTGACAAGTATTGGATGTTAGAGGACCTGTAGTTTGTTTCAGTTTCAGAAGCAGAGTTAAACTAGATATGTTCCGTATTTGTAGGAAACACCGTTCTTTTGTTCTGAGCACACTCATGTTTCCTGCTGTATTAGAGACTCTAGAAAGCAAGAGCATGCTTCTTGCTCTAAAGCAGAGTGTGATCCGTGGATGAGAACTTTGCTGTGTGTTTCCCTTCAGAAATGGAGTTAAATCCCAGGCTCTGTGTCTTCCTACAAGCAAGCCTTCGTTTCAGGTAAGGGCAGTAACTTTTCAGCTCAAACGAACTACATCGTTCACGAAGCTAACACGATTCTCATCTTAACAGACAAGCCTTGGATGTTAGAGGACCAGAGCTTTGTATCAGTTTCAGTAGCAGATTTGGACTAGATATGGTCCGTATGTGTAGGAAACACCATTCTTTTGTTCTCAGCACACTCACTTTTCCTGCTGTGTTAGAGACTCTAGAAAGCAAGAGCGTGCTTCTTGCTCTAAAGCAGAGTTTGATCAATAGATGAGAATTCTGCTCTGTGTTTCACTTCAGAAATGGAGTTAAATCCCAGGCCCTAAGGCTTCCTACATGCAAGAATTCAATTCAGGTAAGGACAGTTACTTTACAGCTCAAACGACCTACATCGTTCACAAAGCTCACACCTTTCGGATCTTACCAGACAATCATTGGATGTCAGAGGACCAGTACTTTGTATCAGTTTCAGAAGCAGATTTGGACTACATATGGTCCGTCTGTGTACGAAAATCCGTTCTTTGGCCTTGGCACACTCAGATTTCCTGCTGTATTAGAGACTCTAGAAAGGAAGAGTGTGCATCTCTCTCGAAAGCAGAGTGTGATCCATGGATGAGAACTCTGCTGTGTGGTCCCCTTCAGAAATGGAGTTAAATCCCTGACTCTGTGTCTTCCTATAAGCAAGACTTCGTTTCAGGTAACGGCAGTCACTTTTCAGCTCAAACGAACTACATCGTTCACGAAGCTCACACGTTTCTCATCTTAACTGACAAGCATTGGATGTTAGAGGTCCAGTGCTTTGTATCAGTTTCAGAAGCAGAGTTGGACTAGATATGGTCAGTATGTGTAGGAAACACCGTTCTTTTGTTCTCAGCACACTCACGTTTCATGCTGTCCTAGAGACTCTAGAAAGCAAGAGTGTGCTTCTTGCTCTAAAGCAGAGTGTGATCAATGGATGAGAACTCTGCTGTGTGTTTCACTTCAGAAATGGAGTTAAATCCCAGGCTCTGAGTCTTCCTACAAGCAAGACTTCGTTTCAGGTATGGGCAGTTACTTTACAGCTCAAACGAACTACATCGTTCACGAAGCTCACATGTTTCGGATCTTACCTGACAAGCATTGGATGTTAGAGGACCTGTGGTTTGTTTCAGTTTCAGAAGCAGAGTTAAACTAGATATGTTCCATTTTTGTAGGAAACACAGTTCTTTTGTTCTGAGCACACTCATGTTTCCTGCTGTATTAGAGACTCTAGAAAGTAAGAGCATGCTTCTTGCTCTAAAGTAGAGTGTGATCCGAGGATGAGAACTATGCTGTGTGTTTCCCTTCAGAAATGGAGTTAAATCCCAAGCTCTGTGTCTTCCTACAAGCAAGACTTCGTTTCAGGTAAGGGCAGTCACTTTTCAGTTCAAACGAATTACATTGTTCACGAAGCTCACACGTTTCTCATCTTAACAGAAAAGCATTGGATGTTAGAGGACCAGTGCTTTGTATCAGTTTCAGAAGCAGATTTGGACTACATATGGTCTGCATGTGGACGAAAAACCGTTCTTTTGTTCTCGGCACACTCAGATTTCCTGCTCTATTAGAGACTCTAGAAAGCAAGAGTGTGCTTCTCGCTCTAAAGCTGATTGTGATCCATGGATGAGAACTCTGCTGTGTGTTTCCCTTCAGAAATGGAGGTAAAACCCAGGCTTTCAGGTAAGGGCAGTCACTTTTCAACTTAAACGAACTACATCGTTAACGAAGCTCACACGTTTCTCATTTTAACTGACCAGCATTGGATGTTAGAGGCCCAGTGCTTTGTATCAGTTTCAGAAGCAGAGGTGGACTACATACGGTCCGTATGTGTAGGAAACACCGTTCTTTTGTTCTCAGCACACTCACGTTTCATGCTGTCTTAGAGACTCTAGAAAGCAAGAGCGTGCTTCTTGCTCTAAAGCAGAGTTTTATCAATGGATGAGAACTCTGCTGTGTGTTTCACTTCAGAATTGGAGTTAAATCCCAGGCTCTGAGTCTTCCGACAAGCAAGACTTCATTTCAGTTAAAGCAGTTACTTTACAGCCAAACGAAATACATCGTTCAGAAGCTCACACGTTTCGGATCTTACCTGACAAGCATTCGATGTTAGAGGACCAGTGGTTTGTTTCAGTTTGATAAGCAGGGTTATACTAGATATGTTCCATATGTGTAGGAAACACCGTTCTTTTCTTCTCAGCACACTCAATTTTCATGCTGTCTTAGAGCCTCTAGAAAGCAAGAGCGTGCTTCTTGATCGAAAGCAGAGTGTGATCAATGGTTGAGAACTCTGCTGTGTGTTTCACTTCAGAAATGGAGTTAAATCCCAGGCTCTGAGTCTTCCTACAAGCAAGATTTCGTTTCAGGTAAGGGCAGTTACTTTACAGCTCAAACGAACTACATCGTTCACGAAGCTCACATGTTTCGGATCTTACCTGACAAGCGTTGGATGGTAGAGGAACTGTGGTTTGTTTCAGTTTCAGAAGGTTGTTGAACTAGATATGGTCAGTATGTGTAGGAAACACAGTTCATTTGTTCTGAGCACAATCACGTTTCCTGATGTATTAGAGACTCTAGAAAGCAAGAGCGTGATTCTTACTCTAAAGCAGAGAGTATTTCATGGATGCGAAGTCTTTTGTGTATTTCCCTTCAGAAATGGAGTTAAATCCCACGCTCTGAGTCTTCCTACCAGCAAGACTTCCTTTCAGGTAAGGGCAGTTTCTTTATAGCTCAATAGAACTACATCGTTCACGAAGCGTACACGTTGCGGATCTTACCTGACAAGCATTGGATGTTAGAGGACCTGTGGTTTGTTTCAGTTTCAGAAGCAGAGTTAAACTAGATATGTTCCATATTTGTAGGAAACACCGTTCTTTTGTTCTGAGCACATTCATGTTTCCTGCTGTATTAGAGACTCTAGAAAGCAAGAGCATGCTTCTTGTTCTAAAGCAGAGTGTGATCCGTGGATGAGAACTATGCTGTGTGTTTCCCTTCAGAAATGGAGTTAAATCCCAGGCTCTGTGTCTTCCTACAAGCAAGCCTTCGTTTCAGGTAAGGGCAGTAACTTTTCAGCTCAAACGAACTACATCGTTCACGAAGATAACACGATTCTCATCTTAACAGACAAGCATTG
This sequence comes from Onychomys leucogaster, assembly GCA_949786385.1. Taxonomy (NCBI): domain Eukaryota; kingdom Metazoa; phylum Chordata; class Mammalia; order Rodentia; family Cricetidae; genus Onychomys; species Onychomys leucogaster. The sequence continues at coordinate 3,876,926 of CATKUP010000033.1, read as the reverse complement.
GATGTTAGAGGACCAGAGCTTTGTATCAGTTTCAGTAGCAGATTTGCACTAGATATGGTCCGTATGTGTAGGAAACACCGTTCTTTTGTTCTCAGCACACTCACGTTTCCTGCTGTGTTAGAGACTCTAGAAAGCAAGAGCGTGCTTCTTGCTCTAAAGCAGAGTTTGTTCAATAGATGAGAATTCTGCTGTGTGTTTCACTTCAGAAATGGAGTTAAATCCCAGGCTCTGAGGCTTCCTACATGCAAGAATTCAATTCAGGTAAGGGCAGTTACTTTACAGCTCAAACGACCTACATCGTTCACAAAGCTCACACGTTTCGGATCTTACCAGACAAGCATTGGATGTTAGAGGACCAGTACTTTGTATCAGTTTCAGAAGCAGATTTGGACTACATATGGTCCGTCTGTGTACGAAAATCCTTTCTTTGGTCTCGGCACAGTCAGATATCCTGCTGTATTAGAGACTCTAGAAAGGAAAAGTGTGCATCTCTCTCTAAAGCAGAGTGTGATCCATGGATGAGAACTCTGCTGTGTGTTTCACTTCAGAAATGGAGTTAAATGCCAGGCTCTGTGTCTTCCTACAAGCAAGACTTCCTTTCAGGTAGGGGCAGTTTTTTATAGCTCAAAAGAACTACATCGTTCTCGAAGCTCACACGTTTTGGATCTTACCTGACAAGTATTGGATGTTAGAGGACCTGTAGTTTGTTTCAGTTTCAGAAGCAGAGTTAAACTAGATATGTTCCGTATTTGTAGGAAACACCGTTCTTTTGTTCTGAGCACACTCATGTTTCCTGCTGTATTAGAGACTCTAGAAAGCAAGAGCATGCTTCTTGCTCTAAAGCAGAGTGTGATCCGTGGATGAGAACTTTGCTGTGTGTTTCCCTTCAGAAATGGAGTTAAATCCCAGGCTCTGTGTCTTCCTACAAGCAAGCCTTCGTTTCAGGTAAGGGCAGTAACTTTTCAGCTCAAACGAACTACATCGTTCACGAAGCTAACACGATTCTCATCTTAACAGACAAGCCTTGGATGTTAGAGGACCAGAGCTTTGTATCAGTTTCAGTAGCAGATTTGGACTAGATATGGTCCGTATGTGTAGGAAACACCATTCTTTTGTTCTCAGCACACTCACTTTTCCTGCTGTGTTAGAGACTCTAGAAAGCAAGAGCGTGCTTCATGCTCTAAAGCAGAGTTTGATCAATAGATGAGAATTCTGCTCTGTGTTTCACTTCAGAAATGGAGTTAAATCCCAGGCCCTAAGGCTTCCTACATGCAAGAATTCAATTCAGGTAAGGACAGTTACTTTACAGCTCAAACGACCTACATCGTTCACAAAGCTCACACCTTTCGGATCTTACCAGACAATCATTGGATGTCAGAGGACCAGTACTTTGTATCAGTTTCAGAAGCAGATTTGGACTACATATGGTCCGTCTGTGTACGAAAATCCGTTCTTTGGCCTTGGCACACTCAGATTTCCTGCTGTATTAGAGACTCTAGAAAGGAAGAGTGTGCATCTCTCTCGAAAGCAGAGTGTGATCCATGGATGAGAACTCTGCTGTGTGGTCCCCTTCAGAAATGGAGTTAAATCCCTGACTCTGTGTCTTCCTATAAGCAAGACTTCGTTTCAGGTAACGGCAGTCACTTTTCAGCTCAAACGAACTACATCGTTCACGAAGCTCACACGTTTCTCATCTTAACTGACAAGCATTGGATGTTAGAGGTCCAGTGCTTTGTATCAGTTTCAGAAGCAGAGTTGGACTAGATATGGTCAGTATGTGTAGGAAACACCGTTCTTTTGTTCTCAGCACACTCACGTTTCATGCTGTCCAAGAGACTCTAGAAAGCAAGAGTGTGCTTCTTGCTCTAAAGCAGAGTGTGATCAATGGATGAGAACTCTGCTGTGTGTTTCACTTCAGAAATGGAGTTAAATCCCAGGCTCTGAGTCTTCCTACAAGCAAGACTTCGTTTCAGGTATGGGCAGTTACTTTACAGCTCAAACGAACTACATCGTTCACGAAGCTCACATGTTTCGGATCTTACCTGACAAGCATTGGATGTTAGAGGACCTGAGGTTTGTTTCAGTTTCAGAAGCAGAGTTAAACTAGATATGTTCCATTTTTGTAGGAAACACAGTTCTTTTGTTCTGAGCACACTCATGTTTCCTGCTGTATTAGAGACTCTAGAAAGTAAGAGCATGCTTCTTGCTCTAAAGTAGAGTGTGATCCGAGGATGAGAACTATGCTGTGTGTTTCCCTTCAGAAATGGAGTTAAATCCCAAGCTCTGTGTCTTCCTACAAGCAAGACTTCGTTTCAGGTAAGGGCAGTCACTTTTCAGTTCAAACGAATTACATTGTTCACGAAGCTCACACGTTTCTCATCTTAACAGAAAAGCATTGGATGTTAGAGGACCAGTGCTTTGTATCAGTTTCAGAAGCAGATTTGGACTACATATGGTCTGCATGTGGACGAAAAACCGTTCTTTTGTTCTCGGCACACTCAGATTTCCTGCTCTATTAGAGACTCTAGAAAGCAAGAGTGTGCTTCTCGCTCTAAAGCTGATTGTGATCCATGGATGAGAACTCTGCTGTGTGTTTCCCTTCAGAAATGGAGGTAAAACCCAGGCTTTCAGGTAAGGGCAGTCACTTTTCAACTTAAACGAACTACATCGTTAACGAAGCTCACACGTTTCTCATTTTAACTGACCAGCATTGGATGTTAGAGGCCCAGTGCTTTGTATCAGTTTCAGAAGCAGAGGTGGACTACATACGGTCCGTATGTGTAGGAAACACCGTTCTTTTGTTCTCAGCACACTCACGTTTCATGCTGTCTTAGAGACTCTAGAAAGCAAGAGCGTGCTTCTTGCTCTAAAGCAGAGTTTTATCAATGGATGAGAACTCTGCTGTGTGTTTCACTTCAGAATTGGAGTTAAATCCCAGGCTCTGAGTCTTCCGACAAGCAAGACTTCATTTCAGTTAAAGCAGTTACTTTACAGCCAAACGAAATACATCGTTCAGAAGCTCACACGTTTCGGATCTTACCTGACAAGCATTCGATGTTAGAGGACCAGTGGTTTGTTTCAGTTTGATAAGCAGGGTTATACTAGATATGTTCCATATGTGTAGGAAACACCGTTCTTTTCTTCTCAGCACACTCAATTTTCATGCTGTCTTAGAGCCTCTAGAAAGCAAGAGCGTGCTTCTTGCTCGAAAGCAGAGTGTGATCAATGGTTGAGAACTCTGCTGTGTGTTTCACTTCAGAAATGGAGTTAAATCCCAGGCTCTGAGTCTTCCTACAAGCAAGACTTCGTTTCAGGTAAGGGCAGTTACTTTACAGCTCAAACGAACTACATCGTTCACGAAGCTCACATGTTTCGGATCTTACCTGACAAGCGTTGGATGGTAGAGGAACTGTGGTTTGTTTCAGTTTCAGAAGGTTGTTGAACTAGATATGGTCAGTATGTGTAGGAAACACAGTTCATTTGTTCTGAGCACAATCACGTTTCCTGATGTATTAGAGACTCTAGAAAGCAAGAGCGTGATTCTTACTCTAAAGCAGAGAGTATTTCATGGATGCGAAGTCTTTTGTGTGTTTCCCTCCAGAAATGGAGTTAAATCCCAGGCTCTGAGTCTTCCTCCAAGCAAGACTTCGTTTCAGGTAAGGGCAGTCACTTTTCTGGTCAAACGAACTACATCGTTCACGAAGCTCACACGTTTCTCATCTTAACTGACAAGCATTGGATGTTAGAGGACCAGTGCTTTGTATCAGTTTCAGTAGCAGATTTGGACTAGATATTGTCCGTATGTGTAGGAAACACCGTTCTTTTGTTCTCAGCACACTCATGTTTCCTGCTGTGTTAGAGACTCTAGAAAGCAAGAGCGTGCTTCTTGCTCTAAAGGAGAGTTTGATCAATAGATGAGAATTCTGCTGTGTGTTTCACTTCAGAAATGGAGTTAAATCCCAGGCTCTGAGGCTTCCTACATGCAAGAATTCATTTCAGGTAAGGGCAGTTACTTTACAGCACAAACGACCTACATCGTTCACATAGCTCACACGTTTCGGATCTTACCTGACAAGCATTGGATGTTAGAGGACCACTACATTGTATCAGTTTCAGAAGCAGATTTGGACTACATATGGTCCGTCTGTGTACGAAAATCTGTTCGTTGGTCTCGGCACACTCAGATATCCTGCTGTATTAGAGACTCTAGAAAGCAAGAGTGTGCATCTCTCTCTAAAGCAGAGTGTGATCCATGAATGAGAACTCTGCTGTGTGTTTCCCTTCAGAAATGGAGTTAAATCCCAGACTCTGTGTCTTCCTATAAGCAAGACTTCGTTTCAGGTAAGGGCAGTCACTTTTCAGCTCAAACGAACTACATCGTTCACGAAGCTCACACGTTTCTCATCTTAACTGACAAGCATTGGATGTTAGAGGACCAGTGCTTTGTATCAGTTTCAGAAGCAGAATTGGACTAGATATGGTCCGTATGTGTAGGAAACACCGTTCTTTTGTTCTCAGCACACTCACGTTTCATGCTGTCTTAGAGCCTCTAGAAAGCAAGAGCGTGCTTCTTGCTCTAAAGCAGAGTGTGATCAATGGTTGAGAACTCTGCTGTGTGTTTCACTTCAGAAATGGAGTTCAATCCCAGGCTCTGAGTCTTCCTACAAGCAAGACTTCGTTTCAGGTAAGGGCAGTTACTTTTCAGCTCAAACGAACTACGTTGTACACGAAGCTCACATGTTTCGACTCTTACCTGACAAGCGTTGGATGGTAGAGGAACTGTGGTTTGTTTCAGTTTCAGAAGGTTGATGAACTAGATATGGACAGTATGTGTAGGAAACACAGTTCATTTGTTCTGAGCAAAATCTCGTTTCCTGCTGTATTGGAGACTCTAGAAAGTAAGAGCGTGCTTCTTACTCTAAAGCAGAGAGTATTTCATGGATGCGAAGTCTTTTGTGTGTTTCCCTCCAGAAATGGAGTTAAATCCCAGGCTCTGAGTCTTCCTACAAGCAAGACTTCGTTTCAGGTAAGGGCAGTCACTTTTCTGGTCAAACGAACTACATCGTTCACGAAGCTCACACGTTTCTCATCTTAACTGACAAGCATTGGATGTTAGAGGACCAGTGCTTTGTATCAGTTTCAGTAGTAGATTTGGAGTAGATATGGTCCGTATGTGTAGGAAACACCGTTCTTTTGTTCTCAGCACACTCACGTTTCCTGCTGTGTTAGAGACTCTAGAAAGCAAGAGCGTGCTTCTTGCTCTAAAGCAGAGTTTGATCAATAGATGAGAATTCTGCTGTGTGTTTCACTTCGGAAATGGAGTTAAATCCCAGGCTCTGAGGCTTCCTACATGCAAGAATTCATTTCACGTAAGGGCAGTTACTTTACAGCTCAAACGACCTACATCGTTCACAAAGCTCACACGTTTCAGATCTTACCAGACAAGCATTGGATGTTAGAGGACCAGTAGTTTGTATCAGTTTCAGAAGCAGATTTGGACTACATAAGGTCCGTCTGTGTTCGAAAAACCGTTCTTTGGTCTCGGCCCACTCAGATTTCCTGCTGTCTTAGAGACTCTAGAAAGCAAGAGCGTGCTTCAGGTTCTAAAGCAGAGTGTGATCAATGGATGAGAACATTGCTGTGTGTTTCACTTCAGAAATGGAGTTAAATCCCAGGCTCTGTGTCTTCCTACAAGCAAGACTTCCTTTCAGGGAAGGGGAGTTTCTTTATAGCTGAAAAGAACTACATCGTTTACGAAGCTCACACGTTTCGGATCTTACCTGACAAGCATTGGATGTTAGAGGACCTGTGGTTTGTTTCAGTTTCAGAAGCAGAGTTAAACTAGATATGTTCCATATTTTTAGGAAACACCATTCTTTTGTTCTGAGCACACTCATGTTTCCTGGTGTATTAGAGACTCTAGAAAGCAAGAGCATGCTTGTTGCTCTAAAGCAGAGTGTGATCCGTGGATGAGAACTATTCTGTGTGTTTCCCTTCAGAAATGGAGTTAAATCCCAGGCTCTGTGTCTTTCTACAAGCAAGCCTTCCTTTCAGGTAATGGCAGTAACTTTTCAGCTCAAACGAACTACATCGCTCACGAAGCTAACACGATTCTCATCTTAACAGACAAGCATTGGATGTTAGAGGACCAGTGCTTTGTATCAGTTTCAGTAGTAGATTTGGACTAGATATGGTCCGTATGTGTAGGAAACACCATTCTTTTGTTCTCAGCACACTCACGTTTCCTGCTGTGTTAGAGACTCTAGAAAGAAAGAGCGTGCTTCTTGCTCTAAAGCAGAGTTTGATCAATAGATGAGAATTCTGCTGTGTGTTTCACTTCAGAAATGGAGTTAAATCCCAGGCTCTGAGGCTTCCTACATGCAAGAATTCATTTCAGGTAAGGGCAGTTACTTTACAGCTCAAACGACCTACATCGTTCACAAAGCTCACACGTTTCAGATCTTACCAGACAAGCATTGGATGTTAGAGGACCAGTAGTTTGTATCAGTTTCAGAAGCAGATTTGGACTACATAAGGTCCGTCTGTGTTCGAAAAACCGTTCTTTGGTCTCGGCCCACTCAGATTTCCTGCTGTCTTAGAGACTCTAGAAAGCAAGAGCGTGCTTCAGGTTCTAAAGCAGAGTGTGATCAATGGATGAGAACATTGCTGTGTGTTTCACTTCAGAAATGGAGTTAAATCCCAGGCTCTGTGTCTTCCTACAAGCAAGACTTCCTTTCAGGGAAGGGGAGTTTCTTTATAGCTGAAAAGAACTACATCGTTTACGAAGCTCACACGTTTCGGATCTTACCTGACAAGCATTGGATGTTAGAGGACCTGTGGTTTGTTTCAGTTTCAGAAGCAGAGTTAAACTAGATATGTTCCATATTTTTAGGAAACACCATTCTTTTGTTCTGAGCACACTCATGTTTCCTGGTGTATTAGAGACTCTAGAAAGCAAGAGCATGCTTCTTGCTCTAAAGCAGAGTGTGATCCGTGGATGAGAACTATTCTGTGTGTTTCCCTTCAGAAATGGAGTTAAATCCCAGGCTCTGTGTCTTTCTACAAGCAAGCCTTCGTTTCAGGTAATGGCAGTAACTTTTCAGCTCAAACGAACTACATCGTTCACGAAGCTAACACGATTCTCATCTTAACAGACAAGCATTGGATGTTAGAGGACCAGTGCTTTGTATCAGTTTCAGTAGTAGATTTGGACTAGATATGGTCCGTATGTGTAGGAAACACCGTTCTTTTGTTCTCAGCACACTCACGTTTCCTGCTGTGTTAGAGACTCTAGAAAGAAAGAGCGTGCTTCTTGCTCTAAAGCAGAGTTTGATCAATAGATGAGAATTCTGCTGTGTGTTTCACTTCAGAAATGGAGTTAAATCCCAGGCTCTGAGGCTTCCTACATGCAAAAATTCATTTCAGGTAAGGGCAGTTACTTTACAGCTCAAACGACCTACATCGTTCACAAAGCTCACACGTTTCAGATCTTACCAGACAAGCATTGGATGTTAGAGGACCAGTAGTTTGTATCAGTTTCAGAAGCAGATTTGGACTACATAAGGTCCGTCTGTGTTCGAAAAACCGTTCTTTGGTCTCGGCCCACTCAGATTTCCTGCTGTCTTAGAGACTCTAGAAAGCAAGAGCGTGCTTCAGGTTCTAAAGCAGAGTGTGATCAATGGATGAGAACATTGCTGTGTGTTTCACTTCAGAAATGGAGTTAAATCCCAGGCTCTGTGTCTTCCTACAAGCAAGACTTCCTTTCAGGGAAGGGGAGTTTCTTTATAGCTCAAAAGAACTACATCGTTTACGAAGCTCACACGTTTCGGATCTTACCTGACAAGCATTGGATGTTAGAGGACCAGTGCTTTGTATCAGTTTCAGAAGCAGATTTGGACTAGATATGGTCCGTATGTGTAGGAAACACCGTTCTATTGTTCTCAGCACACTCACGATTCCTGCTGTGTTAGAGACTCTAGAAAGCTAGAGCATGATTCTTGCTCTAGAGCAGAGTTTGATCAATAGATGAGAATTCTGCTGTGTGTTTCCCTTCAGAAATGGAGTTAAATCCCAGGCTCTGTGTCTTCCTACAAGCAAGACTTCGTTTCAGGTAAGGGCAGTCACTTTTCAGCTCAAACGAACTACATCGTTCACGAAGCTCACCCGTTCCTCATCTTAACTGACAAGCATTGGATGTTAGAGGACCAGTGCTTTGTATCAGTTTCAGAAGCAGAATTGGGCTAGATAAGGTCCGTATGTGTAGGAAACACCGTTCTTTTGTTCTCAGCACACTCAGTTTTCCTGCTGTATTAGAGACTCTAGAAAGCAAGAGCATGCTTCTTGCTCTAAAGCAGAGTGTGATCCATGGATGAGAACTATGCTGTGTGTTTCCCTTCAGAAATAGAGGTAAATCTCAGGCTCTGTGTCTTCCTACAAGCAAGACTTCGTTTCAGGTAAGGGCAGTCACTTTTCAGCTCAAACGAACTACATCGTTCACGAAGCTAACACGATTCTCATCTTAACAGAAAAGCATTGGATGTTAGAGGACCAGTGATTTGTATCAGTTTCAGAAGCAGAGTTGGACTAGATATGGTCCGTATGTGTAGCAAACACCGTTCTTTTGTTCTCAGCACACTCACGTTTCATGCTGTATTAGAGACTCTAGAAAGCAAGAGCGTGCTTCTTGCTCTAAAGCAGAGTGTGATCAATGGTTGAGAACTCTGCTGTGTGTTTCACTTCAGAAATGGAGTTAAATCCCAGGCTCTGAGTCTTCCTACAAGCAAGACTTCGTTTCAGGTAAGGGCAGTTACTTTTCAGCTCAAACGAACTACATTGTACACGAAGCTCACATGTTTCGACTCTTACCTGACAAACGTTGGATGGTAGAGGAACTGTGGTTTATTTCAGTTTCAGAAGGTTTTTGAACTAGATATGGACAGTATGTGTAGGAAACACAGTTCATTTGTTCTGAGCAAAATCACGTTTCCTGCTGTATTGGAGACTCTAGAAAGCAAGAGCGTGCTTCTTACTCTAAAGCAGAGAGTATTTCATGGATGCGAAGTCTTTTGTGTGTTTCCCTCCAGAAATGGAGTTAAATCCCAGGCTCTGAGTCTTCCTACAAGCAAGACTTCGTTTCAGGTAAGGGCAGTCACTTTTCTGGTCAAACGAACTACATCGTTCACTAAGCTCACACGTTTCTCATCTTAACTGACAAGCATTGGATGTTAGAGGACCAGTGCTTTTTATCAGTTTCAGTAGCAGATTTGGACTAGATATGGTCCGTATGTGTAGGAAACACCGTTCTTTTGTTCTCAGCACACTCATGTTTCCTGCTGTGTTAGAGACTCTAGAAAGCAAGAGCGTGCTTCTTGCTCTAAAGCAGAGTTTGATCAATAGATGAGAATTCTGCTGTGTGTTTCACTTCAGAAATGGAGTTAAATCCCAGGCTCTGAGGCTTCCTACATGCAAGAATTCATTTCAGGTAAGGGCAGTTACTTTACAGCTCAAACGACCTACATCGTTCACAAAGCTCACACGTTTTGGATCTTACCTGACAAGCATTGGATGTTAGAGGACCACTACATTGTATCAGTTTCAGAAGCAGATTTGGACTACATATGGTCCGTCTGTGTACGAAAATCTGTTCTTTGGTCTCGGCACACTCAGATTTCCTGCTGTATTAGAGACTCTAGAAAGCAAGAGTGTGCATCTCTCTCTAAAGCAGAGTGTGATCCATGAATGAGAACTCTGCTGTGTGTTTCCCTTCAGAAATGGAGTTAAATCCCAGACTCTGTGTCTTCCTATAAGCAAGACTTCGTTTCAGGTAAGGGCAGTCACTTTTCAGCTCAAACGAACTACATCGTTCACGAAGCTCACACGTTTCTCATCTTAACTGACAAGCATTGGATGTTAGAGGACCAGTGCTTTGTATCAGTTTCAGAAGCAGAATTGGACTAGATATGGTCCGTATGTGTAGGAAACACCGTTCTTTTGTTCTCAGCACACTCACGTTTCATGCTGTCTTAGAGCCTCTAGAAAGCAAGAGCGTGCTTCTTGCTCTAAAGCAGAGTGTGATCAATGGTTGAGAACTCTGCTGTGTGTTTCACTTCAGAAATGGAGTTAAATCCCAGGCTCTGAGTCTTCCTACAAGCAAGACTTCGTTTCAGGTAAGGGCAGTTACTTTTCAGCTCAAACGAACTACATTGTACACGAAGCTCACATGTTTCGACTCTTACCTGACAAGCGTTGGATGGTAGAGGAACTGTGGTTTGTTTCAGTTTCAGAAGGTTGTTGAACTAGATATGGACAGTATGTGTAGGAAACACAGTTCATTTGTTCTGAGCAAAATCTCGTTTCCTGCTGTATTGGAGACTCTAGAAAGCAAGAGCGTGCTTCTTACTCTAAAGCAGAGAGTATTTCATGGATGCGAAGTCTTTTGTGTGTTTCCCTCCAGAAATGGAGTTAAATCCCAGGCTCTGAGTCTTCCTCCAAGCAAGACTTCGTTTCAGGTAATGGCAGTAACTTTTCAGCTCAAACGAACTACATCGTTCACGAAGCTAACACGATTCTCATCTTAACAGACAAGCATTGGATGTTAGAGGACCAGTGCTTTGTATCAGTTTCAGTAGTAGATTTGGACTAGATATGGTCCGTATGTGTAGGAAACACCGTTCTTTTGTTCTCAGCACACTCACGTTTCCTGCTGTGTTAGAGACTCTAGAAAGAAAGAGCGTGCTTCTTGCTCTAAAGCAGAGTTTGATCAATAGATGAGAATTCTGCTGTGTGTTTCACTTCAGAAATGGAGTTAAATCCCAGGCTCTGAGGCTTCCTACATGCAAAAATTCATTTCAGGTAAGGGCAGTTACTTTACAGCTCAAACGACCTACATCGTTCACAAAGCTCACACGTTTCAGATCTTACCAGACAAGCATTGGATGTTAGAGGACCAGTAGTTTGTATCAGTTTCAGAAGCAGATTTGGACTACATAAGGTCCGTCTGTGTTCGAAAAACCGTTCTTTGGTCTCGGCCCACTCAGATTTCCTGCTGTCTTAGAGACTCTAGAAAGCAAGAGCGTGCTTCAGGTTCTAAAGCAGAGTGTGATCAATGGATGAGAACATTGCTGTGTGTTTCACTTCAGAAATGGAGTTAAATCCCAGGCTCTGTGTCTTCCTACAAGCAAGAATTCCTTTCAGGGAAGGGGAGTTTCTTTATAGCTCAAAAGAACTACATCGTTTACGAAGCTCACACGTTTCGGATCTTACCTGACAAGCATTGGATGTTAGAGGACCTGTGGTTTGTTTCAGTTTCAGAAGCAGAGTTAAACTAGATATGTTCCATATTTTTAGGAAACACCATTCTTTTGTTCTGAGCACACTCATGTTTCCTGGTGTATTAGAGACTCTAGAAAGCAAGAGCATGCTTCTTGCTCTAAAGCAGAGTGTGATCCGTGGATGAGAACTATTCTGTGTGTTTCCCTTTAGAAATGGAGTTAAATCCCAGGCTCTGTGTCTTTCTATAAGCAAGCCTTCGTTTCAGGTAATGGCAGTAACTTTTCAGCTCAAACGAACTACATCGTTCACGAAGCTAACACGATTCTCATCTTAACAGACAAGCATTGGATGTTAGAGGACCAGTGCTTTGTATCAGTTTCAGAAGCAGATTTGGACTAGATATGGTCCGTATGTGTAGGAAACACCGTTCTTTTGTTCTCAGCACACTCACGATTCCTGCTGTGTTAGAGACTCTAGAAAGCAAGAGCATGATTCTTGCTCTAAAGCAGAGTTTGATCAATAGATGAGAATTCTGCTGTGTGTTTCCCTTCAGAAATGGAGTTAAATCCCAGGCTCTGTGTCTTCCTACAAGCAAGACTTCGTTTCAGGTAAGGGCAGTCACTTTTCAGCTCAAACGAACTACATCGTTCACGAAGCTCACCCGTTTCTCATCTTAACTGACAAGCATTGGATGTTAGAGGACCAGTGCTTTGTATCAGTTTCAGAAGCAGAATTGGGCTAGATAAAGTCCGTATGTGTAGGAAACACCGTTCTTTTGTTCTCAGCACACTCAGTTTTCCTGCTGTATTAGAGACTCTAGAAAGCAAGAGCATGCTTCTTGCTCTAAAGCAGAGTGTGATCCATGGATGAGAACTATGCTGTGTGTTTCCCTTCAGAAATAGAGGTTAAACCCAGGCTCTGTGTCTTGCTACAAGCAAGACTTCGTTTCAGGTAAGGGCAGTTACTTTACAGATCAAACGAACTACATGGTTCATGAAGCTCACACGTTTCTTATCTTAACAGTCAAGCATTGGATGTTAGTGGACCAGTGCTTTGTATGAGTTTCAGAAGCAGAGTTGGACTAGATGTGGTCCGTATGTGTAGGAAACACCGTTCTTTTGTTCTCAGCACACTCAGGTTTCCTGCTGTCTTAGAGACTCTAGAAAGCAACAGCGTGCTTCTTGTTCTAAAGCAGAGTTTGATCAATGGGTGAGAACACTGCTCTGTGTTTCACTCCAGAAATTGAATTAAATCCCAGGCTCTGAGTCTTCCTACAAGCAAGACTTCCTTTCAGGTAATTGCAGTTTCTTTAGAGCTCAAACGAACTACATTGTTCACGAAGCTCCCACGTTTCGGATCTTACCTGACAAGCATTGGATGTTAGAGGACCTGTGGTTTGTTTCAGTTTCAGAAGCAGATTTAAACTAGATATGTTCCATATTTGTAGGAAACAACGTTCTTTTGTTCTGTGCACACTCAGGTTTCCTGCTGTATTAGAGACTGTAGAACGCAAGAGCATGCTTCTTGCACTAAAGCAGAGTGTGATGCATGGATGAGAACTGTGCTGTGTGTTTCCCTTCAGAAATAGAGGTAAATCTCAGGCTCTGTGTCTTCCTACAAGCAAGACTTCGTTTCAGGTAAGGGCAGTCACTTTTCAGCTCAAACGAACTACATCGTTCACTAAGCTAACACGATTCTCATCTTAACAGAAAAGCATTGGATGTTAGAGGACCAGTGATTTGTATCAGTTTCAGAAGCAGATTTGGACTACATATGGTCTGTATGTGGACGAAAAACCGTTCTTTTGTTCTCGGCACACTCAGGTTTCCTGCTGTATTAGAGACTCTAGAAAGCAAGGGTGTGCTTCTCGCTCTAAAGCTGAGTGTGATCCATGGATGAGAACTCTGCTGTGTGTTTCCCTTCAGAATTGGAGTTAAATCCCAGGCTCTGAGTCTTCCGACAAGCAAGACTTCATTTCAGTTAATGGCAGTTACTTTATAGCCAAACGAAATACATCGTACAGAAGCTCACACGTTTCGGATCTTACCTGACAAGCATTGGATATTAGAGGACCAGTGGTTTGTTTCAGTGTCAGAAGGTTGTTGAACTAGATATGGTCAGTATGTGTAGGAAACACAGTTCATTTGTTCTGAGCAAAATCACGTTTCCTGCTGTATTGGAGACTCTAGAAAGCAATAGCGTGCTTCTTACTCTAAAGCAGAGAGTATTTCATGGAAGAGAAGTCTTTTGTGTGTTTCCCTCCAGAAATGGAGTTAAATCCCAGGCTCTGAGTCTTCCTACAAGAAAGACGTCGTTTCAGGTAAGGGCAGTCACTTTTCTGGTCAAACGAACTACATCGTTCACGAAGCTCACACGTTTCTCATCTTAACTGACAAGCATTGGATGTTAGAGGACCAGGGCTTTGTATCAGTTTCAGTAGTAGATTTGGACTAGATATGGTCCGTATGTGTAGGAAACACCGTTCTTTTGTTCTCAGCACACTCACGTTTCCTGCTGTGTTAGAGACTCTAGAAAGCAAGAGCGTGCTTCTTGCTCTAAAGCAGAGTTTGATCAATAGATGAGAATTCTGCTGTGTGTTTCACTTCAGAAATGGAGTTAAATCCCAGGCTCTGAGGCTTCCTACATGCAAGAATCATTTCAGGTAAGGGCAGTTACTTTACAGCTCAAACGACCTACATCGTTCACAAAGCTCACACGTTTCGGATCTTACCAGACAAGCATTGGATGTTAGAGGACCTGTGGTTTGTTTCAGTTTCAGAGGCAGAGTTAAACTAGATATGTTCCATATTTGTAGGAAACACCATTCTTTTGTTCTGAGCACACTCATGTTTCCTGGTGTATTAGAGACTCTAGAAAGCAAGAGCATGCTTCTTGCTCTAAAGCAGAGTGTGATCCGTGGATGAGAACTATTCTGTTTGTTTCCCTTCAGTAATGGAGTTAAATCCCAGGCTCTGTGTCTTCCTACAAGCAAGCCTTCGTTTCAGGTAATTTCAGTAACTTTTCAGCTCAAACGAACTACATCGTTCACGAAGCTAACACGATTCTCATCTTAACAGACAAGCATTGGATGTTAGAGGACCAGTGCTTTGTATCAGTTTCAGTAGCAGAGTAGGACTAGATAAGGTCCGTATGTGTAGGAAACACCGTTCTTTTGTTCTCAGCACACTCACTTTTCCTGTTGTGTTAGAGACTCTAGAAAGCAAGAGCGTGCTTCTTGCTCTAAAGCAGAGTTTGATCAATAGATGAGAATTCTGCTGTGTGTTTCACTTCAGAAATGGAGTTAAATCCCAGGCTCTGAGGCTTCCTACATGCAAGAATTCATTTCAGGTAAGGGCAGTTACTTTACAGCTCAAAGGACCTACATCGTTCACAAAGCTCACACGTTTCGGATCTTACCAGACAAGCATTGGATGTTAGAGGCCCAGTGCTTTGTATCAGTTTCAGTAGCAGATTTGGACTAGATATGGTCCGTATGTGTAGGAAACACCGTTCTTTTGTTCTCAGCACGCTCACGATTCCTGCTGTGTTAGAGACTCTAGAAAGCAAGAGCGTGCTTCTTGCTCTAAAGCAGAGTTTGATCAATAGATGAGAATTCTGCTGTGTGTTTCCCTTCAAAAATGGAGTTAAATCCCAGGCTCTGTGTCTTCCTACAAGCAAGACTTCGTTTCAGGTAAGGGCAGTCACTTTTCAGCTCAAACGAACTACATCGTTCACGAAGCTCACCCGTTTCTCATCTTAACTGACAAGCATTGGATGTTAGAGGACCAGTGCTTTGTATCAGTTTCAGAAGCAGAGTTGGACTAGATAAGGTCCGTATGTGTAGGAAACACCATTCTTTTGTTCTCAGCACACTCAGTTTTCCTGCTGTATTAGAGATTCTAGAAAGCAAGAGCATGCTTCTTGCTCTAAAGCAGAGTGTGATCCATGGATGAGAACTATGCTGTGTGTTTCCCTTCAGAAATAGAGGTTAAACCCAGGCTCTGTGTCTTGCTACTAGCAAGACTTCATTTCAGGTAAGGGCAGTTACTTTACAGATCAAACGAACTACATGGTTCACGAAGCTCACACGTTTCTTATCTTAACAGACAAGCATTGGATGTTAGAGGACCAGTGCTTTGTATGAGTTTCAGAAGCAGAGTTGGACTAGATGTGGTCCGTATGTGTAGGAAACACCGTTCTTTTGTTCTCAGCACACTCAGGTTTCCTGCTGTCTTAGAGAATCTAGAAAGCAACAGCGTGCTTCTTGTTCTAAAGCAGAGTGTGATCAATGGGTGAGAACACTGCTCTGTGTTTCACTTCAGAAATTGAATTAAATCCCAGGCTCTGAGTCTTCCTACAAGCAAGACTTCCTTTCAGGTAATTGCAGTTTCTTTAGAGCTCAAACGAACTACATTGTTCACGAAGCTCACACGTTTCGGATCTTACCTGACAAGCATTGGATGTTAGAGGACCTGTGGTTTGTTTCAGTTTCAGAAGCAGATTTAAACTAGATATGTTCCATATTTGTAGGAAACAACGTTCTTTTGTTCTGTGCACACTCAGGTTTCCTGCTGTATTAGAGACTGTAGAACGCAAGAGCATGCTTCTTGCACTAAAGCAGAGTGTGATGCATGGATGAGAACTGTGCTGTGTGTTTCCCTTCAGAAATAGAGGTAAATCTCAGGCTCTGTGTCTTCCTACAAGCAAGACTTCGTTTCAGGTAAGGGCAGTCACTTTTCAGCTCAAATGAACTACATCGTTCACGAAGCTAACACGATTCTCATCTTAACAGAAAAGCATTGGATGTTAGAGGACCAGTGATTTGTATCAGTTTCAGAAGCAGATTTGGACTACATATGGTCTGTATGTGGACGAAAAACCGTTCTTTTGTTCTCGGCACACTCAGGTTTCCTGCTGTATTAGAGACTCTAGAAAGCAAGGGTGTGCTTCTCGCTCTAAAGCTGAGTGTGATCCATGGATGAGAACTCTGCTGTGTGTTTCCCTTCAGAAATGGAGTTAAATCCCAGGCTCTGAGTCTTCCTACAAGCAAGAATTCGTTTCAGGTAAGGGCAGTTACTTTTCAGCTCAAACGAACTACATCGTACACGAAGCTCACATGTTTCGACTCTTACCTGACAAGCGTTGGATGGTAGAGGAACTGTGGTTTGTTTCAGTGTCAGAAGGTTGTTGAACTAGATATGGTCAGTATGTGTAGGAAACACAGTTCATTTGTTCTGAGCAAAATCACGTTTCCTGCTGTATTGGAGACTCTAGAAAGCAATAGCGTGCTTCTTACTCTAAAGCAGAGAGTATTTCATGGAAGAGAAGTCTTTTGTGTGTTTCCCTCCAGAAATGGAGTTAAATCCCAGGCTCTGAGTCTTCCTACAAGCAAGCCTTCGTTTCAGGTAAGGGCAGTCACTTTTCTGGTCAAACGAACTACATCGTTCACGAAGCTAACACGTTTCTCATCTTAACTGACAAACATTGGATGGTAGAGGAACTGTGGTTTGTTTCAGTGTCAGAAGGTTGTTGATCTAGATATGGTCAGTATGTGTAGGAAACACAGTTCATTTGTTCTGAGCACAATCACGTTTCCTGCTGTATTGTAGACTCTAGAAAGCAAGAGCGTGCTTCTTACTCTAAAGCAGAGAGTATTTCATGGATGAGAAGTCTTTTGTTTGTTTCCCTCCAGAAATGGAGTTAAATCCCAGGCTCTGAGTCTTCCTACAAGCAAGACTTCGTTTCAGGTAAGGGCAGTCACTCTTCTGGTCAAACGAACTACATCGTTCACGAAGCTCACACGTTTCTCATCTTAACTAACAAGCATTGGATGTTAGAGGACCAGTGCTTTGTATCAGTTTCAGTAGCAGATTTGGACTAGATATGGTCCGTATGTGTAGGAAACACCGTTCTTTTGTTCTCAGCACACTCACGTTTCCTGCTGTGTTAGAGACTCTAGAAAGCAAGAGCGTGCTTCTTGCTCTAAAGCAGAGTTGATCAATAGATGAGAATTCTGCTGTGTGTTTCACTTCAGAAATCGAGTTAAATCCCAGGCTCTGAGGCTTCCTAAATGCAAGAATTCATTTCAGGTAAGGGCAGTTACTTTACAGCTCAAACGACCTACATCGTTCACAAAGCTCACACGTTTCGGATCTTACCTGACAAGCATTGGATGTTAGAGGACCACTACATTGTATCAGTTTCAGAAGCAGATTTGGACTACATATGGTCCGTCTGTGTACGAAAATCCGTTCTTTGGTCTCGGCACACTCAGATTTCCTGCTGTATTAGAGACTCTAGAAAGCAAGAGTGTGCATCTCTCTCTAAAGCAGAGTGTGATCCATGGATGAGAACTCTGCTGTGTGTTTCCCTTCAGAAATGGAGTTAAATCCCAGGCTCTGAGTCTTCCTACAAGCAAGACTTCGTTTCAGGTAAGGGCAGTTACTTTACAGCTCAAACGAACTACATCGTTCACAAAGCTCACATGTTTCGGATCTTACCTGACAAGCGTTGGATGGTAGAGGATCTGTGGTTTGTTTCAGTTTCAGAAGGTTGGTGAACTAGATATGGTCAGTATGTGTAGGAAACACAGTTCATTTGTTCTGAGCACAATCACGTTTTCTGCTGTATTGGAGACTCTAGAAAGCAAGAGCGTGCTTCTTGCTCTAAAGCACAGAGTGTTTCATGGATGAGAAGTCTTTTGTGTGTTTCCCTCCGGAAATGGAGTTAAATCCCAGGCTCTGAGTCTTCCTAAAAGCAAGAGTTCGTTTCAGGTAAGGGCAGTCACTTTTCTGGTCAAACCAACTACATCTTTCACAAAGCTCACACGTTTCGGATCTTACCTGACAAGCATTGGATGTTAGAGGACCTGTGGTTTGTTTCACTTCCAGAAGCAGTGTTGAACTAGATATGGTCCGTATGTTTAGGAAACACCATTCTTTTGTTCTGAGCACACTCAGGTTTCCTGCTGTATTGGAGAGTCTAGAAAGCAAGAGCATGCTTCTTACTCTAAAGCAGAGAGTATTTCATGGATGAGAAGTCATTTGTGTGTTTCCCTCCAGAAATGGAGTTAAATCCCAGGCTCTGAGTCTTCCTACAAGCAAGACTTCGTTTCAGGTAAGGCCAGTCACTTTTCTGGTCAAACGAACTACATCGTTCACGATGATCACATGTTTCAGATCTTACCAGAGAAGCATTGGATGTTAGAGGACCTGTGGTTTGTTACAGTTTCAGAGGCAGAGTTAAACTAGATATGTTCCATATTTGTAGGAAACACCATTCTTTTGTTCTGAGCACACTCATGTTTCCTGGTGTATTAGAGACTCTAGAAAGCAAGAGCATGCTTCTTGCTCTAAAGCAGAGTGTGATCCGTGGATGAGAACTATTCTGTTTGTTTCCCTTCAGTAATGGAGTTAAATCCCAGGCTCTGTGTCTTCCTACAAGCAAGCCTTCGTTTCAGGTAATTTCAGTAACTTTTCAGCTCAAACGAACTACATCGTTCACGAAGCTAACACGATTCTCATCTTAACAGACAAGCATTGGATGTTAGAGGACCAGTGCTTTGTATCAGTTTCAGTAGCAGAGTAGGACTAGATAAGGTCCGTATGTGTAGGAAACACCGTTCTTTTGTTCTCAGCACACTCACTTTTCCTGTTGTGTTAGAGACTCTAGAAAGCAAGAGCGTGCTTCTTGCTCTAAAGCAGAGTTTGATCAATAGATGAGAATTCTGCTGTGTGTTTCACTTCAGAAATGGAGTTAAATCCCAGGCTCTGAGGCTTCCTACATGCAAGAATTCATTTCAGGTAAGGGCAGTTACTTTACAGCTCAAAGGACCTACATCGTTCACAAAGCTCACACGTTTCGGATCTTACCAGACAAGCATTGGATGTTAGAGGCCCAGTGCTTTGTATCAGTTTCAGTAGCAGATTTGGACTAGATATGGTCCGTATGTGTAGGAAACACCGTTCTTTTGTTCTCAGCACGCTCACGATTCCTGCTGTGTTAGAGACTCTAGAAAGCAAGAGCGTGCTTCTTGCTCTAAAGCAGAGTTTGATCAATAGATGAGAATTCTGCTGTGTGTTTCCCTTCAAAAATGGAGTTAAATCCCAGGCTCTGTGTCTTCCTACAAGCAAGACTTCGTTTCAGGTAAGGGCAGTCACTTTTCAGCTCAAACGAACTACATCGTTCACGAAGCTCACCCGTTTCTCATCTTAACTGACAAGCATTGGATGTTAGAGGACCAGTGCTTTGTATCAGTTTCAGAAGCAGAGTTGGACTAGATAAGGTCCGTATGTGTAGGAAACACCATTCTTTTGTTCTCAGCACACTCAGTTTTCCTGCTGTATTAGAGATTCTAGAAAGCAAGAGCATGCTTCTTGCTC
Source organism: Onychomys leucogaster (assembly GCA_949786385.1). Classification (NCBI taxonomy): domain Eukaryota; kingdom Metazoa; phylum Chordata; class Mammalia; order Rodentia; family Cricetidae; genus Onychomys; species Onychomys leucogaster. Next base: position 3,857,274 of record CATKUP010000033.1, on the reverse strand, counting down.
TAAAGCAGAGTGTGATCCATGGATGAGAACTATGCTGTGTGTTTCCCTTCAGAAATAGAGGTTAAACCCAGGCTCTGTGTCTTGCTACTAGCAAGACTTCATTTCAGGTAAGGGCAGTTACTTTACAGATCAAACGAACTACATGGTTCACGAAGCTCACACGTTTCTTATCTTAACAGACAAGCATTGGATGTTAGAGGACCAGTGCTTTGTATGAGTTTCAGAAGCAGAGTTGGACTAGATGTGGTCCGTATGTGTAGGAAACACCGTTCTTTTGTTCTCAGCACACTCAGGTTTCCTGCTGTCTTAGAGAATCTAGAAAGCAACAGCGTGCTTCTTGTTCTAAAGCAGAGTGTGATCAATGGGTGAGAACACTGCTCTGTGTTTCACTTCAGAAATTGAATTAAATCCCAGGCTCTGAGTCTTCCTACAAGCAAGACTTCCTTTCAGGTAATTGCAGTTTCTTTAGAGCTCAAACGAACTACATTGTTCACGAAGCTCACACGTTTCGGATCTTACCTGACAAGCATTGGATGTTAGAGGACCTGTGGTTTGTTTCAGTTTCAGAAGCAGATTTAAACTAGATATGTTCCATATTTGTAGGAAACAACGTTCTTTTGTTCTGTGCACACTCAGGTTTCCTGCTGTATTAGAGACTGTAGAACGCAAGAGCATGCTTCTTGCACTAAAGCAGAGTGTGATGCATGGATGAGAACTGTGCTGTGTGTTTCCCTTCAGAAATAGAGGTAAATCTCAGGCTCTGTGTCTTCCTACAAGCAAGACTTCGTTTCAGGTAAGGGCAGTCACTTTTCAGCTCAAACGAACTACATCGTTCACGAAGCTAACACGATTCTCATCTTAACAGAAAAGCATTGGATGTTAGAGGACCAGTGATTTGTATCAGTTTCAGAAGCAGATTTGGACTACATATGGTCTGTATGTGGACGAAAAACCGTTCTTTTGTTCTCGGCACACTCAGGTTTCCTGCTGTATTAGAGACTCTAGAAAGCAAGGGTGTGCTTCTCGCTCTAAAGCTGATTGTGATCCATGGATGAGAACTCTGCTGTGTGTTTCCCTTCAGAAATGGAGTTAAATCCCAGGCTCTGAGTCTTCCTACAAGCAAGAATTCGTTTCAGGTAAGGGCAGTTACTTTTCAGCTCAAACGAACTACATCGTACACGAAGCTCACATGTTTCGACTCTTACCTGACAAGCGTTGGATGGTAGAGGAACTGTGGTTTGTTTCAGTGTCAGAAGGTTGTTGAACTAGATATGGTCAGTATGTGTAGGAAACACAGTTCATTTGTTCTGAGCAAAATCACGTTTCCTGCTGTATTGGAGACTCTAGAAAGCAATAGCGTGCTTCTTACTCTAAAGCAGAGAGTATTTCATGGAAGAGAAGTCTTTTGTGTGTTTCCCTCCAGAAATGGAGTTAAATCCCAGGCTCTGAGTCTTCCTACAAGCAAGCCTTCGTTTCAGGTAAGGGCAGTCACTTTTCTGGTCAAACGAACTACATCGTTCACGAAGCTCACACGTTTCTCATCTTAACTGACAAGCATTGGATGGTAGAGGAACTGTGGTTTGTTTCAGTGTCAGAAGGTTGTTGATCTAGATATGGTCAGTATGTGTAGGAAACACAGTTCATTTGTTCTGAGCACAATCACGTTTCCTGCTGTATTGTAGACTCTAGAAAGCAAGAGCGTGCTTCTTACTCTAAAGCAGAGAGTATTTCATGGATGAGAAGTCTTTTGTTTGTTTCCCTCCAGAAATGGAGTTAAATCCCAGGCTCTGAGTCTTCCTACAAGCAAGACTTCGTTTCAGGTAAGGGCAGTCACTCTTCTGGTCAAACGAACTACATCGTTCACGAAGCTCACACGTTTCTCATCTTAACTAACAAGCATTGGATGTTAGAGGACCAGTGCTTTGTATCAGTTTCAGTAGCAGATTTGGACTAGATATGGTCCGTATGTGTAGGAAACACCGTTCTTTTGTTCTCAGCACACTCACGTTTCCTGCTGTGTTAGAGACTCTAGAAAGCAAGAGCGTGCTTCTTGCTCTAAAGCAGAGTTGATCAATAGATGAGAATTCTGCTGTGTGTTTCACTTCAGAAATCGAGTTAAATCCCAGGCTCTGAGGCTTCCTAAATGCAAGAATTCATTTCAGGTAAGGGCAGTTACTTTACAGCTCAAACGACCTACATCGTTCACAAAGCTCACACGTTTCGGATCTTACCTGACAAGCATTGGATGTTAGAGGACCAGTACTTTGTATCAGTTTCAGAAGCAGATTTGGACTACATATGGTCCGTCTGTGTACGAAAATCCGTTCTTTGGTCTCGGCACACTCAGATTTCCTGCTGTATTAGAGACTCTAGAAAGCAAGAGTGTGCATCTCTCTCTAAAGCAGAGTGTGATCCATGGATGAGAACTCTGCTGTGTGTTTCCCTTCAGAAATGGAGTTAAATCCCAGGCTCTGAGTCTTCCTACAAGCAAGACTTCGTTTCAGGTAAGGGCAGTTACTTTACAGCTCAAACGAACTACATCGTTCACAAAGCTCACATGTTTCGGATCTTACCTGACAAGCGTTGGATGGTAGAGGATCTGTGGTTTGTTTCAGTTTCAGAAGGTTGGTGAACTAGATATGGTCAGTATGTGTAGGAAACACAGTTCATTTGTTCTGAGCACAATCACGTTTTCTGCTGTATTGGAGACTCTAGAAAGCAAGAGCGTGCTTCTTGCTCTAAAGCACAGAGTGTTTCATGGATGAGAAGTCTTTTGTGTGTTTCCCTCCGGAAATGGAGTTAAATCCCAGGCTCTGAGTCTTCCTAAAAGCAAGAGTTCGTTTCAGGTAAGGGCAGTCACTTTTCTGGTCAAACCAACTACATCTTTCACAAAGCTCACACGTTTCGGATCTTACCTGACAAGCATTGGATGTTAGAGGACCTGTGGTTTGTTTCACTTCCAGAAGCAGTGTTGAACTAGATATGGTCCGTATGTTTAGGAAACACCATTCTTTTGTTCTGAGCACACTCAGGTTTCCTGCTGTATTGGAGAGTCTAGAAAGCAAGAGCATGCTTCTTACTCTAAAGCAGAGAGTATTTCATGGATGAGAAGTCATTTGTGTGTTTCCCTCCAGAAATGGAGTTAAATCCCAGGCTCTGAGTCTTCCTACAAGCAAGACTTCGTTTCAGGTAAGGCCAGTCACTTTTCTGGTCAAACGAACTACATCGTTCACGATGATCACATGTTTCAGATCTTACCAGAGAAGCATTGGATGTTAGAGGACCTGTGGTTTGTTACAGTTTCAGAGGCAGAGTTAAACTAGATATGTTCCATATTTGTAGGAAACACCATTCTTTTGTTCTGAGCACACTCATGTTTCCTGGTGTATTAGAGACTCTAGAAAGCAAGAGCATGCTTCTTGCTCTAAAGCAGAGTGTGATCCGTGGATGAGAACTATTCTGTTTGTTTCCCTTCAGTAATGGAGTTAAATCCCAGGCTCTGTGTCTTCCTACAAGCAAGCCTTCGTTTCAGGTAATTTCAGTAACTTTTCAGCTCAAACGAACTACATCGTTCACGAAGCTAACACGATTCTCATCTTAACAGACAAGCATTGGATGTTAGAGGACCAGTGCTTTGTATCAGTTTCAGTAGCAGAGTAGGACTAGATAAGGTCCGTATGTGTAGGAAACACCGTTCTTTTGTTCTCAGCACACTCACTTTTCCTGTTGTGTTAGAGACTCTAGAAAGCAAGAGCGTGCTTCTTGCTCTAAAGCAGAGTTTGATCAATAGATGAGAATTCTGCTGTGTGTTTCACTTCAGAAATGGAGTTAAATCCCAGGCTCTGAGGCTTCCTACATGCAAGAATTCATTTCAGGTAAGGGCAGTTACTTTACAGCTCAAATGACCTACATCGTTCACAAAGCTCACACGTTTCGGATCTTACCAGACAAGCATTGGATGTTAGAGGCCCAGTGCTTTGTATCAGTTTCAGTAGCAGATTTGGACTAGATATGGTCCGTATGTGTAGGAAACACCGTTCTTTTGTTCTCAGCACGCTCACGATTCCTGCTGTGTTAGAGACTCTAGAAAGCAAGAGCGTGCTTCTTGCTCTAAAGCAGAGTTTGATCAATAGATGAGAATTCTGCTGTGTGTTTCCCTTCAAAAATGGAGTTAAATCCCAGGCTCTGTGTCTTCCTACAAGCAAGACTTCGTTTCAGGTAAGGGCAGTCACTTTTCAGCTCAAACGAACTACATCGTTCACGAAGCTCACCCGTTTCTCATCTTAACTGACAAGCATTGGATGTTAGAGGACCAGTGCTTTGTATCAGTTTCAGAAGCAGAGTTGGACTAGATAAGGTCCGTATATGTAGGAAACACCATTCTTTTGTTCTCAGCACACTCAGTTTTCCTGCTGTATTAGAGATTCTAGAAAGCAAGAGCATGCTTCTTGCTCTAAAGCAGAGTGTGATCCATGGATGAGAACTATGCTGTGTGTTTCCCTTCAGAAATAGAGGTTAAACCCAGGCTCTGTGTCTTGCTACAAGCAAGACTTCGTTTCAGGTAAGGGCAGTTACTTTACAGATCAAACGAACTACATGGTTCACGAAGCTCACACGTTTCTTATCTTAACAGACAAGCATTGGATGTTAGAGGACCAGTGCTTTGTATGAGTTTCAGAAGCAGAGTTGGACTAGATGTGGTCCGTATGTGTAGGAAACACCGTTCTTTTGTTCTCAGCACACTCAGGTTTCCTGCTGTCTTAGAGAATCTAGAAAGCAACAGCGTGCTTCTTGTTCTAAAGCAGAGTGTGATCAATGGGTGAGAACACTGCTCTGTGTTTCACTTCAGAAATTGAATTAAATCCCAGGCTCTGAGTCTTCCTACAAGCAAGACTTCCTTTCAGGTAATTGCAGTTTCTTTAGAGCTCAAACGAACTACATTGTTCACGAAGCTCACACGTTTCGGATCTTACCTGACAAGCATTGGATGTTAGAGGACCTGTGGTTTGTTTCAGTTTCAGAAGCAGATTTAAACTAGATATGTTCCATATTTGTAGGAAACAACGTTCTTTTGTTCTGTGCACACTCAGGTTTCCTGCTGTATTAGAGACTGTAGAACGCAAGAGCATGCTTCTTGCACTAAAGCAGAGTGTGATGCATGGATGAGAACTGTGCTGTGTGTTTCCCTTCAGAAATAGAGGTAAATCTCAGGCTCTGTGTCTTCCTACAAGCAAGACTTCGTTTCAGGTAAGGGCAGTCACTTATCAGCTCAAACGAACTACATCGTTCACGAAGCTAACACGATACTCATCTTAACAGAAAAGCATTGGATGTTAGAGGACCAGTGATTTGTATCAGTTTCAGAAGCAGATTTGGACTACATATGGTCTGTATGTGGACGAAAAACCGTTCTTTTGTTCTCGGCACACTCAGGTTTCCTGCTGTATTAGAGACTCTAGAAAGCAAGGGTGTGCTTCTCGCTCTAAAGCTGAGTGTGATCCATGGATGAGAACTCTGCTGTGTGTTTCCCTTCAGAAATGGAGTTAAATCCCAGGCTCTGAGTCTTCCTACAAGCAAGACTTCGTTTCAGGTAAGGGCAGTTACTTTTCAGCTCAAACGAACTACATCGTACACGAAGCTCACATGTTTCGACTCTTACCTGACAAGCGTTGGATGGTAGAGGAACTGTGGTTTGTTTCAGTGTCAGAAGGTTGTTGAACTAGATATGGTCAGTATGTGTAGGAAACACAGTTCATTTGTTCTGAGCAAAATCACGTTTCCTGCTGTATTGGAGACTCTAGAAAGCAATAGCGTGCTTCTTACTCTAAATCAGAGAGTATTTCATGGAAGAGAAGTCTTTTGTGTGTTTCCCTCCAGAAATGGAGTTAAATCCCAAGCTCTGAGTCTTCCTACAAGCAAGCCTTCGTTTCAGGTAAGGGCAGTCACTTTTCTGGTCAAACGAACTACATCATTCACGAAGCTCACACGTTTCTCATCTTAACTGACAAGCATTGGATGGTAGAGGAACTGTGGTTTGTTTCAGTGTCAGAAGGTTGTTGAACTAGATATGGTCAGTATGTGTAGGAAACACAGTTCATTTGTTCTAAGCACAATCACGTTTCCTGCTGTATTGTAGACTCTAGAAAGCAAGAGCGTGCTTCTTACTCTAAAGCAGAGAGTATTTCATGGATGAGAAGTCTTTTGTTTGTTTCCCTCCAGAAATGGAGTTAAATCCCAGGCTCTGAGTCTTCCTACAAGCAAGACTTCGTTTCAGGTAAGGGCAGTCACTCTTCTGGTCAAACGAACTACATCGTTCACGAAGCTCACACGTTTCTCATCTTAACTAACAAGCATTGGATGTTAGAGGACCAGTGCTTTGTATCAGTTTCAGTAGCAGATTTGGACTAGATATGGTCCGTATGTGTAGGAAACACCGTTCTTTTGTTCTCAGTACACTCACGTTTCCTGCTGTGTTAGAGACTCTAGAAAGCAAGAGCGTGCTTCTTGCTCTAAAGCAGAGTTTGATCAATAGATGAGAATTCTGCTGTGTGTTTCACTTCAGAAATCGAGTTAAATCCCAGGCTCTGAGGCTTCCTACATGCAAGAATTCATTTCAGGTAAGGGCAGTTACTTTACAGCTCAAACGACCTACATCGTTCACAAAGCTCACACGTTTCGGATCTTACCTGACAAGCATTGGATGTTAGAGGACCACTACATTGTATCAGTTTCAGAAGCAGATTTGGACTACATATGTTCCGTCTGTGTACGAAAATCCGTTCTTTGGTCTCGGCACACTCAGATTTCCTGCTGTATTAGAGACTCTAGAAAGCAAGGGTGTGCATCTCTCTCTAAAGCAGAGTGTGATCCATGGATGAGAACTCTGCTGTGTGTTTCCCTTCAGAAATGGAGTTAAATCCCAGGCTCTGAGTCTTCCTACAAGCAAGACTTCGTTTCAGGTAAGGGCAGTTACTTTACAGCTCAAACGAACTACATCGTTCACAAAGCTCACATGTTTCGGATCTTACCTGACAAGCGTTGGATGGTAGAGGATCTGTGGTTTGTTTCAGTTTCAGAATGTTGGTGAACTAGATATGGTCAGTATGTGTAGGAAACACAGTTCATTTGTTCTGAGCACAATCACGTTTTCTGCTGTATTGGAGACTCTAGAAAGCAAGAGCGTGCTTCTTGCTCTAAAGCACAGAGTGTTTCATGGATGAGAAGTCTTTTGTGTGTTTCCCTCCGGAAATGGAGTTAAATCCCAGGCTCTGAGTCTTCCTAAAAGCAAGACTTCGTTTCAGGTAAGGGCAGTCACTTTTCTGGTCAAACCAACTACATCTTTCACAAAGCTCACACGTTTCGGATCTTACCTGACAAGCATTGGATGTTAGAGGACCTGTGGTTTGTTTCACTTCCAGAAGCAGTGTTGAACTAGATATGGTCCGTATGTTTAGGAAACACCATTCTTTTGTTCTGAGCACACTCAGGTTTCCTGCTGTATTGGAGAGTCTAGAAAGCAAGAGCATGCTTCTTACTCTAAAGCAGAGAGTATTTCATGGATGAGAAGTCATTTGTGTGTTTCCCTCCAGAAATGGAGTTAAATCCCAGGCTCTGAGTCTTCCTACAAGCAAGACTTCGTTTCAGGTAAGGCCAGTCACTTTTCTGGTCAAACGAACTACATCGTTCACGATGATCACATGTTTCGGATCTTACCTGACAAGCGTTGGATGGTAGAGGAACTGTGGTTTGTTTCATTGTCAGAAGGTTGTTGAACTAGATATGGTCAGTATGTGTAGGAAACACAGTTCATTTGTTCTGAGCACAATCACGTTTCCTGCTGTATTGGAGACTAGAAAGCAAGAGCGTGCTTCTTACTCTAAAGCAGAGAGTATTTCATAGATGAGAAGTCTTTTGTGTGTTTCCCTCCGGAAATGGAGTTAAATCCCAGGCTCTGAGTCTTCCTACAAGCAAGACTTCGTTTCAGGTAAGGGCAGTCACTTTTCTGGACAAACGAACTACACCGTTCACGAAGCTCACACGTTTCTCATCTTAACTGACAAGCATTGGATGTTAGAGGACCAGTGCTTTGTATCAGTTTCAGTAGCAGATATGGACTAGATGTGGTCCGTATGTGTCGGAAACACCGTTCTTTTGTTCTCAGCACACTCAGGTTTCCTGCTGTCTTAGAGACTCTAGAAAGCAACAGCGTGCTTCTTGTTCTAAAGCAGAGTGTGATCAATGGGTGAGAACACTGCTCTGTGTTTCACTTCAGAAATTGAATTAAATCCCAGGCTCTGAGTCTTCCTACAAGCAAGAATTCCTTTCAGGTAATTGCAGTTTCTTTAGAGCTCAAACGAACTACATTGTTCACGAAGCTCACACGTTTCGGATCTTACCTGACAAGCATTGGATGATAGAGGACCTGTGGTTTGTTTCAGTTTCAGAAGCAGATTTAAACTAGATATGTTCCATATTTGTAGGAAACAACGTTCTTTTGTTCTGTGCACACTCAGGTTTCCTGTTGTATTAGAGACTGTAGAACGCAAGAGCATGCTTCTTGCACTAAAGCAGAGTGTGATGCATGGATGAGAACTATGCTGTGTGTTTCCCTTCAGAAATAGAGGTAAATCCCAGGCTCTGTGTCTTCCTACAAGCAAGACTTCATTTCAGGTAAGGGCAGTCACTTTTCAGCTCAAACGAACTACATCGTTCACGAAGCTCACACGTTTCTCATCGTAACAGAAAAGCATTGGATGTTAGAGGACCAGTGATTTGTATCAGTTTCAGAAGCAGATTTGGACTACATATGGTCTGTATGTGGACGAAAAACCGTTCTTTTGTTCTCGGCACACTCAGGTTTCCTGCTGTATTAGAGACTCTAGAAAGCAAGGGTGTGCTTCTCGCTCTAAAGCTGAGTGTGATCCATGGATGAGAACTCTGCTGTGTGTTTCCCTTCAGAATTGGAGTTAAATCCCAGGCTCTGAGTCTTCCGACAACCAAGACTTCATTTCAGTTAATGGCAGTTACTTTATAGCCAAACGAAATACATCGTATTGAAGCTCACACGTTTCGGATCTTACCTGACAAGCATTGGATATTAGAGGACCAGTGGTTTGTTTCAGTTTGAGAAGCAGGGTTATACTAGATATGTTCCGTATGTGTAGGAAACACCGTTCTTTTGTTCTCAGCACACTCAATTTTCATGCTGTCTTAGAGAATCTAGAAAGCATGAGCGTGCTTCTTGCTCTAAAGCAGAGTGTGATCAATGGTTGAGAACTCTGCTGTGTGTTTCACTTCAGAAATGGAGTTAAGTCCCAGGCTCTGAGTCTTCCTACAAGCAAGACTTCGTTTCAGGTAAGGGCAGTCACTTTTCCGGTCAAACGAACTACATCGTTCACTATGCTCACATGTTTCGAATCTTACCTGACAAGCGTTGGATGGTAGAGGAACTGTGGTTTGTTTCAGTGTCAGAAGATTGTTGAACTAGATATGGTCAGTATGTGTAGGAAACACAGTTCATTTGTTCTGAGCACAATCACGTTTCCTGCTGTATTGTAGACTCTAGAAAGCAAGAGCGTGCTTCTTACTCTAAAGCAGAGAGTATTTCGTGGATGAGAAATCTTTTGTTTGTTTCCCTCCAGAAATGGAGTTAAATCCCAGGCTCTGAGTCTTCCTACAAGCAAGACTTCGTTTCAGGTAAGGGCAGTCACTTTTCTGGTCAAACGAACTACATCGTTCACGAAGCTCACACGTTTCTCATCTTAACTGACAAGCATTGGATGTTAGAGGCCCAGTGCTTTGTATCAGTTTCAGTAGCACATTTGGACTAGATATGGTCCGTATGTGTAGGAAACACCGTTCTTTTGTTCTCAGCACACTCACTTTTCCTGCTGTGTTAGAGACTCTAGAAAGCAAGAGCGTGCTTCTTGCTCTAAAGCAGAGTTTGATCAATAGATGAGAATTCTGCTGTGTGTTTCACTTCAGAAATGGAGTTAAATCCCAGGCTCTGAGGCTTCCTACAAGCAAGACTTCGTTTCAGGTAAGGGCAGTTACTTTTCAGCTCAAACGAACTACATCGTACACGAAGCTCACATGTTTCGACTCTTACCTGACAAGCGTTGGATGGTAGAGGAACTGTGGTTTGTTTCAGTGTCAGAAGGTTGTTGAACTAGATATGGTCAGTATGTGTAGGAAACACAGTTCATTTGTTCTGAGCACAATCACGTTTCCTGCTGTATTGTAGACTCTAGAAAGCAAGAGCGTGCTTCTTACTCTAAAGCAGAGGGTATTTCATGGATGAGAAATCTTTTTTTTGTTTCCCTCCAGAAATGGAGTTAAATCCCAGGCTCTGAGTCTTCCTACAAGCAAGACTTCGTTTCAGGTAAGGGCAGTCACTTTTCTGGTCAAACGAACTACATCGTTCACGAAGCTCACACGTTTCTCATCTTAACTGACAAGCATTGGATGTTAGAGGCCCAGTGCTTTGTATCAGTTTCAGTAGCACATTTGGACTAGATATGGTCCGTATGTGTAGGAAACACCGTTCTTTTGTTCTCAGCACACTCACTTTTCCTGCTGTGTTAGAGACTCTAGAAAGCAAGAGCGTGCTTCTTGCTCTAAAGCAGAGTTTGATCAATAGATGAGAATTCTGCTGTGTGTTTCACTTCAGAAATGGAGTTAAATCCCAGGCTCTGAGGCTTCCTACAAGCAAGACTTCGTTTCAGGTAAGGGCAGTTACTTTTCAGCTCAAACGAACTACATCGTACACGAAGCTCACATGTTTCGACTCTTACCTGACAAGCGTTGGATGGTAGAGGAACTGTGGTTTGTTTCAGTGTCAGAAGGTTGTTGAACTAGATATGGTCAGTATGTGTAGGAAACACAGTTCATTTGTTCTGAGCAAAATCACGTTTCCTGCTGTATTGGAGACTCTAGAAAGCAATAGCGTGCTTCTTACTCTAAAGCAGAGAGTATTTCATGGAAGAGAAGTCTTTTGTGTGTTTCCCTCCAGAAATGGAGTTAAATCCCAGGCTCTGAGTCTTCCTACAAGCAAGCCTTCGTTTCAGGTAAGGGCAGTCACTTTTCTGGTCAAACGAACTACATCATTCACGAAGCTCACACGTTTCTCATCTTAACTGACAAGCATTGGATGTTAGAGGACCAGTGCTTTGTATCAGTTTCAGTAGTAGATTTGGACTAGATATGGTCCGTATGTGTAGGAAACACCGTTCTTTTGTTCTCAGCACACTCACGTTTCCTGCTGTGTTAGAGACTCTAGAAAGCAAGAGCGTGCTTCTTGCTCTAAAGCAGAGTTTGATCAATAGATGAGAATTCTGCTGTGTGTTTCACTTCAGAAATGGAGTTAAATCCCAGGCTCTGAGGCTTCCTACATGCAAGAATTCATTTCAGGTAAGGGCAGTTACTTTACAGCTCAAACGACCTACATCGTTCACAAAGCTCACACGTTTCGGATCTTACCAGACAAGCATTGGATGTTAGAGGTCCATTACTTTGTATCAGTTTCAGAAGCAGATTAGGACTACATAAGGTCCGTCTATGTTCGAAAAACCGTTCTTTGGTCTCGGCCCACTCAGATTTCCTGCTGTCTTAGAGACTCTAGAAAGCAAGCGCGTGCTTCTTCTTCTAAAGCAGAGTGTGATCAATGGATGAGAACACTGCTGTGTGTTTCACTTCAGAAATGGAGTTAAATCCCAGGCTCTGTGTCTTCCTACAAGCAAGACGTCCTTTGAGGTAAGGGCAGTTTCTTTATAGCTCAAAAGAACTACATCGTTCACGATGCTCACACGTTTCTCATCTTAACTGACAAGCATTGGATGTTAGAGGACCAGTGCTTTGTATCAGTTTCAGAAGCAGAGTTGGACTAGATATGGTCCGTATGTGTAGGAAACACCGTTTTTTGTTCTCAGCACACTCACGTTTCATGCTTTCTTAGAGACTCTAGAAAGCACGAGCGTGCTTCTTGCTCTAAAGCAGAGTGTGATCCATGGATGAGAACTATGCTGTGTGTTTCCCTTCAGAAATGGAGTTAAATCCCAGGCTCTGAGGCTTCCTACATGCAAGAATTCATTTCAGGTAAGGGCAGTTACTTTACAGCTCAAACGACCTACATCGTTCACAAAGCTCACACGTTTCGGATCTTACCAGACAAGCATTGGATGTTAAAGGACCAGTACTTTGTATCAGTTTCAGAAGCGGTTTTGGACTACATATGGTCAGTCTGTGTACGAAAAACCATTCTTTGGTCTCGGCACACTCAGATTTCCTGCTGTCATAGAGACTCTAGAAAGCAAGAGCGTGCTTCTTGTTCTAAAGCAGAGTGTGATGAATGGATGAGAACACTGCTGTGTGTTTCACTTCAGAAATGGAGTTAAATCCCAGGCTCTGTGTCTTCCTACATGCAAGACTTCCTTTCAGGTAAGGGCAGATTCTTTATAGCTCAAAAGAACTACATCGTTCACGAAGCTCACACGTTTCGGAACTTACCTGACAAGCATTGGATGTTAGAGGACCTGTGGTATGTTTCAGTTTCAGAAGCAGAGTTAAACTAGATATGTTCCATATTTGTAGGAAACACCATTCTTTTGTTCTGAGCACACTCATGTTTCCTGGTGTATTAGAGACTCTAGAAAGCAAGAGCATGCTTCTTGCTCTAAAGCAGAGTGTGATCCGTGGATGAGAACTATTCTGTGTGTTTCCCTTCAGTAATGGAGTTAAATCCCAGGCTCTGTGTCTTCCTACAAGCAAGCCTTCGTTTCAGGTAATTTCAGTAACTTTTCAGCTCAAACGAACTACATCGTTCACGAAGCTAACACGATTCTCATCTTAACAGACAAGCATTGGATGTTAGAAGACCAGTGCTTTGAATCAGTTTCAGTAGCAGATTTGGACTAGATATGGTCTGTATGTGTAGGAAACACCGTTCTTTTGTTCTCAGCACACTCACTTTTCCTGCTGTGTTAGAGACTCTAGAAAGCAAGAGCGTGCTTCTTGCTCTAAAGCAGAGTTTGATCAATAGATGAGAATTCTGCTGTGTGTTTCACTTCAGAAATGGAGTTAAATCCCAGGCTCTGAGGCTTCCTACATGCAAGAATTCATTTCAGGTAAGGGCAGTTACTTTACAACTCAAACGACCTACATCGTTCACAAAGCTCACACGTTTCAGATCTTACCAGACAAGCATTGGATGTTAGAGGCCCAGTGCTTTGTATCAGTTTCAGTAGCAGATTTGGACTAGATATGGTCTGTATGTGTAGGAAACACCGTTCTTTTGTTCTCAGCACACTCACGATTCCTGCTGTGTTAGAGACTCTAGAGAGCAAGAGCGTGCTTCTTGCTCTAAAGCAGAGTTTGATCAATAGATGAGAATTCTGCTGTGTGTTTCCCTTCAGAAATGGAGTTAAATCCCAGGCTCTGTGTCTTCCTACAAGCAAGACTTCGTTTCAGGTAAGGGCAGTCACTTTTCAGCTCAAACGAACTACATCGTTCACGAAGCTCACCCGTTTCTCATCTTAACTGACAAGCATTGGATGTTAGAGGACCAGTGCTTTGTATCAGTTTCAGAAGCAGAGTTGGACTAGATAAGGTCCGTATGTGTAGGAAACACCATTCTTTTGTTCTCAGCACACTCAGTTTTCCTGCTGTATTAGAGATTCTAGAAAGCAAGAGCATGATTCTTGCTCTAAACAGAGTGTGATCCATGGATGAGAACTATGCTGTGTGTTTCCCTTCAGAAATAGAGGTTAAACCCAGGCTCTGTGTCTTGCTACAAGCAAGACTTCGTTTCAGGTAAGGGCATTTACTTTACAGATCAAACGAACTACATGGTTCACGAAGCTCACACGTTTCTTATCTTAACAGACAAGCATTGGATGTTAGAGGACCACTGCTTTGTATGAGTTTCAGAAGCAGAGTTGGACTAGATATGGTCCGTATGTGTAGGAAACACCGTTCTTTTGTTCTCAGCACACTCAGGTTTCCTGCTGTCTTAGAGATTCTAGAAAGCAACAGCGTGCTTCTTGTTCTAAAGCAGAGTGTGATCAATGGGTGAGAACACTGCTGTGTGTTTCACTTCAGAAATGGAATTAAATCCCAGGCTCTGAGTCTTCCTACAAGCAAGACTTCCTTTCAGGTAATTGCAGTTTCTTTAGAGCTCAAAGGAACTACATAGTTCATGAAGCTCACACATTTCGGATCTTACCTGACAAGCATTGGATGTTAGAGGACCTGTGGTTTGTTTCAGTTTCAGAAGCAGAGTTAAACTAGATATGTTCCATATTTCTAGGAAACACCGTTCTTTTGTTCTGTGCACACTCATATTTCCTGCTGTATTAGAGACTGTAGAACGCAAGAGCATGCTTCTTGCACTAAAGCAGAGTGAGATGCATGGATGAGAACTATGCTGTGTGTTTCCCTTCAGAAATAGAGGTAAATCCCAGGCTCTGTGTCTTCCTACAAGCAAGACTTCGTTTCAGGTAAGGTCAGTCACTTTTCAGCTCAAAGGAACTACATCGTTCACGAAGCTCACACGTTTCTCATTTTAACAGAAAAGCATTGGATGTTAGAGGACCAGTGATTTGTATCAGTTTCAGAAGCAGATTTGGACTACATATGGTCTGTATGTGGACGAAAAACCATTCTTTTGTTCTCGGCACACTCACGTTTCATCCTGTCTTAGAGACTCTAGAAAGCAAGAGCGTGCTTCTTGCTCTAAAGCAGAGTGTGATCAATGGTTGAGAACTCTGCTGTGTGTTTCACTTCAGAAATGGAGTTAAATCCCAGGCTCTGAGTCTTCCTACAAGCAAGACTTCGTTTCAGCTAAGGGCAGTTACTTTTCAGCTCAAACGAAGTACATCGTACACGAAGCTCACATGTTTCGAATCTTACCTGACAAGCGTTGGATGGTAGAGGAACTGTGGTTTGTTTCAGTTTCAGAAGGTTGTTGAACTAGATATGGTCAGTATGTGTAGGAAACACAGTTCATTTGTTCTGAGCAAAATCACGTTTCCTGCTGTATTGGAGACTCTAGAAAGCAAGAGCGTGCTTCTTACTCTAAAGCAGAGAGTATTTCATGGATGCGAAGTCTTTTGTGTGTTTCCCTCCAGAAATGGAGTTAAATCCCAGGCTCTGAGTCTTCCTACAAGCAAGACTTCTTTTCAGGTAAGGGCAGTCACTTTTCTGGTCAAACGAACTACATCGTTCAATATGCTCACATGTTTCGAATCTTACCTGACAAGCGTTGGATGGTAGAGGAACTGTGGTTTGTTTCAGTGTCAGAAGGTTGTTGAACTAGATATGGTCAGTATGTGTAGGAAACACAGTTCATTTGTTCTGAGCACAATCACGTTTCCTGCTGTATTGTAGACTCTAGAAAGCAAGAGCGTGCTTCTTACTCTAAAGCAGAGAGTATTTCATGGATGAGAAGTCTTTTGTTTGTTTCCCTCCAGAAATGGAGTTAAATCCCAGGCTCTGAGTCTTCCTACAAGCAAGACTTCGTTTCAGGTAAGGGCAGTCACTTTTCTGGTCAAACGAACTACATCGTTCACGAAGCTCACACGTTTCTCATCTTAACTGACAAGCATTGGATGTTAGAGGACCAGTGCTTTGTATCAGTTTCAGTAGCAGATTTGGACTAGATATGGTCCGTATGTGTAGGAAACACCGTTCTTTTGTTCTCAGCACACTCACGTTTCCTGCTGTGTTAGAGACTCTAGAAAGCAAGAGCGTGCTTCTTGCTCTAAAGCAGAGTTTGATCAATAGATGAGAATTCTGCTGTGTGTTTCACTTCAGAAATGGAGTTAAATCCCAGGCTCTGAGGCTTCCTACATGCAAGAATTCATTTCAGGTAAGGGCAGTTACTTTACAGCTCAAACGACCTACATCGTTCACAAAGCTCACACGTTTCGGATCTTACCAGACAAGCATTGGATGTTAGAGGTCCATTACTTTGTATCAGTTTCAGAAGCAGATTAGGACTACATAAGGTCCGTCTATGTTCGAAAAACCGTTCTTTGGTCTCGGCCCACTCAGATTTCCTGCTGTCTTAGAGATTCTAGAAAGCAAGCGCGTGCTTCTTCTTCTAAAGCAGAGTGTGATCAATGGATGAGAACACTGCTGTGTGTTTCACTTCAGAAATGGAGTTAAATCCCAGGCTCTGTGTCTTCCTACAAGCAAGACTTCCTTTGAGGTAAGGGCAGTTTCTTTATAGCTCAAAAGAACTACATCGTTCACGAAGCTCACACGTTTCGGATCTTACCTGACAAGCATTGGATGTTAGAGGACCTGTGGATTGTTTCAGTTTCAGAAGCAGAGTTAAACTAGATATGTTCCATATTTGTAGGAAACACCATTCTTTTGTTCTGAGCACACTCATGTTTCCTGGTGTATTAGAGACTCTAGAAAGCAAGAGCATGCTTCTTGCTCTAAAGCAGAGTGTGATCCGTGGATGAGAACTATTCTGTGTGTTTCCCTTCAGTAATGGAGTTAAATCCCAGGCTCTGTGTCTTCCTACAAGCAAGCCTTCGTTTCAGGTAATTTCAGTAACTTTTCAGCTCAAACGAACTACATCGTTCACGAAGCTAACACGATTCTCATCTTAACAGACAAGCATTGGATGTTAGAGGACCAGTGCTTTGAATCAGTTTCAGTAGCAGATTTGGACTAGATATGGTCCGTATGTGTAGGAAACACCGTTCTTTTGTTCTCAGCACACTCACTTTTCCTGCTGTGTTAGAGACTCTAGAAAGCAAGAGCGTGCTTCTTGCTCTAAAGCAGAGTTTGATCAATAGATGAGAATTCTGCTGTGTGTTTCACTTCAGAAATGGAGTTAAATCCCAGGCTCTGAGGCTTCCTACATGCAAGAATTCATTTCAGGTAAGGGCAGTTACTTTACAACTCAAACGACCTACATCGTTCACAAAGCTCACACGTTTCAGATCTTACCAGACAAGCATTGGATGTTAGAGGCCCAGTGCTTTGTATCAGTTTCAGTAGCAGATTTGGACTAGATATGGTCTGTATGTGTAGGAAACACCGTTCTTTTGTTCTCAGCACACTCACGATTCCTGCTGTGTTAGAGACTCTAGAGAGCAAGAGCGTGCTTCTTGCTCTAAAGCAGAGTTTGATCAATAGATGAGAATTCTGCTGTGTGTTTCCCTTCAGAAATGGAGTTAAATCCCAGGCTCTGTGTCTTCCTACAAGCAAGACTTCGTTTCAGGTAAGGGCAGTCACTTTTCAGCTCAAACGAACTACATCGTTCACGAAGCTCACCCGTTTCTCATCTTAACTGACAAGCATTGGATGTTAGAGGACCAGTGCTTTGTATCAGTTTCAGAAGCAGAGTTGGACTAGATAAGGTCCGTATGTGTAGGAAACACCATTCTTTTGTTCTCAGCACACTCAGTTTTCCTGCTGTATTAGAGATTCTAGAAAGCAAGAGCATGATTCTTGCTCTAAACAGAGTGTGATCCATGGATGAGAACTATGCTGTGTGTTTCCCTTCAGAAATAGAGGTTAAACCCAGGCTCTGTGTCTTGCTACAAGCAAGACTTCGTTTCAGGTAAGGGCAGTTACTTTACAGATCAAACGAACTACATGGTTCACGAAGCTCACACGTTTCTTATCTTAACAGACAAGCATTGGATGTTAGAGGACCACTGCTTTGTATGAGTTTCAGAAGCAGAGTTGGACTAGATATGGTCCGTATGTGTAGGAAACACCGTTCTTTTGTTCTCAGCACACTCAGGTTTCCTGCTGTCTTAGAGATTCTAGAAAGCAACAGCGTGCTTCTTGTTCTAAAGCAGAGTGTGATCAATGGGTGAGAACACTGCTGTGTGTTTCACTTCAGAAATGGAATTAAATCCCAGGCTCTGAGTCTTCCTACAAGCAAGACTTCCTTTCAGGTAATTGCAGTTTCTTTAGAGCTCAAAGGAACTACATAGTTCATGAAGCTCACACATTTCGGATCTTACCTGACAAGCATTGGATGTTAGAGGACCTGTGGTTTGTTTCAGTTTCAGAAGCAGAGTTAAACTAGATATGTTCCATATTTCTAGGAAACACCGTTCTTTTGTTCTGTGCACACTCATATTTCCTGCTGTATTAGAGACTGTAGAACGCAAGAGCATGCTTCTTGCACTAAAGCAGAGTGAGATGCATGGATGAGAACTATGCTGTGTGTTTCCCTTCAGAAATAGAGGTAAATCCCAGGCTCTGTGTCTTCCTACAAGCAAGACTTCGTTTCAGGTAAGGTCAGTCACTTTTCAGCTCAAAGGAACTACATCGTTCACGAAGCTCACACGTTTCTCATTTTAACAGAAAAGCATTGGATGTTAGAGGACCAGTGATTTGTATCAGTTTCAGAAGCAGATTTGGACTACATATGGTCTGTATGTGGACGAAAAACCATTCTTTTGTTCTCGGCACACTCACGTTTCATCCTGTCTTAGAGACTCTAGAAAGCAAGAGCGTGCTTCTTGCTCTAAAGCAGAGTGTGATCAATGGTTGAGAACTCTGCTGTGTGTTTCACTTCAGAAATGGAGTTAAATCCCAGGCTCTGAGTCTTCCTACAAGCAAGACTTCGTTTCAGCTAAGGGCAGTTACTTTTCAGCTCAAACGAAGTACATCGTACACGAAGCTCACATGTTTCGAATCTTACCTGACAAGCGTTGGATGGTAGAGGAACTGTGGTTTGTTTCAGTTTCAGAAGGTTGTTGAACTAGATATGGTCAGTATGTGTAGGAAACACAGTTCATTTGTTCTGAGCAAAATCACGTTTCCTGCTGTATTGGAGACTCTAGAAAGCAAGAGCGTGCTTCTTACTCTAAAGCAGAGAGTATTTCATGGATGCGAAGTCTTTTGTGTGTTTCCCTCCAGAAATGGAGTTAAATCCCAGGCTCTGAGTCTTCCTACAAGCAAGACTTCTTTTCAGGTAAGGGCAGTCACTTTTCTGGTCAAACGAACTACATCGTTCAATATGCTCACATGTTTCGAATCTTACCTGACAAGCGTTGGATGGTAGAGGAACTGTGGTTTGTTTCAGTGTCAGAAGGTTGTTGAACTAGATATGGTCAGTATGTGTAGGAAACACAGTTCATTTGTTCTGAGCACAATCACGTTTCCTGCTGTATTGTAGACTCTAGAAAGCAAGAGCGTGCTTCTTACTCTAAAGCAGAGAGTATTTCATGGATGAGAAGTCTTTTGTTTGTTTCCCTCCAGAAATGGAGTTAAATCCCAGGCTCTGAGTCTTCCTACAAGCAAGACTTCGTTTCAGGTAAGGGCAGTCACTTTTCTGGTCAAACGAACTACATCGTTCACGAAGCTCACACGTTTCTCATCTTAACTGACAAGCATTGGATGTTAGAGGACCAGTGCTTTGTATCAGTTTCAGTAGCAGATTTGGACTAGATATGGTCCGTATGTGTAGGAAACACCGTTCTTTTGTTCTCAGCACACTCACGTTTCCTGCTGTGTTAGAGACTCTAGAAAGCAAGAGCGTGCTTCTTGCTCTAAAGCAGAGTTTGATCAATAGATGAGAATTCTGCTGTGTGTTTCACTTCAGAAATGGAGTTAAATCCCAGGCTCTGAGGCTTCCTACATGCAAGAATTCATTTCAGGTAAGGGCAGTTACTTTACAGCTCAAACGACCTACATCGTTCACAAAGCTCACACGTTTCGGATCTTACCAGACAAGCATTGGATGTTAGAGGTCCATTACTTTGTATCAGTTTCAGAAGCAGATTAGGACTACATAAGGTCCGTCTATGTTCGAAAAACCGTTCTTTGGTCTCGGCCCACTCAGATTTCCAGCTGTCTTAGAGACTCTAGAAAGCAAGCGCGTGCTTCTTCTTCTAAAGCAGAGTGTGATCAATGGATGAGAACACTGCTGTGTGTTTCACTTCAGAAATGGAGTTAAATCCCAGGCTCTGTGTCTTCCTACAAGCAAGACTTCCTTTGAGTTAAGGGCAGTTTCTTTATAGCTCAAAAGAACTACATCGTTCACGAAGCTCACACGTTTCGGATCTTACCTGACAAGCATTGGATGTTAGAGGACCTGTGGATTGTTTCAGTTTCAGAAGCAGAGTTAAACTAGATATGTTCCATATTTGTAGGAAACACCATTCTTTTGTTCTGAGCACACTCATGTTTCCTGGTGTATTAGAGACTCTAGAAAGCAAGAGCATGCTTCTTGCTCTAAAGCAGAGTGTGATCCGTGGATGAGAACTATTCTGTGTGTTTCCCTTCAGTAATGGAGTTAAATCCCAGGCTCTGTGTCTTCCTACAAGCAAGCCTTCGTTTCAGGTAATTTCAGTAACTTTTCAGCTCAAACGAACTACATCGTTCACGAAGCTAACACGATTCTCATCTTAACAGACAAGCATTGGATGTTAGAGGACCAGTGCTTTGAATCAGTTTCAGTAGCAGATTTGGACTAGATATGGTCCGTATGTGTAGGAAACACCGTTCTTTTGTTCTCAGCACACTCACTTTTCCTGCTGTGTTAGAGACTCTAGAAAGCAAGAGCGTGCTTCTTGCTCTAAAGCAGAGTTTGATCAATAGATGAGAATTCTGCTGTGTGTTTCACTTCAGAAATGGAGTTAAATCCCAGGCTCTGAGGCTTCCTACATGCAAGAATTCATTTCAGGTAAGGGCAGTTACTTTACAACTCAAACGACCTACATCGTTCACAAAGCTCACACGTTTCAGATCTTACCAGACAAGCATTGGATGTTAGAGGCCCAGTGCTTTGTATCAGTTTCAGTAGCAGATTTGGACTAGATATGGTCTGTATGTGTAGGAAACACCGTTCTTTTGTTCTCAGCACACTCACGATTCCTGCTGTGTTAGAGACTCTAGAGAGCAAGAGCGTGCTTCTTGCTCTAAAGCAGAGTTTGATCAATAGATGAGAATTCTGCTGTGTGTTTCCCTTCAGAAATGGAGTTAAATCCCAGGCTCTGTG
This sequence comes from Onychomys leucogaster, assembly GCA_949786385.1. Taxonomy (NCBI): domain Eukaryota; kingdom Metazoa; phylum Chordata; class Mammalia; order Rodentia; family Cricetidae; genus Onychomys; species Onychomys leucogaster. The sequence continues at coordinate 3,836,300 of CATKUP010000033.1, read as the reverse complement.
TCTTCCTACAAGCAAGACTTCGTTTCAGGTAAGGGCAGTCACTTTTCAGCTCAAACGAACTACATCGTTCACGAAGCTCACCCGTTTCTCATCTTAACTGACAAGCATTGGATGTTAGAGGACCAGTGCTTTGTATCAGTTTCAGAAGCAGAGTTGGACTAGATAAGGTCCGTATGTGTAGGAAACACCATTCTTTTGTTCTCAGCACACTCAGTTTTCCTGCTGTATTAGAGATTCTAGAAAGCAAGAGCATGATTCTTGCTCTAAACAGAGTGTGATCCATGGATGAGAACTATGCTGTGTGTTTCCCTTCAGAAATAGAGGTTAAACCCAGGCTCTGTGTCTTGCTACAAGCAAGACTTCGTTTCAGGTAAGGGCATTTACTTTACAGATCAAACGAACTACATGGTTCACGAAGCTCACACGTTTCTTATCTTAACAGACAAGCATTGGATGTTAGAGGACCACTGCTTTGTATGAGTTTCAGAAGCAGAGTTGGACTAGATATGGTCCGTATGTGTAGGAAACACCGTTCTTTTGTTCTCAGCACACTCAGGTTTCCTGCTGTCTTAGAGATTCTAGAAAGCAACAGCGTGCTTCTTGTTCTAAAGCAGAGTGTGATCAATGGGTGAGAACACTGCTGTGTGTTTCACTTCAGAAATGGAATTAAATCCCAGGCTCTGAGTCTTCCTACAAGCAAGACTTCCTTTCAGGTAATTGCAGTTTCTTTAGAGCTCAAAGGAACTACATAGTTCATGAAGCTCACACATTTCGGATCTTACCTGACAAGCATTGGATGTTAGAGGACCTGTGGTTTGTTTCAGTTTCAGAAGCAGAGTTAAACTAGATATGTTCCATATTTCTAGGAAACACCGTTCTTTTGTTCTGTGCACACTCATATTTCCTGCTGTATTAGAGACTGTAGAACGCAAGAGCATGCTTCTTGCACTAAAGCAGAGTGAGATGCATGGATGAGAACTATGCTGTGTGTTTCCCTTCAGAAATAGAGGTAAATCCCAGGCTCTGTGTCTTCCTACAAGCAAGACTTCGTTTCAGGTAAGGTCAGTCACTTTTCAGCTCAAAGGAACTACATCGTTCACGAAGCTCACACGTTTCTCATTTTAACAGAAAAGCATTGGATGTTAGAGGACCAGTGATTTGTATCAGTTTCAGAAGCAGATTTGGACTACATATGGTCTGTATGTGGACGAAAAACCATTCTTTTGTTCTCGGCACACTCACGTTTCATCCTGTCTTAGAGACTCTAGAAAGCAAGAGCGTGCTTCTTGCTCTAAAGCAGAGTGTGATCAATGGTTGAGAACTCTGCTGTGTGTTTCACTTCAGAAATGGAGTTAAATCCCAGGCTCTGAGTCTTCCTACAAGCAAGACTTCGTTTCAGCTAAGGGCAGTTACTTTTCAGCTCAAACGAAGTACATCGTACACGAAGCTCACATGTTTCGAATCTTACCTGACAAGCGTTGGATGGTAGAGGAACTGTGGTTTGTTTCAGTTTCAGAAGGTTGTTGAACTAGATATGGTCAGTATGTGTAGGAAACACAGTTCATTTGTTCTGAGCAAAATCACGTTTCCTGCTGTATTGGAGACTCTAGAAAGCAAGAGCGTGCTTCTTACTCTAAAGCAGAGAGTATTTCATGGATGCGAAGTCTTTTGTGTGTTTCCCTCCAGAAATGGAGTTAAATCCCAGGCTCTGAGTCTTCCTACAAGCAAGACTTCTTTTCAGGTAAGGGCAGTCACTTTTCTGGTCAAACGAACTACATCGTTCAATATGCTCACATGTTTCGAATCTTACCTGACAAGCGTTGGATGGTAGAGGAACTGTGGTTTGTTTCAGTGTCAGAAGGTTGTTGAACTAGATATGGTCAGTATGTGTAGGAAACACAGTTCATTTGTTCTGAGCACAATCACGTTTCCTGCTGTATTGTAGACTCTAGAAAGCAAGAGCGTGCTTCTTACTCTAAAGCAGAGAGTATTTCATGGATGAGAAGTCTTTTGTTTGTTTCCCTCCAGAAATGGAGTTAAATCCCAGGCTCTGAGTCTTCCTACAAGCAAGACTTCGTTTCAGGTAAGGGCAGTCACTTTTCTGGTCAAACGAACTACATCGTTCACGAAGCTCACACGTTTCTCATCTTAACTGACAAGCATTGGATGTTAGAGGACCAGTGCTTTGTATCAGTTTCAGTAGCAGATTTGGACTAGATATGGTCCGTATGTGTAGGAAACACCGTTCTTTTGTTCTCAGCACACTCACGTTTCCTGCTGTGTTAGAGACTCTAGAAAGCAAGAGCGTGCTTCTTGCTCTAAAGCAGAGTTTGATCAATAGATGAGAATTCTGCTGTGTGTTTCACTTCAGAAATGGAGTTAAATCCCAGGCTCTGAGGCTTCCTACATGCAAGAATTCATTTCAGGTAAGGGCAGTTACTTTACAGCTCAAACGACCTACATCGTTCACAAAGCTCACACGTTTCGGATCTTACCTGACAAGCATTGGATGTTAGAGGACCACTACATTGTATCAGTTTCAGAAGCAGATTTGGACTACATATGGTCCGTCTGTGTACGAAAATCCGTTCTTTGGTCTCGGCACACTCAGATTTCCTGCTGTATTAGAGACTCTAGAAAGCAAGAGTGTGCATCTCTCTCTAAAGCAGAGTGTGATCCATGGATGAGAACTCTGCTGTGTGTTTCTCTTCAGAAATGGAGTTAAATCCCAGGCTCTGAGTCTTCCTACAAGCAAGACTTCGTTTCAGGTAAGGGCAGTTACTTTACAGCTCAAACGAACTACATCGTTCACAAAGCTCACATGTTTCGGATCTTACCTGACAAGCGTTGGATGGTAGAGGATCTGTGGTTTGTTTCAGTTTCAGAAGGTTGGTGAACTAGATATGGTCAGTATGTGTAGGAAACACAGTTCATTCGTTCTGAGCACAATCACGTTTTCTGCTGTATTGGAGACTCTAGAAAGCAAGAGCGTGCTTCTTGCTCTAAAGCACAGAGTGTTTCATGGATGAGAAGTCTTTTGTGTGTTTCCCTCCGGAAATGGAGTTAAATCCCAGGCTCTGAGTCTTCCTAAAAGCAAGACTTCGTTTCAGGTAAGGGCAGTCACTTTTCTGGTCAAACGAACTACATCTTTCACGAAGCTCACACGTTTCAGATCTTACCTGACAAGCATTGGATGTTAGAGGACCTGTGGTTTGTTTCACTTCCAGAAGCAGTGTTGAACTAGATATGGTCCGTATGTTTAGGAAACACCATTCTTTTGTTCTGAGCACACTCAGGTTTCCTGCTGTATTGGAGACTCTAGAAAGCAAGAGCATGCTTCTTACTCTAAAGCAGAGAGTATTTCATGGATGAGAAGTCTTTTGTGTGTTTCCCTCCAGAAATGGAGTTAAATCCCAGGCTTTGAGTCTTCCTACAAGCAAGAATTCGTTTCAGGTAAGGCCAGTCACTTTTCTGGTCAAACGAACTACATCGTTCACGATGCTCACATGTTTTGGATCTTACCTGACAAGCGTTGGATGGTAGAGGAACTGTGGTTTGTTTCATCGTCAGAAGGTTGTTGAACTAGATAGGGTCAGTATGTGTAGGAAACACAGTTCATTTGTTCTGAGCACAATCACGTTTCCTGCTGTATTGGAGAATCTAGAAAGCAAGAGCGTGCTTCTTACTCTAAAGCAGAGAGTATTTCATGGATGAGAAGTCTTTTGTGTGTTTCCCTCCAGAAATGGAGTTAAATCCCAGGCTCTGAGTCTTCCTACAAGCAAGACTTCGTTTCAGTAAGGGCAGTCACTTTTCTGGTCAAACGAACTACATCGTTCACGAAGCTCACACGTTTCTCATCTTAACTGACAAGCATTGGATGTTAGAGGACCAGTGCTTTGTATCAGTTTCAGTAGCAGATATGGACTAGATGTGGTCCGTATGTGTAGGAAACACCGATCTTTTGTTCTCAGCACACTCACGTTTCCTGCTGTGTTAGAGACTCTAGAAAGCAAGAGCGTGCTTCTTGCTCTAAAGCAGAGTTTGATCAATAGATGAGAATTCTGCTGTGTGTTTCACTTCAGAAATGGAGTTAAATCCCAGGCTCTGAGGCTTCCTACATGCAGGAATTCATTTCAGGTACGGGCAGTTACTTTACAGCGCAAACGACCTACATCATTCACAAAGCTCACACGTTTCGGATCTTACAAGACAAGCATTGGATGTTAGAGGACCAGTACTTTGTATCAGTTTCAGAAGCAGATTTGTACTACATATGGTCCGTCTGTGTTCGAAAAACCGTTCTTTGGTCTCGGCACACTCAGATATCCTGTTGTCTTAGAGACTCTAGAAAGCAAGAGCGTGCTTCTTCTTCTAAAGCAGAGTGTGATCAATGGATGAGAACACTGCTGTGTGTTTCACTTCAGAAATGGAGTTAAATCCCAGGCTCTGTGTCTTCCTACAAGCAAGACTTCCTTTCAGGTAAGGGCAGTTTCTTTATAGCTCAAAAGAATTGCATCGTTCACGAAGCTCACACGTTCGGATCTTACATGAAAAGCATTGGATGTTAGAGGACCTGTGGTTTGTTTCAGTTTCAGAAGCAGAGTTAAACTAGATATGTTCCGTATTTGTAGGAAACACCGTTCTTTTGTTCTGAGCACTCTCAGTTTTCCTGCTGGATTAGAGACTCTAGAAAGCAAGAGCATGCTTCTTACTCTAAAGCATAGTGTGATCCATGGATGAGAACTATGCTGTGTGTTTCCCTTCAGAAATAGAGGTAAATCACAGGCTCTGTGTCTTCCTACAAGCAAGACTTCGTTTCAGGTAAGGGCAGTTACTTTACAGGTCAAACGAACTACATCATTCACGAAGCTCACACGTTTCTCATCTTAACAGACAAGCATTGGATGTTAGAGGACCAGTGCTTTGTATGAGTTTCAGAAGCAGAGTTGGACTAGATATGGTCCGTATGTGTAGGAAACACCGTTCTTTTGTTCTCAGCACACTCAGGTTTCCTGTTGTCTTAGAGACTCTAGAAAGCAAGAGCATGCTTCTTGCTCTAAAGCAGAGTGTGATCCATGGATGAGAACAATGCTGTGTGTTTCCCTTCAGAAATGGAGTTAAATCCCAGGTTCTGTGTCACCCTACAATCAAGCCTTCGTTTCAGGTAAGGGCAGTAACTTTTCAGCTCAAAAGAACTACATCGTTCACGAAGCTAACACGATTCTCATCTTAACAGACAAGCATTGGATGTTAGAGGACCAGTGCTTTGTATCAGTTTCAGTAGCTGATTTGGACTAGATATGGTCCGTATGTGTAGGAAACACCGTTCTTTTGTTCTCAGCACACTCACGTTTCCTCCTGTGTTGGAGACTCTAGAAAGCAAGAGCATGCTACTTGCTCTAAAGCAGAGTTTGATCAATAGATGAGAATTCTGCTGTGTGTTTCACTTCAGAAATGGAGTTAAATCCCATTCTCTGAGGCTTCCTACATACAAGAATTCATTTCAGGTAAGGGCAGTTACTTACAGCTCAAACGACCTACATCGTTCACAAAGCTCACACGTTTGGGATCTTACCAGACAAGCAGTGGATGTTAGAGGACCAGTACTTTGTATCAGTTTCAGAAGCAGATTTGGACTACATATGGTCCGTCTGTGTACGAAAAACCGTTCTTTGGTCTCGGCACACTCAGATATCCTGCTGTCTTAGAGACTCTAGAAAGCAAGAGCGTGCTTCTTGTTCTAAAGCAGAGTGTGATCCATGGATGAGAACTATGCTCTGTGTTTCCCTTCGAAGTGGAGTTAAATCCCAGGCTCTGAGTCTTCCTACAAGCAAGACTTCGTTTCAGGTAAGGGCAGTCACTTTTCAGATCAAACGAACTACATCGTTCACAAAGCTCACACGTTTCTCATCTTAACAGACAAGCATTGGATGTTAGAGGACCAGTGCTTTCTATCAGTTTCAGAAGCAGAGTTGGATTAGATAAGGTCTGTATGTGTAGTAAACACCGTTCTTTTGTTCTGAGCACACTCATGTTTCCTGCTGTATAAGAGACTCTAGAAAGCAAGAGCATGCTTCTTGCTCTAAAGCAGAGTGTGATCCATGGATGAGAACTATGCTGTGTGTTTCCCTTCAGAAATGGAGTTAAATCCCAGGCTCTGTGTCTTCCTACAAGCAAGCCTTTGTTTCAGGTAAGGGCAGTTACTTTTCAGCTCAAACGAACTACATCCTTCACGAAGCTAACACGATTCTCATCTTAACAGACAAGCATTGGATGTTAGAGGACCAGTACTTTGTATCAGTTTCAGATGCAGATTGGGACTACATATGGTCCGTCTGTGTACGAAAATCAATTCTTTGGTCTCGGCACACTCAGATTTCCTGCTGTATTAGAGACTCTAGAAAGCAAGAGTGTGCATCTTGCTCTAAAGCAGAGTGTGATCCATGGATGAGAACTATGCTGTGTGTTTCCCTTCGAAATGGAGTTAAATCCCAGGCTCTGAGTCTTCCTACAAGCAAGACTTCCTTTCAGGTAATTGCAGTTTCTTTAGAGCTCAAAGAACTACATCGTTCTTGAAGCTCACACGTTTCAGATCTTACCTGAAAAGCATTTGATGTTAGAGGACCAGTGCTTTGTATCAGTTTCAGAAGCAGAGTTGGACTAGATATGGTCCATATGTGTAGGAGACACTGTTCTTTTGTTCTCAGAACACTCAGGTTTCCTTCTGTCTTAGAGACTCTAGAAAGCAACAGCGTGCTTCTTGTTCTAAAGCAGAGTGTGATCCATGGATGAGAACTATGCTGTGTGTTTCCCTTCAGAAATGGAGTTAAATCCCAGGCTCTGTGTCTTCCTACAAACAAGCCTTCGTTTCAGGTAAGGGCAGTCACTTTTCAACTTAAACGAACTACATCGTTCACGAAGCTAACACGATTCTCATCTTAACAGACAAGCATTGGATGTTAGAGGACCAGTGCTTTGTATCAGTTTCAGTAGCAGATTTGGACTAGATATGGTCCGTATGTGTAGCAAACACCGTTATTTTGTTCTCAGCACACTCAGTTTTTCTGCTGTCTTAGAGAATCTAGAAAGCAACAGCGTGCTTCTTGTTCTAAAGCAGAGTGTGATCAATGGGTGAGAACACTGCTGTGTGTTTCACTTCAGAAATGGAGTTAAATCCCAGGCTCTGAGTCTTCCTACATACAAGAATTCATTTCAGGTAAGGGCAGTTACTTTACAGCTCAAACATTGTTCACAAAGCTCACACGTTTCGGATCTTACTGACAAGCATTGGATGTTAGAGCACCTGTGGTTTGTTTCAGTTTCAGAAGCAGAGTTAAACTAGATATGTTCCGTAATTCTAGGAAACACCGTTCTTTTGTTCTGAGCACACTCATGTTTCCTGCTGTATTAGAGACTCTAGAAAGCAAGAGCATGCTTCTTGCTCTAAAGCAGAGTGTGATCCATGGATGAGAACTATGCTGTGTGTTTCCCTTCAGAAATGGAGTTAAATCGCAAGCTCTGTGTCTTCCTAGAAGCAAGACTTCGTTTCAGGTAAGGGCAGTTACTTTACAGGTCAAACGAACTACATCGTTCACGTAGCTCACACGTTTCTCAGCTTAACAGACAAGCATTGGATGTTAGAGGACCAGTGATTTGTATGAGTTTCAGAAGCAGAGTTGGACTAGATATGGGCCGTATGTGTAGGAAACACCGTTCTTTTGTTCTCAGCACACTCAGGTTTCCTGCTGTATTAGAGACTCTAGAAAGCAACAGTGTGCTTCTTGTTCTAAAGCAGAGTGTGATCATTGGGTGAGAACATTGCTGTGTGTTTCACTTCAGAAATGGAATTAAATCCCAGGCTCTGAGTCTTCCTACAAGCAAGACTTCCTTTCAGGTAATTGCAGTTTCTTTAGAGCTCAAAGGAACTACATCGTTCATGAAGCTCACACGTTTCAGATCTTACCTGACAAGCATTGGATGTTATTGGACCTGTGGTTTGTTTCAGTTTCAGAAGCAGAGTTAAACTCGATATGTTCCATATTTGTAGGAAACACTGTTCTTTTGTTCTGAGCACACTCATGTTTCCTGCTGTATTAGAGACTCTCGAAAGCAAGAGCATGCTTCTTGCTCTAAGGCAGAGTGTGTTCAATGGATGAGAACTCTGCTGTGTGTTTCACTTCAGAAATGGAGTTAAATCCCAGGCTCTTAGTCTTCCTACATGCAAGACTTTATTCCAGGTAAGTGCATTTACTTTATAGCTCAAACGAACTACATCGTTCATAAAACTCACACGTTTTTGATCTTACCTGACAAGAATTGGATGTTAGAGGACCAGTGCTTTGTATCAGTTTCAGAAGCAGAGTTGGACTAGATAAGGTGCGTATGTGTAGGAAACACCGTTCTTTTGTTCTGAGTACACTCAGTTTTCCTGCTGTATTAGAGACTCTAGAAAGCAAGAGCATGCTTCTTGCTCTAAAGCAGAGTGTGATCCATGGATGAGAACTATGCTGTGTGTTTCCCTTCCGAAATAGAGGTTAATCCCAGGCTCTGTGTCTTCCTACAAGCAAGACTTCGTTTCAGGTAAGGGCAGTTACTTTACAGGTCAAACGAACTACATCGTTCACGAAGCTAACACGATTCTCATCTAAACAGACAAGCATTGGATGTTAGAGGACCAGTGCTTTGTATCAGTTTCAGTAGCAGATTTGGACTAGATATGGTCCGTATGTGTAGGAAACACCGTTCTTTTTTTCTCAGCACACTCACCTTTCCTGCTGTGTTAGAGACTCTAGAAAGCAAGAGCGTGCTTCTTGCTCTAAAGCAGAGTGTGATCAATAGATGAGAATTCTGCTGTGTGTTTCACTTCAGAAATGGAGTTAAATCCCAGGATCTGAGGATTCCTACATGAAAAAATTCATTTAAGGTAAGGGCAGTTACTTTACAGCTCAAACGACCTACATCTTTCCCAAAGCTCACACGTTTCGGATCTTACCAGACAAGCAGTGGATGTTAGAGGACCAGTAATTTGTATCAGTTTCAGAAGCAGATTTGGACTACATATGGTCAGTCTGTGTACGAAAAACCGTTCTTTGGTCTCGCCACACTCAGATATCCTGCTGTCTTAGAGACTCTAGAAAGCAAGAGCGTGCTTCTTGCTCTAAAGCAGAGTGTGATCCATGGATGAGAACTATGCTCTGTGTTTCCCTTCGAAATGGAGTTAAATCCCAGGCTCTGTGTCACCCTACAAGCAAGACTTCGTTTCAGGTAAGGGCAGTCACTTTTCAGATCAAACGAACTACATCGTTCACAAAGCTCACACGTTTCTCATCTTAACAGACAAGCATTGGATGTTAGAGGACCAGTGCTCTCTATCAGTTTCAGAAGCAGAGTTGGATTAGATAAGGTCCGTATGTGTAGGAAACACCATTCTTTTGTTCTGAGCACACTCATGTTTCCTGCTGTATAAGAGACTCTAGAAAGCAAGAGCATGCTTCTTGCTCTAAAGCAGAGTGTGATCCATGGATGAGAACTCTGCTGTGTGTTTCCCTTCAGAAATGGAGTTAAATCCCAGGCTCTGTGTCTTCCTACAAGCAAGCCTTCGTTTCAGGTAAGGGCAGTTACTTTTCAGCTCAAATGAACTACATCCTTCACGAAGCTAACACGATTCTCATCTTAACAGACAAGCATTGGATGTTAGAGGACCAGAGCTTTGTATCAGTTTCAGAAGCAGATTTGGACTACATATAGTCAGTCTGTGTACAAAAAACCATTCTTTGGTCTCGGCACACTCAGATTTCCTGCTGTATTAGAGACTCTAGAAAGCAAGAGTGTGCATCTCGCTCTAAAGCAGAGTGTGATCCATGGATGAGAACTCTGCTGTGTGTTTCCCTTCAGAAATGGAGTTAATCCCAGACTCTATGTCTTCCTACAAGCAAGACTTCGTTTCAGGTAAGGGCAGTCACTTTTCAGCTCAAACGTACTACATCATTCACGAAGCTCACACGTTTCTCATCTTAACTGACAAGCATTGGATGTTAGAGGACCAGTGCTTTGTATCAGTTTCAGAAGCAGAGTTGGACTAGATATCGTCCGTTTGTGTAGGAAACACCGTTTTTTGTTCTCAGCACACTCATGTTTCATGCTGTCTTAGAGACTCTAGAAAGCAAGAGCATGCTTCTTGATCTAAGGCAGAGTGTCTTCAATGGATGAGAACTCTGCTGTGTGTTTCACTTCAGAAATGGAGTTAAATCCCAGGCTCTGAGTCTTCCTACCTGCAAGACTTTATTTCAGGTAAGTGCATTTACTTTGCAGCTCAAACGAACTACATCATTCATGAAGCTCACACGTTTTTTATCTTACCTGACAAGCATTGGATGTTAGAGGACCCGTGCTTTGTATCAGTTTCAGAACCAGAGTTGGACTAGATAAGGTCTGTATGTGTAGGAAACACCATTCGTTTGTTCTGAGCACACTCAGTTTTCCTACTGTATTAGAGACTCTAGAAAGCAAGAGCATGCTTCTTGCTCTAAAGCAGAGTGTGATCCATGGATAAGAACTATGCTGTGTGTTTCCCTTCAGAAATAGAGGTTAATCCCAGGCTCTGTGTCTTCCTACAAGCAAGACTTCGTTTCAGGTAAGGGCAGTTACTTTACAGGTCAAACGAACTACATCGTTCACGAAGCTCACACGTTTCTCATCTTAACCGACAAGCATTTGATATTAGAGGACCAGTGCTTTGTATGAGTTTCAGAAGCAAAGTTGGACTAGATATGGTCTGTATGTGTAGGAAACACCGTTCTTTTGTTCTCAGCACACTCAGGTTTCCTGCTGTCTTAGAGAATCTAGAAAGCAACAGCTTGCTTCTTGTTCTAAAGCAGAGTGTGATCAATGGGTGAGAACACTGCTGTGTGTTTCACTTCAGAAATGGAATTAAATCCCAGGCTCTGAGTCTTCCTACAAGCAAGACTTCCTTTCAGGTAATTGCAGTTTCTTTAGAGCTCAAAGGAACTACATCGTTCACAAAGCTCACACATATCAGATCTTACCTGACAAGCATTGGATGTTAGAGGACCTGTGGTTTGTTTCAGTTTCAGAAGCAGAGTTAAACTAGATATGTTCCATATTTGTAGGAAACACCGTTCTTTTGTTCTCAGCACACTCACGTTTCATGCTGTGTTAGAGACTCTAGAAAGCAAGAGCGTGCTTCTTGCTCTAAAGCAGAGTTTGATCAATGGATGAGAACTCTGCTGTGTGTGTCACTTCAGAAATGGAGTTAAATCCCAGGCTCTGAGTCTTCCTACGTGCAAGACTTTATTTCAGGTAAGTGCATTGACTTTACAGCTCAAACAAACTACATCGTTCATGAAACTCACACGTTTTTGATCTTACCTGACAAGCATTGGATGTTAGAGGACCAGTGCTTTGTATGAGTTTCAGTAGCAGATTTGGACTAGATATGGTCCGTATGTGTAGGAAACACTGTTCTTTTGTTCTCAGCACACTCACGTTTCCTGCTGTGTTAGAGACTCTAGAAAGCAAGAGCGTGCTTCTTGCTCTAAAGCAGAGTTTGATCAATATATGAGAATTCTTCTGTGTGTTTCACTTCAGAAATGGAGTTAAATCCCAGGCTCTGAGGCTTCCTACATGAAAGAATTCATTTCAGGTAAGGGCAGTTACTTTACAGCTCAAACGACCTACATCGTTCACAAACCTCACACGTTTCGGATCTTACCAGACAAGCAGTGGATGTTAGAGGACCAGTACTTTTTATCCGTTTCAGAAGCAGATTTGGACTACATATGGTCCGTCTGTGTACGAAAAACCGTTCTTTGGTCTCGGCACAGTCAGATATCCTGCTGTCTTAGAGACTCTAGAAAGCAAGAACGTGCTTCTTGTTCTAAAGCAGAGGGTGATGAATGGATGAGAACACTGCTGTGTGTTTCACTTCAGAAATGGAGTTAAATCCCAGGTTCTGTGTCTTCCTACAAGCAAGACTTCCTTTCAGGTAAGGGCAGTTTCTTTATAGCTCAAAAGAACTACATCGTTCACGAAGCTCACATGTTTCTCATCTTAACAGACAAGCATTTGATATTAGAGGACCAGTGCTTTGTATGAGTTTCAGAAGCAGAGTTGGACTAGATATGGTCTGTATGTGTAGGAAACACCGTTCTTTTGTTCTCAGCACACACAGGTTTCCTGCTGTCTTAGAGAATCTAGAAAGCAACCTCGTGCTTCTTGTTCTAAAGCAGAGTGTGATCAATGGGTGAGAACACTGCTGTGTGTTTCACTTCAGAAATGGAATTAAATCCCAGGCTCTGAGTCTTCCTATAAGCAAGACTTCCTTTCAGGTAATTGCAGTTTCTTTAGAGCTCAAAGGAACTATATCGTTCACGAAGCTCACACGTTTCAGATCTTACCTGAAAAGCATTGGATGTTAGAGGACCTTTTTTTGTTTCAGTTTCAGAAGCAGATTTAAACTAGATATGTTCCATATTTGTAGGAAACACTGTTCTTTTGTTCTGAGCACACTCATGTTTCCTGCTGTATTGTGGAAAGCAAGAGCATGCTTCTTGCTCTAAAGCAGAGTGTGATCCATGGATGAGAACTATGCTGTGTGTTTCCCTTCGGAAATGGAGTTAAATCCCAGGCTCTGTGTCTTCCTACAAGAACGCCTTCATTTCAGGTAAGGGCAGTAACTTTTCAGCTCAAACGAACTACATCGTTCACGAAGCTAACACGAATCTCATCTTAACAGACAAGCATTGGATGTTAGAGGACCAGTGCTTTTTATCAGTTTCAGTAGCAGATTTGGACTAGATATGGTCCGTATGTGTAGGAAACACCGTTCTTTTGTTCTCAGCACACTCACGTTTCCTGCTGGGTTAGAGACTCTAGAAAGCAAGAGCGTGCTTCTTGCCCTAAAGCATAGTTTGATCAATAGATGAGAATTCTGCTGTGTGTTTCACTTCAGAAATGGAGATAAATCCCAGGCTCTGAGGCTTCTACATGCAAGAATTCATTTCAGGTAAGGGCAGTTACTTTACAGCTCAAACGACCTACATCGTTCACAAAGATCGCACGTTTCGGATCTTACCAGACAAGCATTGGATGTTAGAGGACCAGTACTTTGTATCAGTTTCAGAAGCAGTTTTGGACTACATATGGTCAGTCTGTGTACGAAAAACCATTCTTTGTTCTCGGCACACTCAGATTTCCTGCTGTCATAGAGACTCTAGAAAGCAAGAGCGTGCTTCTTGTTCTAAAGCAGAGTGTGATGAATGGATGAGAACACTGCTGTGTGTTTCACTTCAGAAATGGAGTTAAATCCCAGGCTCTGTGTCTTCCTACATGCAAGACTTCCTTTCAGGTAAGTCAGTTACTTCACAGCTCAAAAGAACTACATTGTTCACGAAGCTCACACTTTTCATATCTTACCTGACAAGCATTGGATGTTAGAGGACCAGTGCTTTGTATCAGTTTCAGAAGCATAGTTGGACTAGATATGGTCCGTATGTGTAGGAAACACCGTTTTTTGTTCTCAGCACACTCACGTTTCATGCTTTCTTAGAGACTCTAGAAAGCACGAGCGTGCTTCTTGCTCTAAAGCAGAGTGTGATCCATGGATGAGTACTATGCTGTGTGTTTCCCTTCATTAATAGAGGTAAATCCCAGGCGCTGTGTGTTCCTACAAGCAAGACTTCGTTTGAGGTAAGGGCAGTTACTTTACAGGTCAAACGAACTACATCGTTTTCGAAGCTCACACATTTCTCATCTTAACAGACAAGCATTGGATGTTAGAAGACCAGTGCTTTGTATCAGTTTCAGTAGCAGATTTGGACTAGATATGGTCTGTATGTGTAGGAAACACCGTTCTTTTGTTCTCAGCACACTCACGTTTCATGCTGTGTTAGAGACTCTAGAAAGCAAGAGCGTGCTTCTTGCTCTAAAGCAGAGTTTGATCAATGGATGAGAACTCTGCTGTGTGTTTCACTTCAGAAATGGAGTTAAATCCCAGGCTCTGAGTCTTCCTACGTGCAAGACTTTATTTCAGGTAAGTGCATTGACTTTACAGCTCAAACAAACTACATCGTTCATGAAACTCACACGTTTTTGATCTTACCTGACAAGCATTGGATGTTAGAGGACCAGTGCTTTGTATGAGTTTCAGTAGCAGATTTGGACTAGATATGGTCCGTATGTGTAGGAAACACTGTTCTTTTGTTCTCAGCACACTCACGTTTCCTGCTGTGTTAGAGACTCTAGAAAGCAAGAGCGTGCTTCTTGCTCTAAAGCAGAGTTTGATCAATATATGAGAATTCTGCTGTGTGTTTCACTTCAGAAATGGAGTTAAATCCCAGGCTCTGAGTCTTCCTACATGAAAGAATTCATTTCAGGTAAGGGCAGTTACTTTACAGCTCAAACGACCTACATCGTTCACAAACCTCACACGTTTCGGATCTTACCAGACAAGCAGTGGATGTTAGAGGACCAGTACTTTTTATCCGTTTCAGAAGCAGATTTGGACTACATATGGTCCTTCTGTGTATGAAAAACCGTTCTTTGGTCTCGGCACACTCAGATATCCTGCTGTCTTAGAGACTCTAGAAAGCAAGAACGTGCTTCTTGTTCTAAAGCAGAGGGTGATGAATGGATGAGAACACTGCTGTGTGTTTCACTTCAGAAATGGAGTTAAATCCCAGGTTCTGTGTCTTCCTACAAGCAAGACTTCCTTTCAGGTAAGGGCAGTTTCTTTATAGCTCAAAAGAACTACATCGTTCACGAAGCTCACATGTTTCTCATCTTAACAGACAAGCATTTGATATTAGAGGACCAGTGCTTTGTATGAGTTTCAGAAGCAGAGTTGGACTAGATATGGTCTGTATGTGTAGGAAACACCGTTCTTTTGTTCTCAGCACACACAGGTTTCCTGCTGTCTTAGAGAATCTAGAAAGCAACCTCGTGCTTCTTGTTCTAAAGCAGAGTGTGATCAATGGGTGAGAACACTGCTGTGTGTTTCACTTCAGAAATGGAATTAAATCCCAGGCTCTGAGTCTTCCTATAAGCAAGACTTCCTTTCAGGTAATTGCAGTTTCTTTAGAGCTCAAAGGAACTACATCGTTCACGAAGCTCACACGTTTCAGATCTTACCTGAAAAGCATTGGATGTTAGAGGACCTGTTTTTTGTTTCAGTTTCAGAAGCAGATTTAAACTAGATATGTTCCATATTTGTAGGAAATACTGTTCTTTTGTTCTGAGCACACTCATGTTTCCTGCTGTATTGTGGAAAGCAAGAGCATGCTTCTTGCTCTAAAGCAGAGTGTGATCCATGGATGAGAACTATGCTGTGTGTTTCCCTTCAGAAATGGAGTTAAATCCCAGGCTCTGTGTCTTCCTACAAGAACGCCTTCATTTCAGGTAAGGGCAGTAACTTTTCAGCTCAAACGAACTACATCATTCACGAAGCTAACACGAATCTCATCTTAACAGACAAGCATTGGATGTTAGAGGACCAGTGCTTTTTATCAGTTTCAGTAGCAGATTTGGACTAGATATGGTCCGTATGTGTAGGAAACACCGTTCTTTTGTTCTCAGCACACTCACGTTTCCTGCTGTGTTAGAGACTCTAGAAAGCAAGAGCGTGCTTCTTGCCCTAAAGCATAGTTTGATCAATAGATGAGAATTCTGCTGTGTGTTTCACTTCAGAAATGGAGATAAATCCCAGGCTCTGAGGCTTCTACATGCAAGAATTCATTTCAGGTAAGGGCAGTTACTTTACAGCTCAAACGACCTACATCGTTCACAAAGCTCGCACGTTTCGGATCTTACCAGACAAGCATTGGATGTTAGAGGACCAGTACTTTGTATCAGTTTCAGAAGCAGTTTTGGACTACATATGGTCAGTCTGTGTACGAAAAACCATTCTTTGGTCTCGGCACACTTAGATTTCCTGCTGTCATAGAGACTCTAGAAAGCAAGAGCGTGCTTCTTGTTCTAAAGCAGAGTGTGATGAATGGATGAGAACACTGCTGTGTGTTTCACTTCAGAAATGGAGTTAAATCCCAGGCTCTGTGTCTTCCTACATGCAAGACTTCCTTTCAGGTAAGTCAGTTACTTCACAGCTCAAAAGAACTACATTGTTCACGAAGCTCACACTTTTCATATCTTACCTGACAAGCATTGGATGTTAGAGGACCTGTGGTTTGTTTCAGTTTCAGAAGCAGAGTTAAACTAGATATGTTCCGTATTTGTAGGAAACACCGTTCTTTTGTTCTGAGCACACTCATGTTTCCTGCTGTATTAGAGACTCTAGAAAGCAAGAGCATGCTTCTTGCTCTAAAGCAGAGTGTGGTCCATGGATGAGAACTATGCTGTGTGTTTCCCTTCAGAAATGGAGTTAAAACCCAGGCTCTGTGTCTTCCTACAAGCAAGCCTTCGTTTCAGGTAAGGGCAGTAACTTTTCAGCTCTAAAGAACTACATCGTTCACGAAGCTCACACGTTTCTCATCTTAAGTGACAAGCATTGGATGTTAGAGGACCAGTGCTTTGTATCAGTTTCAGAAGCAGAGTTGGACTAGATATGGTCCGTATGTGTAGGAAACACCGTTTTTTGTTCTCAGCACACTCACGTTTCATGCTTTCTTAGAGACTCTAGAAAGCACGAGCGTGCTTCTTGCTCTAAAGCAGAGTGTGATCCATGGATGAGTACTATGCTGTGTGTTTCCCTTCATTAATAGAGGTAAATCCCAGGCGCTGTGTGTTCCTACAAGCAAGACTTCGTTTGAGGTAAGGGCAGTTACTTTACAGGTCAAACGAAGTACATCGTTTTCGAAGCTCACACATTTCTCATCTTAACAGACAAGCATTGGATGTTAGAAGACCAGTGCTTTGTATCAGTTTCAGTAGCAGATTTGGACTAGATATGGTCTGTATGTGTAGGAAACACCGTTCTTTTGTTCTCAGCACACTCACGTTTCATGCTGTGTTAGAGACTCTAGAAAGCAAGAGCGTGCTTCTTGCTCTAAAGCAGAGTTTGATCAATGGATGAGAACTCTGCTGTGTGTTTCACTTCAGAAATGGAGTTAAATCCCAGGCTCTGAGTCTTCCTACGTGCAAGACTTTATTTCAGGTAAGTGCATTGACTTTACAGCTCAAACAAACTACATCGTTCATGAAACTCACACGTTTTTGATCTTACCTGACAAGCATTGGATGTTAGAGGACCAGTGCTTTGTATGAGTTTCAGTAGCAGATTTGGACTAGATATGGTCCGTATGTGTAGGAAACACTGTTCTTTTGTTCTCAGCACACTCACGTTTCCTGCTGTGTTAGAGACTCTAGAAAGCAAGAGCGTGCTTCTTGCTCTAAAGCAGAGTTTGATCAATATATGAGAATTCTGCTGTGTGTTTCACTTCAGAAATGGAGTTAAATCCCAGGCTCTGAGTCTTCCTACATGAAAGAATTCATTTCAGGTAAGGGCAGTTACTTTACAGCTCAAACGACCTACATCGTTCACAAACCTCACACGTTTCGGATCTTACCAGACAAGCAGTGGATGTTAGAGGACCAGTACTTTTTATCCGTTTCAGAAGCAGATTTGGACTACATATGGTCCTTCTGTGTATGAAAAACCGTTCTTTGGTCTCGGCACACTCAGATATCCTGCTGTCTTAGAGACTCTAGAAAGCAAGAACGTGCTTCTTGTTCTAAAGCAGAGGGTGATGAATGGATGAGAACACTGCTGTGTGTTTCACTTCAGAAATGGAGTTAAATCCCAGGTTCTGTGTCTTCCTACAAGCAAGACTTCCTTTCAGGTAAGGGCAATTTCTTTATAGCTCAAAAGAACTACATCGTTCACGAAGCTCACATGTTTCTCATCTTAACAGACAAGCATTTGATATTAGAGGACCAGTGCTTTGTATGAGTTTCAGAAGCAGAGTTGGACTAGATATGGTCTGTATGTGTAGGAAACACCGTTCTTTTGTTCTCAGCACACACAGGTTTCCTGCTGTCTTAGAGAATCTAGAAAGCAACCTCGTGCTTCTTGTTCTAAAGCAGAGTGTGATCAATGGGTGAGAACACTGCTGTGTGTTTCACTTCAGAAATGGAATTAAATCCCAGGCTCTGAGTCTTCCTATAAGCAAGACTTCCTTTCAGGTAATTGCAGTTTCTTTAGAGCTCAAAGGAACTACATCGTTCACGAAGCTCACACGTTTCAGATCTTACCTGAAAAGCATTGGATGTTAGAGGACCTGTTTTTTGTTTCAGTTTCAGAAGCAGATTTAAACTAGATATGTTCCATATTTGTAGGAAATACTGTTCTTTTGTTCTGAGCACACTCATGTTTCCTGCTGTATTGTGGAAAGCAAGAGCATGCTTCTTGCTCTAAAGCAGAGTGTGATCCATGGATGAGAACTATGCTGTGTGTTTCCCTTCAGAAATGGAGTTAAATCCCAGGCTCTGTGTCTTCCTACAAGAACGCCTTCATTTCAGGTAAGGGCAGTAACTTTTCAGCTCAAACGAACTACATCATTCACGAAGCTAACACGAATCTCATCTTAACAGACAAGCATTGGATGTTAGAGGACCAGTGCTTTTTATCAGTTTCAGTAGCAGATTTGGACTAGATATGGTCCGTATGTGTAGGAAACACCGTTCTTTTGTTCTCAGCACACTCACGTTTCCTGCTGTGTTAGAGACTCTAGAAAGCAAGAGCGTGCTTCTTGCCCTAAAGCATAGTTTGATCAATAGATGAGAATTCTGCTGTGTGTTTCACTTCAGAAATGGAGATAAATCCCAGGCTCTGAGGCTTCTACATGCAAGAATTCATTTCAGGTAAGGGCAGTTACTTTACAGCTCAAACGACCTACATCGTTCACAAAGCTCGCACGTTTCGGATCTTACCAGACAAGCATTGGATGTTAGAGGACCAGTACTTTGTATCAGTTTCAGAAGCAGTTTTGGACTACATATGGTCAGTCTGTGTACGAAAAACCATTCTTTGGTCTCGGCACACTTAGATTTCCTGCTGTCATAGAGACTCTAGAAAGCAAGAGCGTGCTTCTTGTTCTAAAGCAGAGTGTGATGAATGGATGAGAACACTGCTGTGTGTTTCACTTCAGAAATGGAGTTAAATCCCAGGCTCTGTGTCTTCCTACATGCAAGACTTCCTTTCAGGTAAGTCAGTTACTTCACAGCTCAAAAGAACTACATTGTTCACGAAGCTCACACTTTTCATATCTTACCTGACAAGCATTGGATGTTAGAGGACCTGTGGTTTGTTTCAGTTTCAGAAGCAGAGTTAAACTAGATATGTTCCGTATTTGTAGGAAACACCGTTCTTTTGTTCTGAGCACACTCATGTTTCCTGCTGTATTAGAGACTCTAGAAAGCAAGAGCATGCTTCTTGCTCTAAAGCAGAGTGTGGTCCATGGATGAGAACTATGCTGTGTGTTTCCCTTCAGAAATGGAGTTAAAACCCAGGCTCTGTGTCTTCCTACAAGCAAGCCTTCGTTTCAGGTAAGGGCAGTAACTTTTCAGCTCTAAAGAACTACATCGTTCACGAAGCTCACACGTTTCTCATCTTAAGTGACAAGCATTGGATGTTAGAGGACCAGTGCTTTGTATCAGTTTCAGAAGCAGAGTTGGACTAGATATGGTCCGTATGTGTAGGAAACACCGTTTTTTGTTCTCAGCACACTCACGTTTCATGCTTTCTTAGAGACTCTAGAAAGCACGAGCGTGCTTCTTGCTCTAAAGCAGAGTGTGATCCATGGATGAGTACTATGCTGTGTGTTTCCCTTCATTAATAGAGGTAAATCCCAGGCGCTGTGTGTTCCTACAAGCAAGACTTCGTTTGAGGTAAGGGCAGTTACTTTACAGGTCAAACGAAGTACATCGTTTTCGAAGCTCACACATTTCTCATCTTAACAGACAAGCATTGGATGTTAGAAGACCAGTGCTTTGTATCAGTTTCAGTAGCAGATTTGGACTAGATATGGTCTGTATGTGTAGGAAACACCGTTCTTTTGTTCTCAGCACACTCACGTTTCATGCTGTGTTAGAGACTCTAGAAAGCAAGAGCGTGCTTCTTGCTCTAAAGCAGAGTTTGATCAATGGATGAGAACTCTGCTGTGTGTTTCACTTCAGAAATGGAGTTAAATCCCAGGCTCTGAGTCTTCCTACGTGCAAGACTTTATTTCAGGTAAGTGCATTGACTTTACAGCTCAAACAAACTACATCGTTCATGAAACTCACACGTTTTTGATCTTACCTGACATGCATTGGATGTTAGAGGACCAGTGCTTTGTATGAGTTTCAGTAGCAGATTTGGACTAGATATGGTCCGTATGTGTAGGAAACACTGTTCTTTTGTTCTCAGCACACTCACGTTTCCTGCTGTGTTAGAGACTCTAGAAAGCAAGAGCGTGCTTCTTGCTCTAAAGCAGAGTTTGATCAATATATGAGAATTCTGCTGTGTGTTTCACTTCAGAAATGGAGTTAAATCCCAGGCTCTGAGTCTTCCTACATGAAAGAATTCATTTCAGGTAAGGGCAGTTACTTTACAGCTCAAACGACCTACATCGTTCACAAACCTCACACGTTTCGGATCTTACCAGACAAGCAGTGGATGTTAGAGGACCAGTACTTTTTATCCGTTTCAGAAGCAGATTTGGACTACATATGGTCCGTCTGTGTACGAAAAACCGTTCTTTGGTCTCGGCACACTCAGATATCCTGCTGTCTTAGAGACTCTAGAAAGCAAGAACGTGCTTCTTGTTCTAAAGCAGAGGGTGATGAATGGATGAGAACACTGCTGTGTGTTTCACTTCAGAAATGGAGTTAAATCCCAGGTTCTGTGTCTTCCTACAAGCAAGACTTCCTTTCAGGTAAGGGCAGTTTCTTTATAGCTCAAAAGAACTACATCGTTCACGAAGCTCACATGTTTCTCATCTTAACAGACAAGCATTTGATATTAGAGGACCAGTGCTTTGTATGAGTTTCAGAAGCAGAGTTGGACTAGATATGGTCTGTATGTGTAGGAAACACCGTTCTTTTGTTCTCAGCACACACAGGTTTCCTGCTGTCTTAGAGAATCTAGAAAGCAACCTCGTGCTTCTTGTTCTAAAGCAGAGTGTGATCAATGGGTGAGAACACTGCTGTATGTTTCACTTCAGAAATGGAATTAAATCCCAGGCTCTGAGTCTTCCTATAAGCAAGACTTCCTTTCAGGTAATTGCAGTTTCTTTAGAGCTCAAAGGAACTATATCGTTCACGAAGCTCACACGTTTCAGATCTTACCTGAAAAGCATTGGATGTTAGAGGACCTGTTTTTTGTTTCAGTTTCAGAAGCAGATTTAAACTAGATATGTTCCATATTTGTAGGAAACACTGTTCTTTTGTTCTGAGCACACTCATGTTTCCTACTGTATTGTGGAAAGCAAGAGCATGCTTCTTGCTCTAAAGCAGAGTGTGATCCATGGATGAGAACTATGCTGTGTGTTTCCCTTCAGAAATGGAGTTAAATCCCAGGCTCTGTGTCTTCCTACAAGAACGCCTTCATTTCAGGTAAGGGCAGTAACTTTTCAGCTCAAACGAACTACATCATTCACGAAGCTAACATGAATCTCATCTTAACAGACAAGCATTGGATGTTAGAGGACCAGTGCTTTTTATCAGTTTCAGTAGCAGATTTGGACTAGATATGGTCCGTATGTGTAGGAAACACCGTTCTTTTGTTCTCAGCACACTCACGTTTCCTGCTGTGTTAGAGACTCTAGAAAGCAAGAGCGTGCTTCTTGCCCTAAAGCATAGTTTGATCAATAGATGAGAATTCTGCTGTGTGTTTCACTTCAGAAATGGAGATAAATCCCAGTCTCTGAGGCTTCTACATGCAAGAATTCATTTCAGGTAAGGGCAGTTACTTTACAGCTCAAACGACCTACATCGTTCACAAAGCTCGCACGTTTCGGATCTTACCAGACAAGCATTGGATGTTAGAGGACCAGTACTTTGTATCAGTTTCAGAAGCAGTTTTGACTACATATGGTCAGTCTGTGTACGAAAAACCATTCTTTGGTCTCGGCACACTCAGATTTCCTGCTGTCATAGAGACTCTAGAAAGCAAGAGCGTGCTTCTTGTTCTAAAGCAGAGTGTGATGAATGGATGAGAACACTGCTGTGTGTTTCACTTCAGAAATGGAGTTAAATCCTAGGCTCTGTGTCTTCCTACATGCAAGACTTCCTTTCAGGTAAGGGCAGTTTCTTTATAGCTCAAAAGAACTACATCGTTCACGGAGCTCACACGTTTCAGATCTTACCTGACAAGCATTGGATGTTAGAGGACCTGTGATTTGTTTCAGTTTCAGAAGCAGAGTTAAACTAGATATGTTCCGTATTTGTAGGAAACACCGTGCTTTTGTTCTGAGCACACTCATGTTTCCTGCTGTATTAGAGACTCTAGACAGCAAGAGCATGCTTCTTGCTCTAAAGCAGAGTGTGGTCCATGGATGAAAACTATGCTGTGTGTTTCCCTTCAGAAATGGAGTTAAAACCCAGGCTCTGTGTCTTCCCTCAAGCAAGCCTTCGTTTCAGGTAAGGGCAGTAACTTTTCAGCTCTAAGGAACTACATTGTTCACGATGCTCACACGTTTCTCATCTTAACTGACAAGCATTGGATGTTAGAGGACCAGTGCTTTGTATCAGTTTCAGAAGCAGAGTTGGACTAGATATGGTCCGTATGTGTAGGAAACACCGTTTTTTGTTCTCAGCACACTCACGTTTCATGCTTTCTTAGAGACTCTAGAAAGCACGAGCGTGCTTCTTGCTCTAAAGCAGAGTGTGATCCATGGATGAGAACTATGCTGTGTGTTTCCCTTCAGAAATGGAGTTAAATCCCAGGCTCTGAGGCTTCCTACATGCAAGAATTCATTTCAGGTAAGGGCAGTTACTTTACAGCTCAAACGACCTACATCGTTCACAAAGCTCACACGTTTCGGATCTTACCAGACAAGCATTGGATGTTAAAGGACCAGTACTTTGTATCAGTTTCAGAAGCAGTTTTGGACTACATATGGTCAGTCTGTGTACGAAAAACCATTCTTTGGTCTCGGCACACTCAGATTTCCTGCTGTCATAGAGACTCTAGAAAGCAAGAGCGTGCTTCTTGTTCTAAAGCAGAGTGTGATGAATGGATGAGAACACTGCTGTGTGTTTCACTTCAGAAATGGAGTTAAATCCCAGGCTCTGTGTCTTCCTACATGCAAGACTTCCTTTCAGGTAAGGGCAGATTCTTTATAGCTCAAAAGAACTACATCGTTCACGAAGCTCACACGTTTCGGATCTTACCTGACAAGCATTGGATGTTAGAGGACCTGTGGTATGTTTCAGTTTCAGAAGCAGAGTTAAACTAGATATGTTCCATATTTCTAGGAAACACCATTATTTTGTTCTGAGCACACTCATGTTTCCTGCTGTATTAGAGACTCTAGAAAGCAAGAGCATGCTTCTTGCTCTAAAGCAGAGTGTGATCCATGGATGAGAACTATGCTGTGTGTTTCACTTCAGAAATGGAGTTAAATCCCAGGCTCTGTGTCTTCCTACAAGCAAGGCTTCGTTTCAGGGAAGGGCAGTAACTTTTCAGCTCAAACGAACTACATCGTTCACGAAGCTAACACGATTCTCATCTTAACAGACAAGCATTGGATGTTAGAGGACCAGTGCTTTGTGTCAGTTTCAGAAGCAAATTTGGACTACATATGATCCGTCTGTGTACGAAAATCCACTCTTTGGTGTCTGCACACTCAGATTTCCTGCTGTCATAGAGTCTCTAGAAAGCAAGAGTGTGCATCTCGCTCTAAAGCAGAGTGTGATCCATGGATGAGAACTCTGCTGTGTGTTTCCCTTCAGAAATGGAGTTAAATCCCAGACTCTGTGTCTTCCTAAAAGCAAGACTTCGTTTCAGGGAAGGGCAGTAACTTTTCAGCTCAAACGAACTACATCGTTCACGAAGCTCACACGTTTCAGATCTTACCTGACAAGCATTGGATGTTAGAGCACCTGTGGTTTGTTTCAGTTTCAGAAGCAGAGTAAAACTAGATATGTTCCGTATTTGTAGGAAACACCGTTCTTTTGTTCTGAGCACACTCATGTTTCCTGCTATATTAGAGACTCTAGAAAGCAAGAGCATGCTTCTTGCTCTAAAGCAGAGTGTGGTCCACGGATGAGAACTATGCAGTGTGTTTCCCTTCAGAAATGGAGTTAAAACCCAGGCTCTGTGTCTTCCTACAAGCAAGCCTTCGTTTCAGGTAAGGGCAGTCACTTTTCAGCTCAAACGACCTACATCGTTCACGAAGCTCAGACGTTTCTCAGCCTAACTGACAAGCATTGGATGTTAGAGGACCAGTGCTTTGTATCAGTTTCAGAAGCAGAGTTGGACTAGATATGGTCCCTATGTGTAGGAAACACTGTTCTTTTGTTCTCAGCACACTCACGTTTCATGCTGTCTTAGAGACTCTAGAAAGCAAGAGCGTGCTTCTTGCTCTAAAGCAGAGTGTGATCAATGGATGAGAACTCTGCTGTGTGTTTCTCTTCAGAAATGGAGTTAAATCCCAGGCTGTGAGGCTTCCTACATGCAAGAATTCATTTCAGGTAAGGGCAGTTACTTTACAGCTCAAACGACCTACATCGTTCACAAAGCTCACACGTTTCAGATCTTACCAGACAAGCATTGGATGTTAGAGGACCAGTACTTTGTATCAGTTTCAGAAGCAGTTTTGGACTACATATGGTCAGTCTGTGTACGAAAAACCATTCTTTGGTCTCGGCACACTCAGATTTCCTGCTGTCATAGAGACTCTAGAAAGCAAGAGCATGCTTCTTGTTCTAAAGCAGAGTGTGATGAATGGATGAGAACACTGCTGTGTGTTTCACTTCAGAAAAGGAGTTAAATCCCAGGCTCTGTGTCTTCCTACATGCAAGACTTCCTTTCAGGTAAGTGCAGTTACTTCACAGCTCAAAAGAACTACATTGTTCACGAAGCTCACACTTTTCGGATCTTACCTGACAAGCATTGGATGTTAGAGGACCTGTGGTTTGTTTCAGTTTCAGAAACAGAGTTAAACTAGATATGTTCCGTATTTGTAGGAAACACCGTTCTTTTGTTCTGAGCACACTCATGTTTCCTGCTGTATTAGAGACTCTAGAAAGCAAGAGTGTGCATCTCGCTCTAAAGCAGAGTGTGATCCATGGATGAGAACTCTGCTGTGTGTTTCCCTTCAGAAATGGAGTTAAATCCCAGACTCTGTGTCTTCCTAAAAGCAAGACTTCGTTTCAGGTAAGGGCAGTCACTTTTCAGCTCAAACGAACTACATCGTTCACGAACCTCACACGTTTCTCATTCTAACTGACAAGCATTGGATGTTAGAGGACCAGTGCTTTGATCAGTTTCAGAAGCAGAGTTG
Organism: Onychomys leucogaster; assembly: GCA_949786385.1. Classification (NCBI taxonomy): domain Eukaryota; kingdom Metazoa; phylum Chordata; class Mammalia; order Rodentia; family Cricetidae; genus Onychomys; species Onychomys leucogaster. Next base: position 3,810,843 of record CATKUP010000033.1, on the reverse strand, counting down.
GACTAGATATGGTCCGTATGTGTAGGAAACACTGTTCTTTTGTTCTCAGCACACTAACGTTTCATGCTGTCTTAGAGACTCTAGAAAGCAAGAGCGTGCTTCTTGCTCTAAAGCAGAGTGTGATCAATGGATGAGAACTCTGCTGTGTGTTTCACTTCAGAAATGGAGTTAAATCCCAGGCTCTGAATCTTCCTACATGCAAGACTTCCTTCAGGTAAGGGCAGTTTCTTTATAGCTCAAAAGAACTACATCGTTCACGAAGCTCACACGTTTCGGATCTTACCTGACAAGCATTGGATGTTACAGTACCTGTGATTTGTTTCAGTTTCAGAAGCAGAGATAAACTAGATATGTTCCGTATTTGTAGGAAACACCGTTCTTTTGTTCTGAGCACACTCATGTTTCCTGCTGTATTAGAGACTCTAGAAAGCAAGAGCATGCTTCTTGTAGTAAAGCAGAGTGTGATCCATGGATGAGAACTATGCTGTGTGTTTCCCTTCAGAAATGGAGTTAAATCCCAGGCTCTGTGTCTTCCTACAAGCAAGCCTTCGTTTCAGGTATGGGCAGTAACTTTTCAGCTCAAACGACCTACATCGTTCACAAAGCTCACACGATTCTCATCTTAACAGACAAGCATTGGATGTTAGAGGACCAGTGCTTTGTATCAGTTTCAGTAGCAGATTTGGACAAGATATGGTCCGTATGTGTAGGAAACACCGTTCTTTTGTTCTCAGCACACTCACGTTTCCTGCTGTGTTAGAGACTCTAGAAAGCAAGAGCGTGCTTCTTGCCCTAAAGCAGAGTTTGATCAATAGATGAGAATTCTGCTGTGTGTTTCACTTCAGAAATGGAGATAAATCCCAGGCTCTGAGGCTTCTACATGCAAGAATTCATTTCAGGTAAGGGCAGTTACTTTACAGCTCAAACGACCTACATCGTTCACAAAGCTCGCACGTTTCGGATCTTACCAGACAAGCATTGGATGTTAGAAGACCAGTACTTTGTATCAGTTTCAGAAGCAGTTTTGGACTACATATGGTCAGTCTGTGTACGAAAAACCATTCTTTGGTCTCGGCACACTCAGATTTCCTGCTGTCATAGAGACTCTAGAAAGCAAGAGCGTGCTTCTTGTTCTAAAGCAGAGTGTGATGAATGGATGAGAACACTGCTGTGTGTTTCACTTCAGAAATGGAGTTAAATCCCAGGCTCTGTGTCTTCCTACATGCAAGACTTCCTTTCAGGTAAGTGCAGTTACTTCACAGCTCAAAAGAACTACATTGTTCACGAAGCTCACACTTTTCGGATCTTACCTGACAAGCATTGGATGTTAGAGGACCTGTGGTTTGTTTCAGTTTCAGAAACAGAGTTAAACTAGATATGTTCCGTATTTTTAGGAAACACCGTTCTTTTGTTCTGAGCACACTCATGTTTCCTGCTGTATTAGAGACTCTAGAAAGCAAGAGTGTGCATCTCGCTCTAAAGCAGAGTGTGATCCATGGATGAGAACTATGCTGTGTGTTTCCCTTCAGAAATGGAGTTAAATCCCAGACTCTGTGTCTTCCTAAAAGCAAGACTTCGTTTCAGGTAAGGGCAGTCACTTTTCAGCTCAAACGAACTACATCGTTCACGAACCTCACACGTTTCTCATTCTAACTGACAAGCATTGGATGTTAGAGGACCAGTGCTTTGATCAGTTTCAGAAGCAGAGTTGGACTAGATATGGTCCGTATGTGTAGGAAACACTGTTCTTTTGTTCTCAGCACACTCACGTTTCATGCTGTCTTAGAGACTCTAGAAAGCAAGAGCGTGCTTCTTGCTCTAAAGCAGAGTGTGATCAATGGATGAGAACTCTGCTGTGTGTTTCACTTCAAAAATGGAGTTAAATCCCAGGCTCTGAGTCTTCCTACATGCAAGACTTTATTTCAGGTAAGTGCAGTTACTTTACAGCTCAAAAGAACTACATTGTTCACGAAGCTCACACGTTTCAGATCTTACCTGACAAGCATTGGATGTTAGAGCACCTGTGGTTTGTTTCAGTTTCAGAAGCAGAGTTAAACTAGATATGTTCCGTATTTGTAGGAAACACCGTTCTTTTGTTCTGAGCACACTCATGTTTCCTGCTGTCTTAGAGACTCTAGAAAGCAAGAGCATGCTTCTTGCTCTAAAGTAGAGTGTGATCCATGGATCAGAACTATGCTGTGTGTTTCCCTTCAGTAATGGAGGTAAATCCCAGGCTCTGTGTCTTCCTACAAGCAAGCCTTCGTTTCAGGTAAGGGCAGAAACTTTTCTGCTCAAACGAACTACATCGTTCACGAAGCTAACACGTTTCTCATCTTAAGTGACAAGCATTGGATGTTAGAGGACCAGTGCTTTGTATCAGTTTCAGAAGCAGAGTTGGACTAGATATGGTCCGTATGTGTAGGAAACACCGTTTTTTGTTCTCAGCACACTCACGTTTCATGCTTTCTTAGAGACTCTAGAAAGCACGAGCGTGCTTCTTGCTCTAAAGCAGAGTGTGATCCATGGATGAGTACTATGCTGTGTGTTTCCCTTCAGAAATAGAGGTAAATCCCAGGCGCTGTGTGTTGCTACAAGCAAGACTTCGTTTGAGGTAAGGGCAGTTACTTTACAGGTCAAACGAACTACATCGTTTTCGAAGCTCACACATTTCTCATCTTAACAGACAAGCATTGGATGTTAGAAGACCAGTGCTTTGTATCAGTTTCAGTAGCAGATTTGGACTAGATATGGTCTGTATGTGTAGGAAACACCGTTCTTTTGTTCTCAGCACACTCACGTTTCCTGCTGTGTTAGAGACTCTAGAAAGCAAGAGCGTGCATCTTGCTCTAAAGCAGAGTTTGATCAATAGATGAGAATTCTGGTGTGTGTTTCACTTCAGAAATGGAGTTAAATCCCAGGCTCTGAGGCTTCCTACATGCAGGAATTCATTTCTGGTAAGGGCAGTTACTTTACAGCTCAAACGACCTACATCGTTCACAAAGCTCACACGTTTCGGATCTTACCAGACAAGCATTGGATGTTAGAGGACCAGTACTTTGTATCAGTTTCAGAAGCAGATTTGGACTACATATGGTCCTTCTGTGTACAAAAACCCGTTCTTTGGTCTAGGCACACTCAGATTTCCTGCTGTCTTAGAGACTCTAGAAAGCAAGAGCGTGCTTCCTGTTCTAAAGCAGAGTGTGATCAATGGGTGAGAACAATGCTGTGTGTTTCACTTCAGAAATGGAATTAAATCCCAGACTCTGAGTCTTCCTACAAGCAAGACTTCCTTTCAGGTAATTGCAGTTTCATTAGAGCTCAAAGGAACTACAACGTTCACGAAGCTCACACGTTTCAGATCTTACCTGACAAGCATTGGATGTTAGAGGACCTGTGGTTTGTTTCAGTTTCAGAAGCAGATTTAAACTAGATATGTTCCATATTTGTAGGAAACACTGTTCTTTTGTTCTGAGCACACTCATGTTTCTTGCTGTATTGTAGAAAGCAGGAGCATGCTTCTTGCTCTAAAGCAGAGTGTGATCCATGGATGAGAACTATGCTGTGTGTTTCCCTTCAGAAATGGAGTTAAATCCCAGGCTCTGTGTCTTCCTACAAGCAAGCCTTCATTTCAGGTAAGGGCAGTAACTTTTCAGCTCAAACGAACTACATCGTTCACGAAGCTAACACGATTCTCATCTTAACAGACAAGCTTTGGATGTTAGAGGACCAGTGCTTTGTATCAGTTTCAGTAGCAGATTTGGACTAGATATGGTCCGTATGTGTAGGAAACACCGTTCTTTTGTTCTCAGCACACTCACGTTTCCTGCTGTTTTAGAGACTCTAGAAAGCAAGAGCGTGCTTCTTGCTCTAAAGCAGAGTATGATCAATAGATGAGAATTCTGCTGTGTGTTTCTCTTCAGAAATGTAGTTAAATCCCAGGCTGTGAGGCTTCCTACATGCAAGAATTCATTTCAGGTAAGGGCAGTTACTTTACAGCTCAAACGACCTACATCGTTCACAAAGCTCACACGTTTCAGATCTTACCAGACAAGCATTGGATGTTAGAGATCCAGTACTTTGTATCAGTTTCAGAAGCAGTTTTGGACTACATATGGTCAGTCTGTGTACGAAAAACCATTCTTTGGTCTCGGCACACTCAGATTTCCTGCTGTCATAGAGACTCTAGAAAGCAAGAGCATGCTTCTTGTTCTAAAGCAGAGTGTGATGAATGGATGAGAACACTGCTGTGTGTTTCACTTCAGAAATGGAGTTAAATCCTAGGCTCTGTGTCTTCCTACATGCAAGACTTCCTTTCAGGTAAGGGCAGTTTCTTTATAGCTCAAAAGAACTACATCGTTCACGGAGCTCACACGTTTCAGATCTTACCTGACAAGCATTGGATGTTAGAGGACCTGTGATTTGTTTCAGTTTCAGAAGCAGAGTTAAACTAGATATGTTCCGTATTTGTAGGAAACACCGTTCTTTTGTTCTGAGCACACTCATGTTTCCTGCTGTATTAGAGACTCTAGAAAGCAAGAGCATGCTTCTTGCTCTAAAGCAGAGTGTGATCCATGGATCAGAACTATGCTGTGTGTTTCCCTTCAGTAATGGAGGTAAATCCCAGGCTCTGTGTCTTCCTACAAGCAAGCCTTCGTTTCAGGTAAGGGCAGAAACTTTTCTGCTCAAACGAACTACATCGTTCACGAAGCTAACACGTTTCTCATCTTAAGTGACAAGCATTGGATGTTAGAGGACCAGTGCTTTGTATCAGTTTCAGAAGCAGAGTTGGACTAGATATGGTCCGTATGTGTAGGAAACACCGTTTTTTGTTCTCAGCACACTCACGTTTCATGCTTTCTTAGAGACTCTAGAAAGCACGAGCGTGCTTCTTGCTCTAAAGCAGAGTGTGATCCATGGATGAGTACTATGCTGTGTGTTTCCCTTCAGAAATAGAGGTAAATCCCAGGCGCTGTGTGTTGCTACAAGCAAGACTTCGTTTGAGGTAAGGGCAGTTACTTTACAGGTCAAACGAACTACATCGTTTTCGAAGCTCACACATTTCTCATCTTAACAGACAAGCATTGGATGTTAGAAGACCAGTGCTTTGTATCAGTTTCAGTAGCAGATTTGGACTAGATATGGTCTGTATGTGTAGGAAACACCGTTCTTTTGTTCTCAGCACACTCACGTTTCCTGCTGTGTTAGAGACTCTAGAAAGCAAGAGCGTGCATCTTGCTCTAAAGCAGAGTTTGATCAATAGATGAGAATTCTGGTGTGTGTTTCACTTCAGAAATGGAGTTAAATCCCAGGCTCTGAGGCTTCCTACATGCAGGAATTCATTTCTGGTAAGGGCAGTTACTTTACAGCTCAAACGACCTACATCGTTCACAAAGCTCACACGTTTCGGATCTTACCAGACAAGCATTGGATGTTAGAGGACCAGTACTTTGTATCAGTTTCAGAAGCAGATTTGGACTACATATGGTCCGTCTGTGTACAAAAACCCGTTCTTTGGTCTAGGCACACTCAGATTTCCTGCTGTCTTAGAGACTCTAGAAAGCAAGAGCGTGCTTCCTGTTCTAAAGCAGAGTGTGATCAATGGGTGAGAACAATGCTGTGTGTTTCACTTCAGAAATGGAATTAAATCCCAGACTCTGAGTCTTCCTACAAGCAAGACTTCCTTTCAGGTAATTGCAGTTTCATTAGAGCTCAAAGGAACTACAACGTTCACGAAGCTCACACGTTTCAGATCTTACCTGACAAGCATTGGATGTTAGAGGACCTGTGGTTTGTTTCAGTTTCAGAAGCAGATTTAAACTAGATATGTTCCATATTTGTAGGAAACACTGTTCTTTTGTTCTGAGCACACTCATGTTTCTTGCTGTATTGTAGAAAGCAGGAGCATGCTTCTTGCTCTAAAGCAGAGTGTGATCCATGGATGAGAACTATGCTGTGTGTTTCCCTTCAGAAATGGAGTTAAATCCCAGGCTCTGTGTCTTCCTACAAGCAAGCCTTCATTTCAGGTAAGGGCAGTAACTTTTCAGCTCAAACGAACTACATCGTTCACGAAGCTAACACGATTCTCATCTTAACAGACAAGCTTTGGATGTTAGAGGACCAGTGCTTTGTATCAGTTTCAGTAGCAGATTTGGACTAGATATGGTCCGTATGTGTAGGAAACACCGTTCTTTTGTTCTCAGCACACTCACGTTTCCTGCTGTTTTAGAGACTCTAGAAAGCAAGAGCGTGCTTCTTGCTCTAAAGCAGAGTATGATCAATAGATGAGAATTCTGCTGTGTGTTTCTCTTCAGAAATGTAGTTAAATCCCAGGCTGTGAGGCTTCCTACATGCAAGAATTCATTTCAGGTAAGGGCAGTTACTTTACAGCTCAAACGACCTACATCGTTCACAAAGCTCACACGTTTCAGATCTTACCAGACAAGCATTGGATGTTAGAGATCCAGTACTTTGTATCAGTTTCAGAAGCAGTTTTGGACTACATATGGTCAGTCTGTGTACGAAAAACCATTCTTTGGTCTCGGCACACTCAGATTTCCTGCTGTCATAGAGACTCTAGAAAGCAAGAGCGTGCTTCTTGTTCTAAAGCAGAGTGTGATGAATGGATGAGAACACTGCTGTGTGTTTCACTTCAGAAATGGAGTTAAATCCTAGGCTCTGTGTCTTCCTACATGCAAGACTTCCTTTCAGGTAAGGGCAGTTTCTTTATAGCTCAAAAGAACTACATCGTTCACGGAGCTCACACGTTTCAGATCTTACCTGACAAGCATTGGATGTTAGAGGACCTGTGATTTGTTTCAGTTTCAGAAGCAGAGTTAAACTAGATATGTTCCGTATTTGTAGGAAACACCGTTCTTTTGTTCTGAGCACACTCATGTTTCCTGCTGTATTAGAGACTCTAGACAGCAAGAGCATGCTTCTTGCTCTAAAGCAGAGTGTGGTCCATGGATGAAAACTATGCTGTGTGTTTCCCTTCAGAAATGGAGTTAAAACCCAGGCTCTGTGTCTTCCCTCAAGCAAGCCTTCGTTTCAGGTAAGGGCAGTAACTTTTCAGCTCTAAGGAACTACATTGTTCACGATGCTCACACGTTTCTCATCTTAACTGACAAGCATTGGATGTTAGAGGACCAGTGCTTTGTATCAGTTTCAGAAGCAGAGTTGGACTAGATATGGTCCGTATGTGTAGGAAACACCGTTTTTTGTTCTCAGCACACTCACGTTTCATGCTTTCTTAGAGACTCTAGAAAGCACGAGCGTGCTTCTTGCTCTAAAGCAGAGTGTGATCCATGGATGAGAACTATGCTGTGTGATTCACTTCAGAAATGGAGTTAAATCCCAGGCTCTGAGGCTTCCTACATGCAAGAATTCATTTCAGGTAAGGGCAGTTACTTTACAGCTCAAACGACCTACATCGTTCACAAAGCTCACACGTTTCGGATCTTACCAGACAAGCATTGGATGTTAGAGGACCAGTACTTTGTATCAGTTTCAGAAGCAGTTTTGGACTACATATGGTCAGTCTGTGTACGAAAAACCATTCTTTGGTCTCGGCACACTCAGATTTCCTGCTGTCATAGAGACTCTAGAAAGCAAGAGCGTGCTTCTTGTTCTAAAGCAGAGTGTGATGAATGGATGAGAACACTGCTGTGTGTTTCACTTCAGAAATGGAGTTAAATCCCAGGCTCTGTGTCTTCCTACATGCAAGACTTCCTTTCAGGTAAGGGCAGATTCTTTATAGCTCAAAAGAACTACATCGTTCACGAAGCTCACACGTTTCGGATCTTACCTGACAAGCATTGGATGTTAGAGGACCTGTGGTATGTTTCAGTTTCAGAAGCAGAGTTAAACTAGATATGTTCCATATTTCTAGGAAACACCATTCTTTTGTTCTGAGCACACTCATGTTTCCTGCTGTATTAGAGACTCTAGAAAGCAAGAGCATGCTTCTTGCTCTAAAGCAGAGTGTGATCCATGGATGAGAACTATGCTGTGTGTTTCACTTCAGAAATGGAGTTCAATCCCAGGCTCTGTGTCTTCCTACAAGCAAGGCTTCGTTTCAGGGAAGGGCAGTAACTTTTCAGCTCAAACGAACTACATCGTTCACGAAGCTAACACGATTCTCATCTTAACAGACAAGCATTGGATGTTAGAGGACCAGTGCTTTGTGTCAGTTTCAGAAGCAAATTTGGACTACATATGGTCCGTCTGTGTACGAAAATCCACTCTTTGGTGTCTGCACACTCAGATTTCCTGCTGTCATAGAGTCTCTAGAAAGCAAGAGTGTGCATCTCGCTCTAAAGCAGAGTGTGATCCATGGATGAGAACTCTGCTGTGTGTTTCCCTTCAGAAATGGAGTTAAATCCCAGACTCTGTGTCTTCCTAAAAGCAAGACTTCGTTTCAGGGAAGGGCAGTAACTTTTCAGCTCAAACGAACTACATCGTTCACGAAGCTCACACGTTTCAGATCTTACCTGACAAGCATTGGATGTTAGAGCACCTGTGGTTTGTTTCAGTTTCAGAAGCAGAGTAAAACTAGATATGTTCCGTATTTGTAGGAAACACCGTTCTTTTGTTCTGAGCACACTCATGTTTCCTGCTATATTAGAGACTCTAGAAAGCAAGAGCATGCTTCTTGCTCTAAAGCAGAGTGTGGTCCACGGATGAGAACTATGCAGTGTGTTTCCCTTCAGAAATGGAGTTAAAACCCAGGCTCTGTGTCTTCCTACAAGCAAGCCTTCGTTTCAGGTAAGGGCAGTCACTTTTCAGCTCAAACGACCTACATCGTTCACGAAGCTCAGACGTTTCTCAGCCTAACTGACAAGCATTGGATGTTAGAGGACCAGTGCTTTGTATCAGTTTCAGAAGCAGAGTTGGACTAGATATGGTCCCTATGTGTAGGAAACACTGTTCTTTTGTTCTCAGCACACTCACGTTTCATGCTGTCTTAGAGACTCTAGAAAGCAAGAGCGTGCTTCTTGCTCTAAAGCAGAGTGTGATCAATGGATGAGAACTCTGCTGTGTGTTTCTCTTCAGAAATGGAGTTAAATCCCAGGCTGTGAGGCTTCCTACATGCAAGAATTCATTTCAGGTAAGGGCAGTTACTTTACAGCTCAAACGACCTACATCGTTCACAAAGCTCACACGTTTCAGATCTTACCAGACAAGCATTGGATGTTAGAGGACCAGTACTTTGTATCAGTTTCAGAAGCAGTTTTGGACTACATATGGTCAGTCTGTGTACGAAAAACCATTCTTTGGTCTCGGCACACTCAGATTTCCTGCTGTCATAGAGACTCTAGAAAGCAAGAGCATGCTTCTTGTTCTAAAGCAGAGTGTGATGAATGGATGAGAACACTGCTGTGTGTTTCACTTCAGAAATGGAGTTAAATCCCAGGCTCTGTGTCTTCCTACATGCAAGACTTCCTTTCAGGTAAGTGCAGTTACTTCACAGCTCAAAAGAACTACATTGTTCACGAAGCTCACACTTTTTGGATCTTACCTGACAAGCATTGGATGTTAGAGGACCTGTGGTTTGTTTCAGTTTCAGAAACAGAGTTAAACTAGATATGTTCCGTATTTGTAGGAAACACCGTTCTTTTGTTCTGAGCACACTCATGTTTCCTGCTGTATTAGAGACTCTAGAAAGCAAGAGTGTGCATCTCGCTCTAAAGCAGAGTGTGATCCATGGATGAGAACTCTGCTGTGTGTTTCCCTTCAGAAATGGAGTTAAATCCCAGACTCTGTGTCTTCCTAAAAGCAAGACTTCGTTTCAGGTAAGGGCAGTCACTTTTCAGCTCAAACGAACTACATCGTTCACGAACCTCACACGTTTCTCATTCTAACTGACAAGCATTGGATGTTAGAGGACCAGTGCTTTGATCAGTTTCAGAAGCAGAGTTGGACTAGATATGGTCCGTATGTGTAGGAAACACTGTTCTTTTGTTCTCAGCACACTAACGTTTCATGCTGTCTTAGAGACTCTAGAAAGCAAGAGCGTGCTTCTTGCTCTAAAGCAGAGTGTGATCAATGGATGAGAACTCTGCTGTGTGTTTCACTTCAGAAATGGAGTTAAATCCCAGGCTCTGAGTCTTCCTACATGCAAGACTTCCTTTCAGGTAAGGGCAGTTTCTTTATAGCTCAAAAGAACTACATCGTTCACGAAGCTCACACGTTTCGGATCTTACCTGACAAGCATTGGATGTTACAGTACCTGTGATTTGTTTCAGTTTCAGAAGCAGAGTTAAACTAGATATGTTCCGTATTTGTAGGAAACACCGTTCTTTTGTTCTGAGCACACTCATGTTTCCTGCTGTATTAGAGACTCTAGAAAGCAAGAGCATGCTTCTTGTAGTAAAGCAGAGTGTGATCCATGGATGAGAACTATGCTGTGTGTTTCCCTTCAGAAATGGAGTTAAATCCCAGGCTCTGTGTCTTCCTACAAGCAAGCCTTCGTTTCAGGTATGGGCAGTAACTTTTCAGCTCAAACGACCTACATCGTTCACAAAGCTCACACGATTCTCATCTTAACAGACAAGCATTGGATGTTAGAGGACCAGTGCTTTGTATCAGTTTCAGAAGCAGATTTGGACTAGATATGGTCCGTATGTGTAGGAAACACCGTTCTTTTGTTCTCAGCACACTCACGTTTCCTGCTGTGTTAGAGACTCTAGAAAGCAAGAGCGTGCTTCTTGCCCTAAAGCAGAGTTTGATCAATAGATGAGAATTCTGCTGTGTGTTTCACTTCAGAAATGGAGATAAATCCCGGGCTCTGAGGCTTCTACATGCAAGAATTCATTTCAGGTAAGGGCAGTTACTTTACAGCTCAAACGACCTACATCGTTCACAAAGCTCGCACGTTTCAGATCTTACCAGACAAGCATTGGATGTTAGAAGACCAGTACTTTGTATCAGTTTCAGAAGCAGTTTTGGACTACATATGGTCAGTCTGTGTACGAAAAACCATTCTTTGGTCTCGGCACACTCAGATTTCCTGCTGTCATAGAGACTCTAGAAAGCAAGAGCGTGCTTCTTGTTCTAAAGCAGAGTGTGATGAATGGATGAGAACACTGCTGTGTGTTTCACTTCAGAAATGGAGTTAAATCCCAGGCTCTGTGTCTTCCTACATGCAAGACTTCCTTTCAGGTAAGTGCAGTTACTTCACAGCTCAAAAGAACTACATTGTTCACGAAGCTCACACTTTTCGGATCTTACCTGACAAGCATTGGATGTTAGAGGACCTGTGGTTTGTTTCAGTTTCAGAAACAGAGTTAAACTAGATATGTTCCGTATTTTTAGGAAACACCGTTCTTTTGTTCTGAGCACACTCATGTTTCCTGCTGTATTAGAGACTCTAGAAAGCAAGAGTGTGCATCTCGCTCTAAAGCAGAGTGTGATCCATGGATGAGAACTCTGCTGTGTGTTTCCCTTCAGAAATGGAGTTAAATCCCAGACTCTGTGTCTTCCTAAAAGCAAGACTTCGTTTCAGGTAAGGGCAGTCACTTTTCAGCTCAAACGAACTACATCGTTCACGAACCTCACACGTTTCTCATTCTAACTGACAAGCATTGGATGTTAGAGGACCAGTGCTTTGATCAGTTTCAGAAGCAGAGTTGGACTAGATATGGTCCGTATGTGTAGGAAACACTGTTCTTTTGTTCTCAGCACACTCACGTTTCATGCTGTCTTAGAGACTCTAGAAAGCAAGAGCGTGCTTCTTGCTCTAAAGCAGAGTGTGATCAATGGATGAGAACTCTGCTGTGTGTTTCACTTCAGAAATGGAGTTAAATCCCAGGCTCTGAGTCTTCCTACATGCAAGACTTTATTTCAGGTAAGTGCAGTTATTTACAGCTCAAAAGAACTACATTGTTCACGAAGCTCACACGTTTCAGATCTTACCTGACAAGCATTGGATGTTAGAGGACCTGTGGTTTGTTTCAGTTTCAGAAGCAGAGTTAAACTAGATATGTTCCGTATTTGTAGGAAACACCGTTCTTTTGTTCTGAGCACACTCATGTTTCCTGCTATATTAGAGACTCTAGAAAGCAAGAGCATGCTTCTAGCTCTAAAGCAGAGTGTGGTCCACGGATTAGAACTATGCAGTGTGTTTCCCTTCAGAAATGGAGTTAAAACCCAGGCTCTGTGTCTTCCTACAAGCAAGCTTTCGTTTCAGGTAAGGGCAGTCACTTTTCAGCTCAAACGACCTACATCGTTCACGAAGCTCACACGTTTCTCAGCCTAACTGACAAGCATTGGATGTTAGAGGACCAGTGCTTTGTATCAGTTTCAGAAGCAGAGTTGGACTAGATATGGTCCCTATGTGTAGGAAACACTGTTCTTTTGTTCTCAGCACACTCACGTTTCATGCTGTCTTAGAGACTCTAGAAAGCAAGAGCGTGCTTCTTGCTCTAAAGCAGAGTGTTATCAATGGATGAGAACTCTGCTGTGTGTTTCTCTTCAGAAATGGAGTTAAATCCCAGGCTGTGAGGCTTCCTACATGCAAGAATTCATTTCAGGTAAGGGCAATTACTTTACAGCTCAAACGACCTACATCGTTCACAAAGCTCACACGTTTCAGATCTTACCAGACAAGCATTGGATGTTAGAGGACCAGTACTTTGTATCAGTTTCAGAAGCAGTTTTGGACTACATATGGTCAGTCTGTGTACGAAAAACCATTCTTTGGTCTCGGCACACTCAGATTTCCTGCTGTCATAGAGACTCTAGAAAGCAAGAGCATGCTTCTTGTTCTAAAGCAGAGTGTGATGAATGGATGAGAACACTGCTGTGTGTTTCACTTCAGAAATGGAGTTAAATCCCAGGCTCTGTGTCTTCCTACATGCAAGACTTCCTTTCAGTTAAGGGCAGTTTTTTTATAGCTCAAAAGAACTACATCGTTCACGAAGCTCACACGTTTCGGATCTTACCTGACAAGCATTGGATGTTAGAGGACCTGTGATTTGTTTCAGTTTCAGAAGCAGAGTGAAACTAGATATGTTCCGTATTTGTAGGAAACACCGTTCTTTTCTTCTGAGCACACTCATGTTTCCTGCTGTATTAGAGACTCTAGAAAGCACAAGCGTGCTTCTTGCTCTAAAGCAGAGTGTGATCCATGGATGAGAACTATGCTGTGTGTTTCCCTTCAGAAATAGAGGTAAATCCCAGGTGCTGTGTGTTCCTACAAGCAAGACTTCGTTTGAGGTAAGGGCAGTTACTTTACAGGTCAAACGAACTACATCGTTTTCGAAGCTCACACATTTCTCATCTTAACAGACAAGCTTTGGATGTTAGAAGACCAGTGCTTTGTATCAGTTTCAGTAGCAGATTTGGACTAGATAAGGTCCGTATGTGTAGGAAACACCGTTCTTTTGTTCTGAGCACACTCATATTTCTTGCTGTATTGTAGAAAGCAGGAGCATGCTTCTTGCTCTAAAGCAGAGTGTGATCCATGGATGAGAACTATGCTGTGTGTTTCCCTTCAGAAATGGAGTTAAATCCCAGACTCTGTGTCTTCCTAAAAGCAAGACTTCGTTTCAGGTAAGGGCAGTCACTTTTCAGCTCAAACGAACTACATCGTTCACGAACCTCACACGTTTCTCATTCTAACTGACAAGCATTGGATGTTAGAGGACCAGTGCTTTGATCAGTTTCAGAAGCAGAGTTGGACTAGATATGGTCCGTATGTGTAGGAAACACTGTTCTTTTGTTCTCAGCACACTAACGTTTCATGCTGTCTTAGAGACTCTAGAAAGCAAGAGCGTGCTTCTTGCTCTAAAGCAGAGTGTGATCAATGGATGAGAACTCTGCTGTGTGTTTCACTTCAGAAATGGAGTTAAATCCCAGGCTCTGAATCTTCCTACATGCAAGACTTCCTTCAGGTAAGGGCAGTTTCTTTATAGCTCAAAAGAACTACATCGTTCACGAAGCTCACAAGTTTCGGATCTTACCTGACAAGCATTGGATGTTACAGTACCTGTGATTTGTTTCAGTTTCAGAAGCAGAGTTAAACTAGATATGTTCCGTATTTGTAGGAAACACCGTTCTTTTGTTCTGAGCACACTCATGTTTCCTGCTGTATTAGAGACTCTAGAAAGCAAGAGCATGCTTCTTGTAGTAAAGCAGAGTGTGATCCATGGATGAGAACTATGCTGTGTGTTTCCCTTCAGAAATGGAGTTAAATCCCAGGCTCTGTGTCTTCCTACAAGCAAGCCTTCGTTTCAGGTATGGGCAGTAACTTTTCAGCTCAAACGACCTACATCGTTCACAAAGCTCACACGATTCTCATCTTAACAGACAAGCATTGGATGTTAGAGGACCAGTGCTTTGTGTCAGTTTCAGTAGCAGATTTGGACTAGATATGGTCCGTATGTGTAGGAAACACCGTTCTTTTGTTCTCAGCACACTCACGTTTCCTGCTGTGTTAGAGACTCTAGAAAGCAAGAGCGTGCTTCTTGCCCTAAAGCAGAGTTTGATCAATAGATGAGAATTCTGCTGTGTGTTTCACTTCAGAAATGGAGATAAATCCCAGGCTCTGAGGCTTCTACATGCAAGAATTCATTTCAGGTAAGGGCAGTTACTTTACAGCTCAAACGACCTACAACGTTCACAAAGCTCGCACGTTTCGGATCTTACCAGACAAGCATTGGATGTTAGAAGACCAGTACTTTGTATCAGTTTCAGAAGCAGTTTTGGACTACATATGGTCAGTCTGTGTACGAAAAACCATTCTTTGGTCTCGGCACACTCAGATTTCCTGCTGTCATAGAGACTCTAGAAAGCAAGAGCGTGCTTCTTGTTCTAAAGCAGAGTGTGATGAATGGATGAGAACACTGCTGTGTGTTTCACTTCAGAAATGGAGTTAAATCCCAGGCTCTGTGTCTTCCTACATGCAAGACTTCCTTTCAGGTAAGTGCAGTTACTTCACAGCTCAAAAGAACTACATTGTTCACGAAGCTCACACTTTTCGGATCTTACCTGACAAGCATTGGATGTTAGAGGACCTGTGGTTTGTTTCAGTTTCAGAAACAGAGTTAAACTAGATATGTTCCGTATTTTTAGGAAACACCGTTCTTTTGTTCTGAGCACACTCATGTTTCCTGCTGTATTAGAGACTCTAGAAAGCAAGAGTGTGCATCTCGCTCTAAAGCAGAGTGTGATCCATGGATGAGAACTCTGCTGTGTGTTTCCCTTCAGAAATGGAGTTAAATCCCAGACTCTGTGTCTTCCTAAAAGCAAGACTTCGTTTCAGGTAAGGGCAGTCACTTTTCAGCTCAAACGAACTACATCGTTCACGAACCTCACACGTTTCTCATTCTAACTGACAAGCATTGGATGTTAGAGGACCAGTGCTTTGATCAGTTTCAGAAGCAGAGTTGGACTAGATATGGTCCGTATGTGTAGGAAACACTGTTCTTTTGTTCTCAGCACACTCACGTTTCATGCTGTCTTAGAGACTCTAGAAAGCAAGAGCGTGCTTCTTGCTCTAAAGCAGAGTGTGATCAATGGATGAGAACTCTGCTGTGTGTTTCACTTCAAAAATGGAGTTAAATCCCAGGCTCTGAGTCTTCCTACATGCAAGACTTTATTTCAGGTAAGTGCAGTTACTTTACAGCTCAAAAGAACTACATTGTTCACGAAGCTCACACGTTTCAGATCTTACCTGACAAGCATTGGATGTTAGAGCACCTGTGGTTTGTTTCAGTTTCAGAAGCAGAGTTAAACTAGATATGTTCCGTATTTGTAGGAAACACCGTTCTTTTGTTCTGAGCACACTCATGTTTCCTGCTGTCTTAGAGACTCTAGAAAGCAAGAGCATGCTTCTTGCTCTAAAGCAGAGTGTGATCCATGGATCAGAACTATGCTGTGTGTTTCCCTTCAGTAATGGAGGTAAATCCCAGGCTCTGTGTCTTCCTACAAGCAAGCCTTCGTTTCAGGTAAGGGCAGAAACTTTTCTGCTCAAACGAACTACATCGTTCACGAAGCTAACACGTTTCTCATCTTAAGTGACAAGCATTGGATGTTAGAGGACCAGTGCTTTGTATCAGTTTCAGAAGCAGAGTTGGACTAGATATGGTCCGTATGTGTAGGAAACACCGTTTTTTGTTCTCAGCACACTCACGTTTCATGCTTTCTTAGAGACTCTAGAAAGCACGAGCGTGCTTCTTGCTCTAAAGCAGAGTGTGATCCATGGATGAGTACTATGCTGTGTGTTTCCCTTCAGAAATAGAGGTAAATCCCAGGCGCTGTGTGTTGCTACAAGCAAGACTTCGTTTGAGGTAAGGGCAGTTACTTTACAGGTCAAACGAACTACATCGTTTTCGAAGCTCACACATTTCTCATCTTAACAGACAAGCATTGGATGTTAGAAGACCAGTGCTTTGTATCAGTTTCAGTAGCAGATTTGGACTAGATATGGTCTGTATGTGTAGGAAACACCGTTCTTTTGTTCTCAGCACACTCACGTTTCCTGCTGTGTTAGAGACTCTAGAAAGCAAGAGCGTGCATCTTGCTCTAAAGCAGAGTTTGATCAATAGATGAGAATTCTGGTGTGTGTTTCACTTCAGAAATGGAGTTAAATCCCAGGCTCTGAGGCTTCCTACATGCAGGAATTCATTTCTGGTAAGGGCAGTTACTTTACAGCTCAAACGACCTACATCGTTCACAAAGCTCACACGTTTCGGATCTTACCAGACAAGCATTGGATGTTAGAGGACCAGTACTTTGTATCAGTTTCAGAAGCAGATTTGGACTACATATGGTCAGTCTGTGTACGAAAAACCATTCTTTGGTCTCGGCACACTCAGATTTCCTGCTGTCATAGAGACTCTAGAAAGCAAGAGCGTGCTTCCTGTTCTAAAGCAGAGTGTGATGAATGGATGAGAACACTGCTGTGTGTTTCACTTCAGAAATGGAGTTAAATCCCAGGCTCTGTGTCTTCCTACATGCAAGACTTCCTTTCAGGTAAGTGCAGTTACTTCACAGCTCAAAAGAACTACATTGTTCACGAAGCTCACACTTTTTGGATCTTACCTGACAAGCATTGGATGTTAGAGGACCTGTGGTTTGTTTCAGTTTCAGAAACAGAGTTAAACTAGATATGTTCCGTATTTGTAGGAAACACCGTTCTTTTGTTCTGAGCACACTCATGTTTCCTGCTGTATTAGAGACTCTAGAAAGCAAGAGTGTGCATCTCGCTCTAAAGCAGAGTGTGATCCATGGATGAGAACTCTGCTGTGTGTTTCCCTTCAGAAATGGAGTTAAATCCCAGACTCTGTGTCTTCCTAAAAGCAAGACTTCGTTTCAGGTAAGGGCAGTCACTTTTCAGCTCAAACGAACTACATCGTTCACGAACCTCACACGTTTCTCATTCTAACTGACAAGCATTGGATGTTAGAGGACCAGTGCTTTGATCAGTTTCAGAAGCAGAGTTGGACTAGATATGGTCCGTATGTGTAGGAAACACTGTTCTTTTGTTCTCAGCACACTCACGTTTCATGCTGTCTTAGAGACTCTAGAAAGCAAGAGCGTGCTTCTTGCTCTAAAGCAGAGTGTGATCAATGGATGAGAACTCTGCTGTGTGTTTCACTTCAGAAATGGAGTTAAATCCCAGGCTCTGAGTCTTCCTACATGCAAGACTTTATTTCAGGTAAGTGCAGTTATTTACAGCTCAAAAGAACTACATTGTTCACGAAGCTCACACGTTTCAGATCTTACCTGACAAGCATTGGATGTTAGAGGACCTGTGGTTTGTTTCAGTTTCAGAAGCAGAGTTAAACTAGATATGTTCCGTATTTGTAGGAAACACCGTTCTTTTGTTCTGAGCACACTCATGTTTCCTGCTATATTAGAGACTCTAGAAAGCAAGAGCATGCTTCTAGCTCTAAAGCAGAGTGTGGTCCACGGATTAGAACTATGCAGTGTGTTTCCCTTCAGAAATGGAGTTAAAACCCAGGCTCTGTGTCTTCCTACAAGCAAGCTTTCGTTTCAGGTAAGGGCAGTCACTTTTCAGCTCAAACGACCTACATCGTTCACGAAGCTCACACGTTTCTCAGCCTAACTGACAAGCATTGGATGTTAGAGGACCAGTGCTTTGTATCAGTTTCAGAAGCAGAGTTGGACTAGATATGGTCCCTATGTGTAGGAAACACTGTTCTTTTGTTCTCAGCACACTCACGTTTCATGCTGTCTTAGAGACTCTAGAAAGCAAGAGCGTGCTTCTTGCTCTAAAGCAGAGTGTTATCAATGGATGAGAACTCTGCTGTGTGTTTCTCTTCAGAAATGGAGTTAAATCCCAGGCTGTGAGGCTTCCTACATGCAAGAATTCATTTCAGGTAAGGGCAATTACTTTACAGCTCAAACGACCTACATCGTTCACAAAGCTCACACGTTTCAGATCTTACCAGACAAGCATTGGATGTTAGAGGACCAGTACTTTGTATCAGTTTCAGAAGCAGTTTTGGACTACATATGGTCAGTCTGTGTACGAAAAACCATTCTTTGGTCTCGGCACACTCAGATTTCCTGCTGTCATAGAGACTCTAGAAAGCAAGAGCATGCTTCTTGTTCTAAAGCAGAGTGTGATGAATGGATGAGAACACTGCTGTGTGTTTCACTTCAGAAATGGAGTTAAATCCCAGGCTCTGTGTCTTCCTACATGCAAGACTTCCTTTCAGTTAAGGGCAGTTTTTTTATAGCTCAAAAGAACTACATCGTTCACGAAGCTCACACGTTTCGGATCTTACCTGACAAGCATTGGATGTTAGAGGACCTGTGATTTGTTTCAGTTTCAGAAGCAGAGTGAAACTAGATATGTTCCGTATTTGTAGGAAACACCGTTCTTTTCTTCTGAGCACACTCATGTTTCCTGCTGTATTAGAGACTCTAGAAAGCACAAGCGTGCTTCTTGCTCTAAAGCAGAGTGTGATCCATGGATGAGAACTATGCTGTGTGTTTCCCTTCAGAAATAGAGGTAAATCCCAGGTGCTGTGTGTTCCTACAAGCAAGACTTCGTTTGAGGTAAGGGCAGTTACTTTACAGGTCAAACGAACTACATCGTTTTCGAAGCTCACACATTTCTCATCTTAACAGACAAGCTTTGGATGTTAGAAGACCAGTGCTTTGTATCAGTTTCAGTAGCAGATTTGGACTAGATAAGGTCCGTATGTGTAGGAAACACCGTTCTTTTGTTCTGAGCACACTCATATTTCTTGCTGTATTGTAGAAAGCAGGAGCATGCTTCTTGCTCTAAAGCAGAGTGTGATCCATGGATGAGAACTATGCTGTGTGTTTCCCTTCAGAAATGGAGTTAAATCCCAGACTCTGTGTCTTCCTAAAAGCAAGACTTCGTTTCAGGTAAGGGCAGTCACTTTTCAGCTCAAACGAACTACATCGTTCACGAACCTCACACGTTTCTCATTCTAACTGACAAGCATTGGATGTTAGAGGACCAGTGCTTTGATCAGTTTCAGAAGCAGAGTTGGACTAGATATGGTCCGTATGTGTAGGAAACACTGTTCTTTTGTTCTCAGCACACTAACGTTTCATGCTGTCTTAGAGACTCTAGAAAGCAAGAGCGTGCTTCTTGCTCTAAAGCAGAGTGTGATCAATGGATGAGAACTCTGCTGTGTGTTTCACTTCAGAAATGGAGTTAAATCCCAGGCTCTGAATCTTCCTACATGCAAGACTTCCTTCAGGTAAGGGCAGTTTCTTTATAGCTCAAAAGAACTACATCGTTCACGAAGCTCACAAGTTTCGGATCTTACCTGACAAGCATTGGATGTTACAGTACCTGTGATTTGTTTCAGTTTCAGAAGCAGAGTTAAACTAGATATGTTCCGTATTTGTAGGAAACACCGTTCTTTTGTTCTGAGCACACTCATGTTTCCTGCTGTATTAGAGACTCTAGAAAGCAAGAGCATGCTTCTTGTAGTAAAGCAGAGTGTGATCCATGGATGAGAACTATGCTGTGTGTTTCCCTTCAGAAATGGAGTTAAATCCCAGGCTCTGTGTCTTCCTACAAGCAAGCCTTCGTTTCAGGTATGGGCAGTAACTTTTCAGCTCAAACGACCTACATCGTTCACAAAGCTCACACGATTCTCATCTTAACAGACAAGCATTGGATGTTAGAGGACCAGT
This sequence comes from Onychomys leucogaster, assembly GCA_949786385.1. Classification (NCBI taxonomy): domain Eukaryota; kingdom Metazoa; phylum Chordata; class Mammalia; order Rodentia; family Cricetidae; genus Onychomys; species Onychomys leucogaster. The sequence goes on along the minus strand of CATKUP010000033.1, from coordinate 3,790,695 downwards.
GCTTTGTGTCAGTTTCAGTAGCAGATTTGGACTAGATATGGTCCGTATGTGTAGGAAACACCGTTCTTTTGTTCTCAGCACACTCACGTTTCCTGCTGTGTTAGAGACTCTAGAAAGCAAGAGCGTGCTTCTTGCCCTAAAGCAGAGTTTGATCAATAGATGAGAATTCTGCTGTGTGTTTCACTTCAGAAATGGAGATAAATCCCAGGCTCTGAGGCTTCTACATGCAAGAATTCATTTCAGGTAAGGGCAGTTACTTTACAGCTCAAACGACCTACAACGTTCACAAAGCTCGCACGTTTCGGATCTTACCAGACAAGCATTGGATGTTAGAAGACCAGTACTTTGTATCAGTTTCAGAAGCAGTTTTGGACTACATATGGTCAGTCTGTGTACGAAAAACCATTCTTTGGTCTCGGCACACTCAGATTTCCTGCTGTCATAGAGACTCTAGAAAGCAAGAGCGTGCTTCTTGTTCTAAAGCAGAGTGTGATGAATGGATGAGAACACTGCTGTGTGTTTCACTTCAGAAATGGAGTTAAATCCCAGGCTCTGTGTCTTCCTACATGCAAGACTTCCTTTCAGGTAAGTGCAGTTACTTCACAGCTCAAAAGAACTACATTGTTCACGAAGCTCACACTTTTCGGATCTTACCTGACAAGCATTGGATGTTAGAGGACCTGTGGTTTGTTTCAGTTTCAGAAACAGAGTTAAACTAGATATGTTCCGTATTTTTAGGAAACACCGTTCTTTTGTTCTGAGCACACTCATGTTTCCTGCTGTATTAGAGACTCTAGAAAGCAAGAGTGTGCATCTCGCTCTAAAGCAGAGTGTGATCCATGGATGAGAACTCTGCTGTGTGTTTCCCTTCAGAAATGGAGTTAAATCCCAGACTCTGTGTCTTCCTAAAAGCAAGACTTCGTTTCAGGTAAGGGCAGTCACTTTTCAGCTCAAACGAACTACATCGTTCACGAACCTCACACGTTTCTCATTCTAACTGACAAGCATTGGATGTTAGAGGACCAGTGCTTTGATCAGTTTCAGAAGCAGAGTTGGACTAGATATGGTCCGTATGTGTAGGAAACACTGTTCTTTTGTTCTCAGCACACTCACGTTTCATGCTGTCTTAGAGACTCTAGAAAGCAAGAGCGTGCTTCTTGCTCTAAAGCAGAGTGTGATCAATGGATGAGAACTCTGCTGTGTGTTTCACTTCAAAAATGGAGTTAAATCCCAGGCTCTGAGTCTTCCTACATGCAAGACTTTATTTCAGGTAAGTGCAGTTACTTTACAGCTCAAAAGAACTACATTGTTCACGAAGCTCACACGTTTCAGATCTTACCTGACAAGCATTGGATGTTAGAGCACCTGTGGTTTGTTTCAGTTTCAGAAGCAGAGTTAAACTAGATATGTTCCGTATTTGTAGGAAACACCGTTCTTTTGTTCTGAGCACACTCATGTTTCCTGCTGTCTTAGAGACTCTAGAAAGCAAGAGCATGCTTCTTGCTCTAAAGCAGAGTGTGATCCATGGATCAGAACTATGCTGTGTGTTTCCCTTCAGTAATGGAGGTAAATCCCAGGCTCTGTGTCTTCCTACAAGCAAGCCTTCGTTTCAGGTAAGGGCAGAAACTTTTCTGCTCAAACGAACTACATCGTTCACGAAGCTAACACGTTTCTCATCTTAAGTGACAAGCATTGGATGTTAGAGGACCAGTGCTTTGTATCAGTTTCAGAAGCAGAGTTGGACTAGATATGGTCCGTATGTGTAGGAAACACCGTTTTTTGTTCTCAGCACACTCACGTTTCATGCTTTCTTAGAGACTCTAGAAAGCACGAGCGTGCTTCTTGCTCTAAAGCAGAGTGTGATCCATGGATGAGTACTATGCTGTGTGTTTCCCTTCAGAAATAGAGGTAAATCCCAGGCGCTGTGTGTTGCTACAAGCAAGACTTCGTTTGAGGTAAGGGCAGTTACTTTACAGGTCAAACGAACTACATCGTTTTCGAAGCTCACACATTTCTCATCTTAACAGACAAGCATTGGATGTTAGAAGACCAGTGCTTTGTATCAGTTTCAGTAGCAGATTTGGACTAGATATGGTCTGTATGTGTAGGAAACACCGTTCTTTTGTTCTCAGCACACTCACGTTTCCTGCTGTGTTAGAGACTCTAGAAAGCAAGAGCGTGCATCTTGCTCTAAAGCAGAGTTTGATCAATAGATGAGAATTCTGGTGTGTGTTTCACTTCAGAAATGGAGTTAAATCCCAGGCTCTGAGGCTTCCTACATGCAGGAATTCATTTCTGGTAAGGGCAGTTACTTTACAGCTCAAACGACCTACATCGTTCACAAAGCTCACACGTTTCGGATCTTACCAGACAAGCATTGGATGTTAGAGGACCAGTACTTTGTATCAGTTTCAGAAGCAGATTTGGACTACATATGGTCCGTCTGTGTACAAAAACCCGTTCTTTGGTCTAGGCACACTCAGATTTCCTGCTGTCTTAGAGACTCTAGAAAGCAAGAGCGTGCTTCCTGTTCTAAAGCAGAGTGTGATCAATGGGTGAGAACAATGCTGTGTGTTTCACTTCAGAAATGGAATTAAATCCCAGACTCTGAGTCTTCCTACAAGCAAGACTTCCTTTCAGGTAATTGCAGTTTCATTAGAGCTCAAAGGAACTACAACGTTCACGAAGCTCACACGTTTCAGATCTTACCTGACAAGCATTGGATGTTAGAGGACCTGTGGTTTGTTTCAGTTTCAGAAGCAGATTTAAACTAGATATGTTCCATATTTGTAGGAAACACTGTTCTTTTGTTCTGAGCACACTCATGTTTCTTGCTGTATTGTAGAAAGCAGGAGCATGCTTCTTGCTCTAAAGCAGAGTGTGATCCATGGATGAGAACTATGCTGTGTGTTTCCCTTCAGAAATGGAGTTAAATCCCAGGCTCTGTGTCTTCCTACAAGCAAGCCTTCATTTCAGGTAAGGGCAGTAACTTTTCAGCTCAAACGAACTACATCGTTCACGAAGCTAACACGATTCTCATCTTAACAGACAAGCTTTGGATGTTAGAGGACCAGTGCTTTGTATCAGTTTCAGTAGCAGATTTGGACTAGATATGGTCCGTATGTGTAGGAAACACCGTTCTTTTGTTCTCAGCACACTCACGTTTCCTGCTGTTTTAGAGACTCTAGAAAGCAAGAGCGTGCTTCTTGCTCTAAAGCAGAGTATGATCAATAGATGAGAATTCTGCTGTGTGTTTCTCTTCAGAAATGTAGTTAAATCCCAGGCTGTGAGGCTTCCTACATGCAAGAATTCATTTCAGGTAAGGGCAGTTACTTTACAGCTCAAACGACCTACATCGTTCACAAAGCTCACACGTTTCAGATCTTACCAGACAAGCATTGGATGTTAGAGATCCAGTACTTTGTATCAGTTTCAGAAGCAGTTTTGGACTACATATGGTCAGTCTGTGTACGAAAAACCATTCTTTGGTCTCGGCACACTCAGATTTCCTGCTGTCATAGAGACTCTAGAAAGCAAGAGCGTGCTTCTTGTTCTAAAGCAGAGTGTGATGAATGGATGAGAACACTGCTGTGTGTTTCACTTCAGAAATGGAGTTAAATCCTAGGCTCTTTGTCTTCCTACATGCAAGACTTCCTTTCAGGTAAGGGCAGTTTCTTTATAGCTCAAAAGAACTACATCGTTCACGGAGCTCACACGTTTCAGATCTTACCTGACAAGCATTGGATGTTAGAGGACCTGTGATTTGTTTCAGTTTCAGAAGCAGAGTTAAACTAGATATGTTCCGTATTTGTAGGAAACACCGTTCTTTTGTTCTGAGCACACTCATGTTTCCTGCTGTATTAGAGACTCTAGACAGCAAGAGCATGCTTCTTGCTCTAAAGCAGAGTGTGGTCCATGGATGAAAACTATGCTGTGTGTTTCACTTCAGAAATGGAGTTCAATCCCAGGCTCTGTGTCTTCCTACAAGCAAGGCTTCGTTTCAGGGAAGGGCAGTAACTTTTCAGCTCAAACGAACTACATCGTTCACGAAGCTAACCCGATTCTCATCTTAACAGACAAGCATTGGATGTTAGAGGACCAGTGCTTTGTGTCAGTTTCAGAAGCAAATTTGGACTACATATGGTCCGTCTGTGTACGAAAATCCACTCTTTGGTGTCTGCACACTCAGATTTCCTGCTGTCATAGAGTCTCTAGAAAGCAAGAGTGTGCATCTCGCTCTAAAGCAGAGTGTGATCCATGGATGAGAACTCTGCTGTGTGTTTCCCTTCAGAAATGGAGTTAAATCCCAGACTCTGTGTCTTCCTAAAAGCAAGACTTCGTTTCAGGAAAGGGTAGTAACTTTTCAGCTCAAACGAACTACATCGTTCACGAAGCTCACACGTTTCAGATCTTACCTGACAAGCATTGGATGTTAGAGCACCTGTGGTTTGTTTCAGTTTCAGAAGCAGAGTAAAACTAGATATGTTCCGTATTTGTAGGAAACACCGTTCTTTTGTTCTGAGCACACTCATGTTTCCTGCTATATTAGAGACTCTAGAAAGCAAGAGCATGCTTCTTGCTCTAAAGCAGAGTGTGGTCCACGGATGAGAACTATGCAGTGTGTTTCCCTTCAGAAATGGAGTTAAAACCCAGGCTCTGTGTCTTCCTACAAGCAAGCCTTCGTTTCAGGTAAGGGCAGTCACTTTTCAGCTCAAACGACCTACATCGTTCACGAAGCTCACACGTTTCTCAGCCTAACTGACAAGCATTGGATGTTAGAGGACCAGTGCTTTGTATCAGTTTCAGAAGCAGAGTTGGACTAGATATGGTCCCTATGTGTAGGAAACACTGTTCTTTTGTTCTCAGCACACTCAAGTTTCATGCTGTCTTAGAGACTCTAGAAAGCAAGAGCGTGCTTCTTGCTCTAAAGCAGAGTGTGATCAATGGATGAGAACTCTGCTGTGTGTTTCACTTCAGAAATGGAGTTAAATCCCAGGCTCTGAGTCTTCCTACATGCAAGACTTCCTTTCAGGTAAGGGCAGTTTCTTTATAGCTCAAAAGAACTACATCGTTCACGAAGCTCACACGTTTCGGATCTTACCTGACAAGCATTGGATGTTACAGTACCTGTGATTTGTTTCAGTTTCAGAAGCAGAGTTAAACTAGATATGTTCCGTATTTGTAGGAAACACCGTTCTTTTGTTCTGAGCACACTCATGTTTCCTGCTGTATTAGAGACTCTAGAAAGCAAGAGCATGCTTCTTGTAGTAAAGCAGAGTGTGATCCATGGATGAGAACTATGCTGTGTGTTTCCGTTCAGAAATGGAGTTAAATCCCAGGCTCTGTGTCTTCCTACAAGCAAGCCTTCGTTTCAGGTATGGGCAGTAACTTTTCAGATCAAACGACCTACATCGTTCACAAAGCTCACACGATTCTCATCTTAACAGACAAGCATTGGATGTTAGAGGACCAGTGCTTTGTATCAGTTTCAGAAGCAGATTTGGACTAGATATGGTCCGTATGTGTAGGAAACACCGTTCTTTTGTTCTCAGCACACTCACGTTTCCTGCTGTGTTAGAGACTCTAGAAAGCAAGAGCGTGCTTCTTGCCCTAAAGCAGAGTTTGATCAATAGATGAGAATTCTGCTGTGTGTTTCACTTCAGAAATGGAGATAAATCCCAGGCTCTGAGGCTTCTACATGCAAGAATTCATTTCAGGTAAGGGCAGTTACTTTACAGCTCAAACGACCTACATCGTTCACAAAGCTCGCACGTTTCAGATCTTACCAGACAAGCATTGGATGTTAGAAGACCAGTACTTTGTATCAGTTTCAGAAGCAGTTTTGGACTACATATGGTCAGTCTGTGTACGAAAAACCATTCTTTGGTCTCGGCACACTCAGATTTCCTGCTGTCATAGAGACTCTAGAAAGCAAGAGCGTGCTTCTTGTTCTAAAGCAGAGTGTGATGAATGGATGAGAACACTGCTGTGTGTTTCACTTCAGAAATGGAGTTAAATCCCAGGCTCTGTGTCTTCCTACATGCAAGACTTCCTTTCAGGTAAGTGCAGTTACTTCACAGCTCAAAAGAACTACATTGTTCACGAAGCTCACACTTTTCGGATCTTACCTGACAAGCATTGGATGTTAGAGGACCTGTGGTTTGTTTCAGTTTCAGAAACAGAGTTAAACTAGATATGTTCCGTATTTTTAGGAAACACCGTTCTTTTGTTCTGAGCACACTCATGTTTCCTGCTGTATTAGAGACTCTAGAAAGCAAGAGTGTGCATCTCGCTCTAAAGCAGAGTGTGATCCATGGATGAGAACTCTGCTGTGTGTTTCCCTTCAGAAATGGAGTTAAATCCCAGACTCTGTGTCTTCCTAAAAGCAAGACTTCGTTTCAGGTAAGGGCAGTCACTTTTCAGCTCAAACGAACTACATCGTTCACGAAACTCACACGTTTCTCATTCTAACTGACAAGCATTGGATGTTAGAGGACCAGTGCTTTGATCAGTTTCAGAAGCAGAGTTGGACTAGATATGGTCCGTATGTGTAGGAAACACTGTTCTTTTGTTCTCAGCACACTCACGTTTCATGCTGTCTTAGAGACTCTAGAAAGCAAGAGCGTGCTTCTTGCTCTAAAGCAGAGTGTGATCAATGGATGAGAACTCTGCTGTGTGTTTCACTTCAGAAATGGAGTTAAATCCCAGGCTCTGAGTCTTCCTACATGCAAGACTTTATTTCAGGTAAGTGCAGTTATTTACAGCTCAAAAGAACTACATTGTTCACGAAGCTCACACGTTTCAGATCTTACCTGACAAGCATTGGATGTTAGAGGACCTGTGGTTTGTTTCAGTTTCAGAAGCAGAGTTAAACTAGATATGTTCCGTATTTGTAGGAAACACCGTTCTTTTGTTCTGAGCACACTCATGTTTCCTGCTATATTAGAGACTCTAGAAAGCAAGAGCATGCTTCTAGCTCTAAAGCAGAGTGTGGTCCACGGATTAGAACTATGCAGTGTGTTTCCCTTCAGAAATGGAGTTAAAACCCAGGCTCTGTGTCTTCCTACAAGCAAGCCTTCGTTTCAGGTAAGGGCAGTCACTTTTCAGCTCAAACGACCTACATCGTTCACGAAGCTCACACGTTTCTCAGCCTAACTGACAAGCATTGGATGTTAGAGGACCAGTGCTTTGTATCAGTTTCAGAAGCAGAGTTGGACTAGATATGGTCCCTATGTGTAGGAAACACTGTTCTTTTGTTCTCAGCACACTCACGTTTCATGCTGTCTTAGAGACTCTAGAAAGCAAGAGCGTGCTTCTTGCTCTAAAGCAGAGTGTTATCAATGGATGAGAACTCTGCTGTGTGTTTCTCTTCAGAAATGGAGTTAAATCCCAGGCTGTGAGGCTTCCTACATGCAAGAATTCATTTCAGGTAAGGGCAATTACTTTACAGCTCAAACGACCTACATCGTTCACAAAGCTCACACGTTTCAGATCTTACCAGACAAGCATTGGATGTTAGAGGACCAGTACTTTGTATCAGTTTCAGAAGCAGTTTTGGACTACATATGGTCAGTCTGTGTACGAAAAACCATTCTTTGGTCTCGGCACACTCAGATTTCCTGCTGCCATAGAGACTCTAGAAAGCAAGAGCATGCTTCTTGTTCTAAAGCAGAGTGTGATGAATGGATGAGAACACTGCTGTGTGTTTCACTTCAGAAATGGAGTTAAATCCCAGGCTCTGTGTCTTCCTACATGCAAGACTTCCTTTCAGGTAAGGGCAGTTTTTTTATAGCTCAAAAGAACTACATCGTTCACGAAGCTCACACGTTTCGGATCTTACCTGACAAGCATTGGATGTTAGAGGACCTGTGATTTGTTTCAGTTTCAGAAGCAGAGTGAAACTAGATATGTTCCGTATTTGTAGGAAACACCGTTCTTTTCTTCTGAGCACACTCATGTTTCCTGCTGTATTAGAGACTCTAGAAAGCACAAGCGTGCTTCTTGCTCTAAAGCAGAGTGTGATCCATGGATGAGAACTATGCTGTGTGTTTCCCTTCAGAAATAGAGGTAAATCCCAGGTGCTGTGTGTTCCTACAAGCAAGACTTCGTTTGAGGTAAGGGCAGTTACTTTACAGGTCAAACGAACTACATCGTTTTCGAAGCTCACACATTTCTCATCTTAACAGACAAGCATTGGATGTTAGAAGACCAGTGCTTTGTATCAGTTTCAGTAGCAGATTTGGACTAGATAAGGTCCGTATGTGTAAGAAACACCGTTCTTTTGTTCTGAGCACACTCATATTTCTTGCTGTATTGTAGAAAGCAGGAGCATGCTTCTTGCTCTAAAGCAGAGTGTGATCCATGGATGAGAACTATGCTGTGTGTTTCCCTTCAGAAATGGAGTTAAATCCCAGGCTCTGTGTCTTCCTACAAGCAAGCCTTCATTTCAGGTAAGGGCAGTAACTTTTCAGCTCAAACGAACTACATCGTTCACGAAGCTAACACGATTCTCATCTTAACAGACAAGCATTGGATGTTAGAGGACCAGTGCTTTGTATCAGTTTCAGAAGCAGATTTGGACTACATATGATCCGTCTGTGTACGAAAAACCACTCTTTGGTGTCGGCACACTCAGATTTCCTGCTGTCATAGAGACTCTAGAAAGCAAGAGTGTGCATCTCGCTCTAAAGCAGAGTGTGATCCATGGATGAGAACTCTGCTGTGTGTTTCCCTTCAGAAATGGAGTTAAATCCCAGACTCTGTGTCTTCCTACAAGCAAGACTTCGTTTCAGGTAAGGCAGTCACTTTTCAGCTCAAACGAACTACATCGTTCACGAACCTCACACGTTTCTCATTCTAACTGACAAGCATTGGATGTTAGAGGACCAGTGCTTTGATCAGTTTCAGAAGCAGAGTTGGACTAGATGTGGTCCGTATGTGTAGGAAACACTGTTCTTTTGTTCTCAGCACACTCACGTATCATGCTGTCTTAGAGAATCTAGAAAGCAAGAGCGTGCTTCTTGCTCTAAAGTAGAGTGTGATCAATGGATGAGAACTCTGCTGTGTGTTTCACTTCAGAAATGGAGTTAAATCCCAGGCTCTGAGTCTTCCTACATGCAAGACTTTATTTCAGGTAAGTGCAGTTACTTTACAGCTCAAAAGAACTACATTGTTCACGAAGCTCACACGTTTCAGATCTTACCTGACAAGCATTGCATGTTAGAGGACCTGTGGTTTGTTTCAGTTTCAGAAACAGTTAAAATAGATATGTTCCGTATTTGTAGGAAACACCGTTCTTTTGTTCTGAGCACACTCATGTTTCCTGCTATATTAGAGACTCTAGAAAGCAAGAGCATGCTTCTTGCTCTAAAGCAGAGTGTGTTCCACGGATGAGAACTATGCAGTTTGTTTCCCTTCAGAAATGGAGTTAAAACCCAGGCTCTGTGTCTTCCTACAAGCAAGCCTTCGTTTCAGGTAAGGGCAGTCACTTTTCAGCTCAAACGACCTACATCGTTCACGAAGCTCACACGTTTCTCATCCTAACTGACAAGCATTGGATGTTAGAGGACCAGTGCTTTGTATCAGTTTCAGAAGCAGAGTTGGACTAGATATGGTCCCTATGTGTAGGAAACACTGTTCTTTTGTTCTCAGCACACTCACGTTTCCTGCTGTCTTAGAGACTCTAGAAAGCAAGAGCGTGCTTCTTGCTCTAAAGCAGAGTGTGATCAATGGATGAGAACTCTGCTGTGTGTTTCTCTTCAGAAATGGAGTTAAATCCCAGGCTGTGAGGCTTCCTACATGCAAGAATTCATTTCAGGTAAGGGCAGTTACTTTACAGCTCAAACGACCTACATCGTTCACAAAGCTCACACGTTTCAGATCTTACCAGACAAGCATTGGATGTTAGAGGACCAGTACTTTGTATCAGTTTCAGAAGCAGTTTTGGACTACATATGGTCAGTCTGTGTACGAAAAACCATTCTTTGGTCTCGGCACACTCAGATTTCCTGCTGTCATAGAGACTCTAGAAAGCAAGAGCGAGCTTCTTGTTCTAAAGCAGAGTGTGATGAATGGATGAGAACACTGCTGTGTGTTTCACTTCAGAAATGGAGTTAAATCCCAGGCTCTGTGTCTTCCTACATGCAAGACTTCCTTTCAGGTAAGGGCAGTTTCTTTATAGCTCAAAAGAACTACATCGTTCACGAAGCTCACACGTTTCGGGTCTTACCTGACAAGCATTGGATGTTAGAGGACCTGTGATTTGTTTCAGTTTCAGAAGCAGAGTTAAACTAGATATGTTCCGTATTTGTAGGAAACACCGTTCTTTTGTTCTGAGCACACTCATGTTTCCTGCTGTATTAGAGACTCTAGACAGCAAGAGCATGCTTCTTGCTCTAAAGCAGAGTGTGGTCCATGGATGAGAACTATGCTGTGTTTTTCCCTTCAGAAATGGAGTTAAAACCCAGGCTCTGTGTCTTCCCTCAAGCAAGCCTTCGTTTCAGGTAAGGGCAGTAACTTTTCAGCTCTAAGGAACTACATCGTTCACGATGCTCACACGTTTCTCATCTTAACTGACAAGCATTGGATGTTAGAGGACCAGTGCTTTGTATCAGTTTCAGAAGCAGAGTTGGACTAGATATGGTCCGTATGTGTAGGAAACACCGTTTTTTGTTCTCAGCACTCTCACGTTTCATGCTTTCTTAGAGACTCTAGAAAGCACGAGCGTGCTTCTTGCTCTAAAGCAGAGTGTGATCCATGAATGAGAACTATGCTGTGTGTTTCCCTTCAGAAATAGAGGTAAATCCCAGGCTCTGTTTGTTCCTACAAGCAAGACTTCGTTTCAGGTAAGGGCAGTTACTTTACAGGTCAAACGAACTACATCGTTCACGAAGCTCACACATTTCTCATCTTAACAGACAAGCATTGGATGTTAGAGGACCAGTGCTTTGTATCAGTTTCAGTAGCAGATTTGGACTAGATATGTTCCGTATGTGTAGGAAACACCGTTCTTTTGTTCTCAGCACACTCACGTTTCCTGCTGTGTTAGAGACTCTAGAAAGCAAGAGCGTGCATCTTGCTCTAAAGCAGAGTTTGATCAATAGATGAGAATTCTGCTGTGTGTTTCACTTCAGAAATGGAGTTAAATCCCAGGCTCTGAGGCTTCCTACATGCAGGAATTCATTTCAGGTAAGGGCAGTTACTTTACAGCTCAAACGACCTACATCGTTCACAAAGCTCACACGTTTCGGATCTTACCAGACAAGCATTGGATGTTAGAGGACCAATACTTTGTATCAGTTTCAGAAGCAGATTTGGACTACATATGGTCCGTCTGTGTACAAAAACCCGTTCTTTGGTCTAGGCACACTCAGATTTCCTGCTGTCTTAGAGACTCTAGAAAGCAAGAGCATGCTTCCTGTTCTAAAGCAGAGTGTGATTAATGGGTGAGAACACTGCTGTGTGTTTCACTTCAGAAATGGAATTAAATCCCAGGCTCTGAGTCTTCCTACAAGCAAGACTTCCTTTCAGGTAATTGCAGTTTCTTTAGAGCTCAAAGGAACTACAACGTTCACGAAGCTCACACGTTTCAGATCTTACCTGACAAGCATTGGATGTTAGAGGACCTGTGGTTCGTTTCAGTTTCAGAAGCAGATTTAAACTAGATATGTTCCATATTTGTAGGAAACACTGTTCTTTTGTTCTGAGCACACTCATGTTTCCTGCTGTATTGTAGAAAGCAAGAGCATGCTTCTTGTTCTAAAGCAGAGTGTGATAAATGGGTGAGAACACTGCTGTGTGTTTCCCTTCAGAAATGGAGTTAAAACCCAGGCTCTGTGTCTTCCTACAAGCAAGCCTTCGTTTCAGGTAAGGGCAGTAACTTTTCAGCTCAAACGAACTACATCGTTCACGAAGCTCACACGTTTCTCATCCTATCTGACAAGCATTGGATGTTAGAGGACCAGTGCTTTGTATCAGTTTCAGAAGCAGAGTTGGACTAGATGTGGTCCGTATGTGTAGGAAACACTGTTCTTTTGTTCTCAGCACACTCACGTTTCATGCTGTCTTAGAGACTCTAGAAAGCAAGAGCGTGCTTCTTGCTCTAAAGCAGAGTGTGATCAATGGATGAGAACTCTGCTGTGTGTTTCACTTCAGAAATGGAGTTAAATCCCAGGCTCTGAGTCTTCCTACATGCAAGACTTTATTTCAGGTCAGTGCAGTTACTTTACAGCTCAAAAGAACTACATTGTTCACGAAGCTCACACGTTTCGGATCTTACCAGACAAGCATTCGATGTTAGAGGACCTGTGGTTTGTTTCAGTTTCAGAAGCAGAGTTAAACTAGATATGTTCCGTATTTGTAGGAAACACCGTTCTTTTGTTCTGAGCACACTCAGGTTTCCTGCTGTATTAGAGACTCTAGAAAGCAAGAGCATGCTTCTTGCTCTAAAGCAGAGTGTGTTCCATGGATGAGAACTATGCTGTGTGTTTCCCTTCAGAAATGGAGTTAAAACCCAGGCTCTGTGTCTTCCTACAAGCAAGCCTTCGTTTCAGGTAAGGGCAGTAACTTTTCAGCTCTAAGGAACTACATCGTTCACGAAGCTCACACGTTTCTCATCTTAACTGACAAGCATTGGATGTTAGAGGACCAGTGCTTTGTATCAGTTTCAGAAGCAGAGTTGGACTAGATATGGTCCGTATGTGTAGGAAACACCGTTTTTTGTTCTCAGCACACTCACGTTTCATGCTTTCTTAGAGACTCTAGAAAGCACGGGCGTGCTTCTTGCTCTAAAGCAGAGTGTGATCCATGGATGAGAACTATGCTGTGTGTTTCCCTTCAGAAATAGAGGTAAATCCCAGGCTCTGTGTGTTCCTACAAGCAAGACTTCGTTTCAGGTAAGGGCAGTTACTTTACAGGTCAAATGAACTACATCGTTCACGAAGCTCACACATTTCTCATCTTAACAGACAAGCATTGGATGTTAGAGGACCAGTGCATTGGATCAGTTTCAGAAGCAGATTTGGACTACATATGGTCCGTCTGTTTACAAAAACCCGTTCTTTGGTCTAGGCACACTCAGATTTCCTGTTGTCTTAGAGACTCTAGAAAGCAAGAGCGTGCTTCCTGTTCTAAAGCAGAGTGTGATCAATGGGTGAGAACACTGCTGTGTGTTTCACTTCAGAAATGGAATTAAATCCCAGGCTCTGAGTCTTCCTACAAGCAAGACTTCCTTTCAGTTAATTGCAGTTTCTTTAGAGCTCAAAGGAACTACAACGTTCACGAAGCTCACACGTTTCAGATCTTACCTGACAAGCATTGGATGTTAGAGGACCTGTGGTTTGTTTCAGTTTCAGAAGCAGATTTAAACTAGATATGTTCGATATTTGTAGGAAACACTGTTCTTTTTTTCTGAGCACACTCATGTTTCCTGCTGTATTGTAGAAAGCAAGAGCATGCTTCTTGCTCTAAAGCAGAGTGTGATTCATGGATGAGAACTATGCTGTGTGTTTCCCTTCAGAAATGGAGTTAAATCCCAGCCTCTGTGTCTTCCTACAAGCAAGCCTTCATTTCAGGTAAGGGCAGTAACTTTTCAGCTCAAACGAACTACATCGTTCACGAAGCTAACACGATTCTCATCTTAACAGTCAAGCATTGGATGTTAGAGGACCAGTGCTTTGTATCAGTTTCAGTAGCAGATTTGGACTAGATATGGTCCGTATGTGTAGGAAACACTGTTCTTTTGTTCTCAGCACACTCACGTTTCCTGCTGTGTTAGAGACTCTAGAAAGCAAGAGCGTGCTTCTTGCTCTAAAGCAGAGTTTGATCAATAGATGAGAATTCTGCTGTGTGTTTCACTTCAGAAATGGAGTTAAATCCCAGGCTCTGAGGCTTCCTACATGCAAGAATTCATTTCAGGTAAGGGCAGTTACTTTACAGCTCAAACGACCTACATCGTTCACAAAGCTCACACGTTTCGGATCTTACCAGACAAGTATTGGATGTTAGAGGACCAGTACTTTGTATCAGTTTCAGAAACAGTTTTGGACTACGTATGGTCAGTCTGTGTACGAAAAACCATTCTTTGGTCTCGGCACACTCAGATTTCCTGCTGTCATAGAGATTCTAGAAAGCAAGAGCGTGCTTCTTGCTCTAAAGCAGAGTGTGATCAATGGATGAGAACTCTGCTGTGTGTTTCACTTCAGAAATGGAGTTAAATCCCAGGCTCTGAGTCTTCCTACATGCAAGACTTTATTTCAGGTCAGTGCAGTTACTTTACAGCTCAAAGGAACTACATTGTTCACGAAGCTCACACGGTTCGGATCTTACCTGACAAGCATTCGATGTTAGAGGATCTGTGGTTTGTTTCAGTTTCAGAAGCAGAGTTAAACTAGATATGTTCCGTATTTGTAGGAAACACCGTTCTTTTGTTCTGAGCACACTCATGTTTCCTGCTGTATTAGAGACTCTAGAAAGCAAGAGCATGCTTCTTGCTCTAAAGCAGAGTGTGGTCCATGGATGAGAACTATGCTGTGTGTTTCCCTTCAGAAATAGAGTTAAAACCCAGGCTCTGTGTCTTCCTACAAGCAAGCCTTCGTTTCAGGTAAGGGCAGTAACTTTTCAGCTCTAAGGAACTACATCGTTCACGAAGCTCACACGTTTCTCATCTTAACTGACAAGCATTGGATGTTAGAGGACCAGTGCTTTGTATCAGTTTCAGAAGCAGAGATGGACTAGATATGGTCCGTATGTGTAGGAAACACCGTTTTTTGTTCTCAGCACACTCACGTTTCATGCTTTCTTAGAGACTCTAGAAAGCACGAGCGTGCTTCTTGCTCTAAAGCAGAGTGTGATCCATGAATGAGAACTATGCTGTGTGTTTCCCTTCAGAAATAGAGGTAAATCCCAGGCTCTGTGTGTTCCTACAAGCAAGACTTCGTTTCAGGTAAGGGCAGTTACTTTACAGGTCAAACGAACTACATCGTTCACGAAGCTCACACATTTCTCATCTTAACAGACAAGCATTGGATGTTAGAGGACCAGTGCTTTGTATCAGTTTCAGTAGCAGATTTGGACTAGATATGGTCCGTATGTGTAGGAAACACCGTTTTTTGTTCTCAGCACACTCACGTTTCCTGCTGTGTTAGAGACTCTAGAAAGCAAGAGCGTGCATCTTGCTCTAAAGCAGAGTTTGATCAATAGATGAGAATTCTGCTGTGAGTTTCACTTCAGAAATGGAGTTAAATCCCAGGCTCTGAGGCTTCCTACAATCAGGAATTCATTTCAGGTAAGGGCAGTTACTTTACAGCTCAAACGACCTACATCGTTCACAAAGCTCACACGTTTCGGATCTTACCAGACAAGCATTGGATGTTAGAGGACCAATACTTTGTATCAGTTTCAGAAGCAGATTTGGACTACATATGGTCCGTCTGTGTACAAAAACCCGTTCTTTGGTCTAGGCACACTCAGATTTCCTGTTGTCTTAGAGACTCTAGAAAGCAAGAGCATGCTTCCTGTTCTAAAGCAGAGTGTGATTAATGGGTGAGAACACTGCTGTGTGTTTCACTTCAGAAATGGAATTAAATCCCAGGCTCTGAGACTTCCTACAAGCAAGACTTCCTTTCAGGTAATTGCAGTTTCTTTAGAGCTCAAAGGAACTACAACGTTCACGAAGCTCACACGTTTCAGATCTTACCTGACAAGCATTGGATGTTAGAGGACCTGTGGTTCGTTTCAGTTTCAGAAGCAGATTTAAACTAGATATGTTCCATATTTGTAGGAAACACTGTTCTTTTGTTCTGAGCACACTCATGTTTCCTGCTGTATTGTAGAAAGCAAGAGCATGCTTCTTGTTCTAAAGCAGAGTGTGATAAATGGGTGAGAACACTGCTGTGTGTTTCACTTCAGAAATGGAGTTAAATCCCAGGCTCTGAGTCTTCCTACATGCAAGACTTTATTTCAGGTCAGTGCAGTTACTTTACAGCTCAAAAGAACTACATTGTTCACGAAGCTCACACGTTTCAGATCTTACCTGACAAGCATTGGATGTTAGAGGACCAGTGCTTTGTATCAGTTTCAGAAGCAGAGTTGGACTAGATATGTTCCGTATTTGTAGGAAACACTGTTCTTTTGTTCTCAGCACACTCACGTTTCATGCTGTCTTAGAGACTCTAGAAAGCAAGAGCGTGCTTCTTGCTCTAAAGCAGAGTGTGATCAATGGATGAGAACTCTGCTGTGTGTTTCACTTCAGAAATGGAGTTAAATCCCAGGCTCTGAGTCTTCCTACATGCAAGACTTTATTTCAGGTCAGTGCAGTTACTTTACAGCTCAAAAGAACTACATTGTTCACGAAGCTCACACGTTTCAGATCTTACCTGACAAGCATTGGATGTTAGAGGACCTGTGGTTTGTTTCAGTTTCAGAAGCAGGGTTAAACTAGATATGTTCCGTATTTGTAGGAAACACCGTTCTTTTGTTCTGAGCACACTCATGTTTCCTGCTATATTAGAAAATCTAGAAAGCAAGAGCATTCTTCTTGCTCTAAAGCAGAGTGTGGTCCACGGATGAGAACTATGCAGTGTGTTTCCCTTCAGAAATGGAGTTAAAACCCAGGCTCTGTGTCTTCCTACAAGCAAGCCTTCATTTCAGGTAAGGGCAGTCACTTTTCAGCTCAAACGACCTACATCGTTCACGAAGCTCACACGTTTCTCATCCTAACTGACAAGCATTGGATGTTAGAGGACCAGTGCTTTGTATCAGTTTCAGAAGCAGAGTTGGACTAGATATGGTCCCTATGTGTAGGAAAAACTGTTCTTTTGTTCTCAGCACACTCACGATTCATGCTGTCTTAGAGACTCTAGAAAGCAAGAGCGTGCTTCTTGCTCTAAAGCAGAGTGTGATCAATGGATGAGAACACTGCTGTGTGTTTCACTTCAGAAATGGAGTTAAATCCCCGGCTCTGAGTCTTCCTACATGCAAGACTTTATTTCAGGTAAGTGCAGTTACTTTACAGCTCAAAAGAACTACATTGTTCACGAAGCTCACACGTTTTGGATCTTACCAGACAAGCATTCGATGTTAGAGGACCTGTTGTTTGTTTCAGTTTCAGAAGCAGAGTTAAACTAGATATGTTCCGTATTTGTAGGAAACACCGTTCTTTTGTTCTGAGCACACTCATGTTTCCTGCTGTATTAGAGACTCTAGAAAGCAAGAGCATGCTTCTTGCTCTAAAGCAGAGTGTGGTCCATGGATGAGAACTATGCTGTGTGTTTCCCTTCAGAAATGGAGTTAAAACCCAGGCTCTGTGTCTTCCTACAAGCAAGCCTTCGTTTCAGGTAAGGACAGTAACTTTTCACCTCTAAGGAACTACATCGTTCACGAAGCTCACACGTTTCTCATCTTAACTGACAAGCATTGGATGTTAGAGGACCAGTGCTTTGTATCAGTTTCAGAAGCAGAGTTGGACTAGATATGGTCCGTATGTGTAGGAAACACCGTTTTTTGTTCTCAGCACACTCACGTTTCATGCTTTCTTAGAGACTCTAGAAAGCACGAGCGTGCTTCTTGCTCTAAAGCAGAGTGTGATCCATGGATGAGAACTATGCTGTGTGTTTCCCTTCAGAAATAGAGGTAAATCCCAGGCTCTGTGTGTTCCTACAAGCAAGACTTCGTTTCAGGTAAGGGCAGTTACTTTACAGGTCAAACGAACTACATCGTTTACGAAGCTCACACATTTCTCATCTTAACAGACAAGCATTGGATGTTAGAGGACCAGTGCATTATATCAGTTTCAGAAGCAGAGTTGGACTACATATGGTCCGTCTGTGTACAAAAACCCGTTCTTTGGTCTAGGCACACTCAGATTTCCTGTTGTCTTAGAGACTCTAGAAAGCAAGAGCGTACTTCCTGTTCTAAAGCAAAGTGTGATCAATGGGTGAGAACACTGCTGTGTGTTTCACTTCAGAAATGGAATTAAATCCCAGGCTCTGAGTCTTCCTACAAGCAAGACTTCCTTTCAGTTAATTGCAGTTTCTTTAGAGCTCAAAGGAACTACAACGTTCACGAAGCTCACACGTTTCAGATCTTACCTGACAAGCATTGGATGTTAGAGGACCTGTGGTTTGTTTCAGTTTCAGAAGCAGATTTAAACTAGATATGTTCCATATTTGTAGGAAACACTGTTCTTTTTTTCTGAGCACACTCATGTTTCCTGCTGTATTGTAGAAAGCAAGAGCATGCTTCTTGCTCTAAAGCAGAGTGTGATCCATGGATGAGAACTATGCTGTGTGTTTCCCTTCAGAAATGGAGTTAAATCCCAGGATCTGTGTCTTCCTACAAGCAAGCATTCATTTCAGGTAAGGGCAGTAACTTTTCAGCTCAAACGAACTACATCGTTCACGAAGCTAACACGATTCTCATCTTAACAGACAAACATTGGATGTTAGAGGACCAGTGCTTTGTATCAGTTTCAGTAGCAGATTTGGACTAGATATGGTCCGTATGTGTAGGAAACACCGTTCTTTTGTTCTCAGCACACTCACGTTTCCTGCTGTGTTAGAGACTCTAGAAAGCAAGAGCGTGCTTCTTGCTCTAAAGCAGAGTTTGATCAATAGATGAGAATTCTGCTGTGTGTTTCACTTCAGAAATGGAGTTAAATCCCAGGCTCTGAGGCTTCCTACATGCAAGAATTCATTTCAGGTAAGGGCAGTTACTTTACAGCTCAAACGACCTACATCGTTCACAAAGCTCACACGTTTCGGATCTTACCAGACAAGTATTGGATGTTAGAGGACCAGTACTTTGTATCAGTTTCAGAAGCAGTTTTGGACTACGTATGGTCAGTCTGTGTACGAAAAACCATTCTTTGGTCTCGGCACACTCAGATTTCCTGCTGTCATAGAGATTCTAGAAAGCAAGAGCGTGCTTCTTACTCTAAAGCAGAGTGTGATCAATGGATGAGAACTCTGCTGTGTGTTTCACTTCAGAAATGGAGTTAAATCCCAGGCTCTGAGTCTTCCTACATGCAAGACTTTATTTCAGGTCAGTGCAGTTACTTTACAGCTCAAAGGAACTACATTGTTCACGAAGCTCACACGGTTCGGATCTTACCTGACAAGCATTCGATGTTAGAGGATCTGTGGTTTGTTTCAGTTTCAGAAGCAGAGTTAAACTAGATATGTTCCGTATTTGTAGGAAACACCGTTCTTTTGTTCTGAGCACACTCATGTTTCCTGCTGTATTAGAGACTCTAGAAAGCAAGAGCATGCTTCTTGCTCTAAAGCAGAGTGTGGTCCATGGATGAGAACTATGCTGTGTGTTTCCCTTCAGAAATAGAGTTAAAACCCAGGCTCTGTGTCTTCCTACAAGCAAGCCTTCGTTTCAGGTAAGGGCAGTAACTTTTCAGCTCTAAGGAACTACATCGTTCACGAAGCTCACACGTTTCTCATCTTAACTGACAAGCATTGGATGTTAGAGGACCAGTGCTTTGTATCAGTTTCAGAAGCAGAGATGGACTAGATATGGTCTGTATGTGTAGGAAACACCGTTTTTTGTTCTCAGCACACTCACGTTTCATGCTTTCTTAGAGACTCTAGAAAGCACGAGCGTGCTTCTTGCTCTAAAGCAGAGTGTGATCCATGAATGAGAACTATGCTGTGTGTTTCCCTTCAGAAATAGAGGTAAATCCCAGGCTCTGTGTGTTCCTACAAGCAAGACTTCGTTTCAGGTAAGGGCAGTTACTTTACAGGTCAAACGAACTACATCGTTCACGAAGCTCACACATTTCTCATCTTAACAGACAAGCATTGGATGTTAGAGGACCAGTGCTTTGTATCAGTTTCAGTAGCAGATTTGGACTAGATATGGTCAGTATGTGTAGGAAACACCGTTTTTTGTTCTCAGCACACTCACGTTTCCTGCTGTGTTAGAGACTCTAGAAAGCAAGAGCGTGCATCTTGCTCTAAAGCAGAGTTTGATCAATAGATGAGAATTCTGCTGTGAGTTTCACTTCAGAAATGGAGTTAAATCCCAGGCTCTGAGGCTTCCTACAATCAGGAATTCATTTCAGGTAAGGGCAGTTACTTTACAGCTCAAACGACCTACATCGTTCACAAAGCTCACACGTTTCGGATCTTACCAGACAAGCATTGGATGTTAGAGGACCAATACTTTGTATCAGTTTCAGAAGCAGATTTGGACTACATATGGTCCGTCTGTGTACAAAAACCCGTTCTTTGGTCTAGGCACACTCAGATTTCCTGCTGTCTTAGAGACTCTAGAAAGCAAGAGCATGCTTCCTGTTCTAAAGCAGAGTGTGATTAATGGGTGAGAACACTGCTGTGTGTTTCACTTCAGAAATGGAATTAAATCCCAGGCTCTGAGACTTCCTACAAGCAAGACTTCCTTTCAGGTAATTGCAGTTTCTTTAGAGCTCAAAGGAACTACAACGTTCACGAAGCTCACACGTTTCAGATCTTACCTGACAAGCATTGGATGTTAGAGGACCTGTGGTTCGTTTCAGTTTCAGAAGCAGATTTAAACTAGATATGTTCCATATTTGTAGGAAACACTGTTCTTTTGTTCTGAGCACACTCATGTTTCCTGCTGTATTGTAGAAAGCAAGAGCATGCTTCTTGTTCTAAAGCAGAGTGTGATAAATGGGTGAGAACACTGCTGTGTGTTTCCCTTCAGAAATGGAGTTAAAACCCAGGCTCTGTGTCTTCCTACAAGCAAGCCTTCGTTTCAGGTAAGGGCAGTAACTTTTCAGCTCAAACGAACTACATCGTTCACGAAGCTCACACGTTTCTCATCCTAACTGACAAGCATTGGATGTTAGAGGACCAGTGCTTTGTATCAGTTTCAGAAGCAGAGTTGGACTAGATGTGGTCCGTATGTGTAGGAAACACTGTTCTTTTGTTCTCAGCACACTCACGTTTCATGCTGTCTTAGAGACTCTAGAAAGCAAGAGCGTGCTTCTTGCTCTAAAGCAGAGTGTGATCAATGGATGAGAACTCTGCTGTGTGTTTCACTTCAGAAATGGAGTTAAATCCCAGGCTCTGAGTCTTCCTACATGCAAGACTTTATTTCAGGTCAGTGCAGTTACTTTACAGCTCAAAAGAACTACATTGTTCACGAAGCTCACACGTTTCAGATCTTACCTGACAAGCATTGGATGTTAGAGGACCTGTGGTTTGTTTCAGTTTCAGAAGCAGGGTTAAACTAGATATGTTCCGTATTTGTAGGAAACACCGTTCTTTTGTTCTGAGCACACTCATGTTTCCTGCTATATTAGAAAATCTAGAAAGCAAGAGCATTCTTCTTGCTCTAAAGCAGAGTGTGGTCCACGGATGAGAACTATGCAGTGTGTTTCCCTTCAGAAATGGAGTTAAAACCCAGGCTCTGTGTCTTCCTACAAGCAAGCCTTCATTTCAGGTAAGGGCAGTCACTTTTCAGCTCAAACGACCTACATCGTTCACGAAGCTCACACGTTTCTCATCCTAACTGACAAGCATTGGATGTTAGAGGACCAGTGCTTTGTATCAGTTTCAGAAGCAGAGTTGGACTAGATATGGTCCCTATGTGTAGGAAAAACTGTTCTTTTGTTCTCAGCACACTCACGATTCATGCTGTCTTAGAGACTCTAGAAAGCAAGAGCGTGCTTCTTGCTCTAAAGCAGAGTGTGATCAATGGATGAGAACACTGCTGTGTGTTTCACTTCAGAAATGGAGTTAAATCCCCGGCTCTGAGTCTTCCTACATGCAAGACTTTATTTCAGGTAAGTGCAGTTACTTTACAGCTCAAAAGAACTACATTGTTCACGAAGCTCACACGTTTTGGATCTTACCAGACAAGCATTCGATGTTAGAGGCCCTGTGGTTTGTTTCAGTTTCAGAAGCAGAGTTAAACTAGATATGTTCCGTATTTGTAGGAAACACCGTTCTTTTGTTCTGAGCACACTCATGTTTCCTGCTGTATTAGAGACTCTAGAAAGCAAGAGCATGCTTCTTGCTCTAAAGCAGAGTGTGGTCCATGGATGAGAACTATGCTGTGTGTTTCCCTTCAGAAATGGAGTTAAAACCCAGGCTCTGTGTCTTCCTACAAGCAAGCCTTCGTTTCAGGTAAGGGCAGTAACTTTTCACCTCTAAGGAACTACATCGTTCACGAAGCTCACACGTTTCTCATCTTAACTGACAAGCATTGGATGTTAGAGGACCAGTGCTTTGTATCAGTTTCAGAAGCAGAGTTGGACTAGATATGGTCCGCATGTGTAGGAAACACCGTTTTTTGTTCTCAGCACACTCACGTTTCATGCTTTCTTAGAGACTCTAGAAAGCACGAGCGTGCTTCTTGCTCTAAAGCAGAGTGTGATCCATGGATGAGAACTATGCTGTGTGTTTCCCTTCAGAAATAGAGGTAAATCCCAGGCTCTGTGTGTTCCTACAAGCAAGACTTCGTTTCAGGTAAGGGCAGTTACTTTACAGGTCAAACGAACTACATCGTTTACGAAGCTCACACATTTCTCATCTTAACAGACAAGCATTGGATGTTAGAGGACCAGTGCATTATATCAGTTTCAGAAGCAGAGTTGGACTACATATGGTCCGTCTGTGTACAAAAACCCGTTCTTTGGTCTAGGCACACTCAGATTTCCTGTTGTCTTAGAGACTCTAGAAAGCAAGAGCGTACTTCCTGTTCTAAAGCAGAGTGTGATCAATGGGTGAGAACACTGCTGTGTGTTTCACTTCAGAAATGGAATTAAATCCCAGGCTCTGAGTCTTCCTACAAGCAAGACTTCCTTTCAGTTAATTGCAGTTTCTTTAGAGCTCAAAGGAACTACAACGTTCACGAAGCTCACACGTTTCAGATCTTACCTGACAAGCATTGGATGTTAGAGGACCTGTGGTTTGTTTCAGTTTCAGAAGCAGATTTAAACTAGATATGTTCCATATTTGTAGGAAACACTGTTCTTTTTTTCTGAGCACACTCATGTTTCCTGCTGTATTGTAGAAAGCAAGAGCATGCTTCTTGCTCTAAAGCAGAGTGTGATCCATGGATGAGAACTATGCTGTGTGTTTCCCTTCAGAAATGGAGTTAAATCCCAGGATCTGTGTCTTCCTACAAGCAAGCATTCATTTCAGGTAAGGGCAGTAACTTTTCAGCTCAAACGAACTACATCGTTCACGAAGCTAACACGATTCTCATCTTAACAGACAAACATTGGATGTTAGAGGACCAGTGCTTTGTATCAGTTTCAGTAGCAGATTTGGACTAGATATGGTCCGTATGTGTAGGAAACACCGTTCTTTTGTTCTCAGCACACTCACGTTTCCTGCTGTGTTAGAGACTCTAGAAAGCAAGAGCGTGCTTCTTGCTCTAAAGCAGAGTTTGATCAATAGATGAGAATTCTGCTGTGTGTTTCACTTCAGAAATGGAGTTAAATCCCAGGCTCTGAGGCTTCCTACATGCAAGAATTCATTTCAGGTAAGGGCAGTTACTTTACAGCTCAAACGACCTACATCGTTCACAAAGCTCACACGTTTCGGATCTTACCAGACAAGTATTGGATGTTAGAGGACCAGTACTTTGTATCAGTTTCAGAAGCAGTTTTGGACTACGTATGGTCAGTCTGTGTACGAAAAACCATTCTTTGGTCTCGGCACACTCAGATTTCCTGCTGTCATAGAGATTCTAGAAAGCAAGAGCGTGCTTCTTGTTCTAAAGCAGAGTGTGATGAATGGATGAGAACACTGCTGTTTGTTTCACTTCAGAAATGGAGTTAAATCCCAGGCTCTGTGTCTTCCTACATGCAAGACTTCCTTTCAGGAAAGGGCAGATTCTTTATAGCTCAAAAGAACTACATCGGTCATGAAGCTCACACGTTTTGGATCTTACCTGACAAGCATTGGATGTTAGAGGACCTGTGGTTTGTTTCAGTTTCAGAGACAGAGTTAAACTAGATATGTTCCGTATTTGTAGGAAACACCGTTCTTTTGTTCTGAGCACACTCATGTTTCCTGCTATATTAGAGACTCTAGAAAGCAAGAGCATGCTTCTTCCTCTAAAGCAGAGTGTGGTCCATGGATGAGAACTATGCTGTGTGTTTCCCTTCAGAAATAGAGTTAAAACCCAGGCTCTGTGTCTTCCTACAAGCAAGCCTTCGTTTCAGGTAAGGGCAGTAACTTTTCAGCTCTAAGGAACTACATCGTTCACGAAGCTCACACGTTTCTCATCTTAACTGACAAGCATTGGATGTTAGAGGACCAGTGCTTTGTATCAGTTTCAGAAGCAGAGTTGGACTAGATATGGTCCGTATGTGTAGGAAACACCGTTTTTTGTTCTCAGCACACTCCCGTTTCATGCTTTCTTAGAGACTCTAGAAAGCAACAGCGTGCTTCTTGCTCTAAAGCAGAGTGTGATCCATGGATGAGAACTATGCTGTGTGTTTCCCTTCAGAAATAGAGGTAAATCCCAGGCTCTGTGTGTTCCTACAAGCAAGACTTCGTTTCAGGTAAGGGCAGTTACTTTACAGGTCAAACGAACTACATCGTTCACGAAGCTCACACATTTCTCATCTTAACAGACAAGCAGTGGATGTTAGAGGACCAGTGCATTGTTTCAGTTTCAGAAGCAGATTTAAACTAGATATGTTCCATATTTGTAGGAAACACTGTTCTTTTGTTCTGAGCACACTCATGTTTCCTGCTGTATTGTAGAAAGCAAGAGCATGCTTCTTGCTCTAAAGCAGAGTGTGATCCATGGATGAGAACTATGCTGTGTGTTTCCCTTCAGAAATGGAGTTAAATCCCAGGCTCTGTGTCTTCCTACAAGCAAGCCTTCATTTCAGGTAAGGGCAGTAACTTTTCAGCTCAAACAATCTACATCGTTCACGAAGCTAACACGATTCTCATCTTAACAGACAAGCATTGGATGTTAGAGGACCAGTTCTTTGTATCAGTTTCAGTAGCAGATTTGGACTAGATATGGTCCGTATGTGTAGGAAACCCCTTTCTTTTGTTCTCAGCACACTCACATTTCCTGCTGTGTTAGAGACTCTAGAAAGCAAGAGCGTGCTTCTTGCTCTAAAGCAGAGTTTGATCAATAGATGAGAATTCTGCTGTGTGTTTCACTTCAGAAATGGAGTTAAATCCCAGGCTCTGAGGCTTCCTACATGCAAGAATTCATTTCAGGTAAGGGCAGTTACTTTACTGCTCAAACGACCTACATCGTTCACAAAGCTCACACGTTTCGGATCT
The DNA here is from genome assembly GCA_949786385.1 of Onychomys leucogaster. NCBI lineage: Eukaryota > Metazoa > Chordata > Mammalia > Rodentia > Cricetidae > Onychomys > Onychomys leucogaster. The sequence goes on along the minus strand of CATKUP010000033.1, from coordinate 3,765,445 downwards.
TACCAGACAAGCATTGGATGTTAGAGGACCAGTACATTGTATCCCTTTCAGAAGCAGTTTTGGACTACATATGGTCAGTCTGTGTACGAAAAACCATTCTTTGGTCTCGGCACACTCAGATTTCCTGCTGTCATAGAGACTCTAGAAAGCAAGAGCGTGCTTCTTGTTCTAAAGCAGAGTGTGATAAATGGGTGAGAACACTGCTGTGTGTTTCCCTTCAGAAATGGAGTTAAAACCCAGGCTCTGTGTCTTCCTACAAGCAAGCCTTCGTTTCAGGTAAGGGTAGTAACTTTTCAGCTCAAACGAACTACATCGTTCACGAAGCTCACACGTTTCTCATCCTAACTGACAAGCATTGGATGTTAGAGGACCTGTGGTTTGTTTCAGTTTCAGAAGCAGAGTTAAACTAGATATGTTCCGTATTTGTAGGAAACACCGTTCTTTTGTTCTGAGCACACTCATGTTTCCTGCTGTCTTAGAGACTCTAGAAAGCAAGAGCATGCTCCCTGTTCTAAAGCAGAGTGTGATTAATGGGTGAGAACACTGCTGTGTGTTTCACTTCAGAAATGGAATTAAATCCCAGGCTCTGAGTCTTCCTACAAGCAAGACTTCCTTTCAGGTAATTGCAGTTTCTTTAGAGCTCAAAGGAACTACAACGTTCACGAAGCTCACACGTTTCAGATCTTACCTGACAAGCATTGGATGTTAGAGGACCTGTGGTTCGTTTCAGTTTCAGAAGCAGATTTAAACTAGATATGTTCCATATTTGTAGGAAACTCCGTTCATTTGTTCTGAGCACACTCATGTTTCCTGCTGTATTGTAGAAAGCAAGAGCATGCTTCTTGTTCTAAAGCAGAGTGTGATAAATGGGTGAGAACACTGCTGTGTGTTTCCCTTCAGAAATGGAGTTAAAACCCAGGCTCTGTGTCTTCCTACAAGCAAGCCTTCGTTTCAGGTAAGGGCAGTAACTTTTCAGCTCAAACGAACTACATCGTTCACGAAGCTCACACGTTTCTCATCCTAACTGAGAAGCATTGGATGTTAGAGGACCAGTGCTTTGTATCAGTTTCAGAAGCAGAGTTGGACTAGATGTGGTCCGTATGTGTAGGAAACACTGTTCTTTTGTTCTCAGCACACTCACGTTTCATGCTGTCTTAGAGACTCTAGAAAGCAAGAGCGTGCTTCTTGCTCTAAAGCAGAGTGTGATCAATGGATGAGAACTCTGCTGTGTGTTTCACTTCAGAAATGGAGTTAAATCCCAGGCTCTGAGTCTTCCTACATGCAAGACTTTATTTCAGGTCAGTGCAGTTACTTTACAGCTCAAAAGAACTACATTGATCACGAAGCTCACACGTTTCGGATCTTACCTGACAAGCATTGGATGTTAGAGGACCTGTGGTTTGTTTCAGTTTCAGAAGCAGGGTTAAACTAGATATGTTCCGTATTTGTAGGAAACACCGTTCTTTTGTTCTGAGCACACTCATGTTTCCTGCTATATTAGAAAATCTAGAAAGCAAGAGCATGCTTCTTGCTCTAAAGCAGAGTGTGGTCCACGGATGAGAACTATGCAGTGTGTTTCCCTTCAGAAATGGAGTTAAAACCCAGGCTCTGTGTCTTCCTACAAGCAAGCCTTCATTTCAGGTAAGGGCAGTCACTTTTCAGCTCAAACGACCTACATCGTTCACGAAGCTCACACGTTTCTCATCCTAACTGACAAGCATTGGATGTTAGAGGACCAGTGCTTTGTATCAGTTTCAGAAGCAGAGTTGGACTAGATATGGTCCCTATGTGTAGGAAAAACTGTTCTTTTGTTCTCAGCACACTCACGATTCATGCTGTCTTAGAGACTCTAGAAAGCAAGAGCGTGCTTCTTGCTCTAAAGCAGAGTGTGATCAATGGATGAGAACACTGCTGTGTGTTTCACTTCAGAAATGGAGTTAAATCCCCGGCTCTGAGTCTTCCTACATGCAAGACTTTATTTCAGGTAAGTGCAGTTACTTTACAGCTCAAAAGAACTACATTGTTCACGAAGCTCACACGTTTCGGATCTTACCAGACAAGCATTCGATGTTAGAGGACCTGTGGTTTGTTTCAGTTTCAGAAGCAGAGTTAAACTAGATATGTTCCGTATTTGTAGGAAACACCGTTCTTTTGTTCTGAGCACACTCATGTTTCCTGCTGTATTAGAGACTCTAGAAAGCAAGAGCATGCTTCTTGCTCTAAAGCAGAGTGTGGTCCATGGATGAGAACTATGCTGTGTGTTTCCCTTCAGAAATGGAGTTAAAACCCAGGCTCTGTGTCTTCCTACAAGCAAGCCTTCGTTTCAGGTAAGGGCAGTAACTTTTCAGCTCTAAGGAACTACATCGTTCACGAAGCTCACACGTTTCTCATCTTAACTGACAAGCATTGGATGTTAGAGGACCAGTGCTTTGTATCAGTTTCAGAAGCAGAGTTGGACTAGATATGGTCCGTATGTGTAGGAAACACCGTTTTTTGTTCTCAGCACACTCACGTTTCATGCTTTCTTAGAGACTCTAGAAAGCACGAGCGTGCTTCTTGCTCTAAAGCAGAGTGTGATCCATGGATGAGAACTATGCTGTGTGTTTCCCTTCAGAAATAGAGGTAAATCCCAGGCTCTGTGTGTTCCTACAAGCAAGACTTCGTTTCAGGTAAGGGCAGTTACTTTACAGGTCAAACGAACTACATCGTTCACGAAGCTCACACATTTCTCATCTTAACAGACAAGCATTGGATGTTAGAGGACCAGTGCATTGTATCAGTTTCAGAAGCAGATTTGGACTACATATGGTCCGTCTGTGTACAAAAACCCGTTCTTTGGTCTAGGCACACTCAGATTTCCTGTTGTCTTAGAGACTCTAGAAAGCAAGAGCGTGCTTCCTGTTCTAAAGCAGAGTGTGATCAATGGGTGAGAACACTGCTGTGTGTTTCACTTCAGAAATGGAGTTAAATCCCAGGCTCTGAGTCTTCCTACAAGCAAGACTTCCTTTCAGTTAATTGCAGTTTCTTTAGAGCTCAAAGGAACTACAACGTTCACGAAGCTCACACGTTTCAGATCTTACCTGACAAGCATTGGATGTTAGAGGACCTGTGGTTTGTTTCAGTTTCAGAAGCAGATTTAAACTAGATATGTTCCATATTTGTAGGAAACACTGTTCTTTTTTTCTGAGCACACTCATGTTTCCTGCTGTATTGTAGAAAGCAAGAGCATGCTTCTTGCTCTAAAGCAGAGTGTGATCCATGGATGAGAACTATGCTGTGTGTTTCCCTTCAGAAATGGAGTTAAATCCCAGGCTCTGTGTCTTCCTACAAGCAAGCCTTCATTTCAGGTAAGGGCAGTAACTTTTCAGCTCAAACGAACTACATCGTTCACGAAGCTAACACGATTCTCATCTTAACAGACAAGCATTGGAAGTTAGAGGACCAGTGCTTTGTATCAGTTTCAGTAGCAGATTTGGACTAGATATGGTCCGTATGTGTAGGAAACACCGTTCTTTTGTTCTCAGCACACTCACGTTTCCTGCTGTGTTAGAGACTCTAGAAAGCAAGAGCGTGCTTCTTGCTCTAAAGCAGAGTTTGATCAATAGATGAGAATTCTGCTGTGTGTTTCACTTCAGAAATGGAGTTAAATCCCAGGCTCTGAGGCTTCCTACATGCAAGAATTCATTTCAGGTAAGGGCAGTTACTTTACAGCTCAAACGACCTACATCGTTCACAAAGCTCACACGTTTCGGATCTTACCAGACAAGTATTGGATGTTAGAGGACCAGTACTTTGTATCAGTTTCAGAAGCAGTTTTGGACTACGTATGGTCAGTCTGTGTACGAAAAACCATTCTTTGGTCTCGGCACACTCAGATTTCCTGCTGTCATAGAGATTCTAGGAAGCAAGAGCGTGCTTCTTGTTCTAAAGCAGAGTGTGATGAATGGATGAGAACACTGCTGTTTGTTTCACTTCAGAAATGGAGTTAAATCCCAGGCTCTGTGTCTTCCTACATGCAAGACTTCCTTTCAGGTAAGGGCAGATTCTTTATAGCTCAAAAGAACTACATCGGTCATGAAGCTCACACGTTTTGGATCTTACCTGACAAGCATTGGATGTTAGAGGACCTGTGGTTTGTTTCAGTTTCAGAGACAGAGTTAAACTAGATATGTTCCGTATTTGTAGGAAACACCGTTCTTTTGTTCTGAGCACACTCATGTTTCCTGCTATATTAGAGACTCTAGAAAGCAAGAGCATGCTTCTTGCTCTAAAGCAGAGTGTGGTCCATGGATGAGAACTATGCTGTGTGTTTCCCTTCAGAAATGGAGTTAAAACCCAGGCTCTGTGTCTTCCTACAAGCAAGCCTTCGTTTCAGGTAAGGGCAGTAACTTTTCAGCTCTAAGGAACTACATCGTTCACGAAGCTCACACGTTTCTCATCTTAACTGACAAGCATTGGATGTTAGAGGACCAGTGCATTGTATCAGTTTCAGAAGCAGATTTAAACTAGATATGTTCCATATTTGTAGGAAACACTGTTCTTTTGTTCTGAGCACACTCATGTTTCCTGCTGTATTGTAGAAAGCAAGAGCATGCTTCTTGCTCTAAAGCAGAGTGTGATCCATGGATGAGAACTATGCTGTGTGTTTCCCTTCTGAAATGGAGTTAAATCCCAGGCTCTGTGTCTTCCTACAAGCAAGCCTTCATTTCAGGTAAGGGCTGTAACTTTTCAGCTCAAACAATCTACATCGTTCACGAAGCTAACACGATTCTCATCTTAACAGACAAGCATTGGATGTTAGAGGAACAGTTCTTTGTATCAGTTTCAGTAGCAGATTTGGACTAGATATGGTCCGTATGTGTAGGAAACCCAGTTCTTTTGTTCTCAGCACACTCACATTTCCTGCTGTGTTAGAGACTCTAGAAAGCAAGAGCGTGCTTCTTCCTCTAAAGCAGAGTTTGATCAATAGATGAGAATTCTGCTGTGTGTTTCACTTCAGAAATGGAGTTAAATCCCAGGCTCTGAGGCTTCCTACATGCAAGAATTCATTTCAGGTAAGGGCAGTTACTTTACTGCTCAAACGACCTACATCGTTCACAAAGCTCACACGTTTCGGATCTTACCAGACAAGCATTGGATGTTAGAGGACCAGTACATTGTAGCCCTTTCAGAAGCAGTTTTGGACTACATATGGTCAGTCTGTGTACGAAAAACCATTCTTTGGTCTCGGCACACTCAGATTTCCTGCTGTCATAGAGACTCTAGAAAGCAAGAGCGTGCTTCTTGTTCTAAATCAGAGTGTGATAAATGGGTGAGAACACTGCTGTGTGTTTCCCTTCAGAAATGGAGTTAAACCCAGGCTCTGTGTCTTCCTACAAGCAAGCCTTCGTTTCAGGTAAGGGCAGTAACTTTTCAGCTCAAACGAACTACATCGTTCACGAAGCTCACACGTTTCTCATCCTAACTGACAAGCATTGGATGTTAGAGGACCTGTGGTTTGTTTCAGTTTCAGAAGCAGAGTTAAACTAGATAAGTTCCGTATTTGTAGGAAACACCGTTCTTTTGTTCTGAGCACACTCATGTTTCCTGCTGTATTAGAGACTCTAGAAACCAAGAGCATGCTTCTTGCTCTAAAGCAGAGTGTGGTCCATGGATGAGAACTATGCTGTGTGTTTCCCTTCAGAAATGGAGTTAAAACCCAGGCTCTGTGTCTTCCTACAAGCAAGCCTTCGTTTCAGGTAAGGGCAGTCACTTTTCAGCTCAAACGACCTACATAGTTCACGAAGCTCACACGTTTCTCATCTTAACTGACAAGCATTGGATGTTAGAGGACCAGTGCTTTGTATCAGTACAGAAGCAGAGTTGGACTAGATATGGTCCGTATGTGTAGGAAATACCGTTTTTTGTTCTCAGCACACTCACGTTTCATGCTTTCTTAGAGACTCTAGAAAGCACGAGCGTGCTTCTTGCTTTAAAGCAGAGTGTGATCCATGGATTAGAACTATGCTGTGTGTTTCCCTTCAGAAATAGAGGTAAATCCCAGGCTCTGTGTGTTCGTACAAGCAAGACTTCGTTTCAGGTAAGGGCAGTTACTTTACAGGTCAAACGAACTACATCGTTCACGAAGCTCACACATTTCTCATCTTAACAGACAAGCATTGGATGTTAGAGGACCAGTGCTTTGTATCAGTTTCAGTAGCAGATTTGGACTAGATATGGTCCGTATGTGTATGAAACACCGTTCTTTTGTTCTCAGCACACTCACGTTTCCTGCTGTGTTAGAGACTCTAGAAAGCAAGAGCATGCATCTTGTTCTAAAGCAGAGTTTGATCAATAGATGAGAATTCTGCTGTGTGTTTCACTTCAGGAATGGAGTTAAATCCCAGGCTCTGAGGCTTCCTACATGCAGGAATTCATTTCAGGTAAGGGCAGTTACTTTACAGCTCAAACGACCTACATCGTTCACAAAGCTCACACATTTCGGATCTTACCAGACAAGCATTGGATGTTAGAGGACCAGTACTTTGTATCAGTTTCAGAAGCAGATTTGGACTACATATGGTCCGTCTGTGTACAAAAACCCGTTCTTTGGTCTAGGCACACTCAGATTTCCTGCTGTCTTAGAGACTCTAGAAAGCAAGAGCATGCTTCCTGTTCTAAAGCAGAGTGTGATCAATGGGTGAGAACACTGCTGTGTGTTTCACTTCAGAAATGGAATTAAATCCCAGGCTCTGAGTCTTCCTACAAGCAAGACTTCCTTTCAGGTAATTGCAGTTTCTTTAGAGCTCAAAGGAACTACAACGTTCACGAAGCTCACACGTTTCAGATCTTACCTGACAAGCATTGGATGTTAGAGGGCCTGTGGTTTGTTTCAGTTTCAGGAAGCAGAGTTAAACTAGATATGTTCCATATTTGTAGGAAACACTGTTCTTTTGTTCTGAGCACACTCATGTTTCCTGCTGTATTGTAGAAAGCAAGAGCATGCTTCTTGCTCTAAAGCAGAGTGTGATGAATGGATGAGAACACTGCTGTGTGTTTCACTTCAGAAATATAGTTAAATCCCAGTCTCTGTGTCTTCCTACATGCAAGACTTCCTTTCAGGTAAGGGCAGTTTCTTTATAGCTCAAAAGAACTACATCGTTCACGAAGCTCACACGTTTCGGATCTTACCTGACAAGCATTGGATGTTAGAGGACCTGTGGTTTGTTTCAGTTTCAGAAGCAGAGTTAAACTAGATATGTTCCATATTTCTAGGAAACACCATTCTTTTGTTCTGAGCACACTCATGTTTCATGCTGTATTAGAGACTCTAGAAAGCAAGAGCATGCTTCTTGCTCTAAAGCAGAGTGTGATCCATGGATGAGCACTATGCTGTGTGTTTCCCTTCAGAAATGGAGTTAATTCCAAGGCTCTGTGTCTTCCTACAAGAAAGGCTTCGTTTAAGGTAAGGGCAGTAACTTTTCAGCTCAAACGAACTACATCCTTCACGAAGCTAACAGGATTCTCATCTTAACAGACAAGCATTGGATGTTAGAGGACCTGTGGTTTGTTTCAGTTTCAGAAGCAGAGTTCAACTAGATATGTTCCGTATTTGTAGGAAACACCGTTCTTTTGTTCTGAGCACACTCATGTTTCCTGCTGTATTAGAGACTCTAGAAAGCAAGAGCATGCTTCTTGCTCTAAAGCAGAGTGTGGTCCATGGATGACAACTATGCTGTGTGTTTCCCTTCAGAAATGGAGTTAAAACCCAGGCTCTGTGTCTTCCTACAAGCAAGCCTTCGTTTCAGGTAAGGGCAGTAACTTTTCAGCTCTAAGGAACTACATCGTTCACGAAGCTCACACGTTTCTCATCTTAACTGACAAGCATTGGATGTTAGAGGACCAGTGCTTTGTATCAGTTTCAGAAGCAGAGTTGGACTAGATATGGTCCGTATGTGTAGGAAACACCGTTTTTTGTTCTCAGCACACTCACTTTTCATGCTTTCTTAGAGACTCTAGAAAGCACGAGCGTGCTTCTTGCTCTAAAGCAGAGTGTGATCAATGGATGAGAACTCTGCTGTGTGTTTCACTTCAGACATGGAGTTAAATCCCAGGCTCTGAGTCTTCCTACATGCAAGACTTTATTTCAGGTAAGGGCAGTTACTTTACAGCTCAAATGAACTACATCGTTCACGAAACTCACGCGTTTTTGATCTTACCTGACTAGCATTGGATGTTAGAGGACCTGTGGTTTGTTTCAGTTTCAGAAGCAGAGTTAAACTAGATATGTTCCATATTTGTAGGAAACACCGTTCTTTTGTTCTGAGCACGCTCATGTTTCCTGCTGTATTAGAGACTCTAGAAACCAAGAGCATGCTTCTTGCTCTAAAGCAGAGTGTGATCCATGGATGAGAACTATGCTGTGTGTTTCCCTTCAGAAATGGAGTTAAATCCCAGGCTCTGTGTCTTCCTACAATCAAGCCTTCGTTTCAGGTAAGGGCAGTAACTTTTCAGCTCAAACGAACTACATCGTTCACGAAGCTAACACGATTCTCATCTTAACAGACAAGCCTTTGATGTTAGAGGACCAGTGCTTTGTATCAGTTTCAGTAGCAGATTTGGACTAGATATGGTCCGTATGTGTAGGAAACACCGTTCTTTTGTTCTCAGCACTTTCACGTTTCCTGCTGTGTTAGAGACTCTAGAAAGCAAGAGCATGCTTCTTGCTCTAAAGCAGAGTGTGATCAATGGATGAGAACACTGCTGTGTGTTTCACTTCAGAAATGGAGTTAAATCCCAGGCTCTGTGTCTTCCTACAAGCAAGACTTCCTTTCAGGTAAGGGCAATTTCTTTATAGCTCATAAGATCTACATCGTTCACAAAGCTCACAGGTTTCAGATCATACCTGACAAACATTGGATGTTAGAGGTCCTGTGGTTTGTTTCAGTTTCAGAAGCAGAGTTAAACTAGATATGTTCCATATTTGTAGGAAACACCGTTCTTTTGTTCTGAGCACAGTCACGTTTCCTGCTGTATTAGAGACTCTAGAAAGCAAGAGCATGCTTCTTGCTCTAAAGCAGAGTGTGATCCATGGATGAGAACTATGCTGTGTGTTTCCCTTCAGAAATGGAGTTAAATCCCAGGCTCTGTGTCTTCCTACAAGCAAGCCTTCATTTCAGGTAAGGGCAGTAACTTTTCACCTCAAACGAACTACATCATTCACGAAGCTTACAGGATTCTCATCTTAACAGACAAGCATTGGATGTTAGAGGACCTGTGGTTTGTTTCAGTTTCAGAAGCAGAGTTAAACTAGATATGTTCCGTATTTGTAGGAAACACCGTTCTTTTGTTCTGAGCACACTCATGTTTCCTGCTGTATTAGAGACTCTAGAAAGCAAGAGCATGCTTCTTGCTCTAAAGCAGAGTGTGGTTCATGGATGACAACTATGCTGTGTGTTTCCCTTCAGAAATGGAGTTAAAACCCAGGCTCTGTGTCTTCCTACAAGCAAGCCTTCGTTTCAGGTAAGGGCAGTAACTTTTCAGCTCTAAGGAACTACATCGTTCACGAAGCTCACACGTTTCTCATCTTAACTGACAAGCATTGGATGTTAGAGGACCAGTGCTTTGTATCAGTTTCAGAAGCAGAGTTGGACTAGATATGGTCCGTATGTGTAGGAAACACCGTTTTTTGTTCTCAGCACACTCACTTTTCATGCTTTCTTAGAGACTCTAGAAAGCACGAGCGTGCTTCTTGCTCTAAAGCAGAGTGTGATCAATGGATGAGAACTCTGCTGTGTGTTTCACTTCAGACATGGAGTTAAATCCCAGGCTCTGTGTCTTCCTACAATCAAGCCTTCGTTTCAGGTAAGGGCAGTAACTTTTCAGCTCAAACGAACTACATCGTTCACGAAGCTAACACGATTTTCATCTTAACAGACAAGCCTTTGATGTTAGAGGACCAGTGCTTTGTATCAGTTTCAGTAGCAGATTTGGACTAGATATGGTCCGTATGTGTAGGAAACACCGTTCTTTTATTCTCAGCACTTTCACGTTTCCTGCTGTGTTAGAGACTCTAGAAAGCAAGAGCATGCTTCTTGCTCTAAAGCAGAGTGTGATCAATGGATGAGAACACTGCTGTGTGTTTCACTTCAGAAATGGAGTTAAATCCCAGGCTCTGTATCTTCCTACAAGCAAGACTTCCTTTCAGGTAAGGGCAATTTCTTTATAGCTCAAAAGACCTAATTGTTCACAAAGCTCACAGGTTTCGGATCATACCTGACAAACATTGGATGTTAGAGGTCCTGTGGTTTGTTTCAGTTTCAGAAGCAGAGTTAAACTAGATATGTTCCATATTTGTAGGAAACACCGTTCTTTTGTTCTGAGCTCAGTCACGTTTCCTGCTGTATTAGAGACTCTAGAAAGCAAGAACATGCTTCTTGCTCTAAAGCAGAGTGTGATCCATGGATGAGAACTATGCTGTGTGTTTCCCTTCAGAAATGGAGTTAAATCCAAGGCTCTGTGTCTTCCTACACGCAAGCCTTCGTTTTAGGTAAGGGCAGTAACTTTTCAGCTCAAAGGAACTACATCGTTCACGAAGCTCAAACGTTTCGGATCTTACCTTACAAGCATTGGATGTTAGAGGACCAGTACTTTGTATCAGTTTCAGAAGCAGATTTGGACTACATATGGTCCGTCTGTGTACGAAAAACCGTTCTTTGGTCTCGGCACACTCAGATTTCCTGCTGTATTAGAGACTCTAGAAAGCAAGAGTGTGCATCTCGCTCTAAAGCAGAGTGTGATCCATGCATGAGAACTCTGCTGTGTGTTTCCCTTCAGAAATGGAGTTAAATCCCAGGCTCTGTGTCTTCCTACAAGCAAGCCTTCATTTCAGGTAAGGGCAGTAACTTTTCACCTCAAACGAACTACATCATTCACGAAGCTAACAGGATTCTCATCTTAACAGACAAGCATTGGATGTTAGAGGACCTGTGGTTTGTTTCAGTTTCAGAAGCAGAGTTAAACTAGATATGTTCCGTATTTGTAGGAAACACCGTTCTTTTGTTCTGAGCACACTCATGTTTCCTGCTGTATTAGAGACTCTAGAAAGCAAGAGCATGCTTCTTGCTCTAAAGCAGAGTGTGGTTCATGGATGACAACTATGCTGTGTGTTTCCCTTCAGAAATGGAGTTAAAACCCAGGCTTTGAGTCTTCCTACAAGCAAGCCTTCGTTTCAGGTAAGGGCAGTAACTTTTCAGCTCTAAGGAACTACATCGTTCACGAAGCTCACACGTTTCTCATCTTAACTGACAAGCATTGCATGTTAGAGGACCAGTGCTTTGTATCAGTTTCAGAAGCAGAGTTGGACTAGATATGGTCCGTATGTGTAGGAAACACCGTTTTTTGTTCTCAGCACACTCACTTTTCATGCTTTCTTAGAGACTCTAGAAAGCACGAGCGTGCTTCTTGCTCTAAAGCAGAGTGTGATCAATGGATGAGAACTCTGCTGTGTGTTTCACTTCAGACATGGAGTTAAATCCCAGGCTCTGAGTCTTCCTACATGCAAGACTTTATTTCAGGTAAGGGCAGTTACTTTACAGCTCAAATGAACTACATCGTTCACGAAACTCACGCGTTTTTGATCTTACCTGACAAGCATTGGATGTTAGAGGACCTGTGGTTTGTTTCAGTTTCAGAAGCAGAGTTAAACTAGATATGTTCCATATTTGTAGGAAACACCGTTCTTTTGTTCTGAGCACGCTCATGTTTCCTGCTGTATTAGAGTCTCTAGAAAGCAAGAGCATGCTTCTTGCTCTAAAGCAGAGTGTGATCCATGGATGAGAACTATGCTGTGTGTTTCCCTTCAGAAATGGAGTTAAATCCCAGGCTCTGTGTCTTCCTACAATCAAGCCTTCGTTTCAGGTAAGGGCAGTAACTTTTCAGCTCAAACGAACTACATCGTTCACGAAGCTAACACGATTTTCATCTTAACAGACAAGCCTTTGATGTTAGAGGACCAGTGCTTTGTATCAGTTTCAGTAGCAGATTTGGACTAGATATGGTCCGTATGTGTAGGAAACACCGTTCTTTTGTTCTCAGCACTTTCACGTTTCCTGCTGTGTTAGAGACTCTAGAAAGCAAGAGCATGCTTCTTGCTCTAAAGCAGAGTGTGATCAATGGATGAGAACACTGCTGTGTGTTTCACTTCAGAAATGGAGTTAAATCCCAGGCTCTGTATCTTCCTACAAGCAAGACTTCCTTTCAGGTAAGGGCAATTTCTTTATAGCTCAAAAGACCTAATTGTTCACAAAGCTCACAGGTTTCGGATCATACCTGACAAACATTGGATGTTAGAGGTCCTGTGGTTTGTTTCAGTTTCAGAAGCAGAGTTAGACTAGATATGTTCCATATTTGTAGGAAACACCGTTCTTTTGTTCTGAGCTCAGTCACGTTTCCTGCTGTATTAGAGACTCTAGAAAGCAAGAACATGCTTCTTGCTCTAAAGCAGAGTGTGATCCATGGATGAGAACTATGCTGTGTGTTTCCCTTCAGAAATGGAGTTAAATCCAAGGCTCTGTGTCTTCCTACACGCAAGCCTTCGTTTTAGGTAAGGGCAGTAACTTTTCAGCTTAAAGGAACTACATCGTTCACGAAGCTCAAACGTTTCGGATCTTACCTTACAAGCATTGGATGTTAGAGGACCAGTACTTTGTATCAGTTTCAGAAGCAGATTTGGACTACATATGGTCCGTCTGTGTACGAAAAACCGTTCTTTGGTCTCGGTACACTCAGATTTCCTGCTGTATTAGAGACTCTAGAAAGCAAGAGTGTGCATCTCGCTCTAAAGCAGAGTGTGATCCATGCATGAGAACTCTGCTGTGTGTTTCCCTTCTGAAATGGAGTTAAATCCCAGACTCTGTGTCTTCCTTCAAGCAAGACATTATTTCAGGTAAGGGCAGTCACTTTTCAGCTCAAACGAACTACATCGTTCACGAAGCTCACACGTTTCTCATCTTAACTGACAAGCATTGGATGTTAGAGGACCAGTGCTTTGTATCAGTTTCAGAAGCAGAGTTGGACTAGATATGGTCCGTATGTGTAGGAAACACCGTTCTTTTGTTCTCAGCACACTCATGTTTCATGCTGTCTTAGAGACTCTAGAAAGCAAGAGCGTGCTTCTTGCTCTAAAGCAGAGTGTGATCAATCGATGAGAACTCTGCTGTGTGTTTCACTTCAGAAATGGAGTTAAATCCCAGGCTCTGAGTCTTCCTACATGCAAGACTTTATTTCAGGTAAGTGCATTTACTTTACAGCTCAAAGGAACTACATCGTTCATGAAACTCACACGTTTTTGATCTTACCTGACAAGCATTGGATGTTAGAGGACCAGTGCTTTGTATCAGTTTCAGAAGCAGAGTTTTACTAGATACGGTCCGTATGTGTAGGAAACACAGTTCTTTTTTTCTGAGCACACTCAGTTTTCCTGCTGTATTAGAGACTCTAGAAAGCAAGAGCATGCTTCTTGCTCTAAAGCAGAGTGTGATCCATGGATGAGAACTATGCTGTGTGTTTCCCTTCAGAAATAGAGGTTAATCTCAGGCTCTGTGTCTTCCTACAAGGAAGACTTCGTTTCAGGTAAGGGCAGTTACTTTACAGGTCAAACGAACTACATTGTTCACGAAGCTCACACGTTTCTCATCTTAACAGACAAGCATTGGATGTTAGAGGACCAGTTCTTTGTATGAGTTTCAGAAGCAGAGTTGGACTAGATATGGTCCGTATGTGTAGGAAACACCATTCTTTTGTTCTCAGCACACTCAGGTTTCCTGCTGTCTTAGAGAATCTAGAAAGCAACAGCGTGCTTCTTGTTCTAAAGCAGAGTGTGATCAATGGGTGAGAACACTGCTGTGTGTTTCACTTCAGAAATGGAATTAAATCCCAGGCTCTGAGTCTTCCTACAAGCAAGACTTCCTTTCAGGTAATTGCAGTTTCTTTAGAGCTCAAAGTAACTACATCATTCACGAAGCTCACACGTTTCAGATCTTACCTGACAAGCATGGGATGTTAGAGGACCTGTGGTTTGTTTCAGTTTCAGAACCGGAGTTAAACTAGATATGTTCCATATTTGTAGGAAACACCGTTCTTTTGTTCTGTGCACACTCATGTTTCCTGCTGTATTAGAGACTCTAGAAAGCAAGAGCATGCTTCTTGCTCTAAAGCAGAGTGTGATCCATGGATGAGAACTATGCTGTGTGTTTCCCTTCAGAAATGGAGTTAAATCCCAGGCTCTGTGTCTTCCTACAAGCAAGCCTTCGTTTCAGGTAAGGGCAGTAACTTTTCAGCTCAAACGAACTACATCGTTCACGAAGCTAACACGATTTTCATCTTAACAGACAAGCCTTTGATGTTAGAGGACCAGTGCTTTGTATCAGTTTCAGTAGCAGATTTGGACTAGATATGGTCCGTATGTGTAGGAAACACCGTTCTTTTGTTCTCAGCACTTTCACGTTTCCTGCTGTGTTAGAGACTCTAGAAAGCAAGAGCATGCTTCTTGCTCTAAAGCAGAGTGTGATCAATGGATGAGAACACTGCTGTGTGTTTCACTTCAGAAATGGAGTTAAATCCCAGGCTCTGTATCTTCCTACAAGCAAGACTTCCTTTCAGGTAAGGGCAATTTCTTTATAGCTCAAAAGACCTAATTGTTCACAAAGCTCACAGGTTTCGGATCATACCTGACAAACATTGGATGTTAGAGGTCCTGTGGTTTGTTTCAGTTTCAGAAGCAGAGTTAGACTAGATATGTTCCATATTTGTAGGAAACACCGTTCTTTTGTTCTGAGCTCAGTCACGTTTCCTGCTGTATTAGAGACTCTAGAAAGCAAGAACATGCTTCTTGCTCTAAAGCAGAGTGTGATCCATGGATGAGAACTATGCTGTGTGTTTCCCTTCAGAAATGGAGTTAAATCCAAGGCTCTGTGTCTTCCTACACGCAAGCCTTCGTTTTAGGTAAGGGCAGTAACTTTTCAGCTTAAAGGAACTACATCGTTCACGAAGCTCAAACGTTTCGGATCTTACCTTACAAGCATTGGATGTTAGAGGACCAGTACTTTGTATCAGTTTCAGAAGCAGATTTGGACTACATATGGTCCGTCTGTGTACGAAAAACCGTTCTTTGGTCTCGGCACACTCAGATTTCCTGCTGTATTAGAGACTCTAGAAAGCAAGAGTGTGCATCTCGCTCTAAAGCAGAGTGTGATCCATGCATGAGAACTCTGCTGTGTGTTTCCCTTCTGAAATGGAGTTAAATCCCAGACTCTGTGTCTTCCTTCAAGCAAGACATTATTTCAGGTAAGGGCAGTCACTTTTCAGCTCAAACGAACTACATCGTTCACGAAGCTCACACGTTTCTCATCTTAACTGACAAGCATTGGATGTTAGAGGACCAGTGCTTTGTATCAGTTTCAGAAGCAGAGTTGGACTAGATATGGTTCGTATGTGTAGGAAACACCGTTCTTTTGTTCTCAGCACACTCATGTTTCATGCTGTCTTAGAGACTCTAGAAAGCAAGAGCGTGCTTCTTGCTCTAAAGCAGAGTGTGATCAATCGATGAGAACTCTGCTGTGTGTTTCACTTCAGAAATGGAGTTAAATCCCAGGCTCTGAGTCTTCCTACATGCAAGACTTTATTTCAGGTAAGTGCATTTACTTTACAGCTCAAAGGAACTACATCGTTCATGAAACTCACACGTTTTTGATCTTACCTGACAAGCATTGGATGTTAGAGGACCAGTGCTTTGTATCAGTTTCAGAAGCAGAGTTTTACTAGATACGGTCCGTATGTGTAGGAAACACAGTTCTTTTTTTCTGAGCACACTCAGTTTTCCTGCTGTATTAGAGACTCTAGAAAGCAAGAGCATGCTTCTTGCTCTAAAGCAGAGTGTGATCCATGGATGAGAACTATGCTGTGTGTTTCCCTTCAGAAATAGAGGTTAATCTCAGGCTCTGTGTCTTCCTACAAGGAAGACTTCGTTTCAGGTAAGGGCAGTTACTTTACAGGTCAAACGAACTACATTGTTCACGAAGCTCACGCGTTTCTCATCTTAACAGACAAGCATTGGATGTTAGAGGACCAGTTCTTTGTATGAGTTTCAGAAGCAGAGTTGGACTAGATATGGTCCGTATGTGTAGGAAACACCATTCTTTTGTTCTCAGCACACTCAGGTTTCCTGCTGTCTTAGAGAATCTAGAAAGCAACAGCGTGCTTCTTGTTCTAAAGCAGAGTGTGATCAATGGGTGAGAACACTGCTGTGTGTTTCACTTCAGAAATGGAATTAAATCCCAGGCTCTGAGTCTTCCTAAAAGCAAGACTTCCTTTCAGGTAATTGCAGTTTCTTTAGAGCTCAAAGTAACTACATCATTCACGAAGCTCACACGTTTCAGATCTTACCTGACAAGCATGGGATGTTAGAGGACCTGTGGTTTGTTTCAGTTTCAGAACCGGAGTTAAACTAGATATGTTCCATATTTGTAGGAAACACCGTTCTTTTGTTCTGTGCACACTCATGTTTCCTGCTGTATTAGAGACTCTAGAAAGCAAGAGCATGCTTCTTGCTCTAAAGCAGAGTGTGATCCATGGATGAGAACTATGCTGTGTGTTTCCCTTCAGAAATGGAGTTAAATCCCAGGCTCTGTGTCTTCCTACAAGCAAGCCTTCGTTTCAGGTAAGGGCAGTAACTTTTCAGCTCAAACGAACTACATCGTTCACGAAGCTAACACGATTCTCATCTTAACAGACACGCATTGGATGTTAGAGGACCAGTGCTTTGTATCAGTTTCAGAAGCAGATTTGGACTACATATGGTCCGTCATTGTACGAAAAACCGTTCTATTGTCTCGGCACACTCAGATTTCCTGCTGTCTTAGTGACTCTAGAAAGCAAGAGCGTGCTTCTTGCTCTAAAGCAGAATTTGATCAATAGATGAGTATTCTGCTGTGTGTTTCACTTCAGAAATGGAGTTAAATCCCAGGCTCTGAGGCTTCCTACATGCATGAATTCATTTCAGGTAAGGGCAGTTAATTTACAGCTCAAACGACCTACATCGTTCACAAAGCTCACATGTATCGGATCTTACCAGACAAGCATTGGATGTTAGAGGACCAGTACTTTGTATCAGTTTCAGAAGCAGATTTGGACTACATATGGTCCGTCAGTGTACGAAAACCCGTTCTATTGTCTCGGCACACTCAGATTTCCTGCTGTCTTAGAGACTCTAGAAAGCAAGAGCGTGCTTCTTGTTCTAAAGCAGAGTGTGATCAATGGATGAGAACACTGCTGTGTGTTTAACTTCAGAAATGGAGTTAAATCCCAGGCTCTCTGTCTTCCTACAAGCAAGACTTCCTTTCAGGTAAGGGCAGTTTCTTTATACCTCAAAAGAACTACATCGTTCACGAAGCTCACACGTTTCAGATCTTACCTGACAAGCATTGGATGTTAGAGGACCTGTGGTTTGTTTCAGTTTCAGAAGCATAGTTAAAAAATATATGTTCCGTATGTGTAGGATACCCCATTCTTTTGTTCTCAGCACACTCAGGTTTCCTGCTGTCTGTGAGAATCTAGAAAGCAACAGCGTGCTTCTTGTTCTAAACCAGAGTGTGATCAATGGGTGAGAACAATGCTGTGTGTTTCACTTCAGAAATGGAATTAAATCCCAGGCTCTGATTATACCTACAAGCAAGACTTCCGTTCAGGTAATTGCAGTTTCTTTAGAGCTCAAAGGAACTACATCGTTCACGAAGCTCACTCGTTTCAGATCTTAACTGACAAGCATGGGATGTTAGAGGACCTGTGGTTTGTTTCAGTTTCAGACCAGAGTTAAACTAGATATGTTCCCTATTTGTAGGAAACACCGTTCTTTTGTTCTGAGCACACTCATGTTTCCTGCTGTATTAGAGACTCTAGAAAGCAAGAGCATGCTTCTTGCTCTAAAGCAGAGTGTGATCCATGGATGAGAACTATGCTGTGTGTTTCCCTTCAGAAATGGAGTTAAATCCCAGGCTCTGTGTCTTCCTACAAGCAAGCCTTCGTTTCAGGTAAGGGCAGTAACTTTTCAGCTCAAACGAACTACATCGTTCACGAAGCTAACACGATTCTCATCTTAACAGACAAGCATTGGATGTTAGAGGACCAGTGCTTTGTATCAGTTTCAGTAGCAAATTTGGACTAGATATTGTCCCTATGTGTAGGAAACACCGTTCTTTTGTTCTCAGCACTCTCACGTTTCCTGCTGTCTTAGAGAATCTAGAAAACAAGAGCGTGCTTCTTGCTCTAAAGCAGATTTTGATCAATAGATGAGTATTCTGTTGTGTGTTTCACTTCAGAAATGGAGTTAAATCCCAGGCTCTGAGGCTTCCTACATGCATGAATTCATTTCAGGTAAGGGCAGTTACTTTACAACTCAAACGACCTACATCGTTCACAAAGCTCACACGATTCTCATCTTAACAGACAAGCATTGGATGTTAGAGGACCAGTACTTTGTATCAGTTTCAGAAGCAGATTTGGACTACATATGGTCCGTCTGTGTTCAAAAAACCGTTCTATTGTCTCGGCACACACAGATTTCCTGCTGTATTGGAGACTCTAGAAAGCAATAGCATGCTTCTTGCTCTAAAGCAGAGTGTGATCCATGGATGAGATCTATGCTGTGTGTTTCCCTTTAGAAATGGAGTTAAATCCCAGGCTCTGTGTCTTCCTACAAGCAAGCCTTTGTTTCACGTAAGGGCAGTAACTTTTCAGCTCAAACGAACTACATCGTTCACGAAGCTAACACGATTCTCATCTTAACACACACGCATTGGATGTTAGAGGACCAGTGCTTTGTATCAGTTTCAGAAGCAGATTTGGACTACATATGGTCCGTCAGTGTACGAAAAACCGTTCTATTGTCTCGGCACACTCAGATTTCCTGCTGTCTTAGAGACTCTAGAAAGCAAGAGCGTGCTTCTTGTTCTAAAGCAGAGTGTGATCAATGGTTGAGAACACTGCTGTGTGTTTCACTTCAGAAATGGAGTTAAATCCCAGGCTCTGTGTGTTCCTACAAGCAAGACTTCCTTTCAGGTAAGGTCAGTTTCTTTATACCTCAAAAGAACTACATCGTTCACGAAGCTCACACGTTTTGGATCTTACCTGACAAGCATTGGATGTTAGAGGACCTGTGGTTTGTTTCAGTTTCAGAAGCAGAGTTAAACTAGATATGTTCCGTATTTGTAGGAAACACCGTTCTTTTGTTCTGAGCACACTCATGTTTCCTGCTGTATTAGAGACTCTAGAAAGCAAGTGCATGCTTCTTGCTCTAAAGCAGAGTGTGATCCATGGGTGACAACTATGCTGTGTGTTTCCCTTCAGAAATGGAGTTAAATCCCAGGCTCTGTGTCTTCCTACAAGCAAGCCTTCGTTTCAGGTAAGGGCAGTAACTTTTCAGCTCAAACGAACTACATCGTTCACGAAGCTCCCAAGTTTCTCATCTTAACTGACAAGCATTGCATGTTAGAGGACCAGTGCTTTGTATCAGTTTCAGTAGCAGATTTGGACTACATATGGTCCGTATGTGTAGGAAACAGCGCTCTTTTGTTCTCAGCACACTCACGTTTCCTGCTGTCTTAGAGAATCTAGAAAGCAAGAGCGTGCTTCTTGCTCTAAAGCAGATTTTGATCAATAGATGAGAATTCTGCTGTGTGTTTCAATTCACAAATGGAGTTAAATCCCAGGCTCTGAGGCTTCCTACATGCATGAATTCATTTCAGGTAAGGGCAGTTACTTTACAGCTCAAACAACCTACATCGTTCACAAAGCTCACACGATTCTCATCTTAACAGACAAGCATTGGATGTTAGAGGACCAGTACTTTGTATCAGTTTCAGAAGCAGATTTGGACTACATATGGTCCGTCTGTGTACGAAAAACCGTTCTATTGTCTCGGCACACACAGATTTTCTGCTGTATTAGAGACTCTAGAAAGCAAGAGCATGCTTCTTGCTCTAAAGCAGAGTGTGATCCATGGATGAGATCTATGCTGTGTGTTTCCCTTCAGAAATGGAGTTAAATCCCAGGCTCTGTGTCTTCCTACAAGCAAGTCTTTGTTTCACGTAAGGGCAGTAACTTTTCAGCTCAAACGAACTACATCATTCACGAAGCTAACACGATTCTCATCTTAACAGACACACATTGGATGCTAGAGGACCAGTGCTTTGTATGAGTTTCAGAAGCAGATTTGGACTACATATGGTCCGTCATTGTACGAAAAACCGTTCTATTGTCTGGGCACACTCAGATTTCCTGCTGTCTTAGTGACTCTAGAAAGCAAGAGCGTGCTTCTTGCTCTAAAGCAGAATTTGATCAATAGATGAGTATTCTGCTGTGTGTTTCACTTCAGAAATGGAGTTAAATCCCAGGCTCTGAGGCTTCCTACATGCATGAATTCATTTCAGGTAAGGGCAGTTACTTTACAGCTCAAACGACCTACATCGTTCACAAAGCTCACACGTTTTGGATCTTACCAGACAAGCATTGGATGTTAGAGGACCAGTACTTTGTATCAGTTTCAGAAGCAGATTTTGACTACATATGGGCCGTTAATGTACGAAAAACCGTTCTATTGTCTCGGCACACTCAGATTTCCTGCTGTCTTAGAGACTCTAGAAAGCAAGAGCGTGCTTCTTGTTCTAAAGCAGAGTGTGATCAATGGATGAGAACACTGCTGTGTGTTTCACTTCAGAAATGGAGTTAAATCCCAGGCTCTGTGTCTTCCTACAAGCAAGACTTCATTTCAGGTAAGGGCAGTCACTTTTCAGCTCAAACGAACTACAACTTTCACGAAGCTCACACGTTTCTCATCTTAACTGACAAGCATTGCATGTTAGAGGACCAGTGGTTTGTATGAGTTTCAGAAGCAGAGTTGGACTAGATATGGTCCGTATGTGTAGGAAACACCATTCTTTTGTTCTCAGCACACTCAGGTTTCCTGCTGTCTGAGAGAATCTAGAAAGCAACAGCGTGCTTCTTGTTCTAAAGCAGAGTGTGATCAATGGGTGAGAACAATGCTGTGTGTTTCACTTCAGAAATGGAATTAAATCCCAGGCTCTGAGTTTTCCTACAAGCAAGACTTCCTTTCAGGTAATTGCAGTTTCTTTAGAGCTCAAAGTAACTACATCGTTCACGAAGCTCACACGTTTCAGATCTTACCTGACAAGCATGGGATGTTAGAGGACCAGTGCTTTGTATCAGTTTCAGTAGCAGATTTGGACTAGATATGGTCCGTATGTGTAGGAAACACCGTACTTTTGTTCTCAGCACACTCACGTTTCCTGCTGTGTTAGAGACTCTAGAAAGCAAGAGCGTGCTTCTTGCTCTAAAGCAGAGTTTGATCAATAGATGAGAATTCTGCTGTGTGTTTCACTTAAGAAATGGAGTTAAATCCCAGGCTCTGAGGCTTCCTACATGCATGAATTCATTTCAGGTAAGGGCAGTTACTTTACAGCTCAAACGACCTACATCGTTCACAAAGCTCACACGTTTTGGATCTTACCAGACAAGCATTGGATGTTAGAGGACCAGTGCTTTGTATCAGTTTCAGAAGCAGAGTTGGACTAGATGTGGTCCGTATGTGTAGGAAACACCGTTTATTGTTCTCAGCACACTCACGTTTCATGCTGTCTTAGAGACTCTAGAAAGCAAGAGCGTGCTTCTTGTTCTAAAGCAGAGTGTGATGCATGGATGAGAACTATGCTGTATGTTTCCCTTCAGAAATAGAGGTAAATCCCAGGCTCTGTGTCTTCCTACAATCAAGACTTCGTTTCAGGTAAGGGCAGTTACTTTACAGGTCAAACGAACTACATCATTCACGAAGCTCACACGTTTCTCATCTTAATAGACAAGCATTGGATGTTAGAGGAACAGTGCTTTGTATGAGTTTCAGAAGCAGAGTTGGACTAGATATGGTCTGTATGTGTAGGAAACACCGTTCTTTTGTTCTCAGCACACTCAGTTTTCCTGCTGTCTTAGAGACTCTAGAAAGCAACAGCGTGCTTCTTGTTCTAAAGCAGAGTGTGATCAATGGGTGAGAACACTGATGTGTGTTTCACTTCAGAAATGGAATTAAATCCCAGGCTCTGAGTCTTCCTACAAGCAAGACTTCCTTTCAGGTATTTGCAGTTTCTTTAGAGCTCAAAAGAACTACATCGTTCACGAAGCTCACACGTTTCGGATCTTACATGACAAGCATTGGATGTTAGAGGACTTGTGGTTTGTTTCAGTTTCAGAAGCAGAGTCAAACTAGATATGTTCCGTATGTGTAGGAAATACCGTTCTTTTGTTCTGAGCACACTCAGTTTTCCTGCTGTATTAGAGACTCTAGAAAGCAAAAGCATGCTTCTTGCTCTAAAGCAGATTGTGATCCATGGATGACAACTATGCTGTGTGTTTCTCTTCAGAAATGGAGTTAAATCCCAGGCTCTGTGTCTTCCTACAAGCAAGCCTTCGTTTCAGGTAAGGGCAGTAACTTTTCAGCTCAAACGAACTACATCATTCACGAAGCTCACACGTTTCTCATCTTAAATGACAAGCATTGGATGTTAGAGGACCAGTGCTTTGTATCAGTTTCAGAAGCAGAGTTGGACTAGATATGGTCCGTATGTGTAGGAAACAAGGTTCATTTGTTCTCAGCACACTCACGTTTCATGCTGTCTTAGAGACTCTAGAAAGCAAGAGCGTTCTTCTTGCTCTAAAGCAGAGTGTGATCAATGGATGAGAACTCTGCTGTGTGTTTCACTTCAGAAATGGAGTTAAATCCCAGGCTCTGAGTCTTCCTACATGCAAGACTTTATTTCAGGTAAGTGCATTTACTTTACAGCTCAAACGAACTACATCGTTCATTTAACTCACACGTTTTTTATCTTACCTGACAAGCATTGGATGTTAGAGGACCAGTGCTTTGTATCAGTTTCAGAAGCAGAGTTGGACTAGATAAGGTCCGTATGTGTAGGAAACACAGTTCTTTTTTTCTGAGCACACTCAGTTTTCCTGCTGTATTAGAGAATCTAGAATGCAAGAGCATGCTTCTTGCTCTAAAGCAGAGTATGATCCATGGGTGAGAACAATGCTGTGTGTTTCACTTCAGAAATGGAATTAAATCCCAGGCTCTGAGTTTTCCTACAAGCAAGACTTCCTTTCAGGTAATTGCAGTTTCTTTAGAGCTCAAAGTAACTACATCATTCACGAAGCTCACACGTTTCAGATCTTACCTGACAAGCATGGGATGTTAGAGGACCTGTGGTTTGTTTCAGTTTCAGAACCGGAGTTAAACTAGATATGTTCCATATTTGTAGGAAACACCGTTCTTTTGTTCTGTGCACACTCATGTTTCCTGCTGTATTAGAGACTCTAGAAAGCAAGAGCATGCTTCTTGCTCTAAAGCAGAGTGTGATCCATGGATGAGAACTATGCTGTGTGTTTCCCTTCAGAAATGGAGTTAAATCCCAGGCTCTGTGTCTTCCTACAAGCAAGCCTTCGTTTCAGGTAAGGGCAGTAACTTTTCAGCTCAAACGAACTACATCGTTCACGAAGCTAACACGATTCTCATCTTAACAGACAAGCATTGGATGTTAGAGGACCAGTGCTTTGTATCAGTTTCAGTAGCAGATTTGGACTAGATATGGTCCGTATGTGTAGGAAACACCGTATTTTTGTTCTCAGCACACTCACGTTTCCTGCTGTGTTAGAGACTCTAGAAAGCAAGAGCGTGCTTCTTGCTCTAAAGCAGAGTTTGATCAA
Source organism: Onychomys leucogaster (assembly GCA_949786385.1). Lineage (NCBI taxonomy): Eukaryota > Metazoa > Chordata > Mammalia > Rodentia > Cricetidae > Onychomys > Onychomys leucogaster. The sequence continues at coordinate 3,741,643 of CATKUP010000033.1, read as the reverse complement.
TAGATGAGAATTCTGCTGTGTGTTTCACTTAAGAAATGGAGTTAAATCCCAGGCTCTGAGGCTTCCTACATGCATGAATTCATTTCAGGTAAGGGCAGTTTCTTTATAGCTCAAAAGAACTACATTGTTCACGAAGCTCACACGTTTCGGATCTTACATGACAAGCATTGGATGTTAGAGGACCTGTGGTTTGTTTCAGTTTCAGAAGCAGAGTTAAACTAGATATGTTCCGTATTTGTAGGAAACACCGTTCTTTTGTTCTGAGCACACTCATGTTTCCTGCTGTATTAGAGACTCTAGAAAGCAAGAGCATGCTTCTTGCTCTAAAGCAGAGTGTGATCCATGGATCAGAACTATGCTGTGTGTTTCCCTTCAGTAATGGAGGTAAATCCCAGGCTCTGTGTCTTCCTACAAGCAAGCCTTCGTTTCAGGTAAGGGCAGTAACTTTTCAGCTCAAACGAACTACATCGTTCACGAAGCTAACACGATTCTCATCTTAACAGACAAGCATTGGATGTTAGAGGACCAGTACTTTGTATCAGTTTCTGAAGCAGAGTTGGACTAGATATGGTTCGTACGTGTAGGAAACACCGTTCTTTTGTTCTCAGCACACTCACGTTTCCTGCTGTCTTAGAGACTCTAGAAAGCAAGAGCATGCTTCTTGGTCTAAAGCAGAGCGTGATCAATAGATGAGAACTCTGCTGTGTGTTTCACTTCAGAAATGGAGTTAAATCCCAGGCTCTGAGGCTTCCTTCATGCAAGAATTCATTTCAGGTAAGGGCAGTTACTTTACAGCTCAAACGACCTAAATCGTTCACAAAGCTCACACGTTTCGGATCTTACCTGACAAGCATTGGATGTTAGAGGAGTAGTGCTTTGTATCAGTTTCAGAAGCAGATTTGGACTACATATGGTTGGTCTGTGTAGGAAAAACTGTTCTTTGGTCTCGGCACACTCAAATTTCCTGCTGTATTAGAGACTCTAGAAAGCAAGAGTGTGCATCTCGTTCTAAAGCAGAGTGTGATCCATGGATGAGAACTCTGCTGTGTGTTTCCCTTCAGAAATGGAGTTAAAACCCAGACTCTGTGTCTTCCTACAAGCAAGCCTTCGTTTCAGGTAAGGGCAGTAACTTTTCAGCTCAAACGAACTACTTCGTTCACGAAGCTAACACGATTCTCATCTTAACTGACAAGCATTGAATGTTAGAGGACCAGTGCTTTGTATCAGTTTCAGAAGCAGAGTTGGACTAGATGTGGTCCGTATGTGTAGGAAACACCGTTTTTTGTTCTCAGCACACTCACGTTTCATGCTGTCTTAGAGACTCTAGAAAGCAAGAGCGTGCTTCTTGCTCTAAAGCAGAGTGTGATGCATGGATGAGAACTATGCTGTATGTTTCCCTTCAGAAATAGAGGTAAATCCCAGGCTCTGTGTCTTCCTACAATCAAGACTTCGTTTCAGGTAAGGGCAGTTACTTTACAGGTCAAACGAACTACATCGTTCACGAAGCTCACACGTTTCTCATCTTAATAGACAAGCATTGGATGTTAGAGGACCAGTGCTTTGTATGAGTTTCAGAAGCAGAGTTGGACTAGATATGGTCCGTATGCGTAGGAAACACCGTTCTTTTGTTCTCAGCACACTCAGGTTTCCTGCTGACTTAGAGACTCTAGAAAGCAACAGCGTGCTTCTTGTTCTAAAGCAGAGTGTGATCAATGGGTGAGAACACTGATGTGTGTTTCACTTCAGAAATGGAATTAAATCACAGGCTCTGAGATTTCCTACAAGCAAGACTTCCTTTCAGGTATTTGCAGTTTCTTTAGAGCTCAAAAGAACTACATCGTTCACGAAGCTCACACGTTTCGGATCTTACATGACAAGCATTGGATGTTAGAGGACTTGTGGTTTGTTTCAGTTTCAGAAGCAGAGTTAAACTAGATATGTTCCGTATGTGTAGGAAATACCGTTCTTTTGTTCTGAGCACACTCAGTTTTCCTGCTGTATTAGAGACTCTAGAAAGCAAGAGCATGCTTCTTGCTCTAAAGCAGATTGTGATCCATGGATGACAACTATGCTGTGTGTTTCTCTTCAGAAATGGAGTTAAATCCCAGGCTCTGTGTCTTCCTACAAGCAAGCCTTCGTTTCAGGTAAGGGCAGTAACTTTTCAGCTCAAACGAACTACATCGTTCACGAAGCTCACACGTTTCTCATCTTAAATGACAAGCATTGGATGTTAGAGGACCAGTGCTTTGTATCAGTTTCAGAAGCAGAGTTGGACTAGATATGGTCCGTATGTGTAGGAAACACCGTTCATTTGTTCTCAGCACACTCACGTTTCATGCTGTCTTAGAGACTCTAGAAAGCAAGAGCGTTCTTCTTGCTCTAAAGCAGAGTGTGATCAATGGATGAGAACTCTGCTGTGTGTTTCACTTCAGAAATGGAGTTAAATCCCAGGCTCTGAGTCTTCCTACATGCAAGACTTTATTTCAGGTAAGTGCATTTACTTTACAGCTCAAACGAACTACATCGTTCATTTAACTCACACGTTTTTTATCTTACCTGACAAGCATTGGATGTTAGAGGACCAGTGCTTTGTATCAGTTTCAGAAGCAGAGTTGGACTAGATAAGGTCCGTATGTGTAGGAAACACAGTTCTTTTTTTCTGAGCACACTCAGTTTTCCTGCTGTATTAGAGACTCTAGAAAGCAAGAGCATGCTTCTTGCTCTAAAGCAGAGTGTGATCCATGGATGAGAACTATGCTGTGTGTTTCCCTTCAGAAATATTGGTTAATCCCAGGCTCTGTGTCTTCCTACAAGCAAGACTTCGTTTCAGGTAAGTGCAGTTACTTTACAGTTCAAACGAACTACATCGTTCACGAAGCTCACACGTTTCTCATCTTAACAGACAAGCATTGGATGTTAGAGGACCAGTGGTTTGTATGAGTTTCAGAAGCAAGGTTGCACTAGATATGGTCCGTATGTGTAGGAAACACCATTCTTTTGTTCTCAGCACACTCAGGTTTCCTGCTGTCTGAGAGAATCTAGAAAGCAACAGCGTGCTTCTTGTTCTAAAGCAGAGTGTGATCCATGGATGAAAACTATGCTGTGTGTTTCCCTTCAGAAATGGAGTTAAATCCCAGGCTCTGTGTCTTCCTACAAGCAAGCCTTCTTTTCAGGTAAGGGCAGTAACTTTTCAGCTCAAACGAACTACATCGTTCACGAAGCTAACACGATTCTCATCTTAACAGACAAGCATTGGATGTTAGAGGACCAGTGCTTTGTATCAGTTTCAGTAGCAGATTTGGACTAGATATGGTCCGTATGTGTAGGAAACACCGTTCTTTTGTTCTCAGCACACTCACGTTTCCTGCTGTCTTAGAGACTCTAGAAAGCAAGAACGTGCTTCTTGCTCTAAAGCAGAGTTTGATCAATAGATGAGAATTCTGCTGTGTGTTTCACTTCAGAAATGGAGTTAAATCCCAGGCTCTGAGGCTTCCTACATGCATGAATTCAATTCAGGTAAGGGCAGTTACTTTACAGCTCAAACGACCTACATCAGTCACAAAGCTCACACGTTTCGGATCTTACCAGACAAGCATTGGATGTTAGAGGACCAGTACTTTGTATCAGTTTCAGAAGCAGATTTGGACTACATATGGTCCATCAATGTACGAAAAACCGTTCTATTGTCTCGGCACACTCAGATTTCCTGCTGTCTTAGAGACTCTAGAAAGCAAGATCGTGCATCTTGTTCTAAAGCAGAGTGTGATCAATGGATGAGAACACTGCTGTGTGTTTCACTTAAGAAATGGAGTTAAATCCCAGGCTCTGTGTCTTCCTACAAGCAAGACTTTATTTCAGGTAAGGGCAGTTTCTTTATACCTCAAAAAAACTACATCGTTCACGAAGCTCACAGGTTTCGGATCTTACCTGACAAGCATTGGATGTTAGAGGACCTGTGGTTTGTTTCAGTTTCAGAAGCAGAGTTAATCTAGATATGTTCCGTATGTGTAGGAAACACCATTCTTTTGTTCACAGCACACTCAGGTTTCCTGCTGTCTTAGAGAATCTAGAAAGCAACAGCGTGCTTCTTGTTCTAAAGCAGAGTGTGATCAATGGGTGAGAACACTGCTGTGTGTTGCACTTCAGAAATGGAATTAAATCCCAGGCTCTGAGTTTTCCTACAAGCAAGACTTCCTTTCAGGTAATTGCAGTTTCTTTAGAGCTCAAAGGAACTACATCGTTCACGAAGCTCACACGTTTCAGATCTTAACTGACAAGCATTGGATGTTAGAGGACCTGTGGTTTGTTTCAATTTCAGACCAGAGTTAAACTAGATATGTTCCGTATTTGTAGGAAACACCGTTCTTTTGTTCTGAGCACACTCATGTTTCCTGCTGTATTAGAGACTGTAGAAAGCAAGAGCATGCTTCTTGCTCTAAAGCAGAGTGTGATCCATGGATCAGAACTATGCTGTGTGTTTCCCTTCAGTAATGGAGTTAAATCACAGGCTCTGTGTCTTCCTACAAGCAAGCCTTCGTTTCAGGTAAGGGCAGTAACTTTTCAGCTCAAACGAACTACATCGTTCACGAAGCTAACATGATTCTCATCTTAACTGACAAGCATTGAATGTTAGAGGACCAGTGCTTTGTATCAGTTTCAGAAGCAGAGTTGGACTAGATGTGGTCCGTATGTGTATGAAACACCGTTTTTTGTTCTCAGCACACTCACGTTTCATGCTGTCTTAGAGACTCTAGAAAGCAAGAGCGTGCTTCTTGCTCTAAAGCAGAGTTTGATCAATAGATGAGAATTCTGCTGTGTGTTTCACTTCAGAAATGGAGTTAAATCCCAGGCTCTGAGCCTTCCTACATTCATGAATTCATTTCAGGTAAGGGCAGTTACTTTACAGCTCAAACGACCTACATCGTTCACAAAGCTCACACGTTTCGGTTCTTACCAGACAAGCATTGGATGTTAGAGGACCAGTACTTTGTATCAGTTTCAGAAGCAGATTTGGACTACATATGGTCAGTATGTGTAGGAAACTCCGTTCTTTTGTCCTCAGCACACTCACGTTTCCTGCTGTGTTAGAGACTCTAGAAAGCAAGAGCGTGCTTCTTGTTCTAAAGCAGAGTGTGATCAATGGATGGGAACACTGCTGTGTGTTTCACTTCAGAAATGGAGTTAAATCCCAGGCTCTGTGTCTTCCTACAATCAAGACTTCGTTTCAGTTAAGGGCAGTTACTTTACAAGTCAAACGAACTACATCGTTCACGAAGCTCACACGTTTCTCATCTTAATAGACAAGCATTGGATGTTAGAGGACCAGTGCTTTGTATGAGTTTCAGAAGCAGAGTTGGACTAGATATGTTGCGTATGTGTAGGAAACACCGTTCTTTTGTTCTCAGCACACTCAGGTTTCCTGCTGTCTTAGAGACTCTAGAAAGCAAGAGCGTGCTTCTTGTTCTAAAGCAGAGTGTGATCAATGGATGGGAACACTGCTGTGTGTTTCACTTCAGAAATGGAGTTAAATCCCAGGCTCTGTGTCTTCCTACAAGCAAGACTTCCTTTCAGGTAAGGGCAGTTTCTTTATAGCTCAAAAGAACTACATTGTTCACGAAGCTCACACGTTTCGGATCTTACATGACAAGCATTGGATGTTAGAGGACCTGTGGTTTGTTTCAGTTTCAGAAGCAGAGTTAAACTAGATATGTTCCGTATTTGTAGGAAACACCGTTCTTTTGTTCTGAGCACACTCATGTTTCCTGCTGTATTAGAGACTCTAGAAAGCAAGAGCATGCTTCTTGCTCTAAAGCAGAGTGTGATCCATGGATCAGAACTATGCTGTGTGTTTCCCTTCAGTAATGGAGGTAAATCCCAGGCTCTGTGTCTTCCTACAAGCAAGCCTTCGTTTCAGGTAAGGGCAGTAACTTTTCAGCTCAAACGAACTACATCGTTCACGAAGCTAACACGATTCTCATCTTAACAGACAAGCATTGGATGTTAGAGGACCAGTACTTTGTATCAGTTTCTGAAGCAGAGTTGGACTAGATATGGTTCGTACGTGTAGGAAACACCGTTCTTTTGTTCTCAGCACACTCACGTTTCCTGCTGTCTTAGAGACTCTAGAAAGCAAGAGCATGCTTCTTGCTCTAAAGCAGAGCGTGATCAATAGATGAGAACTCTGCTGTGTGTTTCACCTCAGAAATGGAGTTAAATCCCAGGCTCTGAGGCTTCCTTCATGCAAGAATTCATTTCAGGTAAGGGCAGTTACTTTACAGCTCAAACGACCTAAATCGTTCACAAAGCTCACACGTTTCGGATCTTACCTGACAAGCATTGGATGTTAGAGGAGTAGTGCTTTGTATCAGTTTCAGAAGCAGATTTGGACTACATATGGTTGGTCTGTGTAGGAAAAACTGTTCTTTGGTCTCGGCACACTCAAATTTCCTGCTGTATTAGAGACTCTAGAAAGCAAGAGTGTGCATCTCGTTCTAAAGCAGAGTGTGATCCATGGATGAGAACTCTGCTGTGTGTTTCCCTTCAGAAATGGAGTTAAAACCCAGACTCTGTGTCTTCCTACAAGCAAGCCTTCGTTTCAGGTAAGGGCAGTAACTTTTCAGCTCAAACGAACTACTTCGTTCACGAAGCTAACACGATTCTCATCTTAACTGACAAGCATTGAATGTTAGAGGACCAGTGCTTTGTATCAGTTTCAGTAGCAGAGTTGGACTAGATGTGGTCCGTATGTGTAGGAAACACCGTTTTTTGTTCTCAGCACACTCACGTTTCATGCTGTCTTAGAGACTCTAGAAAGCAAGAGCGTGCTTCTTGCTCTAAAGCAGAGTGTGATGCATGGATGAGAACTATGCTGTATGTTTCCCTTCAGAAATAGAGGTAAATCCCAGGCTCTGTGTCTTCCTACAATCAAGACTTCGTTTCAGGTAAGGGCAGTTACTTTACAGGTCAAACGAACTACATCGTTCACGAAGCTCACACGTTTCTCATCTTAATAGACAAGCATTGGATGTTAGAGGACCAGTGCTTTGTATGAGTTTCAGAAGCAGAGTTGGACTAGATATGGTCCGTATGCGTAGGAAACACCGTTCTTTTGTTCTCAGCACACTCAGGTTTCCTGCTGTCTTAGAGACTCTAGAAAGCAACAGCGTGCTTCTTGTTCTAAAGCAGAGTGTGATCAATGGGTGAGAACACTGATGTGTGTTTCACTTCAGAAATGGAATTAAATCACAGGCTCTGAGATTTCCTACAAGCAAGACTTCCTTTCAGGTATTTGCAGTTTCTTTAGAGCTCAAAGGAACTACATCGTTCACGAAGCTAACACGTTTCAGATCTTAACTGACAAGCATTGGATGTTAGAGGAACTGTAGTTTGTTTCAGTTTCAGAAGCAGAGTTAAACTAGATATGTTCCATATTTGTAGGAAACACCGTTCTTTTGTTCTCTGCATACTCAGGTTTCCTGCTGTATTAGAGACTGTAGAAAGCAAGAGCATGCTTCTTGCTCTAAAGCAGAGTGTGATCCATGGATGAGAACTATGCTGTGTGTTTCCCTTCAGAAATGGAGTTAAAACCCAGGCTCTGTGTCTTCCTACAAGCAAGACTTCGTTTCAGGTAAGGGCAGTCACTTTTCAGATCAAACGAACTACATCATTCACGAAGCTAACACGATTCTCATCTTAACAGACAAGCATTGGATGTTAGAGGACCAGTGCTTTTTATCAGTTTCAGTAGCAGATTTGGACTAGTTATGGTCCGTATGTGTAGATAACTCTGTTCTTTTGTTCTCAGCACACTCACGTTTCCTGCTGTGTTAGAGACTCTAGAAAGCAAGAGCGTGCTTCTTGCTCTAAAGCAGAGTTTGATCAATAGATGAGAATTCTGCTGTGTGTTTAACTTCAGAAATGGAGTTAAATCCCAGGCTCTGAGCCTTCCTACATGCATGAATTCATTTCAGGTAAGGGCAGTTACTTTACCGCTCAAACGACCTACATCGTTCACAAAGCTCACACGTTTCATTTCTTACCAGACAAGCATTGGATGTTAGAGGACCAGTACTTTGTATCAGTTTCAGAAGCCGATTTGGACTACATATGGTCCGTATGTGTAGGAAACTCCGTTCTTTTGTTCTCAGCACACTCATGTTTCCTGCTGTGTTAGAGACTCTAGAAAGCAAGAGCGTGCTTCTTGTTCTAAAGCAGAGTGTGATCAATGGATGGGAACACTGCTGTGTGTTTCCCTTCAGAAATGGAGTTAAATTCCAGGCTCTGTGTCTTCCTACAAGCAAGACTTCCTTTCAGGTAAGGGCAGTTTCTTTATAGCTCAAAAGAACTACATTGTTCACGAAGCTCACACGTTTCAGATCTTACATGACAAGCATTGGATGTTAGAGGACCTGTGGTTTGTTTCAGTTTCAGAAGCAGAGTTAAACTAGATATGTTCCGTATTTGTAGGAAACACCGTTCTTTTGTTCTGAGCACACTCATGTTTCCTGCTGTATTAGAGACTCTAGAAAGCAAGAGCATGCTTCTTGCTCTAAAGCAGAGTGTGATCCATGGATGAGAACTATGCTGTGTGTTTCCCTTCAGTAATGGAGGTAAATCCCAGGCTCTGTGTCTTCCTACAAGCAAGCCTTCGTTTCAGGTAAGGGCAGTAACATTTCAGCTCAAACGAACTACATCGTTCACGAAGCTAACACGATTCTCATCTTAACAGACAAGCATTGGATGTTAGAGGACCAGTACTTTGTATCAGTTTCAGAAGCAGAGTTGGACTAGATATGGTACGTATGTGTAGGAAACACCGTTCTTTTGTTCTCAGCACACTCACGTTTCCTGCTGTCTTAGAGACTCTAGAAACCAAGAGCATGCTTCTTGCTCTAAAGCAGAGCGTGATCAATAGATGAGAACTCTGCTGTGTGTTTCACTTCAGAAATGGAGTTAAATCCCAGGCTCTGAGGCTTCCTTCATGCAAGAATTCATTTCAGGTAAGGGCAGTTACTTTACAGCTCAAACGACCTAAATCGTTCACAAAGCTCACACGTTTCGGATCTTACCTGACAAGCATTGGATGTTAGAGGAGTAGTGTTTTGTATCAGTTTCAGAAGCAGATTTGGATACATATGGTTGGTCTGTGTAGGAAAAACCGTTCTTTGGTCTCGGCACACTCAAATTTCCTGCTGTATTAGAGACTTTAGAAAGCAAGAGTGTGCATCTCGTTTTAAAGCAGAGTGTGATCCATGGATGAGAACTCTGCTGTGTGTTTCCCTTCAGAAATGGAGTTAAAACCCAGACTCTGTGTCTTCCTACAAGCAAGCCTTCGTTTCAGGTAAGGGCAGTAACTTTTCAGCTCAAACGAACTACATCGTTCACGAAGCTCACACGTTTCTCATCTTAACTGACAAGCATTGGATGTTAGAGGACCAGTGCTTTGTATCAGTTTCAGAAGCAGAGTTGGACTAGATGTGGTCCGTATGTGTAGGAAACACCGTTTTTTTTCTCAGCACACTCACGTTTCATGCTGTCTTAGAGACTCTAGAAAGCAAGAGCGTGCTTTTTGCTCTAAAGCAGAGTGTGATCAATGGATGAGAACTCTGCTGTGTGTTTCACTTCAAAATGGAGTTAAATCCCAGGCTCTGAGTCTTCCTACATGCAAGACTTTATTTCAGGTAAGGGCAGTTACTTTACAGCTCAAAAGAACTACATCGTTCACGAAACTCACACGTTTTTGATCTTACCTGACAAGGATTGGATGTTAGAGGACCTGTGGTTTGTTTCTGTTTCAGAAGCAGAGTTTAACTACATATGTTCCATATTTGTAGGTAACACCGTTCTTTTGTTCTGTGCACACTCAGGTTTCCTGCTGTATTTGAGAATGTAGAAAGCAAGAGCATGCTTCTTGGTCTAAAGCAGATTGTGATCCATGGATGAGAACTATGCTCTGTGTTTCCCTTCAGAAATGGAGTTAAATCCCAGGCTCTGTGTCTTCCTACAAGCAAGCCTTCGTTTCAGGTAAGGGCAGTAACTTTTCAGCTCAAACGAACTACATCGTTCACGAAGCTAACACGATTCTCATCTTAACAGACAAGCATTGGATGTTAGAGGACCAGTACTTTGTATCAGTTTCTGAAGAAGAGTTGGACTAGAAATGGTTCGTATGTGTAGGAAACACCGTTCTTTTGTTCTCAGCACACTCACGTTTCCTGCTGTCTTAGAGACTCTAGAAAGCAAGAGCATGCTTCTTGCTCTAAAGCAGAGCGTGATCAATAGATGAGAACTCTGCTGTGTGTTTCACTTCAGAAATGGAGTTAAATCCCAGGCTCTGAGGCTTCCTTCATGCAAGAATTCATTTCAGGTAAGGGCAGTTACTTTACAGCTCAAACGACCTAAATCGTTCACAAAGCTCACACGTTTCGGATCTTACCTGACAAGCATTGGATGTTAGAGGAGTAGTGCTTTGTATCAGTTTCAGAAGCAGATTTGGACTACATATGGTTGGTCTGTGTAGGAAAAACTGTTCTTTGGTCTCGGCACACTCAAATTTCCTGCTGTATTAGAGACTCTAGAAAGCAAGAGTGTGCATCTCGTTCTAAAGCAGAGTGTGATCCATGGATGAGAACTCTGCTGTGTGTTTCCCTTCAGAAATGGAGTTAAAACCCAGACTCTGTGTCTTCCTACAAGCAAGCCTTCGTTTCAGGTAAGGGCGGTAACTTTTCAGCTCAAACGAACTACATCGTTCACGAAGCTAACACGATTCTCATCTTAACTGACAAGCATTGAATGTTAGAGGACCAGTGCTTTGTATCAGTTTCAGAAGCAGAGTTGGACTAGATGTAGTCCGTATGTGTAGGAAACACCGTTTTTTGTTCTCAGCACACTCACGTTTCATGCTGTCTTAGAGACTCTAGAAAGCAAGAGTGTGCTTCTTGCTCTAAAGCAGAGTGTGATGCATGGATGAGAACTATGCTGTATGTTTCCCTTCAGAAATAGAGGTAAATCCCAGGCTCTGTGTCTTCCTACAATCAAGACTTCGTTTCAGGTAAGGGCAGTTACTTTACAGGTCAAACGAACTACATCGTTCACGAAGCTCACACGTTTCTCATCTTAATAGACAAGCATTGGATGTTAGAGGACCAGTGCTTTGTATGAGTTTCAGAAGCAGAGTTGGACTAGATATGGTCCGTATGTGTAGGAAACACCGTTCGTTTGTTCTCAGCACACTCAGGTTTCCTGCTGTCTTAGAGACTCTAGAAAGCAACAGCGTGCTTCTTGTTCTAAAGCAGAGTGTGATCAATGGGTGAGAACACTGATGTGTGTTTCACTTCAGAAATGGAATTAAATCACAGGCTCTGAGATTTCCTACAAGCAAGACTTCCTTTCAGGTATTTGCAGTTTCTTTAGAGCTCAAAGGAACTACATCGTTCACGAAGCTAACACGTTTCAGATCTTAACTGACAAGCATTGGATGTTAGAGGAACTGTAGTTTGTTTCAGTTTCAGAAGCAGAGTTAAACTAGATATGTTCCATATTTGTAGGAAACACCGTTCTTTTGTTCTCTGCATACTCAGGTTTCCTGCTGTATTAGAGACTGTAGAAAGCAAGAGCATGCTTCTTGCTCTAAAGCAGAGTGTGATCCATGGATGAGAACTATGCTGTGTGTTTCCCTTCAGAAATGGAGTTAAAACCCAGGCTCTGTGTCTTCCTACAAGCAAGACTTCGTTTCAGGTAAGGGCAGTCACTTTTAAGATCAAACGAACTACATCGTTCACGAAGCTAACACGATTCTCATCTTAACAGACAAGCATTGGATGTTAGAGGACCAGTGCTTTTTATCAGTTTCAGTAGCAGATTTGGACTAGTTATGGTCCGTATGTGTAGATAACTCTGTTCTTTTGTTCTCAGCACACTCACGTTTCCTGCTGTGTTAGAGACTCTAGAAAGCAAGAGCGTGCTTCTTGCTCTAAAGCAGAGTTTGATCAATAGATGAGAATTCTGCTGTGTGTTTAACTTCAGAAATGGAGTTAAATCCCAGGCACTGAGCCTTCCTACATGCATGAATTCATTTCAGGTAAGGGCAGTTACTTTACCGCTCAAACGACCTACATCGTTCACAAAGCTCACACGTTTCGGTTCTTACCAGACAAGCATTGGATGTTAGAGGACCAGTACTTTGTATCAGTTTCAGAAGCCGATTTGGACTACATATGGTCCGTATGTGTAGGAAACTCCGTTCTTTTGTTCTCAGCACACTCACGTTTCCTGCTGTGTTAGAGACTCTAGAAAGCAAGAGCGTGCTTCTTGTTCTAAAGCAGAGTGTGATCAATGGATGGGAACACTGCTGTGTGTTTCCCTTCAGAAATGGAGTTAAATTCCAGGCTCTGTGTCTTCCTACAAGCAAGACTTCCTTTCAGGTAAGGGCAGTTTCTTTATAGCTCAAAAGAACTACATTGTTCACGAAGCTCACACGTTTCAGATCTTACATGACAAGCATTGGATGTTAGAGGACCTGTGGTTTGTTTCAGTTTCAGAAGCAGAGTTAAACTAGATATGTTCCGTATTTGTAGGAAACACCGTTCTTTTGTTCTGAGCACACTCATGTTTCCTGCTGTATTAGAGACTCTAGAAAGCAAGAGCATGCTTCTTGCTCTAAAGCAGAGTGTGATCCATGGATCAGAACTATGCTGTGTGTTTCCCTTCAGTAATGGAGGTAAATCCCAGGCTCTGTGTCTTCCTACAAGCAAGCCTTCGTTTCAGGTAAGGGCAGTAACATTTCAGCTCAAACGAACTACATCGTTCACGAAGCTAACACGATTCTCATCTTAACAGACAAGCATTGGATGTTAGAGGACCAGTACTTTGTATCAGTTTCAGAAGCAGAGTTGGACTAGATATGGTACGTATGTGTAGGAAACACTGTTCTTTTGTTCTCAGCACACTCACGTTTCCTGCTGTCTTAGAGACTCTAGAAAGCAAGAGCATGCTTCTTGCTCTAAAGCAGAGCGTGATCAATAGATGAGAACTCTGCTGTGTGTTTCACTTCAGAAATGGAGTTAAATCCCAGGCTCTGAGGCTTCCTTCATGCAAGAATTCATTTCAGGTAAGGGCAGTTACTTTACAGCTCAAACGACCTAAATCGTTCACAAAGCTCACACGTTTGGGATCTTACCTGACAAGCATTGGATGTTAGAGGAGTAGTGTTTTGTATCAGTTTCAGAAGCAGATTTGGATACATATGGTTGGTCTGTGTAGGAAAAACCGTTCTTTGGTCTCGGCACACTCAAATTTCCTGCTGTATTAGAGACTTTAGAAAGCAAGAGTGTGCATCTCGTTCTAAAGCAGAGTGTGATCCATGGATGAGAACTCTGCTGTGTGTTTCCCTTCAGAAATGGAGTTAAAACCCAGACTCTGTGTCTTCCTACAAGCAAGCCTTCGTTTCAGGTAAGGGCAGTAACTTTTCAGCTCAAACGAACTACATCGTTCACGAAGCTCACACGTTTCTCATCTTAACTGACAAGCATTGGATGTTAGAGGACCAGTGCTTTGTATCAGTTTCAGAAGCAGAGTTGGACTAGATGTGGTCCGTATGTGTAGGAAACACCGTTTTTTTTCTCAGCACACTCACGTTTCATGCTGTCTTAGAGACTCTAGAAAGCAAGAGCGTGCTTTTTGCTCTAAAGCAGAGTGTGATCAATGGATGAGAACTCTGCTGTGTGTTTCACTTCAAAATGGAGTTAAATCCCAGGCTCTGAGTCTTCCTACATGCAAGACTTTATTTCAGGTAAGGGCAGTTACTTTACAGCTCAAAAGAACTACATCGTTCACGCAACTCACACGTTTTTGATCTTACCTGACAAGGATTGGATGTTAGAGGACCTGTGGTTTGTTTCTGTTTCAGAAGCAGAGTTTAACTACATATGTTCCATATTTGTAGGTAACACCGTTCTTTTGTTCTGTGCACACTCAGGTTTCCTGCTGTATTTGAGAATGTAGAAAGCAAGAGCATGCTTCTTGGTCTAAAGCAGATTGTGATCCATGGATGAGAACTATGCTCTGTGTTTCCCTTCAGAAATGGAGTTAAATCCCAGGCTCTGTGTCTTCCTACAAGCAAGCCTTCGTTTCAGGTAAGGGCAGTAACTTTTCAGCTCAAACGAACTACATCGTTCACGAAGCTAACACGATTCTCATCTTAACAGAAGGCATTGGATGTTAGAGGACCAGTACTTTGTATCAGTTTCTGAAGCAGAGTTGGACTAGAAATGGTTCGTATGTGTAGGAAACACCGTTCTTTTGTTCTCAGCACACTCACGTTTCCTGCTGTCTTAGAGACTCTAGAAAGCAAGAGCATGCTTCTTGCTCTAAAGCAGAGCGTGATCAATAGATGAGAACTCTGCTGTGTGTTTCACTTCAGAAATGGAGTTAAATCCCAGGCTCTGAGGCTTCCTTCATGCAAGAATTCATTTCAGGTAAGGGCATTTACTTTACAGCTCAAACGACCTAAATCGTTCACAAAGCTCACACGTTTCGGATCTTACCTGACAAGCATTGGATGTTAGAGGAGTAGTGCTTTGTATCAGTTTCAGAAGCAGATTTGGACTACATATGGTTGGTCTGTGTAGGAAAAACTGTTCTTTGGTCTTGGCACACTCAAATTTCCTGCTGTATTAGAGACTCTAGAAAGCAAGAGTGTGCATCTCGTTCTAAAGCAGAGTGTGATCCATGGATGAGAACTCTGCTGTGTGTTTCCCTTCAGAAATGGAGTTAAAACCCAGACTCTGTGTCTTCCTACAAGCAAGCCTTCGTTTCAGGTAAGGGCGGTAACTTTTCAGCTCAAACGAACTACATCGTTCACGAAGCTAACACGATTCTCATCTTAACTGACAAGCATTGAATGTTAGAGGACCAGTGCTTTGTATCAGTTTCAGAAGCAGAGTTGGACTAGATGTGGTCCGTATGTGTAGGAAACACCGTTTTTTGTTCTCAGCACACTCACGTTTCATGCTGTCTTAGAGACTCTAGAAAGCAAGAGTGTGCTTCTTGCTCTAAAGCAGAGTGTGATGCATGGATGAGAACTATGCTGTATGTTTCCCTTCAGAAATAGAGGTAAATCCCAGGCTCTGTGTCTTCCTACAATCAAGACTTCGTTTCAGGTAAGGGCAGTTACTTTACAGGTCAAACGAACTACATCGTTCACGAAGCTCACACGTTTCTCATCTTAATAGACAAGCATTGGATGTTAGAGGACCAGTGCTTTGTATGAGTTTCAGAAGCAGAGTTGGACTAGATATGGTCCGTATGTGTAGGAAACACCGTTCGTTTGTTCTCAGCACACTCAGGTTTCCTGCTGTCTTAGAGACTCTAGAAAGCAACAGCGTGCTTCTTGTTCTAAAGCAGAGTGTGATCAATGGGTGAGAACACTGATGTGTGTTTCACTTCAGAAATGGAATTAAATCACAGGCTCTGAGATTTCCTACAAGCAAGACTTCCTTTCAGGTATTTGCAGTTTCTTTAGAGCTCAAAGGAACTACATCGTTCACGAAGCTAACACGTTTCAGATCTTAACTGACAAGCATTGGATGTTAGAGGAACTGTAGTTTGTTTCAGTTTCAGAAGCAGAGTTAAACTAGATATGTTCCATATTTGTAGGAAACACCGTTCTTTTGTTCTCTGCATACTCAGGTTTCCTGCTGTATTAGAGACTGTAGAAAGCAAGAGCATGCTTCTTGCTCTAAAGCAGAGTGTGATCCATGGATGAGAACTATGCTGTGTGTTTCCCTTCAGAAATGGAGTTAAAACCCAGGCTCTGTGTCTTCCTACAAGCAAGACTTCGTTTCAGGTAAGGGCAGTCACTTTTCAGATCAAACGAACTACATCGTTCACGAAGCTAACACGATTCTCATCTTAACAGACAAGCATTGGATGTTAGAGGACCAGTGCTTTTTATCAGTTTCAGTAGCAGATTTGGACTAGTTATGGTCCGTATGTGTAGAAAACTCTGTTCTTTTGTTCTCAGCACACTCACGTTTCCTGCTGTGTTAGAGACTCTAGAAAGCAAGAGCGTGCTTCTTGCTCTAAAGCAGAGTTTGATCAATAGATGAGAATTCTGCTGTGTGTTTAACTTCAGAAATGGAGTTAAATCCCAGGCTCTGAGCCTTCCTACATGCATGAATTCATTTCAGGTAAGGGCAGTTACTTTACCGCTCAAACGACCTACATCGTTCACAAAGCTCACACGTTTTGGTTCTTACCAGACAAGCATTGGATGTTAGAGGACCAGTACTTTGTATCAGTTTCAGAAGCAGATTTGGACTACATATGGTCCGTATGTGTAGGAAACTCCGTTCTTTTGTTCTCAGCACACTCACGTTTCCTGCTGTGTTAGAGACTCTAGAAAGCAAGAGCGTGCTTCTTGTTCTAAAGCAGAGTGTGATCAATGGATGGGAACACTGCTGTGTGTTTCCCTTCAGAAATGGAGTTAAATTCCAGGCTCTGTGTCTTCCTACAAGCAAGACTTCCTTTCAGGTAAGGGCAGTTTCTTTATAGCTCAAAAGAACTACATTGTTCACGAAGCTCACACGTTTCAGATCTTACATGACAAGCATTGGATGTTAGAGGACCTGTGGTTTGTTTCAGTTTCAGAAGCAGAGTTAAACTAGATATGTTCCGTATTTGTAGGAAACACCGTTCTTTTGTTCTGAGCACACTCATGTTTCCTGCTGTATTAGAGACTCTAGAAAGCAAGAGCATGCTTCTTGCTCTAAAGCAGAGTGTGATCCATGATTCAGAACTATGCTGTGTGTTTCCCTTCAGTAATGGAGGTAAATCCCAGGCTCTGTGTCTTCCTACAAGCAAGCCTTCGTTTCAGGTAAGGGCAGTAACATTTCAGCTCAAACGAACTACATCGTTCACGAAGCTAACACGATTCTCATCTTAACAGACAAGCATTGGATGTTAGAGGACCAGTACTTTGTATCAGTTTCAGAAGCAGAGTTGGACTAGATATGGTATGTATGTGTAGGAAACACTGTTCTTTTGTTCTCAGCACACTCACGTTTCCTGCTGTCTTAGAGACTCTAGAAAGCAAGAGCATGCTTCTTGCTCTAAAGCAGAGCGTGATCAATAGATGAGAACTCTGCTGTGTGTTTCACTTCAGAAATGGAGTTAAATCCCAGGCTCTGAGGCTTCCTTCATGCAAGAATTCATTTCAGGTAAGGGCATTTACTTTACAGCTCAAACGACCTAAATCGTTCACAAAGCTCACACGTTTCGGATCTTACCTGACAAGCATTGGATGTTAGAGGAGTAGTGCTTTGTATCAGTTTCAGAAGCAGATTTGGACTACATATGGTTGGTCTGTGTAGGAAAAACTGTTCTTTGGTCTCGGCACACTCAAATTTCCTGCTGTATTAGAGACTCTAGAAAGCAAGAGTGTGCATCTCGTTCTAAAGCAGAGTGTGATCCATGGATGAGAACTCTGCTGTGTGTTTCCCTTCAGAAATGGAGTTAAAACCCAGACTCTGTGTCTTCCTACAAGCAAGCCTTCGTTTCAGGTAAGGGCGGTAACTTTTCAGCTCAAACGAACTACATCGTTCACGAAGCTAACACGATTCTCATCTTAACTGACAAGCATTGAATGTTAGAGGACCAGTGCTTTGTATCAGTTTCAGAAGCAGAGTTGGACTAGATGTGGTCCGTATGTGTAGGAAACACCGTTTTTTGTTCTCAGCACACTCACGATTCATGCTCTCTTAGAGACTCTAGAAAGCAAGAGTGTGCTTCTTGCTCTAAAGCAGAGTGTGATGCATGGATGAGAACTATGCTGTATGTTTCCCTTCAGAAATAGAGGTAAATCCCAGGCTCTGTGTCTTCCTACAATCAAGACTTCGTTTCAGGTAAGGGCAGTTACTTTACAGGTCAAACGAACTACATCGTTCACGAAGCTCACACGTTTCTCATCTTAATAGACAAGCATTGGATGTTAGAGGACCAGTGCTTTGTATGAGTTTCAGAAGCAGAGTTGGACTAGATATGGTCCGTATGTGTAGGAAACACCGTTCGTTTGTTCTCAGCACACTCAGGTTTCCTGCTGTCTTAGAGACTCTAGAAAGCAACAGCGTGCTTCTTGTTCTAAAGCAGAGTGTGATCAATGGGTGAGAACACTGATGTGTGTTTCACTTCAGAAATGGAATTAAATCACAGGCTCTGAGATTTCCTACAAGCAAGACTTCCTTTCAGGTATTTGCAGTTTCTTTAGAGCTCAAAGGAACTACATCGTTCACGAAGCTAACACGTTTCAGATCTTAACTGACAAGCATTGGATGTTAGAGGAACTGTAGTTTGTTTCAGTTTCAGAAGCAGAGTTAAACTAGATATGTTCCATATTTGTAGGAAACACCGTTCTTTTGTTCTCTGCATACTCAGGTTTCCTGCTGTATTAGAGACTGTAGAAAGCAAGAGCATGCTTCTTGCTCTAAAGCAGAGTGTGATCCATGGATGAGAACTATGCTGTGTGTTTCCCTTCAGAAATGGAGTTAAAACCCAGGCTCTGTGTCTTCCTACAAGCAAGACTTCGTTTCAGGTAAGGGCAGTCACTTTTCAGATCAAACGAACTACATCGTTCACGAAGCTAACACGATTCTCATCTTAACAGACAAGCATTGGATGTTAGAGGACCAGTGCTTTTTATCAGTTTCAGTAGCAGATTTGGACTAGTTATGGTCCGTATGTGTAGAAAACTCTGTTCTTTTGTTCTCAGCACACTCACGTTTCCTGCTGTGTTAGAGACTCTAGAAAGCAAGAGCGTGCTTCTTGCTCTAAAGCAGAGTTTGATCAATAGATGAGAATTCTGCTGTGTGTTTAACTTCAGAAATGGAGTTAAATCCCAGGCTCTGAGCCTTCCTACATGCATGAATTCATTTCAGGTAAGGGCAGTTACTTTACCGCTCAAACGACCTACATCGTTCACAAAGCTCACACGTTTCGGTTCTTACCAGACAAGCATTGGATGTTAGAGGACCAGTACTTTGTATCAGTTTCAGAAGCAGATTTGGACTACATATGGTCCGTATGTGTAGGAAACTCCGTTCTTTTGTTCTCAGCACACTCAGATTTCCTGCTGTGTTAGAGACTCTAGAAAGCAAGAGCGTGCTTCTTGTTCTAAAGCAGAGTGTGATCAATGGATGGGAACACTGCTGTGTGTTTCCCTTCAGAAATGGAGTTAAATTCCAGGCTCTGTGTCTTCCTACAAGCAAGACTTCCTTTCAGGTAAGGGCAGTTTCTTTATAGCTCAAAAGAACTACATTGTTCACGAAGCTCACACGTTTCAGATCTTACATGACAAGCATTGGATGTTAGAGGACCTGTGGTTTGTTTCAGTTTCAGAAGCAGAGTTAAACTAGATATGTTCCGTATTTGTAGGAAACACCGTTCTTTTGTTCTGAGCACACTCATGTTTCCTGCTGTATTAGAGACTCTAGAAAGCAAGAGCATGCTTCTTGCTCTAAAGCAGAGTGTGATCCATGGATCAGAACTATGCTGTGTGTTTCCCTTCAGTAATGGAGGTAAATCCCAGGCTCTGTGTCTTCCTACAAGCAAGCCTTCGTTTCAGGTAAGGGCAGTAACATTTCAGCTCAAACGAACTACATCGTTCACGAAGCTAACACGATTCTCATCTTAACAGACAAGCATTGGATGTTAGAGGACCAGTACTTTGTATCAGTTTCAGAAGCAGAGTTGGACTAGATATGGTATGTATGTGTAGGAAACACTGTTCTTTTGTTCTCAGCACACTCACGTTTCCTGCTGTCTTAGAGACTCTAGAAAGCAAGAGCATGCTTCTTGCTCTAAAGCAGAGCGTGATCAATAGATGAGAACTCTGCTGTGTGTTTCACTTCAGAAATGGAGTTAAATCCCAGGCTCTGAGGCTTCCTTCATGCAAGAATTCATTTCAGGTAAGGGCATTTACTTTACAGCTCAAACGACCTAAATCGTTCACAAAGCTCACACGTTTCGGATCTTACCTGACAAGCATTGGATGTTAGAGGAGTAGTGCTTTGTATCAGTTTCAGAAGCAGATTTGGACTACATATGGTTGGTCTGTGTAGGAAAAACTGTTCTTTGGTCTCGGCACACTCAAATTTCCTGCTGTATTAGAGACTCTAGAAAGCAAGAGTGTGCATCTCGTTCTAAAGCAGAGTGTGATCCATGGATGAGAACTCTGCTGTGTGTTTCCCTTCAGAAATGGAGTTAAAACCCAGACTCTGTGTCTTCCTACAAGCAAGCCTTCGTTTCAGGTAAGGGCGGTAACTTTTCAGCTCAAACGAACTACATCGTTCACGAAGCTAACACGATTCTCATCTTAACTGACAAGCATTGAATGTTAGAGGACCAGTGCTTTGTATCAGTTTCAGAAGCAGAGTTGGACTAGATGTGGTCCGTATGTGTAGGAAACACCGTTTTTTGTTCTCAGCACACTCACGATTCATGCTCTCTTAGAGACTCTAGAAAGCAAGAGTGTGCTTCTTGCTCTAAAGCAGAGTGTGATGCATGGATGAGAACTATGCTGTATGTTTCCCTTCAGAAATAGAGGTAAATCCCAGGCTCTGTGTCTTCCTACAATCAAGACTTCGTTTCAGGTAAGGGCAGTTACTTTACAGGTCAAACGAACTACATCGTTCACGAAGCTCACACGTTTCTCATCTTAATAGACAAGCATTGGATGTTAGAGGACCAGTGCTTTGTATGAGTTTCAGAAGCAGAGTTGGACTAGATATGGTCCGTATGTGTAGGAAACACCGTTCGTTTGTTCTCAGCACACTCAGGTTTCCTGCTGTCTTAGAGACTCTAGAAAGCAACAGCGTGCTTCTTGTTCTAAAGCAGAGTGTGATCAATGGGTGAGAACACTGATGTGTGTTTCACTTCAGAAATGGAATTAAATCACAGGCTCTGAGATTTCCTACAAGCAAGACTTCCTTTCAGGTATTTGCAGTTTCTTTAGAGCTCAAAGGAACTACATCGTTCACGAAGCTAACACGTTTCAGATCTTAACTGACAAGCATTGGATGTTAGAGGAACTGTAGTTTGTTTCAGTTTCAGAAGCAGAGTTAAACTAGATATGTTCCATATTTGTAGGAAACACCGTTCTTTTGTTCTCTGCATACTCAGGTTTCCTGCTGTATTAGAGACTGTAGAAAGCAAGAGCATGCTTCTTGCTCTAAAGCAGAGTGTGATCCATGGATGAGAACTATGCTGTGTGTTTCCCTTCAGAAATGGAGTTAAAACCCAGGCTCTGTGTCTTCCTACAAGCAAGACTTCGTTTCAGGTAAGGGCAGTCACTTTTCAGATCAAACGAACTACATCGTTCACGAAGCTAACACGATTCTCATCTTAACAGACAAGCATTGGATGTTAGAGGACCAGTGCTTTTTATCAGTTTCAGTAGCAGATTTGGACTAGTTATGGTCCGTATGTGTAGAAAACTCTGTTCTTTTGTTCTCAGCACACTCACGTTTCCTGCTGTGTTAGAGACTCTAGAAAGCAAGAGCGTGCTTCTTGCTCTAAAGCAGAGTTTGATCAATAGATGAGAATTCTGCTGTGTGTTTAACTTCAGAAATGGAGTTAAATCCCAGGCTCTGAGCCTTCCTACATGCATGAATTCATTTCAGGTAAGGGCAGTTACTTTACCGCTCAAACGACCTACATCGTTCACAAAGCTCACACGTTTCGGTTCTTACCAGACAAGCATTGGATGTTAGAGGACCAGTACTTTGTATCAGTTTCAGAAGCAGATTTGGACTACATATGGTCCGTATGTGTAGGAAACTCCGTTCTTTTGTTCTCAGCACACTCAGATTTCCTGCTGTGTTAGAGACTCTAGAAAGCAAGAGCGTGCTTCTTGTTCTAAAGCAGAGTGTGATCAATGGATGGGAACACTGCTGTGTGTTTCCCTTCAGAAATGGAGTTAAATTCCAGGCTCTGTGTCTTCCTACAAGCAAGACTTCCTTTCAGGTAAGGGCAGTTTCTTTATAGCTCAAAAGAACTACATTGTTCACGAAGCTCACACGTTTCAGATCTTACATGACAAGCATTGGATGTTAGAGGACCTGTGGTTTGTTTCAGTTTCAGAAGCAGAGTTAAACTAGATATGTTCCGTATTTGTAGGAAACACCGTTCTTTTGTTCTGAGCACACTCATGTTTCCTGCTGTATTAGAGACTCTAGAAAGCAAGAGCATGCTTCTTGCTCTAAAGCAGAGTGTGATCCATGGATCAGAACTATGCTGTGTGTTTCCCTTCAGTAATGGAGGTAAATCCCAGGCTCTGTGTCTTCCTACAAGCAAGCCTTCGTTTCAGGTAAGGGCAGTAACATTTCAGCTCAAACGAACTACATCGTTCACGAAGCTAACACGATTCTCATCTTAACAGACAAGCATTGGATGTTAGAGGACCAGTACTTTGTATCAGTTTCAGAAGCAGAGTTGGACTAGATATGGTACGTATGTGTAGGAAACACTGTTCTTTTGTTCTCAGCACACTCACGTTTCCTGCTGTCTTAGAGACTCTAGAAAGCAAGAGCATGCTTCTTGCTCTAAAGCAGAGCGTGATCAATAGATGAGAACTCTGCTGTGTGTTTCACTTCAGAAATGGAGTTAAATCCCAGGCTCTGAGGCTTCCTTCATGCAAGAATTCATTTCAGGTAAGGGCATTTACTTTACAGCTCAAACGACCTAAATCGTTCACAAAGCTTACACGTTTCTGATCTTACCTGACAAGCATTGGATGTTAGAGGAGTAGTGTTTTGTATCAGTTTCAGAAGCAGATTTGGACTACATATGGTTGGTCTGTGTAGGAAAAACCGTTCTTTGGTCTCGGCACACTCAAATTTCCTGCTGTATTAGAGACTTTAGAAAGCAAGAGTGTGCATCTCGTTTTAAAGCAGAGTGTGATCCATGGATGAGAACTCTGCTGTGTGTTTCCCTTCAGAAATGGAGTTAAAACCCAGACTCTGTGTCTTCCTACAAGCAAGCCTTCGTTTCAGGTAAGGGCAGTAACTTTTCAGCTCAAACGAACTACATCGTTCACGAAGCTCACACGTTTCTCATCTTAACTGACAAGCATTGGATGTTAGAGGACCAGTGCTTTGTATCAGTTTCAGAAGCAGAGTTGGACTAGATGTGGTCCGTATGTGTAGGAAACACCGTTTTTTTTCTCAGCACACTCACGTTTCATGCTGTCTTAGAGACTCTAGAAAGCAAGAGCGTGCTTTTTGCTCTAAAGCAGAGTGTGATCAATGGATGAGAACTCTGCTGTGTGTTTCACTTCAAAATGGAGTTAAATCCCAGGCTCTGAGTCTTCCTACATGCAAGACTTTATTTCAGGTAAGGGCAGTTACTTTACAGCTCAAAAGAACTACATCGTTCACGAAACTCACACGTTTTTTATCTTACCTGACAAGGATTGGATGTTAGAGGACCTGTGGTTTGTTTCTGTTTCAGAAGCAGAGTTTAACTAGATATGTTCCATATTTGTAGGTAACACCGTTCTTTTGTTCTGTGCACACTCAGGTTTCCTGCTGTATTTGAGAATGTAGAAAGCAAGAGCATGCTTCTTGGTCTAAAGCAGATTGTGATCCATGGATGAGAACTATGCTCTGTGTTTCCCTTCAGAAATGGAGTTAAATCCCAGGCTCTGTGTCTTCCTACAAGCAAGCCTTCGTTTCAGGTAAGGGCAGTAACTTTTCAGCTCAAACGAACTACATCGTTCACGAAGCTAACACGATTCTCATCTTAACAGACAAGCATTGGATGTTAGAGGACCAGTGCTTTGTATCAGTTTCAGTAGCAGATTTGGACTAGATATGGTCCGTATGTGTAGGAAACACCGTTCTTTTGTTCTCAGCACACTCACGTTTCCTGCTGTGTTAGAGACTCTAGAAAGCAAGAGCGTGCTTCTTGCTCTAAAGCAGAGTTTGATCAATAGATGAGAATTCTGCTGTGTGTTTCACTTCAGAAATGGAGTTAAATCCCAGGCTTTGAGGCTTCCTACATGCATGAATTCATTTCAGGTAAGGGCAGTTACTTACAGCTCAAACGACCTACATCGTTCACAAAGCTCACACGTTTTGGATCTTACCAGACAAGCATTGGATGTTAGAGGACCAGTACTTTGTATCAGTTTCAGAAGCAGATTTGGTCTACATATGGTTCGTCAGTGTACGAAAAACCGTTCTATTGACTCGGCACACTCAGATTTCCTGCTGTCTTAGAGACTCTAGAAAGCAAGAGCGTGCTTCTTTTTCTAAAGCAGAGTGTGATCAATGGATGAGAACACTGCTGTGTGTTTCACTTCAGAAATGGAGTTAAATCCCAGGCTCTGTGTGTTCCTACAAGCAAGACTTCCTTTCAGGTAAGGGCAGTTTCTTTATACCTCAAAAGAACTACATCGTTCACGAAGCTCACACGTTTCGGATCTTACCTGAGAAGCATTGGATGTTAGAGGACCTGTGGTTTGTTTCAGTTTCAGAAGCAGAGTTAAACTAGATATGTTCCGTATGTGTAGGAAACACCATTCTTTTGTTCTCAGCACACTCAGGTTTCCTGCTGTCTTAGAGAATCTAGAAAGCAACAGCGTGCTTCTTGTTCTAAAGCAGTGTGTGATCAATGGGTGAGAACACTGCTGTGTGTTTCACTTCAGAAATGGAATTAAATCCCAGGCTCTGAGTTTTCCTACAAGCAAGACTTCCTTTCAGGTAATTGCAGTTTCTTTAGAGCTCAAAGGAACTACATTGTTCACGAAGCTCACACGTTTCAGATCTTAACTGACAAGCATGGGATGTTTGAGGACCTGTGGTTTGTTTCAATTTCAGACCAGAGTTAAACTAGATATGTTCCGTATTTGTAGGAAACACTGTTCTTTTGTTCTAAGCACACTCATATTTCCTGCTGTATTAGAGACTCTAGAAAGCAAGAGCATGCTTCTTACTCTAAAGCAGAGTGTGATCCATGGATCAGAACTATGCTGTGTGTTTCCCTTCAGTAATGGAGTTAAATCACAGGCTCTGTGTCTTCCTACAAGCAAGCCTTCGTTTCAGGTAAGGGCAGTAACTTTTCAGCTCAAACGAACTACATCGTTCACGAAGCTAACACGATTCTCATCTTAACTGACAAGCATTGAATGTTAGAGGACCAGTGCTTTGTGTAAGTTTCAGAAGCAGAGTTGGACTAGATGTGGTCCGTATGTGTAGGAAACACCGTTTTTTGTTCTCAGCACACTCACGTTTCATGCTGTCTTAGAGACTCTAGAAAGCAAGAGCGTGCTTCTTGCTCTAAAGCAGAGTGTGATGCATGGATGAGAACTATGCTGTATGTTTCCCTTCAGAAATAGAGGTAAATCCCAGGCTCTGTGTCTTCCTACAATCAAGACTTCGTTTCAGGTAAGGGCAGATACTTTACAGGTCAAACGAACTACATCGTTCACGAAGCTCACACGTTTCTCATCTTAAAAGACAAGCATTGGATGTTAGAGGACCAGTGCTTTGTATGAGTTTCAGAAGGAGAGTTGGACTAGATATGGTCCGTATGTGTAGGAAACACCGTTCTTTTGTTCTCAGCACACTCAGGTTTCCTGCTGTCTTAGAGACTCTAGAAAGCAACAGCGTGCTTCTTGTTCTAAAGCAGAGTGTGATCAATGGGTGAGAACACTGATGTGTGTTTCACTTCAGAAATGGAATTAAATCACAGGCTCTGAGATTTCCTACAAGCAAGACTTCCTTTCAGGTATTTGCAGTTTCTTTAGAGCTCAAAGGAACTACATCGTTCACGAAGCTAACACGTTTCAGATCTTAACTGACAAGCATTGGATGTTAGAGGAACTGTGGTTTGTTTCAGTTTCAGAAGCAGAGTTAAACTAGATATGTTCCATATTTGTAGGAAACACCGTTCTTTTGTTCTCTGCATACTCAGGTTTCCTGCTGTATTACAGACTGTAGAAAGCAAGAGCATGCTTTTTGCTCTAAAGCAGAGTGTGATCCATGGATGAGAACTATGCTGTGTGTTTCCCTTCAGAAATGGAGTTAAAACCCAGGCTCTGTGTCTTCCTACAAGCAAGCCTTCGATTCAGGTAAGGGCAGTAACTTTTCAGCTTAAACGAACTACATCGTTCACGAAGCTCACACGTTTCTCATCTTAACTGACAAGCATTGGATGTTAGAGGACCAGTGCTTTGTATCAGTTTCAGAAGCAGAGTTGGACTAGATGTGGTCCGTATGTGTAGGAAACACCGTTTTTTTTCTCAGCACACTCACGTTTCATGCTGTCTTAGAGACTCTAGAAAGCAAGAGCGTGCTTCTTGCTCTAAAGCAGAGTGTGATCAATGGATGAGAACTCTGCTGTGTGTTTCACTTCAGAAATGGAGTTAAATCCCAGGCTCTGAGTCTTCCTACATGCAAGACTTTATTTCAGGTAAGGGCAGTTACTTTACAGCTCAAAAGAACTACATCGTTCACGAAACTCACACGTTTTTGATTTTACCTGACAAGGATTGGATGTTAGAGGACCTGTGGTTTGTTTCTGTTTCAGAAGCAGAGTTTAACTAGATATGTTCCATATTTGTAGGTAACACCGTTCTTTTGTTCTGTGCACACTCAGGTTTCCTGCTGTATTAGAGAATGTAGAAAGCAAGAGCATGCTTCTTGGTCTAAAGCAGATTGTGATCCATGGATGAGAACTATGCTCTGTGTTTCCCTTCAGAAATGGAGTTAAATCCCAGGCTCTGTGTCTTCCTACAAGCAAGCCTTCGTTTCAGGTAAGGGCAGTAACTTTTCAGCTCAAACGAACTACATCATTCACGAAGCTAACACGATTCTCATCTTAACAGACAAGCCTTGGATGTTAGAGGACCAGTGCTTTGTATCAGTTTCAGTAGCAGATTTGGACTAGATATGGTCCGTATGTGTAGGAAACCCCGTTCTTTTGTTCTCAGCACACTCACGTTTCCTGCTGTGTTAGAGACTCTAGAAAGCAAGAGCGTGCTTCTTGCTCTAAAGCAGAGTTTGATCAATAGATGAGAATTCTGCTGTGTGTTTCACTTCAGAAATGGAGTTAAATCCCAGGCTTTGAGGCTTCCTACATGCATGAATTCATTTCAGGTAAGGGCAGTTACTTTACAGCTCAAACGACCTACATCGTTCACAAAGCTCACACGTTTCGGATCTTACCAGACAAGCATTGGATGTTAGAGGACCAGTACTTTGTATCAGTTTCAGAAGCAGATTTGGTCTACATATGGTCCGTCAGTGTACGAAGAACCGTTCTATTGACTTGGCACACTCAGATTTCCTGCTGTCTTAGAGACTCTAGAAAGCAGGATCGTGCTTCTTGTTCTAAAGCAGAGTGTGATCAATGGATGAGAACACTGCTGTGTGTTTCACTTCAGAAATGGAGTTAAATCCCAGGCTCTGTGTGTTCCTACAAGCAAGACTTCCTTTCAGGTAAGGGCAGTTTCTTTATACCTCAAAAGAACTACATCGTTCACGAAGCTCACACGTTTCGGATCTTACCTGACAAGCATTGGATGTTAGAGGACCTGTGGTTTGTTTCAGTTTCAGAAGCAGAGTTAAACTAGATATGTTCCGTATGTGTAGGAAACACCATTCTTTTGTTCTCAGCACACTCAGGTTTCCTGCTGTCTTAGAGAATCTAGAAAGCAACAGCGTGCTTCTTGTTCTAAAGCACTGTGTGATCAATGGGTGAGAACACTGCTGTGTGTTTCACTTCAGAAATGGAATTAAATCCCAGGCTCTGAGTTTTCCTACAAGCAAGACTTCCTTTCAGGTAATTGCAGTTTCTTTTGAGCTCAAAGGAACTACATTGTTCACGAAGCTCACACGTTTCAGATCTTAACTGACAAGCATGGGATGTTAGAGGACCTGTGGTTTGTTTCAATTTCAGACCAGAGTTAAACTAGATATGTTCCGTATTTGTAGGAAACACCGTTCTTTTGTTCTAAGCACACTCATGTTTCCTGCTGTATTAGAGACTCTAGAAAGCAAGAGCATGCTTCTTGCTCTAAAGCAGAGTGTGATCCATGGATCAGAACTATGCTGTGTGTTTCCCTTCAGTAATGGAGTTAAATCACAGGCTCTGTGTCTTCCTACAAGCAAGCCTTCGTTTCAGGTAAGGGCAGTAACTTTTCAGCTCAAACGAACTACATCGTTCACGAAGCTAACACGATTCTCATCTTAACTGACAAGCATTGAATGTTAGAGGACCAGTGCTTTGTATCAGTTTCAGAAGCAGAGTTGGACTAGATATGGTCCGTATGTGTAGGAAACACCGTTCTTTTGTTCTCAGCACACTCAGGTTTCCTGCTGTCTTAGAGACTCTAGAAAGCAACAGCATGCTTCTTGTTCTAAAGCAGGGTGTGATCAATGGGTGAGAACACTGATGTGTGTTTCACTTCAGAAATGGAATTAAATCACAGGCTCTGAGATTTCCTACAAGCAAGACTTCCTTTCAGGTATTTGCAGTTTCTTTAGAGCTCAAAGGAACTACATCGTTCACGAAGCTAACACGTTTCAGATCTTAACTGACAAGCATTGGATGTTAGAGGAACTGTGGTTTGTTTCAGTTTCAGAAGCAGAGTTAAACTAGATATGTTCCATATTTGTAGGAAACACCGTTCTTTTGTTCTCTGCATACTCAGGTTTCCTGCTGTATTACAGACTGTAGAAAGCAAGAGCATGCTTTTTGCTCTAAAGCAGAGTGTGATCCATGGATGAGAACTATGCTGTGTGTTTCCCTTCAGAAATGGAGTTAAAACCCAGGCTCTGTGTCTTCCTACAAGCAAGACTTCGTTTCAGGTAAGGGCAGTCACTTTTCAGATCAAACGAACTGCATCGTTCACGAAGCTAACATGATTCTCATCTTAACAGACAAGCATTGGATGTTAGAGGACCAGTGCTTTTTATCAGTTTCAGTAGCAGATTTGGACTAGTTATGGTCCGTATGTGTAGATAACTCTGTTCTTTTGTTCTCAGCACACTCACGTTTCCTGCTGTGTTAGAGACTCTAGAAAGCAAGAGCGTGCTTCTTGCTCTAAAGCAGAGTTTGATCAATAGATGAGAATTCTGCTGTGTGTTTCACTTCAGAAATGGAGTTAAATCCCAGGCTCTGAGCCTTGCTACATGCATGAATTCATTTCAGGTAAGGGCAGTTACTTTACCGCTCAAACGACCTACAACGTTCACAAAGCTCACACGTTTCGGTTCTTACCAGACAAGCATTGGATGTTACAGGACCAGTACTTTGTATCAGTTTCAGAAGCAGATTTGGACTACATATGGTCCCTATGTGTAGGAAACTCCGTTCTTTTGTTCTCAGCACACTCACGTTTCCTGCTGTGTTAGAGACTCTAGAAAGCAAGAGCGTGCTTCTTGTTCTAAAGCAGAGTGTGATCAATGGATGGGAACACTGCTGTGTGTTTCACTTCAGAAATGGAGTTAAATCCCAGGCTCTGTGTCTTCCTACAAGCAAGCCTTCGTTTCAGGTAAGGGCAGTAACTTTTCAGCTTAAACGAACTACATCGTTCACGAAGCTCACACGTTTCTCATCTTAACTGACAAGCATTGGATGTTAGAGGACCAGTGCTTTGTATCAGTTTCAGAAGCAGAGTTGGACTAGATGTGGTCCGTATGTGTAGGAAACACCGTTTTTTTTCTCAGCACAATCACGTTTCATGCTGTCTTAGAGACTCTAGAAAGCAACAGCGTGCTTCTAGTTCTAAAGCAGTGTGTGATCAATGGGTGAGAACACTGCTGTGTGTTTCACTTCAGAAATGGAATTAAATCCCAGGCTCTGAGTTTTCCTACAAGCAAGACTTCCTTTCAGGTAATTGCAGTTTCTTTAGAGCTCAAAGGAACAACATAGTTCACGAAGCTCACACGTTTCAGATCTTAACTGACAAGCATGGGATGTTAGAGGACCTGTGGTTTGTTTCAGTTTCAGACTAGAGTTAAACTAGATATGTTCCGTATTTGTTGGAAACACCGTTCTTTTGTTCTGAGCACACTCATGTTTCCTGCTGTATTAGAGACTCTAGAAAGCAAGAGCATGCTTCTTGCTCTAAAGCAGAGTGTGATCCATGGATCAGAACTATGCTGTGTGTTTCCCTTCAGTAATGGAGTTAAATCACAGGCTCTGTGTCTTCCTACAAGCAAGCCTTCGTTTCAGGTAAGGGCAGTAACTTTTCAGCTCAAACGAACTACATCGTTCATGAAGCTAACACGATTCTCAATTTAACTGACAAGCATTGAATGTTAGAGGACCAGTGCTTTGTATCAGTTTCAGAAGCAGAGTTGGACTAGATGTGGTCCGTATGTGTAGGAAACACCGTTTTTTGTTCTCAGCACACTCACGTTTCATGCTGTCTTAGAGACTCTAGAAAGCAAGAGCGTGCTTCTTGCTCTAAAGCAGAGTGTGATGCATGGATGAGAACTATGCTGTATGTTTCCCTTCAGAAATAGAGGTAAATCCCAGGCTCTGTGTCTTCCTACAATCAAGACTTCGTTTCAGGTAAGGGCAGTTACTTTACAGGTCAAATGAACTACATCGTTCACGAAGCTCACACGTTTCTCATCTTAATAGCAAGCATTGGATGTTAGAGGACCAGTGCTTTGTATGAGTTTCAGAAGCAGAGTTGGACTAGATATGGTCCGTATGTGTAGGAAACACCGTTCTTTTGTTCTGAGCACACTCATGTTTCTTGCTGTATTAGAGACTCTAGAAAGCAAGAGCATGCTTCTTGCTCTAAAGCAGAGTGTGATCCATGGATCAGAACTATGCTGTGTGTTTCCCTTCAGTAATGGAGGTAAATCCCAGGCTCTGTGTCTTCCTAGAAGCAAGCCTTCGTTTCAGGTAAGGGCAGTAACTTTTCAGCTCAAACGAACTACATCGTTCACGAAGCTAACACGATTCTCATCTTAACAGACAAGCATTGGATGTTAGAGGACCAGTACTTTGTATCAGTTTCAGAAGCAGAGTTGGACTAGATATGGTACGTATGTGTAGGAAACACCGTTCTTTTGTTCTCAGCACACTCACGTTTCCTGCTGTCTTAGAGACTCTAGAAATCAAGAGCATGCTTCTTGCTCTAAAGCAGAGCGTTATCAATAGATGAGAACTCTGCTGTGTGTTTCACTTCAGAAATGGAGTTAAATCCCAGGCTCTGAGGCTTCCTTCATGCAAGAATTCATTTCAGGTAAGGGCAGTTACTTTACAGCTCAAACGACCTAAATCGTTCACAAAGCTCACACGTTTCGGATCTTACCTGACAAGCATTGGATGTTAGAGGACTAGTGCTTTGTATCAGTTTCAGAAGCAGATTTGGACTACATATGGTTGGTCTGTGTAGGAAAAACCGTTCTTTGGTCTCGGCACACTCAAATTTCCTGCTGTATTAGAGACTCTAGAAAGCAAGAGTGTGCATCTCGTTCTAAAGCAGAGTGTGATCCATGGATGAGAACTCTGCTGTGTGTTTCCCTTCAGAAATGGAGTTAAAACCCAGACTCTGTGTCTTCCTACAAGCAAGCCTTCGTTTCAGGTAAGGGCAGTAACTTTTCAGCTCAAACGAATTACATCGTTCACAAAGCTCACATGTTTCTCATCTTAACTGACAAGCATTGGATGTTAGAGGACCAGTGCTTTGTATCAGTTTCAGAAGCAGAGTTGGACTAGATGTGGTCCGTATGTGTAGGAAACTCCGTTTTTTTTCTCAGCACACTCACGTTTCATGCTGTCTTAGAGACTCTAGAAAGCAAGAGCGTGCTTATTGCTCTAAAGCAGAGTGTGATCAATGGATGAGAACTCTGCTGTGTGTTTCACTTCAGAAATGGAGTTAAATCCCAGGCTCTGAGTCTCCCTACATGCAAGACTTTATTTCCGGTAAGGGCAGTTACTTTACAGCTCAAAAGAACTACATCGTTCACGAAACTCACACGTTTTTGATCTTACCTGATGAGGATTGGATGTTAGAGGACCTGTGGTTTGTTTCTGTTTCAGAAGCAGAGTTAAACTAGATATGTTCCATATTTGCAGGTAACACCGTTCTTTTGTTCTGTGCACACTCAGGTTTCCTGCTGTATTAGAGAATGTAGAAAGCAAGAGCATGCTTCTTGGTCTAAAGCAGATTGTGATCCATGGATGAGAACTATGCTCTGTGTTTCCCTTCAGAAATGGAGTTAAATCCCAGGCTCTGTGTCTTCCTACAAGCAAGCCTTCGTTTCAGGTAAGGGCAGTCACTTTTCAGATCAAACGAACTACATCGTTCACGAAGCTAACATGATTCTCATCTTAACAGACAAGCATTGGATGTTAGAGGACCAGTGCTTTGTATCAGTTTCAGTAGCAGATTTGGACTAGATATGGTCCGTATGTGTAGGAAACACCGTTCTTTTGTTCTCAGCACACTCCCGTTTCCTGCTGTGTTAGAGACTCTAGAAAGCAAGAGCGTGCTTCTTGCTCTAAAGCAGAGTTTGATCAATAGATGAGAATTCTGCTGTGTGTTTCACTTCAGAAATGGAGTTAAATCCCAGGCTTTGAGGCTTCCTACATGCATGAATTCATTTCAGGTAAGGGCAGTTACTTTACAGCTCAAACGACCTACATCGTTCACAAAGCTCACACGTTTCGGATCTTACCAGACAAGCATTGGATGTTAGAGGACCAGTACTTTGTATCAGTTTCAGAAGCAGATTTGGACTATATATGGTCCGTCAGTGTACGAAAAACCGTTCTATTGTCTCGGCACACTCAGATTTCCTGCTGTCTTAGAGACTCTAGAAAGCAAGATCGTGCTTCTTGTTCTAAAGCAGAGTGTGATCAATGGATGAGAACACTGTTGTGTGATTTACTTCAGAAATGGAGGTAAATCCCAGGCTCTGTGTGTTCCTACAAGCAAGACTTCCTTTCAGGTAAGGGCAGTTCCTTTATACCTCAAAAGAACTACATCGTTCACGAAGCTCACACGTTTCTCATCTTAACTGACAAGCATTGGATGTTAGAGGACCAGTGCTTTGTATCAGTTTCAGAAGCGGAGTTAAACTAGATATGTTCCATATTTGTAGGAAACACCGTTCTTTTGTTCTGTGCACACTCAAGTTTCCTGCTGTATTAGAGAATGTAGAAAGCAAGAGCATGCTTCTTGGTCTAAAGCAGATTGTGATCCAAGGATGAGAACTATGCTCTGTGTTTCCCTTCAGAAATGGAGTAAAAACCCAGGCTCTGTGTCTTCCTACAAGCAAGACTTCATTTCAGGTAAGGGCAGTCACTTTTCAGATCAAACGAACTACATCGTTCACGAAGCTCACACGTTTCTCATCTTAACAGACAAGCATTGGATCTTAGAGGACCAGTGCTTTGTATCAGTTTCAGAAGCAGATTTGGACTACATATGGTTAGTCTGTGTAGGAAAAACCGTTCTTTGGTCTCGGCACTCTCAAATTTCCTGCTGTATTAGAGACTCTAGAAAGCAAGAGCATGCTTCTTGCTCTAAAGCAGAGTGTGATCCATGGATGAGAACTCTGCTGTGTGTTTCCCTTCAGTAATGGAGTTAAATCACAGGCTCTGTGTCTTCCTACAAGCAAGCCTTCGTTTCAGGTAAGGGCAGTAACTTTTCAGCTCAAAGGAACTACATCGTTCACGAAGCTCACATGTTTCTCATCTTAACTGACAAGCATTGGATGTTAGAGGACCAGTGCTTTGTATCAGTTTCAGAAGCAGAGTTGGACTAGATGTGGTCCGTATGTGTAGGAAACACCGTTTTTTTTCTCAGCACACTCATGTTTCATGCTGTCTTAGAGACTCTAGAAAGCAAGAGCGTGCTTCTTGCTCTAAAGCAGAGTGTGATCAATGGATGAGAACTCTGCTGTGTGTTTCACTTCAGAAATGTAGTTAAATCCCAGGCTCTGAGTCTCCCTACATGCAAGACTTTATTTCAGGTAAGGGCAGTTACTTTACAGCTCAAAAGAACTACATCGTTCACGAAACTCACACGTTTTTGATCTTACCTGATGAGGATTGGATGTTAGAGGACCTGTGGTTTGTTTCTGTTTCAGAAGCAGAGTTAAACTAGATATGTTCCATATTTGTACGAACCACCGTTCTTTTGTTCTGTGCACACTCAGGTTTCCTGCTCTATTAGAGAATGTAGAAAGCAAGAGCATGCTTCTTGGTCTAAAGCAGATTGTGATCCATGGATGAGAACTATGCTCTGTGTTTCCCTTCAGAAATGGAGTTAAATCCCAGGCTCTGTGTCTTCCTACAAGCAAGCCTTCGTTTCAGGTAAGGGCAGTCACTTTTCAGATCAAACGAACTACATCGTTCACGAAGCTAACACGATTCTCATCTTAACAGACAAGCATTGGATGTTAGAGGACCAGTGCTTTGTATCAGTTTCAGTAGCAGATTTGGACTAGATATGGTCCGTATGTGTAGGAAACACCGTTCTTTTGTTCTCAGCACTCTCACGTTTCCTGCTGTGTTAGAGACTCTAGAAAGCAAGAGCGTGATTCTTGCTCTAAAGCAGAGTTTGATCAATAGATGAGAATTCTGCTGTGTGTTTCACTTCAGAAATGGAGTTAAATCCCAGGCTTTGAGGCTTCCTACATGCATGAATTCATTTCAGGTAAGGGCAGTTACTTTACAGCTCAAACGACCTACATCGTTCACAAAGCTCACACGTTTCGGATCTTACCAGACAAGCATTGGATGTTAGAGGACCAGTACTTTGTATCAGTTTCAGAAGCAGATTTGGACTACATATGTTCCGTCAGTGTACGAAAAACCGTTCTATTGTCTCGGCACACTCAGATTTCCTGCTGTCTTAGAGACTCTAGAAAGCAAGATCGTGCTTCTTGTTCTAAAGCAGTGTGTGATCAATGGATGAGAACACTGCTGTGTGTTTCACTTCAGAAATGGAGTTAAATCCCAGGCTCTGTGTGTTCCTACAAGCAAGACTTACTTTCAGGTAAGGGCAGTTTCTTTATACCTCAAAAGAACTACATCGTTCACGAAGCTCACACGTTTCGGATCTTACCTGACAAGCATGGGATGTTAGAGGACCTGTGGTTTGTTTCAGTTTCAGAAGCAGAGTTATACTAGATATGTTCCGTATGTGTAGGAAACACCATTCTTTTGTTCTCAGCACACTCATGTTTCCTGCTGTATTAGAGACTCTAGAAAGCAAGAGCATGCTTCTTGCTCTAAAGCAGAGTGTGATCCATGGATCAGAACTATGCTGTGTGTTTCCCTTCAGTAATGGAGTTAAATCACAGGCTCTGTGTCTTCCTACAAGCAAGCCTTCGTTTCAGGTAAGGGCAGTAACTTTTCAGCTCAAACGAACTACATCGTTCATGAAGCTAACACGATTCTCAATTTAACTGACAAGCATTGAATGTTAGAGGACCAGTGCTTTGTATCAGTTTCAGAAGCAGAGTTGGACTAGATGTGGTCCGTATGTGTAGAAATCACCGTTTTTTGTTCTCAGCACACTCAAGTTTCATGCTGTCTTAGAGACTCTAGAAAGCAAGAGCGTGCTTCTTGCTCTAAAGCAGAGTGTGATGCATGGATGAGAACTATGCTGTATGTTTCCCTTCAGAAATAGAGGTAAATCCCAGGCTCTGTGTCTTCCTACAATCAAGACTTCGTTTCAGGTAAGGGCAGTTAATTTACAGGTCAAACGAACTACATCATTCACGAAGCTCACACGTTTCTCATCTTAATAGACAAGCATTGGATGTTAGAGGACCAGTGCTTTGTATGAGTTTCAGAAGCAGAGTTGGACTAGATATGGTCCGTATGTGTAGGAAACACCGTTCATTTGTTCTCAGCACACACAGGTTTCCTGCTGTCTTAGAGACTCTAGAAAGCAAGAGCGTGCTTCTTGTTCTAAAGCAGAGTGTGATCAATGGGTGAGAACACTGATGTGTGTTTCACTTCAAAAATGGAATTAAATCCCAGGCTCTGAGTTTTC
Source organism: Onychomys leucogaster (assembly GCA_949786385.1). Lineage (NCBI taxonomy): Eukaryota > Metazoa > Chordata > Mammalia > Rodentia > Cricetidae > Onychomys > Onychomys leucogaster. The sequence goes on along the minus strand of CATKUP010000033.1, from coordinate 3,705,615 downwards.
CTACAAGCAAGACTTCCTTTCAGGTATTTGCAGTTTCTTTAGTGCTCAAAGGAACTACATCGTTCACGAAGCTAACACGTTTCAGATCTTAACTGACAAGCATTGGATGTTAGAGGAACTGTGGTTTGTTTCAGTTTCAGAAGCAGAGTTAAACTAGATATGTTCCATATTTGTAGGAAACACCGTTCTTTTGTTCTGTGCACACTCAGGTTTCCTGCTGTATTAGAGACTGTAGAAAGCAAGAGCATGCTTCTTGCTCTAAAGCAGAGTGTGATCCATGGATGAGAACTATGCTGTGTGTTTCCCTTCAGAAATGGAGTTAACACCCAGGCTCTGTGTCTTCCTACAAGCAAGACTTCGTTTCAGGTAAGGCCAGTCACATTTCAGATCAAACGAACTACATCGTTCACGAAGCTAACACGATTCTCATCTTAACAGACAAGCATTGGATGTTAGAGGACCAGTGCTTTGTATCAGTTTCACTAGCAGATTTGGACTAGATATGGTCCATATGTTTAGGAAACACCGTTCTTTTTTTCTCAGCACACTCACGTTTCCTGCTGTGTTAGAGACTCTAGAAAGCAAGAGCGTGCTTCTTGCTCTAAAGCAGAGTTTGATCAATAGATGAGAATTCTGCTGTGTGTTTCTCTTCAGAAATGGAGTTAAATCCCAGGCTCTGAGGCTTCCTACATGCATGAATTCATTTCAGGTAAGGGCAGTTACTTTACAGCTCAAACGACCTACATCGTTCACAAAGCTCACACGTTTTGGATCTTACCAGACAAGCATTGGACGTTAGAGGACCAGTACTTTGTATCAGTTTCAGAAGCAGATTTGGACTACATATGGTCCGTCAGTGTACGAATAACCGTTCTATTGTCTCGGCACACTCAGATTTCCTGCTGTCTTAGAGACTCTAGAAAGCAAGAGCGTGCTTCTTGCTCTAAAGCAGAGTGTGATCAATGGATGAGAACTCTGCTGTGTGTTTCACTTCAGAAATGGAGTTAAATCCCAGGCTCTAAGTCTTCCTTCATGCAAGACTTTATTTCAGGTAAGGGCAGTTACTTTACAGCTCAAAAGAACTACATCGTTCACGAAACTCACACGTTTTTGATCTTACCTGACAAGGATTGGATGTTAGAGGACCTGTGGTTTGTTTCTATTTCAGAAGCAGAGTTAAACTAGATATGTTCCATATTTGTAGGTAACACCGTTCTTTTGTTCTGTGCACACTCAGGTTTCCTGCTGTATTAGAGAATGTAGAAAGCAAGAGCATGCTTCTTGGTCTAAAGCAGATTGTGATCCATGGATGAGAACTATGCTCTGTGTTTCCCTTCAGAAATGGAGTTAAATCCCAGGATCTGTGTCTTCCTACAAGCAAGCCTTCGTTTCAGGTAAGGGCAGTAACTTTTCAGCTCAAACGAACTGCATCGTTCACGAAGCTAACACGATTCTCATCTTAACAGACAAGCATTGGATGTTAGAGGACCAGTGCTTTGTATCAGTTTCAGTAGCAGATTTGGACTAGATATGGTCCGTATGTGTAGGAAACACCGTTCTTTTGTTCTCAGCACACTCACGTTTCCTGCTGTGTTAGAGACTCTAGAAAGCAAGAGCGTGCTTCTTGCTCTAAAGCAGAGTTTGATCAATAGTTGAGAATTCTGCTGTTTGTTTCACTTCAGAAATGGAGTTAAATCCCAGGCATTGAGGCTTCCTACATGCATGAATTCATTTCAGGTAAGGGCAGTTACTTTACAGCTCAAACGACCTACATCGTTCACAAAGCTCACACGTTTCGGATCTTACCAGACAAGCATTGGATGTTAGAGGACCAGTACTTTTTATCAGTTTCAGAAGCAGATTTGGACTACATATGGTCCGTCAGTGTACGAAAAACCGTTCTATTGTCTCGGCACACTCAGATTTCCTGCTGTCTTAGAGACTCGAGAAAGCAACAGCGTGCTTCTAGTTCTAAAGCAGTGTGTGATCAATGGGTGAGAACACTGCTGTGTGTTTCCCTTCAGAAATGGAATTAAATCCCAGGCTCTGAGTTTTCCTACAAGCAAGACTTCCTTTCAGGTAATTGCAGTTTCTTTAGAGCTCAAAGGAACTACATAGTTCACGAAGCTCACACGTTTCAGATCTTAACTGACAAGCATGGGATGTTAGAGGACCTGTGGTTTGTTTCAGTTTCAGACTAGAGTTAAACTAGATATGTTCCGTATTTGTTGGAAACACCGTTCTTTTGTTCTGAGCACACTCATGTTTCCTGCTTTATTAGAGACTCTAGAAAGCAAGAGCATGCTTCTTGCTCTAAAGCAGAGTGTGATCCATGGATCAGAACTATGCTGTGTGTTTCCCTTCAGTAATGGAGTTAAATCACAGGCTCTGTGTCTTCCTACAAGCAAGCCTTCGTTTCAGGTAAGGGCAGTAACTTTTCAGCTCAAACGAACTACATCGTTCATGAAGCTAACACGATTCTCAATTTAACTGACAAGCATTGAATGTTAGAGGACCAGTGCTTTGTATCAGTTTCAGAAGCAGAGTTGGACTAGATGTGGTCCGTATGTGTAGGAAACACCGTTTTTTGTTCTCAGCACACTCACGTTTCATGCTGTCTTAGAGACTCTAGAAAGCAAGAGAGTGCTTCTTGCTCTAAAGCAGAGTGTGATGCATGGATGAGAACTATGCTGTATGTTTCCCTTCAGAAATAGAGGTAAATCCCAGGCTCTGTGTCTTCCTACAATCAAGACTTCGTTTCAGGTAATGGCAGTTACTTTACAGGTCAAATGAACTACATCGTTCACGAAGCTCACACGTTTCTCATCTTAATAGCAAGCATTGGATGTTAGAGGACCAGTGCTTTGTATGAGTTTCAGAAGCAGAGTTGGACTAGATATGGTCCGTATGTGTAGGAAACACCGTTCTTTTGTTCTGAGCACACTCATGTTTCTTGCTGTATTAGAGACTCTAGAAAGCAAGAGCATGCTTCTTGCTCTAAAGCAGAGTGTGATCCATGGATCAGAACTATGCTGTGTGTTTCCCTTCAGTAATGGAGGTAAATCCCAGGCTCTGTGTCTTCCTAGAAGCAAGCCTTCGTTTCAGGTAAGGGCAGTAACTTTTCAGCTCAAACGAACTACATCGTTCACGAAGCTAACACGATTCTCATCTTAACAGACAAGCATTGGATGTTAGAGGACCAGTACTTTGTATCAGTTTCAGAAGCAGAGTTGGACTAGATATGGTACGTATGTGTAGGAAACACCGTTCTTTTGTTCTCAGCACACTCACGTTTCCTGCTGTCTTAGAGACTCTAGAAATCAAGAGCATGCTTCTTGCTCTAAAGCAGAGCGTGATCAATAGATGAGAACTCTGCTGTGTGTTTCACTTCAGAAATGGAGTTAAATCCCAGGCTCTGAGGCTTCCTTCATGCAAGAATTCATTTCAGGTAAGGGCAGTTACTTTACAGCTCAAACGACCTAAATCGTTCACAAAGCTCACACGTTTCGGATCTTACCTGACAAGCATTGGAGGTTAGAGGACTAGTGCTTTGTATCAGTTTCAGAAGCAGATTTGGATACATATGGTTGGTCTGTGTAGGAAAAACCGTTCTTTGGTCTCGGCACACTCAAATTTCCTGCTGTATTAGAGACTCTAGAAAGCAAGAGTGTGCATCTCGTTCTAAAGCAGAGTGTGATCCATGGATGAGAACTCTGCTGTGTGTTTCCCTTCAGAAATGGAGTTAAAACCCAGACTCTGTGTCTTCCTACAAGCAAGCCTTCGTTTCAGGTAAGGGCAGTAACTTTTCAGCTCAAACGAATTACATCGTTCACAAAGCTCACATGATTCTCATCTTAACTGACAAGCATTGGATGTTAGAGGACCAGTGCTTTGTATCAGTTTCAGAAGCAGAGTTGGACTAGATGTGGTCCGTATGTGTAGGAAACTCCGTTTTTTTTCTCAGCACACTCACGTTTCATGCTGTCTTAGAGACTCTAGAAAGCAAGAGCGTGCTTCTTGCTCTAAAGCAGAGTGTGATCAATGGATGAGAACTCTGCTGTGTGTTTCACTTCAGAAATGGAGTTAAATCCCAGGCTCTGAGTCTCCCTACATGCAAGACTTTATTTCCGGTAAGGGCAGTTACTTTACAGCTCAAAAGAACTACATCGTTCACGAAACTCACACGTTTTTGATCTTACCTGATGAGGATTGGATGTTAGAGGACCTGTGGTTTGTTTCTGTTTCAGAAGCAGAGTTAAACTAGATATGTTCCATATTTGCAGGTAACACCGTTCTTTTGTTCTGTGCACACTCAGGTTTCCTGCTGTATTAGAGAATGTAGAAAGCAAGAGCATGCTTCTTGGTCTAAAGCAGATTGTGATCCATGGATGAGAAATATGCTCTGTGTTTCCCTTCAGAAATGGAGTTAAATCCCAGGCTCTGTGTCTTCCTACAAGCAAGCCTTCGTTTCAGGTAAGGGCAGTCACTTTTCAGATCAAACGAACTACATCGTTCACGAAGCTAACACGATTCTCATCTTAACAGACAAGCATTGGATGTTAGAGGACCAGTGCTTTGTATCAGTTTCAGTAGCAGATTTGGACTAGATATGGTCCGTATGTGTAGGAAACACCGTTCGTTTGTTCTCAGCACTCTCACGTTTCCTGCTGTGTTAGAGACTCTAGAAAGCAAGAGCGTGCTTCTTGCTCTAAAGCAGAGTTTGATCAATAGATGAGAATTCTGCTGTGTGTTTCACTTCAGAAATGGAGTTAAATCCCAGGCTTTGAGGCTTCCTACATGCATGAATTCATTTCAGGTAAGGGCAGTTACTTTACAGCTCAAACGACCTACATCGTTCACAAAGCTCACACGTTTCGGATCTTACCAGACAAGCATTGGATGTTAGAGGACCAGTACTTTGTATCAGTTTCAGAAGCAGATTTGGACTACATATGGTCCGTCAGTGTACAAAAAACCGTTCTATTGTCTCGGCACACTCAGATTTCCTGCTGTCTTAGAGACTCTAGAAAGCAAGATCGTGCTTCTTGTTCTAAAGCAGAGTGTGATCAATGGATGAGAACACTGTTGTGTGATTTACTTCATAAATGGAGGTAAATCCCAGGCTCTGTGTGTTCCTACAAGCAAGACTTCCTTTCAGGTAAGGGCAGTTCCTTTATACCTCAAAAGAACTACATCGTTCACGAAGCTCACACGTTTCTCATCTTACCTGACAAGCATTGGATGTTAGAGTACCTGTGGTTTGTTTCAGTTTCAGAAGCAGAGTTAAACTAGATATGTTCCGTATGTGTAGGAAACACCATTCTTTTGTTCTTAGCACACTCAAGTTTCCTGCTGTATTAGAGACTCTAGAAAGCAAGAGCATGCTTCTTGCTCTAAAGCAGAGTGTGATCCATGGATCAGAACTATGCTGTGTGTTTCCCTTCAGTAATGGAGTTAAATCACAGGCTCTGTGTCTTCCTACAAGCAAGCCTTCGTTTCAGGTAAGGGCAGTAACTTTTCAGCTCAAAGGAACTACATCCTTCACGAAGCTCACATGTTTCTAATCTTAACTGACAAGCATTGGATGTTAGAGGACCAGTGCTTTGTATCAGTTTCAGAAGCAGAGTTGGACTAGATGTGGTCCGTATGTGTAGGAAACACCGTTTTTTTTTCTCAGCACACTCACGTTTCATGCTGTCTTAGAGACTCTAGAAAGCAAGAGCGTGCTTCTTGCTCTAAAGCAGAGTGTGATCAATGGATGAGAACTCTGCTGTGTGTTTCACTTCAGAAATGGAGTTAAATCCCAGGCTCTGAGTCTCCCTACATGCAAGACTTTATTTCAGGTAAGGGCAGTTACTTTACAGCTCAAAAGAACTACATCGTTCACGAAACTCACACGTTTTTGATCTTACCTGATGAGGATTGGATGTTAGAGGACCTGTGGTTTGTTTCTGTTTCAGAAGCAGAGTTAAACTAGATATGTTCCATATTTGTAGGTAACACCGTTCTTTTGTTCTGTGCACACTCAGGTTTCCTGCTCTATTAGAGAATATAGAAAGCAAGAGCATGCTTCTTGGTCTAAAGCAGATTGTGATCCATGGATGAGAACTATGCTCTGTGTTTCCCTTCAGAAATGGAGTTAAATCCCAGGCTCTGTGTCTTCCTACAAGCAAGCCTTCGTTTCAGGTAAGGGCAGTCACTTTTCAGATCAAACGAACTACATCGTTCACGAAGCTAACACGATTCTCATCTTAACAGACAAGCATTGGATGTTAGAGGACCAGTGCTTTGTATCAGTTTCAGTAGCAGATTTGGACTAGATATGGTCCGTATGTGTAGGAAACACCGTTCTTTTGTTCTCAGCACTCTCACGTTTCCTGCTGTGTTAGAGACTCTAGAAAGCAAGAGCGTGCTTCTTGCTCTAAAGCAGAGTTTGATCAATAGATGAGAATTCTGCTGTGTGTTTCACTTCAGAAATGGAGTTAAATCCCAGGCTTTGAGGCTTCCTACATGCATGAATTCATTTCAGGTAAGGGCAGTTACTTTACAGCTCAAACGACCTACATCGTTCACAAAGCTCACACGTTTCGGATCTTACCAGACAAGCATTGGATGTTAGAGGACCATTACTTTGTATCAGTTTCAGAAGCAGATTTGGACTACATATGTTCCGTCAGTGTACGAAAAACCGTTCTATTGTCTCGGCACACTCAGATTTCCTGCTGTCTTAGAGACTCTAGAAAGCAAGACCGTGCTTCTTGTTCTAAAGCAGTGTGTGATCAATGGATGAGAACACTGCTGTGTGTTTCACTTCAGAAATGGAGTTAAATCCCAGGCTCTGTGTGTTCCTACAAGCAAGACTTCCTTTCAGGTAAGGGCAGTTTCTTTATACCTCAAAAGAACTACATCGTTCACGAAGCTCACACGTTTCGGATCTTACCTGACAAGCATTGGATGTTAGAGTACCTGTGGTTTGTTTCAGTTTCAGAAGCAGAGTTATACTAGATATGTTCCGTATGTGTAGGAAACACCATTCTTTTGTTCTCAGCACACTCATGTTTCCTGCTGTATTAGAGACTCTAGAAAGCAAGAGCATGCTTCTTGCTCTAAAGCAGAGTGTGATCCATGGATCAGAACTATGCTGTGTGTTTCCCTTCAGTAATGGAGTTAAATCACAGGCTCTGTGTCTTCCTACAAGCAAGCCTTCGTTTCAGGTAAGGGCAGTAACTTTTCAGCTCAAACGAACTACATCGTTCATGAAGCTAACACGATTCTCAATTTAACTGACAAGCATTGAATGTTAGAGGACCAGTGCTTTGTATCAGTTTCAGAAGCAGAGTTGGACTAGATGTGGTCCGTATGTGCAGGAATCACCGTTTTTTGTTCTCAGCACACTCAAGTTTCATGCTGTCTTAGAGACTCTAGAAAGCAAGAGCGTGCTTCTTGCTCTAAAGCAGAGTGTGATGCATGGATGAGAACTATGCTGTATGTTTCCCTTCAGAAATAGAGGTAAATCCCAGGCTCTGTGTCTTCCTACAAGCAAGCTTTCGTTTCAGGTAAGGGCAGTAACTTTTCTGCTCAAACGAACTACATCGTTCACGAAGCTAACACGATTCTCATCTTAACAGACAAGCATTGGATGTTAGAGGACCAGTACTTTGTATCAGTTTCAGAAGCAGATTTGGACTACATATGGTCCGTCTGTGTACGAAAAACCATTCTTTGGTCTCGGCACACTCAGATTTCCTGCTGTATTAGAGACTCTAGAAAGCAAGAGTGTGCATCTTGCTCTAAAGCAGAGTGTGATCCATGGATGAGAACTCTGCTGTGTGTTTCCCTTCAGAAATGGAGTTAAATCCCAGACTCTGTGTCTTCCTACAAGCAAGACTTCGTTTCAGGTAAGGGCAGTCATTTTCAGCTCAAACGAACTACATTGTTCACGAAGCTCACACGTTTCTCATCTTAACTGACAAACATTGGATGTTAGAGGACCAGTGCTTTGTATCAGTTTCAGAAGCAGAGATAGACGAGATGTGGTCCGTTTGTGTAGGAAACTACATTTTTTGTTCTCAGCACACTCACGTTTCATGCTGTCTTAGAGACTCTAGAAAGCAAGAGCGTGCTTCTTGCTCTAAAGCAGAGTGTGATCAATGGATGAGAACTCTGCTGTGTGTTTCACTTCAGAAATGGAGTTAAATCCCAGGCTCTGAGTCTTCCTACATGCAAGACTTTATTTCAGGTCAGGGAAGTTACATTGCAGCTCAAACGAACTACATCGTTCACGAAACTCACACGTTTTTGATCTTACCTTACAAGCATTGGATGTTAGAGGAACTGTGGTTTGTTTCAGTTTCAGAAGCAGAGTTAAACTAGATATGTTCCATATTTGTAGGAAACACCGTTCTTTTGTTCTGTGCACACTCAGGTTTCCTGCTGTATTAGAGACTGTAGAAAGCAAGAGCATGCTTCTTGCTCTAAAGCATAGTGTGATCCATGGATGAGAACTATGCTGTGTGTTTCCCTTCAGAAATGGAGTTAAAACCCAGGCTCTGTGTCTTCCTACAAGCAAGACTTCGTTTCAGGTAAGGGCAGTCACTTTTCAGATCAAACGAACTACATCGTTCACGAAGCTCACACGTTTCTCATCTTAACAGACAAGCATGCATTTTAGAGGACCAGTGCTTTGTATCAGTTTCAGAAGCAGAGTTGGAATAGATAAGGTCTGTATGTGTAGGAAACACCGTTCTTTTGTTCTGAGCACACTCATGTTTCCTGCTGTCTTAGAGACTCTAGAAAGCAAGAGCATGCTTCTTGCTCTAAAGCAGAGTGTGATCCATGGATCAGAACTATGCTGTGTGTTTCCCTTCAGTAATGGAGGTAAATCCCAGGCTCTGTGTCTTCCTACAAGCAAGCCTTCGTTTCAGGTAAGGGCAGAAACTTTTCTGCTCAAACGAACTACATCGTTCACGAAGCTAACACGATTCTCATCTGAACTGACAAGCATTGGATGTTAGAGGACCAGTGCTTTGTATCAGTTTCAGAAGCAGAGTTGGACTAGATGTGGTCTGTATGTGTAGGAAACACCGTTTTTTGTTCTCAGCACACTCACGTTTCATGCTGTCTTAGAGACTCTAGAAAGCAAGAGCGTGCTTCTTGCTCTAAAGCAGAGTGTGATCAATGGATGAGAACTCTGCTGTGTGTTTCACCTCAGAAATGGAGTTAAATCCCAGGCTCTGAGTCTTCCTACATGCAAGACTTTATTTCAGGTAAGGGCAGTTACTTTACAGCTCAAACGAACTACATCGTTCACGAAACTCACACGTTTTTGATCTTACCTGACAAGGATTGGATGTTAGAGGACCTGTGGTTTGTTTCAGTTTCAGAAGCGGAGTTAAACTAGATATGTTCCATATTTGTAGGAAACACCGTTCTTTTGTTCTGTGCACACTCAGATTTCCTGCATTATTAGAGAATGTAGAAAGCAAGAGCATGCTTCTTGGTCTAAAGCAGATTGTGATCCATGGATGAGAACTAAGCTCTGTGTTTCCCTTCAGAAATGGAGTAAAAACCCAGGCTCTGTGTCTTCCTACAAGCAAGACTTCGTTTCAGGTAAGGGCAGTCACTTTTAAGATCAAACCAACTACATCGTTCACGAAGCTCACAGGTTTCTCATCTTAACAGACAAGCATTGGATCTTAGAGGACCAGTGCTTTGTATCAGTTTCAGAAGCAGAGTTGGACTAGATATGGTACGTATGTGTAGGAAACACCGTTCTTTTGTTCTCAGCACACTCACGTTTCCTGCTGTCTTAGAGACTCTAGAAAGCAAGAGCATGTTTCTTGCTCTAAAGCAGAGCGTGATCAATAGATGAGAACTCTGCTGTGTGTTTCACTTCAGAAATGGAGTTAAATCCCAGGCTCTGTGTCTTACTACAAGCAAGCCTTCGTTTCAGGTAAGGGCAGTAACTTTCAGCTCAAACGAACTACATCGTTCACAAAGATAACACGATTCTCATCTTAGCAGACACGCATTGGATGTTAGAGGACCAGTACTTTGTATCAGTTTCAGAAGCAGATTTGGACTACATATGGTCCGTCTGTGTACGAAAAACCATTCTTTGGTCTCGGCACACTCAGATTTCCTGCTGTATTAGAGACTCTAGAAAGCAAGAGTGTGCATCTCGCTCTAAAGCAGAGTGTGATCCATGGATGAGAACTCTGCTGTGTGTTTCCCTTCAGAAATGGAGATAAATCCCAGACTCTGTGTCTTCCTACAAGCAAGCCTTCGTTTCAGGTAAGGGCAGTAACTTTTCAGCTCAAATGAACTACATCGTTCACGAAGCTCACACGATTCTCATCTTAACTGACAAGCATTGGATGTTAGAGGACCAGTGCTTTCTATCCGTTTCAGAAGCAGAGTTGGACTAGATGTGGTCCGTATGTGTAGGAAACACCGTTTTTTGCTCTCAGCACACTCACGTTTCATGCTGTCTTAGAGACTCTAGAAAGCAAGAGCGTGCTTCTTGCTCTAAAGCAGAGGGTGATCAATAGATGAGAACTCTGCTGTGTGTTTCACTTCAGAAATGGAGTTAAATCCCAGGCTCTGTGTCTTCCTACAAGCAAACCTTCGTTTCAGGTAAGGGCAGTTACTTTACAGCTCAAACGAACTACATCGTTCACGAAACTCACACGTTTTTGATCTTACCTGACAAGGATTGGATGTTAGAGGACCTGTGGTTTGTTTCAGTTTCAGAAGCGGAGTTAAACTAGATATGTTCCATATTTGTAGGAAACACCGTTCTTTTGTTCTGTGCACACTCAAGTTTCCTGCTGTATTAGAGAATGTAGAAAGCAAGAGCATGCTTCTTGGTCTAAAGCAGATTGTGATCCAAGGATGAGAACTATGCTCTGTGTTTCCCTTCAGAAATGGAGTAAAAACCCAGGCTCTGTGTCTTCCTACAAGCAAGACTTCATTTCAGGTAAGGGCAGTCACTTTTCAGATCAAACGAACTACATCGTTCACGAAGCTCACACGTTTCTCATCTTAACAGACAAGCATTGGATCTTAGAGGACCAGTGCTTTGTATCAGTTTAAGAAGCAGAGGTGGACTAGATATGGTACGTATGTGTAGGAAACACCGTTCTTTTGTTCTCAGCACACTCACGTTTCCTGCTGTCTTAGAGACTCTAGAAAGCAAGAGCATGTTTCTTGCTCTAAAGCAGAGCGTGATCAATAGATGAGAACTCTGCTGTGTGTTTCACTTCAGAAATGGAGTTAACTCCCATGCTCTGTGTCTTCCTACAAGCAAGCCTTCGTTTCAGGTAAGGGCAGTAACTTTTCAGCTCAAACGAACTACATCGTTCACAAAGCTAACACGATTCTCATCTTACCAGACAAGCATTGGATGTTAGAGGACCAGTACTTTGTATCAGTTTCAGAAGCAGATTTGGACTACATATGGTCCGTCTGTGTACGAAAAACCATTCTTTGGTCTCGGCACACTAAGATTTCCTGCTGTATTAGAGACTCTAGAAAGCAAGAGTGTGCATCTCGCTCTAAAGCAGAGTGTGATCCATTGATGAGAACTCTGCTGTGTGTTACCCTTCAGAAATGAAGTTAAATCCCAGACTCTGTGTCTTCCTACAAGCAAGACTTCGTTTCAGGTAAGGGCAGTCACTTTTCAGCTCAAACGAACTACATCGTTCACGAAGCTCACACGTTTCTCATCTTAACTGACAAACATTGGATGTTAGAGGACCAGTGCTTTGTATCAGTTTCAGAAGCAGAGATGGACGAGATGTGGTCCGTTTGTGTAGGAAACACCGTTTTTTGTTCTCAGCACACTCACGTTTCATGCTGTCTTAGAGACTCTAGAAAGCAAGAGCGTGCTTCTTGCTCTAAAGCAGAGTGTGATCAATGGATGAGAACTCTGCTGTGTGTTTCACTTCAGAAATGGAGTTAAATCCCAGGCTTTGAGTCTTCCTACATGCAAGACTTTATTTCAGGTAGGGCAGTTACATTGCAGCTCAAACGAACTACATCCTTCACGAAACTCACACGTTTTTGATCTTACCTTACAAGCATTGGATGTTAGAGGAACTGTGGTTTGTTTCGGTTTCAGAAGCAGAGTTAAACTAGATATGTTCCATATTTGTAGGAAACACCGTTCTTTTGTTCTGTGCACACTCAGGTTTCCTGCTGTATTAGAGACTGTAGAAAGCAAGAGCATGCTTCTTGCTCTAAAGCAGAGTGTGATCCATGGATGAGAACTATGCTGTGTGTTTCCCTTCAGAAATGGAGTTAAAACCCAGGCTCTGTGTCTTCCTACAAGCAAGACTTCGTTTCAGGTAAGGGCAGTCACTTTTCAGATCAAACGAACTACATCGTTCACGAAGCTCACACGTTTCTCATCTTAACAGACAAGCATGCATGTTAGAGGACCAGTGCTTTGTATCAGTTTCAGAAGCAGAGTGGGAATAGATAAGGTCTGTATGTGTAGGAAACACCGTTCTTTTGTTCTGAGCACACTCATGTTTCCTGCTGTATTAGAGACTCTAGAAAGCAAGAGCATGCTTCTTGCTCTAAAGCAGAGTGTGATCCATGGATCAGAATTATGCTGTGTGTTTCCCTTCAGTAATGGAGCTAAATCACAGGCTCTGTGTCTTCCTACAAGCAAGCCTTCGTTTCAGGTAAGGGCAGTAACTTTTCTGCTCAAACGAACTACATCGTTCACGAAGCTAACACGATTCTCATCTTAACAGACAAGCATTGGATGTTAGAGGACCAGTACTTTGTATCAGTTTCAGAAGCAGATTTGGACTACATATGGTCCGTCTGTGTACGAAAAACCATTCTTTGGTCTCGGCACACTCAGATTTCCTGCTGTTTTAGAGACTCTAGAAAGCAAGAGTGTGCATCTCGCTCTAAAGCAGAGTGTGATCCATGGATGAGAACTCTGCTGTGTGTTTCCCTTCAGAAATGGAGTTAAATCCCAGACTCTGTGTCTTCCTACAAGCAAGCCTTCGTTTCAGGTAAGGGCAGTAACTTTTCAGCTCAAACGAACTACATCGTTCACGAAGCTCACACGTTTCTCATCTTAACTGACAAGCATTGGATGTTAGAGGACCAGTGCTTTGTATCAGTTTCAGAAGCAGAGTTGGACTAGATGTGGTCCGTATGTGTAGGAAACACCGTTTTTTGTTCTCAGCACACTCACGTTTCATGCTGTCTTAGAGACTCTAGAAAGCAAGAGCGTGCTTCTTGCTCTAAAGCAGAGTGTGATCAATGGATGAGAACTCTGCTGTGTGTTTCACTTCAGAAATGGAGTTAAATCCCAGGCTCTGAGTCTTCCTACATGCAAGACTTTATTTCAGGTAAGGGCAGTTACTTTACAGCTCAAACGAACTACATCGTTCACGAAACTCACACGTTTTTGATCTTACCTGACAAGGATTGGATGTTAGAGGAACAGTGCTTTGTATCAGTTTCAGAAGCAGATTTGGACTACATATGGTTAGTCTGTGTAGGAAAAACCGTTCTTTGGTCTCGGCACTCTCAAATTTCCTGCTGTATTAGAGACTCTATAAAGCAAGAGTGTGCTTCTTGCTCTAAAGCAGAGTGTGATCAATGGATGAGAACTCTGCTGTGTGTTTCACTTCAGATGGAGTTAAATCCCAGGCTATGAGACTTCCTACATGCAAGACTTTATTTCAGGTAAGGGCAGTTACTTTACAGCTCAAATGAACTACATCGTTCACGAAACTCACACGTTTTTTATCTTACTTGACAAGCATTGGATGTTAGAGGACCTGTGGTTTGTTTCGGTTTCAGAAGCAGAGTTAAACTAGATATGTTCCATATTTGTAGGAAACACCGTTCTTTTGTTCTGTGCACACTCAGGTTTCCTGCTGCATTAGAGACTGTAGAAAACAAGAGCATGCTTCTTGCTCCAAAGCAGAGTGTGATCCATGGATGAGAACTATGCTGTGTGTTTCCCTTCAGAAATGGAGTTAAATCCCAGGCTCTGTGTCTTCCTACAAGCAAGCCTTCGTTTCAGGTAAGGGAAGTAACTTTTCAGCTCAAACGAACTACATCGTTCAAGAAGCTAACACGATTCTCATCTTAAAAGACAAGCATTGGATGTTAGAGGACCAGTAATTTGTATCAGTTTCATAAGCAGATTTGGAATACATATGGTCCGTCTGTGTACGAAAAACCATTCTTTGGTCTCGGCACACTCAGATTTCCTGCTGTATTAGAGACTCTAGAAAGCAAGAGTGTGCATCTCGCTCTAAAGCAGAGTGTGATCCAAGGATGAGAACTCTGCTGTGTGTTTCCCTTCAGAAATGGAGTTAAATCACAGGCTCTGTGTCTTCCTACAAGCAAGACTTCGTTTCAGGTAAGGGCAGTAACTTTTCAGCTCAAAGGAACTACATCGTTCACGAAGCTCACACGTTTCTCATCTTAACTGACAAGCATTGGATGTTAGAGGACCAGTGCTTTGTATCAGTTTCAGAAGCAGAGTTGGACTAGATGTGGTCCGTATGTGTAGGAAACACCGTTTTTTGTTCTCAGCACACTCACGTTTCATGCTGTCTTAGAGACTCTAGAAAGCAAGAGAGTGCTTCTTGCTCTAAAGCAGAGTGTGATCAATGGATGAGAACTCTGCTGTGTGTTTCACTTCAGAAATGGAGTTAATTCCCAGGCTCTGAGTCTTCCTACATGCAAGACTTTATTTCAGGTAGGGCAGTTACATTGCAGCTCAAACGAACTACATCATTCACGAAACTCACACGTTTTTGATCTTACCTTACAAGCATTGGATGTTAGAGGAACTGTGGTTTGTTTCAGTTTCAGAAGCAGAGTTAAACTAGATATGTTCCATATTTGTAGGAAACACCGTTCTTTTGTTCTGTGCACACTCAGGTTTCCTGCTGTATTAGAGACTGTAGAAAGCAAGAGCATGCTTCTTGCTCTAAAGCAGAGTGTGATCCATGGATGAGAACTATGCTGTGTGTTTCCCTTCAGAAATGGAGTTAAAACCCAGGCTCTGTGTCTTCCTACAAGCAAGACTTCGTTTCAGGTAAGGGCAGTCACTTTTCAGATCAAACGAACTACATCGTTCACGAAGCTCACACGTTTCTCATCTTAACAGACAAGCATGCATGTTAGAGGACCAGTGCTTTGTATCAGTTTCAGAAGCAGAGTGGGAATAGATAAGGTCTGTATGTGTAGGAAACACCGTTCTTTGTTCTGAGCACACTCATGTTTCCTGCTGTATTAGAGACTCTAGAAAGCAAGAGCATGCTTCTTGCTCTAAAGCAGAGTGTGATCCATGGATCAGAATTATGCTGTGTGTTTCCCTTCAGTAATGGAGCTAAATCACCGGCTCTGTGTCTTCCTACAAGCAAGCCTTCGTTTCAGGTAAGGGCAGTAACTTTTCTGCTCAAACGAACTACATCGTTCACGAAGCTAGCACGATTCTCATCTTAACAGACAAGCATTGGATGTTAGAGGACCAGTACTTTGTATCAGTTTCAGAAGCAGATTTGGACTACATATGGTCCGTCTGTGTACGAAAAACCATTCTTTGGTCTCGGCACACTCAGATTTCCTGCTGTTTTAGAGACTCTAGAAAGCAAGAGTGTGCATCTCGCTCTAAAGCAGAGTGTGATCCATGGATGAGAACTCTGCTGTGTGTTTCCCTTCAGAAATGGAGTTAAATCCCAGACTCTGTGTCTTCCTACAAGCAAGCCTTCGTTTCAGGTAAGGGCAGTAACTTTTCAGCTCAAACGAACTACATCGTTCACGAAGCTCACACGTTTCTCATCTTAACTGACAAGCATTGGATGTTAGAGGACCAGTGCTTTGTATCAGTTTCAGAAGCAGAGTTGGACTAGATGTGGTCCGTATGTGTAGGAAACACCGTTTTTTGTTCTCAGCACACTCACGTTTCATGCTGTCTTAGAGACTCTAGAAAGCAAGAGCGTGCTTCTTGCTCTAAAGCAGAGTGTGATCAATGGATGAGAACTCTGCTGTGTGTTTCACTTCAGAAATGGAGTTAAATCCCAGGCTCTGAGTCTTCCTACATGTAAGACTTTATTTCAGATAAGGGCAGTTACTTTACAGCTCAAACGAACTACATCGTTCACGAAACTCACACGTTTTTGATCTTACCTGACAAGGATTGGATGTTAGAGGACCTGTGGTTTGTTTCAGTTTCAGAAGCAGAGTTAAACTAGATATGTTCCATATTTGTAGGAAACACAGTTCTTTTGTTCTGTGCACACTCATGTTTCCTGCTGTATTAGAGAATTTAGAAAGCAAGAGCATGCTTCTTGGTCTAACGCAGATTGTGATCCATGGATGAGAACTATGCTCTGTGTTTCCCTTCAGAAATGGAGTAAAAACCCAGGCTCTGTGTCTTTCTACAAGCAAGACTTCGTTTCAGGTAAGGGCAGTCACTTTTCAGCTCAAACGAACTACATCGTTCACGAAGCTCACACGTTTCTCATCTTAACAGACAAGCATTGGATCTTAGAGGACAAGTGCTTTGTATCAGTTTCAGAAGCAGAGTTGGACTAGATATGGTACGTATGTGTAGGAAACACCGTTCTTTTTTCTCAGCACACTCACGTTTCCTGCTGTCTTAGAGAATCTAGAAAGCAAGAGCGTGCTTCTTGCTCTAAAGCAGAGCGTGATCAATAGATGAGAATTCTGCTGTGTGTTTCACTTCAGAAATGTAGTTAAATCCCAGGCTCTGAAGCTTCCTACATGCATGAATTAATTTCAGGTAAGGGCAGTTACTTTACAGCTCAAACGACCTACATCGTTCACAAAGCTCACACGTTTTGGATCTTACCAGACAAGCATTGGATGTTAGAGGACCAGTACTTTGTATAAGTTTCAGAAGCTGATTTGGACTACATATGGTCCGTCTGTGTACGAAAAAACTTTCTATTGTCTCGGCACACTCAGATTTCCTGCTGTCTTAGAGATTCTCGAAAGCAAGAGCGTGCTTCTTGCTCTAAAGCTGAGTGTGATCAATGAATGAGAACTCTGCTGTGTGTTTCACTTCAGAAATGGAGTTAAATCCCAGGCTCTGAGTCTTCCTACAAGCAAGACTTCCTTTCAGGTAATTGCAGTTTCTTTATCGCTCAAAGGATCTACATCATTGACGAAGATCACACGTTTCTCATCTTAACTGACAAGCATTGGATGTTAGAGGACCAGTGCTTTCTATCAGTTACAGAAGCAGATTTGGACTACATATGGTCAGTATGTGTAGGCAACATTGTTCTTTTGTTCTCAGCACACTCACGTTTCATGCTGTCTTAGAGCCTCTAGAAAGCAAGAGCGTGCTTCTTGCTCTAAAGCAGAGTTTGATCAATGGATGAGAACTCTGCTGTGTGTTTCACTTCATAAATGGAGTTAAATCCCAGGCTCTGAGTCTTCCTACATGTAAGACTTCATTTCAGGTAAAGGCAGTTTCTTTACAACTCAAACGAACTACATCGTTCACAAAACTCACACGTTTTGGATCTTACCTGACAAGGATTGGATGTTAGAGTACCTGTGGTTTGTTTCAGTATCAGAAGCAGAGTTAAACTATATATGTTCCATGTTTGTACGAACCACCGTTCTTTTGTACTGTGCACACTCAGGTTTCCTGCTGTATTAGAGACTGTAGAAAGCAAGAGCATGCTTCTTGGTCTACAGCAGATTGTGATCCATGGATGAGAACTATGCTGTGTGTTTCCCTTCAGAAATGGAGTAAAAACCCAGGCTCTGTGTCTTCCTACATGCAAGACTTCGTTTCAGGTAATGGCAGTCACTTTTCAGATCAAACGAACTACATCGTTCACGAAGCTCACACGTTTCTCATCTTAAAAGACAAGCATTGGATGTTAGAGGACCAGTGCTTTGTATCA
Organism: Onychomys leucogaster; assembly: GCA_949786385.1. NCBI lineage: Eukaryota > Metazoa > Chordata > Mammalia > Rodentia > Cricetidae > Onychomys > Onychomys leucogaster. The sequence continues at coordinate 3,687,685 of CATKUP010000033.1, read as the reverse complement.
GTTTCAGAAGCAGAGTTGGACTAGATATGGTCCGTATGTGTAGGAAACACCGTTCTTTTGTTCTCAGCACACTCACGTTTCCTGCTGTGTTAGAGACTCTAGAAAGCAACAGCATGCTTCTTGCTCTAAAGCAGAGTGTGATCCATGGATGAGAACTATGCTGTGTGTTTCCCTTCAGAAATAGAGGTAAATCCCAGGCTCTGTGTCTTCCTACAAGCAAGACTTCGTTTCAGGGAAGGGCAGTTACTTTACAGGTCAAACGACCTACATCATTCACGAAGCTCACACGTTTCTCATCTTAACAGACACGCATTGGATGTTAGAGGACCAGTGCTTTGTATCAGTTTCAGAAGCAGAGTTGGACTAGATATGGTCCGTACGTGTAGGAAACACCGTTCTTTTGTTCTCAGCACACTCACGTTTCCTGCTGTGTTAGAGACTCTAGAAAGCAAGAGCGTGCTTCGTGCTCTAAAGCAGAGCGTGATCAATAAATGAGAACTCTGCTGTGTGTTTCACTTCAGAAATGGAGTTAAATCCCAGGCTCTGAGGCTTCCTACATGCAAGAATTCATTTCAGGTAAGGGCAGTTACTTTACAGCTCAAATGACCTAAATCGTTCACAAAGCTCACACGTTTCGGATCTCACCTGACAAGCATTGGATTTTAGAGGACCAGTGCTTTGTATCAGTTTCAGAAGCAGATTTGGACTACATATGGTTGGTCTGTGTAGGAAAAACCGTTCTTTGGTCTCGGCACACTCAAATTTCCTGCTGTATTAGAGACTCTATAAAGCAAGAGAGTGCATCTCGCTCTAAAGCAGAGTGTGATCCATGGACGAGAACTCTGCTGTGTGTTTCCCTTCAGAAATGGAGTTAAATCCCAGGCTCTGTGTCTTCCTACAAGCAAGACTTCGTTTCAGGTAAGGGCAGTCACTTTTCAGCTCAAACGAACTACTTCGTTCAGGAAGCTCACACGTTTAAGATCTTACCTGACAAGCATGGGATGTTAGAGGACCTGTGGTTTGTTTCAGTTTCAGATGCAGAGTTAAACTAGATATGTTCCATATTTGTAGGAAACACCGTTCTTTTGTTCTGAGCACACTCATGTTTCCTGCTGTAGTAGAGACTCTAGAAAGCAAGAGCATACTTCTTGCTCTAAAGTAGAGTGTGATCCATGGATGAGAACTATGCTGTGTGTTTCCCTTCAGAAATGGAGATAAATCCCAGGCTCTGTGTCTTCCTACAAGCAAGCCTTCGTTTCAGGTAAGGGCAGTAACTTTTCAGCTCAAACGAACTACATCATTCACGAAGCTAAGACGATTCTCATCTTAAGAGACAAGCATTGGATGTTAGAGGACCAGTGCTTTGTATCAGTTTCAGTAGCAGATTTGGACTAGATATGGTCCGTATGTGTGGGAAACACCATTCTTTTTTCTCAGCACACTCACGTTTCCTGCTGTCTTAGAGACTCTAGAAAGCAAGAGCGTGCTTCTTGTTCTAAAGCAGAGTGTGATCAATGGATGAGAACACTGCTGTGTGTTTCATTTCAGAAATGGAGTTAAATCCCAGGCTCTGTGTCTTCCTACAAGCTAGACTTCCTTTCAGGTAAGGGCAGTTTCTTTATAGCTCAAAAAACTACATCGTTCAGGAAGCTCACACATTTCAGATCTTACCTGACAAGCATTGGATGTTAGAAGACCTGTGGTTTGTTTCAGTTTCAGAAGCAGAGTTAAACTAGATATGTTCCGTATTTGTAGGAAACACCATTCTTTTGTTCTGAGCACACACATGTTTCCTGCTGTATTAGAGACTCTAGAAAGCAAGAGCATGCTTCTTGCTCTAAAGCAGAGTGTGAACAATGGATGAGAACTCTGCTGTGTGTTTCACTTCAGATGGAGTTAAATCCCAGGCTATGAGTCTTCCTACATGCAAGACTTTATTTCAGGTAAGGGCAGTTACTTTACAGCTCAAACGAACTACATCGTTCACGAAACTCACACGTTTTTTATGTTACCTGACAAGCATTGGATGTTAGAGGACCTGTGGTTTGTTTCAGTTTCAGAAGCAGAGTTAAACTAGATATGTTCCATATTTGTAGGAAACACCATTCTTTTGTTCTGTGCACACTCAGTTTTCCTGTTGTATTAGAGACTGTGGATAGCAAGAACATGCTTCTTGCTCTAAAGCAGAGTGTGATCCATGGATGAGAACTATGCTGTGTGTTTCCCTTCAGAAATGGAGTTAAATCCCAGGCTCTGTGTCTTCCTACAAGCAATACTTCGTTTCAGGTAAGGGCAGTCACTTTTCAGATCAAAAGAACTACATTGTTCACGAAGCTGACACGTTTCTCATCTTAACAGACAAGCATTGGATGTTAGAGGACTAGTGCTTTGTATCAATTTCAGAAGCAGAGTTGGACTAGATAAGGTCCGTATGTGTAGGAAACACTGTTCTTTTGTTCTCAGCACATTCAGTTTTCCTGCAGTATTAGAGACTCTAGAAAGCAACAGCATGCTTCTTGTTCTAAAGCAGAGTGTGATCCATGGATGAGAACTATGCTGTGTGTTTCCCTTTAGAAATGGAGTTAAATCCCAGGTTCTGTGTCTTCCTACAAGCAAGACTTCGTTTCAGGTAAGGGCAGTCACTTTTCAGCTCAAACGAACTACATCGTTCACGAAGCTCACACGTTTCTCAACTTAACAGACAAGCATTGGATGTGAGAGGACCAGTGGTTTGTATGAGTTTCAGAAGCAGAGATGGACTGGATATGGTCCGTATGTGTAGGAAACACCGTTCTTTTGTTCACAGCACACTGACGTTTCCTGTTGTGTTAGAGATACTAGAAAGCACGAGCGTGCTTCTTGTTCTAAAGCAGAGTGTGATCAATGGGTGAGAACAGTGCTCTGTGTTTCACTAAGAAATGGAATTAAATCCCAGGCTCTGAGTCTTCCTACAAGCAAGACTTCCTTTCAGGTAATTGCAGTTTCTTTATCGCTCAAAGGAACTACATCATTGACGAAGATCACACGTTTCTCATCTTAACTGACAAGCATTGGATGTTAGAGGACCAGTGCTTTCTATCAGTTACAGAAGCAGATTTGGACTACATATGGTCAGTATGTGTAGGCAACATCGTTCTTTTGTTCTCAGCACACTCACGTTTCATGCTGTCTTAGAGCCTCTAGAAAGCAAGAGCGTGCTTCTTGCTCTAAAGCAGAGTTTGATCAATGGATGAGAACTCTGCTGTGTGTTTCACTTCATAAATGGAGTTAAATCCCAGGCTCTGAGTCTTCCTACATGCAAGACTTCATTTCAGGTAAAGGCAGTTTCTTTACACCTCAAACGAACTACATCGTTCACGAAACTCACACGTTTTGGATCTTACCTGACAAGTATTGGATGTTAGAGGACCTGTGGTTTGTTTCAGTATCAGAAGCAGAGTTAAACTAGATATGTTCCATATTTGTAGGAAACACCGTTCATTTGTTCTGAGCACACTCATGTTTCCTGCTGTATTAGAGACTCTAGAAAGCAAGAGCATGCTTCTTGCTCTAAAGCAGTGTGTCATCCATTGATGAGAACTATGCTGTGTGTTTCCCTTCAGAAATAGAGGTAAATCCCAGGCTCTGTGTCTTCCTACAAGCAAGACTTCGTTTCAGGGAAGGGCAGTTACTTTACAGGTCAAACGACCTACATCATTCACGAAGCTCACACGTTTCTCATCTTAACAGACAAGCATTGGATGTTAGAGGACCAGTGCTTTGTATCAGTTTCAGAAGCAGAGTTGGACTAGATATGGTCCGTATGTGTAGGAAACACCGTTCTTTTGTTCTCAGCACACTCACGTTTCCTGCTGTGTTAGAGACTCTAGAAAGCAAGAGCGTGCTTCGTGCTCTAAAGCAGAGCGTGATCAATAAATGAGAACTCTGCTGTGTGTTTCACTTCAGAAATGGAGTTAAATCCCAGGCTCTGAGGCTTCCTACATGCAAGAATTCATTTCAGGTAAGGGCAGTTACTTTACAGCTCAAATGACCTAAATCGTTCACAAAGCTCACACGTTTCGGATCTCACCTGACAAGCATTGGATTTTAGAGGACCAGTGCTTTGTATCAGTTTCAGAAGCAGATTTGGACTACATATGGTTGGTCTGTGTAGGAAAAACCGTTCTTTGGTCTCGGCACACTCAAATTTCCTGCTGTATTAGAGACTCTATAAAGCAAGAGAGTGCATCTCGCTCTAAAGCAGAGTGTGATCCATGGACGAGAACTCTGCTGTGTGTTTCCCTTCAGAAATGGAGTTAAATCCCAGGCTCTGTGTCTTCCTACAAGCAAGACTTCGTTTCAGGTAAGGGCAGTCACTTTTCAGCTCAAACGAACTACTTCGTTCAGGAAGCTCACACGTTTAAGATCTTACCTGACAAGCATGGGATGTTAGAGGACCTGTGGTTTGTTTCAGTTTCAGATGCAGAGTTAAACTAGATATGTTCCATATTTGTAGGAAACACCGTTCTTTTGTTCTGAGCACACTCATGTTTCCTGCTGTAGTAGAGACTCTAGAAAGCAAGAGCATACTTCTTGCTCTAAAGTAGAGTGTGATCCATGGATGAGAACTATGCTGTGTGTTTCCCTTCAGAAATGGAGATAAATCCCAGGCTCTGTGTCTTCCTACAAGCAAGCCTTCGTTTCAGGTAAGGGCAGTAACTTTTCAGCTCAAACGAACTACATCATTCACGAAGCTAAGACGATTCTCATCTTAAGAGACAAGCATTGGATGTTAGAGGACCAGTGCTTTGTATCAGTTTCAGTAGCAGATTTGGACTAGATATGGTCCGTATGTGTGGGAAACACCATTCTTTTTTCTCAGCACACTCACGTTTCCTGCTGTCTTAGAGACTCTAGAAAGCAAGAGCGTGCTTCTTGTTCTAAAGCAGAGTGTGATCAATGGATGAGAACACTGCTGTGTGTTTCATTTCAGAAATGGAGTTAAATCCCAGGCTCTGTGTCTTCCTACAAGCTAGACTTCCTTTCAGGTAAGGGCAGTTTCTTTATAGCTCAAAAAACTACATCGTTCAGGAAGCTCACACATTTCAGATCTTACCTGACAAGCATTGGATGTTAGAAGACCTGTGGTTTGTTTCAGTTTCAGAAGCAGAGTTAAACTAGATATGTTCCGTATTTGTAGGAAACACCATTCTTTTGTTCTGAGCACACACATGTTTCCTGCTGTATTAGAGACTCTAGAAAGCAAGAGCATGCTTCTTGCTCTAAAGCAGAGTGTGAACAATGGATGAGAACTCTGCTGTGTGTTTCACTTCAGATGGAGTTAAATCCCAGGCTATGAGTCTTCCTACATGCAAGACTTTATTTCAGGTAAGGGTAGTTACTTTACAGCTCAAACGAACTACATCGTTCACGAAACTCACACGTTTTTTATGTTACCTGACAAGCATTGGATGTTAGAGGACCTGTGGTTTGTTTCAGTTTCAGAAGCAGAGTTAAACTAGATATGTTCCATATTTGTAGGAAACACCATTCTTTTGTTCTGTGCACACTCAGTTTTCCTGTTGTATTAGAGACTGTGGATAGCAAGAACATGCTTCTTGCTCTAAAGCAGAGTGTGATCCATGGATGAGAACTATGCTGTGTGTTTCCCTTCAGAAATGGAGTTAAATCCCAGGCTCTGTGTCTTCCTACAAGCAATACTTCGTTTCAGGTAAGGGCAGTCACTTTTCAGATCAAAAGAACTACATTGTTCACGAAGCTGACACGTTTCTCATCTTAACAGACAAGCATTGGATGTTAGAGGACTAGTGCTTTGTATCAATTTCAGAAGCAGAGTTGGACTAGATAAGGTCCGTATGTGTAGGAAACACTGTTCTTTTGTTCTCAGCACATTCAGTTTTCCTGCAGTATTAGAGACTCTAGAAAGCAACAGCATGCTTCTTGTTCTAAAGCAGAGTGTGATCCATGGATGAGAACTATGCTGTGTGTTTCCCTTTAGAAATGGAGTTAAATCCCAGGTTCTGTGTCTTCCTACAAGCAAGACTTCGTTTCAGGTAAGGGCAGTCACTTTTCAGCTCAAACGAACTACATCGTTCACGAAGCTCACACGTTTCTCAACTTAACAGACAAGCATTGGATGTGAGAGGACCAGTGGTTTGTATGAGTTTCAGAAGCAGAGATGGACTGGATATGGTCCGTATGTGTAGGAAACACCGTTCTTTTGTTCACAGCACACTGACGTTTCCTGTTGTGTTAGAGATACTAGAAAGCACGAGCGTGCTTCTTGTTCTAAAGCAGAGTGTGATCAATGGGTGAGAACAGTGCTCTGTGTTTCACTAAGAAATGGAATTAAATCCCAGGCTCTGAGTCTTCCTACAAGCAAGACTTCCTTTCAGGTAATTGCAGTTTCTTTATCGCTCAAAGGAACTACATCATTGACGAAGATCACACGTTTCTCATCTTAACTGACAAGCATTGGATGTTAGAGGACCAGTGCTTTCTATCAGTTACAGAAGCAGATTTGGACTACATATGGTCAGTATGTGTAGGCAACATCGTTCTTTTGTTCTCAGCACACTCACGTTTCATGCTGTCTTAGAGCCTCTAGAAAGCAAGAGCGTGCTTCTTGCTCTAAAGCAGAGTTTGATCAATGGATGAGAACTCTGCTGTGTGTTTCACTTCATAAATGGAGTTAAATCCCAGGCTCTGAGTCTTCCTACATGCAAGACTTCATTTCAGGTAAAGGCAGTTTCTTTACACCTCAAACGAACTACATCGTTCACGAAACTCACACGTTTTGGATCTTACCTGACAAGTATTGGATGTTAGAGGACCTGTGGTTTGTTTCAGTATCAGAAGCAGAGTTAAACTAGATATGTTCCATATTTGTAGGAAACACCGTTCATTTGTTCTGAGCACACTCATGTTTCCTGCTGTATTAGAGACTCTAGAAAGCAAGAGCATGCTTCTTGCTCTAAAGCAGTGTGTCATCCATTGATGAGAACTATGCTGTGTGTTTCCCTTCAGAAATAGAGGTAAATCCCAGGCTCTGTGTCTTCCTACAAGCAAGACTTCGTTTCAGGGAAGGGCAGTTACTTTACAGGTCAAACGACCTACATCATTCACGAAGCTCACACGTTTCTCATCTTAACAGACAAGCATTGGATGTTAGAGGACCAGTGCTTTGTATCAGTTTCAGAAGCAGAGTTGGACTAGATATGGTCCGTATGTGTAGGAAACACCGTTCTTTTGTTCTCAGCACACTCACGTTTCCTGCTGTGTTAGAGACTCTAGAAAGCAAGAGCGTGCTTCGTGCTCTAAAGCAGAGCGTGATCAATAAATGAGAACTCTGCTGTGTGTTTCACTTCAGAAATGGAGTTAAATCCCAGGCTCTGAGGCTTCCTACATGCAAGAATTCATTTCAGGTAAGGGCAGTTACTTTACAGCTCAAACGACCTACATCGTTCACAAAGCTCACACGTTTTGGATCTTACCAGGCAAGCATTGGATGTTAGAGGACCAGTACTTTGTATCAGTTTCAGAAGCAGATTTGGACTACATATGGTCCGTCTGTGTACGAAAAACTGTTCTATGGTCTTGGCACACTCAGATTTCCTGCTGTCTTGGAGACTCTAGAAAGCAAGAGCGTGCTTCTTGCTCTAAAGCAGAGTTTGATCAATAGATGAGAATTCTGCTTTGTGTTTCACTTCAGAAATGGAGTTAAATCCCAGGCTCTGAAGCTTACTACATGCAAGACTTCCTTTCAGGTAAGGGCAGTTTCTTTATAGCTCAAAAAACTACATCGTTCAGGAAGCTCACACATTTCAGATCTTACCTGACAAGCATTGGATGTTAGAGGACCTGTGGTTTGTTTCAGTTTCAGAAGCAGAGTTAAACTAGATATGTTCCCTATTTGTAGGAAACACCATTCTTTTGTTCTGAGCACACACATGTTTCCTGCTGTATTAGAGACTCTAGAAAGCAAGAGCATGCTTCTTGCTCTAAAGCAGAGTGTGATCAATGGATGAGAATTCTGCTGTGTGTTTCACTTCAGAAATGGAGTTAAATCCCAGGCTCTGAGTCTTCCTACATGCAAGACTTCATTTCAGGTAAGGGCAGTTACTTTACAGCTCAAACGAACTACATTGTTCACAAAACTCACACGTTTTGGATCTTACCTGACAAGCATTGGATGTTAGAGGACCTGTGGTTTGTTTCAGTATCAGAAGCAGAGTTAAACTAGATATGTTCCATATTTGTACGAACCACCGTTCTTTTGTACTGTGCACACTCAGGTTTCCTGCTGTATTAGAGACTGTAGAAAGCAAGAGCATGCTTCTTGGTCTACAGCAGATTGTGATCCATGGATGAGAACTATGCTGTGTGTTTCCCTTCAGAAATGGAGTAAAAACCCAGGCTCTGTGTCTTCCTACATGCAAGACTTCGTTTCAGGTAATGGCAGTCACTTTTCAGATCAAACGAACTACATCGTTCACGAAGCTCACACGTTTCTCATCTTAACAGACAAGCATTGGATGTTAGAGGACCAGTGCTTTGTATCAGTTTCAGAAGCAGAGTTGGACTAGATATGGTCCGTATGTGTTGGAAACACAGTTCTTTTGTTCTCAGCACACTCACGTTTCCTGCTGTGTTAGAGACTCTAGAAAGCAAGAGCGTGCTTCGTGCTCTAAAGCAGAGCGTGATCAAAAAATGAGAACTCTGCTGTGTGTTTTACTTCAGAAATGGAGTTAAATCCCAGGCTCTGAGGCTTCCTACATGCAAGAATTCATTTCAGGTAAGGGCAGTTACTTTACAGCTCAAACACCTAAATCGTTCACAAAGCTCACACGTTTTGGATCTTACCTGACAAGCATTGGATTTTAGAGGACCAGTGCTTTGTATCAGTTTCAGAAGCAGATTTGGACTACATATGGTTGGTCTGTGTAGGAAAAACCGTTCTTTGGTCTCGGCACACTCAAATTTCCTGCTGTATTAGAGACTCTATAAAGCAAGAGAGTGCATCTCGCTCTAAAGCAGAGTGTGATCCATGGACGAGAACTCTGCTGTGTGTTTCCCTTCAGAAATGGAGTTAAATCCCAGGCTCTGTGTCTTCCTACAAGCAAGACTTCGTTTCAGGTAAGGGCAGTCACTTTTCAGCTCAAACGAACTACATAGTTCACGAAGCTCACACGTTTCAGATCTTACCTGACAAGCATTGGATGTTAGAGGACCTGTGGTTTGTTTCAGTTTCAGTTGCAGAGTTAAACTAGATATGTTCCATATTTGTAGGAAACACCGTTCATTTGTTCTGAGCACACTCATGTTTCCTGCTGTATTAGAGACTCTAGAAAGCAAGAGCATGCTTCTTGCTCTAAAGCAGAGTGTGATCCATTGATGAGAACTATGCTGTGTGTTTCCCTTCAGAAATGGTGATAAATCCCAGGCTCTGTGTCTTCCTACAAGCAAGCCTTCGTTTTAGGTAAGGGCAGTAACTTTTCAGATCAAACGAACTACATCGTTCACGAAGCTAACATGATTCTCATCTTAAGAGACAAGCATTGGATGTTAGAGGACCAGTGCTTTGTATCAGTTTCAGTAGCAGATTTGGACTAGATATGGTCCGTATGTGTGGGAAACACCATTCTTTTGTTCTCAGCACACTCACGTTTCTTGCTGTGTTAGAGACTCTAGAAAGCAAGAGCGTGCTTCTTGCTCTAAAGCAGAGTTTGATCAATAGATGAGAATTCTGCTGTGTGTTTCCCTTCAGAAATGGAGTTAAATCCCAGGCTCTGAAGCTTCCTACATGCAAGAATTCATTTCAGGTAAGGGCAGTTACTTTACAGCTCAAACGACCTACATCGTTCACAAAGCTCACACGTTTTGGATCTTACCAGGCAAGCATTGGATGTTAGAGGACCAGTACTTTGTATCAGTTTCAGAAGCAGATTTGGACTACATATGGTCCGTCTGTGTACGAAAAACCATTCTATGGTCTTGGCACACTCAGATTTCCTGCTGTCTTGGAGACTCTAGAAAGCAAGAGCGTGCTTCTTGCTCTAAAGCAGAGTTTGATCAATAGATGAGAATTCTGCTTTGTGTTTCACTTCAGAAATGGAGTTAAATCCCAGGCTCTGAAGCTTACTACATGCAAGACTTCCTTTCAGGTAAGGGCAGTTTCTTTATAGCTCAAAAAACTACATCGTTCAGGAAGCTCACACATTTCAGATCTTACCTGACAAGCATTGGATGTTAGAGGACCTGTGGTTTGTTTCAGTTTCAGAAGCAGAGTTAAACTAGATATGTTCCGTATTTGTAGGAAACACCATTCTTTTGTTCTGAGCACACACATGTTTCCTGCTGTATTAGAGACTCTAGAAAGCAAGAGCATGCTTCTTGCTCTAAAGCAGAGTGTGATCAATGGATGAGAACTCTGCTGTTTGTTTCACTTCAGATGGAGTTAAATCCCAGGCTATGAGTCTTCCTACATGCAAGACTTTATTTCAGGTAAGGGCAGTTACTTTACAGCTCAAACGAACTACATCGTTCACGAAACTCACACGTTTTTTATGTTACCTGAAAAGCATTGGATGTTAGAGGACCTGTGGTTTGTTTCAGTTTCAGAAGCAGAGTAAAACTAGATATGTTCCATATTTGTAGGAAACACCGTTCTTTTGTTCTGAGCACACTCATGTTTCCTGCTGTAGTAGAGACTCTAGAAAGCAAGAGCATACTTCTTCCTCTAAAGCAGAGTGTGATCCATGGATGAGAACTATGCTGTGTGTTTCCCTTCAGAAATGGACATAAATCCCAGGCTCTGTGTCTTCCTACAAGCAAGCCTTCGTTTCAGGTAAGGGCAGTAACTTTTCAGCTCAAACGAACTACATCGTTCACGAAGCTAAGACGATTCTCATCTTAAGAGACAAGCATTGGATGTTAGAGGACCAGTGCTTTGTATCAGTTTCAGTAGCAGATTTGGACTAGATATGGTCCGTATGTGTGGGAAACACCATTCTTTTTTCTCAGCACACTCACGTTTCCTGCTGTGTTAGAGACTTTAGTAAGCAAGAGCGTGCCTCTTGCTCTAAAGCAGAGTTTGATCAATAGATGAGAATTCTGCTGTGTGTTTTACTTCAGAAATGGAGTTAAATCCCAGGCTCTGAGGCTTCCTACATGCAAGAATTCATTTCAGGTAAGGGCAGTTACTTTACAGCTCAAACGACCTACATCGTTCACAAAGCTCACACGTTTTGGATCTTACCAGGCAAGCATTGGATGTTAGAGGACCAGTACTTTGTATCAGTTTCAGAAGCAGATTTGGACTACATATGGTCCGTCTGTGTACGAAAAACCGTTCTATGGTCTTGGCACACTCAGATTTCCTGCTGTCTTAGAGACTCTAGAAAGCAAGAGCGTGCTTCTTGTTCTAAAGCAGAGTGTGATCAATCGATGAGAACACTGCTGTGTGTTTCACTTCAGAAATGGAGTTAAATCCCAGGCTCTGTGTCTTCCTACAAGCTAGACTTCCTTTCAGGTAAGGGCAGTTTCTTTATAGCTCAAAAAACTACATCGTTCAGGAAGCTCACACATTTCAGATCTTACCTGACAAGCATTGGATGTTAGAAGACCTGTGGTTTGTTTCAGTTTCAGAAGGAGAGTTAAACTAGATATGTTCCGTATTTGTAGGAAACACCATTCTTTTGTTCTGAGCACACACATGTTTCCTGCTGTATTAGAGACTCTAGAAAGCAAGAGCATGCTTCTTGCTCTAAAGCAGAGTGTGATCAATGGATGAGAACTCTGCTGTGTGTTTCACTTCAGATGGAGTTAAATCCCAGGCTATGAGTCTTCCTACAGGCAAGACTTTATTTCAGGTAAGGGCAGTTACTTTACAGCTCAAACGAACTACATCGTTCACGAAACTCACATGTTTTTTATGTTACCTGACAAGCATTGGATGTTAGAGGACCTGTGGTTTGTTTCAGTTTCAGAAGCAGAGTTAAACTAGATATGTTCCATATTTGTAGGAAACACCATTCTTTTGTTTTGTGCACACACAGTTTTCCTGCTGTATTAGAGACTGTGGAAAGCAAGAACATGCTTCTTGCTCTAAAGCAGAGTGTGATCCGTGGATGAGAACTATGCTGTGTGTTTCCCTTCAGAAATGGAGTTAAATCCCAGGCTCTGTGTCTTCCTACAAGCAATACTTCGTTTCAGGTAAGGGCAGTCACTTTTCAGAGCAAAACAACTACATTGTTCACGAAGCTCACACGTTTCTCATCTTAACAGACAAGCATTGGATTTTAGAGGACCAGTGCTTTGTATCAATTTCAGAAGCAGAGTTGGACTAGATAAGGTCCGCATGTGTAGGAAACACCGTTCTTTTGTTCTCAGCACATTCAGTTTTCCTGCAGTATTAGAGACTCTAGAAAGCAACAGCATGCTTCTTGCTCTAAAGCAGAGTGTGATCCATGGATGAGAACTATGCTGTGTGTTTCCCTTTAGAAATGGAGTTAAATCCCAGGCTCTGTGTCTTCCTACAAGCAAGACTTCGTTTCAGGTAAGGGCAGACACTTTTCAGCTCAAACGAACTACATCGTTCACGAAGCTCACACGTTTCTCAACTTAACAGACAAGCATTGGATGTGAGAGGACCAGTGGTTTGTATGAGTTTCAGAAGCAGAGATGGACTGGATATGGTCCGTATGTGTAGGAAACACCGTTCTTTTGTTCTCAGCACACTCACGTTTCCTGTTGTGTTAGAGATACTAGAAAGCAAGAGCGTGCTTCTTGTTCTAAAGCAGAGTGTGATCAATGGGTGAGAACAGTGCTCTGCGTTTCACTAAGAAATGGAATTAAATCCCAGGCTCTGAGTCTTCCTACACGCAAGACTTCCTTTCAGGTAATTGCAGTTTCTTTATTGCTCAAAGGAACTACATCATTGATGAAGATCACACGTTTGTCATCTTAACTGACAAGCATTGGATGTTAGAGGACCAGTGCTTTCTATCAGTTACAGAAGCAGATTTGGACTACATATGGTCAGTATGTGTAGGCAACATCGTTCTTTTGTTCTCAGCACACTCACGTTTCATGCTGTCTTAGAGCCTCTAGAAAGCAAGAGCGTGCTTCTTGCTCTAAAGCAGAGTTTGATCAATGGATGAGAACTCTGCTGTGTGTTTCACTTCATAAATGGAGTTAAATCCCAGGCTCTGAGTCTTCCTACATGCAAGACTTCATTTCAGGTAATGGCAGTCACTTTTCAGATCAAACGAACTACATCGTTCACGAAGCTCACACGTTTCTCATCTTAACAGACAAGCATTGGATGTTAGAGGACCAGTGCTTTGTATCAGTTTCAGAAGCAGAGTTGGACTAGATATGGTCCGTATGTGTAGGAAACACCGTTCTTTTGTTCTCAGCACACTCACGTTTCCTGCTGTGTTAGAGACTCTAGAAAGCAAGAGCGTGCTTTGTGCTCTAAAGCAGAGCGTGATCAATAAATGAGAACTCTGCTGTGTGTTTCACTTCAGAAATGGAGTTAAATCCCAGGCTCTGAGGCTTCCTACATGCAAGAATTCATTTCAGGTAAGGGCAGTTACTTTACAGCTCAAACACCTAAATCGTTCACAAAGCTCACACGTTTCGGATCTTACCTGACAAGCATTGGATTTTAGAGGACCAGTGCTTTGTATCAGTTTCAGAAGCAGATTTGGACTACATATGGTTGGTCTGTGTAGGAAAAACCGTTCTTTGGTCTCGGCACACTCAAATTTCCTGCTGTATTAGAGACTCTATAAAGCAAGAGAGTGCATCTCGCTCTAAAGCAGAGTGTGATCCATGGACGAGAACTCTGCTGTGTGTTTCCCTTCAGAAATGGAGTTAAATCCCAGGCTCTGTGTCTTCCTACAAGCAAGACTTCATTTCAGGTAAGGGCAGTCACTTTTCAGCTCAAACGAACTACATAGTTCACGAAGCTCACACGTTTCAGATCTTACCTGACAAGCATTGGATGTTAGAGGACCTGTGGTTTGTTTCAGTTTCAGTTGCAGAGTTAAACTAGATATGTTCCATATTTGTAGGAAACACCGTTCATTTGTTCTGAGCACACTCATGTTTCCTGCTGTATTAGAGACTCTAGAAAGCAAGAGCATGCTTCTTGCTCTAAAGCAGAGTGTGATCCATGGATGAGAACTATGCTGTGTGTTTCCCTTCAGAAATGGTGATAAATCCCAGGCTCTGTGTCTTCCTACAAGCAAGCCATCGTTTCAGGTAAGGGCAGTAACTTTTCAGCTCAAACGAACTACATCGTTCACGAAGCTAACACGATTCTCATCTTAAGAGACAAGCATTGGATGTTAGAGGACCAGTGCTTTGTATCAGTTTCAGTAGCAGATTTGGACTAGATATGGTCCGTATGTGTGGGAAACACCATTCTTTTGTTCTCAGCACACTCACGTTTCTTGCTGTGTTAGAGACTCTAGAAAGCAAGAGCGTGCTTCTTGCTCTAAAGCAGAGTTTGATCAATAGATGAGAATTCTGCTGTGTGTTTCACTTCAGAAATGGAGTTAAATCCCAGGCTCTGAAGCTTCCTACATGCAAGAATTCATTTCAGGTAAGGGCAGTTACTTTACAGCTCAAACGACCTACATCGTTCACAAAGCTCACACGTTTTGGATCTTACCAGGCAAGCATTGGATGTTAGAGGACCAGTACTTTGTATCAGTTTCAGAAGCAGATTTGGAGTACATATGGTCCGTCTGTGTACGAAAAACCGTTCTATGGTCTTGGCACACTCAGATTTCCTGCTGTCTTGGAGACTCTAGAAAGCAAGAGCGTGCTTCTTGCTCTAAAGCAGAGTTTGATCAATAAATGAGAATTCTGCTTTGTGTTTCACTTCAGAAATGGAGTTAAATCCCAGGCTCTGAAGCTTCCTACATGCAAGACTTCCTTTCAGGTAAGGGCAGTTTCTTTATAGCTCAAAAAACTACATCGTTCAGGAAGCTCACGCATTTCAGATCTTACCTGACAAGCATTGGATGTTAGAGGACTTGTGGTTTGTTTCAGTTTCAGAAGCAGAGTTAAACTAGATATGTTCCGTATTTGTAGGAAACACCATTCTTTTGTTCTGAGCACACACAGGTTTCCTGCTGTATTAGAGACTCTAGAAAGCAAGAGCATGCCTCTTGCTCTAAAGCAGAGTGTGATCAATGGATGAGAACTCTGCTGTGTGTTTCACTTCAGATGGAGTTAAATCCCAGGCTATGAGTCTTCCTACATGCAAGACTTTATATCAGGTAAGGGCAGTTACTTTACAGCTCAAACGAACTACATCGTTCACGAAACTCACACGGTTTTTATGTTACCTGAAAAGCATTGGATGTTAGAGGACCTGTGGTTTGTTTCAGTTTCATAAGCAGAGTAAAACTAGATATGTTCCATATTTGTAGGAAACACCATTCTTTTGTTTTGTGCACACACAGTTTTCCTGCTGTATTAGAGACTGTGGAAAGCAAGAACATGCTTCTTGCTCTAAAGCAGAGTGTGATCCGTGGATGAGAACTATGCTGTGTGTTTCCCTTCAGAAATGGAGTTAAATCCCAGGCTCTGTGTCTTCCTACAAGCAAGACTTCGTTTCAGGTAAGGGCAGACACTTTTCAGCTCAAACGAACTACATCATTCACGAAGCTCACACGTTTCTCAACTTAACAGACAAGCATTGGATGTGAGAGGACCAGTGGTTTGTATGAGTTTCAGAAGCAGAGATGGACTGGATATGGTCCGTATGTGTAGGAAACACCGTTCTTTTGTTCTCAGCACACTCACGTTTCCTGTTGTGTTAGAGATACTAGAAAGCAAGAGCGTGCTTCTTGTTCTAAAGCAGAGTGTGATCAATGGGTGAGAACAGTGCTCTGCGTTTCACTAAGAAATGGAATTAAATCCCAGGCTCTTAGTCTTCCTACACGCAAGACTTCCTTTCAGGTAATTGCAGTTTCTTTATTGCTCAAAGGAACTACATCATTGATGAAGATCACACGTTTGTCATCTTAACTGACAAGCATTGGATGTTAGAGGACCAGTGCTTTCTATCAGTTACAGAAGCAGATTTGGACTACATATGGTCAGTATGTGTAGGCAACATCGTTCTTTTGTTCTCAGCACACTCACGTTTCATGCTGTCTTAGAGCCTCTAGAAAGCAAGAGCGTGCTTCTTGCTCTAAAGCAGAGTTTGATCAATGGATGAGAACTCTGCTGTGTGTTTCACTTCATAAATGGAGTTAAATCCCAGGCTCTGAGTCTTCCTACATGCAAGACTTCATTTCAGGTAAAGGCAGTTTCTTTACAGCTCAAACGAACTACATCGTTCACAAAACTCACACGTTTTGGATCTTACCTGACAAGCATTGGATGTTAGAGGACCTGTGGTTTGTTTCAGTATCAGAAGCAGAGTTAAACTAGATATGTTCCATATTTGTACGAACCACCGTTCTTCTGTACTGTGCACACTCAGGTTTCCTGCTGTATTAGAGACTGTAGAAAGCAAGAGCATGCTTCTTGGTCTACAGCAGATTGTGATCCATGGATGAGAACTATGCTGTGTGTTTCCCTTCAGAAATGGAGTAAAAACCCAGGCTCTGTGTTTCCTACATGCAAGACTTCGTTTCAGGTAATGGCAGTCACTTTTCAGATCAAACGAACTACATCGTTCACGAAGCTCACACGTTTCTCATCTTAACAGACAAGCATTGGATGTTAGAGGACCAGTGCTTTGTATCAGTTTCAGAAGCAGAGTTGGACTAGATGTGGTCCGTATGTGTAGGAAACACCGTTTTTTGTTCTCAGCACACTCACGTTTCCTGCTGTGTTAGAGACTCTAGAAAGCAAGAGCGTGCTTCGTGCTCTAAAGCAGAGCGTGATCAATAAATGAGAACTCTGCTGTGTGTTTCACTTCAGAAATGGAGTTAAATCCCAGGCTCTGAGGCTTCCTACATGCAAGAATTCATTTCAGGTAAGGGCAGTTACTTTACAGCTCAAACACCTAAATCGTTCACAAAGCTCACACGTTTCGGATCTTACCTGACAAGCATTGGATTTTAGAGGACCAGTGCTTTGTATCAGTTTCAGAAGCAGATTTGGACTACATATGGTTGGTCTGTGTAGGAAAAACCGTTCTTTGGTCTCGGCACACTCAAATTTCCTGCTGTATTAGAGACTCTATAAAGCAAGAGAGTGCATCTCGCTCTAAAGCAGAGTGTGATCCATGGACGAGAACTCTGCTGTGTGTTTCCCTTCAGAAATGGAGTTAAATCCCAGGCTCTGTGTCTTCCTACAAGCAAGACTTCATTTCAGGTAAGGGCAGTCACTTTTCAGCTCAAACGAACTACATAGTTCACGAAGCTCACACGTTTCAGATCTTACCTGACAAGCATTGGATGTTAGAGGACCTGTGGTTTGTTTCAGTTTCAGTTGCAGAGTTAAACTAGATATGTTCCATATTTGTAGGATACACCGTTCATTTGTTCTGAGCACACTCATGTTTCCTGCTGTATTAGAGACTCTAGAAAGCAAGAGCATGCTTCTTGCTCTAAAGCAGAGTGTGATCCATGGATGAGAACTATGCTGTGTGTTTCCCTTCAGAAATGGTGATAAATCCCAGGCTCTGTGTCTTCCTACAAGCAAGCCATCGTTTCAGGTAAGGGCAGTAACTTTTCAGCTCAAACGAACTACATCGTTCACGAAGCTAACACGATTCTCATCTTAAGAGACAAGCATTGGATGTTAGAGGACCAGTGCTTTGTATCAGTTTCAGTAGCAGATTTGGACTAGATATGGTCCGTATGTGTGGGAAACACCATTCTTTTGTTCTCAGCACACTCACGTTTCTTGCTGTGTTAGAGACTCTAGAAAGCAAGAGCGTGCTTCTTGCTCTAAAGCAGAGTTTGATCAATAGATGAGAATTCTGCTGTGTGTTTCACTTCAGAAATGGAGTTAAATCCCAGGCTCTGAAGCTTCCTACATGCAAGAATTCATTTCAGGTAAGGGCAGTTACTTTACAGCTCAAACGACCTACATCGTTCACAAAGCTCACACGTTTTGGATCTTACCAGGCAAGCATTGGATGTTAGAGGACCAGTACTTTGTATCAGTTTCAGAAGCAGATTTGGAGTACATATGGTCCGTCTGTGTACGAAAAACCGTTCTATGGTCTTGGCACACTCAGATTTCCTGCTGTCTTGGAGACTCTAGAAAGCAAGAGCGTGCTTCTTGCTCTAAAGCAGAGTTTGATCAATAAATGAGAATTCTGCTTTGTGTTTCACTTCAGAAATGGAGTTAAATCCCAGGCTCTGAAGCTTCCTACATGCAAGACTTCCTTTCAGGTAAGGGCAGTTTCTTTATAGCTCAAAAAACTACATCGTTCAGGAAGCTCACGCATTTCAGATCTTACCTGACAAGCATTGGATGTTAGAGGACTTGTGGTTTGTTTCAGTTTCAGAAGCAGAGTTAAACTAGATATGTTCCGTATTTGTAGGAAACACCATTCTTTTGTTCTGAGCACACACAGGTTTCCTGCTGTATTAGAGACTCTAGAAAGCAAGAGCATGCCTCTTGCTCTAAAGCAGAGTGTGATCAATGGATGAGAACTCTGCTGTGTGTTTCACTTCAGATGGAGTTAAATCCCAGGCTATGAGTCTTCCTACATGCAAGACTTTATATCAGGTAAGGGCAGTTACTTTACAGCTCAAACGAACTACATCGTTCACGAAACTCACACGGTTTTTATGTTACCTGAAAAGCATTGGATGTTAGAGGACCTGTGGTTTGTTTCAGTTTCATAAGCAGAGTAAAACTAGATATGTTCCATATTTGTAGGAAACACCATTCTTTTGTTTTGTGCACACACAGTTTTCCTGCTGTATTAGAGACTGTGGAAAGCAAGAACATGCTTCTTGCTCTAAAGCAGAGTGTGATCCGTGGATGAGAACTATGCTGTGTGTTTCCCTTCAGAAATGGAGTTAAATCCCAGGCTCTGTGTCTTCCTACAAGCAATACTTCGTTTCAGGTAAGGGCAGTCACTTTTCAGAGCAAAACAACTACATTGTTCACGAAGCTCACACGTTTCTCATCTTAACAGACAAGCATTGGATTTTAGAGGACCAGTGCTTTGTATCAATTTCAGAAGCAGAGTTGGACTAGATAAGGTCCGCATGTGTAGGAAACACCGTTCTTTTGTTCTCAGCACATTCAGTTTTCCTGCAGTATTAGAGACTCTAGAAAGCAACAGCATGCTTCTTGCTCTAAAGCAGAGTTTGATCCATGGATGAGAACTATGCTGTGTGTTTCCCTTTAGAAATGGAGTTAAATCCCAGGCTCTGTGTCTTCCTACAAGCAAGACTTCGTTTCAGGTAAGGGCAGACACTTTTCAGCTCAAACGAACTACATCGTTCACGAAGCTCACACGTTTCTCAACTTAACAGACAAGCATTGGATGTGAGAGGACCAGTGGTTTGTATGAGTTTCAGAAGCAGAGATGGACTGGATATGGTCCGTATGTGTAGGAAACACCGTTCTTTTGTTCTCAGCACACTCACGTTTCCTGTTGTGTTAGAGATACTAGAAAGCAAGAGCGTGCTTCTTGTTCTAAAGCAGAGTGTGATCAATGGGTGAGAACAGTGCTCTGCGTTTCACTAAGAAATGGAATTAAATCCCAGGCTCTGAGTCTTCCTACACGCAAGACTTCCTTTCAGGTAATTGCAGTTTCTTTATCGCTCAAAGGAACTACATCATTGATGAAGATCACACGTTTGTCATCTTAACTGACAAGCATTGGATGTTAGAGGACCAGTGCTTTCTATCAGTTACAGAAGCAGATTTGGACTACATATGGTCAGTATGTGTAGGAAACACCGTTTTTTGTTCTCAGCACACTCACGTTTCCTGCTGTGTTAGAGACTCTAGAAAGCAAGAGCGTGCTTCGTGCTCTAAAGCAGAGCGTGATCAATAAATGAGAACTCTGCTGTGTGTTTCACTTCAGAAATGGAGTTAAATCCCAGGCTCTGAGGCTTCCTACATGCAAGAATTCATTTCAGGTAAGGGCAGTTACTTTACAGCTCAAACACCTAAATCGTTCACAAAGCTCACACGTTTCGGATCTTACCTGACAAGCATTGGATTTTAGAGGACCAGTGCTTTGTATCAGTTTCAGAAGCAGATTTGGACTACATATGGTTGGTCTGTGTAGGAAAAACCGTTCTTTGGTCTCGGCACACTCAAATTTCCTGCTGTATTAGAGACTCTATAAAGCAAGAGAGTGCATCTCGCTCTAAAGCAGAGTGTGATCCATGGACGAGAACTCTGCTGTGTGTTTCCCTTCAGAAATGGAGTTAAATCCCAGGCTCTGTGTCTTCCTACAAGCAAGACTTCATTTCAGGTAAGGGCAGTCACTTTTCAGCTCAAACGAACTACATAGTTCACGAAGCTCACACGTTTCAGATCTTACCTGACAAGCATTGGATGTTAGAGGACCTGTGGTTTGTTTCAGTTTCAGTTGCAGAGTTAAACTAGATATGTTCCATATTTGTAGGATACACCGTTCATTTGTTCTGAGCACACTCATGTTTCCTGCTGTATTAGAGACTCTAGAAAGCAAGAGCATGCTTCTTGCTCTAAAGCAGAGTGTGATCCATGGATGAGAACTATGCTGTGTGTTTCCCTTCAGAAATGGTGATAAATCCCAGGCTCTGTGTCTTCCTACAAGCAAGCCATCGTTTCAGGTAAGGGCAGTAACTTTTCAGCTCAAACGAACTACATCGTTCACGAAGCTAACACGATTCTCATCTTAAGAGACAAGCATTGGATGTTAGAGGACCAGTGCTTTGTATCAGTTTCAGTAGCAGATTTGGACTAGATATGGTCCGTATGTGTGGGAAACACCATTCTTTTGTTCTCAGCACACTCACGTTTCTTGCTGTGTTAGAGACTCTAGAAAGCAAGAGCGTGCTTCTTGCTCTAAAGCAGAGTTTGATCAATAGATGAGAATTCTGCTGTGTGTTTCACTTCAGAAATGGAGTTAAATCCCAGGCTCTGAAGCTTCCTACATGCAAGAATTCATTTCAGGTAAGGGCAGTTACTTTACAGCTCAAACGACCTACATCGTTCACAAAGCTCACACGTTTTGGATCTTACCAGGCAAGCATTGGATGTTAGAGGACCAGTACTTTGTATCAGTTTCAGAAGCAGATTTGGAGTACATATGGTCCGTCTGTGTACGAAAAACCGTTCTATGGTCTTGGCACACTCAGATTTCCTGCTGTCTTGGAGACTCTAGAAAGCAAGAGCGTGCTTCTTGCTCTAAAGCAGAGTTTGATCAATAAATGAGAATTCTGCTTTGTGTTTCACTTCAGAAATGGAGTTAAATCCCAGGCTCTGAAGCTTCCTACATGCAAGACTTCCTTTCAGGTAAGGGCAGTTTCTTTATAGCTCAAAAAACTACATCGTTCAGGAAGCTCACGCATTTCAGATCTTACCTGACAAGCATTGGATGTTAGAGGAATTGTGGTTTGTTTCAGTTTCAGAAGCAGAGTTAAACTAGATATGTTCCGTATTTGTAGGAAACACCATTCTTTTGTTCTGAGCACACACAGGTTTCCTGCTGTATTAGAGACTCTAGAAAGCAAGAGCATGCCTCTTGCTCTAAAGCAGAGTGTGATCAATGGATGAGAACTCTGCTGTGTGTTTCACTTCAGATGGAGTTAAATCCCAGGCTATGAGTCTTCCTACATGCAAGACTTTATATCAGGTAAGGGCAGTTACTTTACAGCTCAAACGAACTACATCGTTCACGAAACTCACACGGTTTTTATGTTACCTGAAAAGCATTGGATGTTAGAGGACCTGTGGTTTGTTTCAGTTTCATAAGCAGAGTAAAACTAGATATGTTCCATATTTGTAGGAAACACCATTCTTTTGTTTTGTGCACACACAGTTTTCCTGCTGTATTAGAGACTGTGGAAAGCAAGAACATGCTTCTTGCTCTAAAGCAGAGTGTGATCCGTGGATGAGAACTATGCTGTGTGTTTCCCTTCAGAAATGGAGTTAAATCCCAGGCTCTGTGTCTTCCTACAAGCAATACTTCGTTTCAGGTAAGGGCAGTCACTTTTCAGAGCAAAACAACTACATTGTTCACGAAGCTCACACGTTTCTCATCTTAACAGACAAGCATTGGATTTTAGAGGACCAGTGCTTTGTATCAATTTCAGAAGCAGAGTTGGACTAGATAAGGTCCGCATGTGTAGGAAACACCGTTCTTTTGTTCTCAGCACATTCAGTTTTCCTGCAGTATTAGAGACTCTAGAAAGCAACAGCATGCTTCTTGCTCTAAAGCAGAGTTTGATCCATGGATGAGAACTATGCTGTGTGTTTCCCTTTAGAAATGGAGTTAAATCCCAGGCTCTGTGTCTTCCTACAAGCAAGACTTCGTTTCAGGTAAGGGCAGACACTTTTCAGCTCAAACGAACTACATCGTTCACGAAGCTCACACGTTTCTCAACTTAACAGACAAGCATTGGATGTGAGAGGACCAGTGGTTTGTATGAGTTTCAGAAGCAGAGATGGACTGGATATGGTCCGTATGTGTAGGAAACACCGTTCTTTTGTTCTCAGCACACTCACGTTTCCTGTTGTGTTAGAGATACTAGAAAGCAAGAGCGTGCTTCTTGTTCTAAAGCAGAGTGTGATCAATGGGTGAGAACAGTGCTCTGCGTTTCACTAAGAAATGGAATTAAATCCCAGGCTCTGAGTCTTCCTACACGCAAGACTTCCTTTCAGGTAATTGCAGTTTCTTTATCGCTCAAAGGAACTACATCATTGATGAAGATCACACGTTTGTCATCTTAACTGACAAGCATTGGATGTTAGAGGACCAGTGCTTTCTATCAGTTACAGAAGCAGATTTGGACTACATATGGTCAGTATGTGTAGGCAACATCGTTCTTTTGTTCTCAGCACACTCACGTTTCATGCTGTCTTAGAGCCTCTAGAAAGCAAGAGCGTGCTTCTTGCTCTAAAGCAGAGTTTGATCAATGGATGAGAACTCTGCTGTGTGTTTCACTTCATAAATGGAGTTAAATCCCAGGCTCTGAGTCTTCCTACATGCAAGACTTCATTTCAGGTAAAGGCAGTTTCTTTACAGCTCAAACGAACTACATCGTTCACAAAACTCACACGTTTTGGATCTTACCTGACAAGCATTGGATGTTAGAGGACCTGTGGTTTGTTTCAGTATCAGAAGCAGAGTTAAACTAGATATGTTCCATATTTGTACGAACCACCGTTCTTCTGTACTGTGCACACTCAGGTTTCCTGCTGTATTAGAGACTGTAGAAAGCAAGAGCATGCTTCTTGGTCTACAGCAGATTGTGATCCATGGATGAGAACTATGCTGTGTGTTTCCCTTCAGAAATGGAGTAAAAACCCAGGCTCTGTGTTTCCTACATGCAAGACTTCGTTTCAGGTAATGGCAGTCACTTTTCAGATCAAACGAACTACATCGTTCACGAAGCTCACACGTTTCTCATCTTAACAGACAAGCATTGGATGTTAGAGGACCAGTGCTTTGTATCAGTTTCAGAAGCAGAGTTGGACTAGATATGGTCCGTATGTGTAGGAAACACCGTTCTTTTGTTCTCAGCACACTCACGTTTCCTGCTGTGTTAGAGACTCTAGAAAGCAAGAGCGTGCTTCGTGCTCTAAAGCAGAGCGTGATCAATAAATGAGAACTCTGCTGTGTGTTTCACTTCAGAAATGGAGTTAAATCCCAGGCTCTGAGGCTTCCTACATGCAAGAATTCATTTCAGGTAAGGGCAGTTACTTTACAGCTCAAACACCTAAATCGTTCACAAAGCTCACACGTTTCGGATCTTACCTGACAAGCATTGGATTTTAGAGGACCAGTGCTTTGTATCAGTTTCAGAAGCAGATTTGGAGTACATATGGTTGGTCTGTGGAGGAAAAACCGTTCTTTGGTCTCGGCACACTCAAATTTCCTGCTGTATTAGAGACTCTATAAAGCAAGAGAGTGCATCTCGCTCTAAAGCAGAGTGTGATCCATGGACGAGAACTCTGCTGTGTGTTTCCCTTCAGAAATGGAGTTAAATCCCAGGCTCTGTGTCTTCCTACAAGCAAGACTTCATTTCAGGTAAGGGCAGTCACTTTTCAGCTCAAACGAACTACATAGTTCACGAAGCTCACACGTTTCAGATCTTACCTGACAAGCATTGGATGTTAGAGGACCTGTGGTTTGTTTCAGTTTCAGTTGCAGAGTTAAACTAGATATGTTCCATATTTGTAGGATACACCGTTCATTTGTTCTGAGCACACTCATGTTTCCTGCTGTATTAGAGACTCTAGAAAGCAAGAGCATGCTTCTTGCTCTAAAGCAGAGTGTGATCCATGGATGAGAACTATGCTGTGTGTTTCCCTTCAGAAATGGTGATAAATCCCAGGCTCTGTGTCTTCCTACAAGCAAGCCATCGTTTCAGGTAAGGGCAGTAACTTTTCAGCTCAAACGAACTACATCGTTCACGAAGCTAACACGATTCTCATCTTAAGAGACAAGCATTGGATGTTAGAGGACCAGTGCTTTGTATCAGTTTCAGTAGCAGATTTGGACTAGATATGGTCCGTATGTGTGGGAAACACCATTCTTTTGTTCTCAGCACACTCACGTTTCTTGCTGTGTTAGAGACTCTAGAAAGCAAGAGCGTGCTTCTTGCTCTAAAGCAGAGTTTGATCAATAGATGAGAATTCTGCTGTGTGTTTCACTTCAGAAATGGAGTTAAATCCCAGGCTCTGAAGCTTCCTACATGCAAGAATTCATTTCAGGTAAGGGCAGTTACTTTACAGCTCAAACGACCTACATCGTTCACAAAGCTCACACGTTTTGGATCTTACCAGGCAAGCATTGGATGTTAGAGGACCAGTACTTTGTATCAGTTTCAGAAGCAGATTTGGAGTACATATGGTCCGTCTGTGTACGAAAAACCGTTCTATGGTCTTGGCACACTCAGATTTCCTGCTGTCTTGGAGACTCTAGAAAGCAAGAGCGTGCTTCTTGCTCTAAAGCAGAGTTTGATCAATAAATGAGAATTCTGCTTTGTGTTTCACTTCAGAAATGGAGTTAAATCCCAGGCTCTGAAGCTTCCTACATGCAAGACTTCCTTTCAGGTAAGGGCAGTTTCTTTATAGCTCAAAAAACTACATCGTTCAGGAAGCTCACGCATTTCAGATCTTACCTGACAAGCATTGGATGTTAGAGGACTTGTGGTTTGTTTCAGTTTCAGAAGCAGAGTTAAACTAGATATGTTCCGTATTTGTAGGAAACACCATTCTTTTGTTCTGAGCACACACAGGTTTCCTGCTGTATTAGAGACTCTAGAAAGCAAGAGCATGCCTCTTGCTCTAAAGCAGAGTGTGATCAATGGATGAGAACTCTGCTGTGTGTTTCACTTCAGATGGAGTTAAATCCCAGGCTATGAGTCTTCCTACATGCAAGACTTTATATCAGGTAAGGGCAGTTACTTTACAGCTCAAACGAACTACATCGTTCACGAAACTCACACGGTTTTTATGTTACCTGAAAAGCATTGGATGTTAGAGGACCTGTGGTTTGTTTCAGTTTCATAAGCAGAGTAAAACTAGATATGTTCCATATTTGTAGGAAACACCATTCTTTTGTTTTGTGCACACACAGTTTTCCTGCTGTATTAGAGACTGTGGAAAGCAAGAACATGCTTCTTGCTCTAAAGCAGAGTGTGATCCGTGGATGAGAACTATGCTGTGTGTTTCCCTTCAGAAATGGAGTTAAATCCCAGGCTCTGTGTCTTCCTACAAGCAATACTTCGTTTCAGGTAAGGGCAGTCACTTTTCAGAGCAAAACAACTACATTGTTCACGAAGCTCACACGTTTCTCATCTTAACAGACAAGCATTGGATTTTAGAGGACCAGTGCTTTGTATCAATTTCAGAAGCAGAGTTGGACTAGATAAGGTCCGCATGTGTAGGAAACACCGTTCTTTTGTTCTCAGCACATTCAGTTTTCCTGCAGTATTAGAGACTCTAGAAAGCAACAGCATGCTTCTTGCTCTAAAGCAGAGTTTGATCCATGGATGAGAACTATGCTGTGTGTTTCCCTTTAGAAATGGAGTTAAATCCCAGGCTCTGTGTCTTCCTACAAGCAAGACTTCGTTTCAGGTAAGGGCAGACACTTTTCAGCTCAAACGAACTACATCGTTCACGAAGCTCACACGTTTCTCAACTTAACAGACAAGCATTGGATGTGAGAGGACCAGTGGTTTGTATGAGTTTCAGAAGCAGAGATGGACTGGATATGGTCCGTATGTGTAGGAAACACCGTTCTTTTGTTCTCAGCACACTCACGTTTCCTGTTGTGTTAGAGATACTAGAAAGCAAGAGCGTGCTTCTTGTTCTAAAGCAGAGTGTGATCAATGGGTGAGAACAGTGCTCTGCGTTTCACTAAGAAATGGAATTAAATCCCAGGCTCTGAGTCTTCCTACACGCAAGACTTCCTTTCAGGTAATTGCAGTTTCTTTATCGCTCAAAGGAACTACATCATTGATGAAGATCACACGTTTGTCATCTTAACTGACAAGCATTGGATGTTAGAGGACCAGTGCTTTCTATCAGTTACAGAAGCAGATTTGGACTACATATGGTCAGTATGTGTAGGCAACATCGTTCTTTTGTTCTCAGCACACTCACGTTTCATGCTGTCTTAGAGCCTCTAGAAAGCAAGAGCGTGCTTCTTGCTCTAAAGCAGAGTTTGATCAATGGATGAGAACTCTGCTGTGTGTTTCACTTCATAAATGGAGTTAAATCCCAGGCTCTGAGTCTTCCTACATGCAAGACTTCATTTCAGGTAAAGGCAGTTTCTTTACAGCTCAAACGAACTACATCGTTCACAAAACTCACACGTTTTGGATCTTACCTGACAAGCATTGGATGTTAGAGGACCTGTGGTTTGTTTCAGTATCAGAAGCAGAGTTAAACTAGATATGTTCCATATTTGTACGAACCACCGTTCTTCTGTACTGTGCACACTCAGGTTTCCTGCTGTATTAGAGACTGTAGAAAGCAAGAGCATGCTTCTTGGTCTACAGCAGATTGTGATCCATGGATGAGAACTATGCTGTGTGTTTCCCTTCAGAAATGGAGTAAAAACCCAGGCTCTGTGTTTCCTACATGCAAGACTTCGTTTCAGGTAATGGCAGTCACTTTTCAGATCAAACGAACTACATCGTTCACAAAGCTCACACGTTTCTCATCTTAACAGACAAGCATTGGATGTTAGAGGACCAGTGCGTTGTATCAGTTTCAGAAGCAGAGTTGGACTAGATATGGTCCGTATGTGTAGGAAACACCGTTCTTTTGTTCTCAGCACACTCACGTTTCCTGCTGTGTTAGAGACTCTAGAAAGCAAGAGCGTGCTTCGTGCTCTAAAGCAGAGCGTGATCAATAAATGAGAACTCTGCTGTGTGTTTCACTTCAGAAATGGAGTTAAATCCCAGGCTCTGAGGCTTCCTACATGCAAGAATTCATTTCAGGTAAGGGCAGTTACTTTACAGCTCAAACACCTAAATCGTTCACAAAGCTCACACGTTTCGGATCTTACCTGACAAGCATTGGATTTTAGAGGACCAGTGCTTTGTATCAGTTTCAGAAGCAGATTTGGAGTACATATGGTTGGTCTGTGGAGGAAAAACCGTTCTTTGGTCTCGGCACACTCAAATTTCCTGCTGTATTAGAGACTCTATAAAGCAAGAGAGTGCATCTCGCTCTAAAGCAGAGTGTGATCCATGGACGAGAACTCTGCTGTGTGTTTCCCTTCAGAAATGGAGTTAAATCCCAGGCTCTGTGTCTTCCTACAAGCAAGACTTCATTTCAGGTAAGGGCAGTCACTTTTCAGCTCAAACGAACTACATAGTTCACGAAGCTCACACGTTTCAGATCTTACCTGACAAGCATTGGATGTTAGAGGACCTGTGGTTTGTTTCAGTTTCAGTTGCAGAGTTAAACTAGATATGTTCCATATTTGTAGGAAACACCGTTCATTTGTTCTGAGCACACTCATGTTTCCTGCTGTATTAGAGACTCTAGAAAGCAAGAGCATGCTTCTTGCTCTAAAGCAGAGTGTGATCCATGGATGAGAACTATGCTGTGTGTTTCCCTTCAGAAATGGTGATAAATCCCAGGCTCTGTGTCTTCCTACAAGCAAGCCATCGTTTCAGGTAAGGGCAGTAACTTTTCAGCTCAAACGAACTACATCGTTCACGAAGCTAACACGATTCTCATCTTAAGAGACAAGCATTGGATGTTAGAGGACCAGTGCTTTGTATCAGTTTCAGTAGCAGATTTGGACTAGATATGGTCCGTATGTGTGGGAAACACCATTCTTTTGTTCTCAGCACACTCACGTTTCTTGCTGTGTTAGAGACTCTAGAAAGCAAGAGCGTGCTTCTTGCTCTAAAGCAGAGTTTGATCAATAGATGAGAATTCTGCTGTGTGTTTCACTTCAGAAATGGAGTTAAATCCCAGGCTCTGAAGCTTCCTACATGCAAGAATTCATTTCAGGTAAGGGCAGTTACTTTACAGCTCAAACGACCTACATCGTTCACAAAGCTCACACGTTTTGGATCTTACCAGGCAAGCATTGGATGTTAGAGGACCAGTACTTTGTATCAGTTTCAGAAGCAGATTTGGAGTACATATGGTCCGTCTGTGTACGAAAAACCGTTCTATGGTCTTGGCACACTCAGATTTCCTGCTGTCTTGGAGACTCTAGAAAGCAAGAGCGTGCTTCTTGCTCTAAAGCAGAGTTTGATCAATAAATGAGAATTCTGCTTTGTGTTTCACTTCAGAAATGGAGTTAAATCCCAGGCTCTGAAGCTTCCTACATGCAAGACTTCCTTTCAGGTAAGGGCAGTTTCTTTATAGCTCAAAAAACTACATCGTTCAGGAAGCTCACGCATTTCAGATCTTACCTGACAAGCATTGGATGTTAGAGGACTTGTGGTTTGTTTCAGTTTCAGAAGCAGAGTTAAACTAGATATGTTCCGTATTTGTAGGAAACACCATTCTTTTGTTCTGAGCACACACAGGTTTCCTGCTGTATTAGAGACTCTAGAAAGCAAGAGCATGCTTCTTGCTCTAAAGCAGAGTGTGATCAATGGATGAGAACTCTGCTGTGTGTTTCACTTCAGATGGAGTTAAATCCCAGGCTATGAGTCTTCCTACATGCAAGACTTTATTTCAGGTAAGGGCAGTTACTTTACAGCTCAAACGAACTACATCGTTCACGAAACTCACACGTTTTTTATGTTACCTGAAAAGCATTGGATGTTAGAGGACCTGTGGTTTGTTTCAGTTTCATAAGCAGAGTAAAACTAGATATGTTCCATATTTGTAGGAAACACCATTCTTTTGTTCTGTGCACACACAGTTTTCCTGCTGTATTAGAGACTGTGGAAAGCAAGAACATGCTTCTTGCTCTAAAGCAGAGTGTGATCCGTGGATGAGAACTATGCTGTGTGTTTCCCTTCAGAAATGGAGTTAAATCCCAGGCTCTGTGTCTTCCTACAAGCAATACTTCGTTTCAGGTAAGGGCAGTCACTTTTCAGAGCAAAACAACTACATTGTTCACGAAGCTCACACGTTTCTCATCTTAACAGACAAGCATTGGATTTTAGAGGACCAGTGCTTTGTATCAATTTCAGAAGCAGAGTTGGACTAGATAAGGTCCGCATGTGTAGGAAACACCGTTCTTTTGTTCTCAGCACATTCAGTTTTCCTGCAGTATTAGAGACTCTAGAAAGCAACAGCATGCTTCTTGCTCTAAAGCAGAGTTTGATCCATGGATGAGAACTATGCTGTGTGTTTCCCTTTAGAAATGGAGTTAAATCCCAGGCTCTGTGTCTTCCTACAAGCAAGACTTCGTTTCAGGTAAGGGCAGACACTTTTCAGCTCAAACGAACTACATCGTTCACGAAGCTCACACGTTTCTCAACTTAACAGACAAGCATTGGATGTGAGAGGACCAGTGGTTTGTATGAGTTTCAGAAGCAGAGATGGACTGGATATGGTCCGTATGTGTAGGAAACACCGTTCTTTTGTTCTCAGCACACTCACGTTTCCTGTTGTGTTAGAGATACTAGAAAGCAAGAGCGTGCTTCTTGTTCTAAAGCAGAGTGTGATCAATGGGTGAGAACAGTGCTCTGCGTTTCACTAAGAAATGGAATTAAATCCCAGGCTCTGAGTCTTCCTACACGCAAGACTTCCTTTCAGGTAATTGCAGTTTCTTTATCGCTCAAAGGAACTACATCATTGATGAAGATCACACGTTTGTCATCTTAACTGACAAGCATTGGATGTTAGAGGACCAGTGCTTTCTATCAGTTACAGAAGCAGATTTGGACTACATATGGTCAGTATGTGTAGGCAACATCGTTCTTTTGTTCTCAGCACACTCACGTTTCATGCTGTCTTAGAGCCTCTAGAAAGCAAGAGCGTGCTTCTTGCTCTAAAGCAGAGTTTGATCAATGGATGAGAACTCTGCTGTGTGTTTCACTTCATAAATGGAGTTAAATCCCAGGCTCTGAGTCTTCCTACATGCAAGACTTCATTTCAGGTAAAGGCAGTTTCTTTACAGCTCAAACGAACTACATCGTTCACAAAACTCACACGTTTTGGATCTTACCTGACAAGCATTGGATGTTAGAGGACCTGTGGTTTGTTTCAGTATCAGAAGCAGAGTTAAACTAGATATGTTCCATATTTGTACGAACCACCGTTCTTCTGTACTGTGCACACTCAGGTTTCCTGCTGTATTAGAGACTGTAGAAAGCAAGAGCATGCTTCTTGGTCTACAGCAGATTGTGATCCATGGATGAGAACTATGCTGTGTGTTTCCCTTCAGAAATGGAGTAAAAACCCAGGCTCTGTGTTTCCTAAATGCAAGACTTCGTTTCAGGTAATGGCAGTCACTTTTCAGATCAAACGAACTACATCCTTCACGAAACTCACACGTTTCTCATCTTAACAGACAAGCATTGGATGTTAGAGGACCAGTGCTTTGTATCAGTTTCAGAAGCAGAGTTGGACTAGATATGGTCCGTATGTGTAGGAAACACCGTTCTTTTGTTCTCAGCACACTCACGTTTCCTGCTGTGTTAGAGACTCTAGAAAGCAAGAGCGTGCTTCGTGCTCTAAAGCAGAGCGTGATCAATAAATGAGAACTCTGCTGTGTGTTTCACTTCAGAAATGGAGTTAAATCCCAGGCTCTGAGGCTTCCTACATGCAAGAATTCATTTCAGGTAAGGGCAGTTACTTTACAGCTCAAACACCTAAATCGTTCACAAAGCTCACACGTTTCGGATCTTACCTGACAAGCATTGGATTTTAGAGGACCAGTGCTTTGTATCAGTTTCAGAAGCAGATTTGGACTACATATGGTTGGTCTGTGGAGGAAAAACCGTTCTTTGGTCTCGGCACACTCAAATTTCCTGCTGTATTAGAGACTCTATAAAGCAAGAGAGTGCATCTCGCTCTAAAGCAGAGTGTGATCCATGGACGAGAACTCTGCTGTGTGTTTCCCTTCAGAAATGGAGTTAAATCCCAGGCTCTGTGTCTTCCTACAAGCAAGACTTCATTTCAGGTAAGGGCAGTCACTTTTCAGCTCAAACGAACTACATAGTTCACGAAGCTCACACGTTTCAGATCTTACCTGACAAGCATTGGATGTTAGAGGACCTGTGGTTTGTTTCAGTTTCAGTTGCAGAGTTAAACTAGATATGTTCCATATTTGTAGGAAACACCGTTCATTTGTTCTGAGCACACTCATGTTTCCTGCTGTATTAGAGACTCTAGAAAGCAAGAGCATGCTTCTTGCTCTAAAGCAGAGTGTGATCCATGGATGAGAACTATGCTGTGTGTTTCCCTTCAGAAATGGTGATAAATCCCAGGCTCTGTGTCTTCCTACAAGCAAGCCATCGTTTCAGGTAAGGGCAGTAACTTTTCAGCTCAAACGAACTACATCGTTCACGAAGCTAACACGATTCTCATCTTAAGAGACAAGCATTGGATGTTAGAGGACCAGTGCTTTGTATCAGTTTCAGTAGCAGATTTGGACTAGATATGGTCCGTATGTGTGGGAAACACCATTCTTTTGTTCTCAGCACACTCACGTTTCTTGCTGTGTTAGAGACTCTAGAAAGCAAGAGCGTGCTTCTTGCTCTAAAGCAGAGTTTGATCAATAGATGAGAATTCTGCTGTGTGTTTCACTTCAGAAATGGAGTTAAATCCCAGGCTCTGAAGCTTCCTACATGCAAGAATTCATTTCAGGTAAGGGCAGTTACTTTACAGCTCAAACGACCTACATCGTTCACAAAGCTCACACGTTTTGGATCTTACCAGGCAAGCATTGGATGTTAGAGGACCAGTACTTTGTATCAGTTTCAGAAGCAGATTTGGAGTACATATGGTCCGTCTGTGTACGAAAAACCGTTCTATGGTCTTGGCACACTCAGATTTCCTGCTGTCTTGGAGACTCTAGAAAGCAAGAGCGTGCTTCTTGCTCTAAAGCAGAGTTTGATCAATAAATGAGAATTCTGCTTTGTGTTTCACTTCAGAAATGGAGTTAAATCCCAGGCTCTGAAGCTTCCTACATGCAAGACTTCCTTTCAGGTAAGGGCAGTTTCTTTATAGCTCAAAAAACTACATCGTTCAGGAAGCTCACGCATTTCAGATCTTACCTGACAAGCATTGGATGTTAGAGGACTTGTGGTTTGTTTCAGTTTCAGAAGCAGAGTTAAACTAGATATGTTCCGTATTTGTAGGAAACACCATTCTTTTGTTCTGAGCACACACAGGTTTCCTGCTGTATTAGAGACTCTAGAAAGCAAGAGCATGCTTCTTGCTCTAAAGCAGAGTGTGATCAATGGATGAGAACTCTGCTGTGTGTTTCACTTCAGATGGAGTTAAATCCCAGGCTATGAGTCTTCCTACATGCAAGACTTTATTTCAGGTAAGGGCAGTTACTTTACAGCTCAAACGAACTACATCGTTCACGAAACTCACACGTTTTTTATGTTACCTGAAAAGCATTGGATGTTAGAGGACCTGTGGTTTGTTTCAGTTTCATAAGCAGAGTTAAACTAGATATGTTCCATATTTGTAGGAAACACCATTCTTTTGTTCTGTGCACACTCAGTTTTCCTGCTGTATTAGAGACTGTAGAAAGCAAGAGCATGCTTCTTGCTCTAAAGCAGAGTGTGATCCATGGATGAGAACTATGCTGTGTGTTTCCCTTCAGAAATGGAGTTAAATCCCAGGCTCTGTGTCTTCCTACAAGCAATACTTCGTTTCAGGTAAGGGCAGTCACTTTTCAGATCAAAAGAACTACATTGTTCAAGAAGCTCACACGTTTCTCATCTTAACAGACAAGCATTGGATGTTAGAGGACCAGTGCTTTGTATCAGTTTCAGAAGCAGAGTTGGACTAGATAACGTCCGTATGTGTAGGAAACACCGTTCTTTTGTTCTCAGCACATTCAGTTTTCCTGCAGTATTAGAGACTCTAGAAAGCAACAGCATGCTTCTTGCTCTAAAGCAGAGTGTGATCCATGGATGAGAACTATGCTGTGTGTTTCCCTTCAGAAATAGAGGTAAATCCCAGGCTCTGTGTCTTCCTACAAGTAAGACTTCGTTTCAGGGAAGGGCAGTTACTTTACAGGTCAAACGACCTACATCATTCACGAAGCTCACACGTTTCTCATCTTTACAGGCAAGCATTGGATGTTAGAGGACCAGGGCTTTGTATGAGTTTCAGAAGCAGAGTCGGAATAGATATGGTCAGTATGTGTAGGAAACACCGTTCTTTTGTTCTCAGCACACTCATGTTTCCTGCTGTCTTAGAGACTCTAGAAAGCAACAGCGTGCTTCTTGTTCTAAAGCAGAGTGTGATCAATGGGTGAGAACACTGCTGTGTGTTTCACTTCAGAAATGAAATTAAATCCCAGGCTCTGAGTCTTCCTACAAGCAAGACTTCATTTCAGGAAAGGGCAGTAACTTTTCAGCTCAAACGAACTACATCGTTCACGAAGCTCACACGTTTCTCATCTTAACAGACAAGCATTGGATGTTAGAGGACCAGTGCTTTGTATCAGTTTCAGAAGCAGAGTTGGACTAGATAAGGTCCGAATGTGTAGGAAACACCGTTCTTTTGTTCTCAGCACACTCAGTTTTCCTGCAGTATTAGAGACTCTAGAAAGCAAAAGCATGCTTCTTGCTCTAAAGCAGAGTGTGATCAATGGATGAGAACTCTGCTGTGTGTTTCACTTCAGATTGAGTTAAATCCCAGGCTATGAGTCTTCCTACATGCAAGACTTTATTTCAGGTAAGGGCAGTTACTTTACAGCTCAAACAAACTACATCGTTCACGAAACTCACACGTTTTTTATGTTACCTGACAAGCATTGGATGTTAGAGGACCTGTGGTTTGTTTCAGTTTCAGAAGCAGAGTTAAACTAGATATGTTCCATATTTGTAGGAAACACCGTTCTTTTGTTCTGTGCACACTCAGTTGTCCTGCTTTACTAGAGTCTGTAGAAAGCAAGAGCATGCTTCTTGCTCTAAAGCAGAGTGTGATCCATGGATGAGAACTATGCTGTGTGTTTCCCTTCAGAAATGGAGTTCAATCCCAGGCTCTGTGTCTTCCTACAAGCAATGCTTCGTTTCAGGTAAGGGCAGTCACTTTTCAGATCAAAAGAACTACATTGTTCACGAAGCTCACACGTTTCTCATCTTAACAGACAAGCATTGGATGTTAGAGGACTAGTGCTTTGTATCAGTTTCAGAAGCAGAGTTAAACTAGATATGTTCCATATTTGTAGGAAACACCGTTCTTTTGTTCTCAGCACATTCAGTTTTCCTGCATAATTAGAGACTCTAGAAAGCAACAGCATGCTTCTTGCTCTAAAGCAGAGTGTGATCCATGGATGAGAACTATGCTGTGTGTTTCCCTTCAGAAATAGAGGTAAATCCCAGGCTCTGTGTCTTCCTACAAGCAAGACTTTGTTTCAGGTAAGGGCAGTTACTTTACAGGTCAAACGACCTACATCATTCACGAAGCTCACACGTTTCTCATCTTAACAGGCAAGCTTTGGATGTTAGAGGACCAGGGCTTTGTATGAGTTTCAGAAGCAGAGTTGGACTAGATATGGTCAGTGTGTGTAGGAAACACCGTTCTTTTGTTCTCAGCACACTCATGTTTCCTGCTGTCTTAGAGACTCTAGAAAGCAACAGCGTGCTTCTTGTTCTAAAGCAGAGTGTGATCAATGGGTGAGAACACTGCTGTGTGTTTCACTTCAGAAATGAAATTAAATCCCAGGCTCTGAGTCTTCCTACAAGCAAGACTTCATTTCAGGTAATTGCAGTTTCTTTAGAGCTCAAAGAAACTACATCGTTCACGAAGTTCACACTTTTCGGATCTTACCTGACAAGCATTAGATGTTAGAGGACCAGTGGTTTGTTTCAGTTTCAGAAGCAGAGTTAAACTAGATATGTTCTGTATTTGTAGGAAGCACCGTTCTTTTGTTCTGAGCACACTCATGTTTCCTGCTGTATTAGAGACTCTAGAAAGCAAGAGCATGCTTCTTGCTCTAAAGCAGAGTGTGATCAATGGATGAGAACTCTGCTGTGTGTTTCACTTCAGATGGAGTTAAATCCCAGGCTCTGAGTCTTCCTACATGCAAGACTTCATTTCAGGTAAGGGCAGTTACTTTACAGCTCAAATGAACTACATTGTTCACGAAACTGACACGTTTTTGATCTTACCTGACAAGCATTGGATGTTAGAGGACCTGTGGTTTGTTTCAGTATCAAAAGCAGAGTTAACCTAGATATGTTCCAAATTTGTAGGAAACACCGTATTTTGTTCTGAGCACACACACGTTTCCTACTCTATTAGAGACTCTAGAAAGCAAGAGCATGCTTCTTGCTTTAAAGCAGAGTGTGATCCATGGATGAGAACTATGCTGTGTGTTTCCCTTCAGAAATGGAGGTAAATCCCAGGCTCTGTGTCTTCCTACAAGCAAGACTTCGTTTCAGGTAAGGGCAGTCACTTTTCAGCACAAACGAACTACATCGTTCACGAAGCTCACACGTTTCTCAACTTAACAGACAAGCATTGGATATTAGAGGACCAGTGCTTTGTATGAGTTTCAGAAGCAGAGTTGGACTGGATATGGTCCGTATGTGTAGGAAACACCGTTCTTTTGTTCTCAGCACACTCACGTTTCATGCTCTCTTAGAGCCTCTAGAAAGCAAGAGCATGCTTCTTGCTCTAAAGCAGAGTGTGATCCATGGATGAGAATTCTACTGTGTGTTTCACTTCAGAAATGGAGTTAAATCCCAGGCTCTGAGTCTTCCTCTAAGCAAGACTTCGTTTCAGGTAAGGGCAGTCACTTTTCAGCTCAAACGAACTACATCCTTCACGAAGCTCACACGTTTCGGATCTTACCTGACAAGCATTGGATGCTAGAGGAAATGTGGTTTGTTTCAGTTTCAGAAGCAGTGTTAAACTAGATATGTTCCATATGTGTAGGAAACACCATGCTTCTGTTCTGAGTACACTCATGTTTCCTGCTCTATTAGAGACCCTAGAAAGCAAGAGCATGCTTCTTGCTCTAAAGCAGAGTGTGATCCATGGATGAGAACTATGCTGTGTGTTTCCCTTCAGAAATGGAGTTAAATCCCAGGCTCTGTGTCTTCCTACAAGCAAGACTTCGTTTCAGGTAAGGGCAGTCACTTTTCAGATCAAACGAACTACATCGTTCACGAAGCTCACACGTTTCTCAACTTAACAGACAAGCATTGGATGTTAGAGGACCAGTGCTTTGTATGAGTTTCAGAAGCAGAGTTGGACTGGATATGGTCCGTATGTGTAGGAAACACCGTTCTTTTGTTCTCAGCACACTCACGTTTCCTGTTGTGTTAGAGACTCTAGAAAGCAAGAACGTGCTTCTTGTTCTAAAGCAGAGTGTGATCAATGGGTGAGAACACTGCTGTGTGTTTCACTTAAGAAATGGAATTAAATCCCAGGCTCTGAGTCTTCCTACAAGCAAGACTTCCTGTCAGGTAATTGCAGTTTCTTTATCGCTCAAAGGAACTACATCATTGACGAAGCTCACACGTTTCTCATCTTAACTGAAAAGCATTGGATGTTAGAGGACCAGTGCTTTCTATCAGTTACAGAAGCAGATTTGGATTACATATGGTCAGTATGTGTAGGCAACATCGTTCTTTTGTTCTCAGCACACTCACGTTTCATGCTTTCTTAGATCCTCTAGAATGCAAGAGCGTGCTTTTTGCTCTAAAGCAGAGTTTGATCAATGGATGAGAACTATGCCGTGTGTTTCCCTTCAGAATTGGAGGTAAATCCCAGGCTCTGTGTCTTCCTACAAGCAAGACTTCGTTTCAGGTAAGGGCAGTCACTTTTCAGCTCAAACGAACTACATCCTTCACGAAGCTCACACGTTTCAGATCTTACCTGCAAAGCATTGGATGCTAGAGGACCTGTGGTTTGTTTCTGTTTCAGAAGCAGAGTTAAACTAGATATGTTCCGTATGTGTAGGAAACACCGTGCTTTTGTTCTGAGTACACTCATGTTTCCTGCTCTATTAGAGACTCTAGAAAGCAAGAGCATGCTTCTTGCTCTAAATCAGAGTGTGATCCATGGATGAGAACTATGCTGTGTGTTTTTCCTTCAGAAATGGAGTTAAATCCCAGGCTCTGTGTCTTCCTACAAGCAAGACTTCGTTTCAGGATAGGGAAGTGACTTTTCAGCTCAAATGAACTACATCGTTCACGAAGCTCATACGTTTCGCAACTTAACACACACGCATTGGATGTTAGAAGAACAGTGCTTTGTATGAGTTTCAGAAGCAGAGTTGGACTGGATATGGTCCGTATGTGTAGGAAACACTGTTCTTTTGTTCTCAGCACACTCACGTTTCCTGTTGTGTTAGAGACTCTAGAAAGCAAGAGCGTGCTTCTTGTTCTAAAGCAGAGTGTGATCAATGGGTGAGAACAGTGCTGTGTGTTTCACTTAAGAAATGGAATTAAATCCCAGGCTCTGAGTCTTCCTACAAGCAAGACTTCCTTTCAGGTAATTTCAGTTTCTTTATCGCTCAAAGGAACTACATCATTAACGAAGCTCACACGTTTCTCATCTTAACTGACAAGCATTGGATGTTAGAGGACCAGTGCTTTCTATCAGTTACAGAAGCAGATTTGGACTACATATGGTCAGTATGTGCAGGCAACATCGTTCTTTTGTTCTCAGCACACTCACGTTTCATGCTGTCTTAGAGCCTCTAGAAAGCAAGAGCGTGCTTCTTGCCCTAAAGCAGAGTTTGATCAATGGATGAGAACTTTGCTGTGTGTTTCAGTTCAGAAATGGAGTTAAATCCCAGGCTCTGAGTCTTCCTAAAATCAAGACTTCATTTCAGGTAAGGGCAGTTACTTTACAGCTCAAACGAACTACATTGTTCACGAAACTCACACGTTTTGGATCTTACCTGACAAGCATTGGATGTTAGAGGACCTGTGGTTTGTTTCAGTATCAGAAGCAGAGTTAAACTAGATATGTTCCGAATTTGTAGGAAACACCGTTCTTTTGTTCTGAGCACACTCATGTTTCCTGATGTATAAGAGACTCTAGAAAGCAAGAGCATGCTTCTTGCTCTAAAGCAGAATGTGATCCATGGATGACAACTCTGCTGTATGTTTCATTTCCGAAATGGAGTTAAATCCCAGGCTCTGAGTCTTCCTAGAATAAAGACTTCGTTTCAGGTGAGGGCAGTCCCTTTCCAGCTCAAACGAACTACATTGTTCACGAAGCTCACACGTTTCTCATCTTCACTGACAAGAATTAGCTGTTAGAGGACCAGTGCTTTGTATCAGTTTCAGAAGCAGAGTTGGAATAGATATGGTCCGCATGTGTAGGAAACACCGTTCTTTTGTTCTCAGCACACTCACGTTTCCTGCTGTCTTAGAGACTCTAGATAGCAAGAGAATGCTTCTCGTTCTAAAGCAGATTGTGATCAATGGATGAGAACACTGCTGTGTGTTTCACTTCAGAAATGGAGTTAAATCCCAGGCTCTGAGTCTTCCTGCCAGCAAGACTTCGTTTCAGATAAGGGCAGTCTCTTTACAGCTCTAACGAACTGCATTATTCACGAAGCTCACACGTTTCCCATCTTAACTGACAAGCATAGGATGTTAGAGGACCTTTGGTTTGTTTTAGTTTCAGAAGCAGAGTTGAACTAGATATGGTCCGTATGTGTAGGAAACACCGTTCCTTGGTCTCAGCGCACTCACATTTCCTGCTGTATTAGAGACTCTAGAAAGCAAGAGCGTGCTTCCCGCTCTAAAGCATATTTTGATCCATGGATGAGAACTATGCTGTGTGTTTCCCTTCAGAAATGGAGTTAAATCCCAGGCTCTGTGTCTTCCTATAAGCAAGACTTCGTGTCAGGTAAGGGGAGTCACTTTTCAGCTCAAACGAACTACATCGTTCACGAAGCTCACACGTTACACATCTTAACTGACAAGCATTGGATGTTAGAGGCCCAGCGCTTTGTATCAGTTTCAGAAGCAGAGTTGGACTAGATATGGTCCGTATGTATAGGAAACACCATTCTTTTGTTCTGAGCACAATCACTTTTCCTACTTTATTAGAGATTCTAGAAAGCAAGAGCTTGCTTCTTGCTCTAAAGCAGAGTGTGGTCCATGGATGAGAACTCTGCTGTGTGTTTCACTTCAGAAATGGAGTTAAATCCCAGGCTGTGAGTCTTCCTCCAAGTAAGACTGCGTTTCAGATAAGGGCAGTTACTTTACAGCTCAAATGAACTACATTGTTCACGAAGCTCACACGTTTCTCATCTTAACTGAAAAGCATTGGATGTTAGAGGACCAATGCTTTGTATCAGTTTCAGAAGCAGAGTTGGACTAGATATGGTCCGTATATGTATGAAACACCATTCTTTGGTCTCAGCACACTCACATTTCCTGCTGTGTTAGAGACTGTAGAAAGCTAGAGCGTGCTTCTTGCTCTAAAGCAGAGAGTGTTTCATGGATGAGAAGTCTTTTGTGTGTTTCCCTCCAGACATGGAGTTAAATCTCAGGCTCTGAGTTTTCCTACAAGCAAGACTTGGTTTCAGGTAAGGGAAGTCACTTTTCAGCTCAAACGAACTACATCATTCGCGAAACTCACACGTTTCTCATCTTAACTGACAAGCATTGGATGTTAGAGGACCAGTGCTTGTATCAGTTTCAGAAGCAGGGTTGGACTAGATATGGTCCTTATGTGTAGGCAACACCATTCTATTGTTCTCAACACACTCCCGTTTCCCGCTGTCTTAGAGACTCTAGAAAGCAAGGGCGTGCTTCTTGCTCTAATGCAGAGTGTGATCAATGGATGAGAACACTGGTTTGTGTTTCACTTCAGAAATGGAGTTAAATCCCAGGCTCTGAGTCTTCCTACAAGCAAGACTTCGTTTCAGGTAAGGGCAGTTGATTTACAGCTCAAAAGAACTACATTGTTCACGAAGCTCACACGTTTCTCATCTTAACTGACAAGCATTGGATGTTAGAGCACCTGTGGTTTGCTTCAGTTTCAGAATGAGTGTTGAACTAGATATGGTCCGTATGTGTAGGAAACACAGTTCATGTGTTCTGAGCACAATCATATTTCCTGCTGTATTAGAGACTCTTGAAAGCAAGTGCGTGCTTCTTGCTATAAAGCAGAGAGTGTTTAATGGATGAGAAGTGTGCTCTCTGTTTCCCTACAGAAATGGAGTTAAATCTCATGCTCTGTGTCTTTCTACAAGCAAGACTTCGTTTCAGGTAATGGCAGTCACTTTTCAGCTCAATAAACTACATTGTTCACGAAGCTCACACGTTTCTCATCTTAACTGACAAGCATTGGATGTTAGAGGACAACTGCTTTGCATCAGTTACGGAAGCAGAGTTGGACTAGATATGGTCCGTATGTGTAGGAAACAACGTTCTTTTGTTCTCAGCATCCTCAAGTTTCCCTCTGTATTAGAGACTCTAGAAAGCTAGAGCATGCTTCTTGCTCTAAAGCAGAGTGTGATAATGAACGAGAACTCTTCTGTGTGTTTCATTTCAGTAATGGAGTTAAATCCCAGGCTCTGAGTCTTCCTAGAAGCAAGACTGCGTTTCAGGTAAGGGCCGTCACTTTCCAGCTCAAACGAACTACATCGTTCACGAAGCTCACAGGTTTCTCATCTTCACTGACAAGAATTAGATGTTAGAGGACCATTGCTTTGTATACGTTTCAGAAGCAGAGTTGGAATAGATATGGTCCGTATGTGTAGGAAACACCGTTCTTTTGTTCTCAGCACACTCACGTTTCCTGTTGTGTTAGAGACTCTAGAAAGCAAGAGCGTGCTTCTTGTTCTAAAGCAGAGTGTGATCAATGGGTGAGAACAGTGCTGTGTGTTTCACTTAAGAAATGTAATTAAATCCCAGGCTCTGAGTCTTCCTACAAGCAAGATTTCCTTGCAGGTAATTGCAGTTTCTTTATCGCTCAAAGGAACTACATCATTAACGAAGCTCACACGTTTCTCATCTTAACTGACAAGCATTGGATGTTAGAGGACCAGTGCTTTCTATCAGTTACAGAAGCAGATTTGGACTACATATGGTCAGTATGTGCAGGCAACATCGTTCTTTTGTTCTCAGCACACTCACGTTTCATGCTGTCTTAGAGCCTCTAGAAAGCAAGAGCGTGCTTCTTGCTCTAAAGCAGAGTTTGATCAATGGATGAGAACTTTGCTGTGTGTTTCACTTCAGAAATGGAGTTAAATCCAGGGCTCTGAGTCTTCCTAAAATAAAGACTTCATTTCAGATAAGGGCAGTTACTTTACAGATCAAACGAACTACATTGTTCACGAAACTCACACGTTTTGGATCTTACTGACAAGCATTGCATGTTAGAGGACCTGTGGTTTGTTTTAGTATCAGAAGCAGAGTTAAACTAGATATGTTCCGAATTTGTAGGAAACACCGTTCTTTTGTTCTGAGCACACTCATGTTTCCTGATGTATAAGAGACTCTAGAAAGCAAGAGCATGCTTCTTGCTCTAAAGCAGAATGTGATCCATGGATGAGAACTCTGCTGTATGTTTCATTTCCGAAATGGAGTTAAATCCCAGGCTCTGAGTCTTCCTAGAATAAAGACTTCGTTTCAGGTGAGGGCAGTCCCTTTCCAGCTCAAACGAACTACATTGTTCATGAAGCACACACGTTTCTCATCTTCACTGACAAGAATTAGATGTTAGAGGACCAGTGCTTTGTATCAGTTTCAGAAGCAGAGTTGGAATAGATATGGTCCGTATGTGTAGGAAACACCGTTCTTTTGTTCTCAGCACACTCACGTTTCCTGCTGTCTTAGAGACTCTAGATAGCAAGAGAATGCTTCTCGTTCTAAGGCAGAGTGTAATCAATGGATGAGAACACTTCTGTATGTTTCCCTTCAGAAATGGAGTTAAATCCCAGGATCTGAGTCTTTCTAGAATCAAGACTTCGTTTCAGGTGAGGGCAGTCCCTTTCCAGCTCAAACGAACTACATTGTTCACGAAGCTCACACATTTCTCATCTTCACTGACAAGAATTAGATGTTAGAGGACCAGTGATTTGTGTCAGTTTCAGAAGCAGAGTTGAACTAGATATGGTCCGTATGTGTAGGAAACACCATTCTTTTGTTCTGAGCACAATCACGTTTCCTCCTGTATTAGAGACTCTATAAAGCAAGAGCGTGCTGTTTGCTCTAAAGCAGAGTGTGATCAATGGATGAGATCTCTGCTGTGTGTTTCCCTTCAGAAATGGAGTTAAATCCCAGGCTCTGAGTCTTCCTACAAGCAAGACTTCGTTTTAGGTAAGGGCAGTTTCTTTACAGCTCAAAAGATCTACATCGTTTACGAAGTTCACACGTTTCTCATCTTAACTAACAAGCATTGGATGTTAGCGGACCTGTGGTTTGTTTCAGTTTCAGAAGGTTGTTGAACTAGATATGGTCCGTATGTGTTGGAAACACAGTTCATTTGTTCTGAGCACAATCACGTTTCCTGCTGTATTAGAGACAATAGAAAGCAAGAGCGTGCTTTTTGCTCTAATGCAGAGAGTGTTTCATGGATGAGAAGTGTGCGGTGTGTTTCCCTACAGAAATGGAGTTAAATCTCAGGGTCTGTGTCTTGCTACAAACAACACTTCGTTTCAGGAAAGTGCAGTCACTTTTCAGCTCAATGAACTACATTGTTCACGAAGCTCACACGTTTCTCATCTTAATTGCCAAGCATTAGATGTTAGAGGACCACTGCTTTGCATCAGTTACAGAAACAGAGTTAGATTAGATGTGGTCTGTATGTCTAGGAAACACCGTTCTTTTGTTCTCAGCATCCTCAAGTTTCCCTCGGTATTATAGTCTCTAGAAAGCTAGAGCGTGCTTCATGCTCTAAAGCAGAGTGTGACAATGGATGAGAACTCTTCTGTGTGTTTCATTTCAGAAATGGAGTTAAATCCCAGGCTCTGTGTCTTCCTATAAGCAAGACTTCGTTTCAGGTAAGGGCAGTCACTTTTCAGCTCAAACGAACTACATCGTTCACGAAGCTCACATGTTACTCATCTTAACTGACAAGCTTTGGATGTTAGAGGACCAGCGCTTTGTATCAGTTTCAGAAGCAGAGTTGGACTAGATATGGTCCGTATGTGTAGGAAACACAATTCTTTTGTTCTCAAAACACTCATGTTTCCTGCTGACTTAGAGACTCTAGAAAGCAAGAGCGCGCTGCTCGCTCTAAAGCAGATTGTGATCAATTGATGAGAACACTGCTGTGTGTTTCACTTCAGAAATGGAGTTAAATCCCAGGCTCTGAGTCTTCCTGCAAGCAAGACTTCGTTTCAGATAAGGGCAGTCTCTTTACAGCTCTAACGAACTGCATTATTCACGAAGCT
Source organism: Onychomys leucogaster (assembly GCA_949786385.1). NCBI lineage: Eukaryota > Metazoa > Chordata > Mammalia > Rodentia > Cricetidae > Onychomys > Onychomys leucogaster. Next base: position 3,643,584 of record CATKUP010000033.1, on the reverse strand, counting down.
CACACGTTTCCCATCTTAACTGACAAGCATAGGATGTTAGAGGACCTTTGGTTTGTTTTAGTTTCAGAAGCAGAGTTGAACTAGATATGGTCCGTATGTGTAGGAAACACCATTCCTTGGTCTCAGCGCACTCACATTTCCTGCTGTATTAGAGACTCTAGAAAGCAAGAGCGTGCTTCCCGCTCTAAAGCATATTTTGATCCATGGATGAGAACTATGCTGTGTGTTTCCCTTCAGAAATGGAGTTAAATCCCAGGCTCTGTGTCTTCCTATAAGCAAGACTTCGTGTCAGGTAAGGGGAGTCACTTTTCAGCTCAAACGAACTACATCGTTCAAGAAGCTCACACGTTACACATCTTAACTGACAAGCATTGGATGTTAGAGGACCAGCACTTTGTATCAGTTTCAGAAGCAGAGTTGGACTAGATATGGTCCGTATGTATAGGAAACACCATTCTTTTGTTCTGAGCACAATCACGTTTCCTACTTTATTAGAGATTCTAGAAAGCAAGAGCTTGCTTCTTGCTCTAAAGCAGAGTGTGATCCATGGATGAGAACTCTGCTGTGTGTTTCACTTCAGAAATGGAGTTAAATCCCAGGCTGTGAGTCTTCCTCCAAGTAAGACTGCGTTTCAGATAAGGGCAGTTACTTTACAGCTCAAATGAACTACATCGTTCACGAAGCTCACACATTTCTCATCTTAACTGACAAGCATTGGATGTTAGAGGACCTGTGGTTTGTTTCAGTTTCAGAAGGAGTGTTGAACTAGATATGGTCCGTATATGTAGGAAACACAATTCATTTGTTCTGAGAACAATCATGTTTCCTGCTGTATTAGAGACTCTTGAAAGCAAGTGCGTGCTTCTTGCTATAAAGCAGAGAGTGTTTAATGGATGAGAACTGTGCTCTGTGTTTCCCTATAGAAATGGAGTTAAATCTCATGCTCTGTGTCTTTCTACAAGCAAGACTTCGTTTCAGGTAAGGGAAGTCACTTTTCAGCTCAAACGAACTACATCGTTCACAAAGCTCACACTTTTCTCATCTTAACTGATAAGCATAGGATTTTAGAGGACCAGTGTTTTGTTTCAGATTCAGAAGCAGAGTTGGACTAGATATGGTCCGTATGTGTAGGAAAAACCATTCGTTTGTTCTCAGCACACTCACGTTTCCAGCTGTCTTAGAGACTCTAGAAAGCAAGAGCATGCTTCTCCCTCTAGAGCAGAGTGTGTTCAATGGATGAGAACACTGCTGTGTGTTTCCTCTCAGAAATGGAGTTAAATCCCAGGCTCTGTGTCTTCCTACAAGGAAGAATCCATTTCAGGTAAGGGCAGTCACTTTTCAGCTCAAACGAACTACATTGTTCACGAAGCTCACACGTTTCTCATCTTAACTGAAAAGCATTGGATGTTAGAGGACCTGTGGTTTGTTTCAGTTTCAGAAGGTTGTTGAACTAGATATGGTCCGTGTGTGTAGGAAACACATTTCATTTGTTCTGAGCACAATCACGTTTCCTGCTGTATTAGAGACTCTAGAAATCAAGAGCGTGCTTCTTGCTCTAAAGCAGAAAGTGTTTCATAGATGAGAAGTCTTTTGTGTGTTTCCCTCCAGACATGGAGTTAAATCTCAGGCTCTGAGTTTTCCTACAAGCAAGACTTGGTTTCAGGTAAGGGAAGTCACTTTTCAGCTCAAACGAACTACATCATTCGCGAAACTCACACGTTTCTCATCTTAACTGACAAGCATTGGATGTTAGAGGACCAGTGCTTGTATCAGTTTCAGAAGCAGGGTTGGACTAGATATGGTCCTTATGTGTAGGCAACACAATTCTATTGTTCTCAACACACTCCCGTTTCCCGCTGTCTTAGAGACTCTAGAAAGCAAGGGCGTGCTTCTTGCTCTAATGCAGAGTGTGATCAATGGATGAGAACACTGGTTTGTGTTTCACTTCAGAAATGGAGTTAAATCCCAGGCTCTGAGTCTTCCTACAAGCAAGACTTCGTTTCAGGTAAGGGCAGTTTCTTTACAGCTCAAAAGAACTACATTGTTAACGAAGCTCACACGTTTCTCATCTTAACTGACAAGCATTGGATGTTAGAGCACCTGTGGTTTGGTTCAGTTTCAGAATGAGTGCTGAACTAGATATGGTCCGTATGGGTAGGAAACACAGTTCATGTGTTCTGAGCACAATCATATTTCCTGCTGTATTAGAGACTCTTGAAAGCAAGTGCGTGCTTCTTGCTATAAAGCAGAGAGTGTTTAATGGATGAGAAGTGTGCTCTCTGTTTCCCTACAGAAATGGAGTTAAATCTCATGCTCTGTGTCTTTCTACAAGCAAGACTTCGTTTCAGGTAATGGCAGTCACTTTTCAGCTCAATAATCTACATTGTTCACGAAGCTCACACGTTCCTCATCTTAACTGACAAGCATTGGATGTTAGAGGACAACTGCTTTGCATCAGTTACAGAAGCAGAGATGGACTAGATATGGTCCGTATGTGTAGGAAACAACGTTCTTTTGTTCTCAGCATCCTCAAGTTTCCCTCTGTATTAGAGACTCTAGAAAGCTAGAGCATGCTTCTTGCTCTAAAGCAGAGTGTGATAATGAATGAGAACTCTTCTGTGTGTTTCATTTCAGAAATGGAGTTGAATCCCAGGCTCTGAGTCTTCCTAGAAGCAAGACTGCGTTTCAGGTAAGGGCAGTCACTTTCCAGCTCGAACGAACTACATCGTTCACGAAGCTCACAGGATTCTCATCTTCACTGACAAGAATTAGATGTTAGAGGACCAGTGCTTTGTATCAGTTTCAGAAGCAGAGTTGGAATAGATATGGTCCGTATGTGTAGGAAACACCGTTCTTTTGTTCTCAGCACACTCACGTTTCCTGCTGTCTTAGAGACTCTAGATAGCAAGAGAATGCTTCTCGCTCTAAGGCAGAGTGTAATCAATGGATGAGAACACTGCTGTATGTTTCCCTTCAGAAATGGAGTTAAATCCCAGGATCTGAGTCTTCCTACAAGGAAGACTTCGTTTCAGGTAAGGGCAGTTTCTTTACAGCTCAAACGAACTAGTGTTCACAAAGCTCACACGGTTCTCATCTTAACTGACAAGCATAGGATGTTAGAGCACCTGTGGTTTGTTTCAGTTTCAGAAGCAGAGTTGAACTAGATATGGTCCGTATGTGTAGGAAACAACATTCTTTTGTTCTGAGCACAATCAAGTTTCCTCCTGTATTTGAGACTCTAGAAAGCAAGAGCATGCTGTTTGCTCTAAAGCAGAGTGTGATCAATGGATGAGATCTCTGCAGTGTGTTTCCCTTCAGAAATCGAGTTAAATCCCAGGCTCTGAGTCTTCCTACAAGCAAGACTTCGTTTCAGGTAAGGCAGTTTCTTTACAGCGCAAACGTACTACATCGTTCACGAAGTTCACACGTTTCTCATCTTAACTGACAAGCATTGGATGTTAGCGGACCTGTGGTTTGTTTCAGTTTCAGAAAGTTGTTGAACTAGATTTGGTCCGTATGTGTTGGAAACACAGTTCAATTTTTCTGAGCACAATCACGTTTCCTGCTGTATTAGAGACTATAGAAAGCAAGAGCGTGCTTTTTCCTCTAATGCAGAGAGTGTTTCATGGATGAGAAGTGTGCAGTGTGTTTCCCTACTTAAATGGAGTTAAATCTCAGAGTCTGTGTCTTGCTACAAACAACACTTCGTTTCAGGTAAGTGCAGTCACTTTTCAGCTCAACGAACTTCATTGTTCACGAAGCTCACACGTTTCTCATCTTAATTGCCAAGCATTAGATGTTAGAGGACCACTGCTTTGCATCAGTTACAGAAGCAGAGTTAGACTAGATGTGTTCCGTATGTGTAGGAAACACCGTTCTTTTGTTCTCAGCATCCTCAAGTTTCCCTCGGTATTATAGTCTCCAGAATGCTAGAACGTGCTTCATGCTCTAAAGCAGAGTGTGATAATGGATGAGAACTCTTCTGTGTGTTTCATTTCAGAAATGGAGTCAAATCCCAGGCTCTGAGTCTTCCTAGAATCAAGACTTCGTTTCAGGTAAGGGCAGTTTCTTTACAGCTCAAACGAACTAGTGTTCACAAAGCTCACACGGTTCTCATCTTAACTGACAAGCATAGGATGTTAGAGCACCTGTGGTTTGTTTCAGTTTCAGAAGCAGAGTTGAACTAGATATGGTCCGTATGTGTAGGAAACAACATTCTTTTGTTCTGAGCACAATCAAGTTTCCTCCTGTATTTGAGACTCTAGAAAGCAAGAGCGTGCTGTTTGCTCTAAAGCAGAGTGTGATCAATGGATGAGATCTCTGCAGTGTGTTTCCCTTCAGAAATCGAGTTAAATCCCAGGCTCTGAGTCTTCCTACAAGCAAGACTTCGTTTCAGGTAAGGCAGTTTCTTTACAGCGCAAACGTACTACATCGTTCACGAAGTTCACACGTTTCTCATCTTAACTGACAAGCATTGGATGTTAGCGGACCTGTGGTTTGTTTCAGTTTCAGAAAGTTGTTGAACTAGATTTGGTCCGTATGTGTTGGAAACACAGTTCAATTTTTCTGAGCACAATCACGTTTCCTGCTGTATTAGAGACTATAGAAAGCAAGAGCGTGCTTTTTCCTCTAATGCAGAGAGTGTTTCATGGATGAGAAGTGTGCAGTGTGTTTCCCTACTTAAATGGAGTTAAATCTCAGAGTCTGTGTCTTGCTACAAACAACACTTTGTTTCAGGTAAGTGCAGTCACTTTTCAGCTCAATGAACTTCATTGTTCACGAAGCTCACACGTTTCTCATCTTAATTGCCAAGCATTAGATGTTAGAGGACCACGGCTTTGCATCAGTTACAGAAGCAGAGTTAGACTAGATGTGGTCCGTATGTGTAGGAAACACCGTTCTTTTGTTCTCAGCATCCTCAAGTTTCCCTCGGTATTATAGTCTCCAGAATGCTAGAACGTGCTTCATGCTCTAAAGCAGAGTGTGATAATGGATGAGAACTCTTCTGTGTGTTTCATTTCAGAAATGGAGTCAAATCACAGGCTCTGAGTCTTCCTAGAAGCAAGACTTCGTTTCAGGTAAGGGCAGTTTCTTTACAGCTCAAACGAACTAGTGTTCACAAAGCTCACACGTTTCTCATCTTAACTGACAAGCATAGGATTTTAGAGGACCAGTGGTTTGTTTCAGTTTCAGAAGCAGAGTTGAACTAGATATGGTCCGTATGTTTAGGAAACACCGTTCTTTTGTTCTGAGCACACTCACGTTTCCTGCTGTATTAGAGACTCTAGAAAGCAAGAGCGTGCTTTTTGCTCTAAAGCAGAGTGTGATCCATGGATGAGAACTATGCTGTGTGTTTCCCTTCAGAAATGGAGTTAATTCCCAGGCTCTGTGTGTTCCTATAAGCAAGACTTCGTTTCAGGTAAGGGCAGTTTCTCTACAGCTGAAAAGAATTACATAGTTCACGAAGTTCACACGTTTCTCATCTTAACTGACAAGCATTGGATGTTAGCGGACCTGTGGTTTGTTTCAGTTTCAGAAAGTTGTTGAACTAGATATGGTCCGTATGTGTTGGAAACACAGTTCAATTTTTCTGAGCACAATCACGTTTCCTGCTGTATTAGAGACTATAAAAAGAAAGAGCGTGCTTTTTGCTCTAATGCAGAGAGTGTTTCATGGATGAGAAGTGTGCAGTGTGTTTCCCTACAGAAATGGAGTTAAATCTCAGGGTCTGTGTCTTGCTACAAACAACACTTCGTTTCTGGTAAGTGCAGTCACTTTTCAGCTCAATGAACTTCATTGTTCACGAAGCTCACACGTTTCTCATCTTAATTGCCAAGCATTAGATGTTAGAGGACCACTGCTTTGCATCAGTTACAGAAGCAGAGTTAGACTAGATGTGGTCCTTATGTGTAGGTAACACCGTTCTTTTGTTCTCAGCATCCTCAAGTTTCCCTCGGTATTATAGTCTCCAGAATGCTAGAGCGTGCTTCATGCTCTAAAGCAGAGTGTGATAATGCATGAGAACTCTTCTGTGTGTTTCATTTCAGAAATGGAGTTAAATCCCAGGCTCTGAGTCTTCCTAGAAGCAAGACTTCGTTTCAGGTAAGGGCAGTCACTTTCTAGCTCAAATGAACTACATCGTTCTCGAAGCTCACAGGTTTCCCATCTTAACTGCCAAGCATTGGATATTAGAGGACCTGTGGTTTGTTTCAGTTTCAGAAGGAGTGTTGAACTACATATGGTCCGTATGTGTAGGAAACACCGTTCTTTTGTTCTGAGCACAATAACGTTTCCTGCTGTCTTAGAGACTCTAGATAGCAAGAGCATGCTTCTCGCTCTAAAGCAGAGTGTAATCAACGGATGAGAACACTGCTGTATGTTTCCCTACAGAAATGGAATAAATCCCGGGATCTGAGTCTTCCTACCAGCAAGACTTCGTTTCAGGTAAGGGCAGGTTCTTTACAGCTCAAACGAACTACATTGTTCATGAAGCCTACACGTTTCTCATCTTAACTGACAACCATAGGATGTTAGAGCACCTGTGGTTTGTTTCAGTTTCAGAAGCAGAGTTGAACTAGATATGGTCCGTATGTTTAGGAATCACCGTTCTTTTGTTCTGAGCACACTCACGTTTCCTGCTGTATTAGAGACTCTAGAAAGCAAGAGTGTGCTTTTTGGTCTAAAGCAGAGTGTGATCCATGGATGTGAACTATGCTGTGTGTTTCCCTTCAGAAATGGTGTTAATTCCCAGGCTCTGTGTCTTCCTATATGCAAGACTTCGTTTCAGGTAAGGGCAGTTTCTTTACAGCTCAAAAGAATTACATCGTTCACGATGTTCACACGTTTCTCATCTTAACTGACAAGCATTGGATGTTAGCGGACCTGTGGTTTGTTTCAGTTTCAGAAGCAGAGTTGAACTAGATATGGTCCGTATGTGTAGGAAACACCATTCTTTTGTTCTGAGCACAATAACGTTTCCTCCTGTATTAGAGACTCTAGAAAGCAAGAGCGTGCTGTTTGCTCTAAAGCAGAGTGTGATCAAGGATGAGATCTCTGCTGTGTGTTTCCCTTCAGAAATGGAGTTAAATCCCAGGCTCTGAGTCTTGCTACAAGCAAGACTTCGTTTCAGGTAAGGGCAGTTTCTTTACAGCGCAAACGTACTACATCGTTCACGAAGTACACACGTTTCTCATCTTAACTGACAAGCATTGGATATTAGCGGACCTGTGGTTTGTTTCAGTTTCAGAAGCAGAGTTGAACTAGGTATGGTCCGTATGTGTAGAAAACACCATTCTTTTGTTCTGAGCACAATCATGTTTCCTGCTGTATTAGAGACTCTAGAAAGCAAGAGCGTGCTGTTTGCTCTAAAGCAGAGTGTGATCAAGGATGAGATCTCTGCTGTGTGTTTCCCTTCAGAAATGGAGTTAAATCCCAGGCTCTGAGTCTTGCTACAAGCAAGACTTCGTTTCAGGTAAGGGCAGTTTCTTTACAGCTCAAAAGAATTACATCGTTCACGAAGTTCACACATTTCTCATCTTAACTGACAAGCATTGGATGTTAGCGGACCTGTGGTTTGTTTCAGTTTTAGAAGTTTGTTGAACTAGATATGGTCTGTATGTGTAGGATACACAGTTCATTTGCTCTGAGCACAATCATGTTTCCTGCTGTATTAGAGACTCTAGAAAGCAAGAGCCTGCTTTTTGCTCTAAAGCAGAGAGTGTTTCATGGATGAGAAGTGTGCGGTGTGTTTCCCTACAGAAATGGAGTTAAATCTCAGGGTCTGTGTCTTCCTACAAACAACACTTCGTTTCAGGTAAGTGCAGTCACTTTTCAGCTCAATGAACTACATTGTTCACGAAGCTCACACGTTTCTCATCTTAACTGACAAGCATTGGATGTTAGAGGACAACTGCTTTGCATCAGTTACAGAAGCAGAGTTGGACTAGATATGGTCCATATGTGTAGGAAACACCGTTCTTTTGTTCTCAGCATCCTCAAGTTTCCCTCTGTATTAGAGACTCTAGAAAGCTAGAGCATGCTTCTTGCTCTAAAGCAGAGTGTGATAATGAATGAGAACTCTTCTGTGTGTTTCATTTCAGAAATGGAGTTAAATCCCAGGCTCTGAGTCTTCCTAGAAGCAAGACTGCGTTTCAGGTAAGGGCAGTCACTTTCCAGCTCAAACGAACTACATCCTTCACGAAGCTCACAGGTTTCTCATCTTCACTGACAAGAATTAGATGTTAGAGGACCAGTGCTTTGTATCAGTTTCAGAAGCAGAGTTGGAATAGATATGGTCCGTATGTGTAGGAAACACCGTTCTTTTGTTCTCAGCACACTCACGTTTCCTGCTGTCTTAGAGACTCTAGATAGCAAGAGAATGCTTCTCACTCTAAGGCAGACTGTAATCAATGGATGAGAACACTGCTGTATGTTTCCCTTCAGAAATGGAGTTAAATCCCAGGATCTGAGTCTTCCAACAAGCAAGACTTCGTTTCAGGTAAGGGCAGTTTCTTTACAGCTCAAACGAACTAGTGTTCACGAAGCTCACACGTTTCCCATCTTAACTGACACGCATTGGATATTAGCGGACCTGTGATTTGTTTCAGTTTCAGAAGGTTGTTGAACTAGATATGGTCCGTATGTGTTGGAAACACAATTCATTTGTTCTGAGCACAATCATGTTTCCTGCTGTATTAGGGACTATAGAAAGCAAGAGCGTGCTTTTTGCTCTAATGCAGAGAGTGTTTCATGGATGAGAAGTGTGCGGTGTGTTTCCCTACAGAAATGGAGTTAAATCTCAGGGTCTGTGTCTTGCTACAAACAACACTTCGTTTCAGTAAAGTGCAGTCACTTTTCAGCTCAATGAACTACATTGCTCACGAAGCTCACACGTTTCTCATCTTAACTGACAAGCATTGGATGTTATAGGACCTGTGGTTTGTTTCAGTTTCAGAAGGAGTGTTGAACTTTATGGTCCCTTTGTGTAGGAAACACAGTTCATTTGTTCTGAGCACAATCATGTTTCCTGCTGTAATAGAGACTCTAGAAAGCAAGAGCCTGCTTCTTGCTATAAAACAGAGAGTGTTTCATGGATGAGAAGTGTGCGGTATGTTTCACTACAGAAGTGGAGGTAAATCTATGGCTCTGTGTCTTCCTATACTCAAGACTTCGTTTCAGGTAAGGGCAGTCACTTTTCAACTCAAACGAACTACATCGTTCACAAAGCTCACACGTTTCTCATCTTAACTGACAAGCATAGGATGTTAGAGCACCTGTGGTTTGTTTCAGTTTCAGAATCAGAGTTGAACTAGATATGGTCCGTATGTTTAGGAAACACCGATCTTTTGTTCTGAGTACACTCATGTTTCCTGCTGTATTAGAGACTCTAGAAAGCAAGAGCGTGCTTCTCGCTCTAAAGCCTATTGTGATCCATGGATGAGAACTATACTGTGTGTTTCCCTTCAGAAATGAAGTTAAATTCCAGGCTCTGTGTCTTCCTATAAGCAAGAGTTCTTTTCAGGTAAGGGCAGTCACTTTTCAGCTCAGTGAACTACATTGTTCACGAAGCTCACACGTTTCTCATCTTAACTGACAAGCATAGGACGATAGAGCACCTGTGGTTTGTTTCAGTTTAAGAATCAGAGTTGAAGTAGATATGGTCCGTATGTTTAGGAGGCACCGTTCTTTTGTTCTGAGCACACTCACATTTCCTGCTCTATTAGAGAATCTAGAAAGCAAGAGCGTGCATCTTGCTCTAGGGCAGAGTGTGATCCATGGATGAGAACTCTGCTGTGTGTTTCCCTTCAGAAATGGAGTTAAATCCCAGGCTCTGTGTCTTCCTATAAGCAAGACTTCGTTTCAGGTAAGGGCAGTCACTTTTCAGCTCAAATGAACTACATCGTTCACGATGCTCACACGTTTCTCACCTTAACTGACAAGCATTGGATGTTAGATGACGTGTGGTTTGTTTCAGTTTCAGAAGGAGTGTTGAACTAGATATGGTCCCTTTGTGTAGGAAACACAGTTCATTTATTCTGAGCACAAATATGTTTCCTGCTGTATTAGAGACTCTAGAAAGCAAGAGCCTGCTTCTTGCTATAAAGCAGAGAGTGTTTCAAGGATGAGAAGTGTGCTGTGTGTTTCCCTACAGAAATGGAGTTAAATCTCAGGCTCTGTGTTTTCCTACATCAAGAATTCATTTCACGTAAGGGCAGTCACTTTTCAGCTCAAACGAACTACATCGTTCACGAAGCTCACACGTTTCTCATCTTAACTGACAGGCATTGGATGTTAGAGGACCAGTGCTTTGTATCAGTTCAGAAGCAGAGTTGGAATACATCTGGTCTGTATGTGAAGGAAACACCGTTCTTATGTTCTGAGCACAATCACGTTTCCTACTCATTAGAGACTATAGAAAGCAAGAGCGTGCTTCTTGCTCTAAAGCAGAGTGTGATCCATGGATGAGAACTCTGCTGTGTGTTTCACTTCAGAAATGGAGTTAAATCCCAGGCTCTGAGTCTTCCTCCAAGCAAGACTTAGGTTCAGGTAAGGGCAGTTACTTTACAGCTCAAACGAACTACATCGTTCACGAAGCTCACACGTTTCTCATCTTAACTGACAACATTGGATGTTAGAGGACCTGTGGTTTGTTTCAGTTTCAGAAAGTTGTTGAACTAGATATGGTCCATATGTGTAGGAAACTCAGTTCATTTGTTCTGAGCACAATCATGTTTCCAGCTGTATTAGAGACGCTAGACAGCAAGAGCGTGTTTCTCGCTCTAAAGCAGATTGTGATCCATGGATGAGAACTATGCTGTGTGTTTCCCTTCAGAAATGGAGTTAAATCCCAGGCTCTGTGTCTTCCTATAAGCAAGACTTCGTTTCAGGTAAGGGCAGTCACTTTTCAGCTCAAACGAACTACATCGTTCACGATTCTCACACGTTTCTCACCTTAACTGACAAGCATTGGATGTTAGATGATGTGTGGTTTGTTTCAGTTTCAGAAGGAGTGTTGAACTAGATATGGTCCCTTTGTGTAGGAAACACAGTTCATTTGTTCTGAGCACAAATATGTTTCCTGCTGTATTAGAGATTCTAGAAAGCAAGAGCCTGCTTCTTGCTATAAAGCAGAGAGTGTTTCAAGGATGAGAAGTGTGCTGTGTGTTTCCCTACAGAAATGGAGTTAAATCTCAGGCTCTGTGTTTTCCTACATCAAGAATTCGTTTCACGTAAGGGCAGTCACTTTTCAGCTCAAACGAAGTACATCGTTCACGATGCTCACACGTTTCTCATCTTAACTGACAAGCATAGGATGTTAGTGGACCTCTGGTTTGTTTCAGGTTCAGAAGCAGAGTTGAACTAGATATGGTCCGTATATTTAGTAAACACCGTTCTTTTGCTCTGAGCACACTCATGTTTCCTGCTGTATTAGAGACTCTAGAAAGAAAGAGCGTGCTTCTCGCTCTAAAGCAGATTGTGATCCATGGATAAGAACTATGCTGTGTTTCCCTTCAGAAATGGAGTTAAATCCCAGGCTCTGAGTCTTCCTCCAAGCAAGACTTAATTTCAGGTAATGGCATTTACTTTACAGCTCAAACGAACTACATCGTTCACTTAGCTCACACGTTTCTCATCTTAACTGACAAGCATTGGATGTTAGAGGAGCAGCGCTTTGTTTCAGTTTCATAAGCAGAGTTGGAATACATATGGTCCGTATGTGTAGGAAACACCGTCCTTTTGTTCTGAGCACAATCACGTTTCCTACTCATTAGAGACTACAGAAAGCAAGAGCGTGCTTCTTGCTCTAAAGCAGAGTGTGATCTATGGATGAGAACTCTGCTGTGTGTTTCACTTCAGAAATGGAGTTAAATCCCAGGCTCTGAGTCTTCCTACAAGCAAGACTTCGTTTCAGGTAAGTGCAGTCCCTTTTCAGCTCAATGAACTACATTGTTCACGAACCTCACACGTTTCTAATCTTAAGTGACAAGCATTGGATATTAGAGGACCTGTGGTTTGTTTCAGTTTTAGAAGTAGTGTTGATCAGGATATGGTACGTATATGTAGGAAACACAGTTCAATTGTTCTGACCACAATTATATTTCCTGCTGTATTAGAGACTCTAGAAAGCAAGAGTCTGCTTCTTGCTATAAAACAGAGAGTGTTTCATGGATGAGAAGTGTGCGGTGTGTTTCCCTACAGAAATGGAGTTAAATCTCTGGCTCTGTGTCTTCCTATAAGCAAGACTTCAATTCAGGTAAGGGCAGTCACTTTTCAGCTCAAACTACATCGTTCACGAAGTTCACACGTTTCTCATCTTAACTGACAAGCATTGGATGCTAGAGGACCTGTGGTTTGTTTCAGTTTTAGAAGGTTGTTGAACTTGATAGGGTCCATATGTGTAGGAAAAACAGTTCATTTGTTCTGAGCCCACTCACCTTTCCTACTGATTAGAGACTCTAGAAAGCAAGAGCATGCTTCTTGCTCTAAAGCAGAGTGTGATCAATGAATGACAAATCTGCTTTTTATTTCGCAATAGAAATGGAGTTATATTCCTGGCTCTGAGTCTTCCTACATGCAAGACTTCGTTTCAGGTAAGTGCAGTCCCTTTTCAACTCAATGAACTACATTGTTCACGAAGCTCACACGTTTCTAATCTTAACTGACAAGCATTGGATGTTAGAGGACCAGTGCTTTGCATCAGTAACAGAAGCAGTATTGGACTAGATATGGTCCGTAAGTGTAGGAAACACTGTTCTTTTGGTCTCAGCATCCTCAAGTTTCCCTCTGTATTAGAGACTCTAGAAAGCTAGAGCGTGCTTCTTGCTCTAAAGCAGAGTGTGATCAATGGATGAAAACTCTGCTGTGTATTTCGGTTCACAAATGGAGTTATATCCCAGGCTCTGAGTCTTCCTACAATCAAAACTTCGTTTCAGGTAAGTGCAGTCACTTTTCAGCTCAATGAACTACATTGTTCACGAAGCTCACATGTTTCTAATCTTAACTTACAAGCATTGGATGTTAGAGGACCAGTGCTTTGCATCAGTTACAGAAGCAGAGTTGGACTAGATATGGTCCGTATGTGTAGGAAACACCGTTCTTTTGTTCTGAGCACACTCACGTTTCCTGATGTATTAGAGAATCTAGAAAGCAAGAGCGTGCTTTTGCTCTAAAGCAGAGTGTTATCCATGGATGAGAACTCTGCGGTGTGTTTCCCTTCTGAAATGGAGATAAATCCAAGGCTCTGAGTCTTCCTACGAGCAAGACTTCGTTTCAGGTAAGGGCATTTTCTTTACAGCTCAAACGACCTACATCATTGACGTAGTTCACACGTTTCTCACCTTAACTGACAAGCATTGGATGTTAGAGGACCTGTGGTTTGTTTCAGTTTCAGAAGGTTGTTGAACTAGATATGGTCCATATGTGCAGGAAACACAGTTCATTTCGTCTGAGCATAATCATGTTTCCTGCTGTATTAGAGACTCTAGAAAGCAAGAGCATGCTTCTTGCTATAAAGCAGAGAGTGTTTCAAAGATAAGAAGTATGCGGTGTGTTTCCCTACAGAAAGGGAGTTAAATCTCAGGCTCTGTGTTTTCCTACATCAAGAATTCGTTTCAGGTAAGGGCAGTCACTTTTCAGCTCAAAGGAACTACATCGTTCACGAAGCTCACACGTTTCTCATATTAACTGACAAGCATAGGATGTTAGAGGACCTGTTGTTTGTTTCAGTTTCAGAAGCAGAGTTGAACTAGATATGGTCCGTATGTTTAGGAAACACCGTTCTTTTGTTCTGAACACACTCACGTTTTCTGCTGTTTTAGACACTCTAGAAAGCAAGAGCATGCTTCTCGCTCTAAAGCATATTATGATCCATAGATGAAAACTATGCTGTGTGTTTCCCTTCAGAAATGGAGTTAAATACCAGGCTCTGTTTCTTCCTATAAGCAAGACTTCATTTCAGGTAAGGGCAGTCACTTTTCAGCTCAAACGAACTACATCGTTTACGAAACTCACAGGTTACTCATCTTAACTGACAAGCATTGGATGTTAGAGGACCAGTGCTTTGTATCAGTTTCAGAAGCAGAGTTGGACTAGATATGGTCCGTATGTGTAGGAAACACCATTCTTTATTTTGGGCACAATCACGTTTCCTAATGTGTTAGAGAATCTAGAAAGAAATAGCGTGCTTTTGCTCTAAAGCAGAGTGTGATCCATGGATGAGAACTCTGCTGTGTGTTTCACTTCAGAAATGATGTTAAATCTCAGGTTCTGTGTCTTCCTACTACCAAGACTTCGTTTCAGGTAAGGGCAGTTTCTTTACAGCCCAAAGGAACTACAACGTTCACGAAGTTCACACATTTCTCATCTTAACTGACTAGCATTGGATGTTAGAGGACCTGTGGATTGTTTCAGTTTCAGAAAGTTGTTGAACTAGATATGGTCCATATGTGTATGAAAAACAGTTCATTTGTTCTGAGCCCAATCATGTTTTCTGCTGTATTAGAGGCTCTAGAAAGCAAGAGCGTGCTTTTTGCTCTAAAGCAGAGTGTGATCAATGGATGAGAACTCTGCTGTGTATTTCACATCACAAATGGAGTTATATCCCAGACTCTGAGTCTTCCTACAAGCAAGACTTCGTTTCAGCTAAGTGCAGTCACTTTTCAGCTCAATGAACTACATTGTTCACGATGCTCACACGTTTCTAATCTTAACTGACAAGCATTGGATGTTAGAGGACCAGTTCTTTGCATCAGTTACAGAAGCAGAGTTGGACTAGATAAGGTCTGTATGTGGAGGAAACACCGTTCTTTTATTCTGAGCACACTCACGTTTCCTGCTATATTAGAGAATCTAGAAAGCAAGAGCGTGCTTCTTGCTCTAAAACAGAGTGTGATTCATGGATGCGAACTCTGCTGTGTGTTTCCCTTCAGAAGTGGAGTTAAATCCCAGGCTCTGAGTCTTCCTACAAGCAAGACTTCGTTTCAGGTAAGGGCAGATTCTTTACGGCTCAAACGAACTACATTGTTCAAGAAGCTCACACGTTTCTCATCTTAACTGACAAGCATTGGATGTTAGAGGACCTGTGGTTGGTTTCAGTTTCAGAAGGTTGTTGAACTAGATATGGTCCATATGTGTAGGAAAAACAGTTCATTTCTTCTGAGCACAATCACGTTTCCTGCTGTATTAGAGACTCTAGAAAGCAAGAGCGTGCTTCTTGCTATAAAGCAGAGAGTGTTTCATGGATGAGAAGTGTGCGGTGTGTTTCACTACAGAAGTGGAGGTAAATCTCTGGCTCTGTGTCTTCCTACAAGCAAGATTTCGTTTCAGATAAGGGCAGTCACTTTTCAGCTCAAACCAACTACATCGTTCACGAAGCTCACACGTTTCTCATCTTAACTGACAAGCATAGGATGTTAGAGGACCTGTGGTTTGTTTCAGTTTCAGAAGGAGAGTTGAACTAGATATGGTCCGTATGTTTAGGAAACACCGTTCTTTTGTTCTGAGCACACTCATGTTTCCTGGTGTATTGGAGACTCTAGAAAGCAGGAGAGTGCTTCTCGCTCTAAAGCCGATTATGATCCATCGTTGAGAAATATGCTGTGTTTTTAACTTCAGAAATGAAGTTAAATTCCAGGCTCTGTGTCTTCCTATAAGCAAGACTTGGTTTCAGGTAAGGGCAGTCACTTTTAAGCTCAAACGAACTACATCGTTCACGAAGCTCACACGTTTCTCATCTTAAGTGACAAGCATTGGATGTTAGAGGACCTGTGGTTTGTATCAGTTTCAGAAGCAGAGTTGGAATAGATATGGTCTTTATGTGTAGAAAACACCGTTGTTTTGTTCTGAACACAATCACATTTCCTACTCATTAGAGACACTAGAAAGCAAGAGCGTGCTTCTTGCTCTAAAGCAGAGTGTCATCAATGGATGAGAACTCTGCTGTGTATTTCGCATCACAAATGGAGTTAAATCCCAGGCTCTGAGCCTTCCTACAAGCAAAACTTCGTTTCAGGTAAGTGCAGTCACTTTTCAGTACAATGAACTACATTGTTCACGAAGCTCACAAGTTTCTAATCTTAACTGACAAGCATTGGATGTTAGAGGACCAGTGCTTTGCATCAGTTACAGAAGCAGAGTTGGACTAGATATGGTCTGTATGTGTAGGACACACCGTTCCTTTGTTCTGAGCACACTCACGTTTCCTGATGTATTAGAGAATCTAGAAAGCAAGAGCGTGCTTTTGCTCTAAAGCAGAGTGTTATCCATGGATGAGAACTCTGCTGTGTGTTTCATTTCAGAAATGGAGTTAAATCCTAGGCTCTGAGTCTTCCTACAAGCAAGACTTCATTTCAGGTATGTGCAGTCACTTTTCAGCTCAATGAACTACATTGTTCACGAAGCTCACACGTTGCTCATCTTAACTGACAAGCATTGGATGTTAGAGGACCAGTGCTTTGCATCAGTTTCAGAAGCAGTGTTGGACTAGATATGGTCCGTATGTGTAGGAAACTCCTTTCTTTTGTTCTCAGCATCCTCAAGTTTCCCTCTGTATTAGAGACTCTACAAAGCTAGAGCGTGCTTCTTGCTCTACAGCAGAATGTGACCAATGGATGAGAACTCTGCTGTGTGTTTCCCTTCAGAAATGGAGTTAAATCCCAGGCTCTGTGTCTTCCTATGAGCAAGACTTCGTTTCAGATATGGGCAGTCACTTTTCAGCTCAAACGAACTACATCGTTCACGATGCTCACACGTTTCTCACCTTAACTGACAAGCATTGGATGTTAGATGACCTGTGGTTTGTTTCAGTTTCAGAAGGAGTGTTGAACTAGATATCGTCCCTTTGTGTAGGAAACACAGTTTATTTGTTCTGAGCACAATCATGTTTCCTGCTGTATTAGAGACTCTAGAAAGCAAGAGCCTGCTTCTTGCTATAAAGCAGAGAGTATTTCAAGGATGAGAAGTTTTCAGTGTTTTTCCCTACAGAAATGGAGTTAAATCTCAGGCTCTGTGTTTTCCTGCATAAAGAATTCGTTTAAGGTAAGGGCAGTCACTTTTCAGCTCAAACGAACTACATCGTTCACGATGCTCACACGTTTCTCATCCTAACTGACAAGCATAGGATGTTAGTGGACCTGTGGTTTGTTTCAGTTTCAGAATCAGAGTTGAACTAGATATGGTCCGTATGTTTAGTAAACACCGTTCTTTTGCTCTGAGCACACTCATGTTTCCTGCTGTATTAGAGACTCTAGAAAGTAAGAGCGTGCTTCTCGCTCTAAAGCAGATTGTGATCCATGGATGAGAACTATGCCGTGTGTTTCCCTTCAGAAATGGAGTTAAATCCCAGGCTCTGAGTCTTCCTCCAAGCAAGACTTAGTTTCAGGTAATGGCAGTTACTTTACAGCTCAAACGAACTACATCGTTCACGATGCTCACACGTTTCTCCTCTTAACTGACAAGCATTGGATGTTAGAGGCTCTGTGGTTTGTTTCAGTTTCAAAAGGAGTGTTGAACTAGATATGGTCCCTTTGTGTAGGAAACACAGTTCATTTGTTCTGAGCACAATCATTTTTCCTGCTGGATTAGAGACTCTAGAAAGCAAGAGCCTGCTTCTTGCTATAAAGCAGAGAGAGTTTCATGGATGAGAAGTGTGCGGTGTGTTTCCCTACAGAAATGGAGTTAAATCTCTGGCTCTGTGTCTTCCTATAAGCAAGACTTCGTTTGAGGTAAGGGCAGTCACTTTTAAGCTCAAACAGAATACATCGTTCACGAAGCTCACACGTTTCTCATCTTAACTGACAGGCATTGGATGTTAGAGGACCATTGCTTTGTATCAGTTCAGAAGCAGAGTTGGAATACATATGGTCTGTATGTGAAGGAAACACCGTTCTTATGTTCTGAGCACAATCACGTTTCCTACTCATTAGAGACTCTAGAAAGCAAGAGCGTGCTTCTTGCTCTAAAGCAGAGTGTGATCCATGGATGAGAACTCTGCTGTGTGTTTCCCTTCAGAAATGGAGTTAAATCCCAGGCTCTGAATCTTCCTCCAAGCAAGACTTAGGTTCAGGTAAGGGCAGTTACTTTACAGCTGAAACGAACTACATCGTTCACGAAGCTCACACGTTTCTCATCTTAACTGACAACATTGGATGTTAGAGGACCTGTGGTTTGTTTCAGTTTCAGAAAGTTGTTGAACTAGATATGGTCCATATGTGTAGGAAACTCAGTTCATTTGTTCTGAGCACAATCATGTTTCTTGATGTATTAGAGACTCTAGAAAGCAAGAGCGTGCTTCTCGCTCTAAAGCAGATTGTGATCAATGGATGAGAACTATGCTGTGTGTTTCCCTTCAGAAATGGAGTTAAATCCCAGGCTCTGTGTCTTCCTATGAGCAAGACTTCGTTTCAGATATGGGCAGTCACTTTTCAGCTCAAACGAACTACATCGTTCACGATGCTCACACGTTTCTCACCTTAACTGACAAGCATTGGATGTTAGATGACGTGTGGTTTGTTTCCGTTTCAGAAGGAGTGTTGAACTAGATATGGTCCCTTTGTGTAGGAAACACAGTTCATTTATTCTGAGCACAAATATGTTTCCTGCTGTATTAGAGACTCTAGAAAGCAAGAGCCTGCTTCTTGCTATAAAGCAGAGAGTGTTTCAAGGATGAGAAGTGTGCTGTGTGTTTCCCTACAGAAATGGAGTTAAATCTCAGGCTCTGTGTTTTCCTACATCAAGAATTCATTTCACGTAAGGGCAGTCACTTTTCAGCTCAAACGAACTACATCGTTCACGATGCTCACACGTTTCTCACCTTAACTGACAAGCATTGGATGTTAGAGGACCTGTGGTTTGTTTCAGTTTCAGAAGCAGAGTTGAACTAGATATGGTCCGTATGTTTAGTAAACACCGTTCTTTTGCTCTGAGCACACTCATGTTTCCTGCTGTATTAGAGACTCTAGAAAGTAAGAGCGTGCTTCTCGCTCTAAAGCAGATTGTGATCCATGGATGAGAACTATGCCGTGTGTTTCCCTTCAGAAATGGAGTTAAATCCCAGGCTCTGAGTCTTCCTCCAAGCAAGACTTAGTTTCAGGTAATGGCAGTTACTTTACAGCTCAAACGAACTACATCGTTCACGATGCTCACACGTTTCTCCTCTTAACTGACAAGCATTGGATGTTAGAGGCTCTGTGGTTTGTTTCAGTTTCAAAAGGAGTGTTGAACTAGATATGGTCCCTTTGTGTAGGAAACACAGTTCATTTGTTCTGAGCACAATCATTTTTCCTGCTGGATTAGAGACTCTAGAAAGCAAGAGCCTGCTTCTTGCTATAAAGCAGAGAGAGTTTCATGGATTAGAAGTGTGCGGTGTGTTTCCCTACAGAAATGGAGTTAAATCTCTGGCTCTGTGTCTTCCTATAAGCAAGACTTCGTTTGAGGTAAGGGCAGTCACTTTTAAGCTCAAACAAAATACATCGTTCACGAAGCTCACACGTTTCTCATCTTAACTGACAGGCATTGGATGTTAGAGGACCAGTGCTTTGTATCAGTTCAGAAGCAGAGTTGGAATACATATGGTCTGTATGTGAAGGAAACACCGTTCTTATGTTCTGAGCACAATCACGTTTCCTACTCATTAGAGCCTATAGAAAGCAAGAGCGTGCTTCTTGCTCTAAAGCAGAGTGTGATCCATGGATGAGAACTCTGCTGTGTGTTTCCCTTCAGAAATGGAGTTAAATCCCAGGCTCTGAATCTTCCTCCAAGCAAGACTTAGGTTCAGGTAAGGGCAGTTACTTTACAGCTCAAACGAACTACATCATTCACGAAGCTCACACGTTTCTCATCTTAACTGACAACATTGGATGTTAGAGGACCTGTGGTTTGTTTCAGTTTCAGAAAGTTGTTGAACTAGATATGGTCCATATGTGTAGGAAACTCAGTTCATTTGTTCTGAGCACAATCATGTTTCTTGATGTTTTAGAGACTCTAGAAAGCAAGAGCGTGCTTCTCGCTCTAAAGCAGATTGTGATCAATGGATGAGAACTATGCTGTGTGTTTCCCTTCAGAAATGGAGTTAAATCCCAGGCTCTGTGTCTTCCTATGAGCAAGACTTCGTTTCAGATATGGGCAGTCACTTTTCAGCTCAAACGAACTACATCGTTCACGATGCTCACACGTTTCTCACCTTAACTGACAAGCATTGGATGTTAGATGACCTGTGGTTTGTTTCAGTTTCAGAAGGAGTGTTGAACTAGATATCGTCCCTTTGTGTAGGAAACACAGTTTATTTGTTCTGAGCACAATCATGTTTCCTGCTGTATTAGAGACTCTAGAAAGCAAGAGCCTGCTTCTTGCTATAAAGCAGAGAGTATTTCAAGGATGAGAAGTTTTCAGTGTTTTTCCCTACAGAAATGGAGTTAAATCTCAGGCTCTGTGTTTTCCTGCATAAAGAATTAGTTTAAGGTAAGGGCAGTCACTTTTCAGCTCAAACGAACTACATCGTTCACGATGCTCACACGTTTCTCATCCTAACTGACAAGCATAGGATGTTAGTGGACCTGTGGTTTGTTTCAGTTTCAGAATCAGAGTTGAACTAGATATGGTCCGTATGTTTAGTAAACACCGTTCTTTTGCTCTGAGCACACTCATGTTTCCTGCTGTATTAGAGACTCTAGAAAGTAAGAGCGTGCTTCTCGCTCTAAAGCAGATTGTGATCCATGGATGAGAACTATGCCGTGTGTTTCCCTTCAGAAATGGAGTTAAATCCCAGGCTCTGAGTCTTCCTCCAAGCAAGACTTAGTTTCAGGTAATGGCAGTTACTTTACAGCTCAAACGAACTACATCGTTCACGATGCTCACACGTTTCTCCTCTTAACTGACAAGCATTGGATGTTAGAGGCTCTGTGGTTTGTTTCAGTTTCAAAAGGAGTGTTGAACTAGATATGGTCCCTTTGTGTAGGAAACACAGTTCATTTGTTCTGAGCACAATCATTTTTCCTGCTGGATTAGAGACTCTAGAAAGCAAGAGCCTGCTTCTTGCTATAAAGCAGAGAGAGTTTCATGGATGAGAAGTGTGCGGTGTGTTTCCCTACAGAAATGGAGTTAAATCTCTGGCTCTGTGTCTTCCTATAAGCAAGACTTCGTTTGAGGTAAGGGCAGTCACTTTTAAGCTCAAACAAAATACATCGTTCACGAAGCTCACACGTTTCTCATCTTAACTGACAGGCATTGGATGTTAGAGGACCAGTGCTTTGTATCAGTTCAGAAGCAGAGTTGGAATACATCTGGTCTGTATGTGAAGGAAACACCGTTCTTATGTTCTGAGCACAATCACGTTTCCTACTCATTAGAGACTATAGAAAGCAAGAGCGTGCTTCTTGCTCTAAAGCAGAGTGTGATCCATGGATGAGAACTCTGCTGTGTGTTTCACTTCAGAAATGGAGTTAAATCCCAGGCTCTGAGTCTTCCTCCAAGCAAGACTTAGGTTCAGGTAAGGGCAGTTACTTTACAGCTCAAACGAACTACATCGTTCACGAAGCTCACACGTTTCTCATCTTAACTGACAACATTGGATGTTAGAGGACCTGTGGTTTGTTTCAGTTTCAGAAAGTTGTTGAACTAGATATGGTCCCTTTGTGTAGGAAACACAGTTCATTTGTTCTGAGCACAAATATGTTTCCTGCTGTATTAGAGATTCTAGAAAGCAAGAGCCTGCTTCTTGCTGTAAAGCAGAGAGTGTTTCAAGGATGAGAAGTGTGCTGTGTGTTTCCCTACAGAAATGGAGTTAAATCTCAGGCTCTGTGTTTTCCTACATCAAGAATTCGTTTCACGTAAGGGCAGTCACTTTTCAGCTCAAACGAAGTACATCGTTCACGATGCTCACACGTTTCTCATCTTAACTGACAAGCATAGGATGTTAGTGGACCTCTGGTTTGTTTCAGGTTCAGAAGCAGAGTTGAACTAGATATGGTCCGTATGTGTAGGAAACACCGTTCTTTTGTTCTCAGCACACTCCCGTTTCCTGCTGTCTTAGAGACTCTAGAAAGAAAGAGCATGCTTCTTGCTCTAAAGCAGAGTGTGATCCATGGATGAGAACTATGCTGTGTGTTTCCCTTCAGAAATGGAGTTAAATCCCAGGCTCTGTGTCTTCCTACAAGCAAGACTTCGTTTCAGGTAAGGGCAGTCATTTTTCGGCTCAAACGAACTACATCGTTCACGAAGCTCACACGTTTCTCATCTTAACTGACAAGCATTGGATGTTATAGGAACAGTGCATTGTATCAGTTTCAGAAGCAGATTTGGATTACATATGGTCCGTATGTGTAGGAAACACCGTTCTTTTGTTCTGGGCACACTCAGATTTCCTGCTGTGTTAGAGACTATAGAAAGCAAGAGCGTGCTTCTTGCTCTAAAGCAGAGTGTGATCCATGGATGAGAACTATGCTGTGTGTTTCCCTTCAGAAATGGAGTTAAATCCCAGGGTCTGTGTCTTCCTACATGCAAGACTTCGTTTCAGGTAAGGGGAGTCACTTTTCAGCTCAAACGAACTACATCGTTCATGAAGCTCACACGTTTCTCATCTTAACAGAAAAGCATTGGATGTTAGAGGACCAGTGCTTTGTATCAGTTTCGGAAGCAGAGTTGGACTATATAATGTCTGTATGTGTAGGAAACACTGTTCTTTGTTCTCAGCACACTCATTTTCCTGCTGTCTTAGAGACTCTAGAAAGAAAGAGCGTGCTTCTCTCTCTAAAGCAGAGTGTGATCCAGGGATGAGAACTATGCTGTGTGTTTCCCTACAGAAATGGAGTTAAATCCCAGGCTCTGTGTCTTCCTACAAGCAAGACTTCGTACAGGTAAGGGCAGTCACTTTTCAGCTCAAACGAACTACATCATTCACGGAGCTCACACGATTCTCATCTCAACAGAAAAGCATTGGATGTTAGAGGACCAGTGCTTTGTATCAGTTTAAGAAGCAGAGTTGGACTAGATATGGTCCGTATGTGTAGGAAACACCGTTCTTTTGTTCTCAGGACACTCACGTTTCCTGCTGTCTTAGAGACTCTAGAAAGCAAGAGCATGCTTCTTGCTCTAAAGCAGAGTGTGATCCATGGATGAGAACTATGCTGTGTGTTTCCCTTCAGAAATGGAGTTAAATCCCAGGCTCTGTGTCTTCCTACAAGCAAGACTTCGTTTCAGGTAAGGGCAGTCATTTTTCGGCTCAAACGAACTACATCGTTCACGGAGCTCAAACGTTCCTCATCTTAACTGACAAGCATTGGATGATAGAGGACCAGAGCTTTGTATCAGTTTCAGAAGCAGATTTGGACTACATATGGTCTGTATGTGTAGGAAACTCCGTTCTTTTGTTCTGGGCACACTCAGATTTCCTGCTGTATTAGAGATTCTAGAAAGCAAGAGTGTACTTCTTGCTGTTAAGCAGAGTGTGATCCATGGGTGAGAACTATGCTGTGTGTTTCCCTTCAGAAATGGAGTTAAATCCCAGGCTCTGTGTCTTCCTACAAGCAAGACTTCGTTTCAGGTAAGGGCAGTTACGTTTCAGCTCAAACGAACTACATCATTCACTGAGCTCACACGTTTCTCATCTTAACTGACAAGCATTGGATGTTAGAGGACCAGTGCTTTGTATCAGTTTCAGAAGCAGAGTTGGACTATATAATGTCTGTATGTGTAGGAAACACTGTTCTTTGTTCTCAGCACACTCACGTTTCCTGCTGTCTTAGAGACTCTAGAAAGAAGGAGCATGCTTCTCTCTCTAAAGCAGAGTGTGATCCAGGGATGAGAACTATGCTGTGTGTTTCCCTTCAGAAATGGAGTTAAATCCCAGGCTCTGTGTCTTTCTACAAGCCAGACTTCGTTTCAGGTAAGGGCAGTCACTTTTCAGCTCAAACGAACTACATCGTTCACTGAGCTCACACGTTTCTCATCTTAACAGACAAGCATTGGATGTTAGAGGACCAGTGCTTTGTATCAGTTTAAGAAGCAGAGTTGGACTAGATATGGTCCATATGTGTAGGAAACACCGTTCTTTTGTTCTCAGCAAACTCACGTTTCCTGCTGTCTTAGAGAATCTAGAAAGCAAGAGCGTGCTTCTTGTTCTAAAGCAGAGTGTGATCAATGGATGAGAACACTGCTGTATGTTTCACTTCAGAAATGGTGTGAAATCCCAGGCTCTGAGTCTTCCTACAAGCAAGACTTCGTTTCAGGTAAGTTCAGTCATTTTTCTACTCAAACGAACTACATCGTTCACGAAGCTCACACGTTTCTCATCTTAACAGACAAGCATTGGATGTTAGAGGGCTAGTGCTTTGTATCAGTTTCAGAAGCAGAGTTGGACTAGATATGGTCCGTATGTGTAGGAAACACCGTTCTTTTGTTCTCAGCAAACTCACGTTTCCTGCTGTCTTAGAGACTCTAGAAAGAAAGAGCGTGCTTCTCTCTCTAAAGCAGAGTGTGATCCAGGGATGAGAACTATGCTGTGTGTTTCCTTTCATAAATGGAGTTAAATCCCAGGCTCTGTGTCTTCCTACAAGCAAGACTTCGTTTAAGGTAAGGGCAGTCACTTTTCAGCTCAAAGGAACTACATCGTTCACGGAGCTCACACGTTTCTCATCTCAACAGACAAGCATTGGATGTTAGAGGACCAGTGTTTTGTATCAGTATAAGAAGCAGAGTTGGACTAGATATGGTCCGTATGTGTAGGAACCACCATTCTTTGGTCTCAGCACACTCACGTTTCCTGCTGTCTTAGAGACTCTAGAAAGCAAGAGCATGCTTCTTGCTCTAAAGCAGAGTGTGATCATGGATGAGAACTATGCTGTGTGTTTCCCTTCAGAAATGGAGTTAAATCCCAGGCTCTGTGTCTTCCTACAAGCAAGACTTCATTTCAGGTAAGGGCAGTCACTTTTCAGCTCAAACGAACTACATCGTTCACTGAGCTCACACGTTTCTCATCTTAACTGACAAGCATTGGATGTTAGAGGACCAGTGCAATGTATCAGTTTCAGAAGCAGATTTGGACTACATATGGTCCGTATTTGTAGGAAACACCCTTCTTTTGTTCTGGGCACGCTCAGATTTCCTGCTGTATTTGAGACTCTAGAAAGCAAGAGCGTGCTTCTTGCTATAAAGCAGAGCGTGATGCATGGATGAGAACTATGCTGTGTGTTTCCCTTCAGAAATAGAGTTAAATCCCTGGCTCTGTGTCTTCCTACAAGCAAGCCTTCGTTTCAGGTAATGGCAGTAACTTTTCAACTCAAAGGAACTACATCATTCACGGAGCTCACACGTTTCTAATCTTAACAGACAAGCATTGGATGTTAGAGAACCAGTGCCTTGGTATCAGTTTCAGAAGCAGATTTGGACTAGATATGGTCTGTATGTGTAGGAAACACCCTTCTTTGTTCTCAGCACACTCACGTTTCCTGCTGTCTTAGAGACTCTAGAAAGGAAGAGCATGCTTCTCGCTCTAAAGCAGAGTGTGATCCATGGATGTGAACTATGCTGTGTGTTTCCCTACAGAAATGGAGTTAAATCCCAGGCTCTGTGTCTTCCTACAAGCAAGACTTCGTACAGGTAAGGGCAGTCACTTTTCAGCTCAAATGAACTACATCGTTCACGGAGCTCACACGATTCTCATCTCAACAGAAAAGCATTGGATGTTAGAGGACCAGTGCTTTGTATCAGTTTAAGAAGCAGAGTTGGACTAGATATGGTCCGTATGTGTAGGAAACACCGTTCTTTTGTTCTCAGGACACTCACGTTTCCTGCTGTCTTAGAGACTCTAGAAGCAAGAGCATGCTTCTTGCTCTAAAGCAGAGTGTGATCCATGGATGAGAACTATGCTGTGTGTTTCCCTTCAGAAATGGAGTTAAATCCCAGGCTCTGTGTCTTCCTACAAGCAAGACTTCGTTTCAGGTAAGGGCAGTCATTTTTCGGCTCAAACGAACTACATCGTTCACGGAGCCCAAACGTTCCTCATCTTAACTGACAAGCATTGGATGATAGAGGACCAGAGCTTTGTATCAGTTTCAGAAGCAGATTTGGACTACATATGGTCTGTATGTGTAGGAAACTCCGTTCTTTTGTTCTGGGCACACTCAGATTTCCTGCTGTATTAGAGATTCTAGAAAGCAAGAGTGTACTTCTTGCTGTTAAGCAGAGTGTGATCCATGGGTGAGCACTATGCTGTGTGTTTCCCTTCAGAAATGGAGTTAAATCCCATGCTCTGTGAACCCTACAAGCAAGACTTCATTTCATGTAAGGGCAGTCATTTTTCGGCTAAAACGAACTACATCGTTCACGTAGCTCACACGTTTCTCATCTCTACAGACAAGCACTGGATGTTAGAGGACCAGTGCTTTGTATCAGTTTCAGAAGCAGAGTTGGACTATATAATGTCTGTATGTGTAGGAAACACTGTTCTTTGTTCTCAGCACACTCACGTTTCCTGCTGTCTTAGAGACTCTAGAAAGCAAGAGCGTGCTTCTTGTTCTAACGCAGAGTGTGATCAATGGATGAGAACACTGCTGTATGTTTTACTTCAGAAATGGTGTTAAATCCCAGGCTCTGTGTCTTCCTACAGGCAAGACTTCGTTTCAGGTAAGGGCAGTCACTTTTCAGCTCAAACGAACTACATCTTTCATGAAGCTCACACGTTTCTCACCTTAACAGACAAGCATTGGATGTTAGAGGACCAGTGCTTTGTATCAGTTTCAGAAGCAGATTTGGACTACATATGGTCCGTATGTGTAGGAAACACCATTCTTTTGTTCTCAGCACACTCACGTTTCCTGCTGTCTTAGAGACTCTAGAAAGCAAGAGCGTGCTTCTCGTTCTAAAGCAGAGTGTGATCAATGGATGAGAACACTGCTGTGTGTTTCACTTCAGAAATGGAGTTAAATCCCAGGCTCTGTGTCTTCCTACAAGGAAGACTTCTTTTCAGTTAAGGGCAGTCACTTTTCTGCTCAAACGAACTACATCGTTCACGGAGCTCACACGATTCTCATCTCAACAGACAAGCATTGGATGTTAGAGGACCAGTGCTTTGTATCAGTTTCAGAAGCAGATTTGGACTACATATGGTCTGTATGTGTAGGAAACTCCGTTCTTTTGTTCTGGGCACACTCAGATTTCCTGCTGTATTAGAGATTCTAGAAAGCAAGAGTGTACTTCTTGCTGTTAAGCAGAGTGTGATCCATGGGTGAGAACTATGCTGTGTGTTTCCCTTCAGAAATGGAGTTAAATCCCAGGCTCTGTGTCTTCCTACAAGCAAGACTTCGTTTCAGGTAAGGGCAGTCACGTTTCAGCTCAAACGAACTACATCATTCACTGAGCTCACACGTTTCTCATCTTAACTGACAAGCATTGGATATTAGAGGACCAGTGCTTTATATCAGTTTCAGAAGCAGATTTGGACTACATATGGTCCGTATGTGTAGGAAACACCATTCTTTTGTTCTCAGCACACTCACGTTTCCTGCTGTCTTAGAGACTCTAGAAAGCAAGAGCGTGCTTCTCGTTCTAAAGCAGAGTGTGATCAATGGATGAGAACACTGCTGTGTGTTTCACTTCAGAAATGGAGTTAAATCCCAGGCTCTGTGTCTTCCTACAAGGAAGACTTCTTTTCAGTTAAGGGCAGTCACTTTTCTGCTCAAACGAACTACATCGTTCACGGAGCTCACACGATTCTCATCTCAACAGACAAGCATTGGATGTTAGAGGACTAGTGCTGTGTATCAGGTTAAGAAGCAGAGTTGGACTACATATGGTCCGTATGTGTAGGAAACACTGTTCTTTGTTCTCAGCACACTCACGTTTCCTGCTGTCTTAGAGACTCTAGAAAGCAAGAGCATGCTTCTCGCTCTAAAGCAGAGTGTGTTCCATGGATGAGAACTATGCTGTGTGTTTCCCTTCAGAAATGGAGTTAAATCCCAGGCTCTGTGTCTTCCTACAAGCAAGACTTCGTTTCAGGTAAGGGCAGTCATTATTCGGCTCAAACGAACTACATCGTTCAAGGAGCTCACACGTTCCTCATCTTAACTGACAAGCATTGGATGATAGAGGACCAGAGCTTTGTATCAGTTTCAGAAGCAGATTTGGACTACATATGGTCTGTATGTGTAGGAAACTCCGTTCTTTTGTTCTGGGCACACTCAGATTTCCTGCTGTATTAGAGACTCTATAAAGCAAGAGCGTGCTTTTTGCTGTTAAGCAGAGTGTGATCCATGGGGGAGAACTATGCTGTGTGTTTCCCTTCAGAAATGGAGTTAAATCCCTGGCTCTGTGTCTTCCTACAAGAAAGACTTCGTTTCAGGTAAGAGCAGTCACTTTTCAGCTCAAAGAAACTACATCGTTCACGGAGCTCACACGTTTCTCATCTTAACAGACAAGCATTGGATGTTAGAGGACCAGTGCTTTGTATCAGTTTAAGAAGCAGAGTTGGACTAGATATGGTCCGTATGTGTAGGAAACACCATTTTTTGTTCTCCGCACACAAACTTTTCCTGCTGTCTTAGAGACTCTAGAAAGCAAGAGCATGCTTCTTGCTCTAAAACAGAGTGTGATCCATGGATGAGAACTATGCTGTGTGTTTCCCTTCAGAAATGGAGTTAAATCCCAGGCTCTGTGAACCCTACAAGCAAGACTTCATTTCAGGTAAGGGCAGTCACTTTTCAGCTCAAAGGAACTACATCGTTCACGGAGCTCACACGTTTCTAATCTTAACAGACAAGCATTGGATGTTAGAGGACCAGTGCTTTGTATCAGTTTCAGAAGCAGAGTTGGACTAGATATGGTCTGTATGTGTAGGAAACACTGTTCTTTGTTCTCAGCACACTCACTTTTCCTGCTGTCTTAGAGACTCTAGAAAGCAAGAGCGTGCTTCTCGCTCTAAAGCAGAGTGTGATCCATGGATGAGAACTATGCTGTGTGTTTCCCTTCAGAAATGGAGTTAAATCCCAGGCTCTCTGTCTTCCTACAAGCAAGACTTCGTTTCAGGTAAGGGCAGTCATTTTTCGGCTCAAACGAACTACATCGTTCACGAAGCTCACACGTTTCTCATCTTAACTGACAAGCATTGGATGTTATAGGAACAGTGCATTGTATCAGTTTCAGAAGCAGATTTGGATTACATATGGTCCGTATGTGTAGGAAACACTGTTCTTTTGTTCTGGGCACACTCAGATTTCCTGCTGTGTTAGAGACTATAGAAAGCAAGAGCGTGCTTCTTGCTCTAAAGCAGAGTGTGATCCATGGATGAGAACTATGCTGTGTGTTTCCCTTCAGAAATGGAGTTAAATCCCAGGGTCTGTGTCTTCCTACATGCAAGACTTCGTTTCAGGTAAGGGGAGTCACTTTTCAGCTCAAACGAACTACATCGTTCATGAAGCTCACACGTTTCTCATCTTAACAGAAAAGCATTGGATGTTAGAGGACCAGTGCTTTGTATCAGTTTCGGAAGCAGAGTTGGACTATATAATGTCTGTATGTGTAGGAAACACTGTTCTTTGTTCTCAGCACACTCATTTTCCTGCTGTCTTAGAGACTCTAGAAAGAAAGAGCGTGCTTCTCTCTCTAAAGCAGAGTGTGATCCAGGGATGAGAACTATGCTGTGTGTTTCCTTTCATAAATGGAGTTAAATCCCAGGCTCTGTGTCTTCCTAAATGCAAGACTTCGTTTAAGGTAAGGGCAGTCACTTTTCAGCTCAAAGGAACTACATCGTTCACGGAGCTCACACGTTTCTCATCTCAACAGACAAGCATTGAATGTTAGAGGACCAGTGTTTTGTATCAGTTTAAGAAGCAGAGTTGGACTAGATATGGTCCGTATGTGTAGGAACCACCATTCTTTGGTCTCAGCACACTCACGTTTCCTACTGTCTTAGAGACTCTAGAAAGCAAGAGCATGCTTCTTGCTCTAAAGCAGAGTGTGATCATGGATGAGAACTATGCTGTGTGTTTCCCTTCAGAAATGGAGTTAAATCCCAGGCTCTGTGTCTTCCTACAAGCAAGACTTCATTTCAGGTAAGGGCAGTCACTTTTCAGCTCAAACGAACTACATCGTTCACTGAGCTCACACGTTTCTCATCTTAACTGCCAAGCATTGGATGTTAGAGGACCAGTGCAATGTATCAGTTTCAGAAGCAGATTTGGACTACATATGGTCCGTATTTGTAGGAAACACCCTTCTTTTGTTCTGGGCACGCTCAGATTTCCTGCTGTATTAGAGACTCTAGAAAGCAAGAGCGTGCTTCTTGCTATAAAGCAGAGCGTGATGCTGGATGAGAACTATGCTGTGTGTTTCCCTTCAGAAATAGAGTTAAATCCCTGGCTCTGTGTCTTCCTACGAGCAAGCCTTCGTTTCAGGTAATGGCAGTCACTTTTCAACTCAAAGGAACTACATCATTCACGGAGCTCACACGTTTCTAATCTTAACAGACAAGCATTGGATGTTAGAGAACCAGTGCCTTGGTATCAGTTTCCGAAGCAGATTTGGACTAGATATGGTCTGTATGTGTAGGAAACACCCTTCTTTGTTCTCAGCACACTCACGTTTCCTGCTGTCTTAGAGACTCTAGAAAGGAAGAGCATGCTTCTCGCTCCAAAGCAGAGTGTGATCCATGGATGTGAACTATGCTGTGTGTTTCCCTACAGAAATGGAGTTAAATCCCAGGCTCTGTGTCTTCCTACAAGCAAGACTTCGTTTCAGGTAAGGGCAGTCATTTTTCGGCTCAAACGAACTACATCGTTCCCGGAGCTCAAACGTTCCTCATCTTAACTGACAAGCATTGGATGATAGAGGACCAGAGCTTTGTATCAGTTTCAGAAGCAGATTTGGACTACATATGGTCTGTATGTGTAGGAAACTCCGTTCTTTTGTTCTGGGCACACTCAGATTTCCTGCTGTATTAGAGATTCTAGAAAGCAAGAGTGTACTTCTTGCTGTTAAGCAGAGTGTGATCCATGGGTGAGAACTATGCTGTGTGTTTCCCTTCAGAAATGGAGTTAAATCCCAGGCTCTGTGTCTTCCTACAAGCAAGACTTCGTTTCAGGTAAGGGCAGTCACGTTTCAGCTCAAACGAACTACATCATTCACTGAGCTCACACGTTTCTCATCTTAACTGACAAGCATTGGATGTTAGAGGACCAGTGCTTTATATCAGTTTCAGAAGCAGATTTGGACTACATATGGTCCGTATGTGTAGGAAACACCATTCTTTTGTTCTCAGCACACTCACGTTTCCTGCTGTCTTAGAGACTGTAGAAAGCAAGAGCGTGCTTCTCGTTCTAAAGCAGAGTGTGATCAATGGATGAGAACACTGCTGTGTGTTTCACTTCAGAAATGGAGTTAAATCCCAGGCTCTGTGTCTTCCTACAAGGAAGACTTCTTTTCAGGTAAGGGCAGTCACTTTTCTGCTCAAACGAACTACATCGTTCACGGAGCTCACACGATTCTCATCTCAACAGACAAGCATTGGATGTTAGAGGACTAGTGCTGTGTATCAGGTTAAGAAGCAGAGTTGGACTACATATGGTCCGTATGTGTAGGAAACACTGTTCTTTGTTCTCAGCACACTCACGTTTCCTGCTGTCTTAGAGACTCTAGAAAGCAAGAGCATGCTTCTCGCTCTAAAGCAGAGTGTGTTCCATGGATGAGAACTATGCTGTGTGTTTCCCTTCAGAAATGGAGTTAAATCCCAGGCTCTGTGTCTTCCTACAAGCAAGACTTCGTTTCAGGTAAGGGCAGTCATTATTCGGCTCAAACGAACTACATCGTTCAAGGAGCTCACACGTTCCTCATCTTAACTGACAAGCATTGGATGATAGAGGACCAGAGCTTTGTATCAGTTTCAGAAGCAGATTTGGACTACATATGGTCTGTATGTGTAGGAAACTCCGTTCTTTTGTTCTGGGCACACTCAGATTTCCTGCTGTATTAGAGACTCTATAAAGCAAGAGCGTGCTTTTTGCTGTTAAGCAGAGTGTGATCCATGGGGGAGAACTATGCTGTGTGTTTCCCTTCAGAAATGGAGTTAAATCCCTGGCTCTGTGTCTTCCTACAAGAAAGACTTCGTTTCAGGTAAGAGCAGTCACTTTTCAGCTCAAAGAAACTACATCGTTCACGGAGCTCACACGTTTCTCATCTTAACAGACAAGCATTGGATGTTAGAGGACCAGTGCTTTGTATCAGTTTAAGAAGCAGAGTTGGACTAGATATGGTCCGTATGTGTAGGAAACACCGTTATTTGTTCTCCGCACACAAACTTTTCCTGCTGTCTTAGAGACTCTAGAAAGCAAGAGCATGCTTCTTGCTCTAAAACAGAGTGTGATCCATGGATGAGAACTATGCTGTGTGTTTCCCTTCAGAAATGGAGTTAAATCCCAGGCTCTGTGAACCCTACAAGCAAGACTTCATTTCAGGTACGGGCAGTCACTTTTCAGCTCAAAGGAACTACATCGTTCACGGAGCTCACACGTTTCTAATCTTAACAGACAAGCATTGGATGTTAGAGGACCAGTGCTTTGTATCAGTTTCAGAAGCAGAGTTGGACTAGATATGGTCTGTATGTGTAGGAAACACTGTTCTTTGTTCTCAGCACACTCACGTTTCCTGCTGTCTTAGAGACTCCAGAAAGCAAGACCGTGCTTCTCGCTCTAAAGCAGAGTGTGATCCATGGATGAGAACTATGCTGTGTGTTTCCCTTCAGAAATGGAGTTAAATCCCAGGCTCTGTGTCTTCCTACAAGCAAGACTTCGTTTCAGGTAAGGGCAGTCATTTTTCGGCTCAAACGAACTACATCGTTCACGAAGCTCACACGTTTCTCATCTTAACTGACAAGCATTGGATGTTATAGGAACAGTGCATTGTATCAGTTTCAGAAGCAGATTTGGATTACATATGGTCCGTATGTGTAGGAAACACCGTTCTTTGTTCTTGGCACACTCAGATTTCCTGCTGTGTTAGAGACTATAGAAAGCAAGAGCGTGCTTCTTGCTCTAAAGCAGAGTGTGATCCATGGATGAGAACTATGCTGTGTGTTTCCCTTCAGAAATGGAGTTAAATCCCAGGGTCTGTGTCTTCCTACATGCAAGACGTCGTTTCAGGTAAGGGGAGTCACTTTTCAGCTCAAACGAACTACATCGTTCATGAAGCTCACACGTTTCTCATCTTAACAGAAAAGCATTGGATGTTAGAGGACCAGTGCTTTGTATCAGTTTCGGAAGCAGAGTTGGACTATATAATGTCTGTATGTGTAGGAAACACTGTTCTTTGTTCTCAGCACACTCATTTTCCTGCTGTCTTAGAGACTCTAGAAAGAAAGAGCGTGCTTCTCTCTCTAAAGCAGAGTGTGATCCAGGGATGAGAACTATGCTGTGTGTTTCCTTTCATAAATGGAGTTAAATCCCAGGCTCTGTGTCTTCCTACATGCAAGACTTCGTTTAAGGTAAGGGCAGTCACTTTTCAGCTCAAAGGAACTACATCGTTCACGGAGCTCACACGTTTCTCATCTCAACAGACAAGCATTGAATGTTAGAGGACCAGTGTTTTGTATCAGTTTAAGAAGCAGAGTTGGACTAGATATGGTCCGTATGTGTAGGAACCACCATTCTTTGGTCTCAGCACACTCACGTTTCCTACTGTCTTAGAGACTCTAGAAAGCAAGAGCATGCTTCTTGCTCTAAAGCAGAGTGTGATCATGGATGAGAACTATGCTGTGTGTTTCCCTTCAGAAATGGAGTTAAATCCCAGGCTCTGTGTCTTCCTACAAGCAAGACTTCATTTCAGGTAAGGGCAGTCACTTTTCAGCTCAAACGAACTACATCGTTCACTGAGCTCACACGTTTCTCATCTTAACTGCCAAGCATTGGATGTTAGAGGACCAGTGCAATGTATCAGTTTCAGAAGCAGATTTGGACTACATATGGTCCGTATTTGTAGGAAACACCCTTCTTTTGTTCTGGACACGCTCAGATTTCCTGCTGTATTAGAGACTCTAGAAAGCAAGAGCGTGCTTCTTGCTATAAAGCAGAGCGTGATGCATGGATGAGAACTATGCTGTGTGTTTCCGTTCAGAAATAGAGTTAAATCCCTGGCTCTGTGTCTTCCTACAAGCAAGCCTTCGTTTCAGGTAATGGCAGTCACTTTTCAACTCAAAGGAACTACATCATTCACGGAGCTCACACGTTTCTAATCTTAACAGACAAGCATTGGATGTTAGAGAACCAGTGCCTTGGTATCAGTTTCAGAAGCAGATTTGGACTAGATATGGTCTGTATGTGTAGGAAACACCCTTCTTTGTTCTCAGCACACTCACGTTTCCTGCTGTCTTAGAGACTCTAGAAAGGAAGAGCATGCTTCTCGCTCCAAAGCAGAGTGTGATCCATGGATGTGAACTATGCTGTGTGTTTCCCTACAGAAATGGAGTTAAATGCCAGGCTCTGTGTCTTCCTACAAGCAAGACTTCGTACAGGTAAGGGCAGTCACTTTTCAGCTCAAACGAACTACATCATTCACGGAGCTCACACGATTCTCATCTCAACAGAAAAGCATTGGATGTTAGAGGACCAGTGCTTTGTATCAGTTTAAGAAGCAGAGTTGGACTAGATATGGTCCGTATGTGTAGGAAACACCGTTCTTTTGATCTCAGGACACTCACGTTTCCTGCTGTCTTAGAGACTCTAGAAAGCAAGAGCATGCTTCTTGCTCTAAAGCAGAGTGTGATCATGGATGAGAACTATGCTGTGTGTTTCCCTTCAGAAATGGAGTTAAATCCCAGGCTCTGTGTCTTCCTACAAGCAAGACTTCATTTCAGGTAAGTGCAGTCACTTTTCAGCTCAAACGAACTACATCGTTCACTGAGCTCACACGTTTCTCATCTTAACTGCCAAGCATTGGATGTTAGAGGACCAGTGCAATGTATCAGTTTCAGAAGCAGATTTGGACTACATATGGTCCGTATTTGTAGGAAACACCCTTCTTTTGTTCTGGGCACGCTCAGATTTCCTGCTGTATTAGAGACTCTAGAAAGCAAGAGCGTGCTTCTTGCTATAAAGCAGAGCGTGATGCTGGATGAGAACTATGCTGTGTGTTTCCCTTCAGAAATAGAGTTAAATCCCTGGCTCTGTGTCTTCCTACGAGCAAGCCTTCGTTTCAGGTAATGGCAGTCACTTTTCAACTCAAAGGAACTACATCATTCACGGAGCTCACACGTTTCTAATCTTAACAGACAAGCATTGGATGTTAGAGAACCAGTGCCTTGGTATCAGTTTCCGAAGCAGATTTGGACTAGATATGGTCTGTATGTGTAGGAAACACCCTTCTTTGTTCTCAGCACACTCACGTTTCCTGCTGTCTTAGAGACTCTAGAAAGGAAGAGCATGCTTCTCGCTCCAAAGCAGAGTGTGATCCATGGATGTGAACTATGCTGTGTGTTTCCCTACAGAAATGGAGTTAAATCCCAGGCTCTGTGTCTTCCTACAAGCAAGACTTCATTTCAGGTAAGGGCAGTCACTTTTCAGCTCAAACGAACTACATCGTTCACTGAGCTCACACGTTTCTCATCTTAACTGCCAAGCATTGGATGTTAGAGGACCAGTGCAATGTATCAGTTTCAGAAGCAGATTTGGACTACATATGGTCCGTATTTGTAGGAAACACCCTTCTTTTGTTCTGGGCACGCTCAGATTTCCTGCTGTATTAGAGACTCTAGAAAGCAAGAGCGTGCTTCTTGCTATAAAGCAGAGCGTGATGCTGGATGAGAACTATGCTGTGTGTTTCCCTTCAGAAATAGAGTTAAATCCCTGGCTCTGTGTCTTCCTACGAGCAAGCCTTCGTTTCAGGTAATGGCAGTCACTTTTCAACTCAAAGGAACTACATCATTCACGGAGCTCACACGTTTCTAATCTTAACAGACAAGCATTGGATGTTAGAGAACCAGTGCCTTGGTATCAGTTTCCGAAGCAGATTTGGACTAGATATGGTCTGTATGTGTAGGAAACACCCTTCTTTGTTCTCAGCACACTCACGTTTCCTGCTGTCTTAGAGACTCTAGAAAGGAAGAGCATGCTTCTCGCTCCAAAGCAGAGTGTGATCCATGGATGTGAACTATGCTGTGTGTTTCCCTACAGAAATGGAGTTAAATCCCAGGCTCTGTGTCTTCCTACAAGCAAGACTTCGTACAGGTAAGGGCAGTCACTTTTCAGCTCAAACGAACTACATCACTCACGGAGCTCACACGATTCTCATCTCAACAGAAAAGCATTGGATGTTAGAGGACCAGTGCTTTGTATCAGTTTAAGAAGCAGAGTTGGACTAGATATGGTCCGTATGTGTAGGAAACACCGTTCTTTTGTTCTCAGGACACTCACGTTTCCTGCTGTCTTAGAGACTCTAGAAAGCAAGAGCATGCTTCTTGCTCTAAAGCAGAGTGTGATCCATGGATGAGAACTATGCTGTGTGTTTCCCTTCAGAAATGGAGTTAAATCCCAGGCTCTGTGTCTTCCTACAAGCAAGACTTCGTTTCAGGTAAGGGCAGTCATTTTTCGGCTCAAACGAACTACATCGTTCCCGGAGCTCAAACGTTCCTCATCTTAACTGACAAGCATTGGATGATAGAGGACCAGAGCTTTGTATCAGTTTCAGAAGCAGATTTGGACTACATATGGTCTGTATGTGTAGGAAACTCCGTTCTTTTGTTCTGGGCACACTCAGATTTCCTGCTGTATTAGAGATTCTAGAAAGCAAGAGTGTACTTCTTGCTGTTAAGCAGAGTGTGATCCATGGGTGAGAACTATGCTGTGTGTTTCCCTTCAGAAATAGAGTTAAATCCCTGGCTCTGTGTCTTCCTACAAGCAAGCCTTCGTTTCAGGTAATGGCAGTCACTTTTCAACTCAAAGGAACTACATCATTCACGGAGCTCACACGTTTCTAATCTTAACAGACAAGCATTGGATGTTAGAGAACCAGTGCCTTGGTATCAGTTTCCGAAGCAGATTTGGACTAGATATGGTCTGTATGTGTAGGAAACACCCTTCTTTGTTCTCAGCACACTCACGTTTCCTGCTGTCTTAGAGACTCTAGAAAGGAAGAGCATGCTTCTCGCTCCAAAGCAGAGTGTGATCCATGGATGTGAACTATGCTGTGTGTTTCCCTACAGAAATGGAGTTAAATCCCAGGCTCTGTGTCTTCCTACAAGCAAGACTTCATTTCAGGTAAGGGCAGTCACTTTTCAGCTCAAACGAACTACATCGTTCACTGAGCTCACACGTTTCTCATCTTAACTGCCAAGCATTGGATGTTAGAGGACCAGTGCAATGTATCAGTTTCAGAAGCAGATTTGGACTACATATGGTCCGTATTTGTAGGAAACACCCTTCTTTTGTTCTGGGCACGCTCAGATTTCCTGCTGTATTAGAGACTCTAGAAAGCAAGAGCGTGCTTCTTGCTATAAAGCAGAGCGTGATGCTGGATGAGAACTATGCTGTGTGTTTCCCTTCAGAAATAGAGTTAAATCCCTGGCTCTGTGTCTTCCTACGAGCAAGCCTTCGTTTCAGGTAATGGCAGTCACTTTTCAACTCAAAGGAACTACATCATTCACGGAGCTCACACGTTTCTAATCTTAACAGACAAGCATTGGATGTTAGAGAACCAGTGCCTTGGTATCAGTTTCCGAAGCAGATTTGGACTAGATATGGTCTGTATGTGTAGGAAACACCCTTCTTTGTTCTCAGCACACTCACGTTTCCTGCTGTCTTAGAGACTCTAGAAAGGAAGAGCATGCTTCTCGCTCCAAAGCAGAGTGTGATCCATGGATGTGAACTATGCTGTGTGTTTCCCTACAGAAATGGAGTTAAATCCCAGGCTCTGTGTCTTCCTACAAGCAAGACTTCGTACAGGTAAGGGCAGTCACTTTTCAGCTCAAACGAACTACATCACTCACGGAGCTCACACGATTCTCATCTCAACAGAAAAGCATTGGATGTTAGAGGACCAGTGCTTTGTATCAGTTTAAGAAGCAGAGTTGGACTAGATATGGTCCGTATGTGTAGGAAACACCGTTCTTTTGTTCTCAGGACACTCACGTTTCCTGCTGTCTTAGAGACTCTAGAAAGCAAGAGCATGCTTCTTGCTCTAAAGCAGAGTGTGATCCATGGATGAGAACTATGCTGTGTGTTTCCCTTCAGAAATGGAGTTAAATCCCAGGCTCTGTGTCTTCCTACAAGCAAGACTTCGTTTCAGGTAAGGGCAGTCATTTTTCGGCTCAAACGAACTACATCGTTCCCGGAGCTCAAACGTTCCTCATCTTAACTGACAAGCATTGGATGATAGAGGACCAGAGCTTTGTATCAGTTTCAGAAGCAGATTTGGACTACATATGGTCTGTATGTGTAGGAAACTCCGTTCTTTTGTTCTGGGCACACTCAGATTTCCTGCTGTATTAGAGATTCTAGAAAGCAAGAGTGTACTTCTTGCTGTTAAGCAGAGTGTGATCCATGGGTGAGAACTATGCTGTGTGTTTCCCTTCAGAAATGGAGTTAAATCCCAGGCTCTGTGTCTTCCTACAAGCAAGACTTCGTTTCAGGTAAGGGCAGTCACGTTTCAGCTCAAACGAACTACATCATTCACTGAGCTCACACGTTTCTCATCTTAACTGACAAGCATTGGATGTTAGAGGACCAGTGCTTTATATCAGTTTCAGAAGCAGATTTGGACTACATATGGTCCGTATGTGTAGGAAACACCATTCTTTTGTTCTCAGCACACTCACGTTTCCTGCTGTCTTAGAGACTCTAGAAAGCAAGAGCGTGCTTCTCGTTCTAAAGCAGAGTGTGATCAATGGATGAGAACACTGCTGTGTGTTTCACTTCAGAAATGGAGTTAAATCCCAGGCTCTGTGTCTTCCTACAAGGAAGACTTCTTTTCAGTTAAGGGCAGTCACTTTTCTGCTCAAACGAACTACATCGTTCACGGAGCTCACACGATTCTCATCTCAACAGACAAGCATTGGATGTTAGAGGACTAGTGCTGTGTATCAGGTTAAGAAGCAGAGTTGGACTACATATGGTCCGTATGTGTAGGAAACACTGTTCTTTGTTCTCAGCACACTCACGTTTCCTGCTGTCTTAGAGACTCTAGAAAGCAAGAGCATGCTTCTCGCTCTAAAGCAGAGTGTGTTCCATGGATGAGAACTATGCTGTGTGTTTCCCTTCAGAAATGGAGTTAAATCCCAGGCTCTGTGTCTTCCTACAAGCAAGACTTCGTTTCAGGTAAGGGCAGTCATTATTCGGCTCAAACGAACTACATCGTTCAAGGAGCTCACACGTTCCTCATCTTAACTGACAAGCATTGGATGATAGAGGACCAGTGCAATGTATCAGTTTCAGAAGCAGATTTGGACTACATATGGTCCGTATTTGTAGGAAACACCCTTCTTTTGTTCTGGACACGCTCAGATTTCCTGCTGTATTAGAGACTCTAGAAAGCAAGAGCGTGCTTCTTGCTATAAAGCAGAGCGTGATGCATGGATGAGAACTATGCTGTGTGTTTCCGTTCAGAAATAGAGTTAAATCCCTGGCTCTGTGTCTTCCTACAAGCAAGCCTTCGTTTCAGGTAATGGCAGTCACTTTTCAACTCAAAGGAACTACATCATTCACGGAGCTCACACGTTTCTAATCTTAACAGACAAGCATTGGATGTTAGAGAACCAGTGCCTTGGTATCAGTTTCCGAAGCAGATTTGGACTAGATATGGTCTGTATGTGTAGGAAACACCCTTCTTTGTTCTCAGCACACTCACGTTTCCTGCTGTCTTAGAGACTCTAGAAAGGAAGAGCATGCTTCTCGCTCCAAAGCAGAGTGTGATCCATGGATGTGAACTATGCTGTGTGTTTCCCTACAGAAATGGAGTTAAATCCCAGGCTCTGTGTCTTCCTACAAGCAAGACTTCGTACAGGTAAGGGCAGTCACTTTTCAGCTCAAACGAACTACATCATTCACGGAGCTCACACGATTCTCATCTCAACAGAAAAGCATTGGATGTTAGAGGACCAGTGCTTTGTATCAGTTTAAGAAGCAGAGTTGGACTAGATATGGTCCGTATGTGTAGGAAACACCGTTCTTTTGATCTCAGGAAACTCACGTTTCCTGCTGTCTTAGAGACTCTAGAAAGCAAGAGCATGCTTCTTGCTCTAAAGCAGAGTGTGATCATGGATGAGAACTATGCTGTGTGTTTCCCTTCAGAAATGGAGTTAAATCCCAGGCTCTGTGTCTTCCTACAAGCAAGACTTCATTTCAGGTAAGGGCAGTCACTTTTCAGCTCAAACGAACTACATCGTTCACTGAGCTCACACGTTTCTCATCTTAACTGCCAAGCATTGGATGTTAGAGGACCAGTGCAATGTATCAGTTTCAGAAGCAGATTTGGACTACATATGGTCCGTATTTGTAGGAAACACCCTTCTTTTGTTCTGGGCACGCTCAGATTTCCTGCTGTATTAGAGACTCTAGAAAGCAAGAGCGTGCTTCTTGCTATAAAGCAGAGCGTGATGCTGGATGAGAACTATGCTGTGTGTTTCCCTTCAGAAATAGAGTTAAATCCCTGGCTCTGTGTCTTCCTACGAGCAAGCCTTCGTTTCAGGTAATGGCAGTCACTTTTCAACTCAAAGGAACTACATCATTCACGGAGCTCACACGTTTCTAATCTTAACAGACAAGCATTGGATGTTAGAGAACCAGTGCCTTGGTATCAGTTTCCGAAGCAGATTTGGACTAGATATGGTCTGTATGTGTAGGAAACACCCTTCTTTGTTCTCAGCACACTCACGTTTCCTGCTGTCTTAGAGACTCTAGAAAGGAAGAGCATGCTTCTCGCTCCAAAGCAGAGTGTGATCCATGGATGTGAACTATGCTGTGTGTTTCCCTACAGAAATGGAGTTAAATCCCAGGCTCTGTGTCTTCCTACAAGCAAGACTTCGTACAGGTAAGGGCAGTCACTTTTCAGCTCAAACGAACTACATCACTCACGGAGCTCACACGATTCTCATCTCAACAGAAAAGCATTGGATGTTAGAGGACCAGTGCTTTGTATCAGTTTAAGAAGCAGAGTTGGACTAGATATGGTCCGTATGTGTAGGAAACACCGTTCTTTTGTTCTCAGGACACTCACGTTTCCTGCTGTCTTAGAGACTCTAGAAAGCAAGAGCATGCTTCTTGCTCTAAAGCAGAGTGTGATCCATGGATGAGAACTATGCTGTGTGTTTCCCTTCAGAAATGGAGTTAAATCCCAGGCTCTGTGTCTTCCTATAAGCAAGACTTCGTTTCAGGTAAGGGCAGTCACTTTTCAGCTCAAATGAACTACATCGTTCACGATGCTCACACGTTTCTCACCTTAACTGACAAGCATTGGATGTTAGATGACGTGTGGTTTGTTTCAGTTTCAGAAGGAGTGTTGAACTAGATATGGTCCCTTTGTGTAGGAAACACAGTTCATTTATTCTGAGCACAAATATGTTTCCTGCTGTATTAGAGACTCTAGAAAGCAAGAGCCTGCTTCTTGCTATAAAGCAGAGAGTGTTTCAAGGATGAGAAGTGTGCTGTGTGTTTCCCTACAGAAATGGAGTTAAATCTCAGGCTCTGTGTTTTCCTACATCAAGAATTCATTTCACGTAAGGGCAGTCACTTTT
Organism: Onychomys leucogaster; assembly: GCA_949786385.1. Lineage (NCBI taxonomy): Eukaryota > Metazoa > Chordata > Mammalia > Rodentia > Cricetidae > Onychomys > Onychomys leucogaster. Next base: position 3,601,892 of record CATKUP010000033.1, on the reverse strand, counting down.
CAGCTCAAACGAACTACATCGTTCACGAAGCTCACACGTTTCTCATCTTAACTGACAGGCATTGGATGTTAGAGGACCAGTGCTTTGTATCAGTTCAGAAGCAGAGTTGGAATACATCTGGTCTGTATGTGAAGGAAACACCGTTCTTATGTTCTGAGCACAATCACGTTTCCTACTCATTAGAGACTATAGAAAGCAAGAGCGTGCTTCTTGCTCTAAAGCAGAGTGTGATCCATGGATGAGAACTCTGCTGTGTGTTTCACTTCAGAAATGGAGTTAAATCCCAGGCTCTGAGTCTTCCTCCAAGCAAGACTTAGGTTCAGGTAAGGGCAGTTACTTTACAGCTCAAACGAACTACATCGTTCACGAAGCTCACACGTTTCTCATCTTAACTGACAACATTGGATGTTAGAGGACCTGTGGTTTGTTTCAGTTTCAGAAAGTTGTTGAACTAGATATGGTCCATATGTGTAGGAAACTCAGTTCATTTGTTCTGAGCACAATCATGTTTCCAGCTGTATTAGAGACGCTAGACAGCAAGAGCGTGTTTCTCGCTCTAAAGCAGATTGTGATCCATGGATGAGAACTATGCTGTGTGTTTCCCTTCAGAAATGGAGTTAAATCCCAGGCTCTGTGTCTTCCTATAAGCAAGACTTCGTTTCAGGTAAGGGCAGTCACTTTTCAGCTCAAACGAACTACATCGTTCACGATTCTCACACGTTTCTCACCTTAACTGACAAGCATTGGATGTTAGATGATGTGTGGTTTGTTTCAGTTTCAGAAGGAGTGTTGAACTAGATATGGTCCCTTTGTGTAGGAAACACAGTTCATTTGTTCTGAGCACAAATATGTTTCCTGCTGTATTAGAGATTCTAGAAAGCAAGAGCCTGCTTCTTGCTATAAAGCAGAGAGTGTTTCAAGGATGAGAAGTGTGCTGTGTGTTTCCCTACAGAAATGGAGTTAAATCTCAGGCTCTGTGTTTTCCTACATCAAGAATTCGTTTCACGTAAGGGCAGTCACTTTTCAGCTCAAACGAAGTACATCGTTCACGATGCTCACACGTTTCTCATCTTAACTGACAAGCATAGGATGTTAGTGGACCTCTGGTTTGTTTCAGGTTCAGAAGCAGAGTTGAACTAGATATGGTCCGTATATTTAGTAAACACCGTTCTTTTGCTCTGAGCACACTCATGTTTCCTGCTGTATTAGAGACTCTAGAAAGAAAGAGCGTGCTTCTCGCTCTAAAGCAGATTGTGATCCATGGATAAGAACTATGCTGTGTTTCCCTTCAGAAATGGAGTTAAATCCCAGGCTCTGAGTCTTCCTCCAAGCAAGACTTAATTTCAGGTAATGGCATTTACTTTACAGCTCAAACGAACTACATCGTTCACTTAGCTCACACGTTTCTCATCTTAACTGACAAGCATTGGATGTTAGAGGAGCAGCGCTTTGTTTCAGTTTCATAAGCAGAGTTGGAATACATATGGTCCGTATGTGTAGGAAACACCGTCCTTTTGTTCTGAGCACAATCACGTTTCCTACTCATTAGAGACTACAGAAAGCAAGAGCGTGCTTCTTGCTCTAAAGCAGAGTGTGATCTATGGATGAGAACTCTGCTGTGTGTTTCACTTCAGAAATGGAGTTAAATCCCAGGCTCTGAGTCTTCCTACAAGCAAGACTTCGTTTCAGGTAAGTGCAGTCCCTTTTCAGCTCAATGAACTACATTGTTCACGAACCTCACACGTTTCTAATCTTAAGTGACAAGCATTGGATATTAGAGGACCTGTGGTTTGTTTCAGTTTTAGAAGTAGTGTTGATCAGGATATGGTACGTATATGTAGGAAACACAGTTCAATTGTTCTGACCACAATTATATTTCCTGCTGTATTAGAGACTCTAGAAAGCAAGAGTCTGCTTCTTGCTATAAAACAGAGAGTGTTTCATGGATGAGAAGTGTGCGGTGTGTTTCCCTACAGAAATGGAGTTAAATCTCTGGCTCTGTGTCTTCCTATAAGCAAGACTTCAATTCAGGTAAGGGCAGTCACTTTTCAGCTCAAACTACATCGTTCACGAAGTTCACACGTTTCTCATCTTAACTGACAAGCATTGGATGCTAGAGGACCTGTGGTTTGTTTCAGTTTTAGAAGGTTGTTGAACTTGATAGGGTCCATATGTGTAGGAAAAACAGTTCATTTGTTCTGAGCCCACTCACCTTTCCTACTGATTAGAGACTCTAGAAAGCAAGAGCATGCTTCTTGCTCTAAAGCAGAGTGTGATCAATGAATGACAAATCTGCTTTTTATTTCGCAATAGAAATGGAGTTATATTCCTGGCTCTGAGTCTTCCTACATGCAAGACTTCGTTTCAGGTAAGTGCAGTCCCTTTTCAACTCAATGAACTACATTGTTCACGAAGCTCACACGTTTCTAATCTTAACTGACAAGCATTGGATGTTAGAGGACCAGTGCTTTGCATCAGTAACAGAAGCAGTATTGGACTAGATATGGTCCGTAAGTGTAGGAAACACTGTTCTTTTGGTCTCAGCATCCTCAAGTTTCCCTCTGTATTAGAGACTCTAGAAAGCTAGAGCGTGCTTCTTGCTCTAAAGCAGAGTGTGATCAATGGATGAAAACTCTGCTGTGTATTTCGGTTCACAAATGGAGTTATATCCCAGGCTCTGAGTCTTCCTACAATCAAAACTTCGTTTCAGGTAAGTGCAGTCACTTTTCAGCTCAATGAACTACATTGTTCACGAAGCTCACATGTTTCTAATCTTAACTTACAAGCATTGGATGTTAGAGGACCAGTGCTTTGCATCAGTTACAGAAGCAGAGTTGGACTAGATATGGTCCGTATGTGTAGGAAACACCGTTCTTTTGTTCTGAGCACACTCACGTTTCCTGATGTATTAGAGAATCTAGAAAGCAAGAGCGTGCTTTTGCTCTAAAGCAGAGTGTTATCCATGGATGAGAACTCTGCGGTGTGTTTCCCTTCTGAAATGGAGATAAATCCAAGGCTCTGAGTCTTCCTACGAGCAAGACTTCGTTTCAGGTAAGGGCATTTTCTTTACAGCTCAAACGACCTACATCATTGACGTAGTTCACACGTTTCTCACCTTAACTGACAAGCATTGGATGTTAGAGGACCTGTGGTTTGTTTCAGTTTCAGAAGGTTGTTGAACTAGATATGGTCCATATGTGCAGGAAACACAGTTCATTTCGTCTGAGCATAATCATGTTTCCTGCTGTATTAGAGACTCTAGAAAGCAAGAGCATGCTTCTTGCTATAAAGCAGAGAGTGTTTCAAAGATAAGAAGTATGCGGTGTGTTTCCCTACAGAAAGGGAGTTAAATCTCAGGCTCTGTGTTTTCCTACATCAAGAATTCGTTTCAGGTAAGGGCAGTCACTTTTCAGCTCAAAGGAACTACATCGTTCACGAAGCTCACACGTTTCTCATATTAACTGACAAGCATAGGATGTTAGAGGACCTGTTGTTTGTTTCAGTTTCAGAAGCAGAGTTGAACTAGATATGGTCCGTATGTTTAGGAAACACCGTTCTTTTGTTCTGAACACACTCACGTTTTCTGCTGTTTTAGACACTCTAGAAAGCAAGAGCATGCTTCTCGCTCTAAAGCATATTATGATCCATAGATGAAAACTATGCTGTGTGTTTCCCTTCAGAAATGGAGTTAAATACCAGGCTCTGTTTCTTCCTATAAGCAAGACTTCATTTCAGGTAAGGGCAGTCACTTTTCAGCTCAAACGAACTACATCGTTTACGAAACTCACAGGTTACTCATCTTAACTGACAAGCATTGGATGTTAGAGGACCAGTGCTTTGTATCAGTTTCAGAAGCAGAGTTGGACTAGATATGGTCCGTATGTGTAGGAAACACCATTCTTTATTTTGGGCACAATCACGTTTCCTAATGTGTTAGAGAATCTAGAAAGAAATAGCGTGCTTTTGCTCTAAAGCAGAGTGTGATCCATGGATGAGAACTCTGCTGTGTGTTTCACTTCAGAAATGATGTTAAATCTCAGGTTCTGTGTCTTCCTACTACCAAGACTTCGTTTCAGGTAAGGGCAGTTTCTTTACAGCCCAAAGGAACTACAACGTTCACGAAGTTCACACATTTCTCATCTTAACTGACTAGCATTGGATGTTAGAGGACCTGTGGATTGTTTCAGTTTCAGAAAGTTGTTGAACTAGATATGGTCCATATGTGTATGAAAAACAGTTCATTTGTTCTGAGCCCAATCATGTTTTCTGCTGTATTAGAGGCTCTAGAAAGCAAGAGCGTGCTTTTTGCTCTAAAGCAGAGTGTGATCAATGGATGAGAACTCTGCTGTGTATTTCACATCACAAATGGAGTTATATCCCAGACTCTGAGTCTTCCTACAAGCAAGACTTCGTTTCAGCTAAGTGCAGTCACTTTTCAGCTCAATGAACTACATTGTTCACGATGCTCACACGTTTCTAATCTTAACTGACAAGCATTGGATGTTAGAGGACCAGTTCTTTGCATCAGTTACAGAAGCAGAGTTGGACTAGATAAGGTCTGTATGTGGAGGAAACACCGTTCTTTTATTCTGAGCACACTCACGTTTCCTGCTATATTAGAGAATCTAGAAAGCAAGAGCGTGCTTCTTGCTCTAAAACAGAGTGTGATTCATGGATGCGAACTCTGCTGTGTGTTTCCCTTCAGAAGTGGAGTTAAATCCCAGGCTCTGAGTCTTCCTACAAGCAAGACTTCGTTTCAGGTAAGGGCAGATTCTTTACGGCTCAAACGAACTACATTGTTCAAGAAGCTCACACGTTTCTCATCTTAACTGACAAGCATTGGATGTTAGAGGACCTGTGGTTGGTTTCAGTTTCAGAAGGTTGTTGAACTAGATATGGTCCATATGTGTAGGAAAAACAGTTCATTTCTTCTGAGCACAATCACGTTTCCTGCTGTATTAGAGACTCTAGAAAGCAAGAGCGTGCTTCTTGCTATAAAGCAGAGAGTGTTTCATGGATGAGAAGTGTGCGGTGTGTTTCACTACAGAAGTGGAGGTAAATCTCTGGCTCTGTGTCTTCCTACAAGCAAGATTTCGTTTCAGATAAGGGCAGTCACTTTTCAGCTCAAACCAACTACATCGTTCACGAAGCTCACACGTTTCTCATCTTAACTGACAAGCATAGGATGTTAGAGGACCTGTGGTTTGTTTCAGTTTCAGAAGGAGAGTTGAACTAGATATGGTCCGTATGTTTAGGAAACACCGTTCTTTTGTTCTGAGCACACTCATGTTTCCTGGTGTATTGGAGACTCTAGAAAGCAGGAGAGTGCTTCTCGCTCTAAAGCCGATTATGATCCATCGTTGAGAAATATGCTGTGTTTTTAACTTCAGAAATGAAGTTAAATTCCAGGCTCTGTGTCTTCCTATAAGCAAGACTTGGTTTCAGGTAAGGGCAGTCACTTTTAAGCTCAAACGAACTACATCGTTCACGAAGCTCACACGTTTCTCATCTTAAGTGACAAGCATTGGATGTTAGAGGACCTGTGGTTTGTATCAGTTTCAGAAGCAGAGTTGGAATAGATATGGTCTTTATGTGTAGGAAACTCCGTTCTTTTGTTCTGGGCACACTCAGATTTCCTGCTGTATTAGAGACTCTATAAAGCAAGAGCGTGCTTTTTGCTGTTAAGCAGAGTGTGATCCATGGGGGAGAACTATGCTGTGTGTTTCCCTTCAGAAATGGAGTTAAATCCCTGGCTCTGTGTCTTCCTACAAGAAAGACTTCGTTTCAGGTAAGAGCAGTCACTTTTCAGCTCAAAGAAACTACATCGTTCACGGAGCTCACACGTTTCTCATCTTAACAGACAAGCATTGGATGTTAGAGGACCAGTGCTTTGTATCAGTTTAAGAAGCAGAGTTGGACTAGATATGGTCCGTATGTGTAGGAAACACCATTTTTTGTTCTCCGCACACAAACTTTTCCTGCTGTCTTAGAGACTCTAGAAAGCAAGAGCATGCTTCTTGCTCTAAAACAGAGTGTGATCCATGGATGAGAACTATGCTGTGTGTTTCCCTTCAGAAATGGAGTTAAATCCCAGGCTCTGTGAACCCTACAAGCAAGACTTCATTTCAGGTAAGGGCAGTCACTTTTCAGCTCAAAGGAACTACATCGTTCACGGAGCTCACACGTTTCTAATCTTAACAGACAAGCATTGGATGTTAGAGGACCAGTGCTTTGTATCAGTTTCAGAAGCAGAGTTGGACTAGATATGGTCTGTATGTGTAGGAAACACTGTTCTTTGTTCTCAGCACACTCACTTTTCCTGCTGTCTTAGAGACTCTAGAAAGCAAGAGCGTGCTTCTCGCTCTAAAGCAGAGTGTGATCCATGGATGAGAACTATGCTGTGTGTTTCCCTTCAGAAATGGAGTTAAATCCCAGGCTCTCTGTCTTCCTACAAGCAAGACTTCGTTTCAGGTAAGGGCAGTCATTTTTCGGCTCAAACGAACTACATCGTTCACGAAGCTCACACGTTTCTCATCTTAACTGACAAGCATTGGATGTTATAGGAACAGTGCATTGTATCAGTTTCAGAAGCAGATTTGGATTACATATGGTCCGTATGTGTAGGAAACACTGTTCTTTTGTTCTGGGCACACTCAGATTTCCTGCTGTGTTAGAGACTATAGAAAGCAAGAGCGTGCTTCTTGCTCTAAAGCAGAGTGTGATCCATGGATGAGAACTATGCTGTGTGTTTCCCTTCAGAAATGGAGTTAAATCCCAGGGTCTGTGTCTTCCTACATGCAAGACTTCGTTTCAGGTAAGGGGAGTCACTTTTCAGCTCAAACGAACTACATCGTTCATGAAGCTCACACGTTTCTCATCTTAACAGAAAAGCATTGGATGTTAGAGGACCAGTGCTTTGTATCAGTTTCGGAAGCAGAGTTGGACTATATAATGTCTGTATGTGTAGGAAACACTGTTCTTTGTTCTCAGCACACTCATTTTCCTGCTGTCTTAGAGACTCTAGAAAGAAAGAGCGTGCTTCTCTCTCTAAAGCAGAGTGTGATCCAGGGATGAGAACTATGCTGTGTGTTTCCTTTCATAAATGGAGTTAAATCCCAGGCTCTGTGTCTTCCTAAATGCAAGACTTCGTTTAAGGTAAGGGCAGTCACTTTTCAGCTCAAAGGAACTACATCGTTCACGGAGCTCACACGTTTCTCATCTCAACAGACAAGCATTGAATGTTAGAGGACCAGTGTTTTGTATCAGTTTAAGAAGCAGAGTTGGACTAGATATGGTCCGTATGTGTAGGAACCACCATTCTTTGGTCTCAGCACACTCACGTTTCCTACTGTCTTAGAGACTCTAGAAAGCAAGAGCATGCTTCTTGCTCTAAAGCAGAGTGTGATCATGGATGAGAACTATGCTGTGTGTTTCCCTTCAGAAATGGAGTTAAATCCCAGGCTCTGTGTCTTCCTACAAGCAAGACTTCATTTCAGGTAAGGGCAGTCACTTTTCAGCTCAAACGAACTACATCGTTCACTGAGCTCACACGTTTCTCATCTTAACTGCCAAGCATTGGATGTTAGAGGACCAGTGCAATGTATCAGTTTCAGAAGCAGATTTGGACTACATATGGTCCGTATTTGTAGGAAACACCCTTCTTTTGTTCTGGACACGCTCAGATTTCCTGCTGTATTAGAGACTCTAGAAAGCAAGAGCGTGCTTCTTGCTATAAAGCAGAGCGTGATGCTGGATGAGAACTATGCTGTGTGTTTCCCTTCAGAAATAGAGTTAAATCCCTGGCTCTGTGTCTTCCTACGAGCAAGCCTTCGTTTCAGGTAATGGCAGTCACTTTTCAACTCAAAGGAACTACATCATTCACGGAGCTCACACGTTTCTAATCTTAACAGACAAGCATTGGATGTTAGAGAACCAGTGCCTTGGTATCAGTTTCCGAAGCAGATTTGGACTAGATATGGTCTGTATGTGTAGGAAACACCCTTCTTTGTTCTCAGCACACTCACGTTTCCTGCTGTCTTAGAGACTCTAGAAAGGAAGAGCATGCTTCTCGCTCCAAAGCAGAGTGTGATCCATGGATGTGAACTATGCTGTGTGTTTCCCTACAGAAATGGAGTTAAATCCCAGGCTCTGTGTCTTCCTACAAGCAAGACTTCGTTTCAGGTAAGGGCAGTCATTTTTCGGCTCAAACGAACTACATCGTTCCCGGAGCTCAAACGTTCCTCATCTTAACTGACAAGCATTGGATGATAGAGGACCAGAGCTTTGTATCAGTTTCAGAAGCAGATTTGGACTACATATGGTCTGTATGTGTAGGAAACTCCGTTCTTTTGTTCTGGGCACACTCAGATTTCCTGCTGTATTAGAGATTCTAGAAAGCAAGAGTGTACTTCTTGCTGTTAAGCAGAGTGTGATCCATGGGTGAGAACTATGCTGTGTGTTTCCCTTCAGAAATGGAGTTAAATCCCAGGCTCTGTGTCTTCCTACAAGCAAGACTTCGTTTCAGGTAAGGGCAGTCACGTTTCAGCTCAAACGAACTACATCATTCACTGAGCTCACACGTTTCTCATCTTAACTGACAAGCATTGGATGTTAGAGGACCAGTGCTTTATATCAGTTTCAGAAGCAGATTTGGACTACATATGGTCCGTATGTGTAGGAAACACCATTCTTTTGTTCTCAGCACACTCACGTTTCCTGCTGTCTTAGAGACTGTAGAAAGCAAGAGCGTGCTTCTCGTTCTAAAGCAGAGTGTGATCAATGGATGAGAACACTGCTGTGTGTTTCACTTCAGAAATGGAGTTAAATCCCAGGCTCTGTGTCTTCCTACAAGGAAGACTTCTTTTCAGGTAAGGGCAGTCACTTTTCTGCTCAAACGAACTACATCGTTCACGGAGCTCACACGATTCTCATCTCAACAGACAAGCATTGGATGTTAGAGGACTAGTGCTGTGTATCAGGTTAAGAAGCAGAGTTGGACTACATATGGTCCGTATGTGTAGGAAACACTGTTCTTTGTTCTCAGCACACTCACGTTTCCTGCTGTCTTAGAGACTCTAGAAAGCAAGAGCATGCTTCTCGCTCTAAAGCAGAGTGTGTTCCATGGATGAGAACTATGCTGTGTGTTTCCCTTCAGAAATGGAGTTAAATCCCAGGCTCTGTGTCTTCCTACAAGCAAGACTTCGTTTCAGGTAAGGGCAGTCATTATTCGGCTCAAACGAACTACATCGTTCAAGGAGCTCACACGTTCCTCATCTTAACTGACAAGCATTGGATGATAGAGGACCAGAGCTTTGTATCAGTTTCAGAAGCAGATTTGGACTACATATGGTCTGTATGTGTAGGAAACTCCGTTCTTTTGTTCTGGGCACACTCAGATTTCCTGCTGTATTAGAGACTCTATAAAGCAAGAGCGTGCTTTTTGCTGTTAAGCAGAGTGTGATCCATGGGGGAGAACTATGCTGTGTGTTTCCCTTCAGAAATGGAGTTAAATCCCTGGCTCTGTGTCTTCCTACAAGAAAGACTTCGTTTCAGGTAAGAGCAGTCACTTTTCAGCTCAAAGAAACTACATCGTTCACGGAGCTCACACGTTTCTCATCTTAACAGACAAGCATTGGATGTTAGAGGACCAGTGCTTTGTATCAGTTTAAGAAGCAGAGTTGGACTAGATATGGTCCGTATGTGTAGGAAACACCGTTATTTGTTCTCCGCACACAAACTTTTCCTGCTGTCTTAGAGACTCTAGAAAGCAAGAGCATGCTTCTTGCTCTAAAACAGAGTGTGATCCATGGATGAGAACTATGCTGTGTGTTTCCCTTCAGAAATGGAGTTAAATCCCAGGCTCTGTGAACCCTACAAGCAAGACTTCATTTCAGGTACGGGCAGTCACTTTTCAGCTCAAAGGAACTACATCGTTCACGGAGCTCACACGTTTCTAATCTTAACAGACAAGCATTGGATGTTAGAGGACCAGTGCTTTGTATCAGTTTCAGAAGCAGAGTTGGACTAGATATGGTCTGTATGTGTAGGAAACACTGTTCTTTGTTCTCAGCACACTCACGTTTCCTGCTGTCTTAGAGACTCCAGAAAGCAAGACCGTGCTTCTCGCTCTAAAGCAGAGTGTGATCCATGGATGAGAACTATGCTGTGTGTTTCCCTTCAGAAATGGAGTTAAATCCCAGGCTCTGTGTCTTCCTACAAGCAAGACTTCGTTTCAGGTAAGGGCAGTCATTTTTCGGCTCAAACGAACTACATCGTTCACGAAGCTCACACGTTTCTCATCTTAACTGACAAGCATTGGATGTTATAGGAACAGTGCATTGTATCAGTTTCAGAAGCAGATTTGGATTACATATGGTCCGTATGTGTAGGAAACACCGTTCTTTGTTCTTGGCACACTCAGATTTCCTGCTGTGTTAGAGACTATAGAAAGCAAGAGCGTGCTTCTTGCTCAAAAGCAGAGTGTGATCCATGGATGAGAACTATGCTGTGTGTTTCCCTTCAGAAATGGAGTTAAATCCCAGGGTCTGTGTCTTCCTACATGCAAGACGTCGTTTCAGGTAAGGGGAGTCACTTTTCAGCTCAAACGAACTACATCGTTCATGAAGCTCACACGTTTCTCATCTTAACAGAAAAGCATTGGATGTTAGAGGACCAGTGCTTTGTATCAGTTTCGGAAGCAGAGTTGGACTATATAATGTCTGTATGTGTAGGAAACACTGTTCTTTGTTCTCAGCACACTCATTTTCCTGCTGTCTTAGAGACTCTAGAAAGAAAGAGCGTGCTTCTCTCTCTAAAGCAGAGTGTGATCCAGGGATGAGAACTATGCTGTGTGTTTCCTTTCATAAATGGAGTTAAATCCCAGGCTCTGTGTCTTCCTACATGCAAGACTTCGTTTAAGGTAAGGGCAGTCACTTTTCAGCTCAAAGGAACTACATCGTTCACGGAGCTCACACGTTTCTCATCTCAACAGACAAGCATTGAATGTTAGAGGACCAGTGTTTTGTATCAGTTTAAGAAGCAGAGTTGGACTAGATATGGTCCGTATGTGTAGGAACCACCATTCTTTGGTCTCAGCACACTCACGTTTCCTACTGTCTTAGAGACTCTAGAAAGCAAGAGCATGCTTCTTGCTCTAAAGCAGAGTGTGATCATGGATGAGAACTATGCTGTGTGTTTCCCTTCAGAAATGGAGTTAAATCCCAGGCTCTGTGTCTTCCTACAAGCAAGACTTCATTTCAGGTAAGGGCAGTCACTTTTCAGCTCAAACGAACTACATCGTTCACTGAGCTCACACGTTTCTCATCTTAACTGCCAAGCATTGGATGTTAGAGGACCAGTGCAATGTATCAGTTTCAGAAGCAGATTTGGACTACATATGGTCCGTATTTGTAGGAAACACCCTTCTTTTGTTCTGGACACGCTCAGATTTCCTGCTGTATTAGAGACTCTAGAAAGCAAGAGCGTGCTTCTTGCTATAAAGCAGAGCGTGATGCATGGATGAGAACTATGCTGTGTGTTTCCGTTCAGAAATAGAGTTAAATCCCTGGCTCTGTGTCTTCCTACAAGCAAGCCTTCGTTTCAGGTAATGGCAGTCACTTTTCAACTCAAAGGAACTACATCATTCACGGAGCTCACACGTTTCTAATCTTAACAGACAAGCATTGGATGTTAGAGAACCAGTGCCTTGGTATCAGTTTCAGAAGCAGATTTGGACTAGATATGGTCTGTATGTGTAGGAAACACCCTTCTTTGTTCTCAGCACACTCACGTTTCCTGCTGTCTTAGAGACTCTAGAAAGGAAGAGCATGCTTCTCGCTCCAAAGCAGAGTGTGATCCATGGATGTGAACTATGCTGTGTGTTTCCCTACAGAAATGGAGTTAAATGCCAGGCTCTGTGTCTTCCTACAAGCAAGACTTCGTACAGGTAAGGGCAGTCACTTTTCAGCTCAAACGAACTACATCATTCACGGAGCTCACACGATTCTCATCTCAACAGAAAAGCATTGGATGTTAGAGGACCAGTGCTTTGTATCAGTTTAAGAAGCAGAGTTGGACTAGATATGGTCCGTATGTGTAGGAAACACCGTTCTTTTGATCTCAGGACACTCACGTTTCCTGCTGTCTTAGAGACTCTAGAAAGCAAGAGCATGCTTCTTGCTCTAAAGCAGAGTGTGATCATGGATGAGAACTATGCTGTGTGTTTCCCTTCAGAAATGGAGTTAAATCCCAGGCTCTGTGTCTTCCTACAAGCAAGACTTCATTTCAGGTAAGGGCAGTCACTTTTCAGCTCAAACGAACTACATCGTTCACTGAGCTCACACGTTTCTCATCTTAACTGCCAAGCATTGGATGTTAGAGGACCAGTGCAATGTATCAGTTTCAGAAGCAGATTTGGACTACATATGGTCCGTATTTGTAGGAAACACCCTTCTTTTGTTCTGGGCACGCTCAGATTTCCTGCTGTATTAGAGACTCTAGAAAGCAAGAGCGTGCTTCTTGCTATAAAGCAGAGCGTGATGCTGGATGAGAACTATGCTGTGTGTTTCCCTTCAGAAATAGAGTTAAATCCCTGGCTCTGTGTCTTCCTACGAGCAAGCCTTCGTTTCAGGTAATGGCAGTCACTTTTCAACTCAAAGGAACTACATCATTCACGGAGCTCACACGTTTCTAATCTTAACAGACAAGCATTGGATGTTAGAGAACCAGTGCCTTGGTATCAGTTTCCGAAGCAGATTTGGACTAGATATGGTCTGTATGTGTAGGAAACACCCTTCTTTGTTCTCAGCACACTCACGTTTCCTGCTGTCTTAGAGACTCTAGAAAGGAAGAGCATGCTTCTCGCTCCAAAGCAGAGTGTGATCAATGGATGTGAACTATGCTGTGTGTTTCCCTACAGAAATGGAGTTAAATCCCAGGCTCTGTGTCTTCCTACAAGCAAGACTTCATTTCAGGTAAGGGCAGTCACTTTTCAGCTCAAACGAACTACATCGTTCACTGAGCTCACACGTTTCTCATCTTAACTGCCAAGCATTGGATGTTAGAGGACCAGTGCAATGTATCAGTTTCAGAAGCAGATTTGGACTACATATGGTCCGTATTTGTAGGAAACACCCTTCTTTTGTTCTGGGCACGCTCAGATTTCCTGCTGTATTAGAGACTCTAGAAAGCAAGAGCGTGCTTCTTGCTATAAAGCAGAGCGTGATGCTGGATGAGAACTATGCTGTGTGTTTCCCTTCAGAAATAGAGTTAAATCCCTGGCTCTGTGTCTTCCTACGAGCAAGCCTTCGTTTCAGGTAATGGCAGTCACTTTTCAACTCAAAGGAACTACATCATTCACGGAGCTCACACGTTTCTAATCTTAACAGACAAGCATTGGATGTTAGAGAACCAGTGCCTTGGTATCAGTTTCCGAAGCAGATTTGGACTAGATATGGTCTGTATGTGTAGGAAACACCCTTCTTTGTTCTCAGCACACTCACGTTTCCTGCTGTCTTAGAGACTCTAGAAAGGAAGAGCATGCTTCTCGCTCCAAAGCAGAGTGTGATCCATGGATGTGAACTATGCTGTGTGTTTCCCTACAGAAATGGAGTTAAATCCCAGGCTCTGTGTCTTCCTACAAGCAAGACTTCGTACAGGTAAGGGCAGTCACTTTTCAGCTCAAACGAACTACATCACTCACGGAGCTCACACGATTCTCATCTCAACAGAAAAGCATTGGATGTTAGAGGACCAGTGCTTTGTATCAGTTTAAGAAGCAGAGTTGGACTAGATATGGTCCGTATGTGTAGGAAACACCGTTCTTTTGTTCTCAGGACACTCACGTTTCCTGCTGTCTTAGAGACTCTAGAAAGCAAGAGCATGCTTCTTGCTCTAAAGCAGAGTGTGATCCATGGATGAGAACTATGCTGTGTGTTTCCCTTCAGAAATGGAGTTAAATCCCAGGCTCTGTGTCTTCCTACAAGCAAGACTTCGTTTCAGGTAAGGGCAGTCATTTTTCGGCTCAAACGAACTACATCGTTCCCGGAGCTCAAACGTTCCTCATCTTAACTGACAAGCATTGGATGATAGAGGACCAGAGCTTTGTATCAGTTTCAGAAGCAGATTTGGACTACATATGGTCTGTATGTGTAGGAAACTCCGTTCTTTTGTTCTGGGCACACTCAGATTTCCTGCTGTATTAGAGATTCTAGAAAGCAAGAGTGTACTTCTTGCTGTTAAGCAGAGTGTGATCCATGGGTGAGAACTATGCTGTGTGTTTCCCTTCAGAAATGGAGTTAAATCCCAGGCTCTGTGTCTTCCTACAAGCAAGACTTCGTTTCAGGTAAGGGCAGTCACGTTTCAGCTCAAACGAACTACATCATTCACTGAGCTCACACGTTTCTCATCTTAACTGACAAGCATTGGATGTTAGAGGACCAGTGCTTTATATCAGTTTCAGAAGCAGATTTGGACTACATATGGTCCGTATGTGTAGGAAACACCATTCTTTTGTTCTCAGCACACTCACGTTTCCTGCTGTCTTAGAGACTCTAGAAAGCAAGAGCGTGCTTCTCGTTCTAAAGCAGAGTGTGATCAATGGATGAGAACACTGCTGTGTGTTTCACTTCAGAAATGGAGTTAAATCCCAGGCTCTGTGTCTTCCTACAAGGAAGACTTCTTTTCAGTTAAGGGCAGTCACTTTTCTGCTCAAACGAACTACATCGTTCACGGAGCTCACACGATTCTCATCTCAACAGACAAGCATTGGATGTTAGAGGACTAGTGCTGTGTATCAGGTTAAGAAGCAGAGTTGGACTACATATGGTCCGTATGTGTAGGAAACACTGTTCTTTGTTCTCAGCACACTCACGTTTCCTGCTGTCTTAGAGACTCTAGAAAGCAAGAGCATGCTTCTTGCTCTAAAGCAGAGTGTGATCATGGATGAGAACTATGCTGTGTGTTTCCCTTCAGAAATGGAGTTAAATCCCAGGCTCTGTGTCTTCCTACAAGCAAGACTTCATTTCAGGTAAGGGCAGTCACTTTTCAGCTCAAACGAACTACATCGTTCACTGAGCTCACACGTTTCTCATCTTAACTGCCAAGCATTGGATGTTAGAGGACCAGTGCAATGTATCAGTTTCAGAAGCAGATTTGGACTACATATGGTCCGTATTTGTAGGAAACACCCTTCTTTTGTTCTGGGCACGCTCAGATTTCCTGCTGTATTAGAGACTCTAGAAAGCAAGAGCGTGCTTCTTGCTATAAAGCAGAGCGTGATGCTGGATGAGAACTATGCTGTGTGTTTCCCTTCAGAAATAGAGTTAAATCCCTGGCTCTGTGTCTTCCTACGAGCAAGCCTTCGTTTCAGGTAATGGCAGTCACTTTTCAACTCAAAGGAACTACATCATTCACGGAGCTCACACGTTTCTAATCTTAACAGACAAGCATTGGATGTTAGAGAACCAGTGCCTTGGTATCAGTTTCCGAAGCAGATTTGGACTAGATATGGTCTGTATGTGTAGGAAACACCCTTCTTTGTTCTCAGCACACTCACGTTTCCTGCTGTCTTAGAGACTCTAGAAAGGAAGAGCATGCTTCTCGCTCCAAAGCAGAGTGTGATCAATGGATGTGAACTATGCTGTGTGTTTCCCTACAGAAATGGAGTTAAATCCCAGGCTCTGTGTCTTCCTACAAGCAAGACTTCATTTCAGGTAAGGGCAGTCACTTTTCAGCTCAAACGAACTACATCGTTCACTGAGCTCACACGTTTCTCATCTTAACTGCCAAGCATTGGATGTTAGAGGACCAGTGCAATGTATCAGTTTCAGAAGCAGATTTGGACTACATATGGTCCGTATTTGTAGGAAACACCCTTCTTTTGTTCTGGGCACGCTCAGATTTCCTGCTGTATTAGAGACTCTAGAAAGCAAGAGCGTGCTTCTTGCTATAAAGCAGAGCGTGATGCTGGATGAGAACTATGCTGTGTGTTTCCCTTCAGAAATAGAGTTAAATCCCTGGCTCTGTGTCTTCCTACGAGCAAGCCTTCGTTTCAGGTAATGGCAGTCACTTTTCAACTCAAAGGAACTACATCATTCACGGAGCTCACACGTTTCTAATCTTAACAGACAAGCATTGGATGTTAGAGAACCAGTGCCTTGGTATCAGTTTCCGAAGCAGATTTGGACTAGATATGGTCTGTATGTGTAGGAAACACCCTTCTTTGTTCTCAGCACACTCACGTTTCCTGCTGTCTTAGAGACTCTAGAAAGGAAGAGCATGCTTCTCGCTCCAAAGCAGAGTGTGATCCATGGATGTGAACTATGCTGTGTGTTTCCCTACAGAAATGGAGTTAAATCCCAGGCTCTGTGTCTTCCTACAAGCAAGACTTCGTACAGGTAAGGGCAGTCACTTTTCAGCTCAAACGAACTACATCACTCACGGAGCTCACACGATTCTCATCTCAACAGAAAAGCATTGGATGTTAGAGGACCAGTGCTTTGTATCAGTTTAAGAAGCAGAGTTGGACTAGATATGGTCCGTATGTGTAGGAAACACCGTTCTTTTGTTCTCAGGACACTCACGTTTCCTGCTGTCTTAGAGACTCTAGAAAGCAAGAGCATGCTTCTTGCTCTAAAGCAGAGTGTGATCCATGGATGAGAACTATGCTGTGTGTTTCCCTTCAGAAATGGAGTTAAATCCCAGGCTCTGTGTCTTCCTACAAGCAAGACTTCGTTTCAGGTAAGGGCAGTCATTTTTCGGCTCAAACGAACTACATCGTTCCCGGAGCTCAAACGTTCCTCATCTTAACTGACAAGCATTGGATGATAGAGGACCAGAGCTTTGTATCAGTTTCAGAAGCAGATTTGGACTACATATGGTCTGTATGTGTAGGAAACTCCGTTCTTTTGTTCTGGGCACACTCAGATTTCCTGCTGTATTAGAGATTCTAGAAAGCAAGAGTGTACTTCTTGCTGTTAAGCAGAGTGTGATCCATGGGTGAGAACTATGCTGTGTGTTTCCCTTCAGAAATGGAGTTAAATCCCAGGCTCTGTGTCTTCCTACAAGCAAGACTTCGTTTCAGGTAAGGGCAGTCACGTTTCAGCTCAAACGAACTACATCATTCACTGAGCTCACACGTTTCTCATCTTAACTGACAAGCATTGGATGTTAGAGGACCAGTGCTTTATATCAGTTTCAGAAGCAGATTTGGACTACATATGGTCCGTATGTGTAGGAAACACCATTCTTTTGTTCTCAGCACACTCACGTTTCCTGCTGTCTTAGAGACTCTAGAAAGCAAGAGCGTGCTTCTCGTTCTAAAGCAGAGTGTGATCAATGGATGAGAACACTGCTGTGTGTTTCACTTCAGAAATGGAGTTAAATCCCAGGCTCTGTGTCTTCCTACAAGGAAGACTTCTTTTCAGTTAAGGGCAGTCACTTTTCTGCTCAAACGAACTACATCGTTCACGGAGCTCACACGATTCTCATCTCAACAGACAAGCATTGGATGTTAGAGGACTAGTGCTGTGTATCAGGTTAAGAAGCAGAGTTGGACTACATATGGTCCGTATGTGTAGGAAACACTGTTCTTTGTTCTCAGCACACTCACGTTTCCTGCTGTCTTAGAGACTCTAGAAAGCAAGAGCATGCTTCTTGCTCTAAAGCAGAGTGTGATCATGGATGAGAACTATGCTGTGTGTTTCCCTTCAGAAATGGAGTTAAATCCCAGGCTCTGTGTCTTCCTACAAGCAAGACTTCATTTCAGGTAAGGGCAGTCACTTTTCAGCTCAAACGAACTACATCGTTCACTGAGCTCACACGTTTCTCATCTTAACTGCCAAGCATTGGATGTTAGAGGACCAGTGCAATGTATCAGTTTCAGAAGCAGATTTGGACTACATATGGTCCGTATTTGTAGGAAACACCCTTCTTTTGTTCTGGGCACGCTCAGATTTCCTGCTGTATTAGAGACTCTAGAAAGCAAGAGCGTGCTTCTTGCTATAAAGCAGAGCGTGATGCTGGATGAGAACTATGCTGTGTGTTTCCCTTCAGAAATAGAGTTAAATCCCTGGCTCTGTGTCTTCCTACGAGCAAGCCTTCGTTTCAGGTAATGGCAGTCACTTTTCAACTCAAAGGAACTACATCATTCACGGAGCTCACACGTTTCTAATCTTAACAGACAAGCATTGGATGTTAGAGAACCAGTGCCTTGGTATCAGTTTCCGAAGCAGATTTGGACTAGATATGGTCTGTATGTGTAGGAAACACCCTTCTTTGTTCTCAGCACACTCACGTTTCCTGCTGTCTTAGAGACTCTAGAAAGGAAGAGCATGCTTCTCGCTCCAAAGCAGAGTGTGATCAATGGATGTGAACTATGCTGTGTGTTTCCCTACAGAAATGGAGTTAAATCCCAGGCTCTGTGTCTTCCTACAAGCAAGACTTCATTTCAGGTAAGGGCAGTCACTTTTCAGCTCAAACGAACTACATCGTTCACTGAGCTCACACGTTTCTCATCTTAACTGCCAAGCATTGGATGTTAGAGGACCAGTGCAATGTATCAGTTTCAGAAGCAGATTTGGACTACATATGGTCCGTATTTGTAGGAAACACCCTTCTTTTGTTCTGGGCACGCTCAGATTTCCTGCTGTATTAGAGACTCTAGAAAGCAAGAGCGTGCTTCTTGCTATAAAGCAGAGCGTGATGCTGGATGAGAACTATGCTGTGTGTTTCCCTTCAGAAATAGAGTTAAATCCCTGGCTCTGTGTCTTCCTACGAGCAAGCCTTCGTTTCAGGTAATGGCAGTCACTTTTCAACTCAAAGGAACTACATCATTCACGGAGCTCACACGTTTCTAATCTTAACAGACAAGCATTGGATGTTAGAGAACCAGTGCCTTGGTATCAGTTTCCGAAGCAGATTTGGACTAGATATGGTCTGTATGTGTAGGAAACACCCTTCTTTGTTCTCAGCACACTCACGTTTCCTGCTGTCTTAGAGACTCTAGAAAGGAAGAGCATGCTTCTCGCTCCAAAGCAGAGTGTGATCCATGGATGTGAACTATGCTGTGTGTTTCCCTACAGAAATGGAGTTAAATCCCAGGCTCTGTGTCTTCCTACAAGCAAGACTTCGTACAGGTAAGGGCAGTCACTTTTCAGCTCAAACGAACTACATCACTCACGGAGCTCACACGATTCTCATCTCAACAGAAAAGCATTGGATGTTAGAGGACCAGTGCTTTGTATCAGTTTAAGAAGCAGAGTTGGACTAGATATGGTCCGTATGTGTAGGAAACACCGTTCTTTTGTTCTCAGGACACTCACGTTTCCTGCTGTCTTAGAGACTCTAGAAAGCAAGAGCATGCTTCTTGCTCTAAAGCAGAGTGTGATCCATGGATGAGAACTATGCTGTGTGTTTCCCTTCAGAAATGGAGTTAAATCCCAGGCTCTGTGTCTTCCTACAAGCAAGACTTCGTTTCAGGTAAGGGCAGTCATTTTTCGGCTCAAACGAACTACATCGTTCCCGGAGCTCAAACGTTCCTCATCTTAACTGACAAGCATTGGATGATAGAGGACCAGAGCTTTGTATCAGTTTCAGAAGCAGATTTGGACTACATATGGTCTGTATGTGTAGGAAACTCCGTTCTTTTGTTCTGGGCACACTCAGATTTCCTGCTGTATTAGAGATTCTAGAAAGCAAGAGTGTACTTCTTGCTGTTAAGCAGAGTGTGATCCATGGGTGAGAACTATGCTGTGTGTTTCCCTTCAGAAATGGAGTTAAATCCCAGGCTCTGTGTCTTCCTACAAGCAAGACTTCGTTTCAGGTAAGGGCAGTCACGTTTCAGCTCAAACGAACTACATCATTCACTGAGCTCACACGTTTCTCATCTTAACTGACAAGCATTGGATGTTAGAGGACCAGTGCTTTATATCAGTTTCAGAAGCAGATTTGGACTACATATGGTCCGTATGTGTAGGAAACACCATTCTTTTGTTCTCAGCACACTCACGTTTCCTGCTGTCTTAGAGACTCTAGAAAGCAAGAGCGTGCTTCTCGTTCTAAAGCAGAGTGTGATCAATGGATGAGAACACTGCTGTGTGTTTCACTTCAGAAATGGAGTTAAATCCCAGGCTCTGTGTCTTCCTACAAGGAAGACTTCTTTTCAGTTAAGGGCAGTCACTTTTCTGCTCAAACGAACTACATCGTTCACGGAGCTCACACGATTCTCATCTCAACAGACAAGCATTGGATGTTAGAGGACTAGTGCTGTGTATCAGGTTAAGAAGCAGAGTTGGACTACATATGGTCCGTATGTGTAGGAAACACTGTTCTTTGTTCTCAGCACACTCACGTTTCCTGCTGTCTTAGAGACTCTAGAAAGCAAGAGCATGCTTCTTGCTCTAAAGCAGAGTGTGATCATGGATGAGAACTATGCTGTGTGTTTCCCTTCAGAAATGGAGTTAAATCCCAGGCTCTGTGTCTTCCTACAAGCAAGACTTCATTTCAGGTAAGGGCAGTCACTTTTCAGCTCAAACGAACTACATCGTTCACTGAGCTCACACGTTTCTCATCTTAACTGCCAAGCATTGGATGTTAGAGGACCAGTGCAATGTATCAGTTTCAGAAGCAGATTTGGACTACATATGGTCCGTATTTGTAGGAAACACCCTTCTTTTGTTCTGGGCACGCTCAGATTTCCTGCTGTATTAGAGACTCTAGAAAGCAAGAGCGTGCTTCTTGCTATAAAGCAGAGCGTGATGCTGGATGAGAACTATGCTGTGTGTTTCCCTTCAGAAATAGAGTTAAATCCCTGGCTCTGTGTCTTCCTACGAGCAAGCCTTCGTTTCAGGTAATGGCAGTCACTTTTCAACTCAAAGGAACTACATCATTCACGGAGCTCACACGTTTCTAATCTTAACAGACAAGCATTGGATGTTAGAGAACCAGTGCCTTGGTATCAGTTTCCGAAGCAGATTTGGACTAGATATGGTCTGTATGTGTAGGAAACACCCTTCTTTGTTCTCAGCACACTCACGTTTCCTGCTGTCTTAGAGACTCTAGAAAGGAAGAGCATGCTTCTCGCTCCAAAGCAGAGTGTGATCAATGGATGTGAACTATGCTGTGTGTTTCCCTACAGAAATGGAGTTAAATCCCAGGCTCTGTGTCTTCCTACAAGCAAGACTTCATTTCAGGTAAGGGCAGTCACTTTTCAGCTCAAACGAACTACATCGTTCACTGAGCTCACACGTTTCTCATCTTAACTGCCAAGCATTGGATGTTAGAGGACCAGTGCAATGTATCAGTTTCAGAAGCAGATTTGGACTACATATGGTCCGTATTTGTAGGAAACACCCTTCTTTTGTTCTGGGCACGCTCAGATTTCCTGCTGTATTAGAGACTCTAGAAAGCAAGAGCGTGCTTCTTGCTATAAAGCAGAGCGTGATGCTGGATGAGAACTATGCTGTGTGTTTCCCTTCAGAAATAGAGTTAAATCCCTGGCTCTGTGTCTTCCTACGAGCAAGCCTTCGTTTCAGGTAATGGCAGTCACTTTTCAACTCAAAGGAACTACATCATTCACGGAGCTCACACGTTTCTAATCTTAACAGACAAGCATTGGATGTTAGAGAACCAGTGCCTTGGTATCAGTTTCCGAAGCAGATTTGGACTAGATATGGTCTGTATGTGTAGGAAACACCCTTCTTTGTTCTCAGCACACTCACGTTTCCTGCTGTCTTAGAGACTCTAGAAAGGAAGAGCATGCTTCTCGCTCCAAAGCAGAGTGTGATCCATGGATGTGAACTATGCTGTGTGTTTCCCTACAGAAATGGAGTTAAATCCCAGGCTCTGTGTCTTCCTACAAGCAAGACTTCGTACAGGTAAGGGCAGTCACTTTTCAGCTCAAACGAACTACATCACTCACGGAGCTCACACGATTCTCATCTCAACAGAAAAGCATTGGATGTTAGAGGACCAGTGCTTTGTATCAGTTTAAGAAGCAGAGTTGGACTAGATATGGTCCGTATGTGTAGGAAACACCGTTCTTTTGTTCTCAGGACACTCACGTTTCCTGCTGTCTTAGAGACTCTAGAAAGCAAGAGCATGCTTCTTGCTCTAAAGCAGAGTGTGATCCATGGATGAGAACTATGCTGTGTGTTTCCCTTCAGAAATGGAGTTAAATCCCAGGCTCTGTGTCTTCCTACAAGCAAGACTTCGTTTCAGGTAAGGGCAGTCATTTTTCGGCTCAAACGAACTACATCGTTCCCGGAGCTCAAACGTTCCTCATCTTAACTGACAAGCATTGGATGATAGAGGACCAGAGCTTTGTATCAGTTTCAGAAGCAGATTTGGACTACATATGGTCTGTATGTGTAGGAAACTCCGTTCTTTTGTTCTGGGCACACTCAGATTTCCTGCTGTATTAGAGATTCTAGAAAGCAAGAGTGTACTTCTTGCTGTTAAGCAGAGTGTGATCCATGGGTGAGAACTATGCTGTGTGTTTCCCTTCAGAAATGGAGTTAAATCCCAGGCTCTGTGTCTTCCTACAAGCAAGACTTCGTTTCAGGTAAGGGCAGTCACGTTTCAGCTCAAACGAACTACATCATTCACTGAGCTCACACGTTTCTCATCTTAACTGACAAGCATTGGATGTTAGAGGACCAGTGCTTTATATCAGTTTCAGAAGCAGATTTGGACTACATATGGTCCGTATGTGTAGGAAACACCATTCTTTTGTTCTCAGCACACTCACGTTTCCTGCTGTCTTAGAGACTCTAGAAAGCAAGAGCGTGCTTCTCGTTCTAAAGCAGAGTGTGATCAATGGATGAGAACACTGCTGTGTGTTTCACTTCAGAAATGGAGTTAAATCCCAGGCTCTGTGTCTTCCTACAAGGAAGACTTCTTTTCAGTTAAGGGCAGTCACTTTTCTGCTCAAACGAACTACATCGTTCACGGAGCTCACACGATTCTCATCTCAACAGACAAGCATTGGATGTTAGAGGACTAGTGCTGTGTATCAGGTTAAGAAGCAGAGTTGGACTACATATGGTCCGTATGTGTAGGAAACACTGTTCTTTGTTCTCAGCACACTCACGTTTCCTGCTGTCTTAGAGACTCTAGAAAGCAAGAGCATGCTTCTTGCTCTAAAGCAGAGTGTGATCATGGATGAGAACTATGCTGTGTGTTTCCCTTCAGAAATGGAGTTAAATCCCAGGCTCTGTGTCTTCCTACAAGCAAGACTTCATTTCAGGTAAGGGCAGTCACTTTTCAGCTCAAACGAACTACATCGTTCACTGAGCTCACACGTTTCTCATCTTAACTGCCAAGCATTGGATGTTAGAGGACCAGTGCAATGTATCAGTTTCAGAAGCAGATTTGGACTACATATGGTCCGTATTTGTAGGAAACACCCTTCTTTTGTTCTGGGCACGCTCAGATTTCCTGCTGTATTAGAGACTCTAGAAAGCAAGAGCGTGCTTCTTGCTATAAAGCAGAGCGTGATGCTGGATGAGAACTATGCTGTGTGTTTCCCTTCAGAAATAGAGTTAAATCCCTGGCTCTGTGTCTTCCTACGAGCAAGCCTTCGTTTCAGGTAATGGCAGTCACTTTTCAACTCAAAGGAACTACATCATTCACGGAGCTCACACGTTTCTAATCTTAACAGACAAGCATTGGATGTTAGAGAACCAGTGCCTTGGTATCAGTTTCCGAAGCAGATTTGGACTAGATATGGTCTGTATGTGTAGGAAACACCCTTCTTTGTTCTCAGCACACTCACGTTTCCTGCTGTCTTAGAGACTCTAGAAAGGAAGAGCATGCTTCTCGCTCCAAAGCAGAGTGTGATCAATGGATGTGAACTATGCTGTGTGTTTCCCTACAGAAATGGAGTTAAATCCCAGGCTCTGTGTCTTCCTACAAGCAAGACTTCATTTCAGGTAAGGGCAGTCACTTTTCAGCTCAAACGAACTACATCGTTCACTGAGCTCACACGTTTCTCATCTTAACTGCCAAGCATTGGATGTTAGAGGACCAGTGCAATGTATCAGTTTCAGAAGCAGATTTGGACTACATATGGTCCGTATTTGTAGGAAACACCCTTCTTTTGTTCTGGGCACGCTCAGATTTCCTGCTGTATTAGAGACTCTAGAAAGCAAGAGCGTGCTTCTTGCTATAAAGCAGAGCGTGATGCTGGATGAGAACTATGCTGTGTGTTTCCCTTCAGAAATAGAGTTAAATCCCTGGCTCTGTGTCTTCCTACGAGCAAGCCTTCGTTTCAGGTAATGGCAGTCACTTTTCAACTCAAAGGAACTACATCATTCACGGAGCTCACACGTTTCTAATCTTAACAGACAAGCATTGGATGTTAGAGAACCAGTGCCTTGGTATCAGTTTCCGAAGCAGATTTGGACTAGATATGGTCTGTATGTGTAGGAAACACCCTTCTTTGTTCTCAGCACACTCACGTTTCCTGCTGTCTTAGAGACTCTAGAAAGGAAGAGCATGCTTCTCGCTCCAAAGCAGAGTGTGATCCATGGATGTGAACTATGCTGTGTGTTTCCCTACAGAAATGGAGTTAAATCCCAGGCTCTGTGTCTTCCTACAAGCAAGACTTCGTACAGGTAAGGGCAGTCACTTTTCAGCTCAAACGAACTACATCACTCACGGAGCTCACACGATTCTCATCTCAACAGAAAAGCATTGGATGTTAGAGGACCAGTGCTTTGTATCAGTTTAAGAAGCAGAGTTGGACTAGATATGGTCCGTATGTGTAGGAAACACCGTTCTTTTGTTCTCAGGACACTCACGTTTCCTGCTGTCTTAGAGACTCTAGAAAGCAAGAGCATGCTTCTTGCTCTAAAGCAGAGTGTGATCCATGGATGAGAACTATGCTGTGTGTTTCCCTTCAGAAATGGAGTTAAATCCCAGGCTCTGTGTCTTCCTACAAGCAAGACTTCGTTTCAGGTAAGGGCAGTCATTTTTCGGCTCAAACGAACTACATCGTTCCCGGAGCTCAAACGTTCCTCATCTTAACTGACAAGCATTGGATGATAGAGGACCAGAGCTTTGTATCAGTTTCAGAAGCAGATTTGGACTACATATGGTCTGTATGTGTAGGAAACTCCGTTCTTTTGTTCTGGGCACACTCAGATTTCCTGCTGTATTAGAGATTCTAGAAAGCAAGAGTGTACTTCTTGCTGTTAAGCAGAGTGTGATCCATGGGTGAGAACTATGCTGTGTGTTTCCCTTCAGAAATGGAGTTAAATCCCAGGCTCTGTGTCTTCCTACAAGCAAGACTTCGTTTCAGGTAAGGGCAGTCACGTTTCAGCTCAAACGAACTACATCATTCACTGAGCTCACACGTTTCTCATCTTAACTGACAAGCATTGGATGTTAGAGGACCAGTGCTTTATATCAGTTTCAGAAGCAGATTTGGACTACATATGGTCCGTATGTGTAGGAAACACCATTCTTTTGTTCTCAGCACACTCACGTTTCCTGCTGTCTTAGAGACTCTAGAAAGCAAGAGCGTGCTTCTCGTTCTAAAGCAGAGTGTGATCAATGGATGAGAACACTGCTGTGTGTTTCACTTCAGAAATGGAGTTAAATCCCAGGCTCTGTGTCTTCCTACAAGGAAGACTTCTTTTCAGTTAAGGGCAGTCACTTTTCTGCTCAAACGAACTACATCGTTCACGGAGCTCACACGATTCTCATCTCAACAGACAAGCATTGGATGTTAGAGGACTAGTGCTGTGTATCAGGTTAAGAAGCAGAGTTGGACTACATATGGTCCGTATGTGTAGGAAACACTGTTCTTTGTTCTCAGCACACTCACGTTTCCTGCTGTCTTAGAGACTCTAGAAAGCAAGAGCATGCTTCTTGCTCTAAAGCAGAGTGTGATCATGGATGAGAACTATGCTGTGTGTTTCCCTTCAGAAATGGAGTTAAATCCCAGGCTCTGTGTCTTCCTACAAGCAAGACTTCATTTCAGGTAAGGGCAGTCACTTTTCAGCTCAAACGAACTACATCGTTCACTGAGCTCACACGTTTCTCATCTTAACTGCCAAGCATTGGATGTTAGAGGACCAGTGCAATGTATCAGTTTCAGAAGCAGATTTGGACTACATATGGTCCGTATTTGTAGGAAACACCCTTCTTTTGTTCTGGGCACGCTCAGATTTCCTGCTGTATTAGAGACTCTAGAAAGCAAGAGCGTGCTTCTTGCTATAAAGCAGAGCGTGATGCTGGATGAGAACTATGCTGTGTGTTTCCCTTCAGAAATAGAGTTAAATCCCTGGCTCTGTGTCTTCCTACGAGCAAGCCTTCGTTTCAGGTAATGGCAGTCACTTTTCAACTCAAAGGAACTACATCATTCACGGAGCTCACACGTTTCTAATCTTAACAGACAAGCATTGGATGTTAGAGAACCAGTGCCTTGGTATCAGTTTCCGAAGCAGATTTGGACTAGATATGGTCTGTATGTGTAGGAAACACCCTTCTTTGTTCTCAGCACACTCACGTTTCCTGCTGTCTTAGAGACTCTAGAAAGGAAGAGCATGCTTCTCGCTCCAAAGCAGAGTGTGATCAATGGATGTGAACTATGCTGTGTGTTTCCCTACAGAAATGGAGTTAAATCCCAGGCTCTGTGTCTTCCTACAAGCAAGACTTCATTTCAGGTAAGGGCAGTCACTTTTCAGCTCAAACGAACTACATCGTTCACTGAGCTCACACGTTTCTCATCTTAACTGCCAAGCATTGGATGTTAGAGGACCAGTGCAATGTATCAGTTTCAGAAGCAGATTTGGACTACATATGGTCCGTATTTGTAGGAAACACCCTTCTTTTGTTCTGGGCACGCTCAGATTTCCTGCTGTATTAGAGACTCTAGAAAGCAAGAGCGTGCTTCTTGCTATAAAGCAGAGCGTGATGCTGGATGAGAACTATGCTGTGTGTTTCCCTTCAGAAATAGAGTTAAATCCCTGGCTCTGTGTCTTCCTACGAGCAAGCCTTCGTTTCAGGTAATGGCAGTCACTTTTCAACTCAAAGGAACTACATCATTCACGGAGCTCACACGTTTCTAATCTTAACAGACAAGCATTGGATGTTAGAGAACCAGTGCCTTGGTATCAGTTTCCGAAGCAGATTTGGACTAGATATGGTCTGTATGTGTAGGAAACACCCTTCTTTGTTCTCAGCACACTCACGTTTCCTGCTGTCTTAGAGACTCTAGAAAGGAAGAGCATGCTTCTCGCTCCAAAGCAGAGTGTGATCCATGGATGTGAACTATGCTGTGTGTTTCCCTACAGAAATGGAGTTAAATCCCAGGCTCTGTGTCTTCCTACAAGCAAGACTTCGTACAGGTAAGGGCAGTCACTTTTCAGCTCAAACGAACTACATCACTCACGGAGCTCACACGATTCTCATCTCAACAGAAAAGCATTGGATGTTAGAGGACCAGTGCTTTGTATCAGTTTAAGAAGCAGAGTTGGACTAGATATGGTCCGTATGTGTAGGAAACACCGTTCTTTTGTTCTCAGGACACTCACGTTTCCTGCTGTCTTAGAGACTCTAGAAAGCAAGAGCATGCTTCTTGCTCTAAAGCAGAGTGTGATCCATGGATGAGAACTATGCTGTGTGTTTCCCTTCAGAAATGGAGTTAAATCCCAGGCTCTGTGTCTTCCTACAAGCAAGACTTCGTTTCAGGTAAGGGCAGTCATTTTTCGGCTCAAACGAACTACATCGTTCCCGGAGCTCAAACGTTCCTCATCTTAACTGACAAGCATTGGATGATAGAGGACCAGAGCTTTGTATCAGTTTCAGAAGCAGATTTGGACTACATATGGTCTGTATGTGTAGGAAACTCCGTTCTTTTGTTCTGGGCACACTCAGATTTCCTGCTGTATTAGAGATTCTAGAAAGCAAGAGTGTACTTCTTGCTGTTAAGCAGAGTGTGATCCATGGGTGAGAACTATGCTGTGTGTTTCCCTTCAGAAATGGAGTTAAATCCCAGGCTCTGTGTCTTCCTACAAGCAAGACTTCGTTTCAGGTAAGGGCAGTCACGTTTCAGCTCAAACGAACTACATCATTCACTGAGCTCACACGTTTCTCATCTTAACTGACAAGCATTGGATGTTAGAGGACCAGTGCTTTATATCAGTTTCAGAAGCAGATTTGGACTACATATGGTCCGTATGTGTAGGAAACACCATTCTTTTGTTCTCAGCACACTCACGTTTCCTGCTGTCTTAGAGACTCTAGAAAGCAAGAGCGTGCTTCTCGTTCTAAAGCAGAGTGTGATCAATGGATGAGAACACTGCTGTGTGTTTCACTTCAGAAATGGAGTTAAATCCCAGGCTCTGTGTCTTCCTACAAGGAAGACTTCTTTTCAGTTAAGGGCAGTCACTTTTCTGCTCAAACGAACTACATCGTTCACGGAGCTCACACGATTCTCATCTCAACAGACAAGCATTGGATGTTAGAGGACTAGTGCTGTGTATCAGGTTAAGAAGCAGAGTTGGACTACATATGGTCCGTATGTGTAGGAAACACTGTTCTTTGTTCTCAGCACACTCACGTTTCCTGCTGTCTTAGAGACTCTAGAAAGCAAGAGCATGCTTCTCGCTCTAAAGCAGAGTGTGTTCCATGGATGAGAACTATGCTGTGTGTTTCCCTTCAGAAATGGAGTTAAATCCCAGGCTCTGTGTCTTCCTACAAGCAAGACTTCGTTTCAGGTAAGGGCAGTCATTATTCGGCTCAAACGAACTACATCGTTCAAGGAGCTCACACGTTCCTCATCTTAACTGACAAGCATTGGATGATAGAGGACCAGTGCAATGTATCAGTTTCAGAAGCAGATTTGGACTACATATGGTCCGTATTTGTAGGAAACACCCTTCTTTTGTTCTGGACACGCTCAGATTTCCTGCTGTATTAGAGACTCTAGAAAGCAAGAGCGTGCTTCTTGCTATAAAGCAGAGCGTGATGCATGGATGAGAACTATGCTGTGTGTTTCCGTTCAGAAATAGAGTTAAATCCCTGGCTCTGTGTCTTCCTACAAGCAAGCCTTCGTTTCAGGTAATGGCAGTCACTTTTCAACTCAAAGGAACTACATCATTCACGGAGCTCACACGTTTCTAATCTTAACAGACAAGCATTGGATGTTAGAGAACCAGTGCCTTGGTATCAGTTTCAGAAGCAGATTTGGACTAGATATGGTCTGTATGTGTAGGAAACACCCTTCTTTGTTCTCAGCACACTCACGTTTCCTGCTGTCTTAGAGACTCTAGAAAGGAAGAGCATGCTTCTCGCTCCAAAGCAGAGTGTGATCCATGGATGTGAACTATGCTGTGTGTTTCCCTACAGAAATGGAGTTAAATCCCAGGCTCTGTGTCTTCCTACAAGCAAGACTTCGTACAGGTAAGGGCAGTCACTTTTCAGCTCAAACGAACTACATCATTCACGGAGCTCACACGATTCTCATCTCAACAGAAAAGCATTGGATGTTAGAGGACCAGTGCTTTGTATCAGTTTAAGAAGCAGAGTTGGACTAGATATGGTCCGTATGTGTAGGAAACACCGTTCTTTTGATCTCAGGACACTCACGTTTCCTGCTGTCTTAGAGACTCTAGAAAGCAAGAGCATGCTTCTTGCTCTAAAGCAGAGTGTGATCCATGGATGAGAACTATGCTGTGTGTTTCCCTTCAGAAATGGAGTTAAATCCCAGGCTCTGTGTCTTCCTACAAGCAAGACTTCGTTTCAGGTAAGGGCAGTCATTTTTCGGCTCAAACGAACTACATCGTTCACGGAGCTCAAACGTTCCTCATCTTAACTGACAAGCATTGGATGATAGAGGACCAGAGCTTTGTATCAGTTTCAGAAGCAGATTTGGACTACATATGGTCTGTATGTGTAGGAAACTCCGTTCTTTTGTTCTGGGCACACTCAGATTTCCTGCTGTATTAGAGATTCTAGAAAGCAAGAGTGTACTTCTTGCTGTTAAGCAGAGTGTGATCCATGGGTGAGAACTATGCTGTGTGTTTCCCTTCAGAAATGGAGTTAAATCCCAGGCTCTGTGTCTTCCTACAAGCAAGACTTCGTTTCAGGTAAGGGCAGTCACGTTTCAGCTCAAACGAACTACATCATTCACTGAGCTCACACGTTTCTCATCTTAACTGACAAGCATTGGATGTTAGAGGACCAGTGCTTTGTATCAGTTTCAGAAGCAGAGTTGGACTATATAATGTCTGTATGTGTAGGAAACACTGTTCTTTGTTCTCAGCACACTCACGTTTCCTGCTGTCTTAGAGACTCTAGAAAGAAGGAGCATGCTTCTCTCTCTAAAGCAGAGTGTGATCCAGGGATGAGAACTATGCTGTGTGTTTCCCTTCAGAAATGGAGTTAAATCCCAGGCTCTGTGTCTTCCTACAAGCCAGACTTCGTTTCAGGTAAGGGCAGTCAGTTTTCAGCTCAAACGAACTACATCGTTCACAGAGCTCACACGTTTCTCATCTTAACAGACAAGCATTGGATGTTAGAGGACCAGTGCTTTGTATCAGTTTAAGAAGCAGAGTTGGACTAGATATGGTCCATATGTGTAGGAAACACCGTTCTTTTGTTCTCAGCAAACTCACGTTTCCTGCTGTCTTAGAGAATCTAGAAAGCAAGAGCGTGCTTCTTGTTCTAAAGCAGAGTGTGATCAATGGATGAGAACACTGCTGTATGTTTCACTTCAGAAATGGTGTGAAATCCCAGGCTCTGAGTCTTCCTACAAGCAAGACTTCGTTTCAGGTAAGGTCAGTCATTTTTCTACTCAAACGAACTACATCGTTCACGAAGCTCACACGTTTCTCATCTCAACAGACAAGCATTGGATGTTAGAGGGCCAGTGCTTTGTATCAGTTTAAGAAGCAGAGTTGGACTAGATATGGTCTGTATGTGTAGGAACCACCATTCTTTGGTCTCAGCACTCTCACGTTTCCTGCTGTCTTAGAGACCCTAGAAAGCAAGAGCGTGCTTCTTGTTCTAAAGCAGATGTGATCAATGGATGAGAACACTGCTGTGTATTCCACTTCAGAAATGGAGTTAAATCCCAGGCTCTTTGTCTTCCTAGAGGCAAGACTTCGTTTCAGGTAAGGGCAGTCACTTTTCAGCTCAAACTAACTACATCGTTCATGAAGCTCACACGTTTCTCATCTTAACAGACAAGCATTGGATGTTAGAGGACCAGTGCTTTGTATCAGTTTCAGAAGCAGATTTGGACTAGATATGGTCTGTATGTGTAGGAAACACCGTTCTTTGTTCTCAGCACACTCACGTTTCCTGCTGTCTTAGAGACTCTAGAAAGCAAGAGCATGCTTCTCGCTCTAAAGCAGAGTGTGATCCATGGATGAGAACTATGCTGTGTGTTTCCCTTCATAAATGGAGTTAAATCCCAGGCTCTGTGTCTTCCTACAAGCAAGACTTCGTTTCAGATAAGGGCATTCACTTTTCAGCTCAAACGAACTACATCGTTCACGGAGCTCACACGATTCTCATCTCAACAGACAAGCATTGAATGTTAGAGGACCAGTGCTTTGTATCAGTTTAAGAAGCAGAGTTGGACTAGATATGGTCCGTATGTGTAGGAAACACCGTTCTTTTGTTCTCAGCACACTCCCGTTTCCTGCTGTCTTAGAGACTCTAGAAAGAAAGAGCATGCTTCTTGCTCTAAAGTAGAGTGTGATCCATGGATGAGAAGTATGCTGTGTGTTTCCCTTCAGAAATGGAGTTAAATCCCAGGCTCTGTGTCTTCCTACAAGCAAGACTTCGTTTCAGGTAAGGGCAGTCATTTTTCGGCTCAAACGAACTACATCGTTCACGAAGCTCACACGTTTCTCATCTTAACTGACAAGCATTGGATGTTATAGGAACAGTGCATTGTATCAGTTTCAGAAGCATATTTGGATTACATATGGTCCGTATGTGTAGGAAACACCGTTCTTTTGTTCTGGGCACACTCAGATTTCCTGCTGTGTTAGAGACTATAGAAAGCAAGAGCGTGCTTCTTGCTCTAAAGCAGAGTGTGATCCATGGATGAGAACTATGCTGTGTGTTTCCCTTCAGAAATGGAGTTAAATCCCAGGGTCTGTGTCTTCCTACATGCAAGACTTCGTTTCAGGTAAGGGGAGTCACTTTTCAGCTCAAACGAACTACATCGTTCACGAAGCTCACACGTTTCTCATCTTAACAGAAAAGCATTGGATGTTAGAGGACCAGTGCTTTGTATCAGTTTCGGAAGCAGAGTTGGACTATATAATGTCTGTATGTGTAGGAAACACTGTTCTTTGTTCTCAGCACACTCACGTTTCCTGCTGTCTTAGAGACTCTAGAAAGAAAGAGCGTGCTTCTCTCTCTAAAGCAGAGTGTGATCCAGGGATGAGAACTATGCTGTGTGTTTCCTTTCATAAATGGAGTTAAATCCCAGGCTCTGTGTCTTCCTACAAGCAAGACTTCGTTTAAGGTAAGGGCAGTCACTTTTCAGCTCAAAGGAACTACATCGTTCACGGAGCTCACACGTTTCTCATCTCAACAGACAAGCATTGGATGTTAGAGGACCAGTGTTTTGTATCAGTTTAAGAAGCAGAGTTGGACTAGATATGGTCCGTATGTGTAGGAACCACCATTCTTTGGTCTCAGCACACTCACGTTTCCTGCTGTCTTAGAGACTCTAGAAAGCAAGAGCATGCTTCTTGCTCTAAAGCAGAGTGTGATCATGGATGAGAACTATGCTGTGTGTTTCCCTTCAGAAATGGAGTTAAATCCCAGGCTCTGTGTCTTCCTACAAGCAAGACTTCATTTCAGGTAAGGGCAGTCACTTTTCAGCTCAAACGAACTACATCGTTCACTGAGCTCACACGTTTCTCATCTTAACTGACAAGCATTGGATGTTAGAGGACCAGTGCAATGTATCAGTTTCAGAAGCAGATTTGGACTACATATGGTCCGTATTTGTAGGAAACACCCTTCTTTTGTTCTGGGCACGCTCAGATTTCCTGCTGTATTAGAGACTCTAGAAAGCAAGAGCGTGCTTCTTGCTATAAAGCAGAGCGTGATGCATGGATGAGAACTATGCTGTGTGTTTCCCTTCAGAAATAGAGTTAAATCCCTGGCTCTGTGTCTTCCTACAAGCAAGCCTTCGTTTCAGGTAATGGCAGTAACTTTTCAACTCAAAGGAACTACATCATTCACGGAGCTCACACGTTTCTAATCTTAACAGACAAGCATTGGATGTTAGAGAACCAGTGCCTTGGTATCAGTTTCAGAAGCAGATTTGGACTAGATATGGTCTGTATGTGTAGGAAACACCCTTCTTTGTTCTCAGCACACTCACGTTTCCTGCTGTCTTAGAGATTCTAGAAAGGAAGAGCATGCTTCTCGCTCTAAAGCAGAGTGTGATCCATGGATGTGAACTATGCTGTGTGTTTCCCTTCAGAAATGGAGTTAAATCCCAGGCTCTGTGTCTTCCTACAAGCAAGACTTCGTACAGGTAAGGGCAGTCACTTTTCAGCTCAAACGAACTACATCGTTCACGGAGCTCACACGATTCTCATCTCAACAGAAAAGCATTGGATGTTAGAGGACCAGTGCTTTGTATCAGTTTAAGAAGCAGAGTTGGACTAGATATGGTCCGTATGTGTAGGAAACACCGTTCTTTTGTTCTCAGGACACTCACGTTTCCTGCTGTCTTAGAGACTCTAGAAGCAAGAGCATGCTTCTTGCTCTAAAGCAGAGTGTGATCCATGGATGAGAACTATGCTGTGTGTTTCCCTTCAGAAATGGAGTTAAATCCCAGGCTCTGTGTCTTCCTACAAGCAAGACTTCGTTTCAGGTAAGGGCAGTCATTTTTCGGCTCAAACGAACTACATCGTTCACGGAGCCCAAACGTTCCTCATCTTAACTGACAAGCATTGGATGATAGAGGACCAGAGCTTTGTATCAGTTTCAGAAGCAGATTTGGACTAGATATGGTCCGTATGTGTAGGAAACTCCGTTCTTTTGTTCTGGGCACACTCAGATTTCCTGCTGTATTAGAGATTCTAGAAAGCAGGAGTGTACTTCTTGCTGTTAAGCAGAGTGTGATCCATGGGTGAGCACTATGCTGTGTGTTTCCCTTCAGAAATGGAGTTAAATCCCATGCTCTGTGAACCCTACAAGCAAGACTTCATTTCATGTAAGGGCAGTCATTTTTCGGCTAAAACGAACTACATCGTTCACGGAGCTCACACGTTTCTCATCTCTACAGACACGCACTGGATGTTAGAGGACCAGTGCTTTGTATCAGTTTAAGAAGCAGAGTTGGACTAGATATGGTCTGTATGTGTAGGAACCACCGTTCTTTGGTCTCAGCACACTCACGTTTCCGGCTGTCTTAGAGACTCTAGAAAACAAGAGCATGCTTCTTGCTCTAAAGCAGAGTGTGATACATGGATGAGAACTATGCTGTGTGTTTCCCTTCAGAAATGGAGTTAAATCCCAGGCTCTGTGTATTCCTACAAGCAAGACTTCGTTTCAGGTAATGGCAGTCACTTTTCAACTCAAAGGAACTACATCGTTCACGGAGCTCACACGTTTCTAATCTTAACAGACAAGCATTGGATGTTAGAGAACCAGTTCCTTGGTATCAGTTTCAGAAGCAGATTTGGACTAGATATGGTCTGTATGGGTAGGAAACACCCTTCTTTGTTCTCAGCACACTCACGTTTCCTGCTGTCTTAGAGACTCTAGAAAGGAAGAGCATGCTTCTCGCTCTAAAGCAGAGTGAGATCCATGGATGTGAACTATGCTGTGTGTTTCCCTACAAAAATGGAGTTAAATCCCAGGCTCTGTGTCTTCCTACAAGCAAGACTTCGTTTCAGGTAAGGGCAGTCACTTTTCAGCTCAAAGGAACTACATCGTTCACGGAGCTCACACGTTTCTCATCTCAACAGACAAGCATTGGATGTTAGAGGACCAGTGTTTTGTATCAGTTTAAGAAGCAGAGTTGGACTAGATATGGTCCGTATGTGTAGGAACCACCATTCTTTGGTCTCAGCACACTCACGTTTCCTGCTGTCTTAGAGACTATAGAAAGCAAGAGCGTGCTTCTTGCTCTAAAGCAGAGTGTGATCCATGGATGAGAACTATGCTGTGTGTTTCCCTTCATAAATGGAGTTAAATCCCAGTTTCTGTGTCTTCCTACATGCAAGACTTCGTTTCAGGTAAGGGCAGTCACTTTTCAGCTCAAACGAACTACATCGTTCACGAAGCTCGCACGTTTCTCATCTTAACAGAAAAGCATTGGATGTTAGAGGACCAGTGCTTTGTATCAGTTTCAGAAGCAGAGTTGGACTATATAATGTCTGTATGTGTAGGAAACACTGTTCTTTGTTCTCAGCACACTCACGTTTCCTGCTGTCTTAGAGACTCTAGAAAGCAAGAGCGTGCTTCTTGTTCTAACGCAGAGTGTGATCAATGGATGAGAACACTGCTGTATGTTTTACTTCAGAAATGGTGTTAAATCCCAGGCTCTGTGTCTTCCTACAGGCAAGACTTCGTTTCAGGTAAGGGCAGTCACTTTTCAGCTCAAACGAACTACATCTTTCATGAAGCTCACACGTTTCTCACCTTAACAGACAAGCATTGGATGTTAGAGGACCAGTGCTTTGTATCAGTTTCAGAAGCAGATTTGGACTACATATGGTCCGTATGTGTAGGAAACACCATTCTTTTGTTCTCAGCACACTCACGTTTCCTGCTGTCTTAGAGACTCTAGAAAGCAAGAGCGTGCTTCTCGTTCTAAAGCAGAGTGTGATCAATGGATGAGAACACTGCTGTGTGTTTCACTTCAAAAATGGAGTTAAATCCCAGGCTCTGTGTCTTCCTACAAGGAAGACTTCGTTTCAGTTAAGGGCAGTCACTTTTCTGCTCAAACGAACTACATCGTTCACGGAGCTCACACGATTCTCATCTCAACAGACAAGCATTGGATGTTAGAGGACTAGTGCTGTGTATCAGGTTAAGAAGCAGAGTTGGACTACATATGATCCGTATATGTAGGAAACACTGTTCTTTGTTCTCAGCACACTCACGTTTCCTGCTGTCTTAGAGACTCTAGAAAGCAAGAGCATGCTTCTCGCTCTAAAGCAGAGTGTGTTCCATGGATGAGAACTATACTGT
Organism: Onychomys leucogaster; assembly: GCA_949786385.1. Taxonomy (NCBI): domain Eukaryota; kingdom Metazoa; phylum Chordata; class Mammalia; order Rodentia; family Cricetidae; genus Onychomys; species Onychomys leucogaster. The sequence continues at coordinate 3,565,709 of CATKUP010000033.1, read as the reverse complement.
GTGTTTCCCTTCAGAAATGGAGTTAAATCCCAGGCTCTGTGTCTTCCTACAAGCAAGACTTCGTTTCAGGTAAGGGCAGTCATTATTCGGCTCAAACGAACTACATCGTTCAAGGAGCTCACACGTTCCTCATCTTAACTGACAAGCATTGGATGATAGAGGACCAGAGCTTTGTATCAGTTTCAGAAGAAGATTTGGACTACATATGGTCTGTATGTGTAGGAAACTCCGTTCTTTTGTTCTGGGCACACTCAGATTTGCTGCTGTATTAGAGACTCTAGAAAGCAAGAGCGTGCTTTTTGCTGTTAAGCAGAGTGTGATCCATGGGGGAGAACTATGCTGTGTGTTTCCCTTCAGAAATGGAGTTAAATCCATGGCTCTGTGTCTTCCTACAAGAAAGACTTCGTTTCAGGTAAGAGCAGTCACTTTTCAGCTCAAAGAAACTACATCGTTCACGGAGCTCACACGTTTCTAATCTTAACAGACAAGCATTGGATGTTAGAGGACCAGTGCTTTGTATCAGTTTCAGAAGCAGAGTTGGACTAGATATGGTCTGTATGTGTAGGAAACACTGTTCTTTGTTCTCAGCACACTCACGTTTCCTGCTGTCTTAGAGACTCTAGAAACGAAAAGCATGCTTCTCGCTCTAAAGCAGAGTGTGATCCATGGATGTGAACTATGCTGTGTGTTTCCCTACAAAAATGGAGTTAAATCCCAGGCTCTGTGTCTTCCTACAAGCAAGACTTCGTTTCAGGTAAGGGCAGTCACTTTTCAGCTCAAAGGAACTACATCGTTCACGGAGCTCACACGTTTCTCATCTCAACAGACAAGCATTGGATGTTAGAGGACCAGTGTTTTGTATCAGTTTAAGAAGCAGAGTTGGACTAGATATGGTCCGTATGTGTAGGAACCACCATTCTTTGGTCTCAGCACACTCACGTTTCCTGCTGTCTTAGAGACTATAGAAAGCAAGAGCGTGCTTCTTGCTCTAAAGCAGAGTGTGATCCATGGATGAGAACTATGCTGTGTGTTTCCCTTCATAAATGGAGTTAAATCCCAGTTTCTGTGTCTTCCTACATGCAAGACTTCGTTTCAGGTAAGGGCAGTCACTTTTCAGCTCAAACGAACTACATCGTTCACGAAGCTCGCACGTTTCTCATCTTAACAGAAAAGCATTGGATGTTAGAGGACCAGTGCTTTGTATCAGTTTCAGAAGCAGAGTTGGACTATATAATGTCTGTATGTGTAGGAAACACTGTTCTTTGTTCTCAGCACACTCACGTTTCCTGCTGTCTTAGAGACTCTAGAAAGCAAGAGCGTGCTTCTTGTTCTAACGCAGAGTGTGATCAATGGATGAGAACACTGCTGTATGTTTTACTTCAGAAATGGTGTTAAATCCCAGGCTCTGTGTCTTCCTACAGGCAAGACTTCGTTTCAGGTAAGGGCAGTCACTTTTCAGCTCAAACGAACTACATCTTTCATGAAGCTCACACGTTTCTCACCTTAACAGACAAGCATTGGATGTTAGAGGACCAGTGCTTTGTATCAGTTTCAGAAGCAGATTTGGACTACATATGGTCCGTATGTGTAGGAAACACCATTCTTTTGTTCTCAGCACACTCACGTTTCCTGCTGTCTTAGAGACTCTAGAAAGCAAGAGCGTGCTTCTCGTTCTAAAGCAGAGTGTGATCAATGGATGAGAACACTGCTGTGTGTTTCACTTCAAAAATGGAGTTAAATCCCAGGCTCTGTGTCTTCCTACAAGGAAGACTTCGTTTCAGTTAAGGGCAGTCACTTTTCTGCTCAAACGAACTACATCGTTCACGGAGCTCACACGATTCTCATCTCAACAGACAAGCATTGGATGTTAGAGGACTAGTGCTGTGTATCAGGTTAAGAAGCAGAGTTGGACTACATATGGTCCGTATATGTAGGAAACACTGTTCTTTGTTCTCAGCACACTCACGTTTCCTGCTGTCTTAGAGACTCTAGAAAGCAAGAGCATGCTTCTCGCTCTAAAGCAGAGTGTGTTCCATGGATGAGAACTATGCTGTGTGTTTCCCTTCAGAAATGGAGTTAAATCCCAGGCTCTGTGTCTTCCTACAAGCAAGACTTCGTTTCAGGTAAGGGCAGTCATTATTCGGCTCAAACGAACTACATCGTTCAAGGAGCTCACACGTTCCTCATCTTAACTGACAAGCATTGGATGATAGAGGACCAGAGCTTTGTATCAGTTTCAGAAGCAGATTTGGACTACATATGGTCTGTATGTGTAGGAAACTCCGTTCTTTTGTTCTGGGCACACTCAGATTTGCTGCTGTATTAGAGACTCTAGAAAGCAAGAGCGTGCTTTTTGCTGTTAAGCAGAGTGTGATCCATGGGGGAGAACTATGCTGTGTGTTTCCCTTCAGAAATGGAGTTAAATCCCTGGCTCTGTGTCTTCCTACAAGAAAGACTTCGTTTCAGGTAAGAGCAGTCACTTTTCAGCTCAAAGAAACTACATCGTTCACGGAGCTCACACGTTTCTAATCTTAACAGACAAGCATTGGATGTTAGAGGACCAGTGCTTTGTATCAGTTTCAGAAGCAGAGTTGGACTAGATATGGTCTGTATGTGTAGGAAACACTGTTCTTTGTTCTCAGCACACTCACGTTTCCTGCTGTCTTAGAGACTCTAGAAACGAAAAGCATGCTTCTCGCTCTAAAGCAGAGTGTGATCCATGGATGTGAACTATGCTGTGTGTTTCTCTACAGAAATGGAGTTAAATCCCAGGCTCTGTGTCTTCCTACAAGCAAGACTTCGTTTCAGGTAAGGGCAGTCACTTTTCAGCTCAAACGAACTACATCGTTCACGGAGCTCACACGATTCTCATCTCAACAGAAAAGCATTGGATGTTAGAGGACCAGTGCTTTGTATCAGTTTAAGAAGCAGAGTTGGACTAGATATGGTCCGTATGTGTAGGAAACACCGTTCTTTTGTTCTCAGGACACTCACGTTTCCTGCTGTCTTAGAGACTCTAGAAAGCAAGAGCATGCTTCTTGCTCTAAAGCAGAGTGTGATCCATGGATGAGAACTATGCTGTGTGTTTCCCTTCAGAAATTTAGTTAAATCCCAGGCACTGTGTCTTCCAACAAGCAATACTTCGTTTCAGGTAAGGGCAGTCATTTTTCAGCTCAATCGAACTACATCGTTCACTGAGCTCACACGTTTCTCATCTTAACAGACAAGCATTGGATGTTAGAGGACCAGTGCTTTGGATCAGTTTAAGAAGCAGAGTTGGACTAGATATGGTCCGTATGTGTAGGAAACACCGTTCTTTTGTTCTCAGCACACTCACGTTTCCTGCTGTCTTAGAGACTCTAGAAAGCAAGAGCGTGCTTCTTGTTCTAAGCCAGAGTGTGATCAATGGATGAGAACACTGCTGTATGTTTCACTTCAGAAATGGTGTGAAATCCCAGGCTCTGAGTCTTCCTACAAGCAAGACTTCGTTTCAGGTAAGGTCAGTCATTTTTCTACTCAAACGAACTACATCGTTCACGAAGCTCACACGTTTCTCATCTCAACAGACAAGCATTGGATGTTAGAGGGCCAGTGCTTTGTATCAGTTTAAGAAGCAGAGTTGGACTAGATATGGTCCGTATGTGTAGGAACCACCATTCTTTGGTCTCAGCACTCTCACGTTTCCTGCTGTCTTAGAGACCCTAGAAAGCAAGAGCGTGCTTCTTGTTCTAAAGCAGATGTGATCAATGGATGAGAACACTGCTGTGTATTCCACTTCAGAAATGGAGTTAAATCCCAGGCTCTTTGTCTTCCTAGAGGCAAGACTTCGTTTCAGGTAAGGGCAGTCACTTTTCAGCTCAAACTAACTACATCGTTCATGAAGCTCACACGTTTCTCATCTTAACAGACAAGCATTGGATGTTAGAGGACCAGTGCTTTGTATCAGTTTCAGAAGCAGATTTGGACTAGATATGGTCTGTATGTGTAGGAAACACCGTTCTTTGTTCTCAGCACACTCACGTTTCCTGCTGTCTTAGAGACTCTAGAAAGCAAGAGCATGCTTCTCGCTCTAAAGCAGAGTGTGATCCATGGATGAGAACTATGCTGTGTGTTTCCCTTCATAAATGGAGTTAAATCCCAGGCTCTGTGTCTTCCTACAAGCAAGACTTCGTTTCAGATAAGGGCATTCACTTTTCAGCTCAAACGAACTACATCGTTCACGGAGCTCACACGATTCTCATCTCAACAGACAAGCATTGAATGTTAGAGGACCAGTGCTTTGTATCAGTTTAAGAAGCAGAGTTGGACTAGATATGGTCCGTATGTGTAGGAAACACCGTTCTTTTGTTCTCAGCACACTCCCGTTTCCTGCTGTCTTAGAGACTCTAGAAAGAAAGAGCATGCTTCTTGCTCTAAAGTAGAGTGTGATCCATGGATGAGAAGTATGCTGTGTGTTTCCCTTCAGAAATGGAGTTAAATCCCAGGCTCTGTGTCTTCCTACAAGCAAGACTTCGTTTCAGGTAAGGGCAGTCATTATTCGGCTCAAACGAACTACATCGTTCAAGGAGCTCACACGTTCCTCATCTTAACTGACAAGCATTGGATGATAGAGGACCAGAGCTTTGTATCAGTTTCAGAAGCAGATTTGGACTACATATGGTCTGTATGTGTAGGAAACTCCGTTCTTTTGTTCTGGGCACACTCAGATTTGCTGCTGTATTAGAGACTCTAGAAAGCAAGAGCGTGCTTTTTGCTGTTAAGCAGAGTGTGATCCATGGGGGAGAACTATGCTGTGTGTTTCCCTTCAGAAATGGAGTTAAATCCCTGGCTCTGTGTCTTCCTACAAGAAAGACTTCGTTTCAGGTAAGAGCAGTCACTTTTCAGCTCAAAGAAACTACATCGTTCACGGAGCTCACACGTTTCTAATCTTAACAGACAAGCATTGGATGTTAGAGGACCAGTGCTTTGTATCAGTTTCAGAAGCAGAGTTGGACTAGATATGGTCTGTATGTGTAGGAAACACTGTTCTTTGTTCTCAGCACACTCACGTTTCCTGCTGTCTTAGAGACTCTAGAAACGAAAAGCATGCTTCTCGCTCTAAAGCAGAGTGTGATCCATGGATGTGAACTATGCTGTGTGTTTCTCTACAGAAATGGAGTTAAATCCCAGGCTCTGTGTCTTCCTACAAGCAAGACTTCGTTTCAGGTAAGGGCAGTCACTTTTCAGCTCAAACGAACTACATCGTTCACGGAGCTCACACGATTCTCATCTCAACAGAAAAGCATTGGATGTTAGAGGACCAGTGCTTTGTATCAGTTTAAGAAGCAGAGTTGGACTAGATATGGTCCGTATGTGTAGGAAACACCGTTCTTTTGTTCTCAGGACACTCACGTTTCCTGCTGTCTTAGAGACTCTAGAAAGCAAGAGCATGCTTCTTGCTCTAAAGCAGAGTGTGATCCATGGATGAGAACTATGCTGTGTGTTTCCCTTCAGAAATTTAGTTAAATCCCAGGCACTGTGTCTTCCAACAAGCAATACTTCGTTTCAGGTAAGGGCAGTCATTTTTCAGCTCAATCGAACTACATCGTTCACTGAGCTCACACGTTTCTCATCTTAACAGACAAGCATTGGATGTTAGAGGACCAGTGCTTTGGATCAGTTTAAGAAGCAGAGTTGGACTAGATATGGTCCGTATGTGTAGGAAACACCGTTCTTTTGTTCTCAGCACACTCACGTTTCCTGCTGTCTTAGAGACTCTAGAAAGCAAGAGCGTGCTTCTTGTTCTAAGCCAGAGTGTGATCAATGGATGAGAACACTGCTGTATGTTTCACTTCAGAAATGGTGTGAAATCCCAGGCTCTGAGTCTTCCTACAAGCAAGACTTCGTTTCAGGTAAGGTCAGTCATTTTTCTACTCAAACGAACTACATCGTTCACGAAGCTCACACGTTTCTCATCTCAACAGACAAGCATTGGATGTTAGAGGGCCAGTGCTTTGTATCAGTTTAAGAAGCAGAGTTGGACTAGATATGGTCCGTATGTGTAGGAACCACCATTCTTTGGTCTCAGCACTCTCACGTTTCCTGCTGTCTTAGAGACCCTAGAAAGCAAGAGCGTGCTTCTTGTTCTAAAGCAGATGTGATCAATGGATGAGAACACTGCTGTGTATTCCACTTCAGAAATGGAGTTAAATCCCAGGCTCTTTGTCTTCCTAGAGGCAAGACTTCGTTTCAGGTAAGGGCAGTCACTTTTCAGCTCAAACTAACTACATCGTTCATGAAGCTCACACGTTTCTCATCTTAACAGACAAGCATTGGATGTTAGAGGACCAGTGCTTTGTATCAGTTTCAGAAGCAGATTTGGACTAGATATGGTCTGTATGTGTAGGAAACACCGTTCTTTGTTCTCAGCACACTCACGTTTCCTGCTGTCTTAGAGACTCTAGAAAGCAAGAGCATGCTTCTCGCTCTAAAGCAGAGTGTGATCCATGGATGAGAACTATGCTGTGTGTTTCCCTTCATAAATGGAGTTAAATCCCAGGCTCTGTGTCTTCCTACAAGCAAGACTTCGTTTCAGATAAGGGCATTCACTTTTCAGCTCAAACGAACTACATCGTTCACGGAGCTCACACGATTCTCATCTCAACAGACAAGCATTGAATGTTAGAGGACCAGTGCTTTGTATCAGTTTAAGAAGCAGAGTTGGACTAGATATGGTCCGTATGTGTAGGAAACACCGTTCTTTTGTTCTCAGCACACTCCCGTTTCCTGCTGTCTTAGAGACTCTAGAAAGAAAGAGCATGCTTCTTGCTCTAAAGTAGAGTGTGATCCATGGATGAGAAGTATGCTGTGTGTTTCCCTTCAGAAATGGAGTTAAATCCCAGGCTCTGTGTCTTCCTACAAGCAAGACTTCGTTTCAGGTAAGGGCAGTCATTTTTCTGCTCAAACGAACTACATCGTTCACGAAGCTCACACGTTTCTCATCTTAACTGACAAGCATTGGATGTTATAGGAACAGTGCATTGTATCAGTTTCAGAAGCATATTTGGATTACATATGGTCCGTATGTGTAGGAAACACCGTTCTTTTGTTCTGGGCACACTCAGATTTCCTGCTGTGTTAGAGACTATAGAAAGCAAGAGCGTGCTTCTTGCTCTAAAGCAGAGTGTGATCCATGGATGAGAACTATGCTGTGTGTTTCCCTTCAGAAATGGAGTTAAATCCCAGGGTCTGTGTCTTCCTACATGCAATACTTCGTTTCAGGTAAGGGGAGTCACTTTTCAGCTCAAACGAACTACATCGTTCACGAAGCTCACACGTTTCTCATCTTAACAGAAAAGCATTGGATGTTAGAGGACCAGTGCTTTGTATCAGTTTCGGAAGCAGAGTTGGACTATATAATGTCTGTATGTGTAGGAAACACTGTTCTTTGTTCTCAGCACACTCACGTTTCCTGCTGTCTTAGAGACTCTAGAAAGAAAGAGCGTGCTTCTCTCTCTAAAGCAGAGTGTGATCCAGGGATGAGAACTATGCTGTGTGTTTCCTTTCATAAATGGAGTTAAATCCCAGGCTCTGTGTCTTCCTACAAGCAAGACTTCGTTTAAGGTAAGGGCAGTCACTTTTCAGCTCAAAGGAACTACATCGTTCACGGAGCTCACACGTTTCTCATCTCAACAGACAAGCATTGGATGTTAGAGGACCAGTGTTTTGTATCAGTTTAAGAAGCAGAGTTGGACTAGATATGGTCCGTATGTGTAGGAACCACCATTCTTTGGTCTCAGCACACTCACGTTTCCTGCTGTCTTAGAGACTCTAGAAAGCAAGAGCATGCTTCTTGCTCTAAAGCAGAGTGTGATCATGGATGAGAACTATGCTGTGTGTTTCCCTTCAGAAATGGAGTTAAATCCCAGGCTCTGTGTCTTCCTACAAGCAAGACTTCATTTCAGGTAAGGGCAGTCACTTTTCAGCTCAAACGAACTACATCGTTCACTGAGCTCACACGTTTCTCATCTTAACTGACAAGCATTGGATGTTAGAGGACCAGTGCAATGTATCAGTTTCAGAAGCAGATTTGGACTACATATGGTCCGTATTTGTAGGAAACACCCTTCTTTTGTTCTGGGCACGCTCAGATTTCCTGCTGTATTAGAGACTCTAGAAAGCAAGAGCGTGCTTCTTGCTATAAAGCAGAGCGTGATGCATGGATGAGAACTATGCTGTGTGTTTCCCTTCAGAAATAGAGTTAAATCCCTGGCTCTGTGTCTTCCTACAAGCAAGCCTTCGTTTCAGGTAATGGCAGTAACTTTTCAACTCAAAGGAACTACATCATTCACGGAGCTCACACGTTTCTAATCTTAACAGACAAGCATTGGATGTTAGAGAACCAGTGCCTTGGTATCAGTTTCAGAAGCAGATTTGGACTAGATATGGTCTGTATGTGTAGGAAACACCCTTCTTTGTTCTCAGCACACTCACGTTTCCTGCTGTCTTAGAGACTCTAGAAAGGAAGAGCATGCTTCTCGCTCTAAAGCAGAGTGTGATCCATGGATGTGAACTATGCTGTGTGTTTCCCTTCAGAAATGGAGTTAAATCCCAGGCTCTGTGTCTTCCTACAAGCAAGACTTCGTACAGGTAAGGGCAGTCACTTTTCAGCTCAAACGAACTACATCGTTCACGGAGCTCACACGATTCTCATCTCAACAGAAAAGCATTGGATGTTAGAGGACCAGTGCTTTGTATCAGTTTAAGAAGCAGAGTTGGACTAGATATGGTCCGTATGTGTAGGAAACACCGTTCTTTTGTTCTCAGGACACTCACGTTTCCTGCTGTCTTAGAGACTCTAGAAGCAAGAGCATGCTTCTTGCTCTAAAGCAGAGTGTGATCCATGGATGAGAACTATGCTGTGTGTTTCCCTTCAGAAATGGAGTTAAATCCCAGGCTCTGTGTCTTCCTACAAGCAAGACTTCGTTTCAGGTAAGGGCAGTCATTTTTCGGCTCAAACGAACTACATCGTTCACGGAGCCCAAACGTTCCTCATCTTAACTGACAAGCATTGGATGATAGAGGACCAGAGCTTTGTATCAGTTTCAGAAGCAGATTTGGACTACATATGGTCTGTATGTGTAGGAAACTCCGTTCTTTTGTTCTGGGCACACTCAGATTTCCTGCTGTATTAGAGATTCTAGAAAGCAGGAGTGTACTTCTTGCTGTTAAGCAGAGTGTGATCCATGGGTGAGCACTATGCTGTGTGTTTCCCTTCAGAAATGGAGTTAAATCCCATGCTCTGTGAACCCTACAAGCAAGACTTCATTTCATGTAAGGGCAGTCATTTTTCGGCTAAAACGAACTACATCGTTCACGGAGCTCACACGTTTCTCATCTCTACAGACACGCACTGGATGTTAGAGGACCAGTGCTTTGTATCAGTTTAAGAAGCAGAGTTGGACTAGATATGGTCTGTATGTGTAGGAACCACCGTTCTTTGGTCTCAGCACACTCACGTTTCCGGCTGTCTTAGAGACTCTAGAAAACAAGAGCATGCTTCTTGCTCTAAAGCAGAGTGTGATACATGGATGAGAACTATGCTGTGTGTTTCCCTTCAGAAATGGAGTTAAATCCCAGGCTCTGTGTATTCCTACAAGCAAGACTTCGTTTCAGGTAATGGCAGTCACTTTTCAACTCAAAGGAACTACATCGTTCACGGAGCTCACACGTTTCTAATCTTAACAGACAAGCATTGGATGTTAGAGAACCAGTTCCTTGGTATCAGTTTCAGAAGCAGATTTGGACTAGATATGGTCTGTATGGGTAGGAAACACCCTTCTTTGTTCTCAGCACACTCACGTTTCCTGCTGTCTTAGAGACTCTAGAAAGGAAGAGCATGCTTCTCGCTCTAAAGCAGAGTGAGATCCATGGATGTGAACTATGCTGTGTGTTTCCCTACAAAAATGGAGTTAAATCCCAGGCTCTGTGTCTTCCTACAAGCAAGACTTCGTTTCAGGTAAGGGCAGTCACTTTTCAGCTCAAAGGAACTACATCGTTCACGGAGCTCACACGTTTCTCATCTCAACAGACAAGCATTGGATGTTAGAGGACCAGTGTTTTGTATCAGTTTAAGAAGCAGAGTTGGACTAGATATGGTCCGTATGTGTAGGAACCACCATTCTTTGGTCTCAGCACACTCACGTTTCCTGCTGTCTTAGAGACTATAGAAAGCAAGAGCGTGCTTCTTGCTCTAAAGCAGAGTGTGATCCATGGATGAGAACTATGCTGTGTGTTTCCCTTCATAAATGGAGTTAAATCCCAGTTTCTGTGTCTTCCTACATGCAAGACTTCGTTTCAGGTAAGGGCAGTCACTTTTCAGCTCAAACGAACTACATCGTTCACGAAGCTCGCACGTTTCTCATCTTAACAGAAAAGCATTGGATGTTAGAGGACCAGTGCTTTGTATCAGTTTCAGAAGCAGAGTTGGACTATATAATGTCTGTATGTGTAGGAAACACTGTTCTTTGTTCTCAGCACACTCACGTTTCCTGCTGTCTTAGAGACTCTAGAAAGCAAGAGCGTGCTTCTTGTTCTAACGCAGAGTGTGATCAATGGATGAGAACACTGCTGTATGTTTTACTTCAGAAATGGTGTTAAATCCCAGGCTCTGTGTCTTCCTACAGGCAAGACTTCGTTTCAGGTAAGGGCAGTCACTTTTCAGCTCAAACGAACTACATCTTTCATGAAGCTCACACGTTTCTCACCTTAACAGACAAGCATTGGATGTTAGAGGACCAGTGCTTTGTATCAGTTTCAGAAGCAGATTTGGACTACATATGGTCCGTATGTGTAGGAAACACCATTCTTTTGTTCTCAGCACACTCACGTTTCCTGCTGTCTTAGAGACTCTAGAAAGCAAGAGCGTGCTTCTCGTTCTAAAGCAGAGTGTGATCAATGGATGAGAACACTGCTGTGTGTTTCACTTCAAAAATGGAGTTAAATCCCAGGCTCTGTGTCTTCCTACAAGGAAGACTTCGTTTCAGTTAAGGGCAGTCACTTTTCTGCTCAAACGAACTACATCGTTCACGGAGCTCACACGATTCTCATCTCAACAGACAAGCATTGGATGTTAGAGGACTAGTGCTGTGTATCAGGTTAAGAAGCAGAGTTGGACTACATATGATCCGTATATGTAGGAAACACTGTTCTTTGTTCTCAGCACACTCACGTTTCCTGCTGTCTTAGAGACTCTAGAAAGCAAGAGCATGCTTCTCGCTCTAAAGCAGAGTGTGTTCCATGGATGAGAACTATGCTGTGTGTTTCCCTTCAGAAATGGAGTTAAATCCCAGGCTCTGTGTCTTCCTACAAGCAAGACTTCGTTTCAGGTAAGGGCAGTCATTATTCGGCTCAAACGAACTACATCGTTCAAGGAGCTCACACGTTCCTCATCTTAACTGACAAGCATTGGATGATAGAGGACCAGAGCTTTGTATCAGTTTCAGAAGCAGATTTGGACTACATATGGTCTGTATGTGTAGGAAACTCCGTTCTTTTGTTCTGGGCACACTCAGATTTGCTGCTGTATTAGAGACTCTAGAAAGCAAGAGCGTGCTTTTTGCTGTTAAGCAGAGTGTGATCCATGGGGGAGAACTATGCTGTGTGTTTCCCTTCAGAAATGGAGTTAAATCCCTGGCTCTGTGTCTTCCTACAAGAAAGACTTCGTTTCAGGTAAGAGCAGTCACTTTTCAGCTCAAAGAAACTACATCGTTCACGGAGCTCACACGTTTCTAATCTTAACAGACAAGCATTGGATGTTAGAGGACCAGTGCTTTGTATCAGTTTCAGAAGCAGAGTTGGACTAGATATGGTCTGTATGTGTAGGAAACACTGTTCTTTGTTCTCAGCACACTCACGTTTCCTGCTGTCTTAGAGACTCTAGAAACGAAAAGCATGCTTCTCGCTCTAAAGCAGAGTGTGATCCATGGATGTGAACTATGCTGTGTGTTTCCCTACAAAAATGGAGTTAAATCCCAGGCTCTGTGTCTTCCTACAAGCAAGACTTCGTTTCAGGTAAGGGCAGTCACTTTTCAGCTCAAAGGAACTACATCGTTCACGGAGCTCACACGTTTCTCATCTCAACAGACAAGCATTGGATGTTAGAGGACCAGTGTTTTGTATCAGTTTAAGAAGCAGAGTTGGACTAGATATGGTCCGTATGTGTAGGAACCACCATTCTTTGGTCTCAGCACACTCACGTTTCCTGCTGTCTTAGAGACTATAGAAAGCAAGAGCGTGCTTCTTGCTCTAAAGCAGAGTGTGATCCATGGATGAGAACTATGCTGTGTGTTTCCCTTCATAAATGGAGTTAAATCCCAGTTTCTGTGTCTTCCTACATGCAAGACTTCGTTTCAGGTAAGGGCAGTCACTTTTCAGCTCAAACGAACTACATCGTTCACGAAGCTCGCACGTTTCTCATCTTAACAGAAAAGCATTGGATGTTAGAGGACCAGTGCTTTGTATCAGTTTCAGAAGCAGAGTTGGACTATATAATGTCTGTATGTGTAGGAAACACTGTTCTTTGTTCTCAGCACACTCACGTTTCCTGTTGTCTTAGAGACTCTAGAAAGCAAGAGCGTGCTTTTTGTTCTAACGCAGAGTGTGATCAATGGATGAGAACACTGCTGTATGTTTTACTTCAGAAATGGTGTTAAATCCCAGGCTCTGTGTCTTCCTACAGGCAAGACTTCGTTTCAGGTAAGGGCAGTCACTTTTCAGCTCAAACGAACTACATCTTTCATGAAGCTCACACGTTTCTCACCTTAACAGACAAGCATTGGATGTTAGAGGACCAGTGCTTTGTATCAGTTTCAGAAGCAGATTTGGACTACATATGGTCCGTATGTGTAGGAAACACCATTCTTTTGTTCTCAGCACACTCACGTTTCCTGCTGTCTTAGAGACTCTAGAAAGCAAGAGCGTGCTTCTCGTTCTAAAGCAGAGTGTGATCAATGGATGAGAACACTGCTGTGTGTTTCACTTCAAAAATGGAGTTAAATCCCAGGCTCTGTGTCTTCCTACAAGGAAGACTTCGTTTCAGTTAAGGGCAGTCACTTTTCTGCTCAAACGAACTACATCGTTCACGGAGCTCACACGATTCTCATCTCAACAGACAAGCATTGGATGTTAGAGGACTAGTGCTGTGTATCAGGTTAAGAAGCAGAGTTGGACTACATATGGTCCGTATATGTAGGAAACACTGTTCTTTGTTCTCAGCACACTCACGTTTCCTGCTGTCTTAGAGACTCTAGAAAGCAAGAGCATGCTTCTCGCTCTAAAGCAGAGTGTGTTCCATGGATGAGAACTATGCTGTGTGTTTCCCTTCAGAAATGGAGTTAAATCCCAGGCTCTGTGTCTTCCTACAAGCAAGACTTCGTTTCAGGTAAGGGCAGTCATTATTCGGCTCAAACGAACTACATCGTTCAAGGAGCTCACACGTTCCTCATCTTAACTGACAAGCATTGGATGATAGAGGACCAGAGCTTTGTATCAGTTTCAGAAGCAGATTTGGACTACATATGGTCTGTATGTGTAGGAAACTCCGTTCTTTTGTTCTGGGCACACTCAGATTTGCTGCTGTATTAGAGACTCTAGAAAGCAAGAGCGTGCTTTTTGCTGTTAAGCAGAGTGTGATCCATGGGGGAGAACTATGCTGTGTGTTTCCCTTCAGAAATGGAGTTAAATCCCTGGCTCTGTGTCTTCCTACAAGAAAGACTTCGTTTCAGGTAAGAGCAGTCACTTTTCAGCTCAAAGAAACTACATCGTTCACGGAGCTCACACGTTTCTAATCTTAACAGACAAGCATTGGATGTTAGAGGACCAGTGCTTTGTATCAGTTTCAGAAGCAGAGTTGGACTAGATATGGTCTGTATGTGTAGGAAACACTGTTCTTTGTTCTCAGCACACTCACGTTTCCTGCTGTCTTAGAGACTCTAGAAACGAAAAGCATGCTTCTCGCTCTAAAGCAGAGTGTGATCCATGGATGTGAACTATGCTGTGTGTTTCTCTACAGAAATGGAGTTAAATCCCAGGCTCTGTGTCTTCCTACAAGCAAGACTTCGTTTCAGGTAAGGGCAGTCACTTTTCAGCTCAAACGAACTACATCGTTCACGGAGCTCACACGATTCTCATCTCAACAGAAAAGCATTGGATGTTAGAGGACCAGTGCTTTGTATCAGTTTAAGAAGCAGAGTTGGACTAGATATGGTCCGTATGTGTAGGAAACACCGTTCTTTTGTTCTCAGGACACTCACGTTTCCTGCTGTCTTAGAGACTCTAGAAAGCAAGAGCATGCTTCTTGCTCTAAAGCAGAGTGTGATCCATGGATGAGAACTATGCTGTGTGTTTCCCTTCAGAAATTTAGTTAAATCCCAGGCACTGTGTCTTCCAACAAGCAATACTTCGTTTCAGGTAAGGGCAGTCATTTTTCAGCTCAATCGAACTACATCGTTCACTGAGCTCACACGTTTCTCATCTTAACAGACAAGCATTGGATGTTAGAGGACCAGTGCTTTGGATCAGTTTAAGAAGCAGAGTTGGACTAGATATGGTCCGTATGTGTAGGAAACACCGTTCTTTTGTTCTCAGCACACTCACGTTTCCTGCTGTCTTAGAGACTCTAGAAAGCAAGAGCGTGCTTCTTGTTCTAAGCCAGAGTGTGATCAATGGATGAGAACACTGCTGTATGTTTCACTTCAGAAATGGTGTGAAATCCCAGGCTCTGAGTCTTCCTACAAGCAAGACTTCGTTTCAGGTAAGGTCAGTCATTTTTCTACTCAAACGAACTACATCGTTCACGAAGCTCACATGTTTCTCATCTCAACAGACAAGCATTGGATGTTAGAGGGCCAGTGCTTTGTATCAGTTTAAGAAGCAGAGTTGGACTAGATATGGTCCGTATGTGTAGGAACCACCATTCTTTGGTCTCAGCACTCTCACGTTTCCTGCTGTCTTAGAGACCCTAGAAAGCAAGAGCGTGCTTCTTGTTCTAAAGCAGATGTGATCAATGGATGAGAACACTGCTGTGTATTCCACTTCAGAAATGGAGTTAAATCCCAGGCTCTTTGTCTTCCTAGAGGCAAGACTTCGTTTCAGGTAAGGGCAGTCACTTTTCAGCTCAAACTAACTACATCGTTCATGAAGCTCACACGTTTCTCATCTTAACAGACAAGCATTGGATGTTAGAGGACCAGTGCTTTGTATCAGTTTCAGAAGCAGATTTGGACTAGATATGGTCTGTATGTGTAGGAAACACCGTTCTTTGTTCTCAGCACACTCACGTTTCCTGCTGTCTTAGAGACTCTAGAAAGCAAGAGCATGCTTCTCGCTCTAAAGCAGAGTGTGATCCATGGATGAGAACTATGCTGTGTGTTTCCCTTCATAAATGGAGTTAAATCCCAGGCTCTGTGTCTTCCTACAAGCAAGACTTCGTTTCAGATAAGGGCATTCACTTTTCAGCTCAAACGAACTACATCGTTCACGGAGCTCACACGATTCTCATCTCAACAGACAAGCATTGAATGTTAGAGGACCAGTGCTTTGTATCAGTTTAAGAAGCAGAGTTGGACTAGATATGGTCCGTATGTGTAGGAAACACCGTTCTTTTGTTCTCAGCACACTCCCGTTTCCTGCTGTCTTAGAGACTCTAGAAAGAAAGAGCATGCTTCTTGCTCTAAAGTAGAGTGTGATCCATGGATGAGAAGTATGCTGTGTGTTTCCCTTCAGAAATGGAGTTAAATCCCAGGCTCTGTGTCTTCCTACAAGCAAGACTTCGTTTCAGGTAAGGGCAGTCATTTTTCGGCTCAAACGAACTACATCGTTCACGAAGCTCACACGTTTCTCATCTTAACTGACAAGCATTGGATGTTATAGGAACAGTGCATTGTATCAGTTTCAGAAGCATATTTGGATTACATATGGTCCGTATGTGTAGGAAACACCGTTCTTTTGTTCTGGGCACACTCAGATTTCCTGCTGTGTTAGAGACTATAGAAAGCAAGAGCGTGCTTCTTGCTCTAAAGCAGAGTGTGATCCATGGATGAGAACTATGCTGTGTGTTTCCCTTCAGAAATGGAGTTAAATCCCAGGGTCTGTGTCTTCCTACATGCAAGAATTCGTTTCAGGTAAGGGGAGTCACTTTTCAGCTCAAACAAACTACATCGTTCACGAAGCTCACACGTTTCTCATCTTAACAGAAAAGCATTGGATGTTAGAGGACCAGTGCTTTGTATCAGTTTCGGAAGCAGAGTTGGACTATATAATGTCTGTATGTGTAGGAAACACTGTTCTTTGTTCTCAGCACACTCACGTTTCCTGCTGTCTTAGAGACTCTAGAAAGAAAGAGCGTGCTTCTCTCTCTAAAGCAGAGTGTGATCCAGGGATGAGAACTATGCTGTGTGTTTCCTTTCATAAATGGAGTTAAATCCCAGGCTCTGTGTCTTCCTACAAGCAAGACTTCGTTTAAGGTAAGGGCAGTCACTTTTCAGCTCAAAGGAACTACATCGTTCACGGAGCTCACACGTTTCTCATCTCAACAGACAAGCATTGGATGTTAGAGGACCAGTGTTTTGTATCAGTTTAAGAAGCAGAGTTGGACTAGATATGGTCCGTATGTGTAGGAACCACCATTCTTTGGTCTCAGCACACTCACGTTTCCTGCTGTCTTAGAGACTCTAGAAAGCAAGAGCATGCTTCTTGCTCTAAAGCAGAGTGTGATCATGGATGAGAACTATGCTGTGTGTTTCCCTTCAGAAATGGAGTTAAATCCCAGGCTCTGTGTCTTCCTACAAGCAAGACTTCATTTCAGGTAAGGGCAGTCACTTTTCAGCTCAAACGAACTACATCGTTCACTGAGCTCACACGTTTCTCATCTTAACTGACAAGCATTGGATGTTAGAGGACCAGTGCAATGTATCAGTTTCAGAAGCAGATTTGGACTACATATGGTCCGTATTTGTAGGAAACACCCTTCTTTTGTTCTGGGCACGCTCAGATTTCCTGCTGTATTAGAGACTCTAGAAAGCAAGAGCGTGCTTCTTGCTATAAAGCAGAGCGTGATGCATGGATGAGAACTATGCTGTGTGTTTCCCTTCAGAAATAGAGTTAAATCCCTGGCTCTGTGTCTTCCTACAAGCAAGCCTTCGTTTCAGGTAATGGCAGTAACTTTTCAACTCAAAGGAACTACATCATTCACGGAGCTCACACGTTTCTAATCTTAACAGACAAGCATTGGATGTTAGAGAACCAGTGCCTTGGTATCAGTTTCAGAAGCAGATTTGGACTAGATATGGTCTGTATGTGTAGGAAACACCCTTCTTTGTTCTCAGCACACTCACGTTTCCTGCTGTCTTAGAGACTCTAGAAAGGAAGAGCATGCTTCTCGCTCTAAAGCAGAGAGTGATCCATGGATGTGAACTATGCTGTGTGTTTCCCTTCAGAAATGGAGTTAAATCCCAGGCTCTGTGTCTTCCTACAAGCAAGACTTCGTACAGGTAAGGGCAGTCACTTTTCAGCTCAAACGAACTACATCGTTCACGGAGCTCACACGATTCTCATCTCAACAGAAAAGCATTGGATGTTAGAGGACCAGTGCTTTGTATCAGTTTAAGAGGCAGAGTTGGACTAGATATGGTCCGTATGTGTAGGAAACACCGTTCTTTTGTTCTCAGGACACTCACGTTTCCTGCTGTCTTAGAGACTCTAGAAGCAAGAGCATGCTTCTTGCTCTAAAGCAGAGTGTGATCCATGGATGAGAACTATGCTGTGTGTTTCCCTTCAGAAATGGAGTTAAATCCCAGGCTCTGTGTCTTCCTACAAGCAAGACTTCGTTTCAGGTAAGGGCAGTCATTTTTCGGCTCAAACGAACTACATCGTTCACGGAGCCCAAACGTTCCTCATCTTAACTGACAAGCTTTGGATGATAGAGGACCAGAGCTTTGTATCAGTTTCAGAAGCAGATTTGGACTACATATGGTCTGTATGTGTAGGAAACTCCGTTCTTTTGTTCTGGGCACACTCAGATTTCCTGCTGTATTAGAGATTCTAGAAAGCAGGAGTGTACTTCTTGCTGTTAAGCAGAGTGTGATCCATGGGTGAGCACTATGCTGTGTGTTTCCCTTCAGAAATGGAGTTAAATCCCATGCTCTGTGAACCCTACAAGCAAGACTTCATTTCATGTAAGGGCAGTCATTTTTCGGCTAAAACGAACTACATCGTTCACGGAGCTCACACGTTTCTCATCTCTACAGACACGCACTGGATGTTAGAGGACCAGTGCTTTGTATCAGTTTAAGAAGCAGAGTTGGACTAGATATGGTCTGTATGTGTAGGAACCACCGTTCTTTGGTCTCAGCACACTCACGTTTCCGGCTGTCTTAGAGACTCTAGAAAACAAGAGCATGCTTCTTGCTCTAAAGCAGAGTGTGATACATGGATGAGAACTATGCTGTGTGTTTCCCTTCAGAAATGGAGTTAAATCCCAGGCTCTGTGTATTCCTACAAGCAAGACTTCGTTTCAGGTAATGGCAGTCACTTTTCAACTCAAAGGAACTACATCGTTCATGGAGCTCACACGTTTCTAATCTTAACAGACAAGCATTGGATGTTAGAGAACCAGTTCCTTGGTATCAGTTTCAGAAGCAGATTTGGACTAGATATGGTCTGTATGGGTAGGAAACACCCTTCTTTGTTCTCAGCACACTCACGTTTCCTGCTGTCTTAGAGACTCTAGAAAGGAAGAGCATGCTTCTCGCTCTAAAGCAGAGTGAGATCCATGGATGTGAACTATGCTGTGTGTTTCCCTACAAAAATGGAGTTAAATCCCAGGCTCTGTGTCTTCCTACAAGCAAGACTTCGTTTCAGGTAAGGGCAGTCACTTTTCAGCTCAAAGGAACTACATCGTTCACGGAGCTCACACGTTTCTCATCTCAACAGACAAGCATTGGATGTTAGAGGACCAGTGTTTTGTATCAGTTTAAGAAGCAGAGTTGGACTAGATATGGTCCGTATGTGTAGGAACCACCATTCTTTGGTCTCAGCACACTCACGTTTCCTGCTGTCTTAGAGACTATAGAAAGCAAGAGCGTGCTTCTTGCTCTAAAGCAGAGTGTGATCCATGGATGAGAACTATGCTGTGTGTTTCCCTTCATAAATGGAGTTAAATCCCAGTTTCTGTGTCTTCCTACATGCAAGACTTCGTTTCAGGTAAGGGCAGTCACTTTTCAGCTCAAACGAACTACATCGTTCACGAAGCTCGCACGTTTCTCATCTTAACAGAAAAGCATTGGATGTTAGAGGACCAGTGCTTTGTATCAGTTTCAGAAGCAGAGTTGGACTATATAATGTCTGTATGTGTAGGAAACACTGTTCTTTGTTCTCAGCACACTCACGTTTCCTGCTGTCTTAGAGACTCTAGAAAGCAAGAGCGTGCTTCTTGTTCTAACGCAGAGTGTGATCAATGGATGAGAACACTGCTGTATGTTTTACTTCAGAAATGGTGTTAAATCCCAGGCTCTGTGTCTTCCTACAGGCAAGACTTCGTTTCAGGTAAGGGCAGTCACTTTTCAGCTCAAACGAACTACATCTTTCATGAAGCTCACACGTTTCTCACCTTAACAGACAAGCATTGGATGTTAGAGGACCAGTGCTTTGTATCAGTTTCAGAAGCAGATTTGGACTACATATGGTCCGTATGTGTAGGAAACACCATTCTTTTGTTCTCAGCACACTCACGTTTCCTGCTGTCTTAGAGACTCTAGAAAGCAAGAGCGTGCTTCTCGTTCTAAAGCAGAGTGTGATCAATGGATGAGAACACTGCTGTGTGTTTCACTTCAAAAATGGAGTTAAATCCCAGGCTCTGTGTCTTCCTACAAGGAAGACTTCGTTTCAGTTAAGGGCAGTCACTTTTCTGCTCAAACGAACTACATCGTTCACGGAGCTCACACGATTCTCATCTCAACAGACAAGCATTGGATGTTAGAGGACTAGTGCTGTGTATCAGGTTAAGAAGCAGAGTTGGACTACATATGGTCCGTATATGTAGGAAACACTGTTCTTTGTTCTCAGCACACTCACGTTTCCTGCTGTCTTAGAGACTCTAGAAAGCAAGAGCATGCTTCTCGCTCTAAAGCAGAGTGTGTTCCATGGATGAGAACTATGCTGTGTGTTTCCCTTCAGAAATGGAGTTAAATCCCAGGCTCTGTGTCTTCCTACAAGCAAGACTTCGTTTCAGGTAAGGGCAGTCATTATTCGGCTCAAACGAACTACATCGTTCAAGGAGCTCACACGTTCCTCATCTTAACTGACAAGCATTGGATGATAGAGGACCAGAGCTTTGTATCAGTTTCAGAAGCAGATTTGGACTACATATGGTCTGTATGTGTAGGAAACTCCGTTCTTTTGTTCTGGGCACACTCAGATTTGCTGCTGTATTAGAGACTCTAGAAAGCAAGAGCGTGCTTTTTGCTGTTAAGCAGAGTGTGATCCATGGGGGAGAACTATGCTGTGTGTTTCCCTTCAGAAATGGAGTTAAATCCCTGGCTCTGTGTCTTCCTACAAGAAAGACTTCGTTTCAGGTAAGAGCAGTCACTTTTCAGCTCAAAGAAACTACATCGTTCACGGAGCTCACACGTTTCTAATCTTAACAGACAAGCATTGGATGTTAGAGGACCAGTGCTTTGTATCAGTTTCAGAAGCAGAGTTGGACTAGATATGGTCTGTATGTGTAGGAAACACTGTTCTTTGTTCTCAGCACACTCACGTTTCCTGCTGTCTTAGAGACTCTAGAAACGAAAAGCATGCTTCTCGCTCTAAAGCAGAGTGTGATCCATGGATGTGAACTATGCTGTGTGTTTCTCTACAGAAATGGAGTTAAATCCCAGGCTCTGTGTCTTCCTACAAGCAAGACTTCGTTTCAGGTAAGGGCAGTCACTTTTCAGCTCAAACGAACTACATCGTTCACGGAGCTCACACGATTCTCATCTCAACAGAAAAGCATTGGATGTTAGAGGACCAGTGCTTTGTATCAGTTTAAGAAGCAGAGTTGGACTAGATATGGTCCGTATGTGTAGGAAACACCGTTCTTTTGTTCTCAGGACACTCACGTTTCCTGCTGTCTTAGAGACTCTAGAAAGCAAGAGCATGCTTCTTGCTCTAAAGCAGAGTGTGATCCATGGATGAGAACTATGCTGTGTGTTTCCCTTCAGAAATTTAGTTAAATCCCAGGCACTGTGTCTTCCAACAAGCAATACTTCGTTTCAGGTAAGGGCAGTCATTTTTCAGCTCAATCGAACTACATCGTTCACTGAGCTCACACGTTTCTCATCTTAACAGACAAGCATTGGATGTTAGAGGACCAGTGCTTTGGATCAGTTTAAGAAGCAGAGTTGGACTAGATATGGTCCGTATGTGTAGGAAACACCGTTCTTTTGTTCTCAGCACACTCACGTTTCCTGCTGTCTTAGAGACTCTAGAAAGCAAGAGCGTGCTTCTTGTTCTAAGCCAGAGTGTGATCAATGGATGAGAACACTGCTGTATGTTTCACTTCAGAAATGGTGTGAAATCCCAGGCTCTGAGTCTTCCTACAAGCAAGACTTCGTTTCAGGTAAGGTCAGTCATTTTTCTACTCAAACGAACTACATCGTTCACGAAGCTCACATGTTTCTCATCTCAACAGACAAGCATTGGATGTTAGAGGGCCAGTGCTTTGTATCAGTTTAAGAAGCAGAGTTGGACTAGATATGGTCCGTATGTGTAGGAACCACCATTCTTTGGTCTCAGCACTCTCACGTTTCCTGCTGTCTTAGAGACCCTAGAAAGCAAGAGCGTGCTTCTTGTTCTAAAGCAGATGTGATCAATGGATGAGAACACTGCTGTGTATTCCACTTCAGAAATGGAGTTAAATCCCAGGCTCTTTGTCTTCCTAGAGGCAAGACTTCGTTTCAGGTAAGGGCAGTCACTTTTCAGCTCAAACTAACTACATCGTTCATGAAGCTCACACGTTTCTCATCTTAACAGACAAGCATTGGATGTTAGAGGACCAGTGCTTTGTATCAGTTTCAGAAGCAGATTTGGACTAGATATGGTCTGTATGTGTAGGAAACACCGTTCTTTGTTCTCAGCACACTCACGTTTCCTGCTGTCTTAGAGACTCTAGAAAGCAAGAGCATGCTTCTCGCTCTAAAGCAGAGTGTGATCCATGGATGAGAACTATGCTGTGTGTTTCCCTTCATAAATGGAGTTAAATCCCAGGCTCTGTGTCTTCCTACAAGCAAGACTTCGTTTCAGATAAGGGCATTCACTTTTCAGCTCAAACGAACTACATCGTTCACGGAGCTCACACGATTCTCATCTCAACAGACAAGCATTGAATGTTAGAGGACCAGTGCTTTGTATCAGTTTAAGAAGCAGAGTTGGACTAGATATGGTCCGTATGTGTAGGAAACACCGTTCTTTTGTTCTCAGCACACTCCCGTTTCCTGCTGTCTTAGAGACTCTAGAAAGAAAGAGCATGCTTCTTGCTCTAAAGTAGAGTGTGATCCATGGATGAGAAGTATGCTGTGTGTTTCCCTTCAGAAATGGAGTTAAATCCCAGGCTCTGTGTCTTCCTACAAGCAAGACTTCGTTTCAGGTAAGGGCAGTCATTTTTCGGCTCAAACGAACTACATCGTTCACGAAGCTCACACGTTTCTCATCTTAACTGACAAGCATTGGATGTTATAGGAACAGTGCATTGTATCAGTTTCAGAAGCATATTTGGATTACATATGGTCCGTATGTGTAGGAAACACCGTTCTTTTGTTCTGGGCACACTCAGATTTCCTGCTGTGTTAGAGACTATAGAAAGCAAGAGCGTGCTTCTTGCTCTAAAGCAGAGTGTGATCCATGGATGAGAACTATGCTGTGTGTTTCCCTTCAGAAATGGAGTTAAATCCCAGGGTCTGTGTCTTCCTACATGCAAGAATTCGTTTCAGGTAAGGGGAGTCACTTTTCAGCTCAAACAAACTACATCGTTCACGAAGCTCACACGTTTCTCATCTTAACAGAAAAGCATTGGATGTTAGAGGACCAGTGCTTTGTATCAGTTTCGGAAGCAGAGTTGGACTATATAATGTCTGTATGTGTAGGAAACACTGTTCTTTGTTCTCAGCACACTCACGTTTCCTGCTGTCTTAGAGACTCTAGAAAGAAAGAGCGTGCTTCTCTCTCTAAAGCAGAGTGTGATCCAGGGATGAGAACTATGCTGTGTGTTTCCTTTCATAAATGGAGTTAAATCCCAGGCTCTGTGTCTTCCTACAAGCAAGACTTCGTTTAAGGTAAGGGCAGTCACTTTTCAGCTCAAAGGAACTACATCGTTCACGGAGCTCACACGTTTCTCATCTCAACAGACAAGCATTGGATGTTAGAGGACCAGTGTTTTGTATCAGTTTAAGAAGCAGAGTTGGACTAGATATGGTCCGTATGTGTAGGAACCACCATTCTTTGGTCTCAGCACACTCACGTTTCCTGCTGTCTTAGAGACTCTAGAAAGCAAGAGCATGCTTCTTGCTCTAAAGCAGAGTGTGATCATGGATGAGAACTATGCTGTGTGTTTCCCTTCAGAAATGGAGTTAAATCCCAGGCTCTGTGTCTTCCTACAAGCAAGACTTCATTTCAGGTAAGGGCAGTCACTTTTCAGCTCAAACGAACTACATCGTTCACTGAGCTCACACGTTTCTCATCTTAACTGACAAGCATTGGATGTTAGAGGACCAGTGCAATGTATCAGTTTCAGAAGCAGATTTGGACTACATATGGTCCGTATTTGTAGGAAACACCCTTCTTTTGTTCTGGGCACGCTCAGATTTCCTGCTGTATTAGAGACTCTAGAAAGCAAGAGCGTGCTTCTTGCTATAAAGCAGAGCGTGATGCATGGATGAGAACTATGCTGTGTGTTTCCCTTCAGAAATAGAGTTAAATCCCTGGCTCTGTGTCTTCCTACAAGCAAGCCTTCGTTTCAGGTAATGGCAGTAACTTTTCAACTCAAAGGAACTACATCATTCACGGAGCTCACACGTTTCTAATCTTAACAGACAAGCATTGGATGTTAGAGAACCAGTGCCTTGGTATCAGTTTCAGAAGCAGATTTGGACTAGATATGGTCTGTATGTGTAGGAAACACCCTTCTTTGTTCTCAGCACACTCACGTTTCCTGCTGTCTTAGAGACTCTAGAAAGGAAGAGCATGCTTCTCGCTCTAAAGCAGAGAGTGATCCATGGATGTGAACTATGCTGTGTGTTTCCCTTCAGAAATGGAGTTAAATCCCAGGCTCTGTGTCTTCCTACAAGCAAGACTTCGTACAGGTAAGGGCAGTCACTTTTCAGCTCAAACGAACTACATCGTTCACGGAGCTCACACGATTCTCATCTCAACAGAAAAGCATTGGATGTTAGAGGACCAGTGCTTTGTATCAGTTTAAGAGGCAGAGTTGGACTAGATATGGTCCGTATGTGTAGGAAACACCGTTCTTTTGTTCTCAGGACACTCACGTTTCCTGCTGTCTTAGAGACTCTAGAAGCAAGAGCATGCTTCTTGCTCTAAAGCAGAGTGTGATCCATGGATGAGAACTATGCTGTGTGTTTCCCTTCAGAAATGGAGTTAAATCCCAGGCTCTGTGTCTTCCTACAAGCAAGACTTCGTTTCAGGTAAGGGCAGTCATTTTTCGGCTCAAACGAACTACATCGTTCACGGAGCCCAAACGTTCCTCATCTTAACTGACAAGCTTTGGATGATAGAGGACCAGAGCTTTGTATCAGTTTCAGAAGCAGATTTGGACTACATATGGTCTGTATGTGTAGGAAACTCCGTTCTTTTGTTCTG
The DNA here is from genome assembly GCA_949786385.1 of Onychomys leucogaster. Taxonomy (NCBI): domain Eukaryota; kingdom Metazoa; phylum Chordata; class Mammalia; order Rodentia; family Cricetidae; genus Onychomys; species Onychomys leucogaster. Next base: position 3,540,818 of record CATKUP010000033.1, on the reverse strand, counting down.
GGCACACTCAGATTTCCTGCTGTATTAGAGATTCTAGAAAGCAGGAGTGTACTTCTTGCTGTTAAGCAGAGTGTGATCCATGGGTGAGCACTATGCTGTGTGTTTCCCTTCAGAAATGGAGTTAAATCCCATGCTCTGTGAACCCTACAAGCAAGACTTCATTTCATGTAAGGGCAGTCATTTTTCGGCTAAAACGAACTACATCGTTCACGGAGCTCACACGTTTCTCATCTCTACAGACACGCACTGGATGTTAGAGGACCAGTGCTTTGTATCAGTTTAAGAAGCAGAGTTGGACTAGATATGGTCTGTATGTGTAGGAACCACCGTTCTTTGGTCTCAGCACACTCACGTTTCCGGCTGTCTTAGAGACTCTAGAAAACAAGAGCATGCTTCTTGCTCTAAAGCAGAGTGTGATACATGGATGAGAACTATGCTGTGTGTTTCCCTTCAGAAATGGAGTTAAATCCCAGGCTCTGTGTATTCCTACAAGCAAGACTTCGTTTCAGGTAATGGCAGTCACTTTTCAACTCAAAGGAACTACATCGTTCATGGAGCTCACACGTTTCTAATCTTAACAGACAAGCATTGGATGTTAGAGAACCAGTTCCTTGGTATCAGTTTCAGAAGCAGATTTGGACTAGATATGGTCTGTATGGGTAGGAAACACCCTTCTTTGTTCTCAGCACACTCACGTTTCCTGCTGTCTTAGAGACTCTAGAAAGGAAGAGCATGCTTCTCGCTCTAAAGCAGAGTGAGATCCATGGATGTGAACTATGCTGTGTGTTTCCCTACAAAAATGGAGTTAAATCCCAGGCTCTGTGTCTTCCTACAAGCAAGACTTCGTTTCAGGTAAGGGCAGTCACTTTTCAGCTCAAAGGAACTACATCGTTCACGGAGCTCACACGTTTCTCATCTCAACAGACAAGCATTGGATGTTAGAGGACCAGTGTTTTGTATCAGTTTAAGAAGCAGAGTTGGACTAGATATGGTCCGTATGTGTAGGAACCACCATTCTTTGGTCTCAGCACACTCACGTTTCCTGCTGTCTTAGAGACTATAGAAAGCAAGAGCGTGCTTCTTGCTCTAAAGCAGAGTGTGATCCATGGATGAGAACTATGCTGTGTGTTTCCCTTCATAAATGGAGTTAAATCCCAGTTTCTGTGTCTTCCTACATGCAAGACTTCGTTTCAGGTAAGGGCAGTCACTTTTCAGCTCAAACGAACTACATCGTTCACGAAGCTCGCACGTTTCTCATCTTAACAGAAAAGCATTGGATGTTAGAGGACCAGTGCTTTGTATCAGTTTCAGAAGCAGAGTTGGACTATATAATGTCTGTATGTGTAGGAAACACTGTTCTTTGTTCTCAGCACACTCACGTTTCCTGCTGTCTTAGAGACTCTAGAAAGCAAGAGCGTGCTTCTTGTTCTAACGCAGAGTGTGATCAATGGATGAGAACACTGCTGTATGTTTTACTTCAGAAATGGTGTTAAATCCCAGGCTCTGTGTCTTCCTACAGGCAAGACTTCGTTTCAGGTAAGGGCAGTCACTTTTCAGCTCAAACGAACTACATCTTTCATGAAGCTCACACGTTTCTCACCTTAACAGACAAGCATTGGATGTTAGAGGACCAGTGCTTTGTATCAGTTTCAGAAGCAGATTTGGACTACATATGGTCCGTATGTGTAGGAAACACCATTCTTTTGTTCTCAGCACACTCACGTTTCCTGCTGTCTTAGAGACTCTAGAAAGCAAGAGCGTGCTTCTCGTTCTAAAGCAGAGTGTGATCAATGGATGAGAACACTGCTGTGTGTTTCACTTCAAAAATGGAGTTAAATCCCAGGCTCTGTGTCTTCCTACAAGGAAGACTTCGTTTCAGTTAAGGGCAGTCACTTTTCTGCTCAAACGAACTACATCGTTCACGGAGCTCACACGATTCTCATCTCAACAGACAAGCATTGGATGTTAGAGGACTAGTGCTGTGTATCAGGTTAAGAAGCAGAGTTGGACTACATATGATCCGTATATGTAGGAAACACTGTTCTTTGTTCTCAGCACACTCACGTTTCCTGCTGTCTTAGAGACTCTAGAAAGCAAGAGCATGCTTCTCGCTCTAAAGCAGAGTGTGTTCCATGGATGAGAACTATGCTGTGTGTTTCCCTTCAGAAATGGAGTTAAATCCCAGGCTCTGTGTCTTCCTACAAGCAAGACTTCGTTTCAGGTAAGGGCAGTCATTATTCGGCTCAAACGAACTACATCGTTCAAGGAGCTCACACGTTCCTCATCTTAACTGACAAGCATTGGATGATAGAGGACCAGAGCTTTGTATCAGTTTCAGAAGCAGATTTGGACTACATATGGTCTGTATGTGTAGGAAACTCCGTTCTTTTGTTCTGGGCACACTCAGATTTGCTGCTGTATTAGAGACTCTAGAAAGCAAGAGCGTGCTTTTTGCTGTTAAGCAGAGTGTGATCCATGGGGGAGAACTATGCTGTGTGTTTCCCTTCAGAAATGGAGTTAAATCCCTGGCTCTGTGTCTTCCTACAAGAAAGACTTCGTTTCAGGTAAGAGCAGTCACTTTTCAGCTCAAAGAAACTACATCGTTCACGGAGCTCACACGTTTCTAATCTTAACAGACAAGCATTGGATGTTAGAGGACCAGTGCTTTGTATCAGTTTCAGAAGCAGAGTTGGACTAGATATGGTCTGTATGTGTAGGAAACACTGTTCTTTGTTCTCAGCACACTCACGTTTCCTGCTGTCTTAGAGACTCTAGAAACGAAAAGCATGCTTCTCGCTCTAAAGCAGAGTGTGATCCATGGATGTGAACTATGCTGTGTGTTTCCCTACAAAAATGGAGTTAAATCCCAGGCTCTGTGTCTTCCTACAAGCAAGACTTCGTTTCAGGTAAGGGCAGTCACTTTTCAGCTCAAAGGAACTACATCGTTCACGGAGCTCACACGTTTCTCATCTCAACAGACAAGCATTGGATGTTAGAGGACCAGTGTTTTGTATCAGTTTAAGAAGCAGAGTTGGACTAGATATGGTCCGTATGTGTAGGAACCACCATTCTTTGGTCTCAGCACACTCACCTTTCCTGCTGTCTTAGAGACTATAGAAAGCAAGAGCGTGCTTCTTGCTCTAAAGCAGAGTGTGATCCATGGATGAGAACTATGCTGTGTGTTTCCCTTCATAAATGGAGTTAAATCCCAGTTTCTGTGTCTTCCTACATGCAAGACTTCGTTTCAGGTAAGGGCAGTCACTTTTCAGCTCAAACGAACTACATCGTTCACGAAGCTCGCACGTTTCTCATCTTAACAGAAAAGCATTGGATGTTAGAGGACCAGTGCTTTGTATCAGTTTCAGAAGCAGAGTTGGACTATATAATGTCTGTATGTGTAGGAAACACTGTTCTTTGTTCTCAGCACACTCACGTTTCCTGCTGTCTTAGAGACTCTAGAAAGCAAGAGCGTGCTTCTTGTTCTAACGCAGAGTGTGATCAATGGATGAGAACACTGCTGTATGTTTTACTTCAGAAATGGTGTTAAATCCCAGGCTCTGTGTCTTCCTACAGGCAAGACTTCGTTTCAGGTATGGGCAGTCACTTTTCAGCTCAAACGAACTACATCTTTCATGAAGCTCACCCGTTTCTCACCTTAACAGACAAGCATTGGATGTTAGAGGACCAGTGCTTTGTATCAGTTTCAGAAGCAGATTTGGACTACATATGGTCCGTATGTGTAGGAAACACCATTCTTTTGTTCTCAGCACACTCACGTTTCCTGCTGTCTTAGAGACTCTAGAAAGCAAGAGCGTGCTTCTCGTTCTAAAGCAGAGTGTGATCAATGGATGAGAACACTGCTGTGTGTTTCACTTCAAAAATGGAGTTAAATCCCAGGCTCTGTGTCTTCCTACAAGGAAGACTTCGTTTCAGTTAAGGGCAGTCACTTTTCTGCTCAAACGAACTACATCGTTCACGGAGCTCACACGATTCTCATCTCAACAGACAAGCATTGGATGTTAGAGGACTAGTGCTGTGTATCAGGTTAAGAAGCAGAGTTGGACTACATATGGTCCGTATATGTAGGAAACACTGTTCTTTGTTCTCAGCACACTCACGTTTCCTGCTGTCTTAGAGACTCTAGAAAGCAAGAGCATGCTTCTCGCTCTAAAGCAGAGTGTGTTCCATGGATGAGAACTATGCTGTGTGTTTCCCTTCAGAAATGGAGTTAAATCCCAGGCTCTGTGTCTTCCTACAAGCAAGACTTCGTTTCAGGTAAGGGCAGTCATTATTCGGCTCAAACGAACTACATCGTTCAAGGAGCTCACACGTTCCTCATCTTAACTGACAAGCATTGGATGATAGAGGACCAGAGCTTTGTATCAGTTTCAGAAGCAGATTTGGACTACATATGGTCTGTATGTGTAGGAAACTCCGTTCTTTTGTTCTGGGCACACTCAGATTTGCTGCTGTATTAGAGACTCTAGAAAGCAAGAGCGTGCTTTTTGCTGTTAAGCAGAGTGTGATCCATGGGGGAGAACTATGCTGTGTGTTTCCCTTCAAAAATGGAGTTAAATCCCTGGCTCTGTGTCTTCCTACAAGAAAGACTTCGTTTCAGGTAAGAGCAGTCACTTTTCAGCTCAAAGAAACTACATCGTTCACGGAGCTCACACGTTTCTAATCTTAACAGACAAGCATTGGATGTTAGAGGACCAGTGCTTTGTATCAGTTTCAGAAGCAGAGTTGGACTAGATATGGTCTGTATGTGTAGGAAACACTGTTCTTTGTTCTCAGCACACTCACGTTTCCTGCTGTCTTAGAGACTCTAGAAACGAAAAGCATGCTTCTCGCTCTAAAGCAGAGTGTGATCCATGGATGTGAACTATGCTGTGTGTTTCTCTACAGAAATGGAGTTAAATCCCAGGCTCTGTGTCTTCCTACAAGCAAGACTTCGTTTCAGGTAAGGGCAGTCACTTTTCAGCTCAAACGAACTACATCGTTCACGGAGCTCACACGATTCTCATCTCAACAGAAAAGCATTGGATGTTAGAGGACCAGTGCTTTGTATCAGTTTAAGAAGCAGAGTTGGTCTAGATATGGTCCGTATGTGTAGGAAACACCGTTCTTTTGTTCTCAGGACACTCACGTTTCCTGCTGTCTTAGAGACTCTAGAAAGCAAGAGCATGCTTCTTGCTCTAAAGCAGAGTGTGATCCATGGATGAGAACTATGCTGTGTGTTTCCCTTCAGAAATTTAGTTAAATCCCAGGCACTGTGTCTTCCAACAAGCAATACTTCGTTTCAGGTAAGGGCAGTCATTTTTCAGCTCAATCGAACTACATCGTTCACTGAGCTCACACGTTTCTCATCTTAACAGACAAGCATTGGATGTTAGAGGACCAGTGCTTTGGATCAGTTTAAGAAGCAGAGTTGGACTAGATATGGTCCGTATGTGTAGGAAACACCGTTCTTTTGTTCTCAGCACACTCACGTTTCCTGCTGTCTTAGAGACTCTAGAAAGCAAGAGCGTGCTTCTTGTTCTAAGCCAGAGTGTGATCAATGGATGAGAACACTGCTGTATGTTTTACTTCAGAAATGGTGTTAAATCCCAGGCTCTGAGTCTTCCTACAAGCAAGACTTCGTTTCAGGTAAGGTCAGTCATTTTTCTGCTCAAACGAACTACATCGTTCACGAAGCTCACACGTTTCTCATCTTAACTGACAAGCATTGGATATTAGAGGACCAGTGCCTTGTATCAGTTTCAGAAGCAGATTTGGACTACATATGGTCTGTATGTGTAGGAAACTCCGTTCTTTTGTTCTGGGCACACTCAGATTTCCTGCTGTATTAGAGACTCTAGAAAGCAAGAGCGTGCTTTTTGCTGTTAAGCAGAGTGTGATCCATGGGGGAGAACTATGCTGTGTGTTTCCCTTCAGAAATGGAGTTAAATCCCTGGCTCTGTGTCTTCCTACAAGAAAGACTTCGTTTCAGGTAAGAGCAGTCACTTTTCAGCTCAAAGAAACTACATCGTTCAAGGAGCTCACACGTTTCTCATCTTAACAGACAAGCATTGGATGTTATAGGACCAGTGCTTTGTATCAGTTTAAGAAGCAGAGTTGGACTATATAATATCCGTATGTGTAGGAAACACCGTTCTTTTGTTCTCAGCACACTCACGTTTCCTTCTGTCTTAGAGTCTCTAGAAAGCAAGAGCGTGCTTCTTGTTCTAAAGCAGAGTGTGATCAATGGATCAGAACACTGCTGTATGTTTCACTTCTGATATGGTGTTAAATCCCAGGCTCTGAATCTTCCTACAAGCAAGACTTCGTTTCAGGTAAGGTCAGTCATTTTTCTGCTCAAACGAACTACATCGTTCACGAAGCTCACACGTTTCTCATCTTAACTGACAAGCATTGGATGTTAGAGGACAAGTGCATTGTATCAGTTTCAGGAGCAGATTTGGACTACATATGGTCCGTATGTGTAGGAAACACCCTTCTTTTGTTCTGGGCACACTCAGATTTCCTGCCGTATTAGAGACTCTAGAAAGCAAGAGCTTGCTTTTTGGTATAATGCAGAGCGTGATGCATGGATGAGATTTATGCTGTGTGTTTCCCTTCAGAAATGGAGTTAAATCCCAGGCTCTGTGTCTTCCTACAAGCAAGAATTCGTTTCAGGTAAGGGCAGTCACTTTTCAGCTCAAACGACTACATCGTTCATGAAGCTCACACGTTTCTCATCTTAACAGACAAGCATTGGATATTAGAGGACCAGTGCTTTGTATCAGTTTCAGAAGCAGATTTGGACTACATATGGTCCGTATGTGTAGGAAACACCATTCTTTTTTTCTCAGCACACTCAAGTTTCCTGCTGTCTTAGAGACTCTAGAAAGCAAGAGCGTGCTTCTTGTTCTAAACCAGAGTGTGATCAATGGATGAGAACACTGCTGTGTGTTTCACTTCAGAACTGGAGTTAAATCCCAGGCTCTGTGTCTTCCTACAAGGAAGACTTCGTTTCAGGTATGGGCAGTCACCTTTCTGCTCAAACAAACTACATTGTTCATGAAGCTCACACGTTTCTTATCTTAAGTGATAAGCATTGGATGTTAGAGGACAAGAGCTTTGTATCAGTTTCAGAAGCAGATTTGGACTACATATGGTCCGTATGTGTAGGAAACTCCGTTCTTTGGTTCTGGGCACACTAAGATTTCCCACTGTATTAGACACCCTAGAAAGCAAGAGCATGCTTCTTGCTGTTAAGCAGAGTGTGATCCATGGGTGAGAACTATGCTGTGTGTTTCCCTTCAGAAATGGAGTTAAATCTCAGGCTCTGTGTCTTCCTACAAGCAAGACTTCGTTTCAGGTAAGGGCAGTCACTTTTCAGCTCAAAGGAACTACATCGTTCACGACGTTCACACGTTTCTAATCTTAACAGAAAAGCATTGGATGTTAGAGGACCAGTGCTTTGTATCAGTTTCAGAAGCAGAGTTGGACTATATAATGTCTGTATGTGTAGGAAACACTGTTCTTTGTTCTCAGCACACTCACGTTTCCTGCTGTCTTAGAGACTCTAGAAAGATGGAGCGTGCTTCTCTCTATAAAGCAGAGTGTGATCCAGGGATGAGAACTATGCTGTGTGTTTCCCTTCAGAAATGGAGTTAAATCCCAGGCTCTGTGTCTTCCTACAAGCCAGACTTCGTTTCAGGTAAGGGCAGTCACTTTTCAGCTCAAACGAACTACATCGTTCACTGAGCTCACACGTTTCTCATCTTAACAGACAAGCATTGGATGTTAGAGGACCAGTGCTTTGTATCAGTTTAAGAAGCAGATTTGGACTAGATATGGTCTGTATGTGTAGGAAACACCGTTCTTTGTTCTCAGCACACTCACGTTTCCTGCTGTCTTAGAGACTCTAGAAAGCAAGAGCATGCTTCTCGCTCTAAAGCAGAGTGTGATCCATGGATGAGAACTATGCTGTGTGTTTCCCTTCAGAAATGGAGTTAAATCCCAGGCTCTGTGTCTTCCTACAAGCAAGACTTCGTTTCAGATAAGGGCATTCACTTTTCAGCTCAAACGAACTACATCGTTCACGGAGCTCACACGATTCTCATCTCAACAGACAAGCATTGAATGTTAGAGGACCAGTGCTTTGTATCAGTTTAAGAAGCAGAGTTGGACTAGATATGGTCCGTATGTGTAGGAAACACCGTTCTTTTGTTCTCAGCACACTCCCGTTTCCTGCTGTCTTAGAGACTCTAGAAAGAAAGAGCATGCTTCTTGCTCTAAAGCAGAGTGTGATCCATGGATGAGAAGTATGCTGTGTGTTTCCCTTCAGAAATGGAGTTAAATCCCAGGCTCTGTGTCTTCCTACAAGCAAGACTTCGTTTCAGGTAAGGGCAGTCATTTTTCGGCTCAAACGAACTACATCGTTCACGAAGCTCACACGTTTCTCATCTTAACTGACAAGCATTGGATGTTATAGGAACAGTGCATTGTATCAGTTTCAGAAGCAGATTTGGATTACATATGGTCCGTATGTGTAGGAAACACCGTTCTTTTGTTCTGGGCACACTCAGATTTCCTGCTGTGTTAGAGACTATAGAAAGCAAGAGCGTGCTTCTTGCTCTAAAGCAGAGTGTGATCCATGGATGAGAACTATGCTGTGTGTTTCCCTTCAGAAATGGAGTTAATCCCAGGGTCTGTGTCTTCCTACATGCAAGACTTCGTTTCAGGTAAGGGGAGTCACTTTTCTGCTCAAACGAACTACATCGTTCACGAAGCTCACACGTTTCTCATCTTAACAGAAAAGCATTGGATGTTAGAGGACCAGTGCTTTGTATCAGTTTCGGAAGCAGAGTTGGACTATATAATGTCTGTATGTGTAGGAAACACTGTTCTTTGTTCTCAGCACACTCACGTTTCCTGCTGTCTTAGAGACTCTAGAAAGAAAGAGCATGCTTCTCTCTCTAAAGCAGAGTGTGATCCAGGGATGAGAACTATGCTGTGTGTTTCCTTTCATAAATGGAGTTAAATCCCAGGCTCTGTGTCTTCCTACAAGCAAGACTTCGTTTAAGGTAAGGGCAGTCACTTTTCAGCTCAAAGGAACTACATCGTTCACGGAGCTCACACGATTCTCATCTCAACAGACAAGCATTGGATGTTAGAGGACCAGTGTTTTGTATCAGTTTAAGAAGCAGAGTTGGACTAGATATGGTCCGTATGTGTAGGAACCACCATTCTTTGGTCTCAGCACACTCACGTTTCCTGCTGTCTTAGGGACTCTAGAAAGCAAGAGCATGCTTCTTGCTCTAAAGCAGAGTGTGATCATGGATGAGAACTATGCTGTGTGTTTCCCTTCAGAAATGGAGTTAAATCCCAGGCTCTGTGTCTTCCTACAAGCAAGACTTCATTTCAGGTAAAGGCAGTCACTTTTCAGCTCAAACGAACTACATCGTTCACAGAGCTCACACGTTTCTCATCTTAACTGACAAGCATTGGATGTTAGAGGACCAGTGCAATGTATCAGTTTCAGAAGCAGATTTGGACTACATATGGTCCGTATTTGTAGGAAACACCCTTCTTTTGTTCTGGGCACGCTCAGATTTCCTGCTGTATTAGAGACTCTAGAACGCAAGAGCGTGCTTCTTGCTATAAAGCAGAGCGTGATGCATGGATGAGAACTATGCTGTGTGTTTCCCTTCAGAAATAGAGTTAAATCCCTGGCTCTGTGTCTTCCTACAAGCAAGCCTTCGTTTCAGGTAATGGCAGTAACTTTTCAACTCAAAGGAACTACATCATTCACGGAGCTCACACGTTTCTAATCTTAACAGACAAGCATTGGATGTTAGAGAACCAGTGCCTTGGTATCAGTTTCAGAAGCAGATTTGGACTAGATATGGTGTGTATGTGTAGGAAACACCCTTCTTTGTTCTCAGCACACTCACGTTTCCTGCTGTCTTAGAGACTCTAGAAAGGAAGAGCATGCTTCTCGCTCTAAAGCAGAGTGTGATCCATGGATGTGAACTATGCTGTGTGTTTCCCTACAGAAATGGAGTTAAATCCTAGGCTCTGTGTCTTCCTACAAGCAAGAATTCGTACAGGTAAGGGCAGTCACTTTTCAGCTCAAACGAACTACATCGTTCACGGAGCTCACACGATTCTCATCTCAACAGAAAAGCATTGGATGTTAGAGGACCAGTGCTTTGTATCAGTTTAAGAAGCAGAGTTGGACTAGATATGGTCCATATGTGTAGGAAACACCGTTCTTTTGTTCTCAGGACACTCATGTTTCCTGCTGTCTTAGAGACTCTAGAAGCAAGAGCATGCTTCTTGCTCTAAAGCAGAGTGTGATCCATGGATGAGAACTATGCTGTGTGTTTCCCTTCAGAAATGGAGTTAAATCCCAGGCTCTGTGTCTTCCTACAAGCAAGACTTCGTTTCATGTAAGGGCAGTCATTTTTCGGCTCAAACGAACTACATCGTTCACGGAGCCCAAACGTTCCTCATCTTAACTGACAAGCATTGGATGATAGAGGACCAGAGCTTTGTATCAGTTTCAGAAGCAGATTTGGACTACATATGGTCTGTATGTGTAGGAAACTCCGTTCTTTTGTTCTGGGCACACTCAGATTTCCTGCTGTATTAGAGATTCTAGAAAGCAAGAGTGTACTTCTTGCTGTTAAGCAGAGTGTGATCCATGGGTGAGCACTATGCTGTGTGTTTCCCTTCAGAAATGGAGTTAAATCCCATGCTCTGTGAACCCTACAAGCAAGACTTCATTTCATGTAAGGGCAGTCATTTTTCGGCTAAAACGAACTACATCGTTCACGGAGCTCACACGTTTCTCATCTCTACAGACAAGCACTGGATGTTAGAGGACCAGTGCTTTGTATCAGTTTAAGAAGCAGAGTTGGACTAGATATGGTCTGTATGTGTAGGAACCACCGTTCTTTGGTCTCAGCACACTCACGTTTCCGGCTGTCTTAGAGACTCTAGAAATCAAGAGCATGCTTCTTGCTCTAAAGCAGAGTGTGATACATGGATGAGAACTATGCTGTGTGTTTCCCTTCAGAAATGGAGTTAAATCCCAGGCTCTGTGTCTTCCTACAAGCAAGACTACATTTCAGGTAAGGGCAGTCACTTTTCAGCTCAAACGAACTACATCGTTCACTGAGCTCACACGTTTCTCATCTTAACTGCCAAGCATTGGATGTTAGAGGACCAGTGCATTGTATCAGTTTCAGAAGCAGATTTGGAGTACATATGGTCCGTATGTGTAGGAAACACCCTTCTTTTGTTCTGGGCACGCCTAGATTTCCTGCTGTATTAGAGACTCTAGAAAGCAAGAGCGTGCTTCTTGCTATAAAGCAGAGCGTGATGCATGGATGAGAACTATGCTGTGTGTTTCCCTTCAGAAATAGAGTTAAATCCCTGGTTCTGTGTCTTCCTACAAGCAAGCCTTCGTTTCAGGTAATGGCAGTCACTTTTCAACTCAAAGGAACTACATCGTTCACGGAGCTCACACGTTTCTAATCTTAACAGACAAGCATTGGATGTTAGAGAACCAGTTCCTTGGTATCAGTTTCAGAAGCAGATTTGGACTAGATATGGTCTGTATGGGTAGGAAACACCCTTCTTTGTTCTCAGCACACTCACGTTTCTTGCTGTCTTAGAGACTCTAGAAAGGAAGAGCATGCTTCTCGCTCTAAAGCAGAGTGAGATCCATGGATGTGAACTATGCTGTGTGTTTCCCTACAAAAATGGAGTTAAATCCCAGGCTCTGTGTCTTCCTACAAGCAAGACTTCGTTTCAGGTAAGGGCAGTCACTTTTCAGCTCAAAGGAACTACATCGTTCACGGAGCTCACACGTTTCTCATCTCAACAGACAAGCATTGGATGTTAGAGGACCAGTGTTTTGTATCAGTTTAAGAAGCAGAGTTGGACTAGATATGGTCCGTATGTGTAGGAACCTCCATTCTTTGGTCTCAGCACACTCACGTTTCCTGCTGTCTTAGAGACTATAGAAAGCAAGAGCGTGCTTCTTGCTATAAAGCAGAGTGTGATCCATGGATGAGAACTATGCTGTGTGTTTCCCTTCATAAATGGAGTTAAATCCCAGTTTCTGTGTCTTCCTACATGCAAGACTTCGTTTCAGGTAAGGGCAGTCACTTTTCAGCTCAAACGAACTACATCGTTCACGAAGCTCGCACGTTTCTCATCTTAACAGAAAAGCATTGGATGTTAGAGGACCAGTGCTTTGTATCAGTTTCAGAAGCAGAGTTGGACTATATAATGTCTGTATGTGTAGGAAACACTGTTCTTTGTTCTCAGCACAATCACGTTTCCTGCTGTATTAGAGACCCTAGAAATCAAGAGCGTGCTTCTTGTTCTAAAGCAGAGTGTGATCAATGGATGAGAACACTGCTGTGTTTTTCCCTTCAGAAATGGAGTTAAATCCCACGCGCTGTGTCTTCCTACAAGGAAGACTTCGTTTCAGGTAAGGGCAGTCACTTTTCTCCTCCAACGAACTACATTGTTCAAGAAGCTCACACGTTTCTTATCTTAACTGACAAGCATTGGAAGTTAGAGGACAAGAGCTTTGTATCAGTTTCAGAAGCAGATTTGGACTAGATATGGTCTGTATGTGTAGGAAACACCGTTCTTTTGTTCTCAGCACACTCACGTTTCCTGCTGTCTTAGAGACTCTAGAAAGCAAGAGCATGCTTCTTGCTCTAAAGCAGAGTGTGATCCATGGATGAGAACTATGCTGTGTGTTTCCCTTCAGAAATGGAGTTAAATCCCAGGCTCTCTGTATTCCAACAAGCAAGACTTTTTTTCAGGTAAGGGCAGTCACTTTTCAGCTCAAACGATCTACATCGTTCACGAAGCTCACACGTTTCTCATCTGAACAGAAAAGCATTGGATGTTAGAGGACCAGTGCTTTGTATCAGTTTCAGAAGCAGAGATGGACTAGATATGGTCCGTATGTGTAGGAAACAACGTTCTTTGTTCTCAGCAACTCACGTTTCCTGCTGTATTAGAGACTCTAGAAAGCAAGAGCGTGCTTCTCGCTCTAAAGCAGAGTGTGATCCATGGATGAGAACTATGCTGTGTGTTTAACTTCAGAAATGGAGTTAAATCCCAGGCTCTGTGTCTTCCTACAAGCAAGACTTCGTTTCAGGTAAGGGCAGTCATTTTTCTGCTCAAAAATACTACATAGTTCACGAAGCTCTCACGTTTCTCATCTTAACTGACAAGCATTGGATATTAGAGGAACAGTGCATTGTATCAGTTTCAGAAGCAGATTTGGACTAGATATGGTCGGTATGTGTAGGAAACACCGTTCTTTGTTCTGGCCACACTCAGATTTCCTGCTGTATTGGAGACTCTAGAAAGCAAGAGCGTGCTTCTTGCTGTAAAGCAGAGCGTGATCCATGGGTGAGAATTATGCTGTGTGTTTCCCTTCAGAAATGGAGTTAAATCCCAGGCTCTGTGTCTTCCTACAAGCAAGACTTCGTTTCAGGTAAGGGCAGTCACTTTTCTGCTCAACCAAACTACATTGTTCATGAAGCTCACACGTTTCTTATCTTAACTGACAAGCATTGGATGTTAGAGGACAAGAGCTTTGTATCAGTTTCAAAAGCAGATTTGGACTACATATGGTCCGTATGTGTAGGAAACTCCGTTCTTTTGTTCTGGGCACACTCAGATTTCCTGCTGTATTAGAGAGTCTAGAAAGCAAGAGCGTGCTTCTTGCTTTTAAGCAGAGTGTGATCCATGGGTGAGAAGTATGCTGTGTTTTTCCCTTCAGAAATGGAGTTAAATCCCTGGCTCTGTGTCTTCCTACAAGCAAGACTTCGTTTCAGGTAAGGGCAGTCACTTTTCAGCTCAAACGAACTACATCGTTCACGGAGCTCACACGATTCTCATCTAAACAGACAAGCATTGGATGTTAGAGGACCAGTGCTTTGTATCAGTTTAAGAAGCAGAGGTGGACTAGATTGGTCCGTATGTGTAGGAAACACTGTTCTTTGGTCTCAGCACACTCACGTTTCCTGCCGTCTTAGAGACTCTAGAAAGCAAGAGCATGCTTCTTGCTCTAAAGCAGAGTGTGATCCATGGATGAGAACTATGCTGTGTGTTTCCCTTCAGAAATGGAGTTAAATCCCAGGCTCTGTGTCTTCCTACAAGCAAGACTTCGTTTCAGGTAAGGGCAGTCACTTTTCAGCTCAAACGACCTACATCGTTCACTGAGCTCACACGTTTCTCATCTTAACAGACAAGCATTGAATGTTAGAGGACCAGTGCTTTGTATCAGTTTAAGAAGCAGAGTTGGACTAGATATGGTCCGTATTTTTAGGAAACACCGTTCTTTTTTTCTGGGCACACTCCGATTTCCTGCTGTCTTAGAGACTCTAGAAAGCAAGAGCGTGCTTCTTGTTCTAAAGCAGAGTGTGATCAATGGATGAGAACACTGCTGTGTGTTCCACTTCAGAAATGGAGTTAAATCCCAGGCTCTGTGTCTTCCTACAAGCAATACTTCGTTTCAGGTAAGGGCAGACACTTTTCTGCTCCAACGAACTACATTGTTCATGAAGCTCACACGTTTCTTATGTTAACTGACAAGCATTGGATGTTAGAGGACCAGAGCTTTGTATCAGTTTCAGAAGCAGATTTAACTACATATGGTCTGTATGTGTAGGAAACTCCGTTCTTTTGTTCTGGGCACACTCAGATTTCCTGCTGTATTAGAGAGTCTAGAAAGCAAGAGCGTGCTTCTTGCTGTTAAGCAGAGTGTGATCCATGGGTGAGAAGTATGCTGTGTTTTTCCCTTCAGAAATGGAGTTAAATCCCTGGCTCTGTGTCTTCCTACAAGCAAGACTTCGTTTCAGGTAAGGGCAGTCACTTTTCAGCTCAAACGAACTACATCGTTCACGGAGCTCACACGATTCTCATCTAAACAGACAAGCATTGGATGTTAGAGGACCAGTGCTTTGTATCAGTTTAAGAAGCAGAGGTGGACTAGATTGGTCCGTATGTGTAGGAAACACTGTACTTTTGTCTCAGCACACTCACGTTTCCTGCTGTCTTAGAGACTGTAGAAAGCAAGAGCATGCTTCTTGCTCTAAAGCAGAGTGTGATCCATGGATGAGAACTATGCTGTGTGTTTCCCTTCAGAAATGGAGTTAAATCCCAGGCTCTGTGTCTTCCTACAAGCAAGACTTCCTTTCAGGTAAGGCCAGTCACTTTTCAGCTCAAACGAACTACATCGTTCACTGAGCTCACACGTTTCTCATATTAACAGACAAGCATTGGATGTTAGAGGACCAGTGCTATGTATCAGTTTAAGAAGCAGAGTTGGACTAGATATGGTCCGTATGTGTAGGAAACACCCTTCTTTTGTTCTGGGCACACTCAGATTTCCTGCTGTATTAGAGACTCTAGAAAGCAAGAGCGTGCTTCTTGCTATAAAGCAGAGCGTGATGCATGGATGAGAACTATGCTGTGTGTTTCCCTTCAGAAATGGAGTTAAATCCCAGGCTCTGTGTCTTCCTACAGGCAAGACTTCATTTCAGGTAAGGGCAGTCACTTTTCAGCTCAAACGAACTACATCGTTCAAGAAGCTCACACTTTTCTCATCTTAACAGACAAGCATTGGATGTTAGAGGACCAGTGCTTTGTATCAGTTTCAGAAGCAGAGTTGGACTATATAATGTCCGTATGTGTAGGAAACACCGTTCTTTTGTTCTCAGCACACTCACGTTTCCTGCTGTCTTAGAGACTCTAGAAAGCAAGAGCGTGCTTCTTGTTCTAAAGCAGAGTGTGATCAATGGATGAGAACACTGCTGTGTGTTTCACTTCAGAAATGGAGTTAAATCCCAGGCTCTGTGTCTTCCTACAAGGAAGACTTCGTTTCAGGTAAGGGCAGTCACTTTTCTGCTCTACCAAACTACATTGTTCATGAAGCTCACATGTTTCTTATCTTAACTGACAAGCATTGGATGTTAGAGGACAAGAGCTTTGTATCAGTTTCAGAAGCAGATTTGGACTACATATGGTCCGTATGTGTAGGAAACTCCATTCTTTTGTTCTGGGCACACTCAGATTTCCTGCTGTATTAGAGAGTCTAGAAAGCAAGAGCGTGCTTCTTGCTGTTAAGCAGAGTGTGATCCATGGGTGAGAACTATGCTGTGTTTTTCCCTTCAGAAATGGAGTTAAATCCCTGGCTCTGTGTCTTCCTACAAGCAAGACTTCGTTTCAGGTAAGGGCAGTCACTTTTCAGCTCAAACGAACCACATCGTTCACGGAGCTCACACGATTCTCATCTAAACAGACAAGCATTGGATGTTAGAGGACCAGTGCTTTGTATCAGTTTAAGAAGCAGAGGTGGACTAGATTGGTCCATATGTGTAGGAAACACTGTTCTTTGGTCTCAGCACACTCACGTTTCCTGCTGTCTTAGAGACTCTAGAAAGCAAGAGCATGCTTCTTGCTCTAAAGCAGAGTGTGATCCATGGATGAGAACTATGCTGTGTGTTTCCCTTCAGAAATGGAGTTAAATCCCAGGCTCTGTGTCTTCCTACAAGCAAGACTTCGTTTCAGGTAAGGGCAGTCACTTTTCAGCTCAAACGAACTACATCGTTCACTGAGCTCACACGTTTCTCATCTTAACTGACAAGCATTGGATATTAGAGGAACAGTGCATTGTATCAGTTTCAGAAGCAGATTTGGACTACATATGGTCCGTATGTGTAGGAAACTCCGTTCTTTTGTTCTGGGCACACTCAGATTTCCTGCTGTATTAGAGAGTCTAGAAAGCAAGAGCGTGCTTCTTGCTGTTAAGCAGAGTGTGATCCATGGGTGAGAACTATGCTGTGTTTTTCCCTTCAGAAATGGAGTTAAATCCCTGGCTCTGTGTCTTCCTACAAGCAAGACTTCGTTTCAGGTAAGGGCAGTCACTTTTCAGCTCAAACGAACTACATCGTTCACGGAGCTCACACGATTCTCATCTAAACAGACAAGCATTGGATGTTAGAGGACCAGTGCTTTGTATCAGTTTAAGAAGCAGAGGTGGACTAGATTGGTCCGTATGTGTAGGAAACACTGTTCTTTGGTCTCAGCACACTCACGTTTCCTGCTGTCTTAGAGACTCTAGAAAGCAAGAGCATGCTTCTTGCTCTAAAGCAGAGTGTGATCCACGGATGAGAACTATGCTGTGTGTTTCCCTTCAGAAATGGAGTTAAATCCCAGGCTCTGTGTCTTCCTACAAGCAAGACTTCCTTTCAGGTAAGGCCAGTCACTTTTCAGCTCAAACGAACTACATCGTTCACTGAGCTCACACGTTTCTCATATTAACAGACAAGCATTGAATGTTAGAGGACCAGTGCTTTGTATCAGTTTAAGAAGCAGAGTTGGACTAGATATGGTCCATATGTTTAGGAAACACCGTTCTTTTTTTCTGGGCACACTCCGATTTCCTGCTTTATTAGAGATTCTAGAAAGCAAGAGCGTGCTTCTTGTTCTAAAGCAGAGTGTGATCAATGGATGAGAACTATGCTGTGTGTTTCCCTTCAGAAATGGAGTTAAATCCCAGGCTCTGTGTCTTCCTACAGGCAAGACTTCATTTCAGGTAAGGGCAGTCACTTTTCAGCTCAAACGAACTACATCGTTCAAGAAGCTCACACTTTTCTCATCTTAACAGACAAGCATTGGATGTTAGAGGACCAGTGCTTTGTATCAGTTTCAGAAGCAGAGTTGGACTACATAATGTCCGTATGTGTAGGAAACACCGTTCTTTTGTTCTCAGCACACTCACGTTTCCTGCTGTCTTAGAGACTCTAGAAAGCAAGAGCGTGCTTCTTGTTCTAAAGCAGAGTGTGATCAATGGATGAGAACACTGCTGTGTGTTTCACTTCAGAAATGGAGTTAAATCCCAGGCTCTGTGTCTTCCTACAAGGAAGACTTCGTTTCAGGTAAGGGCAGTCACTTTTCTGCTCAAACAAACTACATTGTTCATGAAGCTCACACGTTTCTTATATTAACTGACAAGCATTGGATGTTAGAGGACAAGAGCTTTGTATCAGTTTCAGAAGCAGATTTGGACTACATATGGTCCGTATGTGTAGGAAACTCCGTTCTTTTGTTCTGGGCACACTCAGATTTCCTGCTGTATTAGAGAGTCTAGAAAGCAAGAGCGTGCTTCTTGCTGTTAAGCAGAGTGTGATCCATGGGTGAGAAGTATGCTGTGTTATTCCCTTCAGAAATGGAGTTAAATCCCTGGCTCTGTGTCTTCCTACAAGCAAGACTTCGTTTCAGGTAAGGGCAGTCACTTTTCAGCTCAAACGAACTACATCGTTCACGGAGCTCACACGATTCTCATCTAAACAGACAAGCATTGGATGTTAGAGGACCAGTGCTTTGTATCAGTTTAAGAAGCAGAGGTGGACTAGATTTGTCCGTATGTGTAGGAAACACTGTTCTTTTGTCTCAGCACACTCACGTTTCCTGCTGTCTTAGAGACTGTAGAAAGCAAGAGCATGCTTCTTGCTCTAAAGCAGAGTGTGATCCATGGATGAGAACTATGCTGTGTGTTTCCCTTCAGAAATGGAGTTAAATCCCAGGCTCTGTGTCTTCCTACAAGCAAGACTTCCTTTCAGGTAAGGCCAGTCACTTTTCAGCTCAAACGAACTACATCGTTCACTGAGCTCACACGTTTCTCATATTAACAGACAAGCATTGGATGTTAGAGGACCAGTGCTATGTATCAGTTTAAGAAGCAGAGTTGGACTAGATATGGTCCGTATGTGTAGGAAACACCCTTCTTTTGTTCTGGGCACACTCAGATTTCCTGCTGTATTAGAGACTCTAGAAAGCAAGAGCGTGCTTCTTGCTATAAAGCAGAGCGTGATGCATGGATGAGAACTATGCTGTGTGTTTCCCTTCAGAAATGGAGTTAAATCCCAGGCTCTGTGTCTTCCTACAGGCAAGACTTCATTTCAGGTAAGGGCAGTCACTTTTCAGCTCAAACGAACTACATCGTTCAAGAAGCTCACACTTTTCTCATCTTAACAGACAAGCATTGGATGTTAGAGGACCAGTGCTTTGTATCAGTTTCAGAAGCAGAGTTGGACTATATAATGTCCATATGTGTAGGAAACACCGTTCTTTTGTTCTCAGCACACTCACGTTTCCTGCTGTCTTAGAGACTCTAGAAAGCAAGAGCGTGCTTCTTGTTCTAAAGCAGAGTGTGATCAATGGATGAGAACACTGCTGTGTGTTTCACTTCAGAAATGGAGTTAAATCCCAGGCTCTGTGTCTTCCTACAAGGAAGACTTCGTTTCAGGTAAGGGCAGTCACTTTTCTGCTCTACCAAACTACATTGTTCATGAAGCTCACATGTTTCTTATCTTAACTGACAAGCATTGGATGTTAGAGGACAAGAGCTTTGTATCAGTTTCAGAAGCAGATTTGGACTACATATGGTCCGTATGTGTAGGAAACTCCATTCTTTTGTTCTGGGCACACTCAGATTTCCTGCTGTATTAGAGAGTCTAGAAAGCAAGAGCGTGCTTCTTGCTGTTAAGCAGAGTGTGATCCATGGGTGAGAACTATGCTGTGTTTTTCCCTTCAGAAATGGAGTTAAATCCCTGGCTCTGTGTCTTCCTACAAGCAAGACTTCGTTTCAGGTAAGGGCAGTCACTTTTCAGCTCAAACGAACCACATCGTTCACGGAGCTCACACGATTCTCATCTAAACAGACAAGCATTGGATGTTAGAGGACCAGTGCTTTGTATCAGTTTAAGAAGCAGAGGTGGACTAGATTGGTCCATATGTGTAGGAAACACTGTTCTTTGGTCTCAGCACACTCACGTTTCCTGCTGTCTTAGAGACTCTAGAAAGCAAGAGCATGCTTCTTGCTCTAAAGCAGAGTGTGATCCATGGATGAGAACTATGCTGTGTGTTTCCCTTCAGAAATGGAGTTAAATCCCAGGCTCTGTGTCTTCCTACAAGCAAGACTTCGTTTCAGGTAAGGGCAGTCACTTTTCAGCTCAAACGAACTACATCGTTCACTGAGCTCACACGTTTCTCATCTTAACTGACAAGCATTGGATATTAGAGGAACAGTGCATTGTATCAGTTTCAGAAGCAGATTTGGACTACATATGGTCCGTATGTGTAGGAAACTCCGTTCTTTTGTTCTGGGCACACTCAGATTTCCTGCTGTATTAGAGAGTCTAGAAAGCAAGAGCGTGCTTCTTGCTGTTAAGCAGAGTGTGATCCATGGGTGAGAACTATGCTGTGTTTTTCCCTTCAGAAATGGAGTTAAATCCCTGGCTCTGTGTCTTCCTACAAGCAAGATTTCGTTTCAGGTAAGGGCAGTCACTTTTCAGCTCAAACGAACTACATCGTTCACGGAGCTCACACGATTCTCATCTAAACAGACAAGCATTGGATGTTAGAGGACCAGTGCTTTGTATCAGTTTAAGAAGCAGAGGTGGACTAGATTGGTCCGTATGTGTAGGAAACACTGTTCTTTGGTCTCAGCACACTCACGTTTCCTGCTGTCTTAGAGACTCTAGAAAGCAAGAGCATGCTTCTTGCTCTAAAGCAGAGTGTGATCCATGGATGAGAACTATGCTGTGTGTTTCCCTTCAGAAATGGAGTTAAATCCCAGGCTCTGTGTCTTCCTACAAGCAAGACTTCGTTTCAGGTAAGGGCAGTCACTTTTCAGCTCAAACGAACTACATCGTTCACTGAGCTCACTCGTTTCTCATCTTAACAGACAAGCATTGAATGTTAGAGGACCAGTGCTTTGTATCAGTTTAAGAAGCAGAGTTGGACTAGATATGGTCCATATGTTTAGGAAACACCGTTCTTTTTTTCTGGGCACACTCCGATTTCCTGCTTTATTAGAGATTCTAGAAAGCAAGAGCGTGCTTCTTGTTCTAAAGCAGAGTGTGATCAATGGATGAGAACTATGCTGTGTGTTTCCCTTCAGAAATGGAGTTAAATCCCAGGCTCTGTGTCTTCCTACAGGCAAGACTTCATTTCAGGTAAGGGCAGTCACTTTTCAGCTCAAACGAACTACATCGTTCAAGAAGCTCACACTTTTCTCATCTTAACAGACAAGCATTGGATGTTAGAGGACCAGTGCTTTGTATCAGTTTCAGAAGCAGAGTTGGACTACATAATGTCCGTATGTGTAGGAAACACCGTTCTTTTGTTCTCAGCACACTCACGTTTCCTGCTGTCTTAGAGACTCTAGAAAGCAAGAGCGTGCTTCTTGTTCTAAAGCAGAGTGTGATCAATGGATGAGAACACTGCTGTGTGTTTCACTTCAGAAATGGAGTTAAATCCCAGGCTCTGTGTCTTCCTACAAGGAAGACTTCGTTTCAGGTAAGGGCAGTCACTTTTCTGCTCAAACAAACTACATTGTTCATGAAGCTCACACGTTTCTTATATTAACTGACAAGCATTGGATGTTAGAGGACAAGAGCTTTGTATCAGTTTCAGAAGCAGATTTGGACTACATATGGTCCGTATGTGTAGGAAACTCCGTTCTTTTGTTCTGGGCACACTCAGATTTCCTGCTGTATTAGAGAGTCTAGAAAGCAAGAGCGTGCTTCTTGCTGTTAAGCAGAGTGTGATCCATGGGTGAGAAGTATGCTGTGTTTTTCCCTTCAGAAATGGAGTTAAATCCCTGGCTCTGTGTCTTCCTACAAGCAAGACTTCGTTTCAGGTAAGGGCAGTCACTTTTCAGCTCAAACGAACTACATCGTTCACGGAGCTCACACGATTCTCATCTAAACAGACAAGCATTGGATGTTAGAGGACCAGTGCTTTGTATCAGTTTAAGAAGCAGAGGTGGACTAGATTGGTCCGTATGTGTAGGAAACACTGTTCTTTTGTCTCAGCACACTCACGTTTCCTGCTGTCTTAGAGACTGTAGAAAGCAAGAGCATGCTTCTTGCTCTAAAGCAGAGTGTGATCCATGGATGAGAACTATGCTGTGTGTTTCCCTTCAGAAATGGAGTTAAATCCCAGGCTCTGTGTCTTCCTACAAGCAAGACTTCCTTTCAGGTAAGGCCAGTCACTTTTCAGCTCAAACGAACTACATCGTTCACTGAGCTCACACGTTTCTCATATTAACAGACAAGCATTGGATGTTAGAGGACCAGTGCTATGTATCAGTTTAAGAAGCAGAGTTGGACTAGATATGGTCCGTATGTGTAGGAAACACCCTTCTTTTGTTCTGGGCACACTCAGATTTCCTGCTGTATTAGAGACTCTAGAAAGCAAGAGCGTGCTTCTTGCTATAAAGCAGAGCGTGATGCATGGATGAGAACTATGCTGTGTGTTTCCCTTCAGAAATGGAGTTAAATCCCAGGCTCTGTGTCTTCCTACAGGCAAGACTTCATTTCAGGTAAGGGCAGTCACTTTTCAGCTCAAACGAACTACATCGTTCAAGAAGCTCACACTTTTCTCATCTTAACAGACAAGCATTGGATGTTAGAGGACCAGTGCTTTGTATCAGTTTCAGAAGCAGAGTTGGACTATATAATGTCCGTATGTGTAGGAAACACCGTTCTTTTGTTCTCAGCACACTCACGTTTCCTGCTCTCTTAGAGACTCTAGAAAGCAAGAGCGTGCTTCTTGTTCTAAAGCAGAGTGTGATCAATGGATGAGAACACTGCTGTGTGTTTCACTTCAGAAATGGAGTTAAATCCCAGGCTCTGTGTCTTCCTACAAGGAAGACTTCGTTTCAGGTAAGGGCAGTCACTTTTCTGCTCTACCAAACTACATTGTTCATGAAGCTCACATGTTTCTTATCTTAACTGACAAGCATTGGATGTTAGAGGACAAGAGCTTTGTGTCAGTTTCAGAAGCAGATTTGGACTACATATGGTCCGTATGTGTAGGAAACTCCATTCTTTTGTTCTGGGCACACTCAGATTTCCTGCTGTATTAGAGAGTCTAGAAAGCAAGAGCGTGCTTCTTGCTGTTAAGCAGAGTGTGATCCATGGGTGAGAACTATGCTGTGTTTTTCCCTTCAGAAATGGAGTTAAATCCCTGGCTCTGTGTCTTCCTACAAGCAAGACTTCGTTTCAGGTAAGGGCAGTCACTTTTCAGCTCAAACGAACCACATCGTTCACGGAGCTCACACGATTCTCATCTAAACCCACAAGCATTGGATGTTAGAGGACCAGTGCTTTGTATCAGTTTAAGAAGCAGAGGTGGACTAGATTGGTCCATATGTGTAGGAAACACTGTTCTTTGGTCTCAGCACACTCACGTTTCCTGCTGTCTTAGAGACTCTAGAAAGCAAGAGCATGCTTCTTGCTCTAAAGCAGAGTGTGATCCATGGATGAGAACTATGCTGTGTGTTTCCCTTCAGAAATGGAGTTAAATCCCAGGCTCTGTGTCTTCCTACAAGCAAGACTTCGTTTCAGGTAAGGGCAGTCACTTTTCAGCTCAAACGAACTACATCGTTCACTGAGCTCACACGTTTCTCATCTTAACTGACAAGCATTGGATATTAGAGGAACAGTGCATTGTATCAGTTTCAGAAGCAGATTTGGACTACATATGGGCCGTATGTGTAGGAAACACCGTTCTTTTTTTCTGGGCACACTCCGATTTCCTGCTGTATTAGAGACTCTAGAAAGCAAGAGCGTGCTTCTTGCTCTAAAGCAGAGTGTGATCAATGGATGAGAACTCTGCTGTGTTTTTCCCTTCAGAAATGGAGTTAAATCCCAGGCTCTGTGTCTTCCTACAGAAAAGACTTCGTTTCAGGTAAGGGCCGTCACTTTTCAGCTCAAACGAACTACATCGTTCCCGTAGCTCGCACGTTTCTCATCTTAACAGACAAGCATTGGATGTTAGAGGAGCAGTGCTTTGTATCAGTTTAAGAAGCAGTGTTGGACTAGATATGGTCCGTATGTGTAGGAAACACCGTTTTTTGTTCTCAGCACACACACTTTTCCTGCTGTCTTAGAGAATCTAGAAAGCAAGAGCATGCTTCTTGCTCTAAAGCAGAGTGTGATACATGGATGAGAACTATGCTGTGTGTTTCCCTTCAGAAATGGAGTTAAAACCCAGGCTCTGTGTCTTCCTACAAGCAAGACTTCCTTTCAGGTAAGGCCAGTCACTTTTCAGCTCAAACGAACTACATCGTTCACTGAGCTCACACGTTTCTCATATTAACAGACAAGCATTGGATGTTAGAGGACCAGTGCTATGTATCAGTTTAAGAAGCAGAGTTGGACTAGATATGGTCCATATGTGTAGGAAACACCCTTCTTTTGTTCTGGGCACACTCAGATTTCCTGCTGTATTAGAGACTCTAGAAAGCAAGAGCGTGCTTCTTGCTATAAAGCAGAGCGTGATGCATGGATGAGAACTATGCTGTGTGTTTCCCTTCAGAAATGGAGTTAAATCCCAGGCTCTGTGTCTTCCTACAGGCAAGACTTCATTTCAGGTAAGGGCAGTCACTTTTCAGCTCAAACGAACTACATCGTTCAAGAAGCTCACACTTTTCTCATCTTAACAGACAAGCATTGGATGTTAGAGGACCAGTGCTTTGTATCAATTTCAGAAGCAGAGTTGGACTATATAATGTCCGTACGTGTAGGAAACACCGTTCTTTTGTTCTCAGCACACTCACGTTTCCTGCTGTCTTAGAGACTCTAGAAAGCAAGAGCGTGCTTCTTGTTCTAAAGCAGAGTGTGAACAATGGATGAGAACACTGCTGTGTGTTTCACTTCAGAAATGGAGTTAAATCCCAGGCTCTGTGTCTTCCTACAAGGAAGACTTCGTTTCAGGTAAGGGCAGTCACTTTTCTGCTCAACCAAACTACATTGTTCATGAAGCTCACACGTTTCTTATCTTAACTGACAAGCATTGGATGTTAGAGGACAAGAGCTTTGTATCAGTTTCAGAAGCAGATTTGGACTACATATGGTCCGTATGTGTAGGAAACTCCGTTCTTTTGTTCTGGGCACACTCAGATTTCCTGCTGTATTAGAGAGTCTAGAAAGCAAGAGCGTGCTTCTTGCTGTTAAGCAGAGTGTGATCCATGGGTGAGAACTATGCTGTGTTTTTCCCTTCAGAAATGGAGTTAAATCCCTGGCTCTGTGTCTTCCTACAAGCAAGACTTCGTTTCAGGTAAGGGCAGTCACTTTTCAGCTCAAACGAACTACATCGTTCACGGAGCTCACACGAATTCTCATCTAAACAGACAAGCATTGGATGTTAGAGGACCAGTGCTTTGTATCAGTTTAAGAAGCAGAGGTGGACTAGATTGGTCCGTATGTGTAGGAAACACTGTTCTTTGGTCTCAGCACACCCACGTTTCCTGCTGTCTTAGAGACTCTAGAAAGCAAGAGCATGCTTCTTGTTCTAAAGCAGAGTGTGATCCAAGGATGAGAACTATGCTGTGTGTTTCCCTTCAGAAATGGAGTTAAATCCCAGGGTCTGTGTCTTCCTACATGTAAGACTTCGTTTCAGGTGAGGGCAGTCACTTTTCAGCTCAAACGAACTACATCGTTCACGAAGCTCACACGTTTCTCATCTGAACAGAAAAGCATTGGATGTTAGAGGACCAGTGCTTTGTATCAGTTTCAGAAGCAGAGATGGACTAGATATGGTCCGTATGTGTAGGAAACAACGTTCTTTGTTCTCAGCAACTCACGTTTCCTGCTGTCTTAGAGACTCTAGAAAGCAAGAGCGTGCTTCTCGCTCTAAAGCAGAGTGTGATCCATGGATGAGAACTATGCTGTGTGTTTCCCTTCAGAAATGGAGTTAAATCCCAGGCTCTGTGTCTTCCTACAAGCAAGACTTCGTTTCAGGTAAGGGCAGTCACTTTTCAGCTCAAACGAACTACATCGTTCACTGAACTCACACATTTCTCATCTTAACAGACAAGCATTGAATGTTAGAGGACCAGTGCTTTGTATCAGTTTAAGAAGCAGAGTTGGACTAGATATGGTCCATATGTTTAGGAAACACCGTTCTTTTTTTCTGGGCACACTCCGATTTCCTGCTTTATTAGAGACTCTAGAAAGCAAGAGCGTGCTTCTTGCTCTAAAGCAGAGTGTGATCAATGGATGAGAAATATGCTGTGTGTTTCCCTTCAGAAATGGAGTTAAATCCCAGGCTCTGTGTCTTCCTACAGGCAAGACTTCATTTCAGGTAAGGGCAGTCACTCCTCAGCTCAAACGAACTACATCGTTCAAGAAGCTCACACTTTTCTCATCTTAACAGACAAGCATTGGATGTTAGAGGACCAGTGCTTTGTATCAGTTTCAGAAGCAGAGTTGGACTACATAATGTCCGTATGTGTAGGAAACACCGTTCTTTTGTTCTCAGCACACTCACGTTTCCTGCTGTCTTAGAGACTCTAGAAAGCAAGAGCGTGCTTCTTGTTCTAAAGCAGAGTGTGATCAATGGATGAGAACACTGCTGTGTGTTTCACTTCAGAAATGGAGTTAAATCCCAGGCTCTGTGTCTTCCTACAAGGAAGACTTCGTTTCAGGTAAGGGCAGTCACTTTTCTGCTCAACCAAACTACATTGTTCATGAAGCTCACACGTTTCTTATCTTAACTACAAGCATTGGATGTTAGAGGACAAGAGCTTTGTATCAGTTTCAGAAGCAGATTTGGACTACATATGGTCCGTATGTGTAGGAAACTCCGTTCTTTTGTTCTGGGCACACTCAGATTTCCTGCTGTATTAGAGAGTCTAGAAAGCAAGAGCGTGCTTCTTGCTGTTAAGCAGAGTGTGATCCATGGGTGAGAACTATGCTGTGTTTTTCCCTTCAGAAATGGAGTTAAATCCCTGGCTCTGTGTCTTCCTACAAGCAAGACTTCGTTTCAGGTAAGGGCAGTCACTTTTCAGCTCAAACGAACTACATCGTTCACGGAGCTCACACGATTCTCATCTAAACAGACAAGCATTGGATGTTAGAGGACCAGTGCTTTGTATCAGTTTAAGAAGCAGAGGTGGACTAGATTGGTCCGTATGTGTAGGAAACACTGTTCTTTGGTCTCAGCACACTCACGTTTCCTGCTGTCTTAGAGACTCTAGAAAGCAAGAGCATGCTTCTTGCTCTAAAGCAGAGTGTGATCCATGGATGAGAACTATGCTGTGTGTTTCCCTTCAGAAATGGAGTTAAATCCCAGGCTCTGTGTCTTCCTATAAGCAAGACTTCGTTTCAGGTAAGGGCAGTCACTTTTCAGCTCAAACGAACTACATCGTTCACTGAGCTCACACGTTTCTCATCTTAACAGACAAGCATTGAATGTTAGAGGACCAGTGCTTTGTATCAGTTTAAGAAGCAGAGTTGGACTAGATATGGTCCGTATGTTTAGGAAACACCGTTCTTTTTTTCTGGGCACACTCCGATTTCCTGCTGTATTAGAGACTCTAGAAAGCAAGAGCGTGCTTCTTGCTCTAAAGCAGAGTGTGATCAATGGATGAGAACTCTGCTGTGTTTTTCCCTTCAGAAATGGAGTTAAATCCCAGGCTCTGTGTCTTCCTACAGAAAAGACTTCGTTTCAGGTAAGGGCAGTCACTTTTCAGCTCAAAGGAACTACTTCGTTCACGGAGCTCACACGTTTCTCATCTTAACAGACAAGCTTTGGATGTTAGAGGAGCACTGCTTTGTATCAGTTTAAGAAGCAGAGTTGGACTAGATATGGTCCGTATGTGTAGGAAACCCCGTTTTATGTTCTCAGCACACACACTTTTCCTGCTGTCTTAGAGAATCTAGAAAGCAAGAGCATGCTTCTTGCTCTAAAGCAGAGTATGATACATGGATGAGAACGATGCTGTGTGTTTCCCTTCAGAAATGGAGTTAAATCCCAGGCTCTGTGTCTTCCTACAAGCAAGACTTCCTTTCAGGTAAGGCCAGTCACTTTTCAGCTCAAACGAACTACATCGTTCACTGAGCTCACACGTTTCTCATATTAACAGACAAGCATTGGATGTCAGAGGACCAGTGCTATGTATCAGTTTAAGAAGCAGAGTTGGACTAGATATGGTCCGTATGTGTAGGAAACACCCTTCTTTTGTTCTGGGCACACTCAGATTTCCTGCTGTATTAGAGACTCTAGAAAGCAAGAGCGTGCTTCTTGCTATAAAGCAGAGCGTGATGCATGGATGAGAACTATGCTGTGTGTTTCCCTTCAGAAATGGAGTTAAATCCCAGGCTCTGTGTCTTCCTACAGGCAAGACTTCATTTCAGGTAAGGGCAGTCACTTTTCAGCTCAAACGAACTACATCGTTCAAGAAGCTCACACTTTTCTCATCTTAACAGACAAGCATTGGATGTTAGAGGACCAGTGCTTTGTATCAGTTTCAGAAGCAGAGTTGGACTATATAATGTCCGTATGTGTAGGAAACACCGTTCTTTTGTTCTCAGCACACTCACGTTTCCTGCTGTCTTAGAGACTCTAGAAAGCAAGAGCGTGCTTCTTGTTCTAAAGCAGAGTGTGATCAATGGATGAGAACACTGCTGTGTGTTTCACTTCAGAAATGGAGTTAAATCCCAGGCTCTGTGTCTTCCTACAAGGAAGACTTCGTTTCAGGTAAGGGCAGTCACTTTTCTGCTCAACCAAACTACATTGTTCATGAAGCTCACACGTTTCTTATCTTAACTGACAACCATTGGATGTTAGAGGACAAGAGCTTTGTATCAGTTTCAGAAGCAGATTTGGACTACATATGGTCCGTATGTGTAGGAAACTCCGTTCTTTTGTTCTGGGCACACTCAGATTTCCTGCTGTATTAGAGAGTCTAGAAAGCAAGAGCGTGCTTCTTGCTGTTAAGCAGAGTGTGATCCATGGGTGAGAACTATGCTGTGTTTTTCCCTTCAGAAATGGAGTTAAATCCCAGGCTCTGTGTCTTCCTACAAGCAAGAGTTCGTTTCAGGTAAGGGCAGTCACTTTTCTGCTCAAACGAACTACATCATTCACGGAGCTCACACGATTCTCATCTAAACAGACAAGCATTGGATGTTAGAGGACCAGTGCTTTGTATCAGTTTAAGAAGCAGAGGTGGACTAGATTGGTCCGTATGTGTAGGAAACACTGTTCTTTGGTCTCAGCACACTCACGTTTCCTGCTGTCTTAGAGACTCTAGAAAGCAAGAGCATGCTTCTTGCTCTAAAGCAGAGTGTGATCCATGGATGAGAACTATGCTGTGTGTTTCCCATCAGAAATGGAGTTAAATCCCAGGCTCTGTGTCTTCCTACAAGCAAGACTTCGTTTCAGGTTAGGGCAGTCACTTTTCAGCTCAAACGAACTACATCGTTCACTGAGCTCACACGTTTCTCATCTTAACTGACAAGCATTGAATGTTAGAGGACCAGTGCTTTGTATCAGATTAAGAAGCAGAGTTGGACTAGATATGGTCCGTATGTTTAGGAAACACCGTTTTTTTTTTCTGGGCACACTCCGATTTCCTGCTGTATTAGAGACTCTAGAAAGCAAGAGCGTGCTTCTTGCTCTAAAGCAGAGTGTGATCAATGGATGAGAACTCTGCTGTGTTTTTCCCTTCAGAAATGGAGTTAAATACCAGGCTCTGTGTCTTCCTACACAAAAGACTTCGTTTCAGGTAAGGGCAGTCACTTTTCAGCTCAAACGAACTACATCGTTCACGGAGCTCACACGTTTCTCATCTTAACAGACAAGCATTGGATGTTAGAGGAGCAGTGCTTTGTATCAGTTTAAGAAGCAGAGTTGGACTAGATATGGTCCGTATGTGTAGGAAACCCCGTTTTTTGTTCTCAGCACACACACTTTTCCTGCTGTCTTAGAGAATCTAGAAAGCAAGAGCATGCTTCTTGCTCTAAAGCAGAGTATGATACATGGATGAGAACGATGCTGTGTGTTTCCCTTCAGAAATGGAGTTAAATCCCAGGCTCTGTGTCTTCCTACAAGCAAGACTTCCTTTCAGGTAAGGCCAGTCACTTTTCAGCTCAAACGAACTACATCGTTCACTGAGCTCACACGTTTCTCATATTAACAGACAAGCATTGGATGTCAGAGGACCAGTGCTATGTATCAGTTTAAGAAGCAGAGTTGGACTAGATATGGTCCGTATGTGTAGGAAACACCCTTCTTTTGTTCTGGGCACACTCAGATTTCCTGCTGTATTAGAGACTCTAGAAAGCAAGAGCGTGCTTCTTGCTATAAAGCAGAGCGTGATGCATGGATGAGAACTATGCTGTGTGTTTCCCTTCAGAAATGGAGTTAAATCCCAGGCTCTGTGTCTTCCTACAGGCAAGACTTCATTTCAGGTAAGGGCAGTCACTTTTCAGCTCAAACGAACTACATCGTTCAAGAAGCTCACACTTTTCTCATCTTAACAGACAAGCATTGGATGTTAGAGGACCAGTGCTTTGTATCAGTTTCAGAAGCAGAGTTGGACTATATAATGTCCGTATGTGTAGGAAACACCGTTCTTTTGTTCTCAGCACACTCACGTTTCCTGCTGTCTTAGAGACTCTAGAAAGCAAGAGCGTGCTTCTTGTTCTAAAGCAGAGTGTGATCAATGGATGAGAACACTGCTGTGTGTTTCACTTCAGAAATGGAGTTAAATCCCAGGCTCTGTGTCTTCCTACAAGGAAGACTTCGTTTCAGGTAAGGGCAGTCACTTTTCTGCTCAACCAAACTACATTGTTCATGAAGCTCACACGTTTCTTATCTTAACTGACAACCATTGGATGTTAGAGGACAAGAGCTTTGTATCAGTTTCAGAAGCAGATTTGGACTACATATGGTCCGTATGTGTAGGAAACTCCGTTCTTTTGTTCTGGGCACACTCAGATTTCCTGCTGTATTAGAGAGTCTAGAAAGCAAGAGCGTGCTTCTTGCTGTTAAGCAGAGTGTGATCCATGGGTGAGAACTATGCTGTGTTTTTCCCTTCAGAAATGGAGTTAAATCCCAGGCTCTGTGTCTTCCTACAAGCAAGAGTTCGTTTCAGGTAAGGGCAGTCACTTTTCTGCTCAAACGAACTACATCATTCACGGAGCTCACACGATTCTCATCTAAACAGACAAGCATTGGATGTTAGAGGACCAGTGCTTTGTATCAGTTTAAGAAGCAGAGGTGGACTAGATTGGTCCGTATGTGTAGGAAACACTGTTCTTTGGTCTCAGCACACTCACGTTTCCTGCTGTCTTAGAGACTCTAGAAAGCAAGAGCATGCTTCTTGCTCTAAAGCAGAGTGTGATCCATGGATGAGAACTATGCTGTGTGTTTCCCATCAGAAATGGAGTTAAATCCCAGGCTCTGTGTCTTCCTACAAGCAAGACTTCGTTTCAGGTTAGGGCAGTCACTTTTCAGCTCAAACGAACTACATCGTTCACTGAGCTCACACGTTTCTCATCTTAACAGACAAGCATTGAATGTTAGAGGACCAGTGCTTTGTATCAGATTAAGAAGCAGAGTTGGACTAGATATGGTCCGTATGTTTAGGAAACACCGTTTTTTTTTTCTGGGCACACTCCGATTTCCTGCTGTATTAGAGACTCTAGAAAGCAAGAGCGTGCTTCTTGCTCTAAAGCAGAGTGTGATCAATGGATGAGAACTCTGCTGTGTTTTTCCCTTCAGAAATGGAGTTAAATACCAGGCTCTGTGTCTTCCTACACAAAAGACTTCGTTTCAGGTAAGGGCAGTCACTTTTCAGCTCAAACGAACTACATCGTTCACGGAGCTCACACGTTTCTCATCTTAACAGACAAGCATTGGATGTTAGAGGAGCAGTGCTTTGTATCAGTTTAAGAAGCAGAGTTGGACTAGATATGGTCCGTATGTGTAGGAAACACCGTTTTTTGTTCTCAGCACACACACTTTTCCTGCTGTCTTAGAGAATCTAGAAAGCAAGAGCATGCTTCTTGCTCTAAAGCAGAGTGTGATACATGGATGAGAACTATGCTGTGTGTTTCCCTTCAGAAATGGAGTTAAATCCCAGGCTCTGTGTCTTCCTACAAGCAAGACTTCCTTTCAGGTAAGGCCAGTCACTTTTCAGCTCAAACGAACTACATCGTTCACTGAGCTCACACGTTTCTCATATTAACAGACAAGCATTGGATGTTAGAGGACCAGTGCTATGTATCAGTTTAAGAAGCAGAGTTGGACTAGATATGGTCCGTATGTGTAGGAAACACCCTTCTTTTGTTCTGGGCAAACTCAGATTTCCTGCTGTATTAGAGACTCTAGAAAGCAAGAGCGTGCTTCTTGCTATAAAGCAGAGCGTGATGCATGGATGAGAACTATGCTGTGTGTTTCCCTTCAGAAATGGAGTTAAATCCCAGGCTCTGTGTCTTCCTACAGGCAAGACTTCATTTCAGGTAAGGGCAGTCACTTTTCAGCTCAAACGAACTACATCGTTCAAGAAGTTCACACTTTTCTCATCTAAACAGACAAGCATTGGATGTTAGAGGACCAGTGCTTTGTATCAATTTCAGAAGCAGAGTTGGACTATATAATGTCCGTACGTGTAGGAAACACCGTTCTTTTGTTCTCAGCACACTCACGTTTCCTGCTGTCTTAGAGACTCTAGAAAGCAAGAGCGTGCTTCTTGTTCTAAAGCAGAGTGTGATCAATGGATGAGAACACTGCTGTGTGTTTCACTTCAGAAATGGAGTTAAATCCCAGGCTCTGTGTCTTCCTACAAGGAAGACTTCGTTTCAGGTAAGGGCAGTCACTTTTCTGCTCAACCAAACTACATTGTTCATGAAGCTCACACGTTTCTTATCTTAACTGACAAGCATTGGATGTTAGAGGACAAGAGCTTTGTATCAGTTTCAGAAGCAGATTTGGACTACATATGGTCCGTATGTGTAGGAAACTCCGTTCTTTTGTTCTGGGCACACTCAGATTTCCTGCTGTATTAGAGAGTCTAGAAAGCAAGAGCGTGCTTCTTGCTGTTAAGCAGAGTGTGATCCATGGGTGAGAACTATGCTGTGTTTTTCCCTTCAGTAATGGAGTTAAATCCCTGGCTCTGTGTCTTCCTACAAGCAAGACTTCGTTTCAGGTAAGGGCAGTCACTTTTCAGCTCAAACGAACTACATCGTTCACAGAGCTCACACGATTCTCATCTAAACAGACAAGCATTGGATGTTAGAGGACCAGTGCTTTGTATCAGTTTAAGAAGCAGAGGTGGACTAGATTGGTCCGTATGTGTAGGAAACACTGTTCTTTGGTCTCAGCTCACTCACGTTTCCTGCTGTCTTAGAGACTCTAGAAAGCAAGAGCATTCTTCTTGCTCTAAAGCAGAGTGTGATCCATGGATGAGAACTATGCTGTGTGTTTCCCTTCAGAAATGGAGTTAAATCCCAGGCTCTGTGTCTTCCTACAAGCAAGACTTCGTTTCAGGTAAGGGCAGTCACTTTTCAGCTCAAACGAACTACATCGTTCACTGAGCTCACACGTTTCTCATCTTAACAGACAAGCATTGAATGTTAGAGGACCAGTGCTTTGTATCAGTTTAAGAAGCAGAGTTGGACTAGATATGGTCCGTATGTTTAGGAAACACCGTTCTTTTTTTCTGGGCACACTCCGATTTCCTGCTGTATTAGAGACTCTAGAAAGCAAGAGCGTGCTTCTTGCTCTAAAGCAGAGTGTGATCAATGGATGAGAACTCTGCTGTGTTTTTCCCTTCAGAAATGGAGTTAAATCCCAGGCTCTGTGTCTTCCTACAGAAAAGACTTCGTTTCAGGTAAGGGCAGTCACTTTTCAGCTCAAAGGAACTACTTCGTTCACGGAGCTCACACGTTTCTCATCTTAACAGACAAGCTTTGGATGTTAGAGGAGCAGTGCTTTGTATCAGTTTAAGAAGCAGAGTTGGACTAGATATGGTCCGTATGTGTAGGAAACACCGTTTTTTGTTCTCAGCACACACACTTTTCCTGCTGTCTTAGAGAATCTAGAAAGCAAGAGCATGCTTCTTGCTCTAAAGCAGAGTATGATACATGGATGAGAACTATGCTGTGTGTTTCCCTTCAGAAATGGAGTTAAATCCCAGGCTCTGTGTCTTCCTACAAGCAAGACTTCCTTTCAGGTAAGGCCAGTCACTTTTCAGCTCAAACAAACTACATCGTTCACTGAGCTCACACGTTTCTCATATTAACAGACAAGCATTGGATGTCAGAGGACCAGTGCTATGTATCAGTTTAAGAAGCAGAGTTGGACTAGATATGGTCCGTATGTGTAGGAAACACCCTTCTTTTGTTCTGGGCACACTCAGATTTCCTGCTGTATTAGAGACTCTAGAAAGCAAGAGCGTGCTTCTTGCTATAAAGCAGAGCGTGATGCATGGATGAGAACTATGCTGTGTGTTTCCCTTCAGAAATGGAGTTAAATCCCAGGCTCTGTGTCTTCCTACAGGCAAGACTTCATTTCAGGTAAGGGCAGTCACTTTTCAGCTCAAACGAACTACATCGTTCAAGAAGCTCACACTTTTCTCATCTTAACAGACAAGCATTGGATGTTAGAGGACCAGTGCTTTGTATCAGTTTTAGAAGCAGAGTTGGACTATATAATGTCCGTATGTGTAGGAAACACCGTTCTTTTGTTCTCAGCACACTCACGTTTCCTGCTGTCTTAGAGACTCTAGAAAGCAAGAGCGTGCTTCTTGTTCTAAAGCAGAGTGTGATCAATGGATGAGAACACTGCTGTGTGTTTCACTTCAGAAATGGAGTTAAATCCCAGGCTCTGTGTCTTCCTACAAGGAAGACTTCGTTTCAGGTAAGGGCAGTCACTTTTCTGCTCAACCAAACTACATTGTTCATGAAGCTCACACGTTTCTTATCTTAACTGACAAGCATTGGATGTTAGAGGACAAGAGCTTTGTATCAGTTTCAGAAGCAGATTTGGACTACATATGGTCCGTATGTGTAGGAAACTCCGTTCTTTTGTTCTGGGCACACTCAGATTTCCTGCTGTATTAGAGAGTCTAGAAAGCAAGAGCGTGCTTCTTGCTGTTAAGCAGAGTGTGATCCATGGGTGAGAACTCTGCTGTGTTTTTCCCTTCAGAAATGGAGTTAAATCCCTGGCTCTGTGTCTTCCTACAAGCAAGACTTCGTTTCAGGTAAGGGCAGTCACTTTTCAGCTCAAACGAACCACATCGTTCACGGAGCTCACACGATTCTCATCTAAACAGACAAGCATTGGATGTTAGAGGACCAGTGCTTTGTATCAGTTTAAGAAGCAGAGGTGGACTAGATTGGTCCATATGTGTAGGAAACACTGTTCTTTGGTCTCAGCACACTCACGTTTCCTGCTGTCTTAGAGACTCTAGAAAGCAAGAGCATGCTTCTTGCTCTAAAGCAGAGTGTGATCCATGGATGAGAACTATGCTGTGTGTTTCCCTTCAGAAATGGAGTTAAATCCCAGGCTCTGTGTCTTCCTACAAGCAAGACTTCGTTTCAGGTAAGGGCGGTCACTTTTCAGCTCAAACGAACTACATCGTTCACTGAGCTCACACGTTTCTCATCTTAACTGACAAGCATTGGATGTTAGAGGAACAGTGCATTGTATCAGTTTCAGAAGCAGATTTGGACTACATATGGTCCGTATGTGTAGGAAACACCGTTCTTTTTTTCTGGGCACACTCCGATTTCCTGCTGTATTAGAGACTCTAGAAAGCAAGAGCGTGCTTCTTGCTCTAAAGCAGAGTGTGATCAATGGATGAGAACTCTGCTGTGTTTTTCCCTTCAGAAATGGAGTTAAATCCCAGGCTCTGTGTCTTCCTACAGAAAAGACTTCGTTTCAGGTAAGGGCAGTCACTTTTCAGCTCAAAAGAACTACATCATTCCCGTAGCTCGCACGTTTCTCATCTTAACAGACAAGCATTGGATGTTAGAGGAGCAGTGCTTTGTATCAGTTTAAGAAGCAGTGTTGGACTAGATATGGCCCGTATGTGTAGGAAACACCGTTTTTTGTTCTCAGCACACACACTTTTCCTGCTGTCTTAGAGAATCTAGAAAGCAAGAGCATGCTTCTTGCTCTAAAGCAGAGTGTGATACATGGATGAGAACTATGCTGTGTGTATCCCTTCAGAAATGGAGTTAAAACCCAGGCTCTGTGTCTTCCTACAAGCAAGACTTCCTTTCAGGTAAGGCCAGTCACTTTTCAGCTCAAACGAACTACATCGTTCACTGAGCTCACACGTTTCTCATATTAACAGACAAGCATTGGATGTTAGAGGACCAGTGCTATGTATCAGTTTAAGAAGCAGAGTTGGACTAGATATGGTCCGTATGTGTAGGAAACACCCTTCTTTTGTTCTGGGCACACTCAGATTTCCTGCTGTATTAGAGACTCTAGAAAGCAAGAGCGTGCTTCTTGCTATAAAGCAGAGCGTGATGCATGGATGAGAACTATGCTGTGTGTTTCCCTTCAGAAATGGAGTTAAATCCCAGGCTCTGTGTCTTCCTACAGGCAAGACTTCATTTCAGGTAAGGGCAGTCACTTTTCAGCTCAAACGAACTACATCGTTCAAGAAGCTCACACTTTTCTCATCTTAACAGACAAGCATTGGATGTTAGAGGACCAGTGCTTTGTATCAATTTCAGAAGCAGAGTTGGACTATATAATGTCCGTACGTGTAGGAAACACCGTTCTTTTGTTCTCAGCACACTCACGTTTCCTGCTGTCTTAGAGACTCTAGAAAGCAAGAGCGTGCTTCTTGTTCTAAAGCAGAGTGTGATCAATGGATGAGAACACTGCTGTGTGTTTCACTTCAGAAATGGAGTTAAATCCCAGGCTCTGTGTCTTCCTACAAGGAAGACTTCGTTTCAGGTAAGGGCAGTCACTT
This sequence comes from Onychomys leucogaster, assembly GCA_949786385.1. Lineage (NCBI taxonomy): Eukaryota > Metazoa > Chordata > Mammalia > Rodentia > Cricetidae > Onychomys > Onychomys leucogaster. The sequence continues at coordinate 3,503,998 of CATKUP010000033.1, read as the reverse complement.
TTCTGCTCAACCAAACTACATTGTTCATGAAGCTCACACGTTTCTTATCTTAACTGACAAGCATTGGATGTTAGAGGACAAGAGCTTTGTATCAGTTTCAGAAGCAGATTTGGACTACATATGGTCCGTATGTGTAGGAAACTCCGTTCTTTTGTTCTGTGCACACTCAGATTTCCTGCTGTATTAGAGAGTCTAGAAAGCAAGAGCGTGCATCTTGCTGTTAAGCAGAGTGTGATCCATGGGTGAGAACTATGCTGTGTTTTTCCCTTCAGAAATGGAGTTAAATCCCTGGCTCTGTGTCTTCCTACAAGCAAGACTTCGTTTCAGGTAAGGGCAGTCACTTTTCAGCTCAAACGAACTACATCATTCACGGAGCTCACACGATTCTCATCTAAACAGACAAGCATTGGATGTTAGAGGACCAGTGCTTTGTATCAGTTTAAGAAGCAGAGGTGGACTAGATTGGTCCGTATGTGTAGGAAACACTGTTCTTTGGTCTCAGCACACTCACGTTTCCTGCTGTCTTAGAGACACTAGAAAGCAAGAGCATGCTTCTTGTTCTAAAGCAGAGTGTGATCCAAGGATGAGAACTATGCTGTGTGTTTCCCTTCAGAAATGGAGTTAAATCCCAGGGTCTGTGTCTTCCTACATGTAAGACTTCGTTTCAGGTGAGGGCAGTCACTTTTCAGCTCAAACGAACTACATCGTTCACGAAGCTCACACGTTTCTCATCTGAACAGAAAAGCATTGGATGTTAGAGGACCAGTGCTTTGTATCAGTTTCAGAAGCAGAGATGGACTAGATATGGTCCGTATGTGTAGGAAACAACGTTCTTTGTTCTCAGCAACTCACGTTTCCTACTGTCTTAGAGACTCTAGAAAGCAAGAGCGTGCTTCTCGCTCTAAAGCAGAGTGTGATCCATGGATGAGAACTATGCTGTGTGTTTCCCTTCAGAAATGGAGTTAAATCCCAGGCTCTGTGTCTTCCTACAAGCAAGACTTCGTTTCAGGTAAGGGCTGTCATTTTTCTGCTCAAAAAAACTACATCGTTCACGAAGCTCTCACGTTTCTCATCTTAACTGACAAGCATTGGATATTAGAGGAACAGTGCATTGTATCAGTTTCAGAAGCAGATTTGGACTACATATGGTCCGTATGTTTAGGAAACACCGTTCTTTGTTCTGGCCACACTCAGATTTCCTGCTGTATTAGAGACTCTAGAAAGCAAGAGCGTGCTTCTTGCTATAAAGCAGAGCGTGAAGCATGGATGAGAACTATGCTGTGTGTTTCCCTTCAGAAATGGAGTTAAATCCCAGGCTCTGTGTCTTCCTACAGAAAAGACTTCGTTTCAGGTAAGGGCAGTCACTTTTCAGCTCAAACGAACTACTTCGTTCACGGAGCTCACACGTTTCTCATCTTAACAGACAAGCTTTGGATGTTAGAGGAGCAGTGCTTTGTATCAGTTTAAGAAGCAGAGTTGGACTAGATATGGTCCGTATGTGTAGGAAACACCGTTTTTTGTTCTCAGCACACACACTTTTCCTGCTGTCTTAGAGAATCTAGAAAGCAAGAGCATGCTTCTTGCTCTAAAGCAGAGTATGATACATGGATGAGAACTATGCTGTATGTTTCCCTTCAGAAATGGAGTTAAATCCCAGGCTCTGTGTCTTCCTACAAGCAAGACTTCCTTTCAGGTAAGGCCAGTCACTTTTCAGCTCAAACGAACTACATCGTTCACTGAGCTCACACGTTTCTCATATTAACAGACAAGCATTGGATGTTAGAGGACCAGTGCTATGTATCAGTTTAAGAAGCAGAGTTGGACTAGATATGGTCCGTATGTGTAGGAAACACCCTTCTTTTGTTCTGGGCACACTCAGATTTCCTGCTGTATTAGAGACTCTAGAAAGCAAGAGCGTGCTTCTTGCTATAAAGCAGAGCGTGATGCATGGATGAGAACTATGCTGTGTGTTTCCCTTCAGAAATGGAGTTAAATCCCAGGCTCTGTGTCTTCCTACAGGCAAGACTTCATTTCAGGTAAGGGCAGTCACTTTTCAGCTCAAACGAACTACATCGTTCAAGAAGCTCACACTTTTCTCATCTTAACAGACAAGCATTGGATGTTAGAGGACCAGTGCTTTGTATCTGTTTCAGAAGCAGAGTTGGACTATATAATGTCCGTATGTGTAGGAAACACCGTTCTTTTGTTCTCAGCACACTCACGTTTCCTGCTGTCTTAGAGACTCTAGAAAGCAAGAGCGTGCTTCTTGTTCGAAAGCAGAGTGTGATCAATGGATGAGAACACTGCTGTGTGTTTCACTTCAGAAATGGAGTTAAATCCCAGGCTCTGTGTCTTCCTACAAGGAAGACTTCGTTTCAGGTAAGGGCAGTCACTTTTCTGCTCAACCAAACTACATTGTTCATGAAGCTCACACGTTTCTTATCTTAACTGACAAGCATTGGATGTTAGAGGACAAGAGCTTTGTATCAGTTTCAGAAGCAGATTTGGACTACATATGGTCCGTATGTGTAGGAAACTCCGTTCTTTTGTTCTGGGCACACTCAGATTTTCTGCTGTATTAGAGAGTCTAGAAAGCAAGAGCGTGCTTCTTGCTGTTAAGCAGAGTGTGATCCATGGGTGAGAACTATGCTGTGTTTTTCCCTTCAGAAATGGAGTTAAATCCCAGGCTCTGTGTCTTCCTACAAGCAAGAGTTCGTTTCAGGTAAGGGCAGTCACTTTTCTGCTCAAACGAACTACATCATTCACGGAGCTCACACGATTCTCATCTAAACAGACAAGCATTGGATGTTAGAGGACCAGTGCTTTGTATCAGTTTAAGAAGCAGAGGTGGACTAGATTGGTCCGTATGTGTAGGAAACACTGTTCTTTGGTCTCAGCACACTCACGTTTCCTGCTGTCTTAGAGACTCTAGAAAGCAAGAGCATGCTTCTTGCTCTAAAGCAGAGTGTGATCCATGGATGAGAACTATGCTGTGTGTTTCCCATCAGAAATGGAGTTAAATCCCAGGCTCTGTGTCTTCCTACAAGCAAGACTTCGTTTCAGGTAAGGGCAGTCACTTTTCAGCTCAAACGAACTACATCGTTCACTGAGCTCACACGTTTCTCATCTTAACAGACAAGCATTGAATGTTAGAGGACCAGTGCTTTGTATCAGATTAAGAAGCAGAGTTGGACTAGATATGGTCCGTATGTTTAGGAAACACCGTTTTTTTTTTCTGGGCACACTCCGATTTCCTGCTGTATTAGAGACTCTAGAAAGCAAGAGCGTGCTTCTTGCTCTAAAGCAGAGTGTGATCAATGGATGAGAACTCTGCTGTGTTTTTCCCTTCAGAAATGGAGTTAAATACCAGGCTCTGTGTCTTCCTACACAAAAGACTTCGTTTCAGGTAAGGGCAGTCACTTTTCAGCTCAAACGAACTACATCGTTCACGGAGCTCACACGTTTCTCATCTTAACAGACAAGCATTGGATGTTAGAGGAGCAGTGCTTTGTATCAGTTTAAGAAGCAGAGTTGGACTAGATATGGTCCGTATGTGTAGGAAACACCGTTTTTTGTTCTCAGCACACACACTTTTCCTGCTGTCTTAGAGAATCTAGAAAGCAAGAGCATGCTTCTTGCTCTAAAGCAGAGTGTGATACATGGATGAGAACTATGCTGTGTGTTTCCCTTCAGAAATGGAGTTAAATCCCAGGCTCTGTGTCTTCCTACAAGCAAGACTTCCTTTCAGGTAAGGCCAGTCACTTTTCAGCTCAAACGAACTACATCGTTCACTGAGCTCACACGTTTCTCATATTAACAGACAAGCATTGGATGTTAGAGGACCAGTGCTATGTATCAGTTTAAGAAGCAGAGTTGGACTAGATATGGTCCGTATGTGTAGGAAACACCCTTCTTTTGTTCTGGGTACACTCAGATTTCCTGCTGTATTAGAGACTCTAGAAAGCAAGAGCGTGCTTCTTGCTATAAAGCAGAGCGTGATGCATGGATGAGAACTATGCTGTGTGTTTCCCTTCAGAAATGGAGTTAAATCCCAGGCTCTGTGTCTTCCTACAGGCAAGACTTCATTTCAGGTAAGGGCAGTCACTTTTCAGCTCAAACGAACTACATCGTTCAAGAAGCTCACACTTTTCTCATCTTAACAGACAAGCATTGGATGTTAGAGGACCAGTGCTTTGTATCAGTTTCAGAAGCAGAGTTGGACTATATAATGTCCGTATGTGTAGGAAACACCGTTCTTTTGTTCTCAGCACACTCACGTTTCCTGCTGTCTTAGAGACTCTAGAAAGCAAGAGCGTGCTTCTTGTTCTAAAGCAGAGTGTGATCAATGGATGAGAACACTGCTGTGTGTTTCACTTCAGAAATGGAGTTAAATCCCAGGCTCTGTGTCTTCCTACAAGGAAGACTTCGTTTCAGGTAAGGGCAGTCACTTTTCTGCTCAACCAAACTACATTGTTCATGAAGCTCACACGTTTCTTATCTTAACTGACAAGCATTGGATGTTAGAGGACAAGAGCTTTGTATCAGTTTCAGAAGCAGATTTGGACTACATATGGTCCGTATGTGTAGGAAACTCCGTTCTTTTGTTCTGGGCACACTCAGATTTCCTGCTGTATTAGAGAGTCTAGAAAGCAAGAGCGTGCTTCTTGCTGTTAAGCAGAGTGTGATCCATGGGTGAGAACTATGCTGTGTTTTTCCCTTCAGAAATGGAGTTAAATCCCTGGCTCTGTGTCTTCCTACAAGCAAGACTTCGTTTCAGGTAAGGGCAGTCACTTTTCAGCTCAAACGAACCACATTGTTCACGGAGCTCACACGATTCTCATCTAAACAGACAAGCATTGGATGTTAGAGGACCAGTGCTTTGTATCAGTTTAAGAAGCAGAGGTGGACTAGATTGGTCCATATGTGTAGGAAACACTGTTCTTTGGTCTCAGCACACTCACGTTTCCTGCTGTCTTAGAGACTCTAGAAAGCAAGAGCATGCTTCTTGCTCTAAAGCAGAGTGTGATCCATGGATGAGAACTATGCTGTGTGTTTCCCTTCAGAAATGGAGTTAAATCCCAGGCTCTGTGTCTTCCTACAAGCAAGACTTCGTTTCAGGTAAGGGCAGTCACTTTTCAGCTCAAACGAACTACATCGTTCACTGAGCTCACACGTTTCTCATCTTAACTGACAAGCATTGGATATTAGAGGAACAGTGCATTGTATCAGTTTCAGAAGCAGATTTGGACTACATATGGTCCGTATGTGTAGGAAACACCGTTCTTTTTTTCTGGGCACACTCCGATTTCCTGCTGTATTAGAGACTCTAGAAAGCAAGAGCGTGCTTCTTGCTCTAAAGCAGAGTGTGATCAATGGTTGAGAACAATGCTGTGTTTTTCCCTTCAGAAATGGAGTTAAATCCCAGGCTCTGTGTCTTCCTACAGAAAAGACTTCGTTTCAGGTAAGGGCAGTCACTTTTCAGCTCAAACGAACTACATCGTTCCCGTAGCTCACACGTTTCTCATCTTAACAGACAAGCATTGGATGTTAGAGGAGCAGTGCTTTGTATCAGTTTAAGAAGCAGTGTTGGACTAGATATGGCCCGTATGTGTAGGAAACACCGTTTTTTGTTCTCAGCACACACACTTTTCCTGCTGTCTTAGAGAATCTAGAAAGCAAGAGCGTGCTTCTTGCTCTAAAGCAGAATGTGATACATGGATGAGAACTATGCTGTGTGTTTCCCTTCAGAAATGGAGTTAAAACCCAGGCTCTGTGTCTTCCTACAAGCAAGACTTCCTTTCAGGTAAGGCCAGTCACTTTTCAGCTCAAACGAACTACATCGTTCACTGAGCTCACACGTTTCTCATATTAACAGACAAGCATTGGATGTTAGAGGACCAGTGCTATGTATCAGTTTAAGAAGCAGAGTTGGACTAGATATGGTCCATATGTGTAGGAAACACCCTTCTTTTGTTCTGGGCACACTCAGATTTCCTGCTGTATTAGAGACTCTAGAAAGCAAGAGCGTGCTTCTTGCTATAAAGCAGAGCGTGATGCATGGATGAGAACTATGCTGTGTGTTTCCCTTCAGAAATGGAGTTAAATCCCAGGCTCTGTGTCTTCCTACAGGCAAGACTTCATTTCAGGTAAGGGCAGTCACTTTTCAGCTCAAACGAACTACATCGTTCAAGAAGCTCACACTTTTCTCATCTTAACAGACAAGCATTGGATGTTAGAGGACCAGTGCTTTGTATCAATTTCAGAAGCAGAGTTGGACTATATAATGTCCGTACGTGTAGGAAACACCGTTCTTTTGTTCTCAGCACACTCACGTTTCCTGCTGTCTTAGAGACTCTAGAAAGCAAGAGCGTGCTTCTTGTTCTAAAGCAGAGTGTGATCAATGGATGAGAACACTGCTGTGTGTTTCACTTCAGAAATGGAGTTAAATCCCAGGCTCTCTGTCTTCCTACAAGGAAGACTTCGTTTCAGGTAAGGGCAGTCACTTTTCTGCTCAACCAAACTACATTGTTCATGAAGCTCACACGTTTCTTATCTTAACTGACAAGCATTGGATGTTAGAGGACAAGAGCTTTGTATCAGTTTCAGAAGCAGATTTGGACTACATATGGTCCGTATGTGTAGGAAACTCCGTTCTTTTGTTCTGGGCACACTCAGATTTCCTGCTGTATTAGAGAGTCTAGAAAGCAAGAGCGTGCTTCTTGCTGTTAAGCAGAGTGTGATCCATGGGTGAGAACTATGCTGTGTTTTTCCCTTCAGAAATGGAGTTAAATCCCTGGCTCTGTGTCTTCCTACAAGCAAGACTTCGTTTCAGGTAAGGGCAGTCACTTTTCAGCTCAAACGAACTACATCGTTCACGGAGCTCACACGATTCTCATCTAAACAGACAAGCATTGGATGTTAGAGGACCAGTGCTTTGTATCAGTTTAAGAAGCAGAGGTGGACTAGATTGGTCCGTATGTGTAGGAAACACTGTTCTTTGGTCTCAGCACACTCACGTTTCCTGCTGTCTTAGAGACTCTAGAAAGCAAGAGCATGCTTCTTGTTCTAAAGCAGAGTGTGATCCAAGGATGAGAACTATGCTGTGTGTTTCCCTTCAGAAATGGAGTTAAATCCCAGGGTCTGTGTCTTCCTACATGTAAGACTTCGTTTCAGGTGAGGGCAGTCACTTTTCAGCTCAAACGAACTACATCGTTCACGAAGCTCACACGTTTCTCATCTGAACAGAAAAGCATTGGATGTTAGAGGACCAGTGCTTTGTATCAGTTTCAGAAGCAGAGATGGACTAGATATGGTCCGTATGTGTAGGAAACAACGTTCTTTGTTCTCAGCAACTCACGTTTCCTGCTGTCTTAGAGACTCTAGAAAGCAAGTGCGTGCTTCTCGCTCTAAAGCAGAGTGTGATCCATGGATGAGAACTATGCTGTGTGTTTCCCTTCAGAAATGGAGTTAAATCCCAGGCTCTGTGTCTTCCTACAAGCAAGACTTCGTTTCAGGTAAGGGCAGTCATTTTTCTGCTCAAAAAAACTACATCGTTCACGAAGCTCTCACGTTTCTCATCTTAACTGACAAGCATTGGATATTAGAGGAACAGTGCATTGTATCAGTTTCAGAAGCAGATTTGGACTACATATGGTCCGTATGTGTAGGAAACACCGTTCTTTGTTCTGGCCACACTCAGATTTCCTGCTGTATTAGAGACTCTAGAAAGCAAGAGCGTGCTTCTTGCTATAAAGCAGAGCGTGAAGCATGGATGAGAACTATGCTGTGTGTTTCCCTTCAGAAATGGAGTTAAATTCCAGGCTCTGTGTCTTCCTACAGGCAAGACTTCATTTCAGGTAAGGGCAGTCACTTTTCAGCTCAAACAAACTACATCGTTCAAGAAGCTCACACTATTCTCATCTTAACACACAAGCATTGGATGTTAGAGGACCAGTGCTTTGTATCAGTTTCAGAAGCAGAGTTGGTCTATATAATGTCCGTATGTGTAGGAAACACTGTTCTTTTGTTCTCAGCACACTCACGTTTCCTGCTATCTTAGAGACTCTAGAAAGCAAGAGCGTGCTTCTTGTTCTAAAGCAGAGTGTGATCAATGGATGAGAACACTGCTGTGTGTTTCACTTCAAAAATGGAGTTAAATCCCAGGCTCTGTGTCTTCCTACAAGGAAGACTTCGTTTCAGGTAAGGGCAGTCACTTTTCTGCTCAACCAAACTACATTGTTCATGAAGCTCACACGTTTCTTATCTTAACTGACAAGCATTGGATGTTAGAGGACAAGAGCTTTGTATCAGTTTCAGAAGCAGATTTGGACTACATATGGTCCGTATGTGTAGGAAACTCCGTTCTTTTGTTCTGGGCACACTCAGATTTCCTGCTGTATTAGAGAGTCTAGAAAGCAAGAGCGTGCTTCTTGCTGTTAAGCAGAGTGTGATCCATGGGTGAGAACTATGCTGTGTTTTTCCCTTCAGAAATGGAGTTAAATCCCTGGCTCTGTGTCTTCCTACAAGCAAGACTTCGTTTCAGGTAAGGGCAGTCACTTTTCAGCTCAAACGAACTACATCGTTCACGGAGCTCACACAATTCTCATCTAAACAGACAAGCATTGGATGTTAGAGGACCAGTGCTTTGTATCAGTTTAAGAAGCAGAGGTGGACTAGATTGGTCCGTATGTGTAGGAAACACTGTTCTTTGGTCTCAGCACACTCACGTTTCCTGCTGTCTTAGAGACTCTAGAAAGCAAGAGCATGCTTCTTGCTCTAAAGCAGAGTGTGATCCATGGATGAGAACTATGCTGTGTGTTTCCCTTCAGAAATGGAGTTAAATCCCAGGCTCTGTGTCTTCCTACAAGCAAGACTTCGTTTCAGGTAAGGGCAGTCACTTTTCAGCTCAAACGAACTACATCGTTCACTGAGCTCACACGTTTCTCATCTTAACAGACAAGCATTGAATGTTAGAGGACCAGTGCTTTGTATCAGTTTAAGAAGCAGAGTTGGACTAGATATGGTCCATATGTTTAGGAAACACCGTTCTTTTTTTCTGGGCACACTCCGATTTCCTGCTTTATTAGAGACTCTAGAAAGCAAGAGCGTGCTTCTTGTTCTAAAGCAGAGTGTGATCAATGGATGAGAACACTGCTGTGTGTTTCACTTCAGAAATGGAGTTAAATCCCAGGCTCTGTGTCTTCCTACAAGGAAGACTTCGTTTCTGGTAAGGGCAGTCACTTTTCTGCTCAACCAAACTACATTGTTCATGAAGCTCACACGTTTCTTATCTTAACTGACAAGCATTGGATGTTAGAGGACAAGAGCTTTGTATCAGTTTCAGAAGCAGATTTGGACTACATATGGTCCGTATGTGTAGGAAACTCCGTTCTTTTGTTCTGGGCACACTCAGATTTCCTGCTGTATTAGAGAGTCTAGAAAGCAAGAGCGTGCTTCTTGCTGTTAAGCAGAGTGTGATCCATGGGTGAGAAGTATGCTGTGTTTTTCCCTTCAGAAATGGAGTTAAATCCCTGGCTCTGTGTCTTCCTACAAGCAAGACTTCGTTTCAGGTAAGGGCAGTCACTTTTCAGCTCAAACGAACTACATCGTTCACGGAGCTCACACGATTCTCATCTAAACAGACAAGCATTGGATGTTAGAGGACCAGTGCTTTGTATCAGTTTAAGAAGCAGAGGTGGACTAGATTGGTCCGTATGTGTAGGAAACACTGTTCTTTGGTCTCAGCACACTCACGTTTCCTGCTGTCTTAGAGACTCTAGAAAGCAAGAGGATGCTTCTTGCTCTAAAGCAGAGTGTGATCCATGGATGAGAACTATGCTGTGTGTTTCCCTTCAGAAATGGAGTTAAATCCCAGGCTCTGTGTCTTCCTACAAGCAAGACTTCGTTTCAGGTAAGGGCAGTCACTTTTCAGCTCAAACGAACTACATCGTTCACTGAGCTCACACGTTTCTCATCTTAACAGACAAGCATTGAATGTTAGAGGACCAGTGCTTTGTATCAGTTTAAGAAGCAGAGTTGGACTAGATATGGTCCATATGTTTAGGAGACACCGTTCTTTTTTTCTGGGCACACTCCGATTTCCTGCTGTATTAGAGACTCTAGAAAGCAAGAGCGTGCTTCTTGCTCTAAAGCAGAGTGTGATCAATGGATGAGAACTCTGCTGTGTTTTTCCCTTCAGAAATGGAGTTAAATCCCAGGCTCTGTGTCTTCCTACAGAAAAGACTTCGTTTCAGGTAAGGGCAGTCACTTTTCAGCTCAAACGAACTACATCGTTCCCGGAGCTCACACGTTTCTCATCTTAACAGACAAGCATTGGATGTTAGAGGAGCAGTGCTTTGTATCAGTTTAAGAAGCAGTGTTGGACTAGATATGGTCCGTATGTGTAGGAAACACCGTTTTTTGTTCTCAGCACACACACTTTTCCTGCTGTCTTAGAGAATCTAGAAAGCAAGAGCATGCTTCTTGCTCTAAAGCAGAGTGTGATACATGGATGAGAACTATGCTGTGTGTTTCCCTTCAGAAATGGAGTTAAATCCCAGGCTCTGTGTCTTCCTACAAGCAAGACTTCCTTTCAGGTAAGGCCAGTCACTTTTCAGCTCAAACGAACTACATCGTTCACTGAGCTCACACGTTTCTCATATTAACAGACAAGCATTGGATGTCAGAGGACCAGTGCTATGTATCAGTTTAAGAAGCAGAGTTGGACTAGATATGGTCCGTATGTGTAGGAAACACCCTTCTTTTGTTCTGGGCACACTCAGATTTCCTGCTGTATTAGAGACTCTAGAAAGCAAGAGCGTGCTTCTTGCTATAAAGCAGAGCGTGATGCATGGATGAGAACTATGCTGTGTGTTTCCCTTCAGAAATGGAGTTAAATCCCAGGCTCTGTGTCTTCCTACAGGCAAGACTTCATTTCAGGTAAGGGCAGTCACTTTTCAGCTCAAACGAACTACATCGTTCAAGAAGCTCACACTTTTCTCATCTTAACAGACAAGCATTGGATGTTAGAGGACCAGTGCTTTGTATCAGTTTCAGAAGCAGAGTTGGACTATATAATGTCCGTATGTGTAGGAAACACCGTTCTTTTGTTCTCAGCACACTCACGTTTCCTGCTGTCTTAGAGACTCTAGAAAGCAAGAGCGTGCTTCTTGTTCTAAAGCAGAGTGTGATCAATGGATGAGAACACTGCTGTGTGTTTCACTTCAGAAATGGAGTTAAATCCCAGGCTCTGTGTCTTCCTACAAGGAAGACTTCGTTTCAGGTAAGGGCAGTCACTTTTCTGCTCAACCAAACTACATTGTTCATGAAGCTCACACGTTTCTTATCTTAACTGACAACCATTGGATGTTAGAGGACAAGAGCTTTGTATCAGTTTCAGAAGCAGATTTGGACTACATATGGTCCGTATGTGTAGGAAACTCCGTTCTTTTGTTCTGGGCACACTCAGATTTCCTGCTGTATTAGAGAGTCTGGAAAGCAAGAGCGTGCTTCTTGCTGTTAAGCAGAGTGTGATCCATGGGTGAGAACTATGCTGTGTTTTTCCCTTCAGAAATGGAGTTAAATCCCAGGCTCTGTGTCTTCCTACAAGCAAGAGTTCGTTTCAGGTAAGGGCAGTCACTTTTCTGCTCAAACGAACTACATCATTCACGGAGCTCACACGATTCTCATCTAAACAGACAAGCATTGGATGTTAGAGGACCAGTGCTTTGTATCAGTTTAAGAAGCAGAGGTGGACTAGATTGGTCCGTATGTGTAGGAAACACTGTTCTTTGGTCTCAGCACACTCACGTTTCCTGCTGTCTTAGAGACTCTAGAAAGCAAGAGCATGCTTCTTGCTCTAAAGCAGAGTGTGATCCATGGATGAGAACTATGCTGTGTGTTTCCCTTCAGAAATGGAGTTAAATCCCAGGCTCTGTGTCTTCCTACAAGCAAGACTTCCTTTCAGGTAAGGCCAGTCACTTTTCAGCTCAAACGAACTACATCGTTCACTGAGCTCACACGTTTCTCATATTAACAGACAAGCATTGGATGTTAGAGGACCAGTGCTATGTATCAGTTTAAGAAGCAGAGTTGGACTAGATATGGTCCGTATGTGTAGGAAACACCCTTCTTTTGTTCTGGGCACACTCAGATTTCCTGCTGTATTAGAGACTCTAGAAAGCAAGATCGTGCTTCTTGCTATAAAGCAGAGCGTGATGCATGGATGAGAACTATGCTGTGTGTTTCCCTTCAGAAATGGAGTTAAATCCCAGGCTCTGTGTCTTCCTACAGGCAAGACTTCATTTCAGGTAAGGGCAGTCACTTTTCAGCTCAAACGAACTACATCGTTCAAGAAGCTCACACTTTTCTCATCTTAACAGACAAGCATTGGATGTTAGAGGACCAGTGCTTTGTATCAGTTTCAGAAGCAGAGTTGGACTATATAATGTCCGTATGTGTAGGAAACACCGTTCTTTTGTTCTCAGCACACTCACGTTTCCTGCTGTCTTAGAGACTCTAGAAAGCAAGAGCGTGCTTCTTGTTCTAAAGCAGAGTGTGATCAATGGATGAGAACACTGCTGTGTGTTTCACTTCAGAAATGGAGTTAAATCCCAGGCTCTGTGTCTTCCTACAAGGAAGACTTCGTTTCAGGTAAGGGCAGTCACTTTTCTGCTCAACCAAACTACATTGTTCATGAAGCTCACACGTTTCTTATCTTAACTGACAACCATTGGATGTTAGAGGACAAGAGCTTTGTATCAGTTTCAGAAGCAGATTTGGACTACATATGGTCCGTATGTGTAGGAAACTCCGTTCTTTTGTTCTGGGCACACTCAGATTTCCTGCTGTATTAGAGAGTCTGGAAAGCAAGAGCGTGCTTCTTGCTGTTAAGCAGAGTGTGATCCATGGGTGAGAACTATGCTGTGTTTTTCCCTTCAGAAATGGAGTTAAATCCCAGGCTCTGTGTCTTCCTACAAGCAAGAGTTCGTTTCAGGTAAGGGCAGTCACTTTTCTGCTCAAACGAACTACATCATTCACGGAGCTCACACGATTCTCATCTAAACAGACAAGCATTGGATGTTAGAGGACCAGTGCTTTGTATCAGTTTAAGAAGCAGAGGTGGACTAGATTGGTCCGTATGTGTAGGAAACACTGTTCTTTGGTCTCAGCACACTCACGTTTCCTGCTGTCTTAGAGACTCTAGAAAGCAAGAGCATGCTTCTTGCTCTAAAGCAGAGTGTGATCCATGGATGAGAACTATGCTGTGTGTTTCCCTTCAGAAATGGAGTTAAATCCCAGGCTCTGTGTCTTCCTACAAGCAAGACTTCCTTTCAGGTAAGGCCAGTCACTTTTCAGCTCAAACGAACTACATCGTTCACTGAGCTCACACGTTTCTCATATTAACAGACAAGCATTGGATGTTAGAGGACCAGTGCTATGTATCAGTTTAAGAAGCAGAGTTGGACTAGATATGGTCCGTATGTGTAGGAAACACCCTTCTTTTGTTCTGGGCACACTCAGATTTCCTGCTGTATTAGAGACTCTAGAAAGCAAGATCGTGCTTCTTGCTATAAAGCAGAGCGTGATGCATGGATGAGAACTATGCTGTGTGTTTCCCTTCAGAAATGGAGTTAAATCCCAGGCTCTGTGTCTTCCTACAGGCAAGACTTCATTTCAGGTAAGGGCAGTCACTTTTCAGCTCAAACGAACTACATCGTTCAAGAAGCTCACTCTTTTCTCATCTTAACAGACAAGCATTGGATGTTAGAGGACCAGTGCTTTGTATCAGTTTCAGAAGCAGAGTTGGACTATATAATGTCCGTATGTGTAGGAAACACCGTTCTTTTGTTCTCAGCACACTCACGTTTCCTGCTGTCTTAGAGACTCTAGAAAGCAAGAGCGTGCTTCTTGTTCTAAAGCAGAGTGTGATCAATGGATGAGAACACTGCTGTGTGTTTCACTTCAGAAATGGAGTTAAATCCCAGGCTCTGTGTCTTCCTACAAGGAAGACTTCGTTTCAGGTAAGGGCAGTCACTTTTCTGCTCAACCAAACTACATTGTTCATGAAGCTCACACGTTTCTTATCTTAACTGACAAGCATTGGATGTTAGAGGACAAGAGCTTTGTATCAGTTTCAGAATCAGATTTGGACTACATATGGTCCGTATGTGTAGGAAACTCCGTTATTTTTTTCTGGACACACTCAGATTTCCTGCTGTATTAGAGAGTCTAGAAAGCAAGAGCGTGCTTCTTGCTGTTAAGCAGAGTGTGATCCATGGGTGAGAACTATGCTGTGTGTTTCCCTTCAGAAATGGAGTTAAATCCCTGGCTCTGTGTCTTCCTACAAGCAAGACTTTGTTTCAGGTAAGGGCAGTCACTTTTCAGCTCAAAGGAACTACATCGTTGACGGAGCTCACACGTTTCTAATCTTAACGGACAAGCATCGGATGTTAGAGGACCAGTGCTTTGTATCAGTTTAAGAAGCAGAGTTGGACTAGATATGGTCTGTATGTGTAGGAAACACCGTTCTTTGTTCTCAGCACACTCACGTTTCCTGCTGTCTTAGAGACTCTAGAAAGCAAGAGCATGCTTCTCGCTCTAAAGCAGAGTGTGATCCATGGATGAGAACTATGCTGTGTGTTTCCCTTCAGAAATGGAGTTAAATCCCAGGCTCTGTGTCTTCCTACAAGCAAGACTTCGTTTCAGGTAAGGGCAGTCACTTTTCAGCTCAAACGAACTACATCGTTCACGGAGCTCACACGATTCTCATCTCAACAGACAAGCATTGGATGTTAGAGGACCAGTGCTTTGTATCAGTTTAAGAAGCAGAGGTGGACTAGATATGGTCCGTATGTGTAGGAAACACTGTTCTTTGGTCTCAGCACACTCACGTTTCCTGCTGTTTTAGAGACTCCAGAAAGCAAGAGCATGCTTCTAGCTCTAAAGCAGAGTGTGATCCATGGATGAGAACTATGCTGTGTGTTTCCCTTCAGAAATGGAGTTAAATCCCAGGCTCTGTGTCTTCCTACAAGCAAGACTTCGTTTCAGGTAAGGGCAGTCACTTTTCAGCTCAAACGAACTACATCGTTCACTGAGCTCACACGTTTCTCATATTAACAGACAAGCATTGAATGTTAGAGGACCAGTGCTTTGTATCAGTTTAAGAAGCAGAGTTGGACTAGATATGGTCCGTATGTTTAGGAAACACCGTTCTTTTTTTCTGGGCACTCTCCGATTTCCTGCTGTATTAGAGACTCTAGAAAGCAAGAGCGTGCTTCTTGCTCTAAAGCAGAGTGTGATCAATGGATGAGAACTCTGCTGTGTGTTTCCCTTCAGAAATGTAGTTAAATCGCAGGCTCTGTGTCTTCCTACAGAAAAGACTTCGTTTCAGGTAAGGGCAGTCACTTTTCAGCTCAAAGGAACTACATCATTCACGGAGCTCACACGTTTCTCATCTTAACAGACAAGCATTGGATGTTAGAGGACCAGTGCTTTGTATCAGTTTAAGAAGCAGAGTTGGACTAGATATGGTCCGTATGTGTAGGAAACACCGTTTTTTGTTCTCAGCACACACACTTTTCCTGCTGTCTTAGAGAATCTAGAAAGCAAGAGCATGCTTCTTGCTCTAAAGCAGAGTGTGATACATGGATGAGAACTATGCTGTGTGTTTCCCTTCAGAAATGGAGTTAAATCCCAGGCTCTGTGTCTTCCTACAAGCAAGACTTCCTTTCAGGTAAGGCCAGTCACTTTTCAGCTCAAACGAACTACATCGTTCACTGAGCTCACACGTTTCTCATATTAACAGACAAGCATTGGATGTTAGAGGACCAGTGCTATGTATCAGTTTAAGAAGCAGAGTTGGACTAGATATGGTCCGTATGTGTAGGAAACACCCTTCTTTTGTTCTGGGCACACTCAGATTTCCTGCTGTATTAGAGACTCTAGAAAGCAAGAGCGTGCTTCTTGCTATAAAGCAGAGCGTGATGCATGGATGAGAACTATGCTGTGTGTTTCCCTTCAGAAATGGAGTTAAATCCCAGGCTCTGTGTCTTCCTACAGGCAAGACTTCATTTCAGGTAAGGGCAGTCACTTTTCAGCTCAAACGAACTACATCGTTCAAGAAGCTCACACTTTTCTCATCTTAACAGACAAGCATTGGATGTTAGAGGACCAGTGCTTTCTATCAGTTTCAGAAGCAGAGTTGGACTATATAATGTCCGTATGTGTAGGAAACACCGTTCTTTTGTTCTCAGCACACTCACGTTTCCTGCTGTCTTAGAGACTCTAGAAAGCAAGAGCGTGCTTCTTGTTCTAAAGCAGAGTGTGATCAATGGATGAGAACACTGCTGTGTGTTTCACTTCAGAAATGGAGTTAAATCCCAGGCTCTGTGTCTTCCTACAAGGAAGACTTCGTTTCAGGTAAGGGCAGTCACTTTTCTGCTCAACCAAACTACATTGTTCATGAAGCTCACACGTTTCTTATCTTAACTGACAAGCATTGGATGTTAGAGGACAAGAGCTTTGTATCAGTTTCAGAATCAGATTTGGACTACATATGGTCCGTATGTGTAGGAAACTCCGTTATTTTGTTCTGGACACACTCAGATTTCCTGCTGTATTAGAGAGTCTAGAAAGCAAGATCGTGCTTCTTGCTGTTAATCAGAGTGTGATCCATGGGTGAGAACTATGCTGTGTGTTTCCCTTCAGAAATGGAGTTAAATCCCTGGCTCTGTGTCTTCCTACAAGGAAGACTTCGTTTCAGGTAAGGGCAGTCACTTTTCAGCTCAAAGGAACTACATCGTTGACGGAGCTCACACGTTTCTAATCTTAACGGACAAGCATCGGATGTTAGAGGACCAGTGCTTTGTATCAGTTTAAGAAGCAGAGTTGGACTAGATTTGGTCTGTATGTGTAGGAAACACCGTTCTTTGTTCTCAGCACACTCACGTTTCCTGCTGTCTTAGAGACTCTAGAAAGCAAGAGCATGCTTCTTGCTCTAAAGCAGAGTGTGATCCATGGATGAGAACTATGCTGTGTGTTTCCCTTCAGAAATGGAGTTAAATCCCAGGCTCTGTGTCTTCCTACAAGCAAGACTTCGTTTCAGGTAAGGGCAGTCACTTTTCAGCTCAAACGAACTACATCGTTCACGGAGCTCACACGATTCTCATCTCAACAGACAAGCATTGGATGTTAGAGGACCAGTGCTTTGTATCAGTTTAAGAAGCAGAGGTGGACTAGATATGGTCCGTATGTGTAGGAAACACTGTTCTTTGGTCTCAGCACACTCACGTTTCCTGCTGTCTTAGAGACTCCAGAAAGCAAGAGCATGCTTCTAGCTCTAAAGCAGAGTGTGATCCATGGATGAGAACTATGCTGTGTGTTTCCCTTCAGAAATGGAGTTAAATCCCAGGCTCTGTGTCTTCCTACAAGCAAGACTTCGTTTCAGGTAAGGGCAGTCACTTTTCAGCTCAAACGAACTACATCGTTCACTGAGCTCACACGTTTCTCATATTAACAGACAAGCATTGAATGTTAGAGGACCAGTGCTTTGTATCAGTTTAAGAAGCAGAGTTGGACTAGATATGGTCCGTATGTTTAGGAAACACCGTTCTTTTTTTCTGGGCACTCTCCGATTTCCTGCTGTATTAGAGACTCTAGAAAGCAAGAGCGTGCTTCTTGCTCTAAAGCAGAGTGTGATCAATGGATGAGAACTCTGCTGTGTGTTTCCCTTCAGAAATGGAGTTAAATCCCAGGCTCTGTGTCTTCCTACAGAAAAGACTTCGTTTCAGGTAAGGGCAGTCACTTTTCAGCTCAAAGGATCTACATCGCTCACGGAGCTCACACGTTTCTCATCTTAACAGACAAGCATTGGATGTTAGAGGACCAGTGCTTTGTATCAGTTTCAGAAGCAGTTTTGGACTATATAATGTCTGTATGTGTAGGAAACACCGTTCTTTTTTCTCAGCAAACTCACTTTTCCTGCTGTCTTAGAGACTCTAGAAAACAAGAGTGTGCTTCTTGTTCTAAAGCAGAGTGTGATCAATGGATGAGAACACTGCTGTGTGTTTCACTTCAGAAATGGAGTTCAATCCCATGCTCTGTGTCTTCCTAGAAGCAAGACTTCGTTTCAGGTATTGGCAGTCACTTTTCAGCTCAAACGAACTACATCATTCACGGAGCTCACACGTTTCTCATCTCAACAGACAAGCATTGGATGTTAGAGGACCAGTGCTTTGTATCAGTTTAAGAAGCAGAGTTGGACTAGATATGGTCCGTATGTGTAGGAAACACCGTTCTTTGGTCTCAGCACACTCACCTGTCCTGCTGTCTTAGAGACTCTAGAAAGCAAGAGCATGCTTCTTGCTCTAAAGCAGAGTGTGATCCATGGATGAGAACACTGCTGTGTGTTTCCCTTCAGACATGGAGTTAAATCCCAGGCTCTGTGTCTTCCTACAAGCAAGACTTCGTTTCAGGTAAGGGCAGTCACTTTTCAGCTCAAACGAACTACATCGTTCACAGAGCTCACACGTTTCTCATCTTAACAGACAAGCATTGAATGTTAGAGGGCCAGTGCTTTGTATCAGTATAAGAAGCAGAGTTGGACTAGATATGGTCCGTATGTTTAGGAAACACCGTTCTTTTTTTCTGGGCACACTCCGATTTCCTGCTGTATTAGAGACTCTAGAAAGCAAGAGCGTGCTTCTTGCTCTAAAGCAGAGTGTGATCAATGGATGAGAACTCTGCTGTGTTTTTCCCTTCAGAAATGGAGTTAAATCCCAGGCTCTGTGTCTTCCTACAAGCAAGACTTCGTTTCAGGTAAGGGCAGTCACTTTTCAGCTCAAAGGATCTACATCGCTCACGGAGCTCACACGTTTCTCATCTTAACAGACAAGCATTGGATGTTAGAGGACCAGTGCTTTGTATCAGTTTCAGAAGCAGTTTTGGACTATATAATGTCTGTATGTGTAGGAAACACCGTTCTTTTTTCTCAGCAAACTCACTTTTCCTGCTGTCTTAGAGACTCTAGAAAACAAGAGTGTGCTTCTTGTTCTAAAGCAGAGTGTGATCAATGGATGAGAACACTGCTGTGTGTTTCACTTCAGAAATGGAGTTCAATCCCATGCTCTGTGTCTTCCTAGAAGCAAGACTTCGTTTCAGGTATTGGCAGTCACTTTTCAGCTCAAACGAACTACATCATTCACGGAGCTCACACGTTTCTCATCTCAACAGACAAGCATTGGATGTTAGAGGACCAGTGCTTTGTATCAGTTTAAGAAGCAGAGTTGGACTAGATATGGTCCGTATGTGTAGGAAACACCGTTCTTTGGTCTCAGCACACTCACCTGTCCTGCTGTCTTAGAGACTCTAGAAAGCAAGAGCATGCTTCTTGCTCTAAAGCAGAGTGTGATCCATGGATGAGAACACTGCTGTGTGTTTCCCTTCAGAAATGGAGTTAAATCCCAGGCTCTGTGTCTTCCTACAAGCAAGACTTCGTTTCAGGTAAGGGCAGTCACTTTTCAGCTCAAACGAACTACATCGTTCACTGAGCTCACACGTTTCTCATCTTAACAGACAAGCATTGAATGTTAGAGGGCCAGTGCTTTGTATCAGTATAAGAAGCAGAGTTGGACTAGATATGGTCCGTATGTTTAGGAAACACCGTTCTTTTTTTCTGGGCACACTCCGATTTCCTGCTGTATTAGAGACTCTAGAAAGCAAGAGCGTGCTTCTTGCTCTAAAGCAGAGTGTGATCAATGGATGAGAACTCTGCTGTGTTTTTCCCTTCAGAAATGGAGTTAAATCCCAGGCTCTGTGTCTTCCTACAAGCAAGACTTCGTTTCAGGTAAGGGCAGTCACTTTTCTGCTCAACCAAACTACATTGTTCATGAAGCTCACACGTTTCTTATCTTAACTGACAAGCATTGGATGTTAGAGGACAAGAGCTTTGTATCAGTTTCAGAAGCAGATTTGCACTACATATGGTCCGTATGTGTAGGAAACTCCGTTCTTTTGTTCTGGGCACACTCAGATTTCCTGCTGTATTAGAGAGTCTAGAAAGCAAGAGCGTGCTTCTTGCTGTTAAGCAGAGTGTGATCCATGGGTGAGAACTATGCTGTGTTTTTCCCTTCAGAAATGGAGTTAAATCCCTGGCTCTGTGTCTTCCTACAAGCAAGACTTCGTTTCAGGTAAGGGCAGTCACTTTTCAGCTCAAACGAACTACATCGTTCACGGAGCTCACACGTTTCTCATCTAAACAGACAAGCATTGGATGTTAGAGGACCAGTGCTTTGTATCAGTTTAAGAAGCAGAGGTGGACTAGATATGGTCCGTATGTGTAGGAAACACTGTTCTTTGGTCTCAGCACACTCACGTTTCCTGCTGTCTTAGAGACTCTAGAAAGCAAGAGCATGCTTCTTGCTCTAAAGCGGAGTGTGATCCATGGATCAGAACTATGCTGTGTGTTTCCCTTCAGAAATGGAGTTAAATCCCAGGCTCTGTGTCTTCCTACAAGCAATACTTCGTTTCAGGTAAGGGCAGTCACTTTTCTGCTCCAACGAACTACATCGTTCACTGAGCTCACACGTTTCTCATCTTAACAGACAAGCATTGAATGTTAGAGGACCAGTGCTTTGTATCAGTTTAAGAAGCAGAGTTGGACTAGATATGGTCCGTATGTTTAGGAAACACCGTTCTTTTTTTCTGGGCACACTCCGATTTCCTGCTGTATTAGAGACTCTAGAAAGCAAGAGCGTGCTTCTTGCTCTAAAGCAGAGTGTGATCAATGGATGAGAACTATGCTGTGTGTTTCCCTTCAGAAATGGAGTTAAATCCCAGGCTCTGTGTCTTCCTACAGGCAAGACTTCATTTCAGATAAGGGCAGTCACTTTTCAGCTCAAACGAACTACATCGTTCAAGAAGCTCACACTTTTCTCATCTTAACATACAAGCATTGGATGTTAGAGGACCAGTGCTTTGTATCAGTTTCAGAAGCAGAGTTGGACTATATAATGTCTGTATGTGTAGGAAACACCGTTCTTTTGTTCTCAGCACTCTCACGTTTCCTGCTGTCTTAGAGACTCTAGAAAGCAAGAGCGTGCTTCTTGTTCTAAAGCAGAGTGTGATCAAGGATGAGAACACTGCTGTGTGTTTCACTTCAGAAATGGAGTTAAATCCCAGGCTCTGTGTCTTCCTACAAGGAAGACTTCGTTTCAGGTAAGGGCAGTCACTTTTCTGCTCAACCAAACTACATTGTTCATGAAGCTCACACGTTTCTTATCTTAACTGACAAGCATTGGATGTTAGAGGACAAGAGCTTTGTATCAGTTTCAGAAGCAGATTTGGACTACATATGGTCCGTATGTGTAGGAAACTCCATTCTTTTGTTCTGGGCACACTCAGATTTCCTGCTGTATTAGAGAGTCTAGAAAGCAAGAGCGTACTTCTTGCTGTTAAGCAGAGTGTGATCCATGGGTGAGAACTATGCTGTGTTTTTCCCTTCAGAAATGGAGTTAAATCCCTGGCTCTGTGTCTTCCTACAAGCAAGACTTCGTTTCAGGTAAGGGCAGTCACTTTTCAGCTCAAACGAACTACATCGTTCACGGAGCTCACACGATTCTCATCTAAACAGACAAGCATTGGATGTTAGAGGACCAGTGCTTTGTATCAGTTTAAGAAGCAGAGGTGGACTAGATATGGTCCGTATGTGTAGGAAACACCCTTCTTTTGTTCTGGGCACACTCAGATTTCCTGCTGTATTAGAGACTCTAGAAAGCAAGAGCGTGCTTCTTGCTATAAAGCAGAGCGTGATGCATGGATGAGAACTATGCTGTGTGTTTCCCTTCAGAAATGGAGTTAAATCCCAGGCTCTGTGTCTTCCTACAGGCAAGACTTCATTTCAGGTAAGGGCAGTCACTTTTCAGCTCAAACGAACTACATCGTTCAAGAAGCTCACACTTTTCTCATCTTAACAGACAAGCATTGGATGTTAGAGGACCAGTGCTTTCTATCAGTTTCAGAAGCAGAGTTGGACTATATAATGTCCGTATGTGTAGGAAACACCGTTCTTTTGTTCTCAGCACACTCACGTTTCCTGCTGTCTTAGAGACTCTAGAAAGCAAGAGCGTGCTTCTTGTTCTAAAGCAGAGTGTGATCAATGGATGAGAACACTGCTGTGTGTTTCACTTCAGAAATGGAGTTAAATCCCAGGCTCTGTGTCTTCCTACAAGGAAGACTTCGTTTCAGGTAAGGGCAGTCACTTTTCTGCTCAACCAAACTACATTGTTCATGAAGCTCACACGTTTCTTATCTTAACTGACAAGCATTGGATGTTAGAGGACAAGAGCTTTGTATCAGTTTCAGAATCAGATTTGGACTACATATGGTCCGTATGTGTAGGAAACTCCGTTATTTTGTTCTGGACACACTCAGATTTCCTGCTGTATTAGAGAGTCTAGAAAGCAAGATCGTGCTTCTTGCTGTTAATCAGAGTGTGATCCATGGGTGAGAACTATGCTGTGTGTTTCCCTTCAGAAATGGAGTTAAATCCCTGGCTCTGTGTCTTCCTACAAGGAAGACTTCGTTTCAGGTAAGGGCAGTCACTTTTCAGCTCAAAGGAACTACATCGTTGACGGAGCTCACACGTTTCTAATCTTAACGGACAAGCATCGGATGTTAGAGGACCAGTGCTTTGTATCAGTTTAAGAAGCAGAGTTGGACTAGATTTGGTCTGTATGTTTAGGAAACACCGTTCTTTGTTCTCAGCACACTCACGTTTCCTGCTGTCTTAGAGACTCTAGAAAGCAAGAGCATGCTTCTTGCTCTAAAGCAGAGTGTGATCCATGGATGAGAACTATGCTGTGTGTTTCCCTTCAGAAATGGAGTTAAATCCCAGGCTCTGTGTCTTCCTACAAGCAAGACTTCGTTTCAGGTAAGGGCAGTCACTTTTCAGCTCAAACGAACTACATCGTTCACGGAGCTCACACGATTCTCATCTCAACAGACAAGCATTGGATGTTAGAGGACCAGTGCTTTGTATCAGTTTAAGAAGCAGAGGTGGACTAGATATGGTCCGTATGTGTAGGAAACACTGTTCTTTGGTCTCAGCACACTCACGTTTCCTGCTGTCTTAGAGACTCCAGAAAGCAAGAGCATGCTTCTAGCTCTAAAGCAGAGTGTGATCCATGGATGAGAACTATGCTGTGTGTTTCCCTTCAGAAATGGAGTTAAATCCCAGGCTCTGTGTCTTCCTACAAGCAAGACTTCGTTTCAGGTAAGGGCAGTCACTTTTCAGCTCAAACGAACTACATCGTTCACTGAGCTCACACGTTTCTCATATTAACAGACAAGCATTGAATGTTAGAGGACCAGTGCTTTGTATCAGTTTAAGAAGCAGAGTTGGACTAGATATGGTCCGTATGTTTAGGAAACACCGTTCTTTTTTTCTGGGCACTCTCCGATTTCCTGCTGTATTAGAGACTC
Organism: Onychomys leucogaster; assembly: GCA_949786385.1. Classification (NCBI taxonomy): domain Eukaryota; kingdom Metazoa; phylum Chordata; class Mammalia; order Rodentia; family Cricetidae; genus Onychomys; species Onychomys leucogaster. The sequence continues at coordinate 3,480,520 of CATKUP010000033.1, read as the reverse complement.
TAGAAAGCAAGAGCGTGCTTCTTGCTCTAAAGCAGAGTGTGATCAATGGATGAGAACTCTGCTGTGTGTTTCCCTTCAGAAATGGAGTTAAATCCCAGGCTCTGTGTCTTCCTACAGAAAAGACTTCGTTTCAGGTAAGGGCAGTCACTTTTCAGCTCAAAGGATCTACATCGCTCACGGAGCTCACACGTTTCTCATCTTAACAGACAAGCATTGGATGTTAGAGGACCAGTGCTTTGTATCAGTTTCAGAAGCAGTTTTGGACTATATAATGTCTGTATGTGTAGGAAACACCGTTCTTTTTTCTCAGCAAACTCACTTTTCCTGCTGTCTTAGAGACTCTAGAAAACAAGAGTGTGCTTCTTGTTCTAAAGCAGAGTGTGATCAATGGATGAGAACACTGCTGTGTGTTTCACTTCAGAAATGGAGTTCAATCCCATGCTCTGTGTCTTCCTAGAAGCAAGACTTCGTTTCAGGTATTGGCAGTCACTTTTCAGCTCAAACGAACTACATCATTCACGGAGCTCACACGTTTCTCATCTCAACAGACAAGCATTGGATGTTAGAGGACCAGTGCTTTGTATCAGTTTAAGAAGCAGAGTTGGACTAGATATGGTCCGTATGTGTAGGAAACACCGTTCTTTGGTCTCAGCACACTCACCTGTCCTGCTGTCTTAGAGACTCTAGAAAGCAAGAGCATGCTTCTTGCTCTAAAGCAGAGTGTGATCCATGGATGAGAACACTGCTGTGTGTTTCCCTTCAGAAATGGAGTTAAATCCCAGGCTCTGTGTCTTCCTACAAGCAAGACTTCGTTTCAGGTAAGGGCAGTCACTTTTCAGCTCAAACGAACTACATCGTTCACAGAGCTCACACGTTTCTCATCTTAACAGACAAGCATTGAATGTTAGAGGGCCAGTGCTTTGTATCAGTATAAGAAGCAGAGTTGGACTAGATATGGTCCGTATGTTTAGGAAACACCGTTCTTTTTTTCTGGGCACACTCCGATTTCCTGCTGTATTAGAGACTCTAGAAAGCAAGAGCGTGCTTCTTGCTCTAAAGCAGAGTGTGATCAATGGATGAGAACTCTGCTGTGTTTTTCCCTTCAGAAATGGAGTTAAATCCCAGGCTCTGTGTCTTCCTACAAGCAAGACTTCGTTTCAGGTAAGGGCAGTCACTTTTCAGCTCAAAGGATCTACATCGCTCACGGAGCTCACACGTTTCTCATCTTAACAGACAAGCATTGGATGTTAGAGGACCAGTGCTTTGTATCAGTTTCAGAAGCAGTTTTGGACTATATAATGTCTGTATGTGTAGGAAACACCGTTCTTTTTTCTCAGCAAACTCACTTTTCCTGCTGTCTTAGAGACTCTAGAAAACAAGAGTGTGCTTCTTGTTCTAAAGCAGAGTGTGATCAATGGATGAGAACACTGCTGTGTGTTTCACTTCAGAAATGGAGTTCAATCCCATGCTCTGTGTCTTCCTAGAAGCAAGACTTCGTTTCAGGTATTGGCAGTCACTTTTCAGCTCAAACGAACTACATCATTCACGGAGCTCACACGTTTCTCATCTCAACAGACAAGCATTGGATGTTAGAGGACCAGTGCTTTGTATCAGTTTAAGAAGCAGAGTTGGACTAGATATGGTCCGTATGTGTAGGAAACACCGTTCTTTGGTCTCAGCACACTCACCTGTCCTGCTGTCTTAGAGACTCTAGAAAGCAAGAGCATGCTTCTTGCTCTAAAGCAGAGTGTGATCCATGGATGAGAACACTGCTGTGTGTTTCCCTTCAGAAATGGAGTTAAATCCCAGGCTCTGTGTCTTCCTACAAGCAAGACTTCGTTTCAGGTAAGGGCAGTCACTTTTCAGCTCAAACGAACTACATCGTTCACTGAGCTCAAACGTTTCTCATCTTAACAGACAAGCATTGAATGTTAGAGGGCCAGTGCTTTGTATCAGTATAAGAAGCAGAGTTGGACTAGATATGGTCCGTATGTTTAGGAAACACCGTTCTTTTTTTCTGGGCACACTCCGATTTCCTGCTGTATTAGAGACTCTAGAAAGCAAGAGCGTGCTTCTTGCTCTAAAGCAGAGTGTGATCAATGGATGAGAACTCTGCTGTGTTTTTCCCTTCAGAAATGGAGTTAAATCCCAGGCTCTGTGTCTTCCTACAAGCAAGACTTCGTTTCAGGTAAGGGCAGTCACTTTTCTGCTCAACCAAACTACATTGTTCATGAAGCTCACACGTTTCTTATCTTAACTGACAAGCATTGGATGTTAGAGGACAAGAGCTTTGTATCAGTTTCAGAAGCAGATTTGCACTACATATGGTCCGTATGTGTAGGAAACTCCGTTCTTTTGTTCTGGGCACACTCAGATTTCCTGCTGTATTAGAGAGTCTAGAAAGCAAGAGCGTGCTTCTTGCTGTTAAGCAGAGTGTGATCCATGGGTGAGAACTATGCTGTGTGTTTCCCTTCAGAAATGGAGTTAAATCCCTGGCTCTGTGTCTTCCTACAAGCAAGACTTCGTTTCAGGTAAGGGCAGTCACTTTTCAGCTCAAAGGAACTACATCGTTCACGGAGCTCACACGTTTCTAATCTTAACAGACAAGCATCGGATGTTAGAGGACCAGTGCTTTGTATCAGTTTAAGAAGCAGAGTTGGACTAGATATGGTCTGTTTGTGTAGAAAACACCGTTCTTTAGTCTCAGCACACTCACGTTTCCTGCTGTCTTAGAGACTCTAGAAAGCAAGAGCGTGCTTCTCGCTCTAAAGCAGAGTGTGATCCAGGGATGAGAACTATGCTGTGAGTTTCCCTTCAGAAATGGAGTTAAATCCCAGGCTCTGTGTCTTCCTACAAGCAAGACTTCCTTTCAGGTAAGGCCAGTCACTTTTCAGCTCAAACGAACTACATCGTTCACGGAGCTCACACGTTTCTCATCTCTACAGACAAGCATTGGATGTTAGAGGACCAGTGCTTTGTATCAGTTTAAGAAGTAGAGTTGGACTAGATATGGTCCGTATGTGTAGGAACCACCGTTCCTTGGTCTCAGCACACTCACGTTTCCTGCTGTCTTAGAGACTCTAGAAAGCAAGAGCATGCTTCTTGCTCTAAAGCAGAGTGTGATACATGGATGAGAACTATGCTGTGTGTTTCCCTTCAGAAATGGAGTTAAATCCCAGGCTCTGTGTCTTCCTACAGGCAAGACTTCATTTCAGGTAAGGGCAGTCACTTTTCAGCTCAAACGAACTACATCGTTCAAGAAGCTCACACTTTTCTCATCTTAACAGACAAGCATTGGATGTTAGAGGACCAGTGCTTTCTATCAGTTTCAGAAGCAGAGTTGGACTATATAATGTCCGTATGTGTAGGAAACACCGTTCTTTTGTTCTCAGCACACTCACGTTTCCTGCTGTCTTAGAGACTCTAGAAAGCAAGAGCGTGCTTCTTGTTCTAAAGCAGAGTGTGATCAATGGATGAGAACACTGCTGTGTGTTTCACTTCAGAAATGGAGTTAAATCCCAGGCTCTGTGTCTTCCTACAAGGAAGACTTCGTTTCAGGTAAGGGCAGTCACTTTTCTGCTCAACCAAACTACATTGTTCATGAAGCTCACACGTTTCTTATCTTAACTGACAAGCATTGGATGTTAGAGGACAAGAGCTTTGTATCAGTTTCAGAATCAGATTTGGACTACATATGGTCCGTATGTGTAGGAAACTCCGTTATTTTGTTCTGGACACACTCAGATTTCCTGCTGTATTAGAGAGTCTAGAAAGCAAGATCGTGCTTCTTGCTGTTAATCAGAGTGTGATCCATGGGTGAGAACTATGCTGTGTGTTTCCCTTCAGAAATGGAGTTAAATCCCTGGCTCTGTGTCTTCCTACAAGGAAGACTTCGTTTCAGGTAAGGGCAGTCACTTTTCAGCTCAAAGGAACTACATCGTTGACGGAGCTCACACGTTTCTAATCTTAACGGACAAGCATCGGATGTTAGAGGACCAGTGCTTTGTATCAGTTTAAGAAGCAGAGTTGGACTAGATTTGGTCTGTATGTGTAGGAAACACCGTTCTTTGTTCTCAGCACACTCACGTTTCCTGCTGTCTTAGAGACTCTAGAAAGCAAGAGCATGCTTCTTGCTCTAAAGCAGAGTGTGATCCATGGATGAGAACTATGCTGTGTGTTTCCCTTCAGAAATGGAGTTAAATCCCAGGCTCTGTGTCTTCCTACAAGCAAGACTTCGTTTCAGGTAAGGGCAGTCACTTTTCAGCTCAAACAAACTACATCGTTCACGGAGCTCACACGATTCTCATCTCAACAGACAAGCATTGGATGTTAGAGGACCAGTGCTTTGTATCAGTTTAAGAAGCAGAGGTGGACTAGATATGGTCCGTATGTGTAGGAAACACTGTTCTTTGGTCTCAGCACACTCACGTTTCCTGCTGTCTTAGAGACTCCAGAAAGCAAGAGCATGCTTCTAGCTCTAAAGCAGAGTGTGATCCATGGATGAGAACTATGCTGTGTGTTTCCCTTCAGAAATGGAGTTAAATCCCAGGCTCTGTGTCTTCCTACAAGCAAGACTTCGTTTCAGGTAAGGGCAGTCACTTTTCAGCTCAAACGAACTACATCGTTCACTGAGCTCACACGTTTCTCATATTAACAGACAAGCATTGAATGTTAGAGGACCAGTGCTTTGTATCAGTTTAAGAAGCAGAGTTGGACTAGATATGGTCCGTATGTTTAGGAAACACCGTTCTTTTTTTCTGGGCACTCTCCGATTTCCTGCTGTATTAGAGACTCTAGAAAGCAAGAGCGTGCTTCTTGCTCTAAAGCAGAGTGTGATCAATGGATGAGAACTCTGCTGTGTGTTTCCCTTCAGAAATGGAGTTAAATCCCAGGCTCTGTGTCTTCCTACAGAAAAGACTTCGTTTCAGGTAAGGGCAGTCACTTTTCAGCTCAAAGGATCTACATCGCTCACGGAGCTCACACGTTTCTCATCTTAACAGACAAGCATTGGATGTTAGAGGACCAGTGCTTTGTATCAGTTTCAGAAGCAGTTTTGGACTATATAATGTCTGTATGTGTAGGAAACACCGTTCTTTTTTCTCAGCAAACTCACTTTTCCTGCTGTCTTAGAGACTCTAGAAAACAAGAGTGTGCTTCTTGTTCTAAAGCAGAGTGTGATCAATGGATGAGAACACTGCTGTGTGTTTCACTTCAGAAATGGAGTTCAATCCCATGCTCTGTGTCTTCCTAGAAGCAAGACTTCGTTTCAGGTATTGGCAGTCACTTTTCAGCTCAAACGAACTACATCATTCACGGAGCTCACACGTTTCTCATCTCAACAGACAAGCATTGGATGTTAGAGGACCAGTGCTTTGTATCAGTTTAAGAAGCAGAGTTGGACTAGATATGGTCCGTATGTGTAGGAAACACCGTTCTTTGGTCTCAGCACACTCACCTGTCCTGCTGTCTTAGAGACTCTAGAAAGCAAGAGCATGCTTCTTGCTCTAAAGCAGAGTGTGATCCATGGATGAGAACACTGCTGTGTGTTTCCCTTCAGAAATGGAGTTAAATCCCAGGCTCTGTGTCTTCCTACAAGCAAGACTTCGTTTCAGGTAAGGGCAGTCACTTTTCAGCTCAAACGAACTACATCGTTCACAGAGCTCACACGTTTCTCATCTTAACAGACAAGCATTGAATGTTAGAGGGCCAGTGCTTTGTATCAGTATAAGAAGCAGAGTTGGACTAGATATGGTCCGTATGTTTAGGAAACACCGTTCTTTTTTTCTGGGCACACTCCGATTTCCTGCTGTATTAGAGACTCTAGAAAGCAAGAGCGTGCTTCTTGCTCTAAAGCAGAGTGTGATCAATGGATGAGAACTCTGCTGTGTTTTTCCCTTCAGAAATGGAGTTAAATCCCAGGCTCTGTGTCTTCCTACAAGCAAGACTTCGTTTCAGGTAAGGGCAGTCACTTTTCAGCTCAAAGGATCTACATCGCTCACGGAGCTCACACGTTTCTCATCTTAACAGACAAGCATTGGATGTTAGAGGACCAGTGCTTTGTATCAGTTTCAGAAGCAGTTTTGGACTATATAATGTCTGTATGTGTAGGAAACACCGTTCTTTTTTCTCAGCAAACTCACTTTTCCTGCTGTCTTAGAGACTCTAGAAAACAAGAGTGTGCTTCTTGTTCTAAAGCAGAGTGTGATCAATGGATGAGAACACTGCTGTGTGTTTCACTTCAGAAATGGAGTTCAATCCCATGCTCTGTGTCTTCCTAGAAGCAAGACTTCGTTTCAGGTATTGGCAGTCACTTTTCAGCTCAAACGAACTACATCATTCACGGAGCTCACACGTTTCTCATCTCAACAGACAAGCATTGGATGTTAGAGGACCAGTGCTTTGTATCAGTTTAAGAAGCAGAGTTGGACTAGATATGGTCCGTATGTGTAGGAAACACCGTTCTTTGGTCTCAGCACACTCACCTGTCCTGCTGTCTTAGAGACTCTAGAAAGCAAGAGCATGCTTCTTGCTCTAAAGCAGAGTGTGATCCATGGATGAGAACACTGCTGTGTGTTTCCCTTCAGAAATGGAGTTAAATCCCAGGCTCTGTGTCTTCCTACAAGCAAGACTTCGTTTCAGGTAAGGGCAGTCACTTTTCAGCTCAAACGAACTACATCGTTCACTGAGCTCAAACGTTTCTCATCTTAACAGACAAGCATTGAATGTTAGAGGGCCAGTGCTTTGTATCAGTATAAGAAGCAGAGTTGGACTAGATATGGTCCGTATGTTTAGGAAACACCGTTCTTTTTTTCTGGGCACACTCCGATTTCCTGCTGTATTAGAGACTCTAGAAAGCAAGAGCGTGCTTCTTGCTCTAAAGCAGAGTGTGATCAATGGATGAGAACTCTGCTGTGTTTTTCCCTTCAGAAATGGAGTTAAATCCCAGGCTCTGTGTCTTCCTACAAGCAAGACTTCGTTTCAGGTAAGGGCAGTCACTTTTCTGCTCAACCAAACTACATTGTTCATGAAGCTCACACGTTTCTTATCTTAACTGACAAGCATTGGATGTTAGAGGACAAGAGCTTTGTATCAGTTTCAGAAGCAGATTTGCACTACATATGGTCCGTATGTGTAGGAAACTCCGTTCTTTTGTTCTGGGCACACTCAGATTTCCTGCTGTATTAGAGAGTCTAGAAAGCAAGAGCGTGCTTCTTGCTGTTAAGCAGAGTGTGATCCATGGGTGAGAACTATGCTGTGTGTTTCCCTTCAGAAATGGAGTTAAATCCCTGGCTCTGTGTCTTCCTACAAGCAAGACTTCGTTTCAGGTAAGGGCAGTCACTTTTCAGCTCAAAGGAACTACATCGTTCACGGAGCTCACACGTTTCTAATCTTAACAGACAAGCATCGGATGTTAGAGGACCAGTGCTTTGTATCAGTTTAAGAAGCAGAGTTGGACTAGATATGGTCTGTTTGTGTAGAAAACACCGTTCTTTAGTCTCAGCACACTCACGTTTCCTGCTGTCTTAGAGACTCTAGAAAGCAAGAGCGTGCTTCTCGCTCTAAAGCAGAGTGTGATCCAGGGATGAGAACTATGCTGTGAGTTTCCCTTCAGAAATGGAGTTAAATCCCAGGCTCTGTGTCTTCCTACAAGCAAGACTTCCTTTCAGGTAAGGCCAGTCACTTTTCAGCTCAAACGAACTACATCGTTCACGGAGCTCACACGTTTCTCATCTCTACAGACAAGCATTGGATGTTAGAGGACCAGTGCTTTGTATCAGTTTAAGAAGTAGAGTTGGACTAGATATGGTCCGTATGTGTAGGAACCACCGTTCCTTGGTCTCAGCACACTCACGTTTCCTGCTGTCTTAGAGACTCTAGAAAGCAAGAGCATGCTTCTTGCTCTAAAGCAGAGTGTGATACATGGATGAGAACTATGCTGTGTGTTTCCCTTCAGAAATGGAGTTAAATCCCAGGCTCTGTGTCTTCCTACAAGCAAGACTTCCTTTCAGGTAAGGCCAGTCACTTTTCAGCTCAAACGAACTACATCGTTCACTGAGCTCACACGTTTCTCATATTAACAGACAAGCATTGGATGTTAGAGGACCAGTGCTATGTATCAGTTTAAGAAGCAGAGTTGGACTAGATATGGTCCGTATGTGTAGGAAACACCCTTCTTTTGTTCTGGGCACACTCAGATTTCCTGCTGTATTAGAGACTCTAGAAAGCAAGAGCGTGCTTCTTGCTATAAAGCAGAGCGTGATGCATGGATGAGAACTATGCTGTGTGTTTCCCTTCAGAAATGGAGTTAAATCCCAGGCTCTGTGTCTTCCTACAGGCAAGACTTCATTTCAGGTAAGGGCAGTCACTTTTCAGCTCAAACGAACTACATCGTTCAAGAAGCTCACACTTTTCTCATCTTAACAGACAAGCATTGGATGTTAGAGGACCAGTGCTTTGTATCAGTTTCAGAAGCAGAGTTGGACTATATAATGTCCGTATGTGTAGGAAACACCGTTCTTTTGTTCTCAGCACACTCACGTTTCCTGCTGTCTTAGAGACTCTAGAAAGCAAGAGCGTGCTTCTTGTTCTAAAGCAGAGTGTGATCAATGGATGAGAACACTGCTGTGTGTTTCACATCAGAAATGGAGTTAAATCCCAGGCTCTGTGTCTCCTACAAGGAAGACTTCGTTTCAGGTAAGGGCAGTCACTTTTCTGCTCAACCAAACTACAATGTTCATGAAGCTCACACGTTTCTTATCTTAACTGACAAGCATTGGATGTTAGAGGACAAGAGCTTTGTATCAGTTTCAGAAGCAGATTTGGACTACATATGGTCCGTATGTGTAGGAAACTCCGTTCTTTTGTTCTGGGCACACTCAGATTTCCTGCTGTATTAGAGAGTCTAGAAAGCAAGAGCGTGCTTCTTGCTGTTAAGCAGAGTGTGATCCATGGGTGAGAACTATGCTGTGTTTTTCCCTTCAGAAATGGAGTTAAATCCCTGGCTCTGTGTCTTCCTACAAGCAAGACTTCGTTTCAGGTAAGGGCAGTCACTTTTCAGCTCAAACGAACTACATCGTTCACGGAGCTCACACGTTTCTCATCTAAACAGACAAGCATTGGATGTTAGAGGACCAGTGCTTTGTATCAGTTTAAGAAGCAGAGGTGGACTAGATATGGTCCGTATGTGTAGGAAACACTGTTCTTTGGTCTCAGCACACTCACGTTTCCTGCTGTCTTAGAGACTCTAGAAAGCAAGAGCATGCTTCTTGCTCTAAAGCGGAGTGTGATCCATGGATCAGAACTATGCTGTGTGTTTCCCTTCAGAAATGGAGTTAAATCCCAGGCTCTGTGTCTTCCTACAAGCAATACTTCGTTTCAGGTAAGGGCAGTCACTTTTCTGCTCCAACGAACTACATCGTTCACTGAGCTCACACGTTTCTCATCTTAACAGACAAGCATTGAATGTTAGAGGACCAGTGCTTTGTATCAGTTTAAGAAGCAGAGTTGGACTAGATATGGTCCGTATGTTTAGGAAACACCGTTCTTTTTTTCTGGGCACACTCCGATTTCCTGCTGTATTAGAGACTCTAGAAAGCAAGAGCGTGCTTCTTGCTCTAAAGCAGAGTGTGATCAATGGATGAGAACTATGCTGTGTGTTTCCCTTCAGAAATGGAGTTAAATCCCAGGCTCTGTGTCTTCCTACAGGCAAGACTTCATTTCAGATAAGGGCAGTCACTTTTCAGCTCAAACGAACTACATCGTTCAAGAAGCTCACACTTTTCTCATCTTAACATACAAGCATTGGATGTTAGAGGACCAGTGCTTTGTATCAGTTTCAGAAGCAGAGTTGGACTATATAATGTCTGTATGTGTAGGAAACACCGTTCTTTTGTTCTCAGCACTCTCACGTTTCCTGCTGTCTTAGAGACTCTAGAAAGCAAGAGCGTGCTTCTTGTTCTAAAGCAGAGTGTGATCAAGGATGAGAACACTGCTGTGTGTTTCACTTCAGAAATGGAGTTAAATCCCAGGCTCTGTGTCTTCCTACAAGGAAGACTTCGTTTCAGGTAAGGGCAGTCACTTTTCTGCTCAACCAAACTACATTGTTCATGAAGCTCACACGTTTCTTATCTTAACTGACAAGCATTGGATGTTAGAGGACAAGAGCTTTGTATCAGTTTCAGAAGCAGATTTGGACTACATATGGTCCGTATGTGTAGGAAACTCCATTCTTTTGTTCTGGGCACACTCAGATTTCCTGCTGTATTAGAGAGTCTAGAAAGCAAGAGCGTACTTCTTGCTGTTAAGCAGAGTGTGATCCATGGGTGAGAACTATGCTGTGTTTTTCCCTTCAGAAATGGAGTTAAATCCCTGGCTCTGTGTCTTCCTACAAGCAAGACTTCGTTTCAGGTAAGGGCAGTCACTTTTCAGCTCAAACGAACTACATCGTTCACGGAGCTCACACGATTCTCATCTAAACAGACAAGCATTGGATGTTAGAGGACCAGTGCTTTGTATCAGTTTAAGAAGCAGAGGTGGACTAGATATGGTCCGTATGTGTAGGAAACACTGTTCTTTGGTCTCAGCACACTCACGTTTCCTGCTGTCTTAGAGACTCTAGAAAGCAAGAGCATGCTTCTTGCTCTAAAGCGGAGTGTGATCCATGGATCAGAACTATGCTGTGTGTTTCCCTTCAGAAATGGAGTTAAATCCCAGGCTCTGTGTCTTCCTACAAGCAATACTTCGTTTCAGGTAAGGGCAGTCACTTTTCTGCTCCAACGAACTACATCGTTCACTGAGCTCACACGTTTCTCATCTTAACAGACAAGCATTGAATGTTAGAGGACCAGTGCTTTGTATCAGTTTAAGAAGCAGAGTTGGACTAGATATGGTCCGTATGTTTAGGAAACACCGTTCTTTTTTTCTGGGCACACTCCGATTTCCTGCTGTATTAGAGACTCTAGAAAGCAAGAGCGTGCTTCTTGCTCTAAAGCAGAGTGTGATCAATGGATGAGAACTCTGCTGTGTTTTTCCCTTCAGAAATGGAGTTAAATACCAGGCTCTGTGTCTTCCTACAGAAAAGACTTCGTTTCAGGTAAGGGCAGTCACTTTTCAGCTCAAACGAACTACATCGTTCACGGAGCTCACACGTTTCTCATCTTAACACACAAGCATTGGATGTTAGAGGAGCAGTGCTTTGTATCAGTTTAAGAAGCAGAGTTGGACTAGATATGGTCCGTATGTGTAGGAAACACCGTTTTTTGTTCTCAGCACACACACTTTTCCTGGTGTCTTAGAGACTCTAGAAAGCAAGAGCATGCTTCTTGCTCTAAAGCAGAGTGTGATACATGGATGAGAACTATGCTGTGTGTTTCCCTTCAGAAATGGAGTTAAATCCCAGGCTCTGTGTCTTCCTACAAGCAAGACTTCCTTTCAGGTAAGGCCAGTCACTTTTCAGCTCAAACGAACTACATCGTTCACTGAGCTCACACGTTCCTCATATTAACAGACAAGCATTGGATATTAGAGGACCAGTGCTATATATCAGTTTATGAAGCAGAGTTGGACTAGATATGGTCCGTATTTGTAGGAAACACCCTTCTTTTGTTCTGGGCACACTCAGATTTCCTGCTGTATTAGAGACTCTAGAAAGCAAGAGCGTGCTTCTTGCTATAAAGCAGAGCGTGATGCATGGATGAGAACTATGCTGTGTGTTTCCCTTCAGAAATGGAGTTAAATCCCAGGCTCTGTGTCTTCCTACAGGCAAGACTTCATTTCAGATAAGGGCAGTCACTTTTCAGCTCAAACGAACTACATCGTTCAAGAAGCTCACACTTTTCTCATCTTAACATACAAGCATTGGATGTTAGAGGACCAGTGCTTTGTATCAGTTTCAGAAGCAGAGTTGGACTATATAATGTCTGTATGTGTAGGAAACACCGTTCTTTTGTTCTCAGCACTCTCACGTTTCCTGCTGTCTTAGAGACTCTAGAAAGCAAGAGCGTGCTTCTTGTTCTAAAGCAGAGTGTGATCAAGGATGAGAACACTGTTGTGTGTTTCACTTCAGAAATGGAGTTAAATCCCAGGCTCTGTGTCTTCCTACAAGGAAGACTTCGTTTCAGGTAAGGGCAGTCACTTTTCTGCTCAACCAAACTACATTGTTCATGAAGCTCACACGTTTCTTATCTTAACTGACAAGCATTGGATGTTAGAGGACAAGAGCTTTGTATCAGTTTCAGAAGCAGATTTGGACTACATATGGTCCGTATGTGTAGGAAACTCCATTCTTTTGTTCTGGGCACACTCAGATTTCCTGCTGTATTAGAGAGTCTAGAAAGCAAGAGCGTACTTCTTGCTGTTAAGCAGAGTGTGATCCATGGGTGAGAACTATGCTGTGTGTTTCCCTTCAGAAATGGAGTTAAATCCCTGGCTCTGTGTCTTCCTACAAGCAAGACTTCGTTTCAGGTAAGGGCAGTCACTTTTCAGCTCAAAGGAACTACATCGTTCACAGAGCTCACACGTTTCTCATCTGAAGAGACAAGCATTGGATGTTAGAGGACCAGTGCTTTGTGTCACTTTAAGAAGCAGAGTTGGACTAGATATGGTCCGTATGTGTAGGAAACACCGTTTTTTGTTCTCAGCACACAAACTTTTCCTGCTGTCTTAGAGACTCTAGAAACCAAGAGCATGCTTCTTGCTCTAAAACAGAGTGTGATCCATGGATGAGAACTATGCTGTGTATTTCCCTTCAGAAATGGAGTTAAATCCCAGGCGCTGTGTCTTCCTACAAGCAAGACTTCGTTTCAGGTAAGTGCAGTCATTTTTCTGCTCAAAAAAACTACATCGTTCACGAAGCTCTCACGTTTCTCATCTTAACTGACAAGCATTGGATATTAGAGGAACAGTGCATTGTATCAGTTTCAGAAGCAGATTTGGACTACATATGATCCGTATGTGTAGGAAACTCCGTTCTTTTGTTCTGGGCACACTCAGATTTCCTGCTGTATTAGAGACTCTAGAAAGCAAGAGTGTACGTCTTGCTGTTAAGCAGAGTGTGATCGATGGGTGAGAACTATGCTGTGTGTTTCCCTTCAGAAATGGAGTTAAATCCCAGGCTCTAGTCTTCCTACAAGCAAGACTTCATTTCAGGTAAGGGCAGTCACTTTTCAGCTCAAAGGTACTACATCGTTCACGGAGCTCACACGTTTCTAATCTTAACAGACAAGCATTGGATGTTAGAGGACCAGTGCTTTGTACCAGTTTAAGAAGCAGGGTTGGACTAGATATGGTCCGTATGTGTAGGAAACACCGTTCTTTAGTCTCAGCACACTCACGTTTCATGATGTCTTAGAGACTCTAGAAAGCAAGAGCATGCTTCTTGTTCTAAAGCAGAGTGTGATCCATGGATTAGAACTATGCTGTGTGTTTCCATTCAGAAATGGAGTTAAATCCCAGGCTCTGTGTCTTCCTACAAGCAAGACTTCGTTTCATGTAAGGGCAGTCATTTTTCGGCTCAAACGAACTACATCGTTCATGAAGCTCACACGTTTCTCATCTTAACTGACAAGCCTTGGATGTTAGAGGAACAGTGCATTGTATCAGTTTCAGAAGCAGAGTTGGTCTAGATATGGTCTGTATGTGTAGGAAACTCTGTTCATTATCTCAGCACACTCATGTTTCCTGCTGTCTTAGAGACTCTAGAAAGCAAGAGCGTGCTTCTCGCTCTAAACCAGAGTGTGATCCAGGGTTGAGAACTATGCTGTGTGTTTTCCTTCAGAAATGGAGTTAAATCCCAGGCTCTATGTCTTCCTACAAGCAAGACTTCGTTTCAGGTAAGGGCAGTCACTTTTCAGCTCAAACGAACTACATCGTTCACGGAGCTCACACGTTTCTCATCTCAAAAGACAAGCATTGGATGTTAGAGGACCAGTGCATTGTATCAGTTTCAGAAGCAGATATGGACTACATATGGTCCGTATGTGTAGGAAACACCGTTCTTTTGTTCTGGGCACACTCAGATTTCCTGCTGTATTAGAGACTCTAGAAAGCAAGTGCGTGCTTCTTGCTCTAGAGCAGAGTGTGATCCATGGATGAGAACTATGCTGTGTGTTTCCCTTCAGAAATGGAGTTAAATCCCAGGGTCTGTGTCTTCCTACATGCAAGACTTCGTTTCAGGTGAGGGCAGTCACTTTTCAGCTCAAACGAACTACATCGTTCACGAAGCTCACACGTTTCTCATCTGAACAGAAAAGCATTGGATGTTAGAGGACCAGTGCTTTGTATCAGTTTCAGAAGCAGAGATGGACTAGATATGGTCCGTATGCGTAGGAAACAACGTTCTTTGTTCTCAGCAACTCACGTTTCCTGCTGTCTTAGAGACTCTAGAAAGCAAGAGCGTGCTTCTCGCTCTAAAGCAGAGTGTGATCCATGGATGAGAACTATGCTGTGTGTTTCCCTTCAGAAATGGAGTTAAATCCCAGGCTCTGTGTCTTCCTACAAGCAAGACTTCGTTTCAGGTAAAGGCAGTCATTTTTCTGCTCAAAAAAACTACATCGTTCACGAAGCTCTCACGTTTCTCATCTTAACTGACAAGCATTGGATATTAGAGGAACAGTGCATTGTATCAGTTTCAGAAGCAGATTTGGACTACATATGGTCCGTATGTGTAGGAAACACCGTTCTTTGTTCTGGCCACACTCAGATTTCCTGCTGTATTAGAGACTCTTGAAAGTAAGAGCGTGCTTCTTGCTATAAAGCAGAGCGTGATGCATGGATGAGAACTATGCTGTGTGTTTCCCTTCAGAAATGGAGTTAAATCCCAGGCTCTGTGTCTTCCTACAGGCAAGACTTCATTTCAGGTAAGGGCAGTCACTTTTCAGCTCAAACGAACTACATCGTTCAAGAAGCTCACACTATTCTCATCTTAACAGACAAGCATTGGATGTTAGAGGACCAGGGCTTTGTATCAGTTTCAGAAGCAGAGTTGGACTATATAATGTCCGTATGTGTAGGAAACACCGTTCTTTTGTTCTCAGCACACTCACGTTTCCTGCTGTCTTAGAGACTCTAGAAAGCAAGAGCGTGCTTCTTGTTCTAAAGCAGAGTGTGATCAATGGATGAGAACACTGCTGTGTGTTTCACTTCAGATATGGAGTTAAATCCCAGGCTCTGTGTCTTCCTACAAGGAAGACTTCGTTTCAGGTAAGGGCAGTCACTTTTCTGCTCAACCAAACTACATTGTTCATGAAGCTCACACGTTTCTTATCTTAACTGACAAGCATTGGATGTTAGAGGACAAGAGCTTTGTATCAGTTTCAGAAGCAGATTTGGACTACATATGGTCCGTATGTGTAGGAAACTCCGTTCTTTTGTTCTGGGCACACTCAGATTTCCTGCTGTATTAGAGAGTCTAGAAAGCAAGAGCGTGCTTCTTGCTGTTAAGCAGAGTGTGATCCATGGGTGAGAACTATGCTGTGTTTTTCCCTTCAGAAATGGAGTTAAATCCCTGCCTCTGTGTCTTCCTACAAGCAAGACTTCGTTTCAGGTAAGGGCAGTCACTTTTCAGCTCAAACGAACTACATCATTCACGGAGCTCACACGATTCTCATCTAAACAGACAAGCATTGGATGTTAGAGGACCAGTGCTTTGTATCAGTTTAAGAAGCAGAGGTGGACTAGATATGGTCCGTATGTGTAGGAAACACTGTTCTTTGGGCTCAGCACACTCACGTTTCCTGCTGTCTTAGAGACTCTAGAAAGCAAGAGCATGCTTCTTGCTCTAAAGCAGAGTGTGATCCATGGATGAGAACTATGCTGTGTGTTTCCCTTCAGAAATGGAGTTAAATCCCAGGCTCTGTGTCTTCCTACAAGCAAGACTTCGTTTCAGGTAAGGGCAGTCACTTTTCAGCTCAAAGGAACTACATCGTTCACTGAGCTCACACGTTTCTCATCTTAACAGACAAGCATTGAATGTTAGAGGACCAGTGCTTTGTATCAGTTTAAGAAACAGAGTTGGACTAGATATGGTCCGTATGTTTAGGAAACACCGTTCTTTTTTTCTGGGCACACTCCGATTTCCTGCTGTATTAGAGACTCTAGAAAGCAAGAGCGTGCTTCTTGTTCTAAAGCAGAGTGTGATCAATGGATGAGAACACTGCTGTGTGTTCCACTTCAGAAATGGAGTTAAATCCCAGGCTCTGTGTCTTCCTACAAGCAATTCTTCGTTTCAGGTAAGGGCAGTCACTTTTCTGCTCCAACGAACTACATTGTTCATGAAGCTCACACGTTTCTTATGTTAACTGACAAGCATTGGATGTTAGAGGACCAGAGCTTTGTATCAGTTTCAGAAGCAGATTTGGACTACATATGGTCTGTATGTGTAGGAAACTCCGTTCTTTTCTTCTGGGCACACTCCGATTTCCTGCTGTATTAGAGACTCTAGAAAGCAAGAGTGTACGTCTTGCTGTTAAGCAGAGTGTGATCGATGGGTGAGAACTATGCTGTGTGTTTCCCTTCAGAAATGGAGTTAAATCCCAGGCTCTGTGTCTTCCTACAAGCAAGACTTCGTTTCAGGTAAGGGCAGTCACTTTTCAGCTCAAAGGTACTACATCGTTCACGGAGCTCACACGTTTCTCATCTTAACTGACAAGCCTTGGATGTTAGAAGAACAGTGCATTGTATCAGTTTCAGAAGCAGAGTTGGTGTAGATATGGTCTGTATGTGTAGGAAACTCTGTTCTTTTTCTCAGCACACTCATGTTTCCTGCTGTCTTAGAGACTCTAGAAAGCAAGAGCGTGCTTCTCGCTCTAAACCAGAGTGTGATCCAGGGTTGAGAACTATGCTGTGTATTTCCCTTCAGAAATGGAGTTAAATCCCAGGCTCTGTGTCTTCCTACAAGCAAGACTTCGTTTCAGGTAAGGGCAGTCACTTTTCAGCTCAAACGAACTACATCATTCACGGAGCTCACACGTTTCTCATCTCAACAGACAAGCATTGGATGTTAGAGGACCAGTGCTTTGTATCAGTTTAAGAAGCAGAGTTGGACTAGATATGGTCCGTATGTGTAGGAAACACCGTTCTTTGGTCTCAGCACAATCACGTTTCCTGCTGTATTAGAGACCCTAGAAATCAAGAGCGTGCATCTTGTTCTAAAGCAGAGTGTGATCAATGGATGAGAACACTGCTGTGTGTTCCACTTCAGAAATGGAGTTAAATCCCAGGCGCTGTGTCTTCCTACAAGGAAGACTTCGTTTCAGGTAAGGGCAGTCACTTTTCTGCTCCAACGAACTACATTGTTCAAGAAGCTCACACGTTTCTTATCTTAACTGACAAGCATTGGATGTTAGAGGACAAGAGCTTTGTATTAGTTTCAAAAGCAGATTTGGACTAGATATGGTCTGTATGTGTAGGAAACACCGTTCTTTTGTTCTCAGCACACTCACGTTTCCTGCTGTCTTAAAGACTCTAGAAAGCAAGAGCATGCTTGTTGCTCTAAAGCAGAGTGTGATCCATGGATGAGAACTATGCTGTGTGTTTCCCTTCAGAAATGGAGTTAAATCCCAGGCTCTGTGTATTCCAACAAGCAAGACTTTTTTTCAGGTAAGGGCAGTCACTTTTCAGCTCAAACGAACTACATCGTTCACGGAGCTCACATGATTCTCATCTCAACAGACAAGCATTGGATGTTAGAGGACCAGTGCTTTGTATCAGTTTAAGAAGCAGAGTTGGACTAGATATGGTCCGTATGTGTAGGAAACACCGTTATTTTGTTCTCTGCACACTCACATTTCCTGCTGTCTTAGAGACTCTAGAAAGCAAGAGCATGCTTCTTGCTCTAAAGCAGAGTGTGATCCATGGATGAGAAATAAGATGTGTGTTTTCCTTCAGAAATGGAGTTAAGTCCCACGCTCTGTGTCTTCCTACAAGCAAGACTTCGTTTCAGGTAAGGGCAGTCATTTTTCGGCTCAAGCGAACTACATCGTTCACGAAGCTCACACGTTTCTCATCTTAACTGACAAGCATTGGATGTTAGAGGAACGGTGCATTGTATCAGTTTCAGAAGCAGATTTGGACTACATATGGTCCGTATGTGTAGGAAACACCGTTCTTTTGTTCTGGGCACACTCAGATTTCCTGCTGTATTAGAGACTCTAGAAAGCAAGTGCGTGCTTCTTGCTCTAAAGCAGAGTGTGATCCATGGATGAGAACTATGCTGTGTGTTTCCCTTCAGAAATGGAGTTAAATCCCAGTGTCTGTGTCTTCCTACATGCAAGACTTCGTTTCAGGTGAGGGCAGTCACTTTTCAGCTCAAACGAACTACATCGTTCACGAAGCTGACACGTTTCTCATCTGAACAGAAAAGAATTGGATGTTAGAGGACCAGTGCTTTGTATCAGTTTCAGAAGCAGAGATGGACTAGATATGGTCCGTATGTGTAGGAAACAACGTTCTTTGTTCTCAGCAACTCACGTTTCCTGCTGTCTTAGAGACTCTAGAAAGCAAGAGCGTGCTTCTCGCTCTAAAGCAGAGTGTGATCCATGGATGAGAACTATGCTGTGTGATTCCCTTCAGAAATGGAGATAAATCCCAGGCTCTGTGTCTTTCTACAAGCAAGACTTCGTTTCAGGTAAGGGCAGTCATTTTTCTGCTCAAAAAAACTACATCGTTCACGGAGCTCTCACGTTTCTCATCTTAACTGACAAGCATTGGATATTAGAGGAACAGTGCATTGTATCAGTTTCAGAAGCAGATTTGGACTACATATGGTCCGTATGTGTAGGAAACACCGTTCTTTGTTCTGGCCACACTCAGATTTCCTGCTGTATTAGAGACTCTAGAAAGCAAGAGCGTGCTTCTTGCTATAAAGCAGAGCGTGAAGCATGGATGAGAACTATGCTGTGTGTTTCCCTTCAGAAATGGAGTTAAATCCCAGGCTCTGTGTCTTCCTACAGGCAAGACTTCATTTCAGGTAAGGGCAGTCACTTTTCAGCTCAAACGAACTACATCGTTCACGAAGCTCACACGTTTCTCATCTGAACAGAAAAGCATTGGATGTTAGAGGACCAGTGCTTTGTATCAGTTTCAGAAGCAGAGATGGACTAGATATGGTCCGTATGTGTAGGAAACAACGTTCTTTGTTCTCAGCAACTCACGT
This sequence comes from Onychomys leucogaster, assembly GCA_949786385.1. NCBI lineage: Eukaryota > Metazoa > Chordata > Mammalia > Rodentia > Cricetidae > Onychomys > Onychomys leucogaster. The sequence continues at coordinate 3,461,370 of CATKUP010000033.1, read as the reverse complement.
TTCCTGCTGTCTTAGAGACTCTAGAAAGCAAGAGCGTGCTTCTCGCTCTAAAGCAGAGTGTGATCCATGGATGAGAACTATGCTGTGTGTTTCCCTTCAGAAATGGAGTTAAATCCCAGGCTCTGTGTCTTCCTACAAGCAAGACTTCGTTTCAGGTAAAGGCAGTCATTTTTCTGCTCAAAAAAACTACATCGTTCACGAAGCTCTCACGTTTCTCATCTTAACTGACAAGCATTGGATATTAGAGGAACAGTGCATTGTATCAGTTTCAGAAGCAGATTTGGACTACATATGGTCCGTATGTGTAGGAAACACCGTTCTTTGTTCTGGCCACACTCAGATTTCCTGCTGTATTAGAGACTCTTGAAAGTAAGAGCGTGCTTCTTGCTATAAAGCAGAGCGTGATGCATGGATGAGAACTATGCTGTGTGTTTCCCTTCAGAAATGGAGTTAAATCCCAGGCTCTGTGTCTTCCTACAGGCAAGACTTCATTTCAGGTAAGGGCAGTCACTTTTCAGCTCAAACGAACTACATCGTTCAAGAAGCTCACACTATTCTCATCTTAACAGACAAGCATTGGATGTTAGAGGACCAGGGCTTTGTATCAGTTTCAGAAGCAGAGTTGGACTATATAATGTCCGTATGTGTAGGAAACACCGTTCTTTTGTTCTCAGCACACTCACGTTTCCTGCTGTCTTAGAGACTCTAGAAAGCAAGAGCGTGCTTCTTGTTCTAAAGCAGAGTGTGATCAATGGATGAGAACACTGCTGTGTGTTTCACTTCAGAAATGGAGTTAAATCCCAGGCTCTGTGTCTTCCTACAAGGAAGACTTCGTTTCAGGTAAGGGCAGTCACTTTTCTGCTCAACCAAACTACATTGTTCATGAAGCTCACACGTTTCTTATCTTAACTGACAAGCATTGGATGTTAGAGGACAAGAGCTTTGTATCAGTTTCAGAAGCAGATTTGGACTACATATGGTCCGTATGTGTAGGAAACTCCGTTCTTTTGTTCTGGGCACACTCAGATTTCCTGCTGTATTAGAGAGTCTAGAAAGCAAGAGCGTGCTTCTTGCTGTTAAGCAGAGTGTGATCCATGGGTGAGAACTATGCTGTGTTTTTCCCTTCAGAAATGGAGTTAAATCCCTGCCTCTGTGTCTTCCTACAAGCAAGACTTCGTTTCAGGTAAGGGCAGTCACTTTTCAGCTCAAACGAACTACATCGTTCACGGAGCTCACACGATTCTCATCTAAACAGACAAGCATTGGATGTTAGAGGACCAGTGCTTTGTATCAGTTTAAGAAGCAGAGGTGGACTAGATATGGTCCGTATGTGTAGGAAACACTGTTCTTTGGGCTCAGCACACTCACGTTTCCTGCTGTCTTAGAGACTCTAGAAAGCAAGAGCATGCTTCTTGCTCTAAAGCAGAGTGTGATCCATGGATGAGAACTATGCTGTGTGTTTCCCTTCAGAAATGGAGTTAAATCCCAGGCTCTGTGTCTTCCTACAAGCAAGACTTCGTTTCAGGTAAGGGCAGTCACTTTTCAGCTCAAAGGAACTACATCGTTCACTGAGCTCACACGTTTCTCATATTAACAGACAAGCATTGAATGTTAGAGGACCAGTGCTTTGTATCAGTTTAAGAAACAGAGTTGGACTAGATATGGTCCGTATGTTTAGGAAACACCGTTCTTTTTTTCTGGGCACACTCCGATTTCCTGCTGTATTAGAGACTCTAGAAAGCAAGAGCGTGCTTCTTGTTCTAAAGCAGAGTGTGATCAATGGATGAGAACACTGCTGTGTGTTCCACTTCAGAAATGGAGTTAAATCCCAGGCTCTGTGTCTTCCTACAAGCAATTCTTCGTTTCAGGTAAGGGCAGTCACTTTTCTGCTCCAACGAACTACATTGTTCATGAAGCTCACACGTTTCTTATGTTAACTGACAAGCATTGGATGTTAGAGGACCAGAGCTTTGTATCAGTTTCAGAAGCAGATTTGGACTACATATGGTCTGTATGTGTAGGAAACTCCGTTCTTTTCTTCTTGGCACACTCCGATTTCCTGCTGTATTAGAGACTCTAGAAAGCAAGAGTGTACGTCTTGCTGTTAAGCAGAGTGTGATCGATGGGTGAGAACTATGCTGTGTGTTTCCCTTCAGAAATGGAGTTAAATCCCAGGCTCTGTGTCTTCCTACAAGCAAGACTTCGTTTCAGGTAAGGGCAGTCACTTTTCAGCTCAAAGGTACTACATCGTTCACGGAGCTCACACGTTTCTAATCTTAACAGACAAGCATTGGATGTTAGAGGACCAGTGCTTTGTATCAGTTTAAGAAGCAGGGTTGGACTAGATATGGTCCGTATGTGTAGGAAACACCGTTCTTTAGTCTCAGCACACTCACGTTTCATGATGTCTTAGAGACTCTAGAAAGCAAGAGCATGCTTCTTGTTCTAAAGCAGAGTGTGATCCATGGATTAGAACTATGCTGTGTGTTTCCATTCAGAAATGGAGTTAAATCCCAGGCTCTGTGTCTTCATACAAGCAAGACTTCGTTTCATGTAAGGGCAGTCATTTTTCGGCTCAAACGAACTACATCGTTCATGAAGCTCACACGTTTCTCATCTTAACTGACAAGCCTTGGATGTTAGAAGAACAGTGCATTGTATCAGTTTCAGAAGCAGAGTTGGTGTAGATATGGTCTGTATGTGTAGGAAACTCTGTTCTTTTTCTCAGCACACTCATGTTTCCTGCTGTCTTAGAGACTCTAGAAAGCAAGAGCGTGCTTCTCGCTCTAAACCAGAGTGTGATCCAGGGTTGAGAACTATGCTGTGTATTTCCCTTCAGAAATGGAGTTAAATCCCAGGCTCTGTGTCTTCCTACAAGCAAGACTTCGTTTCAGGTAAGGGCAGTCACTTTTCAGCTCAAACGAACTACATCATTCACGGAGCTCACACGTTTCTCATCTCAACAGACAAGCATTGGATGTTAGAGGACCAGTGCTTTGTATCAGTTTAAGAAGCAGAGTTGGACTAGATATGGTCCGTATGTGTAGGAAACACCGTTCTTTGGTCTCAGCACAATCACGTTTCCTGCTGTATTAGAGACCCTAGAAATCAAGAGCGTGCATCTTGTTCTAAAGCAGAGTGTGATCAATGGATGAGAACACTGCTGTGTGTTCCACTTCAGAAATGGAGTTAAATCCCAGGCGCTGTGTCTTCCTACAAGGAAGACTTCGTTTCAGGTAAGGGCAGTCACTTTTCTGCTCCAACGAACTACATTGTTCAAGAAGCTCACACGTTTCTTATCTTAACTGACAAGCATTGGATGTTAGAGGACAAGAGCTTTGTATTAGTTTCAAAAGCAGATTTGGACTAGATATGGTCTGTATGTGTAGGAAACACCGTTCTTTTGTTCTCAGCACACTCACGTTTCCTGCTGTCTTAAAGACTCTAGAAAGCAAGAGCATGCTTGTTGCTCTAAAGCAGAGTGTGATCCATGGATGAGAACTATGCTGTGTGTTTCCCTTCAGAAATGGAGTTAAATCCCAGGCTCTGTGTATTCCAACAAGCAAGACTTTTTTTCAGGTAAGGGCAGTCACTTTTCAGCTCAAACGAACTACATCGTTCACGGAGCTCACATGATTCTCATCTCAACAGACAAGCATTGGATGTTAGAGGACCAGTGCTTTGTATCAGTTTAAGAAGCAGAGTTGGACTAGATATGGTCCGTATGTGTAGGAAACACCGTTATTTTGTTCTCTGCACACTCACATTTCCTGCTGTCTTAGAGACTCTAGAAAGCAAGAGCATGCTTCTTGCTCTAAAGCAGAGTGTGATCCATGGATGAGAAATAAGATGTGTGTTTTCCTTCAGAAATGGAGTTAAGTCCCACGCTCTGTGTCTTCCTACAAGCAAGACTTCGTTTCAGGTAAGGGCAGTCATTTTTCGGCTCAAGCGAACTACATCGTTCACGAAGCTCACACGTTTCTCATCTTAACTGACAAGCATTGGATGTTAGAGGAACGGTGCATTGTATCAGTTTCAGAAGCAGATTTGGACTACATATGGTCCGTATGTGTAGGAAACACCGTTCTTTTGTTCTGGGCACACTCAGATTTCCTGCTGTATTAGAGACTCTAGAAAGCAAGTGCGTGCTTCTTGCTCTAAAGCAGAGTGTGATCCATGGATGAGAACTATGCTGTGTGTTTCCCTTCAGAAATGGAGTTAAATCCCAGTGTCTGTGTCTTCCTACATGCAAGACTTCGTTTCAGGTGAGGGCAGTCACTTTTCAGCTCAAACGAACTACATCGTTCACGAAGCTGACACGTTTCTCATCTGAACAGAAAAGAATTGGATGTTAGAGGACCAGTGCTTTGTATCAGTTTCAGAAGCAGAGATGGACTAGATATGGTCCGTATGTGTAGGAAACAACGTTCTTTGTTCTCAGCAACTCACGTTTCCTGCTGTCTTAGAGACTCTAGAAAGCAAGAGCGTGCTTCTCGCTCTAAAGCAGAGTGTGATCCATGGATGAGAACTATGCTGTGTGATTCCCTTCAGAAATGGAGATAAATCCCAGGCTCTGTGTCTTTCTACAAGCAAGACTTCGTTTCAGGTAAGGGCAGTCATTTTTCTGCTCAAAAAAACTACATCGTTCACGGAGCTCTCACGTTTCTCATCTTAACTGACAAGCATTGGATATTAGAGGAACAGTGCATTGTATCAGTTTCAGAAGCAGATTTGGACTACATATGGTCCGTATGTGTAGGAAACACCGTTCTTTGTTCTGGCCACACTCAGATTTCCTGCTGTATTAGAGACTCTAGAAAGCAAGAGCGTGCTTCTTGCTATAAAGCAGAGCGTGAAGCATGGATGAGAACTATGCTGTGTGTTTCCCTTCAGAAATGGAGTTAAATCCCAGGCTCTGTGTCTTCCTACAGGCAAGACTTCATTTCAGGTAAGGGCAGTCACTTTTCAGCTCAAACGAACTACATCGTTCACTGAGCTCACACGTTTCTCATCTTAACAGACAAGCATTGGATGTTAGAGGAGCAGTGCTTTGTATCAGTTTAAGAAGCAGTGTTGGACTAGATATGGTCCGTATGTGTAGGAAACACCGTTCTTTTGTTCTGGGCACACTCAGATTTCCTGCTGTATTAGAGACTCTAGAAAGCAAGAGCGTGCTTCTTGCTATAAAGCAGAGCGTGATGCATGGATGAGAACTATGCTGTGTGTTTCCCTTCAGAAATGGAGTTAAATCCCAGGCTCTGTGTCTTCCTACAGGCAAGACTTCATTTCAGGTAAGGGCAGTCACTTTTCAGCTCAAACGAACTACATCGTTCAAGAAGCTCACACTATTCTCATCTTAACAGACAAGCATTGGATGTTAGAGGACCAGTGCTTTGTATCAGTTTCAGAAGTAGAGTTGGACTATATAATGTCCGTATGTGTAGGAAACACCGTTCTTTTGTTCTCAGCACACTCACGTTTCCTGCTGTCTTAGAGACTCTAGAAAGCAAGAGCGTGCTTCTTGTTCTAAAGCAGAGTGTGATCAATGGATGAGAACACTGCTGTGTGTTTCACTTCAGAAATGGAGTTAAATCCCAGGCTCTGTGTCTTCCTACAAGGAAGACTTCGTTTCAGGTAAGGGCAGTCACTTTTCTGCTCAACCAAACTACATTGTTCATGAAGCTCACACGTTTCTTATCTTAACTGACAAGCATTGGATGTTAGAGGACAAGAGCTTTGTATCAGTTTCAGAAGCAGATTTGGACTACATATGTTCCGTATGTGTAGGAATCTCCGTTCTTTTGTTCTGGGCACACTCAGATTTCCTGCTGTATTAGAGAGTCTAGAAAGCAAGAGCGTGCTTCTTGCTGTTAAGCAGAGTGTGATCCATGGGTGAGAACTATGCTGTGTTTTTCCCTTCAGAAATGGAGTTAAATCCCTGGCTCTGTGTCTTCCTACAAGCAAGACTTCGTTTCAGGTAAGGGCAGTCACTTTTCAGCTCAAACGAACTACATCGTTCACGGAGCTCACACGATTCTCATCTAAACAGACAAGCATTGGATGTTAGAGGACCAGTGCTTTGTATCAGTTTAAGAAGCAGAGGTGGACTAGATATGGTCCGTATGTGTAGGAAACACTGTTCTTTGGGCTCAGCACACTCACGTTTCCTGCTGTCTTAGAGACTCTAGAAAGCAAGAGCATGCTTCTTGCTCTAAAGCAGAGTGTGATCCATGGATGAGAACTATGCTGTGTGTTTCCCTTCAGAAATGGAGTTAAATCCCAGGCTCTGTGTCTTCCTACAAGCAAGACTTCGTTTCAGGTAAGGGCAGTCACTTTTCAGCTCAAACGAACTACATCGTTCACTGAGCTCACACGTTTCTCATATTAACAGACAAGCATTGAATGTTAGAGGACCAGTGCTTTGTATCAGTTTAAGAAGCAGAGTTGGACTAGATATGGTCCGTATGTTTAGGAAACACCGTTCTTTTTTTCTGGGCACACTCCGATTTCCTGCTGTATTAGAGACTGTAGAAAGCAAGAGCGTGCTTCTTGTTCTAAAGCAGAGTGTGATCAATGGATGAGAACACTGCTGTGTGTTCCACTTCAGAAATGGAGTTAAATCCCAGGCGCTGTGTCTTCCTACAAGCAATTCTTCGTTTCAGGTAAGGGCAGTCACTTTTCTGCTCCAACGAACTACATTGTTCATGAAGCTCACACGTTTCTTATGTTAACTGACAAGCATTGGATGTTAGAGGACCAGAGCTTTGTATCAGTTTCAGAAGCAGATTTGGACTACATATGGTCTGTATGTGTAGGAAACTCCGTTCTTTTGTTCTGGGCACACTCAGATTTCCTGCTGTATTAGAGACTCTAGAAAGCAAGAGTGTACGTCTTGCTGTTAAGCAGAGTGTGATCGATGGGTGAGAACTATGCTGTGTGTTTCCCTTCAGAAATGGAGTTAAATCCCAGGCTCTGTGTCTTCCTACAAGCAAGACTTCGTTTCAGGTAAGGGCAGTCATTTTTCGGCTCAAACGAACTACATCGTTCATGAAGCTCACACGTTTCTCATCTTAACTGACAAGCCTTGGATGTTAGAAGAACAGTGCATTGTATCAGTTTCAGAAGCAGAGTTGGACTAGATATGGTCCGTATGTGTAGGAAACACCGTTATTTTGTTCTCTGCACACTCACATTTCCTGCTGTCTTAGAGACTCTAGAAAGCAAGAGCATGCTTCTTGCTCTAAAGCAGAGTGTGATCCATGGATGAGAAATAAGATGTGTGTTTTCCTTCAGAAATGGAGTTAAGTCCCACGCTCTGTGTCTTCCTACAAGCAAGACTTCGTTTCAGGTAAAGGCAGTCATTTTTCGGCTCAAGCGAACTACATCGTTCACGAAGCTCACACGTTTCTCATCTGAACAGAAAAGAATTGGATGTTAGAGGACCAGTGCTTTGTATCAGTTTCAGAAGCAGAGATGGACTAGATATGGTCCGTATGTGTAGGAAACAACGTTCTTTGTTCTCAGCAACTCACGTTTCCTGCTGTCTTAGAGACTCTAGAAAGCAAGAGCGTGCTTCTCGCTCTAAAGCAGAGTGTGATCCATGGATGAGAACTATGCTGTGTGATTCCCTTCAGAAATGGAGATAAATCCCAGGCTCTGTGTCTTCCTACAAGCAAGACTTCGTTTCAGGTAAGGGCAGTCATTTTTCTGCTCAAAAATCTACATCGTTCACGAAGCTCTCACGTTTCTCATCTTAACTGACAAGCATTGGATATTAGAGGAACAGTGCATTGTATCAGTTTCAGAAGCAGATTTGGACTACATATGGTCCGTATGTGTAGGAAACACCGTTCTTTGTTCTGGCCACACTCAGATTTCCTGCTGTATTAGAGACTCTAGAAAGCAAGAGCGTGCTTCTTGCTATAAAGCAGAGCGTGAAGCATGGATGAGAACTATGCTGTGTGTTTCCCTTCAGAAATGGAGTTAAATCCCAGGCTCTGTGTCTTCCTACAGGCAAGACTTCATTTCAGGTAAGGGCAGTCACTTTTCAGCTCAAACGAACTACATCGTTCACTGAGCTCACACGTTTCTCATCTTAAAAGACAAGCATTGGATGTTAGAGGAGCAGTGCTTTGTATCAGTTTAAGAAGCAGTGTTGGACTAGATATGGTCCGTATGTGTAGGAAACACCGTTCTTTTGTTCTGGGCACACTCAGATTTCCTGCTGTATTAGAGACTCTAGAAAGCAAGAGCGTGCTTCTTGCTATAAAGCAGAGCGTGATGCATGGATGAGAACTATGCTGTGTGTTTCCCTTCAGAAATGGAGTTAAATCCCAGGCTCTGTGTCTTCCTACAGGCAAGACTTCATTTCAGGTAAGGGCAGTCACTTTTCAGCTCAAACGAACTACATCGTTCAAGAAGCTCACACTTTTCTCATCTTAACAGACAAGCATTGGATGTTAGAGGACCAGTGCTTTGTATCAGTTTCAGAAGCAGAGTTGGACTATATAATGTCCGTATGTGTAGGAAACACCGTTCTTTTGTTCTCAGCACACTCACGTTTCCTGCTGTCTTAGAGACTCTAGAAAGCAAGAGCGTGCTTCTTGTTCTAAAGCAGAGTGTGATCAATGGATGAGAACACTGCTGTGTGTTTCACTTCAGAAATGGAGTTAAATCCCAGGCTCTGTGTCTTCCTACAAGGAAGACTTCGTTTCAGGTAAGGGCAGTCACTTTTCTGCTCAACCAAACTACATTGTTCATGAAGCTCACACGTTTCTTATCTTAACTGACAAGCATTGGATGTTAGAGGACAAGAGCTTTGTATTAGTTTCAAAAGCAGATTTGGACTAGATATGGTCTGTATGTGTAGGAAACACCGTTCTTTTGTTCTCAGCACACTCACGTTTCCTGCTGTCTTAAAGACTCTAGAAAGCAAGAGCATGCTTGTTGCTCTAAAGCAGAGTGTGATCCATGGATGAGAACTATGCTGTGTGTTTCCCTTCAGAAATGGAGTTAAATCCCAGGCTCTGTGTATTCCAACAAGCAAGACTTTTTTTCAGGTAAGGGCAGTCACTTTTCAGCTCAAACGAACTACATCGTTCACGGAGCTCACACGATTCTCATCTCAACAGACAAGCATTGGATGTTAGAGGACCAGTGCTTTGTATCAGTTTAAGAAGCAGAGTTGGACTAGATATGGTCCGTATGTGTAGGAAACACCGTTATTTTGTTCTCTGCACACTCACATTTCCTGCTGTCTTAGAGACTCTAGAAAGCAATAGCATGCTTCTTGCTCTAAAGCAGAGTGTGATCCATGGATGAGAAATAAGATGTGTGTTTTCCTTCAGAAATGGAGTTAAGTCCCATGCTCTGTGTCTTCCTACAAGCAAGACTTCGTTTCAGGTAAAGGCAGTCATTTTTCGGCTCAAGCGAACTACATCGTTCACGAAGCTCACACGTTTCTCATCTTAACTGACAAGCATTGGATATTAGAGGAACAGTGCATTGTATCAGTTTCAGAAGCAGATTTGGACTACATATGATCCGTATGTGTAGGAAACTCCGTTCTTTTGTTCTGGGCACACTCAGATTTCCTGCTGTATTAGAGACTCTAGAAAGCAAGAGTGTACGTCTTGCTGTTAAGCAGAGTGTGATCGATGGGTGAGAACTATGCTGTGTGTTTCCCTTCAGAAATGGAGTTAAATCCCAGGCTCTAGTCTTCCTACAAGCAAGACTTCATTTCAGGTAAGGGCAGTCACTTTTCAGCTCAAAGGTACTACATCGTTCACGGAGCTCACACGTTTCTAATCTTAACAGACAAGCATTGGATGTTAGAGGACCAGTGCTTTGTACCAGTTTAAGAAGCAGGGTTGGACTAGATATGGTCCGTATGTGTAGGAAACACCGTTCTTTAGTCTCAGCACACTCACGTTTCATGATGTCTTAGAGACTCTAGAAAGCAAGAGCATGCTTCTTGTTCTAAAGCAGAGTGTGATCCATGGATTAGAACTATGCTGTGTGTTTCCATTCAGAAATGGAGTTAAATCCCAGGCTCTGTGTCTTCCTACAAGCAAGACTTCGTTTCATGTAAGGGCAGTCATTTTTCGGCTCAAACGAACTACATCGTTCATGAAGCTCACACGTTTCTCATCTTAACTGACAAGCCTTGGATGTTAGAGGAACAGTGCATTGTATCAGTTTCAGAAGCAGAGTTGGTCTAGATATGGTCTGTATGTGTAGGAAACTCTGTTCATTATCTCAGCACACTCATGTTTCCTGCTGTCTTAGAGACTCTAGAAAGCAAGAGCGTGCTTCTCGCTCTAAACCAGAGTGTGATCCAGGGTTGAGAACTATGCTGTGTGTTTTCCTTCAGAAATGGAGTTAAATCCCAGGCTCTATGTCTTCCTACAAGCAAGACTTCGTTTCAGGTAAGGGCAGTCACTTTTCAGCTCAAACGAACTACATCGTTCACGGAGCTCACACGTTTCTCATCTCAAAAGACAAGCATTGGATGTTAGAGGACCAGTGCATTGTATCAGTTTCAGAAGCAGATATGGACTACATATGGTCCGTATGTGTAGGAAACACCGTTCTTTTGTTCTGGGCACACTCAGATTTCCTGCTGTATTAGAGACTCTAGAAAGCAAGTGCGTGCTTCTTGCTCTAGAGCAGAGTGTGATCCATGGATGAGAACTATGCTGTGTGTTTCCCTTCAGAAATGGAGTTAAATCCCAGGGTCTGTGTCTTCCTACATGCAAGACTTCGTTTCAGGTGAGGGCAGTCACTTTTCAGCTCAAACGAACTACATCGTTCACGAAGCTCACACGTTTCTCATCTGAACAGAAAAGCATTGGATGTTAGAGGACCAGTGCTTTGTATCAGTTTCAGAAGCAGAGATGGACTAGATATGGTCCGTATGTGTAGGAAACAACGTTCTTTGTTCTCAGCAACTCACGTTTCCTGCTGTCTTAGAGACTCTAGAAAGCAAGAGCGTGCTTCTCGCTCTAAAGCAGAGTGTGATCCATGGATGAGAACTATGCTGTGTGTTTCCCTTCAGAAATGGAGTTAAATCCCAGGCTCTGTGTCTTCCTACAAGCAAGACTTCGTTTCAGGTAAAGGCAGTCATTTTTCTGCTCAAAAAAACTACATCGTTCACGAAGCTCTCACGTTTCTCATCTTAACTGACAAGCATTGGATATTAGAGGAACAGTGCATTGTATCAGTTTCAGAAGCAGATTTGGACTACATATGGTCCGTATGTGTAGGAAACACCGTTCTTTGTTCTGGCCACACTCAGATTTCCTGCTGTATTAGAGACTCTTGAAAGTAAGAGCGTGCTTCTTGCTATAAAGCAGAGCGTGATGCATGGATGAGAACTATGCTGTGTGTTTCCCTTCAGAAATGGAGTTAAATCCCAGGCTCTGTGTCTTCCTACAGGCAAGACTTCATTTCAGGTAAGGGCAGTCACTTTTCAGCTCAAACGAACTACATCGTTCAAGAAGCTCACACTATTCTCATCTTAACAGACAAGCATTGGATGTTAGAGGACCAGGGCTTTTTATCAGTTTCAGAAGCAGAGTTGGACTATATAATGTCCGTATGTGTAGGAAACACCGTTCTTTTGTTCTCAGCACACTCACGTTTCCTGCTGTCTTAGAGACTCTAGAAAGCAAGAGCGTGCTTCTTGTTCTAAAGCAGAGTGTGATCAATGGATGAGAACACTGCTGTGTGTTTCACTTCAGAAATGGAGTTAAATCCCAGGCTCTGTGTCTTCCTACAAGGAAGACTTCGTTTCAGGTAAGGGCAGTCACTTTTCTGCTCAACCAAACTACATTGTTCATGAAGCTCACACGTTTCTTATCTTAACTGACAAGCATTGGATGTTAGAGGACAAGAGCTTTGTATCAGTTTCAGAAGCAGATTTGGACTACATATGGTCCGTATGTGTAGGAAACTCCGTTCTTTTGTTCTGGGCACACTCAGATTTCCTGCTGTATTAGAGAGTCTAGAAAGCAAGAGCGTGCTTCTTGCTGTTAAGCAGAGTGTGATCCATGGGTGAGAACTATGCTGTGTTTTTCCCTTCAGAAATGGAGTTAAATCCCTGCCTCTGTGTCTTCCTACAAGCAAGACTTCGTTTCAGGTAAGGGCAGTCACTTTTCAGCTCAAACGAACTACATCGTTCACGGAGCTCACACGATTCTCATCTAAACAGACAAGCATTGGATGTTAGAGGACCAGTGCTTTGTATCAGTTTAAGAAGCAGAGGTGGACTAGATATGGTCCGTATGTGTAGGAAACACTGTTCTTTGGGCTCAGCACACTCACGTTTCCTGCTGTCTTAGAGACTCTAGAAAGCAAGAGCATGCTTCTTGCTCTAAAGCAGAGTGTGATCCATGGATGAGAACTATGCTGTGTGTTTCCCTTCAGAAATGGAGTTAAATCCCAGGCTCTGTGTCTTCCTACAAGCAAGACTTCGTTTCAGGTAAGGGCAGTTTCTTTTCAGCTCAAAGGAACTACATCGTTCACTGAGCTCACACGTTTCTCATCTTAACAGACAAGCATTGAATGTTAGAGGACCAGTGCTTTGTATCAGTTTAAGAAACAGAGTTGGACTAGATATGGTCCGTATGTTTAGGAAACACCGTTCTTTTTTTCTGGGCACACTCCGATTTCCTGCTGTATTAGAGACTCTAGAAAGCAAGAGCGTGCTTCTTGTTCTAAAGCAGAGTGTGATCAATGGATGAGAACACTGCTGTGTGTTCCACTTCAGAAATGGAGTTAAATCCCAGGCTCTGTGTCTTCCTACAAGCAATTCTTCGTTTCAGGTAAGGGCAGTCACTTTTCTGCTCCAACGAACTACATTGTTCATGAAGCTCACACGTTTCTTATGTTAACTGACAAGCATTGGATGTTAGAGGACCAGAGCTTTGTATCAGTTTCAGAAGCAGATTTGGACTACATATGGTCTGTATGTGTAGGAAACTCCGTTCTTTTCTTCTGGGCACACTCCGATTTCCTGCTGTATTAGAGACTCTAGAAAGCAAGAGTGTACGTCTTGCTGTTAAGCAGAGTGTGATCGATGGGTGAGAACTATGCTGTGTGTTTCCCTTCAGAAATGGAGTTAAATCCCAGGCTCTGTGTCTTCCTACAGGCAAGACTTCGTTTCAGGTAAGGGCAGTCACTTTTCAGCTCAAAGGTACTACATCGTTCACGGAGCTCACACGTTTCTAATCTTAACAGACAAGCATTGGATGTTAGAGGACCAGTGCTTTGTATCAGTTTAAGAAGCAGGGTTGGACTAGATATGGTCCGTATGTGTAGGAAACACCGTTCTTTAGTCTCAGCACACTCACGTTTCATGATGTCTTAGAGACTCTAGAAAGCAAGAGCATGCTTCTTGTTCTAAAGCAGAGTGTGATCCATGGATTAGAACTATGCTGTGTGTTTCCATTCAGAAATGGAGTTAAATCCCAGGCTCTGTGTCTTCATACAAGCAAGACTTCGTTTCATGTAAGGGCAGTCATTTTTCGGCTCAAACGAACTACATCGTTCATGAAGCTCACACGTTTCTCATCTTAACTGACAAGCCTTGGATGTTAGAAGAACAGTGCATTGTATCAGTTTCAGAAGCAGAGTTGGTGTAGATATGGTCTGTATGTGTAGGAAACTCTGTTCTTTTTCTCAGCACACTCATGTTTCCTGCTGTCTTAGAGACTCTAGAAAGCAAGAGCGTGCTTCTCGCTCTAAACCAGAGTGTGATCCAGGGTTGAGAACTATGCTGTGTATTTCCCTTCAGAAATGGAGTTAAATCCCAGGCTCTGTGTCTTCCTACAAGCAAGACTTCGTTTCAGGTAAGGGCAGTCACTTTTCAGCTCAAACGAACTACATCATTCACGGAGCTCACACGTTTCTCATCTCAACAGACAAGCATTGGATGTTAGAGGACCAGTGCTTTGTATCAGTTTAAGAAGCAGAGTTGGACTAGATATGGTCCGTATGTGTAGGAAACACCGTTCTTTGGTCTCAGCACAATCACGTTTCCTGCTGTATTAGAGACCCTAGAAATCAAGAGCGTGCATCTTGTTCTAAAGCAGAGTGTGATCAATGGATGAGAACACTGCTGTGTGTTCCACTTCAGAAATGGAGTTAAATCCCAGGCGCTGTGTCTTCCTACAAGGAAGACTTCGTTTCAGGTAAGGGCAGTCACTTTTCTGCTCCAACGAACTACATTGTTCAAGAAGCTCACACGTTTCTTATCTTAACTGACAAGCATTGGATGTTAGAGGACAAGAGCTTTGTATTAGTTTCAAAAGCAGATTTGGACTAGATATGGTCTGTATGTGTAGGAAACACCGTTCTTTTGTTCTCAGCACACTCACGTTTCCTGCTGTCTTAAAGACTCTAGAAAGCAAGAGCATGCTTGTTGCTCTAAAGCAGAGTGTGATCCATGGATGAGAACTATGCTGTGTGTTTCCCTTCAGAAATGGAGTTAAATCCCAGGCTCTGTGTATTCCAACAAGCAAGACTTTTTTTCAGGTAAGGGCAGTCACTTTTCAGCTCAAACGAACTACATCGTTCACGGAGCTCACATGATTCTCATCTCAACAGACAAGCATTGGATGTTAGAGGACCAGTGCTTTGTATCAGTTTAAGAAGCAGAGTTGGACTAGATATGGTCCGTATGTGTAGGAAACACCGTTATTTTGTTCTCTGCACACTCACATTTCCTGCTGTCTTAGAGACTCTAGAAAGCAAGAGCATGCTTCTTGCTCTAAAGCAGAGTGTGATCCATGGATGAGAAATAAGATGTGTGTTTTCCTTCAGAAATGGAGTTAAGTCCCACGCTCTGTGTCTTCCTACAAGCAAGACTTCGTTTCAGGTAAGGGCAGTCATTTTTCGGCTCAAGCGAACTACATCATTCACGAAGCTCACACGTTTCTCATCTTAACTGACAAGCATTGGATGTTAGAGGAACGGTGCATTGTATCAGTTTCAGAAGCAGATTTGGACTACATATGGTCCGTATGTGTAGGAAACACCGTTCTTTTGTTCTGGGCACACTCAGATTTCCTGCTGTATTAGAGACTCTAGAAAGCAAGTGCGTGCTTCTTGCTCTAAAGCAGAGTGTGATCCATGGATGAGAACTATGCTGTGTGTTTCCCTTCAGAAATGGAGTTAAATCCCAGTGTCTGTGTCTTCCTACATGCAAGACTTCGTTTCAGGTGAGGGCAGTCACTTTTCAGCTCAAACGAACTACATCGTTCACGAAGCTGACACGTTTCTCATCTGAACAGAAAAGAATTGGATGTTAGAGGACCAGTGCTTTGTATCAGTTTCAGAAGCAGAGATGGACTAGATATGGTCCGTATGTGTAGGAAACAACGTTCTTTGTTCTCAGCAACTCACGTTTCCTGCTGTCTTAGAGACTCTAGAAAGCAAGAGCGTGCTTCTCGCTCTAAAGCAGAGTGTGATCCATGGATGAGAACTATGCTGTGTGATTCCCTTCAGAAATGGAGATAAATCCCAGGCTCTGTGTCTTTCTACAAGCAAGACTTCGTTTCAGGTAAGGGCAGTCATTTTTCTGCTCAAAAAAACTACATCGTTCACGGAGCTCTCACGTTTCTCATCTTAACTGACAAGCATTGGATATTAGAGGAACAGTGCATTGTATCAGTTTCAGAAGCAGATTTGGACTACATATGGTCCGTATGTGTAGGAAACACCGTTCTTTGTTCTGGCCACACTCAGATTTCCTGCTGTATTAGAGACTCTAGAAAGCAAGAGCGTGCTTCTTGCTATAAAGCAGAGCGTGAAGCATGGATGAGAACTATGCTGTGTGTTTCCCTTCAGAAATGGAGTTAAATCCCAGGCTCTGTGTCTTCCTACAGGCAAGACTTCATTTCAGGTAAGGGCAGTCACTTTTCAGCTCAAACGAACTACATCGTTCACTGAGCTCACACGTTTCTCATCTTAACAGACAAGCATTGGATGTTAGAGGAGCAGTGCTTTGTATCAGTTTAAGAAGCAGTGTTGGACTAGATATGGTCCGTATGTGTAGGAAACACCGTTCTTTTGTTCTGGGCACACTCAGATTTCCTGCTGTATTAGAGACTCTAGAAAGCAAGAGCGTGCTTCTTGCTATAAAGCAGAGCGTGATGCATGGATGAGAACTATGCTGTGTGTTTCCCTTCAGAAATGGAGTTAAATCCCAGGCTCTGTGTCTTCCTACAGGCAAGACTTCATTTCAGGTAAGGGCAGTCACTTTTCAGCTCAAACGAACTACATCGTTCAAGAAGCTCACACTATTCTCATCTTAACAGACAAGCATTGGATGTTAGAGGACCAGTGCTTTGTATCAGTTTCAGAAGTAGAGTTGGACTATATAATGTCCGTATGTGTAGGAAACACCGTTCTTTTGTTCTCAGCACACTCACGTTTCCTGCTGTCTTAGAGACTCTAGAAAGCAAGAGCGTGCTTCTTGTTCTAAAGCAGAGTGTGATCAATGGATGAGAACACTGCTGTGTGTTTCACTTCAGAAATGGAGTTAAATCCCAGGCTCTGTGTCTTCCTACAAGGAAGACTTCGTTTCAGGTAAGGGCAGTCACTTTTCTGCTCAACCAAACTACATTGTTCATGAAGCTCACACGTTTCTTATCTTAACTGACAAGCATTGGATGTTAGAGGACAAGAGCTTTGTATCAGTTTCAGAAGCAGATTTGGACTACATATGTTCCGTATGTGTAGGAATCTCCGTTCTTTTGTTCTGGGCACACTCAGATTTCCTGCTGTATTAGAGAGTCTAGAAAGCAAGAGCGTGCTTCTTGCTGTTAAGCAGAGTGTGATCCATGGGTGAGAACTATGCTGTGTTTTTCCCTTCAGAAATGGAGTTAAATCCCTGGCTCTGTGTCTTCCTACAAGCAAGACTTCGTTTCAGGTAAGGGCAGTCACTTTTCAGCTCAAACGAACTACATCGTTCACGGAGCTCACACGATTCTCATCTAAACAGACAAGCATTGGATGTTAGAGGACCAGTGCTTTGTATCAGTTTAAGAAGCAGAGGTGGACTAGATATGGTCCGTATGTGTAGGAAACACTGTTCTTTGGGCTCAGCACACTCACGTTTCCTGCTGTCTTAGAGACTCTAGAAAGCAAGAGCATGCTTCTTGCTCTAAAGCAGAGTGTGATCCATGGATGAGAACTATGCTGTGTGTTTCCCTTCAGAAATGGAGTTAAATCCCAGGCTCTGTGTCTTCCTACAAGCAAGACTTCGTTTCAGGTAAGGGCAGTCACTTTTCAGCTCAAACGAACTACATCGTTCACTGAGCTCACACGTTTCTCATATTAACAGACAAGCATTGAATGTTAGAGGACCAGTGCTTTGTATCAGTTTAAGAAGCAGAGTTGGACTAGATATGGTCCGTATGTTTAGGAAACACCGTTCTTTTTTTCTGGGCACACTCCGATTTCCTGCTGTATTAGAGACTGTAGAAAGCAAGAGCGTGCTTCTTGTTCTAAAGCAGAGTGTGATCAATGGATGAGAACACTGCTGTGTGTTCCACTTCAGAAATGGAGTTAAATCCCAGGCGCTGTGTCTTCCTACAAGCAATTCTTCGTTTCAGGTAAGGGCAGTCACTTTTCTGCTCCAACGAACTACATTGTTCATGAAGCTCACACGTTTCTTATGTTAACTGACAAGCATTGGATGTTAGAGGACCAGAGCTTTGTATCAGTTTCAGAAGCAGATTTGGACTACATATGGTCTGTATGTGTAGGAAACTCCGTTCTTTTGTTCTGGGCACACTCAGATTTCCTGCTGTATTAGAGACTCTAGAAAGCAAGAGTGTACGTCTTGCTGTTAAGCAGAGTGTGATCGATGGGTGAGAACTATGCTGTGTGTTTCCCTTCAGAAATGGAGTTAAATCCCAGGCTCTGTGTCTTCCTACAAGCAAGACTTCGTTTCAGGTAAGGGCAGTCATTTTTCGGCTCAAACGAACTACATCGTTCATGAAGCTCACACGTTTCTCATCTTAACTGACAAGCCTTGGATGTTAGAAGAACAGTGCATTGTATCAGTTTCAGAAGCAGAGTTGGACTAGATATGGTCCGTATGTGTAGGAAACACCGTTATTTTGTTCTCTGCACACTCACATTTCCTGCTGTCTTAGAGACTCTAGAAAGCAAGAGCATGCTTCTTGCTCTAAAGCAGAGTGTGATCCATGGATGAGAAATAAGATGTGTGTTTTCCTTCAGAAATGGAGTTAAGTCCCACGCTCTGTGTCTTCCTACAAGCAAGACTTCGTTTCAGGTAAAGGCAGTCATTTTTCGGCTCAAGCGAACTACATCGTTCACGAAGCTCACACGTTTCTCATCTGAACAGAAAAGAATTGGATGTTAGAGGACCAGTGCTTTGTATCAGTTTCAGAAGCAGAGATGGACTAGATATGGTCCGTATGTGTAGGAAACAACGTTCTTTGTTCTCAGCAACTCACGTTTCCTGCTGTCTTAGAGACTCTAGAAAGCAAGAGCGTGCTTCTCGCTCTAAAGCAGAGTGTGATCCATGGATGAGAACTATGCTGTGTGATTCCCTTCAGAAATGGAGATAAATCCCAGGCTCTGTGTCTTCCTACAAGCAAGACTTCGTTTCAGGTAAGGGCAGTCATTTTTCTGCTCAAAAATCTACATCGTTCACGAAGCTCTCACGTTTCTCATCTTAACTGACAAGCATTGGATATTAGAGGAACAGTGCATTGTATCAGTTTCAGAAGCAGATTTGGACTACATATGGTCCGTATGTGTAGGAAACACCGTTCTTTGTTCTGGCCACACTCAGATTTCCTGCTGTATTAGAGACTCTAGAAAGCAAGAGCGTGCTTCTTGCTATAAAGCAGAGCGTGAAGCATGGATGAGAACTATGCTGTGTGTTTCCCTTCAGAAATGGAGTTAAATCCCAGGCTCTGTGTCTTCCTACAGGCAAGACTTCATTTCAGGTAAGGGCAGTCACTTTTCAGCTCAAACGAACTACATCGTTCACTGAGCTCACACGTTTCTCATCTTAAAAGACAAGCATTGGATGTTAGAGGAGCAGTGCTTTGTATCAGTTTAAGAAGCAGTGTTGGACTAGATATGGTCCGTATGTGTAGGAAACACCGTTCTTTTGTTCTGGGCACACTCAGATTTCCTGCTGTATTAGAGACTCTAGAAAGCAAGAGCGTGCTTCTTGCTATAAAGCAGAGCGTGATGCATGGATGAGAACTATGCTGTGTGTTTCCCTTCAGAAATGGAGTTAAATCCCAGGCTCTGTGTCTTCCTACAGGCAAGACTTCATTTCAGGTAAGGGCAGTCACTTTTCAGCTCAAACGAACTACATCGTTCAAGAAGCTCACACTTTTCTCATCTTAACAGACAAGCATTGGATGTTAGAGGACCAGTGCTTTGTATCAGTTTCAGAAGCAGAGTTGGACTATATAATGTCCGTATGTGTAGGAAACACCGTTCTTTTGTTCTCAGCACACTCACGTTTCCTGCTGTCTTAGAGACTCTAGAAAGCAAGAGCGTGCTTCTTGTTCTAAAGCAGAGTGTGATCAATGGATGAGAACACTGCTGTGTGTTTCACTTCAGAAATGGAGTTAAATCCCAGGCTCTGTGTCTTCCTACAAGGAAGACTTCGTTTCAGGTAAGGGCAGTCACTTTTCTGCTCAACCAAACTACATTGTTCATGAAGCTCACACGTTTCTTATCTTAACTGACAAGCATTGGATGTTAGAGGACAAGAGCTTTGTATTAGTTTCAAAAGCAGATTTGGACTAGATATGGTCTGTATGTGTAGGAAACACCATTCTTTTGTTCTCAGCACACTCACGTTTCCTGCTGTCTTAAAGACTCTAGAAAGCAAGAGCATGCTTGTTGCTCTAAAGCAGAGTGTGATCCATGGATGAGAACTATGCTGTGTGTTTCCCTTCAGAAATGGAGTTAAATCCCAGGCTCTGTGTATTCCAACAAGCAAGACTTTTTTTCAGGTAAGGGCAGTCACTTTTCAGCTCAAACGAACTACATCGTTCACGGAGCTCACACGATTCTCATCTCAACAGACAAGCATTGGATGTTAGAGGACCAGTGCTTTGTATCAGTTTAAGAAGCAGAGTTGGACTAGATATGGTCCGTATGTGTAGGAAACACCGTTATTTTGTTCTCTGCACACTCACATTTCCTGCTGTCTTAGAGACTCTAGAAAGCAATAGCATGCTTCTTGCTCTAAAGCAGAGTGTGATCCATGGATGAGAAATAAGATGTGTGTTTTCCTTCAGAAATGGAGTTAAGTCCCATGCTCTGTGTCTTCCTACAAGCAAGACTTCGTTTCAGGTAAAGGCAGTCATTTTTCGGCTCAAGCGAACTACATCGTTCACGAAGCTCACACGTTTCTCATCTTAACTGACAAGCATTGGATGTTAGAGGAACAGTGCATTGTATCAGTTTCAGAAGCAGATTTGGACTACATATGGTCCGTATGTGTAGGAAACACCGTTCTTTTGTTCTGGGCACACTCAGATTTCCTGCTGTATTAGAGACTCTAGAAAGCAAGTGCGTGCTTCTTGCTCTAAAGCAGAGTGTGATCCATGGATGAGAACTATGCTTTGTGTTTCCCTTCAGAAATGGAGTTAAATCCCAGTGTCTGTGTCTTCCTACATGCAAGACTTCGTTTCAGGTGAGGGCAGTCACTTTTCAGCTCAAACGAACTACATCGTTCACGAAGCTGACACGTTTCTCATCTGAACAGAAAAGAATTGGATGTTAGAGGACCAGTGCTTTGTATCAGTTTCAGAAGCAGAGATGGACTAGATATGGTCCGTATGTGTAGGAAACAACGTTCTTTGTTCTCAGCAACTCACGTTTCCTGCTGTCTTAGAGACTCTAGAAAGCAAGAGCGTGCTTCTCGCTCTAAAGCAGAGTGTGATCCATGGATGAGAACTATGCTGTGTGATTCCCTTCAGAAATGGAGATAAATCCCAGGCTCTGTGTCTTCCTACAAGCAAGACTTCGTTTCAGGTAAGGGCAGTCATTTTTCTGCTCAAAAAAACTACATCGTTCACGGAGCTCTCACGTTTCTCATCTTAACTGACAAGCATTGGATATTAGAGGAACAGTGCATTGTATCAGTTTCAGAAGCAGATTTGGACTACATATGGTCCGTATGTGTAGGAAACACCGTTCTTTGTTCTGGCCACACTCAGATTTCCTGCTGTATTAGAGACTCTAGAAAGCAAGAGCGTGCTTCTTGCTATAAAGCAGAGCGTGAAGCATGGATGAGAACTATGCTGTGTGTTTCCCTTCAGAAATGGAGTTAAATCCCAGGCTCTGTGTCTTCCTACAGGCAAGACTGCATTTCAGGTAAGGGCAGTCACTTTTCAGCTCAAACGAACTACATCGTTCACTGAGCTCACACGTTTCTCATCTTAACAGACAAGCATTGGATGTTAGAGGAGCAGTGCTTTGTATCAGTTTAAGAAGCAGTGTTGGACTAGATATGGTCCGTATGTGTAGGAAACACCGTTCTTTTGTTCTGGGCACACTCAGATTTCCTGCTGTATTAGAGACTCTAGAAAGCAAGAGCGTGCTTCTTGCTATAAAGCAGAGCGTGATGCATGGATGAGAACTATGCTGTGTGTTTCCCTTCAGAAATGGAGTTAAATCCCAGGCTCTGTGTCTTCCTACAGGCAAGACTTCATTTCAGGTAAGGGCAGTCACTTTTCAGCTCAAACGAACTACATCGTTCAAGAAGCTCACACTTTTCTCATCTTAACAGACAAGCATTGGATGTTAGAGGACCAGTGCTTTGTATCAGTTTCAGAAGCAGAGTTGGACTATATAATGTCCGTATGTGTAGGAAACACCGTTCTTTTGTTCTCAGCACACTCACGTTTCCTGCTGTCTTAGAGACTCTAGAAAGCAAGAGCGTGCTTCTTGCTCTAAAGCAGAGTGTGATCCATGGATGAGAACTATGCTGTGTGTTTCCCTTCAGAAATGGAGTTAAATCCCAGGCTCTGTGTCTTCCTACAAGCAAGACTTCGTTTCAGGTAAGGGCAATCACTTTTCAGCTCAAACGAACTACATCGTTCACTGAGCTCACACGTTTCTCATATTAACAGACAAGCATTGAATGTTAGAGGACCAGTGCTTTGTATCAGTTTAAGAAGCAGAGTTGGACTAGATATGGTCCGTATGTTTAGGAAACACCGTTCTTTTTTTCTGGGCACACTCCGATTTCCTGCTGTATTAGAGACTGTAGAAAGCAAGAGCGTGCTTCTTGTTCTAAAGCAGAGTGTGATCAATGGATGAGAACACTGCTGTGTGTTCCACTTCAGAAATGGAGTTAAATCCCAGGCGCTGTGTCTTCCTACAAGCAATTCTTCGTTTCAGGTAAGGGCAGTCACTTTTCTGCTCCAACGAACTACATTGTTCATGAAGCTCACACGTTTCTTATGTTAACTGACAAGCATTGGATGTTAGAGGACCAGAGCTTTGTATCAGTTTCAGAAGCAGATTTGGACTACATATGGTCTGTATGTGTAGGAAACTCCGTTCTTTTGTTCTGGGCACACTCAGATTTCCTGCTGTATTAGAGACTCTAGAAAGCAAGAGTGTACGTCTTGCTGTTAAGCAGAGTGTGATCGATGGGTGAGAACTATGCTGTGTGTTTCCCTTCAGAAATGGAGTTAAATCCCAGGCTCTGTGTCTTCCTACAAGCAAGACTTCGTTTCAGGTAAGGGCAGTCATTTTTCGGCTCAAACGAACTACATCGTTCATGAAGCTCACACGTTTCTCATCTTAACTGACAAGCCTTGGATGTTAGAAGAACAGTGCATTGTATCAGTTTCAGAAGCAGAGTTGGACTAGATATGGTCCGTATGTGTAGGAAACACCGTTATTTTGTTCTCTGCACACTCACATTTCCTGCTGTCTTAGAGACTCTAGAAAGCAAGAGCATGCTTCTTGCTCTAAAGCAGAGTGTGATCCATGGATGAGAAATAAGATGTGTGTTTTCCTTCAGAAATGGAGTTAAGTCCCACGCTCTGTGTCTTCCTACAAGCAAGACTTCGTTTCAGATAAAGGCAGTCATTTTTCGGCTCAAGCGAACTACATCGTTCACGAAGCTCACACGTTTCTCATCTGAACAGAAAAGAATTGGATGTTAGAGGACCAGTGCTTTGTATCAGTTTCAGAAGCAGAGATGGACTAGATATGGTCCGTATGTGTAGGAAACAACGTTCTTTGTTCTCAGCAACTCACGTTTCCTGCTGTCTTAGAGACTCTAGAAAGCAAGAGCGTGCTTCTCGCTCTAAAGCAGAGTGTGATCCATGGATGAGAACTATGCTGTGTGATTCCCTTCAGAAATGGAGATAAATCCCAGGCTCTGTGTCTTCCTACAAGCAAGACTTCGTTTCAGGTAAGGGCAGTCATTTTTCTGCTCAAAAATCTACATCGTTCACGAAGCTCTCACGTTTCTCATCTTAACTGACAAGCATTGGATATTAGAGGAACAGTGCATTGTATCAGTTTCAGAAGCAGATTTGGACTACATATGGTCCGTATGTGTAGGAAACACCGTTCTTTGTTCTGGCCACACTCAGATTTCCTGCTGTATTAGAGACTCTAGAAAGCAAGAGCGTGCTTCTTGCTATAAAGCAGAGCGTGAAGCATGGATGAGAACTATGCTGTGTGTTTCCCTTCAGAAATGGAGTTAAATCCCAGGCTCTGTGTCTTCCTACAGGCAAGACTTCATTTCAGGTAAGGGCAGTCACTTTTCAGCTCAAACGAACTACATCGTTCACTGAGCTCACACGTTTCTCATCTTAAAAGACAAGCATTGGATGTTAGAGGAGCAGTGCTTTGTATCAGTTTAAGAAGCAGTGTTGGACTAGATATGGTCCGTATGTGTAGGAAACACCGTTCTTTTGTTCTGGGCACACTCAGATTTCCTGCTGTATTAGAGACTCTAGAAAGCAAGAGCGTGCTTCTTGCTATAAAGCAGAGCGTGATGCATGGATGAGAACTATGCTGTGTGTTTCCCTTCAGAAATGGAGTTAAATCCCAGGCTCTGTGTCTTCCTACAGGCAAGACTTCATTTCAGGTAAGGGCAGTCACTTTTCAGCTCAAACGAACTACATCGTTCAAGAAGCTCACACTTTTCTCATCTTAACAGACAAGCATTGGATGTTAGAGGACCAGTGCTTTGTATCAGTTTCAGAAGCAGAGTTGGACTATATAATGTCCGTATGTGTAGGAAACACCGTTCTTTTGTTCTCAGCACACTCACGTTTCCTGCTGTCTTAGAGACTCTAGAAAGCAAGAGCGTGCTTCTTGTTCTAAAGCAGAGTGTGATCAATGGATGAGAACACTGCTGTGTGTTTCACTTCAGAAATGGAGTTAAATCCCAGGCTCTGTGTCTTCCTACAAGGAAGACTTCGTTTCAGGTAAGGGCAGTCACTTTTCTGCTCAACCAAACTACATTGTTCATGAAGCTCACACGTTTCTTATCTTAACTGACAAGCATTGGATGTTAGAGGACAAGAGCTTTGTATTAGTTTCAAAAGCAGATTTGGACTAGATATGGTCTGTATGTGTAGGAAACACCGTTCTTTTGTTCTCAGCACACTCACGTTTCCTGCTGTCTTAAAGACTCTAGAAAGCAAGAGCATGCTTGTTGCTCTAAAGCAGAGTGTGATCCATGGATGAGAACTATGCTGTGTGTTTCCCTTCAGAAATGGAGTTAAATCCCAGGCTCTGTGTATTCCAACAAGCAAGACTTTTTTTCAGGTAAGGGCAGTCACTTTTCAGCTCAAACGAACTACATCGTTCACGGAGCTCACACGATTCTCATCTCAACAGACAAGCATTGGATGTTAGAGGACCAGTGCTTTGTATCAGTTTAAGAAGCAGAGTTGGACTAGATATGGTCCGTATGTGTAGGAAACACCGTTATTTTGTTCTCTGCACACTCACATTTCCTGCTGTCTTAGAGACTCTAGAAAGCAATAGCATGCTTCTTGCTCTAAAGCAGAGTGTGATCCATGGATGAGAAATAAGATGTGTGTTTTCCTTCAGAAATGGAGTTAAGTCCCATGCTCTGTGTCTTCCTACAAGCAAGACTTCGTTTCAGGTAAAGGCAGTCATTTTTCGGCTCAAGCGAACTACATCGTTCACGAAGCTCACACGTTTCTCATCTTAACTGACAAGCATTGGATGTTAGAGGAACAGTGCATTGTATCAGTTTCAGAAGCAGATTTGGACTACATATGGTCCGTATGTGTAGGAAACACCGTTCTTTTGTTCTGGGCACACTCAGATTTCCTGCTGTATTAGAGACTCTAGAAAGCAAGTGCGTGCTTCTTGCTCTAAAGCAGAGTGTGATCCATGGATGAGAACTATGCTTTGTGTTTCCCTTCAGAAATGGAGTTAAATCCCAGTGTCTGTGTCTTCCTACATGCAAGACTTCGTTTCAGGTGAGGGCAGTCACTTTTCAGCTCAAACGAACTACATCGTTCACGAAGCTGACACGTTTCTCATCTGAACAGAAAAGAATTGGATGTTAGAGGACCAGTGCTTTGTATCAGTGTCAGAAGCAGAGATGGACTAGATATGGTCCGTATGTGTAGGAAACAACGTTCTTTGTTCTCAGCAACTCACGTTTCCTGCTGTCTTAGAGACTCTAGAAAGCAAGAGCGTGCTTCTCGCTCTAAAGCAGAGTGTGATCCATGGATGAGAACTATGCTGTGTGATTCCCTTCAGAAATGGAGATAAATCCCAGGCTCTGTGTCTTCCTACAAGCAAGACTTCGTTTCAGGTAAGGGCAGTCATTTTTCTGCTCAAAAAAACTACATCGTTCACGGAGCTCTCACGTTTCTCATCTTAACTGACAAGCATTGGATATTAGAGGAACAGTGCATTGTATCAGTTTCAGAAGCAGATTTGGACTACATATGGTCCGTATGTGTAGGAAACACCGTTCTTTGTTCTGGCCACACTCAGATTTCCTGCTGTATTAGAGACTCTAGAAAGCAAGAGCGTGCTTCTTGCTATAAAGCAGAGCGTGAAGCATGGATGAGAACTATGCTGTGTGTTTCCCTTCAGAAATGGAGTTAAATCCCAGGCTCTGTGTCTTCCTACAGGCAAGACTGCATTTCAGGTAAGGGCAGTCACTTTTCAGCTCAAACGAACTACATCGTTCACTGAGCTCACACGTTTCTCATCTTAACAGACAAGCATTGGATGTTAGAGGAGCAGTGCTTTGTATCAGTTTAAGAAGCAGTGTTGGACTAGATATGGTCCGTATGTGTAGGAAACACCGTTCTTTTGTTCTGGGCACACTCAGATTTCCTGCTGTATTAGAGACTCTAGAAAGCAAGAGCGTGCTTCTTGCTATAAAGCAGAGCGTGATGCATGGATGAGAACTATGCTGTGTGTTTCCCTTCAGAAATGGAGTTAAATCCCAGGCTCTGTGTCTTCCTACAGGCAAGACTTCATTTCAGGTAAGGGCAGTCACTTTTCAGCTCAAACGAACTACATCGTTCAAGAAGCTCACACTTTTCTCATCTTAACAGACAAGCATTGGATGTTAGAGGACCAGTGCTTTGTATCAGTTTCAGAAGCAGAGTTGGACTATATAATGTCCGTATGTGTAGGAAACACCGTTCTTTTGTTCTCAGCACACTCACGTTTCCTGCTGTCTTAGAGACTCTAGAAAGCAAGAGCGTGCTTCTTGTTCTAAAGCAGAGTGTGATCAATGGATGAGAACACTGCTGTGTGTTTCACTTCAGAAATGGAGTTAAATCCCAGGCTCTGTGTCTTCCTACAAGGAAGACTTCGTTTCAGGTAAGGGCAGTCACTTTTCTGCTCAACCAAACTACATTGTTCATGAAGCTCACACGTTTCTTATCTTAACTGACAAGCATTGGATGTTAGAGGACAAGAGCTTTGCATCAGTTTCAGAAGCAGATTTGGACTACATATGGTCCGTATGTGTAGGAAACTCCGTTCTTTTGTTCTGGGCACACTCAGATTTCCTGCTGTATTAGAGAGTCTAGAAAGCAAGAGCGTGCTTCTTGCTGTTAAGCAGAGTGTGATCCATGGGTGAGAACTATGCTGTGTTTTTCCCTTCAGAAATGGAGTTAAATCCCTGGCTCTGTGTCTTCCTACAAGCAAGACTTCGTTTCAGGTAAGGGCAGTCACTTATCAGCTCAAACGAACTACATCGTTCACGGAGCTCACACGATTCTCATCTAAACAGACAAGCATTGGATGTTAGAGGACCAGTGCTTTGTATCAGTTTAAGAAGCAGAGGTGGACTAGATTGGTCCGTATGTGTAGGAAACACTGTTCTTTGGTCTCAGCACACTCACGTTTCCTGCTGTCTTAGAGACTCTAGAAAGCAAGAGCATGCTTCTTGCTCTAAAGCAGAGTGTGATCCATGGATGAGAACTATGCTGTGTGTTTCCCTTCAGAAATGGAGTTAAATCCCAGGCTCTGTGTCTTCCTAAAAGCAAGACTTCGTTTCAGGTAATGGCAGTCACTTTTCAGCTCAAACGAACTACATCGTTCACTGAGCTCACACGTCTCTCATCTTAACAGACAAGCATTGAATGTTAGAGGACCAGTGCTTTGTATCAGTTTAAGAAGCAGAGTTGGACTAGATATGGTCCGTATGTTTAGGAAACACCGTTCTTTTTTTCTGGGCACACTCCGATTTCCTGCTGTATTAGAGACTCTAGAAAGCAAGAGCGTGCTTCTTGCTCTAAAGCAGAGTGTGATCAATGGATGAGAACTCTGCTGTGTTTTTCCCTTCAGAAATGGAGTTAAATACCAGGCTCTGTGTCTTCCTACAGAAAAGACTTCGTTTCAGGTAAGGGCAGTCACTTTTCAGCTCAAACGAACTACATCGTTCACGGAGCTCACACGTTTCTCATCTTAACAGACAAGCATTGGATGTTAGAGGAGCAGTGCTTTGTATCAGTTTAAGAAGCAGAGTTGGACTAGATATGGTCCGTATGTGTAGGAAACACCGTTTTTTGTTCTCAGCACACACACTTTTCCTGCTGTCTTAGAGAATCTAGAAAGCAAGAGCATGCTTCTTGCTCTAAAGCAGAGTGTGATACATGGATGAGAACTATGCTGTGTGTTTCCCTTCAGAAATGGAGTTAAATCCCAGGCTCTGTGTCTTCCTACAAGCAAGACTTCCTTTCAGGTAAGGCCAGTCACTTTTCAGCTCAAACGAACTACATCGTTCACTGAGCTCACACGTTTCTCATATTAACAGACAAGCATTGGATGTTAGAGGACCAGTGCTATGTATCAGTTTAAGAAGCAGAGTTGGACTAGATATGGTCCGTATGTGTAGGAAACACCCTTCTTTTGTTCTGGGCACACTCAGATTTCCTGCTGTATTAGAGACTCTAGAAAGCAAGAGCGTGCTTCTTGCTATAAAGCAGAGCGTGATGCATGGATGAGAACTATGCTGTGTGTTTCCCTTCAGAAATGGAGTTAAATCCCAGGCTCTGTGTCTTCCTACAGGCAAGACTTCATTTCAGGTAAGGGCAGTCACTTTTCAGCTCAAACGAACTACATCGTTCAAGAAGCTCACACTTTTCTCATCTTAACAGACAAGCATTGGATGTTAGAGGACCAGTGCTTTGTATCAGTTTCAGAAGCAGAGTTGGACTATATAATGCCCGTATGTGTAGGAAACACCGTTCTTTTGTTCTCAGCACACTCACGTTTCCTGCTGTCTTAGAGACTCTAGAAAGCAAGAGCGTGCTTCTTGTTCTAAAGCAGAGTGTGATCAATGGATGAGAACACTGCTGTGTGTTTCACTTCAGAAATGGAGTTAAATCCCAGGCTCTGTGTCTTCCTACAAGGAAGACTTCGTTTCAGGTAAGGGCAGTCACTTTTCTGCTCAACCAAACTACATTGTTCATGAAGCTCACACGTTTCTTATCTTAACTGACAAGCATTGGTAGTTAGAGGACAAGAGCTTTGTATCAGTTTCAGAAGCAGATTTGGACTACATATGGTCCGTATGTGTAGGAAACTCCGTTCTTTTGTTCTGGGCACACTCAGATTTCCTGCTGTATTAGAGAGTCTAGAAAGCAAGAGCGTGCTTCTTGCTGTTAAGCAGAGTGTGATCCATGGGTGAGAACTATGCTGTGTTTTTCCCTTCAGAAATGGAGTTAAATCCCTGGCTCTGTGTCTTCCTACAAGCAAGACTTCGTTTCAGGTAAGGGCAGTCACTTTTCAGCTCAAACGAACTACATCGTTCACGGAGCTCACACGATTCTCATCTAAACAGACAAGCATTGGATGTTAGAGGACCAGTGCTTTGTATCAGTTTAAGAAGCAGAGGTGGACTAGATTGGTCCGTATGTGTAGGAAACACTGTTCTTTGGTCTCAGCACACTCACGTTTCCTGCTGTCTTAGAGACTCTAGAAAGCAAGAGCATGCTTCTTGCTCTAAAGCAGAGTGTGATCCATGGATGAGAACTATGCTGTGTGTTTCCCATCAGAAATGGAGTTAAATCCCAGGCTCTGTGTCTTCCTACAAGCAAGACTTCGTTTCAGGTAAGGGCAGTCACTTTTCAGCTCAAAGGAACTACATCGTTCACTGAGCTCACACGTTTCTCATCTTAACAGACAAGCATTGGATGTTAGAGGAGCAGTGCTTTGTATCAGTTTAAGAAGCAGAGTTGGACTAGATATGGTCCGTATGTGTAGGAAACACCGTTTTTTGTTCTCAGCACAAACACTTTTCCTGCTGTCTTAGAGAATCTAGAAAGCAAGAGCATGCTTCTTGCTCTAAAGCAGAGTATGATACATGGATGAGAACTATGCTGTGTGTTTCCCTTCAGAAATGGAGTTAAATCCCAGGCTCTGTGTCTTCCTACAGAAAAGACTTCGTTTCAGGTAAGGGCAGTCACTTTTCAGCTCAAACGAACTACATCGTTCACGGAGCTCACACGTTTCTCATCTTAACAGACAAGCATTGGATGTTAGAGGAGCAGTGCTTTGTATCAGTTTAAGAAGCAGAGTTGGACTAGATATGGTCCGTATGTGTAGGAAACACCGTTTTTTGTTCTCAGCACACACACTTTTCCTGCTGTCTTAGAGAATCTAGAAAGCAAGAGCATGCTTCTTGCTCTAAAGCAGAGTATGATACATGGATGAGAACTATGCTGTGTGTTTCCCTTCAGAAATGGAGTTAAATCCCAGGCTCTGTGTCTTCCTACAAGCAAGACTTCCTTTCAGGTAAGGCCAGTCACTTTTCAGCTCAAACGAACTACATCGTTCACTGAGCTCACACGTTTCTCATATTAACAGACAAGCATTGGATGTTAGAGGACCAGTGCTATGTATCAGTTTAAGAAGCAGAGTTGGACTAGATATGGTCCGGATGTGTAGGAAACAACCTTCTTTTGTTCTGGGCACACTCAGATTTCCTGCTGTATTAGAGACTCTAGAAAGCAAGAGCATGCTTCTTGCTCTAAAGCAGAGTGTGATCCATGGATGAGAACTATGCTGTGTGTTTCCCATCAGAAATGGAGTTAAATCCCAGGATCTGTGTCTTCCTACAAGCAAGACTTCGTTTCAGGTAAGGGCAGTCACTTTTCAGCTCAAACGAACTACATCGTTCACTGAGCTCACACGTTTCTCATCTTAACAGACAAGCATTGAATGTTAGAGGACCAGTGCTTTGTATCAGTTTAAGAAGCAGAGTTGGACTAGATATGGTCCGTATGTTTAGGAAACACCGTTCTTTTTTTCTGGGCACACTCCGATTTCCTGCTGTATTAGAGACTCTAGAAAGCAAGAGCGTGCTTCTTGCTCTAAAGCAGAGTGTGATCAATGGATGAGAACTCTGCTGTGTTTTTCCCTTCAGAAATGGAGTTAAATACCAGGCTCTGTGTCTTCCTACAGAAAAGACTTCGTTTCAGGTAAGGGCAGTCACTTTTCAGCTCAAACGAACTACATCGTTCACGGAGCTCACACGTTTCTCATCTTAACAGACAAGCATTGGATGTTAGAGGAGCAGTGCTTTGTATCAGTTTAAGAAGCAGAGTTGGACTAGATATGGTCCGTATGTGTAGGAAACACCGTTTTTTGTTCTCAGCACACACACTTTTCCTGCTGTCTTAGAGAATCTAGAAAGCAAGAGCATGCTTCTTGCTCTAAAGCAGAGTGTGATCAATGGATGAGAACACTGCTGTGTGTTTCACTTCAGAAATGGAGTTAAATCCCAGGCTCTGTGTCTTCCTACAAGGAAGACTTCTTTTCAGGTAAGGGCAGTCACTTTTCAGCTCAAACGAACTACATCGTTCACGGAGCTCACACGATTCTCATCTAAACAGACAAGCATTGGATGTTAGAGGACCAGTGCTTTGTATCAGTTTAAGAAGCAGAGGTGGACTAGATTGGTCCGTATGTGTAGGAAACACTGTTCTTTGGTCTCAGCACACTCACGTTTCCTGCTGTCTTAGAGACTCTAGAAAGCAAGAGCATGCTTCTTGCTCTAAAGCAGAGTGTGATCCATGGATGAGAACTATGCTGTGTGTTTTCCTTCAGAAATGGAGTTAAATCCCAGGCTCTGTGTCTTCCTACAAGCAAGACTTCGTTTCAGGTAAGGGCAGTCACTTTTCAGCTCAAACGAACTACATCGTTCAAGAAGCTCAAACTTTTCTCATCTTAACAGACAAGCATTGGATGTTAGAGGACCAGTGCTTTGTATCAGTTTCAGAAGCAGAGTTGGACTATATAATGTCCGTATGTGTAGGAAACACCGTTCTTTTGTTCTCAGCACACTCACGTTTCCTGCTGTCTTAGAGACTCTAGAAAGCAAGAGCGTGCTTCTTGTTCTAAAGCAGAGTGTGATCAATGGATGAGAACACTGCTGTCTGTTTCACTTCAGAAATGGAGTTAAATCCCAGGCTCTGTGTCTTCCTACAAGGAAGACTTCGTTTCAGGTAAGGGCAGTCACTTTTCTGCTCAACCAAACTACATTGTTCATGAAGCTCACACGTTTCTTATCTTAACTGACAAGCATTGGATGTTAGAGGACCAGTGCTTTGTATCAGTTTCAGAAGCAGTTTTGGACTATATAATGTCTGTATGTGTAGGAAACACCGTTCTTTTTTTCTCAGCAAACTCACGTTTCCTGCTGTCTTAGAGACTCTAGAAAACAAGAGTGTGCTTCTTGTTCTAAAGCAGAGTGCGATCAATGGATGAGAACACTGCTGTGTGTTTCACTTCAGAAATGGAGTTTAATCCCAGACTCCGTTTCTTCCTACAAGGAAGACTTCTTTTCAGGTAATGGCAGTCACTTTTCTGCTCAAACGAACTACATTGTTCATGAAGCTCACACGTTTCTTATCTCAACAGAAACATTGGATGTTAGATGACCAGTGCTTTGTATCAGTTTAAGAAGCAGAGTTGGACTAGATATGGTCCGTATGTGTAGGAAACACCGTTCTTTTGTTCTCAGAACATTCAGATTTCCTGCTGTCTTAGAGACTCTAGAAAGCAAGAGCATGCTTCTTGCTCTAAAGCAGAGTGTGATCCATGGATGAGAACTATGCTGTGTGTTTCCCTTCAGAAATGGAGTTAAATCCCATGCTTTGTGTCTTCCTACAAGCAAGACTTCGTTTCATGTAATGGCAGTCCCTTTTCAGCTCAAACGAACTACATAGTTCACGGAGCTCACACGTTTCTCATCTTAACAGACAAGCATTGGATGGTAGAGGAGCAGTGCCTTGTATCAGTTTAAGAAGCAGAGTTGGACTAGATATGGTCCGTATGTGTAGGAAACACCGTTTTTGTTCTCAGCACACACACGTTTCCTGCTGTCTTAGAGAATCTAGAAAGCAAGAGCATGCTTCTTGCTCTAATCAGAGTGTGATCCATGGATGAGAACTATGCTGTATGTTTCCCTTCAGAAATGGAGTTAAATCCCAGGCTCTGTGTCTTCCTACAAGCAAGACTTCGTTTCAGGTGAGCGCAGTCACTTTTCATCTCAAACGAACTACATTGTTCACGAAGCTCACACGTTTCTCATCTTAACAGAAAAGCATTGGATGTTAGAGGACCAGTGCTTTGTATCAGTTTCAGAAGAAGAGTTGGACTATATAATGTCTGTATGTGTAGGAAAAAACCGTTCTTTTGTTCTCAGCACACTCACGTTTCCTGCTGTCTTAGCGACCCTAGAAAGCAAGAGCCTGCTTCTTGTTCTAAAGCAGAGTGTGATCAATGGATGAGAACACTGCTGTGTGTTTCACTTAAGAAATGGAGTTCAATCCCATGCTCTGTGTCTTCCTAGAAGCAAGACTTCTTTTCAGGTATTGGCAGTCACTTTTCAGCTCAAACGAACTACATCATTCACGGAGCTCACACGTTTCTCATCTCAACAGACAAGCATTGGATGTTAGAGGACCAGTGCTTTGTATCAGTTTAAGAAGCAGAGTTGTACTAGATATGGTCTGTATGTGTAGGAAACACCGTTCTTTGGTCTCAGCACACTCACCTGTCCTGCTGTCTTAGAGATTCTAGAAAGCAAGAGCATGCTTCTTGCTCTAAAGCAGAGTGTGATCCATGGATGAGAACTATGCTGTGTGTTTCCCTTCAGAAATGGAGTTAAATCCCAGGCTCTGTGTCTTCCTACAAGCAAGACTTCGTTTCAGGTAAGGGCAGTCATTTTTCCGCTCAATCGAACTACATCGTTCACGAAGCTCATACGTTTCTCATCTTAACTGACAAGCATTGGATGTTAGAGGACTAGAGCTTTGTATCAGTTTCAGAAGCAGATTTGGACTACATATGGTCCGTATGTGTAGGAAACTCCGTTCTTTTCTTCTGGGCACACCCAGATTTCCTGCTGTATTAGAGACTCTAGAAAGCAAGTGCGTGCTTCTTGCTGTTAAGCAGTGGGTGATCCATGGGTGAGAACTATGCTGTGTGTTTCCCTTCAGAAATGGAGTTAAATCCCATGCTTTGTGTCTTCCTACAAGCAAGACTTCGTTTCATGTAATGGCAGTCCCTTTTCAGCTCAAACGAACTACATCGTTCACGGAGCTCACACGTTTCTCATCTTAACAGACAAGCATTGGATGGTAGAGGAGCAGTGCTTTGTATCAGTTTAAGAAGCAGAGTTGGACTAGATATGGTCCGTATGTGTAGGAAACACCGTTTTTGTTCTCAGCACACACACGTTTCCTGCTGTCTTAGAGAATCTAGAAAGCAAGAGCATGCTTCTTGCTCTAATCAGAGTGTGATCCATGGATGAGAACTATGCTGTATGTTTCCCTTCAGAAATGGAGTTAAATCCCAGGCTCTGTGTCTTCCTACAAGCAAGACTTCGTTTCAGGTGAGCGCAGTCACTTTTCATCTCAAACGAACTACATCGTTCACGAAGCTCACACGTTTCTCATCTTAACAGAAAAGCATTGGATGTTAGAGGACCAGTGCTTTGTATCAGTTTCAGAAGAAGAGTTGGACTATATAATGTCTGTATGTGTAGGAAAAAACCGTTCTTTTGTTCTCAGCACACTCACGTTTCCTGCTGTCTTAGCGACCCTAGAAAGCAAGAGCCTGCTTCTTGTTCTAAAGCAGAGTGTGATCAATGGATGAGAACACTGCTGTGTGTTTCACTTAAGAAATGGAGTTCAATCCCATGCTCTGTGTCTTCCTAGAAGCAAGACTTCGTTTCAGGTATTGGCAGTCACTTTTCAGCTCAAACGAACTACATCATTCACGGAGCTCACACGTTTCTCATCTCAACAGACAAGCATTGGATGTTAGAGGACCAGTGCTTTGTATCAGTTTAAGAAGCAGAGTTGGACTAGATATGGTCTGTATGTGTAGGAAACACCGTTCTTTGGTCTCAGCACACTCACCTGTCCTGCTGTCTTAGAGACTCTAGAAAGCAAGAGCATGCTTCTTGCTCTAAAGCAGAGTGTGATCCATGGATGAGAACTATGCTGTGTGTTTCCCTTCAGAAATGGAGTTAAATCCCAGGCTCTGTGTCTTCCTACAAGCAAGACTTCGTTTCAGGTAAGGGCAGTCATTTTTCCGCTCAATCGAACTACATCGTTCACGAAGCTCATACGTTTCTCATCTTAACTGACAAGCATTGGATGTTAGAGGACTAGAGCTTTGTATCAGTTTCAGAAGCAGATTTGGACTACATATGGTCCGTATGTGTAGGAAACTCCGTTCTTTTCTTCTGGGCACACCCAGATTTCCTGCTGTATTAGAGACTCTAGAAAGCAAGTGCGTGCTTCTTGCTGTTAAGCAGTGGGTGATCCATGGGTGAGAACTATGCTGTGTGTTTCCCTTCAGAAATGGAGTTAAATCCCAGGCTCTGTGTCTTCCTACAGAAAAGACTTCGTTTCAGGTAAGGGCAGTCACTTTTCAGCTCAAACGAACTACATCGTTCACGAAGCTCACACGTTTCTCATCTCAACAGACAAGCATTGGATGTTAGAGGACCTGTGCTTTGTCTCAGTTTAAGAAGCAGAGTTGGACTAGATATGGTCCGTATGTGTAGGAAACACCGTTCTTTTGTTCTCAGAACATTCAGATTTCCTGCTGTCTTAGAGACTCTAGAAAGCAAGAGCATGCTTCTTGCTCTAAAGCAGAGTGTGATCCATGGATGAGAACTATGCTGTGTGTTTCCCTTCAGAAATGGAGTTAAATCCCAGGCTCTGTGTCTTCCTACAAGCAAGACTTCGTTTCAGGTAAGGGCAGTCATTTTTCCGCTCAATCGAACTACATCGTTCACGAAGCTCATACGTTTCTCATCTTAACTGACAAGCATTGGATGTTAGAGGACTAGAGCTTTGTATCAGTTTCAGAAGCAGATTTGGACTACATATGGTCCGTATGTGTAGGAAACTCCGTTCTTTTCTTCTGGGCACACCCAGATTTCCTGCTGTATTAGAGACTCTAGAAAGCAAGTGCGTGCTTCTTGCTGTTAAGCAGTGGGTGATCCATGGGTGAGAACTATGCTGTGTGTTTCCCTTCAGAAATGGAGTTAAATCCCAGGCTCTGTGTCTTCCTACAGAAAAGACTTCGTTTCAGGTAAGGGCAGTCACTTTTCAGCTCAAACGAACTACATCGTTCACGAAGCTCACACGTTTCTCATCTCAACAGACAAGCATTGGATGTTAGAGGACCTGTGCTTTGTCTCAGTTTAAGAAGCAGAGTTGGACTAGATATGGTCCGTATGTGTAGGAAACACCGTTCTTTTGTTCTCAGAACATTCAGATTTCCTGCTGTCTTAGAGACTCTAGAAAGCAAGAGCATGCTTCTTGCTCTAAAGCAGAGTGTGATCCATGGATGAGAACTATGCTGTGTGTTTCCCTTCAGAAATGGAGTTAAATCCCAGGATTTGTGTCTTCCTACAAGCAAGACTTCGTTTCAGGTAAGGGCAGTCACTTTTCAGCTCAAACGAACTACATTGTTCAAGAAGCTCACACGTTTCTCATCTTAACAGACAAGCATTGGATGTTAGAGGACCAGTGCTTTGTATCAGTTTAAGAAGCAGAGTTGGACTAGATATGGTCCGTATGTGTAGGAAACACCGTTTTTTGTTCTCAGCACACACACGTTTTCTGCTGTCTTAGAGAATCTAGAAAGCAAGAGCATGCTTCTTGCTCTAAAGCAGAGTGTGATCCATGGATGAGAACTCTGCTGTGTGTTTCCCTTCAGAAATGGAGTTAAATCCCAGGCTCTGTGTCTTCCTACAAGCAAGACTTCGTTTCAGGTAAGGGCAGTCATTTTTCTGCTCAAAAAAACTACATCGTTCACGAAGCTCTCACGTTTCTCATCTTAACTGACCAGCATTGGATGTTAGAGGAACAGTGCATTGTATCAGTTTCAAAAGCAGATTTGGACTACATATGGTCCGTATGTGTAGGAAACACCGTTCTTTGGTTCTCAGCACACTCACATTTCCTGCTGTCTTAGAGACTCTAGAAAGCAAGAGCGTGCTTCTTGTTCTAAAGCAGAGTTTGATCAATGGATGAGAACACTGCTGTGTGTTTCACTTCAGAAATGGAGTTAAATCCCAGGCTCTTTGTCTTCCTACAAGGAAGACTTCGTTTCAGGTAAGGGCAGTCACTGTTCTGCTCAAACAAACTACATTGTTCATGAAGCTCACACGTTTCTTATCTTAACTGCCAGGCATGGGATGTTAGAGGACCAGAGATTTGTATCAGTTTCAGAAGCAGATTTGGACTACATATGGTCTGTATGTGTAGGAAACTCCGTTCTTTTGTTCTGGTCACACTCAGATTTCCTGCTGTATTAGAGAGTCTAGAAAGCAAGAGCGTGCTTCTTGCTGTTAAGCAGAGTGTGATCCATGGGTGAGAACTATGCTGTGTTTTTCCCTTCAGAAATGGAGTTAAATCCCTGGCTGTGTGTCTTCCTACAAGCAAGACTTCGTTTCAGGTAAGGGCAGTCACTTTTCAGCTCAAACGAACTACATCGTTCACGGAGCTCACACGATTCTCATCTAAACAGACAAGCATTGGATGTTAGAGGACCAGTGCTTTGTATCAGTTTAAGAAGCAGAGGTGGACTAGATATGGTCCGTATGTGTAGGAAACACTGTTCTTTGGGCTCAGCACACTCACGTTTCCTGCTGTCTTAGAGACTCTAGAAAGCAAGAGCATGCTTCTTGCTCTAAAGCAGAGTGTGATCCATGGATGAGAACTATGCTGTGTGTTTCCCTTCAGAAATGGAGTTAAATCCCAGGCTCTGTGTCTTCCTACAAGCAAGACTTCGTTTCAGGTAAGGGCAGTCACTTTTCAGCTCAAACGAACTATATCGTTCACTGAGCTCACACGTTTCTCATATTAACAGACAAGCATTGAATGTTAGAGGACCAGTGCTTTGTATCAGTTTAAGAAGCAGAGTTGGACTAGATATGGTCCGTATGTTTAGGAAACACCGTTCTTTTTTTCTGGGCACACTCCGATTTCCTGCTGTATTAGAGACTCTAGAAAGCAAGAGCGTGCTTCTTGTTCTAAAGCAGAGTGTGATCAATGGATGAGAACACTGCTGTGTGTTCCACTTCAGAAATGGAGTTAAATCCCAGGCTCTGTGTCTTCCTACAAGCAATTCTTCGTTTCAGGTAAGGGCAGTCACTTTTCTGCTCCAACGAACTACATTGTTCATGAAGCTCACACGTTTCTTATGTTAACTGACAAGCATTGGATGTTAGAGGACCAGAGCTTTGTATCAGTTTCAGAAGCAGATTTGGACTACATATGGTCTGTATGTGTAGGAAACTCCGTTCTTTTGTTCTGGGCACACTCAGATTTCCTGCTGTATTAGAGACTCTAGAAAGCAAGAGTGTACGTCTTGCTGTTAAGCAGAGTGTGATCGATGGGTGAGAACTATGCTGTGTGTTTCCCTTCAGAAATGGAGTTAAATCCCAGGCTCTGTGTCTTCCTACAAGCAAGACTTCGTTTCAGGTAAGGGCAGTCACTTTTCAGCTCAAAGGTACTACATCGTTAAGGGAGCTCACACGTTTCTAATCTTAACAGACAAGCATTGGATGTTAGAGGACCAGTGCTTTGTATCAGTTTAAGAAGCAGAGGTGGACTAGATTGGTCCGTATGTGTAGGAAACACTGTTCTTTGGTCTCAGCACACTCACGTTTCCTGCTGCCTTAGAGACTCTAGAAAGCAAGAGCATGCTTCTTGCTCTAAAGCAGAGTGTGGTCCATGGATGAGAACTATGCTGTGTGTTTTCCTTCAGAAATGGAGTTAAATCCCAGGCTCTGTGTCTTCCTACAAGCAAGACTTCCTTTCAGGTAAGGGCAGTCACTTTTCAGCTCAAACGAACTACATCGTTCAAGAAGCTCACACATTTCTCATCTTAACAGACAAGCATTGGATGTTAGAGGACCAGTGCTTTGTATCAGTTTCAGAAGCAGAGTTGGACTATATAATGTCCGTATGTGTAGGAAACACCGTTCTTTTGTTCTCAGCACACTCACGTTTCCTGCTGTCTTAGAGACTCTAGAAAGCAAGAGCGTGCTTCTTGTTCTAAAGCAGAGTGTGATCAATGGATGAGAACACTGCTGTGTGTTTCACTTCAGAAATGGAGTTAAATCCCAGGCTCTGTGTCTTCCTACAAGGAAGACTTCGTTTCAGGTAAGGGCAGTCACTTTTCTGCTCAACCAAACTACATTGTTCATGAAGCTCACACGTTTCTTATCTTAACTGACAAGCATTGGATGTTAGAGGACCAGTGCTTTGTATCAGTTTCAGAAGCAGTTTTGGACTATATAATGTCTGTATGTGTAGGAAACACCGTTCTTTTTTTCTCAGCAAACTCACGTTTCCTGCTGTCTTAGAGACTCTAGAAAACAAGAGTGTGCTTCTTGTTCTAAAGCAGAGTGCGATCAATGGATGAGAACACTGCTGTGTGTTTCACTTCAGAAATGGAGTTTAATCCCAGACTCCGTTTCTTCCTACAAGGAAGACTTCTTTTCAGGTAATGGCAGTCACTTTTCTGCTCAAACGAACTACATTGTTCATGAAGCTCACACGTTTCTTATCTCAACAGAAACATTGGATGTTAGATGACCAGTGCTTTGTATCAGTTTAAGAAGCAGAGTTGGACTAGATATGGTCCGTATGTGTAGGAAACACCGTTCTTTTGTTCTCAGAACATTCAGATTTCCTGCTGTCTTAGAGACTCTAGAAAGCAAGAGCATGCTTCTTGCTCTAAAGCAGAGTGTGATCCATGGATGAGAACTATGCTGTGTGTTTCCCTTCAGAAATGGAGTTAAATCCCATGCTTTGTGTCTTCCTACAAGCAAGACTTCGTTTCATGTAATGGCAGTCCCTTTTCAGCTCAAACGAACTACATCGTTCACGGAGCTCACACGTTTCTCATCTTAACAGACAAGCATTGGATGGTAGAGGAGCAGTGCTTTGTATCAGTTTAAGAAGCAGAGTTGGACTAGATATGGTCCGTATGTGTAGGAAACACCGTTTTTGTTCTCAGCACACACACGTTTCCTGCTGTCTTAGAGAATCTAGAAAGCAAGAGCATGCTTCTTGCTCTAATCAGAGTGTGATCCATGGATGAGAACTATGCTGTATGTTTCCCTTCAGAAATGGAGTTAAATCCCAGGCTCTGTGTCTTCCTACAAGCAAGACTTCGTTTCAGGTGAGCGCAGTCACTTTTCATCTCAAACGAACTACATCGTTCACGAAGCTCACACGTTTATCATCTTAACAGAAAAGCATTGGATGTTAGAGGACCAGTGCTTTGTATCAGATTCAGAAGAAGAGTTGGACTATATAATGTCTGTATGTGTAGGAAAAAACCGTTCTTTTGTTCTCAGCACACTCACGTTTCCTGCTGTCTTAGCGACCCTAGAAAGCAAGAGCCTGCTTCTTGTTCTAAAGCAGAGTGTGATCAATGGATGAGAACACTGCTGTGTGTTTCACTTAAGAAATGGAGTTCAATCCCATGCTCTGTGTCTTCCTAGAAGCAAGACTTCGTTTCAGGTATTGGCAGTCACTTTTCAGCTCAAACGAACTACATCATTCACGGAGCTCACACGTTTCTCATCTCAACAGACAAGCATTGGATGTTAGAGGACCAGTGCTTTGTATCAGTTTAAGAAGCAGAGTTGGACTAGATATGGTCTGTATGTGTAGGAAACAACGTTCTTTGGTCTCAGCACACTCACCTGTCCTGCTGTCTTAGAGACTCTAGAAAGCAAGAGCATGCTTCTTGCTCTAAAGCAGAGTGTGATCCATGGATGAGAACTATGCTGTGTGTTTCCCTTCAGAAATGGAGTTAAATCCCAGGCTCTGTGTCTTCCTACAAGCAAGACTTCGTTTCAGGTAAGGGCAGTCATTTTTCCGCTCAATCGAACTACATCGTTCACGAAGCTCATACGTTTCTCATCTTAACTGACAAGCATTGGATGTTAGAGGACTAGAGCTTTGTATCAGTTTCAGAAGCAGATTTGGACTACATATGGTCCGTATGTGTAGGAAACTCCGTTCTTTTCTTCTGGGCACACCCAGATTTCCTGCTGTATTAGAGACTCTAGAAAGCAAGTGCGTGCTTCTTGCTGTTAAGCAGTGGGTGATCCATGGGTGAGAACTATGCTGTGTGTTTCCCTTCAGAAATGGAGTTAAATCCCAGGCTCTGTGTCTTCCTACAGAAAAGACTTCGTTTCAGGTAAGGGCAGTCACTTTTCAGCTCAAACGAACTACATCGTTCACGAAGCTCACACGTTTCTCATCTCAACAGACAAGCATTGGATGTTAGAGGACCTGTGCTTTGTCTCAGTTTAAGAAGCAGAGTTGGACTAGATATGGTCCGTATGTGTAGGAAACACCGTTCTTTTGTTCTCAGAACATTCAGATTTCCTGCTGTCTTAGAGACTCTAGAAAGCAAGAGCATGCTTCTTGCTCTAAAGCAGAGTGTGATCCATGGATGAGAACTATGCTGTGTGTTTCCCTTCAGAAATGGAGTTAAATCCCAGGATTTGTGTCTTCCTACAAGCAAGACTTCGTTTCAGGTAAGGGCAGTCACTTTTCAGCTCAAACGAACTACATTGTTCAAGAAGCTCACACGTTTCTCATCTTAACAGACAAGCATTGGATGTTAGAGGACCAGTGCTTTGTATCAGTTTAAGAAGCAGAGTTGGACTAGATATGGTCCGTATGTGTAGGAAACACCGTTTTTTGTTCTCAGCACACACACGTTTCCTGCTGTCTTAGAGAATCTAGAAAGCAAGAGCATGCTTCTTGTCTAAAGCAGAGTGTGATCCATGGATGAGAACTCTGCTGTGTGTTTCCCTTCAGAAATGGAGTTAAATCCCAGGCTCTGTGTCTTCCTACAAGCAAGACTTCGTTTCAGGTAAGGGCAGTCATTTTTCTGCTCAAAAAAACTACATCGTTCACGAAGCTCTCACGTTTCTCATCTTAACTGACCAGCATTGGATGTTAGAGGAACAGTGCATTGTATCAGTTTCAAAAGCAGATTTGGACTACATATGGTCCGTATGTGTAGGAAACACCGTTCTTTGGTTCTCAGCACACTCACATTTCCTGCTGTCTTAGAGACTCTAGAAAGCAAGAGCGTGCTTCTTGTTCTAAAGCAGAGTTTGATCAATGGATGAGAACACTGCTGTGTGTTTCACTTCAGAAATGGAGTTAAATCCCAGGCTCTTTGTCTTCCTACAAGGAAGACTTCGTTTCAGGTAAGGGCAGTCACTGTTCTGCTCAAACAAACTACATTGTTCATGAAGCTCACACGTTTCTTATCTTAACTGCCAGGCATGGGATGTTAGAGGACCAGAGATTTGTATCAGTTTCAGAAGCAGATTTGGACTACATATGGTCTGTATGTGTAGGAAACTCCGTTCTTTTGTTCTGGGCACACTCAGATTTCCTGCT
Source organism: Onychomys leucogaster (assembly GCA_949786385.1). Lineage (NCBI taxonomy): Eukaryota > Metazoa > Chordata > Mammalia > Rodentia > Cricetidae > Onychomys > Onychomys leucogaster. The sequence continues at coordinate 3,418,903 of CATKUP010000033.1, read as the reverse complement.
GTATTAGAGAGTCTAGAAAGCAAGAGCGTGCTTCTTGCTGTTAAGCAGAGTGTGATCCATGGGTGAGAACTATGCTGTGTTTTTCCCTTCAGAAATGGAGTTAAATCCCTGGCTGTGTGTCTTCCTACAAGCAAGACTTCGTTTCAGGTAAGGGCAGTCACTTTTCAGCTCAAACGAACTACATCGTTCACGGAGCTCACACGATTCTCATCTAAACAGACAAGCATTGGATGTTAGAGGACCAGGGCTTTGTATCAGTTTAAGAAGCAGAGGTGGACTAGATATGGTCCGTATGTGTAGGAAACACTGTTCTTTGGGCTCAGCACACTCACGTTTCCTGCTGTCTTAGAGACTCTAGAAAGCAAGAGCATGCTTCTTGCTCTAAAGCAGAGTGTGATCCATGGATGAGAACTATGCTGTGTGTTTCCCTTCAGAAATGGAGTTAAATCCCAGGCTCTGTGTCTTCCTACAAGCAAGACTTCGTTCAGGTAAGGGCAGTCACTTTTCAGCTCAAACGAACTACATCGTTCACTGAGCTCACACGTTTCTCATATTAACAGACAAGCATTGAATGTTAGAGGACCAGTGCTTTGTATCAGTTTAAGAAGCAGAGTTGGACTAGATATGGTCCGTATGTTTAGGAAACACCGTTCTTTTTTTCTGGGCACACTCCGATTTCCTGCTGTATTAGAGACTCTAGAAAGCAAGAGCGTGCTTCTTGTTCTAAAGCAGAGTGTGATCAATGGATGAGAACACTGCTGTGTGTTCCACTTCAGAAATGGAGTTAAATCCCAGGCTCTGTGTCTTCCTACAAGCAATTCTTCGTTTCAGGTAAGGGCAGTCACTTTTCTGCTCCAACGAACTACATTGTTCATGAAGCTCACACGTTTCTTATGTTAACTGACAAGCATTGGATGTTAGAGGACCAGAGCTTTGTATCAGTTTCAGAAGCAGATTTGGACTACATATGGTCTGTATGTGTAGGAAACTCCGTTCTTTTGTTCTGGGCACACTCAGATTTCCTGCTGTATTAGAGACTCTAGAAAGCAAGAGTGTACGTCTTGCTGTTAAGCAGAGTGTGATCGATGGGTGAGAACTATGCTGTGTGTTTCCCTTCAGAAATGGAGTTAAATCCCAGGCTCTGTGTCTTCCTACAAGCAAGACTTCGTTTCAGGTAAGGGCAGTCACTTTTCAGCTCAAAGGTACTACATCGTTCACGGAGCTCACACGTTTCTAATCTTAACAGACAAGCATTGGATGTTAGAGGACCAGTGCTTTGTATCAGTTTAAGAAGCAGGGTTGGACTAGATATGGTCCGTATGTGTAGGAAACACCGTTCTTTAGTCTCAGCACACTCACGTTTCATGATGTCTTAGAGACTCTAGAAAGCAAGAGCATGCTTCTTGTTCTAAAGCAGAGTGTGATCCATGGATTAGAACTATGCTGTGTGTTTCCATTCAGAAATGGAGTTAAATCCCAGGCTCTGTGTCTTCCTACAAGCAAGACTTCGTTTCATGTAAGGGCAGTCATTTTTCGGCTCAAACGAACTACATCGTTCATGAAGCTCACACGTTTCTCATCTTAACTGACAAGCCTTGGATGTTAGAAGAACAGTGCATTGTATCAGTTTCAGAAGCAGAGTTGGTGTAGATATGGTCTGTATGTGTAGGAAACTCTGTTCTTTTTCTCAGCACACTCATGTTTCCTGCTGTCTTAGAGACTCTAGAAAGCAAGAGCGTGCTTCTCGCTCTAAACCAGAGTGTGATCCAGGGTTGAGAACTATGCTGTGTATTTCCCTTCAGAAATGGAGTTAAATCCCAGGCTCTGTGTCTTCCTACAAGCAAGACTTCGTTTCAGGTAAGGGCAGTCACTTTTCAGCTCAAATGAACTACATCATTCACGGAGCTCACACGTTTCTCATCTCAACAGACAAGCATTGGATGTTAGAGGACCAGTGCTTTGTATCAGTTTAAGAAGCAGAGTTGGACTAGATATGGTCCGTATGTGTAGGAAACACCGTTCTTTGGTCTCAGCACAATCACGTTTCCTGCTGTATTAGAGACCCTAGAAATCAAGAGCGTGCATCTTGTTCTAAAGCAGAGTGTGATCAATGGATGAGAACACTGCTGTGTGTTCCACTTCAGAAATGGAGTTAAATCCCAGGCGCTGTGTCTTCCTACAAGGAAGACTTCGTTTCAGGTAAGGGCAGTCACTTTTCTGCTCCAACGAAATACATTGTTCAAGAAGCTCACACGTTTCTTATCTTAACTGACAAGCATTGGATGTTAGAGGACAAGAGCTTTGTATTAGTTTCAAAAGCAGATTTGGACTAGATATGGTCTGTATGTGTAGGAAACACCGTTCTTTTGTTCTCAGCACACTCACGTTTCCTGCTGTCTTAAAGACTCTAGAAAGCAAGAACATGCTTGTTGCTCTAAAGCAGAGTGTGATCCATGGATGAGAACTATGCTGTGTGTTTCCCTTCAGAAATGGAGTTAAATCCCAGGCTCTGTGTATTCCAACAAGCAAGACTTTTTTTCAGGTAAGGGCAGTCACTTTTCAGCTCAAACGAACTACATCGTTCACGGAGCTCACACGATTCTCATCTCAACAGACAAGCATTGGATGTTAGAGGACCAGTGCTTTGTATCAGTTTAAGAAGCAGAGTTGGACTAGATATGGTCCGTATGTGTAGGAAACACCGTTATTTTTTTCTCTGCACACTCACATTTCCTGCTGTCTTAGAGACTCTAGAAAGCAAGAGCATGCTTCTTGCTCTAAAGCAGAGTGTGATCCATGGATGAGAAATAAGATGTGTGTTTTCCTTCAGAAATGGAGTTAAGTCCCACGCTCTGTGTCTTCCTACAAGCAAGACTTCGTTTCAGGTAAGGGCAGTCATTTTTCGGCTCAAGCGAACTACATCGTTCACGAAGCTCACACGTTTCTCATCTTAACTGACAAGCATTGGATGTTAGAGGAACAGTGCATTGTATCAGTTTCAGAAGCAGATTTGGACTACATATGGTCCGTATGTGTAGGAAACACCGTTCTTTTGTTCTGGGCACACTCAGATTTCCTGCTGTATTAGAGACTCTAGAAAGCAAGTGCGTGCTTCTTGCTCTAAAGCAGAGTGTGATCCATGGATGAGAACTATGCTGTGTGTTTCCCTTCAGAAATGGAGTTAAATCCCAGTGTCTGTGTCTTCCTACATGCAAGACTTCGTTTCAGGTGAGGGCAGTCACTTTTCAGCTCAAACGAACTACATCGTTCACGAAGCTGACACGTTTCTCATCTGAACAGAAAAGAATTGGATGTTAGAGGACCAGTGCTTTGTATCAGTTTCAGAAGCAGAGATGGACTAGATATGGTCCGTATGTGTAGGAAACAACGTTCTTTGTTCTCAGCAACTCACGTTTCAAGCTGTCTTAGAGACTCTAGAAAGCAAGAGCGTGCTTCTCGCTCTAAAGCAGAGTGTGATCCATGGATGAGAACTATGCTGTGTGATTCCCTTCAGAAATGGAGTTAAATCCCAGGCTCTGTGTCTTCCTACAAGCAAGACTTCGTTTCAGGTAAGGGCAGTCATTTTTCTGCTCAAAAAAACTACATCGTTCACGAAGCTCTCACGTTTCTCATCTTAACTGCCAAGCATTGGATATTAGAGGAACAGTGCATTGTATCAGTTTCAGAAGCAGATTTGGACTACATATGGTCCGTATGTGTAGGAAACACCGTTCTTTGTTCTGGCCACACTCAGATTTCCTGCTGTATTAGAGACTCTAGAAAGCAAGAGCGTGCTTCTTGCTATAAAGCAGAGCGTGAAGCATGGATGAGAACTATGCTGTGTGTTTCCCTTCAGAAATGGAGTTAAATCCCAGGCTCTGTGTCTTCCTACAGGCAAGACTTCATTTCAGGTAAGGGCAGTCACTTTTCAGCTCAAACGAACTACATCGTTCACTGAGCTCACACGTTTCTCATCTTAACAGACAAGCATTGGATGTTAGAGGAGCAGTGCTTTGTATCAGTTTAAGAAGCAGTGTTGGACTAGATATGGTCCGTATGTGTAGGAAACACCGTTCTTTTGTTCTGGGCACACTCAGATTTCCTGCTGTATTAGAGACTCTAGAAAGCAAGAGCGTGCTTCTTGCTATAAAGCAGAGCGTGATGCATGGATGAGAACTATGCTGTGTGTTTCCCTTCAGAAATGGAGTTAAATCCCAGGCTCTGTGTCTTCCTACAGGCAAGACTTCATTTCAGGTAAGGGCAGTCACTTTTCAGCTCAAACGAACTACATCGTTCAAGAAGCTCACACTATTCTCATCTTAACAGACAAGCATTGGATGTTAGAGGACCAGTGCTTTGTATCAGTTTCAGAAGCAGAGTTGGACTATATAATGTCCGTATGTGTAGGAAACACCGTTCTTTTGTTCTCAGCACACTCACGTTTCCTGCTGTCTTAGAGACTCTAGAAAGCAAGAGCGTGCTTCTTGTTCTAAAGCAGAGTGTGATCAATGGATGAGAACACTGCTGTGTGTTTCACTTCAGAAATGGAGTTAAATCCCAGGCTCTGTGTCTTCCTACAAGGAAGACTTCGTTTCAGGTAAGGGCAGTCACTTTTCTGCTCAACCAAACTACATTGTTCATGAAGCTCACACGTTTCTTATCTTAACTGACAAGCATTGGATGTTAGAGGACAAGAGCTTTGTATCAGTTTCAGAAGCAGATTTGGACTACATATGGTCCGTATGTGTAGGAAACTCCGTTCTTTTGTTCTGGGCACACTCAGATTTCCTGCTGTATTATAGAGTCTAGAAAGCAAGAGCGTGCTTCTTGCTGTTAAGCAGAGTGTGATCCATGGGTGAGAACTATGCTGTGTTTTTCCCTTCAGAAATGGAGTTAAATCCCTGGCTCTGTGTCTTCCTACAAGCAAGACTTCGTTTCAGGTAAGGGCAGTCACTTTTCAGCTCAAACGAACTACATCGTTCACGGAGCTCACACGATTCTCATCTAAACAGACAAGCATTGGATGTTAGAGGACCAGTGCTTTGTATCAGTTTAAGAAGCAGAGGTGGACTAGATATGGTCCGTATGTGTAGGAAACACTGTTCTTTGGGCTCAGCACACTCACGTTTCCTGCTGTCTTAGAGACTCTAGAAAGCAAGAGCATGCTTCTTGCTCTAAAGCAGAGTGTGATCCATGGATGAGAACTATGCTGTGTGTTTCCCTTCAGAAATGGAGTTAAATCCCAGGCTCTGTGTCTTCCTACAAGCAAGACTTCGTTTCAGGTAAGGGCAGTCACTTTTCAGCTCAAACGAACTACATCGTTCACTGAGCTCACACGTTTCTCATATTAACAGACAAGCATTGAATGTTAGAGGACCAGTGCTTTGTATCAGTTTAAGAAGCAGAGTTGGACTAGATATGGTCCGTATGTTTAGGAAACACCGTTCTTTTTTTCTGGGCACACTCCGATTTCCTGCTGTATTAGAGACTCTAGAAAGCAAGAGCGTGCTTCTTGTTCTAAAGCAGAGTGTGATCAATGGATGAGAACACTGCTGTGTGTTCCACTTCAGAAATGGAGTTAAATCCCAGGCTCTGTGTCTTCCTACAAGCAATTCTTCGTTTCAGGTAAGGGCAGTCACTTTTCTGCTCCAACGAACTACATTGTTCATGAAGCTCACACGTTTCTTATGTTAACTGACAAGCATTGGATGTTAGAGGACCAGAGCTTTGTATCAGTTTCAGAAGCAGATTTGGACTACATATGGTCTGTATGTGTAGGAAACTCCGTTCTTTTGTTCTGGGCACACTCAGATTTCCTGCTGTATTAGAGACTCTAGAAAGCAAGAGTGTACGTCTTGCTGTTAAGCAGAGTGTGATCGATGGGTGAGAACTATGCTGTGTGTTTCCCTTCAGAAATGGAGTTAAATCCCAGGCTCTGTGTCTTCCTACAAGCAAGACTTCGTTTCAGGTAAGGGCAGTCACTTTTCAGCTCAAAGGTACTACATCGTTCACGGAGCTCACACGTTTCTAATCTTAACAGACAAGCATTGGATGTTAGAGGACCAGTGCTTTGTATCAGTTTAAGAAGCAGGGTTGGACTAGATATGGTCCGTATGTGTAGGAAACACCGTTCTTTAGTCTCAGCACACTCACGTTTCATGATGTCTTAGAGACTCTAGAAAGCAAGAGCATGCTTCTTGTTCTAAAGCAGAGTGTGATCCATGGATTAGAACTATGCTGTGTGTTTCCATTCAGAAATGGAGTTAAATCCCAGGCTCTGTGTCTTCCTACAAGCAAGACTTCGTTTCATGTAAGGGCAGTCATTTTTCGGCTCAAACGAACTACATCGTTCATGAAGCTCACACGTTTCTCATCTTAACTGACAAGCCTTGGATGTTAGAAGAACAGTGCATTGTATCAGTTTCAGAAGCAGAGTTGGTGTAGATATGGTCTGTATGTGTAGGAAACTCTGTTCTTTTTCTCAGCACACTCATGTTTCCTGCTGTCTTAGAGACTCTAGAAAGCAAGAGCGTGCTTCTTGCTATAAAGCAGAGCGTGATGCATGGATGAGAACTATGCTGTGTGTTTCCCTTCAGAAATGGAGTTAAATCCCAGGCTCTGTGTCTTCCTACAGGCAAGACTTCATTTCAGGTAAGGGCAGTCACTTTTCAGCTCAAACGAACTACATCGTTCAAGAAGCTCACACTTTTCTCATCTTAACAGACAAGCATTGGATGTTGGAGGACCAGTGCTTTGTATCAGTTTCAGAAGCAGAGTTGGACTATATAATGTCCGTATGTGTAGGAAACACCGTTCTTTTGTTCTCAGCACACTCACGTTTCCTGCTGTCTTAGAGACTCTAGAAAGCAAGAGCGTGCTTCTTGTTCTAAAGCAGAGTGTGATCAATGGATGAGAACACTGCTTTGTGTTTCACTTCAGAAATGGAGTTAAATCCCAGGCTCTGTGTCTTCCTACAAGGAAGACTTCGTTTCAGGTAAGGGCAGTCACTTTTCTGCTCAACCAAACTACATTGTTCATGAAGCTCACACGTTTCTTATCTTAACTGACAAGCATTGGATGTTAGAGGACAAGAGCTTTGCATCAGTTTCAGAAGCAGATTTGGACTACATATGGTCCGTATGTGTAGGAAACTCCGTTCTTTTGTTCTGGGCACACTCAGATTTCCTGCTGTATTAGAGAGTCTAGAAAGCAAGAGCGTGCTTCTTGCTGTTAAGCAGAGTGTGATCCATGGGTGAGAACTATGCTGTGTTTTTCCCTTCAGAAATGGAGTTAAATCCCTGGCTCTGTGTCTTCCTACAAGCAAGACTTCGTTTCAGGTAAGGGCAGTCACTTATCAGCTCAAACGAACTACATCGTTCACGGAGCTCACACGATTCTCATCTAAACAGACAAGCATTGGATGTTAGAGGACCAGTGCTTTGTATCAGTTTAAGAAGCAGAGGTGGACTAGATTGGTCCGTATGTGTAGGAAACACTGTTCTTTGGTCTCAGCACACTCACGTTTCCTGCTGTCTTAGAGACTCTAGAAAGCAAGAGCATGCTTCTTGCTCTAAAGCAGAGTGTGATCCATGGATGAGAACTATGCTGTGTGTTTCCCTTCAGAAATGGAGTTAAATCCCAGGCTCTGTGTCTTCCTAAAAGCAAGACTTCGTTTCAGGTAATGGCAGTCACTTTTCAGCTCAAACGAACTACATCGTTCACTGAGCTCACACGTTTCTCATCTTAACAGACAAGCATTGAATGTTAGAGGACCAGTGCTTTGTATCAGTTTAAGAAGCAGAGTTGGACTAGATATGGTCCGTATGTTTAGGAAACACCGTTCTTTTTTTCTGGGCACACTCCGATTTCCTGCTGTATTAGAGACTCTAGAAAGCAAGAGCGTGCTTCTTGCTCTAAAGCAGAGTGTGATCAATGGATGAGAACTCTGCTGTGTTTTTCCCTTCAGAAATGGAGTTAAATACCAGGCTCTGTGTCTTCCTACAGAAAAGACTTCGTTTCAGGTAAGGGCAGTCACTTTTCAGCTCAAACGAACTACGTCGTTCACGGAGCTCACACGTTTCTCATCTTAACAGACAAGCATTGGATGTTAGAGGAGCAGTGCTTTGTATCAGTTTAAGAAGCAGAGTTGGACTAGATATGGTCCGTATGTGTAGGAAACACCGTTTTTTGTTCTCAGCACACACACTTTTCCTGCTGTCTTAGAGAATCTAGAAAGCAAGAGCATGCTTCTTGCTCTAAAGCAGAGTGTGATACATGGATGAGAACTATGCTGTGTGTTTCCCTTCAGAAATGGAGTTAAATCCCAGGCTCTGTGTCTTCCTACAAGCAAGACTTCCTTTCAGGTAAGGCCAGTCACTTTTCAGCTCAAACGAACTACATCGTTCACTGAGCTCACACGTTTCTCATATTAACAGACAAGCATTGGATGTTAGAGGACCAGTGCTATGTATCAGTTTAAGAAGCAGAGTTGGACTAGATATGGTCCGTATGTGTAGGAAACACCCTTCTTTTGTTCTGGGCACACTCAGATTTCCTGCTGTATTAGAGACTCTAGAAAGCAAGAGCGTGCTTCTTGCTATAAAGCAGAGCGTGATGCATGGATGAGAACTATGCTGTGTGTTTCCCTTCAGAAATGGAGTTAAATCCCAGGCTCTGTGTCTTCCTACAGGCAAGACTTCATTTCAGGTAAGGGCAGTCACTTTTCAGCTCAAACGAACTACATCGTTCAAGAAGCTCACACTTTTCTCATCTTAACAGACAAGCATTGGATGTTAGAGGACCAGTGCTTTGTATCAGTTTCAGAAGCAGAGTTGGACTATATAATGTCCGTATGTGTAGGAAACACCGTTCTTTTGTTCTCAGCACACTCACGTTTCCTGCTGTCTTAGAGACTCTAGAAAGCAAGAGCGTGCTTCTTGTTCTAAAGCAGAGTGTGATCAATGGATGAGAACACTGCTGTGTGTTTCACTTCAGAAATGGAGTTAAATCCCAGGCTCTGTGTCTTCCTACAAGGAAGACTTCGTTTCAGGTAAGGGCAGTCACTTTTCTGCTCAACCAAACTACATTGTTCATGAAGCTCACACGTTTCTTATCTTAACTGACAAGCATTGGTAGTTAGAGGACAAGAGCTTTGTATCAGTTTCAGAAGCAGATTTGGACTACATATGGTCCGTATGTGTAGGAAACTCCGTTCTTTTGTTCTGGGCACACTCAGATTTCCTGCTGTATTAGAGAGTCTAGAAAGCAAGAGCGTGCTTCTTGCTGTTAAGCAGAGTGTGATCCATGGGTGAGAAGTATGCTGTGTTTTTCCCTTCAGAAATGGAGTTAAATCCCTGGCTCTGTGTCTTCCTACAAGGAAGACTTCGTTTCAGGTAAGGGCAGTCACTTTTCAGCTCAAACGAACTACATCGTTCACGGAGCTCACACGATTCTCATCTAAACAGACAAGCATTGGATGTTAGAGGACCAGTGCTTTGTATCAGTTTAAGAAGCAGAGGTGGACTAGATTGGTCCGTATGTGTAGGAAACACTGTTCTTTGGTCTCAGCACACTCACGTTTCCTGCTGTCTTAGAGACTCTAGAAAGCAAGAGCATGCTTCTTGCTCTAAAGCAGAGTGTGATCCATGGATGAGAACTATGCTGTGTGTTTCCCATCAGAAATGGAGTTAAATCCCAGGCTCTGTGTCTTCCTACAAGCAAGACTTCGTTTCAGGTAAGGGCAGTCACTTTTCAGCTCAAACGAACTACATCGTTCACTGAGCTCACACGTTTCTCATCTTAACAGACAAGCATTGAATGTTAGAGGACCAGTGCTTTGTATCAGTTTAAGAAGCAGAGTTGGACTAGATATGGTCCGTATGTTTAGGAAACACCGTTCTTTTTTTCTGGGCACACTCCGATTTCCTGCTGTATTAGAGACTCTAGAAAGCAAGAGCGTGCTTCTTGCTCTAAAGCAGAGTGTGATCAATGGATGAGAACTCTGCTGTGTTTTTCCCTTCAGAAATGGAGTTAAATCCCAGGCTCTGTGTCTTCCTACAGAAAAGACTTCGTTTCAGGTAAGGGCAGTCACTTTTCAGCTCAAACGAACTACATCGTTCACGGAGCTCACACGTTTCTCATCTTAACAGACAAGCATTGGATGTTAGAGGAGCAGTGCTTTGTATCAGTTTAAGAAGCAGAGTTGGACTAGATATGGTCCGTATGTGTAGGAAACACCGTTTTTTGTTCTCAGCACACACACTTTTCCTGCTGTCTTAGAGAATCTAGAAAGCAAGAGCATGCTTCTTGCTCTAAAGCAGAGTATGATACATGGATGAGAACTATGCTGTGTGTTTCCCTTCAGAAATGGAGTTAAATCCCAGGCTCTGTGTCTTCCTACAAGCAAGACTTCCTTTCAGGTAAGGCCAGTCACTTTTCAGCTCAAACGAACTACATCGTTCACTGAGCTCACACGTTTCTCATATTAACAGACAAGCATTGGATGTTAGAGGACCAGTGCTATGTATCAGTTTAAGAAGCAGAGTTGGACTAGATATGGTCCGGATGTGTAGGAAACAACCTTCTTTTTTTCTGGGCACACTCAGATTTCCTGCTGTATTAGAGACTCTAGAAAGCAAGAGCATGCTTCTTGCTCTAAAGCAGAGTGTGATCCATGGATGAGAACTATGCTGTGTGTTTCCCATCAGAAATGGAGTTAAATCCCAGGATCTGTGTCTTCCTACAAGCAAGACTTCGTTTCAGGTAAGGGCAGTCACTTTTCAGCTCAAACGAACTACATCGTTCACTGAGCTCACACGTTTCTCATCTTAACAGACAAGCATTGAATGTTAGAGGACCAGTGCTTTGTATCAGTTTAAGAAGCAGAGTTGGACTAGATATGGTCCGTATGTTTAGGAAACACCGTTCTTTTTTTCTGGGCACACTCCGATTTCCTGCTGTATTAGAGACTCTGGAAAGCAAGAGCGTGCTTCTTGCTCTAAAGCAGAGCGTGATCAATGGATGAGAACTCTGCTGTGTTTTTCCCTTCAGAAATGGAGTTAAATACCAGGCTCTGTGTCTTCCTACAGAAAAGACTTCGTTTCAGGTAAGGGCAGTCACTTTTCAGCTCAAACGAACTACATCGTTCACGGAGCTCACACGTTTCTCATCTTAACAGACAAGCATTGGATGTTAGAGGAGCAGTGCTTTGTATCAGTTTAAGAAGCAGAGTTGGACTAGATATGGTCCGTATGTGTAGGAAACACCGTTTTTTGTTCTCAGCACACACACTTTTCCTGCTGTCTTAGAGAATCTAGAAAGCAAGAGCATGCTTCTTGCTCTAAAGCAGAGTATGATACATAGATGAGAACTATGCTGTGTGTTTCCCTTCAGAAATGGAGTTAAATCCCAGGCTCTGTGTCTTCCTACAAGCAAGACTTCCTTTCAGGTAAGGCCAGTCACTTTTCAGCTCAAACGAACTACATCGTTCACTGAGCTCACACGTTTCTCATATTAACAGACAAGCATTGGATGTTAGAGGACCAGTGCTATGTATCAGTTTAAGAAGCAGAGTTGGACTAGATATGGTCCGTATGTGTAGGAAACAACCTTCTTTTGTTCTTGGCACACTCAGATTTCTTGCTGTATTAGAGACTCTAGAAAGCAAGAGCGTGCTTCTTGCTATAAAGCAGAGCGTGATGCATGGATGAGAACTATGCTGTGTGTTTCCCTTCAGAAATGGAGTTAAATCCCAGGCTCTGTGTCTTCCTACAGGCAAGACTTCATTTCAGGTAAGGGCAGTCACTTTTCAGCTCAAACGAACTACATCGTTCAAGAAGCTCACACTTTTCTCATCTTAACAGACAAGCATTGGATGTTAGAGGACCAGTGCTTTGTATCAGTTTCAGAAGCAGAGTTGGACTATATAATGTCCGTATGTGTAGGAAACACCGTTCTTTTGTTCTCAGCACACTCACGTTTCCTGCTGTCTTAGAGACTCTAGAAAGCAAGAGCGTGCTTCTTGTTCTAAAGCAGAGTGTGATCAATGGATGAGAACACTGCTGTGTGTTTCACTTCAGAAATGGAGTTAAATCCCAGGCTCTGTGTCTTCCTACAAGGAAGACTTCGTTTCAGGTAGGGCAGTCACTTTTCTGCTCAACCAAACTACATTGTTCATGAAGCTCACACGTTTCTTATCTTAACTGACAAGCATTGGATGTTAGAGGACAAGAGCTTTGTATCAGTTTCAGAAGCAGATTTGGACTACATATGGTCCGTATGTGTAGGAAACTCCGTTCTTTTGTTCTGGGCACACTCAGATTTCCTGCTGTATTAGAGAGTCTAGAAAGCAAGAGCGTGCTTCTTGCTGTTAAGCAGAGTGTGATCCATGGGTGAGAACTATGCTGTGTTTTTCCCTTCAGAAATGGAGTTAAATCCCTGGCTCTGTGTCTTCCTACAAGCAAGACTTCGTTTCAGGTAAGGGCAGTCACTTTTCAGCTCAAACGAACTACATCGTTCACGGAGCTCACACGATTCTCATCTAAACAGACAAGCATTGGATGTTAGAGGACCAGTGCTTTGTATCAGTTTAAGAAGCAGAGGTGGACTAGATTGGTCCGTATGTGTAGGAAACACTGTTCTTTGGTCTCAGCACACTCACGTTTCCTGCTGTCTTAGAGACTCTAGAAAGCAAGAGCATGCTTCTTGCTCTAAAGCAGAGTGTGATCCATGGATGAGATCTATGCTGTGTGTTTTCCTTCAGAAATGGAGTTAAATCCCAGGCTCTGTGTCTTCCTACAAGCAAGACTTCGTTTCAGGTAAGGGCAGTCACTTTTCAGCTCAAACGAACTACATCGTTCACTGAGCTCACACGTTTCTCATCTTAACAGACAAGCATTGAATGTTAGAGGACCAGTGCTTTGTATCAGTTTAAGAACCAGAGTTGGACTAGATATGGTCCGTATGTTTAGGAAACACCGTTCTTTTTTTCTGGGCACACTCCGATTTCCTGCTGTATTAGAGACTCTAGAAAGCAAGAGCGTGCTTCTTGCTCTAAAGCAGAGTGTGATCAATGGATGAGAACTCTGCTGTGTTTTTCCCTTCAGAAATGGAGTTAAATCCCAGGCTCTGTGTCTTCCTACAGAAAAGACTTCGTTTCAGGTAAGGGCAGTCACTTTTCAGCTCAAACGAACTACATCGTTCACGGAGCTCACACGTTTCTCATCTTAACAGACAAGCATTGGATGTTAGAGGAGCAGTGCTTTGTATCAGTTTAAGAAGCAGAGTTGGACTAGATATGGTCCGTATGTGTAGGAAACACTGTTTTTTGTTCTCAGCACACACACTTTTCCTGCTGTCTTAGAGAATCTAGAAAGCAAGAGCATGCTTCTTGCTCTAAAGCAGAGTATGATACATGGATGAGAACTATGCTGTGTGTTTCCCTTCAGAAATGGAGTTAAATCCCAGGATCTGTGTCTTCCTACAAGCAAGACTTCCTTTCAGGTAAGGCCAGTCACTTTTCAGCTCAAACGAACTACATCGTTCACTGAGCTCACACGTTTCTCATATTAACAGACAAGCATTGGATGTTAGAGGACCAGTGCTATGTATCAGTTTAAGAAGCAGAGTTGGACTAGATATGGTCCGTATGTGTAGGAAACACCGTTCTTTTGTTCTCAGCACACTCACGTTTCCTGCTGTCTTAGAGACTCTAGAAAGCAAGAGCGTGCTTCTTGTTCTAAAGCAGAGTGTGATCAATGGATGAGAACACTGCTGTGTGTTTCACTTCAGAAATGGAGTTAAATCCCAGGCTCTGTGTCTTCCTACAAGGAAGACTTCGTTTCAGGTAAGGGCAGTCACTTTTCTGCTCAACCAAACTACATTGTTCATGAAGCTCACACGTTTCTTATCTTAACTGACAAGCATTGGATGTTAGAGGACAAGAGCTTTGTATCAGTTTCAGAAGCAGATTTGGACTACATATGGTCCGTATGTGTAGGAAACTCCGTTCTTTTGTTCTGGGCACACTCAGATTTCCTGCTGTATTAGAGAGTCTAGAAAGCAAGAGCGTGCTTCTTGCTGTTAAGCAGAGTGTGATCCATGGGTGAGAACTATGCTGTGTTTTTCCCTTCAGAAATGGAGTTAAATCCCTGGCTCTGTGTCTTCCTACAAGCAAGACTTCGTTTCAGGTAAGGGCAGTCACTTTTCAGCTCAAACGAACTACATCGTTCACGGAGCTCACACGATTCTCATCTAAACAGACAAGCATTGGATGTTAGAGGACCAGTGCTTTGTATCAGTTTAAGAAGCAGAGGTGGACTAGATTGGTCCGTATGTGTAGGAAACACTGTTCTTTGGTCTCAGCACACTCACGTTTCCTGCTGTCTTAGAGACTCTAGAAAGCAAGAGCATGCTTCTTGCTCTAAAGCAGAGTGTGATCCATGGATGAGAACTATGCTGTGTGTTTTACTTCAGAAATGGAGTTAAATCCCAGGCTCTGTGTCTTCCTACAAGCAAGACTTCGTTTCAGGTAAGGGCAGTCACTTTTCAGCTCAAACGAACTACATCGTTCAAGAAGCTCACACTTTTCTCATCTTAACAGACAAGCATTGGATGTTAGAGGACCAGTGCTTTGTATCAGTTTCAGAAGCAGAGTTGGACTATATAATGTCCGTATGTGTAGGAAACACCGTTCTTTTGTTCTCAGCACACTCACGTTTCCTGCTGTCTTAGAGACTCTAGAAAGCAAGAGCGTGCTTCTTGTTCTAAAGCAGAGTGTGATCAATGGATGAGAACACGGCTGTCTGTTTCACTTCAGAAATGGAGTTAAATCCCAGGCTCTGTGTCTTCCTACAAGGAAGACTTCGTTTCAGGTAAGGGCAGTCACTTTTCTGCTCAACCAAACTACATTGTTCATGAAGCTCACACGTTTCTTATCTTAACTGACAAGCATTGGATGTTAGAGGACCAGTGCTTTGTATCAGTTTCAGAAGCAGTTTTGGACTATATAATGTCTGTATGTGTAGGAAACACCGTTCTTTTTTTCTCAGCAAACTCACGTTTCCTGCTGTCTTAGAGACTCTAGAAAACAAGAGTGTGCTTCTTGTTCTAAAGCAGAGTGCGATCAATGGATGAGAACACTGCTGTGTGTTTCACTTCAGAAATGGAGTTTAATCCCAGGCTCCGTTTCTTCCTACAAGGAAGACTTCTTTTCAGGTAATGGCAGTCACTTTTCTGCTCAAACGAACTACATTGTTCATGAAGCTCACACGTTTCTTATCTCAACAGAAACATTGGATGTTAGATGACCAGTGCTTTGTATCAGTTTAAGAAGCAGAGTTGGACTAGATATGGTCCGTATGTGTAGGAAACACCGTTCTTTTGTTCTCAGAACATTCAGATTTCCTGCTGTCTTAGAGACTCTAGAAAGCAAGAGCATGCTTCTTGCTCTAAAGCAGAGTGTGATCCATGGATGAGAACTATGCTGTGTGTTTCCCTTCAGAAATGGAGTTAAATCCCATGCTTTGTGTCTTCCTACAAGCAAGACTTCGTTTCATGTAATGGCAGTCCCTTTTCAGCTCAAACGAACTACATCGTTCACGAAGCTCACACATTTCTCATCTTAACAGAAAAGCATTGGATGTTAGAGGACCAGTGCTTTGTATCAGTTTCAGAAGAAGAGTTGGACTATATAATGTCTGTATGTGTAGGAAAAAACCGTTCTTTTGTTCTCAACACACTCACGTTTCCTGCTGTCTTAGCGACCCTAGAAAGCAAGAGCCTGCTTCTTGTTCTAAAGCAGAGTGTGATCCATGGATGAGAACACTGCTGTGTGTTTCACTTAAGAAATGGAGTTCAATCCCATGCTCTGTGTCTTCCTAGAAGCAAGACTTCGTTTCAGGTATTGGCAGTCACTTTTCAGCTCAAACGAACTACATCATTCACGGAGCTCACACGTTTCTCATCTCAACAGACAAGCATTGGATGTTAGAGGACCAGTGCTTTGTATCAGTTTAAGAAGCAGAGTTGGACTAGATATGGTCCGTATGTGTAGGAAACACCGTTCTTTGGTCTCAGCACACTCACCTGTCCTGCTGTCTTAGAGACTCTAGAAAGCAAGAGCATGCTTCTTGCTCTAAAGCAGAGTGTGATCCATGGATGAGAACTATGCTGTGTGTTTCCCTTCAGAAATGGAGTTAAATCCCAGGCTCTGTGTCTTCCTACAAGCAAGACTTCGTTTCAGGTAAGGGCAGTCATTTTTCCGCTCAATCGAACTACATCGTTCACGAAGCTCATACGTTTCTCATCTTAACTGACAAGCATTGGATGTTAGAGGACTAGAGCTTTGTATCAGTTTCAGAAGCAGATTTGGACTACATATGGTCCGTATGTGTAGGAAACTCCGTTCTTTTCTTCTGGGCACACCCAGATTTCCTGCTGTATTAGAGACTCTAGAAAGCAAGTGCGTGCTTCTTGCTGTTAAGCAGTGTGTGATCCATGGGTGAGAACTATGCTGTGTGTTTCCCTTCAGAAATGGAGTTAAATCCCAGGCTCTGTGTCTTCCTACAGAAAAGACTTCGTTTCAGGTAAGGGCAGTCACTTTTCAGCTCAAACGAACTACATCGTTCACGAAGCTCACACGTTTCTCATCTCAACAGACAAGCATTGGATGTTAGAGGACCTGTGCTTTGTCTCAGTTTAAGAAGCAGAGTTGGACTAGATATGGTCCGTATGTGTAGGAAACACCGTTCTTTTGTTCTCAGAACATTCAGATTTCCTGCTGTCTTAGAGACTCTAGAAAGCAAGAGCATGCTTCTTGCTCTAAAGCAGAGTGTGATCCATGGATGAGAACTATGCTGTGTGTTTCCCTTCAGAAATGGAGTTAAATCCCAGGATTTGTGTCTTCCTACAAGCAAGACTTCGTTTCAGGTAAGGGCAGTCACTTTTCAGCTCAAACGAACTACATTGTTCAAGAAGCTCACACGTTTCTCATCTTAACAGACAAGCATTGGATGTTAGAGGATCAGTGCTTTGTATCAGTTAAGAAGCAGAGTTGGACTAGATATGGTCCGTATGTGTAGGAAACACCGTTTTTTGTTCTCAGCACACACACGTTTCCTGCTGTCTTAGAGAATCTAGAAAGCAAGAGCATGCTTCTTGCTCTAAAGCAGAGTGTGATCCATGGATGAGAACTCTGCTGTGTGTTTCCCTTCAGAAATGGAGTTAAATCCCAGGCTCTGTGTCTTCCTACAAGCAAGACTTCGTTTCAGGTAAGGGCAGTCATTTTTCTGCTCAAAAAAACTACATCGTTCACGAAGCTCTCACGTTTCTCATCTTAACTGACCAGCATTGGATGTTAGAGGAACAGTGCATTGTATCAGTTTCAAAAGCCGATTTGGACTACATATGGTCCGTATGTGTAGGAAACACCGTTCTTTGGTTCTCAGCACACTCACATTTCCTGCTGTCTTAGAGACTCTAGAAAGCAAGAGCGTGCTTCTTGTTCTAAAGCAGAGTGTGATCAATGGATGAGAACACTGCTGTGTGTTTCACTTCAGAAATGGAGTTAAATCCCAGGCTCTTTGTCTTCCTACAAGGAAGACTTCGTTTCAGGTAAGGGCAGTCACTGTTCTGCTCAAACAAACTACATTGTTCATGAAGCTCACACGTTTCTTATCTTAACTGCCAGGCATGGGATGTTAGAGGACCAGAGATTTGTATCAGTTTCAGAAGCAGATTTGGACTACATATGGTCTGTATGTGTAGGAAACTCCGTTCTAATGTTCTGGGTACACTCAGATTTCCTGCTGTATTAGAGACTCTAGAAAGCAAGAGCTTGCTTCTTGCTCTAAAGCAGAGTGTGATCCATGGATGAGAACACTGCTGTGTGTTTCCCTTCATAAATGGAGTTAAATCCCAGGCTCTGTGTCTTCCTACAAGCAAGACTTCTTTTCAGGTAAGGGCAGTCACTTTTCAGCTCAAAGGAACTACATCGTTCACGGAGCTCACACGTTTCTCATCTTAAGAGACAAGCATTGGATGTTAGAGGACCAGTGCTTTGTGTCACTTTAAGAAGCAGAGTTGGACTAGATATGGTCCATATGTGTAGGAAACACCGTTTTTTGTTCTCCGCACACAAAGTTTTCCTGCTGTCTTAGAGACTCTAGAAAGCAAGAGCATGCTTCTTGCTCTAAAACAGAGTGTGATCCATGGATGAGAACTATGCTGTGTGTTTCCCTTCAGAAATGGAGTTAAATCCCAGGCTCTGTGTCTTCCTACAAGGAAGACTTCTTTTCAGGTAAGGGCAGTCACTTTTCAGCTCAAACGAACTACATCGTTCACTGAGCTCAACGTTTCTCATCTTAACAGACAAGCATTGAATGTTAGAGGACCAGTGATTTGTATCAGTTTAAGAAGCAGAGTTGGACTAGATATGGTCCGTATGTTTAGGAAACACCGTTCTTTTTTTCTGGGCACACTCCGATTTCCTGCTGTATTAGAGACTCTAGAAAGCAAGAGCGTGCTTCTTGCTCTAAAGCAGAGTGTGATCAATGGATGAGAACTCTGCTGTGTGTTTCCCTTCAGAAATGGAGTTAAATCCCAGGCTCTGTGTCTTCCTACAGAAAAGACTTCGTTTCAGGTAAGGGCAGTCACTTTTCAGCTCAAACGAACTACACCCTTCACGAAGCTCACACGTTTCTCATCTGAACAGACAAGCATTGAATGTTAGAGGACCAGTGCTTTGTATCAGTTTAAGAAGCAGAGTTGGACTAGATATGGTCCGTATGTGTAGGAAACACTGTTCTTTGGTCTCAGCACACTCACGTTTCCTGCTGTCTTAGAGACTCTAGAAAGCAACAGCATGCTTCTAGCTCTAAAGCAGAGTGTGATAAATGGATGAGAACTATGCTGTGTGTTTCCCTTCAGAAATGGAGTTAAATCCCAGGCTCTGTGTCTTCCTACAAGGAAGACTTCTTTTCAGGTAAGGGCAGTCACTTTTCAGCTCAAACGAACTACATCGTTCACTGAGCTCAACGTTTCTCATCTTAACAGACAAGCATTGAATGTTAGAGGACCAGTGATTTGTATCAGTTTAAGAAGCAGAGTTGGACTAGATATGGTCCGTATGTTTAGGAAACACCGTTCTTTTTTTCTGGGCACACTCCGATTTCCTGCTGTATTAGAGACTCTAGAAAGCAAGAGCGTGCTTCTTGCTCTAAAGCAGAGTGTGATCAATGGATGAGAACTCTGCTGTGTGTTTCCCTTCAGAAATGGAGTTAAATCCCAGGCTCTGTGTCTTCCTACAGAAAAGACTTCGTTTCAGGTAAGGGCAGTCACTTTTCAGCTCAAAGGAACTACATCGTTCACGAAGCTCACACGTTTCTCATCTTAACAGACAAGCATTGGATGTTAGAGGACCAGTGCTTTGTATCAGTTTCAGAAGCAGTTTTGGACTATATAATGTCTGTATGTGTAGGAAACACCGTTCTTTTTTCTCAGCAAACTCACGTTTCCTGCTGTCTTAGAGACTCTAGAAAACAAGAGTGTGCTTCTTGTTCTAAAGCAGAGTGTGATCAATGGATGAGAACACTGCTGTGTGTTTGCCTTCAGAAATGGAGTTTAATCCCAGGCTCCGTTTCTTCCTACAAGGAAGACTTCTTTTCAGGTAATGGCAGTCACTTTTCTGCTCAAACGAACTACATTGTTCATGAAGCTCACACGTTTCTTATCTCAACAGACAAACACTGGATGTTAGATGACCAGTGCTTTGTATCACTTTAAGAAGCAGAGTTGGACTAGATATGGTCCGTATGTGTAGGAAACACCGTTCTTTTGTTCTCAGACCATTCAGATTTCCTGCTGTCTTAGAGACTCTAGAAAGCAAGAGCATGCTTCTTGCTCTAAAGCAGAGTGTGATCCATGGATGAGAACTATGCTGTGTGTTTCCCTTCAGAAATAGAGTTAAATCCCATGCTTTATGTCTTCCTACAAGCAAGACTTCGTTTCAGGTAAGGGCAGTCACTTTTCAGCTCAAACGAACTACATCGTTCACGGAGCTCACACGTTTCTCATCTTAACAGACAAGCATTGGATGTTAGAGGAGCAGTGCTTTGTATCAGTTTAAGAAGCAGAGTTGGACTAGATATGGTCCGTATGTGTAGGAAACACCGTTTTTTGTTCTCAGCACACACACGATTCCTGCTGTCTTAGAGAATCTAGAAAGCAAGAGCATGCTTCTTGCTCTAAAGCAGAGTGTGATCCATGGATGAGAACTATGCTGTATGTTTCCCTTCAGAAATGGAGTTAAATCCCAGGCTCTGTATCTTCCTACAAGCAAGACTTCGTTTCAGGTGAGGGCAGTCACTTTTCATCTCCAACGAACTACATCGTTCACGAAGCTCACACGTTTCTCATCTTAACAGAAAAGCATTGGATGTTAGAGGACCAGTGCTTTGTATCAGTTTCAGAAGCAGAGTTGGACTATATAATGTCTGTATGTGTAGGAAAAAACCGTTCTTTTGTTCTCAGCACACTCACGTTTCCTGCTGTCTTAGCGACCCTAGAAAGCAAGAGCCTGCTTCTTGCTCTAAAGCAGAGTGTGATCAATGGATGAGAACACTGCTGTGTGTTTCACTTCAGAAATGGAGTTCAATCCCATGCTCTGTGTCTTCCTAGAAGCAAGACTTCGTTTCAGGTATTGGCAGTCACTTTTCAGCTCAAACGAACTACGTCATTCACGGAGCTCACACGTTTCTCATCTCAACAGACAAGCATTGGATGTTAGAGGACCAGTGCTTTGTATCAGTTTAAGAAGCAGAGTTGGACTAGATATGGTCCGTATGTGTAGGAAACACCGTTCTTTGGTCTCAGCACACTCACCTGTCCTGCTGTCTTAGAGACTCTAGAAAGCAAGAGCATGCTTCTTGCTCTAAAGCAGAGTGTGATCCATGGATGAGAACTATGCTGTGTGTTTCCCTTCAGAAATGGAGTTAAATCCCAGGCTCTGTGTCTTCCTACAAGCAAGACTTCGTTTCAGGTAAGGGCAGTCATTTTTCCGCTCAATCGAACTACATCGTTCACGAAGCTCATACGTTTCTCATCTTAACTGACAAGCATTGGATGTTAGAGGACTAGAGCTTTGTATCAGTTTCAGAAGCAGATTTGGACTACATATGGTCCGTATGTGTAGGAAACTCCGTTCTTTTCTTCTGGGCACACCCAGATTTCCTGCTGTATTAGAGACTCTAGAAAGCAAGTGCGTGCTTCTTGCTGTTAAGCAGTGTGTGATCCATGGGTGAGAACTATGCTGTGTGTTTCCCTTCAGAAATGGAGTTAAATCCCAGGCTCTGTGTCTTCCTACAGAAAAGACTTCGTTTCAGGTAAGGGCAGTCACTTTTCAGCTCAAACGAACTACATCGTTCACGAAGCTCACACGTTTCTCATCTCAACAGACAAGCATTGGATGTTAGAGGACCAGTGCTTTGTATCAGTTTAAGAAGCAGAGTTGGACAAGATATGGTCCGTATGTGTAGGAAACACCGTTCTTTGTTCTCAGCAAACTCACATTTCCTGCTGTCTTAGAGACTCTAGAAAGCAAGAGCGTGCTTCTTGTTCTAAAGCAGAGTGTGATCAATGGATGAGAACACTGCTGTGTGTTTCACTTCAGAAATGGAGTTAAATCCCAGGCTCTTTGTCTTCCCAGAAGGAAGACTTCGTTTCAGGTAAGGGCAGTCACTGTTCTGCTCAAACAAACTACATTGTTTATGAAGCTCACACGTTTCTTATCTTAACTGCCAGGCATGGGATGTTAGAGGACGAGAGATTTGTATCAGTTTCAGAAGCAGATTTGGACTACATATGGTCTGTATGTGTAGGAAACTCCGTTCTAATGTTCTGGGTACACTCAGATTTCCTGCTGTATTAGAGACTCTAGAAAGCAAGAGCTTGCTTCTTGCTCTAAAGCAGAGTGTGATCCATGGATGAGAACACTGCTGTGTGTTTCCCTTCATAAATGGAGTTAAATCCCAGGCTCTGTGTCTTCCTACAAGCAAGACTTCTTTTCAGGTAAGGGCAGTCACTTTTCAGCTCAAAGGAACTACATCGTTCACGGAGCTCACACGTTTCTCATCTTAAGAGACAAGCATTGGATGTTAGAGGACCAGTGCTTTGTGTCACTTTAAGAAGCAGAGTTGGACTAGATATGGTCCATATGTGTAGGAAACACCGTTTTTTGTTCTCCACACACAAACTTTTCCTGCTGTCTTAGAGACTCTAGAAAGCAAGAGCATGCTTCTTGCTCTAAAACAGAGTGTGATCCATGGATGAGAACTATGCTGTGTGTTTCCCTTCAGAAATGGAGTTAAATCCCAGGCTCTGTGTCTTCCTACAAGCAAGACTTCGTTTCAGGTAAGGGCAGTCACTTTTCAGCTCAAACGAACTACATCGTTCACAGAGCTCACACGATTCTCATCTCAACAGACAAGCATTGGATGTTAGAGGACCAGTGCTTTGTATCAGTTTAAGAAGCAGAGTTGGACTAGATATGGTCCGTATGTGTAGGAAACACTGCTCTTTGGTCTCAGCACACTCACGTTTCCTGCTGTCTTAGAGACTCTAGAAAGCAACAGCATGCTTCTAGCTCTAAAGCAGAGTGTGATAAATGGATGAGAACTATGCTGTGTGTTTCCCTTCAGAAATGGAGTTAAATCCCAGGCTCTGTGTCTTCCTACAAGGAAGACTTCTTTTCAGGTAAGGGCAGTCACTTTTCAGCTTAAACGAACTACATCGTTCACTGAGCTCAACGTTTCTCATCTTAACAGACAAGCATTGAATGTTAGAGGACCAGTGATTTGTATCAGTTTAAGAAGCAGAGTTGGACTAGATATGGTCCGTATGTTTAGGAAACACCGTTCTTTTTTTCTGGGCACACTCCGATTTCCTGCTGTATTAGAGACTCTAGAAAGCAAGAGCGTGCTTCTTGCTCTAAAGCAGAGTGTGATCAATGGATGAGAACTCTGCTGTGTGTTTCCCTTCAGAAATGGAGTTAAATCCCAGGCTCTGTGTCTTCCTACAGAAAAGACTTCGTTTCAGGTAAGGGCAGTCACTTTTCAGCTCAAAGGAACTACATCGTTCACGAAGCTCACACGTTTCTCATCTTAACAGACAAGCATTGGATGTTAGAGGACCAGTGCTTTGTATCAGTTTCAGAAGCAGTTTTGGACTATATAATGTCTGTATGTGTAGGAAACACCGTTCTTTTTTCTCAGCAAACTCACGTTTCCTGCTGTCTTAGAGACTCTAGAAAACAAGAGTGTGCTTCTTGTTCTAAAGCAGAGTGTGATCAATGGATGAGAACACTGCTGTGTGTTTGCCTTCAGAAATGGAGTTTAATCCCAGGCTCCGTTTCTTCCTACAAGGAAGACTTCTTTTCAGGTAATGGCAGTCACTTTTCTGCTCAAACGAACTACATTGTTCATGAAGCTCACACGTTTCTTATCTCAACAGACAAACACTGGATGTTAGATGACCAGTGCTTTGTATCACTTTAAGAAGCAGAGTTGGACTAGATATGGTCCGTATGTGTAGGAAACACCGTTCTTTTGTTCTCAGAACATTCAGATTTCCTGCTGTCTTAGAGACTCTAGAAAGCAAGAGCATGCTTCTTGCTCTAAAGCAGAGTGTGATCCATGGATGAGAACTATGCTGTATGTTTCCCTTCAGAAATGGAGTTAAATCCCAGGCTCTGTGTCTTCCTACAAGCAAGACTTCGTTTCAGGTGAGGGCAGTCACTTTTCATCTCCAACGAACTACATCGGTCACGAAGCTCACACGTTTCTCATCTTAACAGAAAAGCATTGGATGTTAGAGGACCAGTGCTTTGTATCAGTTTCAGAAGCAGAGTTGGACTATATAATGTCTGTATGTGTAGGAAAAAACCGTTCTTTTGTTCTCAGCACACTCACGTTTCCTGCTGTCTTAGCGACCCTAGAAAGCAAGAGCCTGCTTCTTGCTCTAAAGCAGAGTGTGATCAATGGATGAGAACACTGCTGTGTTTCACTTCAGAAATGGAGTTCAATCCCATGCTCTGTGTCTTCCTAGAAGCAAGACTTCGTTTCAGGTATTGGCAGTCACTTTTCAGCTCAAACGAACTACGTCATTCACGGAGCTCACACGTTTCTCATCTCAACAGACAAGCATTGGATGTTAGAGGACCAGTGCTTTGTATCAGTTTAAGAAGCAGAGTTGGACTAGATATGGTCCGTATGTGTAGGAAAAACCGTTCTTTGGTCTCAGCACACTCACCTGTCCTGCTGTCTTAGAGACTCTAGAAAGCAAGAGCATGCTTCTTGCTCTAAAGCAGAGTGTGATCCATGGATGAGAACTATGCTGTGTGTTTCCCTTCAGAAATGGAGTTAAATCCCAGGCTCTGTGTCTTCCTACAAGCAAGACTTCGTTTCAGGTAAGGGCAGTCATTTTTCCGCTCAATCGAACTACATCGTTCACGAAGCTCATACGTTTCTCATCTTAACTGACAAGCATTGGATGTTAGAGGACTAGAGCTTTGTATCAGTTTCAGAAGCAGATTTGGACTACATATGGTCCGTATGTGTAGGAAACTCCGTTCTTTTCTTCTGGGCACACCCAGATTTCCTGCTGTATTAGAGACTCTAGAAAGCAAGTGCGTGCTTCTTGCTTAAGCAGTGTGTGATCCATGGGTGAGAACTATGCTGTGTGTTTCCCTTCAGAAATGGAGTTAAATCCCAGGCTCTGTGTCTTACTACAAGCAAGACTTCGTTTCAGGTAACGGCAGTCACTTTTCAGCTCAAAAGAACTACATCGTTCACGAAGCTCACACGTTTCTCATCTCAACAGACAAGCATTGGATGTTAGAGGACCAGTGCTTTGTATCAGTTTAAGAAGCAGAGTTGGACAAGATATGGTCCGTATGTGTAGGAAACACCGTTCTTTTGTTCTCAGCACACTCACATTTCCTGCTGTCTTAGAGACTCTAGAAAGCAAGAGCGTGCTTCTTGTTCTAAAGCAGAGTGTCGAATGGATGAGAACACTGCTGTGTGTTTCACTTCAGAAATGGAGTTCAATCCCAGGCTCTGTGTCTTCCTACAAGGAAGACTTCGTTTCAGGTAAGGGCAGTCACTGTTCTGCTCAAAAGAACTACATCGTTCACGAAGCTCACACGTTTCTCATCTCAACAGACAAGCATTGGATGTTAGAGGACCAGTGCTTTGTATCAGTTTAAGAAGCAGAGTTGGACAAGATATGGTCCGTATGTGTAGGAAACACCGTTCTTTTGTTCTCAGCACACTCACATTTCCTGCTGTCTTAGAGACTCTAGAAAGCAAGAGCGTGCTTCTTGTTCTAAAGCAGAGTGTGATGAATGGATGAGAACACTGCTGTGTGTTTCACTTCAGAAATGGAGTTCAATCCCAGGCTCTGTGTCTTCCTACAAGCAAGACTTCGTTTCAGGTAACGGCAGTCACTTTTCAGCTCAAAAGAACTACATCGTTCACGAAGCTCACACGTTTCTCATCTCAACAGACAAGCATTGGATGTTAGAGGACCAGTGCTTTGTATCAGTTTCAGAAGAAGAGTTGGACTATATAATGTCTGTATGTGTAGGAAAAAACCGTTCTTTTGTTCTCAACACACTCACGTTTCCTGCTGTCTTAGCGACCCTAGAAAGCAAGAGCCTGCTTCTTGTTCTAAAGCAGAGTGTGATCAATGGATGAGAACACTGCTGTGTGTTTCACTTAAGAAATGGAGTTCAATCCCATGCTCTGTGTCTTCCTAGAAGCAAGACTTCGTTTCAGGTATTGGCAGTCACTTTTCAGCTCAAACGAACTACATCATTCACGGAGCTCACACGTTTCTCATCTCAACAGACAAGCATTGGATGTTAGAGGACCAGTGCTTTGTATAAGTTTAAGAAGCAGAGTTGGACTAGATATGGTCCGTATGTGTAGGAAACACCGTTCTTTGGTCTCAGCACACTCACCTGTCCTGCTGTCTTAGAGAATCTAGAAAGCAAGAGCATGCTTCTTGCTCTAAAACAGAGTGTGATCCATGGATGAGAACTATGCTGTGTGTTTCCCTTCAGAAATGGAGTTAAATCCCAGGCTCTGTGTCTTCCTACAAGGAAGACTTCTTTTCAGGTAAGGGCAGTCACTTTTCAGCTCAAACGAACTACATCGTTCACTGAGCTCAACGTTTCTCATCTTAACAGACAAGCATTGAATGTTAGAGGACCAGTGATTTGTATCAGTTTAAGAAGCAGAGTTGGACTAGATATGGTCCGTATGTTTAGGAAACACCGTTCTTTTTTTCTGGGCACACTCCGATTTCCTGCTGTATTAGAGACTCTAGAAAGCAAGAGCGTGCTTCTTGCTCTAAAGCAGAGTGTGATCAATGGATGAGAACTCTGCTGTGTGTTTCCCTTCAGAAATGGAGTTAAATCCCAGGCTCTGTGTCTTCCTACAGAAAAGACTTCGTTTCAGGTAAGGGCAGTCACTTTTCAGCTCAAACGAACTACACCCTTCACGAAGCTCACACGTTTCTCATCTGAACAGACAAGCATTGAATGTTAGAGGACCAGTGCTTTGTATCAGTTTAAGAAGCAGAGTTGGACTAGATATGGTCCGTATGTGTAGGAAACACTGTTCTTTGGTCTCAGCACACTCACGTTTCCTGCTGTCTTAGAGACTCTAGAAAGCAACAGCATGCTTCTAGCTCTAAAGCAGAGTGTGATAAATGGATGAGAACTATGCTGTGTGTTTCCCTTCAGAAATGGAGTTAAATCCCAGGCTCTGTGTCTTCCTACAAGGAAGACTTCTTTTCAGGTAAGGGCAGTCACTTTTCAGCTCAAACGAACTACATCGTTCACTGAGCTCAACGTTTCTCATCTTAACAGACAAGCATTGAATGTTAGAGGACCAGTGATTTGTATCAGTTTAAGAAGCAGAGTTGGACTAGATATGGTCCGTATGTTTAGGAAACACCGTTCTTTTTTTCTGGGCACACTCCGATTTCCTGCTGTATTAGAGACTCTAGAAAGCAAGAGCGTGCTTCTTGCTCTAAAGCAGAGTGTGATCAATGGATGAGAACTCTGCTGTGTGTTTCCCTTCAGAAATGGAGTTAAATCCCAGGCTCTGTGTCTTCCTACAGAAAAGACTTCGTTTCAGGTAAGGGCAGTCACTTTTCAGCTCAAAGGAACTACATCGTTCACGAAGCTCACACGTTTCTCATCTTAACAGACAAGCATTGGATGTTAGAGGACCAGTGCTTTGTATCAGTTTCAGAAGCAGTTTTGGACTATATAATGTCTGTATGTGTAGGAAACACCGTTCTTTTTTCTCAGCAAACTCACGTTTCCTGCTGTCTTAGAGACTCTAGAAAACAAGAGTGTGCTTCTTGTTCTAAAGCAGAGTGTGATCAATGGATGAGAACACTGCTGTGTGTTTGCCTTCAGAAATGGAGTTTAATCCCAGGCTCCGTTTCCTCCTACAAGGAAGACTTCTTTTCAGGTAATGGCAGTCACTTTTCTGCTCAAACGAACTACATTGTTCATGAAGCTCACACGTTTCTTATCTCAACAGACAAACACTGGATGTTAGATGACCAGTGCTTTGTATCACTTTAAGAAGCAGAGTTGGACTAGATATGGTCCGTATGTGTAGGAAACACCGTTCTTTTGTTCTCAGAACATTCAGATTTCCTGCTGTCTTAGAGACTCTAGAAAGCAAGAGCATGCTTCTTGCTCTAAAGCAGAGTGTGATCCATGGATGAGAACTATGCTGTGTGTTTCCCTTCAGAAATAGAGTTAAATCCCATGCTTTATGTCTTCCTACAAGCAAGACTTCGTTTCAGGTAATGCAGTCACTTTTCAGCTCAAACGAACTACATCGTTCACGGAGCTCACACGTTTCTCATCTTAACAGACAAGCATTGGATGTTAGAGGAGCAGTGCTTTGTATCAGTTTAAGAAGCAGAGTTGGACTAGATATGGTCCGTATGTGTAGGAAACACCGTTTTTTGTTCTCAGCACACACACGTTTCCTGCTGTCTTAGAGAATCTAGAAAGCAAGAGCATGCTTCTTGCTCTAAAGCAGAGTGTGATCCATGGATGAGAACTATGCTGTATGTTTCCCTTCAGAAATGGAGTTAAATCCCAGGCTCTGTATCTTCCTACAAGCAAGACTTCGTTTCAGGTGAGGGCAGTCACTTTTCATCTCCAACGAACTACATCGGTCACGAAGCTCACACGTTTCTCATCTTAACAGAAAAGCATTGGATGTTAGAGGACCAGTGCTTTGTATCAGTTTCAGAAGCAGAGTTGGACTATATAATGTCTGTATGTGTAGGAAAAAACCGTTCTTTTGTTCTCAGCACACTCACGTTTCCTGCTGTCTTAGCGACCCTAGAAAGCAAGAGCCTGCTTCTTGCTCTAAAGCAGAGTGTGATCAATGGATGAGAACACTGCTGTGTGTTTCACTTCAGAAATGGAGTTCAATCCCATGCTCTGTGTCTTCCTAGAAGCAAGACTTCGTTTCAGGTATTGGCAGTCACTTTTCAGCTCAAACGAACTACGTCATTCACGGAGCTCACACGTTTCTCATCTCAACAGACAAGCATTGGATGTTAGAGGACCAGTGCTTTGTATCAGTTTACGAAGCAGAGTTGGACTAGATATGGTCCGTATGTGTAGGAAACACCGTTCTTTGGTCTCAGCACACTCACCTGTCCTGCTGTCTTAGAGACTCTAGAAAGCAAGAGCATGCTTCTTGCTCTAAAGCAGAGTGTGATCCATGGATGAGAACTATGCTGTGTGTTTCCCTTCAGAAATGGAGTTAAATCCCAGGCTCTGTGTCTTCCTACAAGCAAGACTTCGTTTCAGGTAAGGGCAGTCATTTTTCCGCTCAATCGAACTACATCGTTCACGAAGCTCATACGTTTCTCATCTTAACTGACAAGCATTGGATGTTAGAGGACTAGAGCTTTGTATCAGTTTCAGAAGCAGATTTGGACTACATATGGTCCGTATGTGTAGGAAACTCCGTTCTTTTCTTCTGGGCACACCCAGATTTCCTGCTGTATTAGAGACTCTAGAAAGCAAGTGCGTGCTTCTTGCTGTTAAGCAGTGTGTGATCCATGGGTGAGAACTATGCTGTGTGTTTCCCTTCAGAAATGGAGTTAAATCCCAGGCTCTGTGTCTTCCTACAGAAAAGACTTCCTTTCAGGTAAGGGCAGTCACTTTTCAGCTCAAACGAACTACATCGTTCACGAAGCTCACACGTTTCTCATCTCAACAGACAAGCATTGGATGTTAGAGGACCAGTGCTTTGTATCAGTTTAAGAAGCAGAGTTGGACAAGATATGGTCCGTATGTGTAGGAAACACCGTTCTTTTGTTCTCAGCACACTCACATTTCCTGCTGTCTTAGAGACTCTAGAAAGCAAGAGCGTGCTTCTTGTTCTAAAGCAGAGTGTGATCAATGGATGAGAACACTGCTGTGTGTTTCACTTCAGAAATGGAGTTAAATCCCAGGCTCTTTGTCTTCCCAGAAGGAAGACTTCGTTTCAGGTAAGGGCAGTCACTGTTCTGCTCAAACAAACTACATTGTTTATGAAGCTCACACGTTTCTTATCTTAACTGCCAGGCATGGGATGTTAGAGGACCAGAGATTTGTATCAGTTTCAGAAGCAGATTTGGACTACATATGGTCTGTATGTGTAGGAAACTCCGTTCTAATGTTCTGGGTACACTCAGATTTCCTGCTGTATTAGAGACTCTAGAAAGCAAGAGCTTGCTTCTTGCTCTAAAGCAGAGTGTGATCCATGGATGAGAACACTGCTGTGTGTTTCCCTTCATAAATGGAGTTAAATCCCAGGCTCTGTGTCTTCCTACAAGCAAGACTTCTTTTCAGGTAAGGGCAGTCACTTTTCAGCTCAAAGGAACTACATCGTTCACGGAGCTCACACGTTTCTCATCTTAAGAGACAAGCATTGGATGTTAGAGGACCAGTGCTTTGTGTCACTTTAAGAAGCAGAGTTGGACTAGATATGGTCCATATGTGTAGGAAACACCGTTTTTTGTTCTCCACACACAAACTTTTCCTGCTGTCTTAGAGACTCTAGAAAGCAAGAGCATGCTTCTTGCTCTAAAACAGAGTGTGATCCATGGATGAGAACTATGCTGTGTGTTTCCCTTCAGAAATGGAGTTAAATCCCAGGCTCTGTGTCTTCCTACAAGCAAGACTTCGTTTCAGGTAAGGGCAGTCACTTTTCAGCTCAAACGAACTACATCGTTCACAGAGCTCACACGATTCTCATCTCAACAGACAAGCATTGGATGTTAGAGGACCAGTGCTTTGTATCAGTTTAAGAAGCAGAGTTGGACTAGATATGGTCCGTATGTGTAGGAAACACTGTTCTTTGGTCTCAGCACACTCACGTTTCCTGCTGTCTTAGAGACTCTAGAAAGCAACAGCATGCTTCTAGCTCTAAAGCAGAGTGTGATAAATGGATGAGAACTATGCTGTGTGTTTCCCTTCAGAAATGGAGTTAAATCCCAGGCTCTGTGTCTTCCTACAAGGAAGACTTCTTTTCAGGTAAGGGCAGTCACTTTTCAGCTTAAACGAACTACATCGTTCACTGAGCTCAACGTTTCTCATCTTAACAGACAAGCATTGAATGTTAGAGGACCAGTGATTTGTATCAGTTTAAGAAGCAGAGTTGGACTAGATATGGTCCGTATGTTTAGGAAACACCGTTCTTTTTTTCTGGGCACACTCCGATTTCCTGCTGTATTAGAGACTCTAGAAAGCAAGAGCGTGCTTCTTGCTCTAAAGCAGAGTGTGATCAATGGATGAGAACTCTGCTGTGTGTTTCCCTTCAGAAATGGAGTTAAATCCCAGGCTCTGTGTCTTCCTACAGAAAAGACTTCGTTTCAGGTAAGGGCAGTCACTTTTCAGCTCAAAGGAACTACATCGTTCACGAAGCTCACACGTTTCTCATCTTAACAGACAAGCATTGGATGTTAGAGGACCAGTGCTTTGTATCAGTTTCAGAAGCAGTTTTGGACTATATAATGTCTGTATGTGTAGGAAACACCGTTCTTTTTTCTCAGCACACTCACGTTTCCTGCTGTCTTAGCGACCCTAGAAAGCAAGAGCCTGCTTCTTGCTCTAAAGCAGAGTGTGATCAATGGATGAGAACACTGCTGTGTGTTTCACTTCAGAAATGGAGTTCAATCCCATGCTCTGTGTCTTCCTAGAAGCAAGACTTCGTTTCAGGTATTGGCAGTCACTTTTCAGCTCAAACGAACTACGTCATTCACGGAGCTCACACGTTTCTCATCTCAACAGACAAGCATTGGATGTTAGAGGACCAGTGCTTTGTATCAGTTTAAGAAGCAGAGTTGGACTAGATATGGTCCGTATGTGTAGGAAACACCGTTCTTTGGTCTCAGCACACTCACCTGTCCTGCTGTCTTAGAGACTCTAGAAAGCAAGAGCATGCTTCTTGCTCTAAAGCAGAGTGTGATCCATGGATGAGAACTATGCTGTGTGTTTCCCTTCAGAAATGGAGTTAAATCCCAGGCTCTGTGTCTTCCTACAAGCAAGACTTCGTTTCAGGTAAGGGCAGTCATTTTTCCGCTCAATCGAACTACATCGTTCACGAAGCTCATACGTTTCTCATCTTAACTGACAAGCATTGGATGTTAGAGGACTAGAGCTTTGTATCAGTTTCAGAAGCAGAGTTGGACTACATATGGTCCGTATGTGTAGGAAACTCCGTTCTTTTCTTCTGGGCACACCCAGATTTCCTGCTGTATTAGAGACTCTAGAAAGCAAGTGCGTGCTTCTTGCTGTTAAGCAGTGTGTGATCCATGGGTGAGAACTATGCTGTGTGTTTCCCTTCAGAAATGGAGTTAAATCCCAGGCTCTGTGTCTTCCTACAGAAAAGACTTCGTTTCAGGTAAGGGCAGTCACTTTTCAGCTCAAACGAACTACATCGTTCACGAAGCTCACACGTTTCTCATCTCAACAGACAAGCATTGGATTTTAGAGGACCAGTGCTTTGTATCAGTTTAAGAAGCAGAGTTGGACAAGATATGGTCCGTATGTGTAGGAAACACCGTTCTTTTGTTCTCAGCACACTCACATTTCCTGCTGTCTTAGAGACTCTAGAAAGCAAGAGCGTGCTTCTTGTTCTAAAGCAGAGTGTGATCAATGGATGAGAACACTGCTGTGTGTTTCACTTCAGAAATGGAGTTAAATCCCAGGCTCTTTGTCTTCCCAGAAGGAAGACTTCGTTTCAGGTAAGGGCAGTCACTGTTCTGCTCAAACAAACTACATTGTTTATGAAGCTCACACGTTTCTTATCTTAACTGCCAGGCATGGGATGTTAGAGGACCAGAGATTTGTATCAGTTTCAGAAGCAGATTTGGACTACATATGGTCTGTATGTGTAGGAAACTCCGTTCTAATGTTCTGGGTACACTCAGATTTCCTGCTGTATTAGAGACTCTAGAAAGCAAGAGCTTGCTTCTTGCTCTAAAGCAGAGTGTGATCCATGGATGAGAACACTGCTGTGTGTTTCCCTTCATAAATGGAGTTAAATCCCAGGCTCTGTGTCTTCCTACAAGCAAGACTTCTTTTCAGGTAAGGGCAGTCACTTTTCAGCTCAAAGGAACTACATCGTTCACGGAGCTCACACGTTTCTCATCTTAAGAGACAAGCATTGGATGTTAGAGGACCAGTGCTTTGTGTCACTTTAAGAAGCAGAGTTGGACTAGATATGGTCCATATGTGTAGGAAACACCGTTTTTTGTTCTCCACACACAAACTTTTCCTGCTGTCTTAGAGACTCTAGAAAGCAAGAGCATGCTTCTTGCTCTAAAACAGAGTGTGATCCATGGATGAGAACTATGCTGTGTGTTTCCCTTCAGAAATGGAGTTAAATCCCAGGCTCTGTGTCTTCCTACAAGCAAGACTTCGTTTCAGGTAAGGGCAGTCACTTTTCAGCTCAAACGAACTACATCGTTCACAGAGCTCACACGATTCTCATCTCAACAGAGAAGCATTGGATGTTAGAGGACCAGTGCTTTGTATCAGTTTAAGAAGCAGAGTTGGACTAGATATGGTCCGTATGTGTAGGAAACACTGTTCTTTGGTCTCAGCACACTCACGTTTCCTGCTGTCTTAGAGACTCTAGAAAGCAACAGCATGCTTCTAGCTCTAAAGCAGAGTGTGATAAATGGATGAGAACTATGCTGTGTGTTTCCCTTCAGAAATGGAGTTAAATCCCAGGCTCTGTGTCTTCCTACAAGGAAGACTTCTTTTCAGGTAAGGGCAGTCACTTTTCAGCTTAAACGAACTACATCGTTCACTGAGCTCAACGTTTCTCATCTTAACAGACAAGCATTGAATGTTAGAGGACCAGTGATTTGTATCAGTTTAAGAAGCAGAGTTGGACTAGATATGGTCCGTATGTTTAGGAAACACCATTCTTTTTTTCTGGGCACACTCCGATTTCCTGCTGTATTAGAGACTCTAGAAAGCAAGAGCGTGCTTCTTGCTCTAAAGCAGAGTGTGATCAATGGATGAGAACTCTGCTGTGTGTTTCCCTTCAGAAATGGAGTTAAATCCCAGGCTCTGTGTCTTCCTACAGAAAAGACTTCGTTTCAGGTAAGGGCAGTCACTTTTCAGCTCAAACGAACTACACCCTTCACGAAGCTCACACGTTTCTCATCTTAACAGACAAGCATTGGATGTTAGAGGACCAGTGCTTTGTATCAGTTTCAGAAGCAGTTTTGGACTATATAATGTCTGTATGTGTAGGAAACACCGTTCTTTTTTCTCAGCAAACTCACGTTTCCTGCTGTCTTAGAGACTCTAGAAAACAAGAGTGTGCTTCTTGTTCTAAAGCAGAGTGTGATCAATGGATGAGAACACTGCTGTGTGTTTGCCTTCAGAAATGGAGTTTAATCCCAGGCTCCGTTTCTTCCTACAAGGAAGACTTCTTTTCAGGTAATGGCAGTCACTTTTCTGCTCAAACGAACTACATTGTTCATGAAGCTCACACGTTTCTTATCTCAACAGACAAACACTGGATGTTAGATGACCAGTGCTTTGTATCACTTTAAGAAGCAGAGTTGGACTAGATATGGTCCGTATGTGTAGGAAACACCGTTCTTTTGTTCTCAGAACATTCAGATTTCCTGCTGTCTTAGAGACTCTAGAAAGCAAGAGCATGCTTCTTGCTCTAAAGCAGAGTGTGATCCATGGATGAGAACTATGCTGTATGTTTCCCTTCAGAAATGGAGTTAAATCCCAGGCTCTGTGTCTTCCTACAAGCAAGACTTCGTTTCAGGTGAGGGCAGTCACTTTTCATCTCCAACGAACTACATCGGTCACGAAGCTCACACGTTTCTCATCTTAACAGAAAAGCATTGGATGTTAGAGGACCAGTGCTTTGTATCAGTTTCAGAAGCAGAGTTGGACTATATAATGTCTGTATGTGTAGGAAAAAACCGTTCTTTTGTTCTCAGCACACTCACGTTTCCTGCTGTCTTAGCGACCCTAGAAAGCAAGAGCCTGCTTCTTGCTCTAAAGCAGAGTGTGATCAATGGATGAGAACACTGCTGTGTGTTTCACTTCAGAAATGGAGTTCAATCCCATGCTCTGTGTCTTCCTAGAAGCAAGACTTCGTTTCAGGTATTGGCAGTCACTTTTCAGCTCAAACGAACTACGTCATTCACGGAGCTCACACGTTTCTCATCTCAACAGACAAGCATTGGATGTTAGAGGACCAGTGCTTTGTATCAGTTTAAGAAGCAGAGTTGGACTAGATATGGTCCGTATGTGTAGGAAAAACCGTTCTTTGGTCTCAGCACACTCACCTGTCCTGCTGTCTTAGAGACTCTAGAAAGCAAGAGCATGCTTCTTGCTCTAAAGCAGAGTGTGATCCATGGATGAGAACTATGCTGTGTGTTTCCCTTCAGAAATGGAGTTAAATCCCAGGCTCTGTGTCTTCCTACAAGCAAGACTTCGTTTCAGGTAAGGGCAGTCATTTTTCGGCTCAATCGAACTACATCGTTCACGAAGCTCATACGTTTCTCATCTTAACTGACAAGCATTGGATGTTAGAGGACTAGAGCTTTGTATCAGTTTCAGAAGCAGATTTGGACTACATATGGTCCGTATGTGTAGGAAACTCCGTTCTTTTCTTCTGGGCACACCCAGATTTCCTGCTGTATTAGAGACTCTAGAAAGCAAGTGCGTGCTTCTTGCTTAAGCAGTGTGTGATCCATGGGTGAGAACTATGCTGTGTGTTTCCCTTCAGAAATGGAGTTAAATCCCAGGCTCTGTGTCTTACTACAAGCAAGACTTCGTTTCAGGTAACGGCAGTCACTTTTCAGCTCAAAAGAACTACATCGTTCACGAAGCTCACACGTTTCTCATCTCAACAGACAAGCATTGGATGTTAGAGGACCAGTGCTTTGTATCAGTTTAAGAAGCAGAGTTGGACAAGATATGGTCCGTATGTGTAGGAAACACCGTTCTTTTGTTCTCAGCACACTCACATTTCCTGCTGTCTTAGAGACTCTAGAAAGCAAGAGCGTGCTTCTTGTTCTAAAGCAGAGTGTCGAATGGATGAGAACACTGCTGTGTGTTTCACTTCAGAAATGGAGTTCAATCCCAGGCTCTGTGTCTTCCTACAAGGAAGACTTCGTTTCAGGTAAGGGCAGTCACTGTTCTGCTCAAAAGAACTACATCGTTCACGAAGCTCACACGTTTCTCATCTCAACAGACAAGCATTGGATGTTAGAGGACCAGTGCTTTGTATCAGTTTAAGAAGCAGAGTTGGACAAGATATGGTCCGTATGTGTAGGAAACACCGTTCTTTTGTTCTCAGCACACTCACATTTCCTGCTGTCTTAGAGACTCTAGAAAGCAAGAGCGTGCTTCTTGTTCTAAAGCAGAGTGTGATGAATGGATGAGAACACTGCTGTGTGTTTCACTTCAGAAATGGAGTTCAATCCCAGGCTCTGTGTCTTCCTACAAGCAAGACTTCGTTTCAGGTAACGGCAGTCACTTTTCAGCTCAAAAGAACTACATCGTTCACGAAGCTCACACGTTTCTCACCTCAACAGACAAGCATTGGATGTTAGAGGACCAGTGCTTTGTATCAGTTTCAGAAGAAGAGTTGGACTATATAATGTCTGTATGTGTAGGAAAAAACCGTTCTTTTGTTCTCAACACACTCACGTTTCCTGCTGTCTTAGCGACCCTAGAAAGCAAGAGCCTGCTTCTTGTTCTAAAGCAGAGTGTGATCAATGGATGAGAACACTGCTGTGTGTTTCACTTAAGAAATGGAGTTCAATCCCATGCTCTGTGTCTTCCTAGAAGCAAGACTTCGTTTCAGGTATTGGCAGTCACTTTTCAGCTCAAACGAACTACATCATTCACGGAGCTCACACGTTTCTCATCTCAACAGACAAGCATTGGATGTTAGAGGACCAGTGCTTTGTATAAGTTTAAGAAGCAGAGTTGGACTAGATATGGTCCGTATGTGTAGGAAACACCGTTCTTTGGTCTCAGCACACTCACCTGTCCTGCTGTCTTAGAGAATCTAGAAAGCAAGAGCATGCTTCTTGCTCTAAAGCAGAGTGTGATCCATGGATGAGAACTATGCTGTGTGTTTCCCTTCAGAAATGGAGTTAAATCCCAGGCTCTGTGTCTTCCTACAAGCAAGA
The DNA here is from genome assembly GCA_949786385.1 of Onychomys leucogaster. Lineage (NCBI taxonomy): Eukaryota > Metazoa > Chordata > Mammalia > Rodentia > Cricetidae > Onychomys > Onychomys leucogaster. The sequence goes on along the minus strand of CATKUP010000033.1, from coordinate 3,382,132 downwards.
CTTCGTTTCAGGTAAGGGCAGTCATTTTTCCGCTCAATCGAACTACATCGTTCACGAAGCTCATACGTTTCTCATCTTAACTGACAAGCATTGGATGTTAGAGGACTAGAGCTCTGTATCAGTTTCAGAAGCAGATTTGGACTACATATGGTCCGTATGTGTAGGAAACTCCGTTCTTTTCTTCTGGGCACACCCAGATTTCCTGCTGTATTAGAGACTCTAGAAAGCAAGTGCGTGCTTCTTGCTGTTAAGCAGTGTGTGATCCATGGGTGAGAACTATGCTGTGTGTTTCCCTTCAGAAATGGAGTTAAATCCCAGGCTCTGTGTCTTCCTACAGAAAAGACTTCGTTTCAGGTAAGGGCAGTCACTTTTCAGCTCAAACGAACTACATCGTTCACGAAGCTCACACGTTTCTCATCTCAACAGACAAGCATTGGATGTTAGAGGACCTGTGCTTTGTCTCAGTTTAAGAAGCAGAGTTGGACTAGATATGGTCCGTATGTGTAGGAAACACCGTTCTTTTGTTCTCAGAACATTCAGATTTTCTGCTGTCTTAGAGACTCTAGAAAGCAAGAGCATGCTTCTTGCTCTAAAGCAGAGTGTGATCCATGGATGAGAACTATGCTGTGTGTTTCCCTTCAGAAATGGAGTTAAATCCCAGGATTTGTGTCTTCCTACAAGCAAGACTTCGTTTCAGGTAAGGGCAGTCACTTTTCAGCTCAAACGAACTACATTGTTCAAGAAGCTCACACGTTTCTCATCTTAACAGACAAGCATTGGATGTTAGAGGACCAGTGCTTTGTATCAGTTTAAGAAGCAGAGTTGGACTAGATATGGTCCGTATGTGTAGGAAACACCGTTTTTTGTTCTCAGCACACACACGTTTCCTGCTGTCTTAGAGAATCTAGAAAGCAAGAGCATGCTTCTTGCTCTAAAGCAGAGTGTGATCCATGGATGAGAACTCTGCTGTGTGTTTCCCTTCAGAAATGGAGTTAAATCCCAGGCTCTGTGTCTTCCTACAAGCAAGACTTCGTTTCAGGTAAGGGCAGTCATTTTTCTGCTCAAAAAAACTACATCGTTCACGAAGCTCTCACGTTTCTCATCTTAACTGACCAGCATTGGATGTTAGAGGAACAGTGCATTGTATCAGTTTCAAAAGCAGATTTGGACTACATATGGTCCGTATGTGTAGGAAACACCGTTCTTTGGTTCTCAGCACACTCACATTTCCTGCTGTCTTAGAGACTCTAGAAAGCAAGAGCGTGCTTCTTGTTCTAAAGCAGAGTGTGATCAATGGGTGAGAACACTGCTGTGTGTTTCACTTCAGAAATGGAGTTAAATCCCAGGCTCTTTGTCTTCCTACAAGCAAGACTTCGTTTCAGGTAAGGGCAGTCACTGTTCTGCTCAAACAAACTACATTGTTCATGAAGCTCACACGTTTCTTATCTTAACTGCCAGGCATGGGATGTTAGAGGACCAGAGATTTGTATCAGTTTCAGAAGCAGATTTGGACTACATATGGTCTGTATGTGTAGGAAACTCCGTTCTAATGTTCTGGGTACACTCAGATTTCCTGCTGTATTAGAGACTCTAGAAAGCAAGAGCTTGCTTCTTGCTCTAAAGCAGAGTGTGATCCATGGATGAGAACACTGCTGTGTGTTTCCCTTCATAAATGGAGTTAAATCCCAGGCTCTGTGTCTTCCTACAAGCAAGACTTCTTTTCAGGTAAGGGCAGTCACTTTTCAGCTCAAAGGAACTACATCGTTCACGGAGCTCACACGTTTCTCATCTTAAGAGACAAGCATTGGATGTTAGAGGACCAGTGCTTTGTGTCACTTTAAGAAGCAGAGTTGGACTAGATATGGTCCATATGTGTAGGAAACACCGTTTTTTGTTCTCCGCACACAAACTTTTCCTGCTGTCTTAGAGACTCTAGAAAGCAAGAGCATGCTTCTTGCTCTAAAACAGAGTGTGATCCATGGATGAGAACTATGCTGTGTGTTTCCCTTCAGAAATGGAGTTAAATCCCAGGCTCTGTGTCTTCCTACAAGCAAGACTTCGTTTCAGGTAAGGGCAGTCACTTTTCAGCTCAAACGAACTACATCGTTCACGGAGCTCACACGATTCTCATCTCAACAGACAAGCATTGGATGTTAGAGGACCAGTGCTTTGTATCAGTTTAAGAAGCAGAGTTGGACTAGATATGGTCCGTATGTGTAGGAAACACTGTTCTTTGGTCTCAGCACACTCACGTTTCCTGCTGTCTTAGAGACTCTAGAAAGCAACAGCATGCTTCTAGCTCTAAAGCAGAGTGTGATAAATGGATGAGAACTATGCTGTGTGTTTCCCTTCAGAAATGGAGTTAAATCCCAGGCTCTGTGTCTTCCTACAAGGAAGACTTCTTTTCAGGTAAGGGCAGTCACTTTTCAGCTCAAACGAACTACATCGTTCACTGAGCTCAACGTTTCTCATCTTAACAGACAAGCATTGAATGTTAGAGGACCAGTGATTTGTATCAGTTTAAGAAGCAGAGTTGGACTAGATATGGTCCGTATGTTTAGGAAACACCGTTCTTTTTTTCTGGGCACACTCCGATTTCCTGCTGTATTAGAGACTCTAGAAAGCAAGAGCGTGCTTCTTGCTCTAAAGCAGAGTGTGATCAATGGATGAGAACTCTGCTGTGTGTTTCCCTTCAGAAATGGAGTTAAATCCCAGGCTCTGTGTCTTCCTACAGAAAAGACTTCGTTTCAGGTAAGGGCAGTCACTTTTCAGCTCAAAGGAACTACATCGTTCACGAAGCTCACACGTTTCTCATCTTAACAGACAAGCATTGGATGTTAGAGGACCAGTGCTTTGTATCAGTTTCAGAAGCAGTTTTGGACTATATAATGTCTGTATGTGTAGGAAACACCGTTCTTTTTTCTCAGCAAACTCACGTTTCCTGCTGTCTTAGAGACTCTAGAAAACAAGAGTGTGCTTCTTGTTCTAAAGCAGAGTGTGATCAATGGATGAGAACACTGCTGTGTGTTTGCCTTCAGAAATGGAGTTTAATCCCAGGCTCCGTTTCTTCCTACAAGGAAGACTTCTTTTCAGGTAATGGCAGTCACTTTTCTGCTCAAACGAACTACATTGTTCATGAAGCTCACACGTTTCTTATCTCAACAGACAAACACTGGATGTTAGATGACCAGTGCTTTGTATCACTTTAAGAAGCAGAGTTGGACTAGATATGGTCCGTATGTGTAGGAAACACCGTTCTTTTGTTCTCAGAACATTCAGATTTCCTGCTGTCTTAGAGACTCTAGAAAGCAAGAGCATGCTTCTTGCTCTAAAGCAGAGTGTGATCCATGGATGAGAACTATGCTGTGTGTTTCCCTTCAGAAATAGAGTTAAATCCCATGCTTTATGTCTTCCTACAAGCAAGACTTCGTTTCAGGTAAGGGCAGTCACTTTTCAGCTCAAACGAACTACATCGTTCACGGAGCTCACACGTTTCTCATCTTAACAGACAAGCATTGGATGTTAGAGGAGCAGTGCTTTGTATCAGTTTAAGAAGCAGAGTTGGACTAGATATGGTCCGTATGTGTAGGAAACACCGTTTTTTGTTCTCAGCACACACACGTTTCCTGCTGTCTTAGAGACTCTAGAAAGCAAGAGCATGCTTCTTGCTCTAAAGCAGAGTGTGATCCATGGATGAGAACTATGCTGTATGTTTCCCTTCAGAAATGGAGTTAAATCCCAGGCTCTGTATCTTCCTACAAGCAAGACTTCGTTTCAGGTGAGGGCAGTCACTTTTCATCTCCAACGAACTACATCGTTCACGAAGCTCACACGTTTCTCATCTTAACAGAAAAGCATTGGATGTTAGAGGACCAGTGCTTTGTATCAGTTTCAGAAGCAGAGTTGGACTATATAATGTCTGTATGTGTAGGAAAAAACCGTTCTTTTGTTCTCAGCACACTCACGTTTCCTGCTGTCTTAGCGACCCTAGAAAGCAAGAGCCTGCTTCTTGCTGTAAAGCAGAGTGTGATCAATGGATGAGAACACTGCTGTGTGTTTCACTTCAGAAATGGAGTTCAATCCCATGCTCTGTGTCTTCCTAGAAGCAAGACTTCGTTTCAGGTATTGGCAGTCACTTTTCAGCTCAAACGAACTACGTCATTCACGGAGCTCACACGTTTCTCATCTCAACAGACAAGCATTGGATGTTAGAGGACCAGTGCTTTGTATCAGTTTAAGAAGCAGAGTTGGACTAGATATGGTCCGTATGTGTAGGAAAAACCGTTCTTTGGTCTCAGCACACTCACCTGTCCTGCTGTCTTAGAGACTCTAGAAAGCAAGAGCATGCTTCTTGCTCTAAAGCAGAGTGTGATCCATGGATGAGAACTATGCTGTGTGTTTCCCTTCAGAAATGGAGTTAAATCCCAGGCTCTGTGTCTTCCTACAAGCAAGACTTCGTTTCAGGTAAGGGCAGTCATTTTTCCGCTCAATCGAACTACATCGTTCACGAAGCTCATACGTTTCTCATCTTAACTGACAAGCATTGGATGTTAGAGGACTAGAGCTTTGTATCAGTTTCAGAAGCAGATTTGGACTACATATGGTCCGTATGTGTAGGAAACTCCGTTCTTTTCTTCTGGGCACACCCAGATTTCCTGCTGTATTAGAGACTCTAGAAAGCAAGTGCGTGCTTCTTGCTGTTAAGCAGTGTGTGATCCATGGGTGAGAACTATGCTGTGTGTTTCCCTTCAGAAATGGAGTTAAATCCCAGGCTCTGTGTCTTCCTACAGAAAAGACTTCGTTTCAGGTAAGGGCAGTCACTTTTCAGCTCAAACGAACTACATCGTTCACGAAGCTCACACGTTTCTCATCTCAACAGACAAGCATTGGATGTTAGAGGACCAGTGCTTTGTATCAGTTTAAGAAGCAGAGTTGGACAAGATATGGTCCGTATGTGTAGGAAACACCGTTCTTTTGTTCTCAGCACACTCACATTTCCTGCTGTCTTAGAGACTCTAGAAAGCAAGAGCGTGCTTCTTGTTCTAAAGCAGAGTGTGATCAATGGATGAGAACACTGCTGTGTGTTTCACTTCAGAAATGGAGTTAAATCCCAGGCTCTTTGTCTTCCCAGAAGGAAGACTTCGTTTCAGGTAAGGGCAGTCACTGTTCTGCTCAAACAAACTACATTGTTCATGAAGCTCACACGTTTCTTATCTTAACTGCCAGGCATGGGATGTTAGAGGACCAGAGATTTGTATCAGTTTCAGAAGCAGATTTGGACTACATATGGTCTGTATGTGTAGGAAACTCCGTTCTAATGTTCTGGGTACACTCAGATTTCCTGCTGTATTAGAGACTCTAGAAAGCAAGAGCTTGCTTCTTGCTCTAAAGCAGAGTGTGATCCATGGATGAGAACACTGCTGTGTGTTTCCCTTCATAAATGGAGTTAAATCCCAGGCTCTGTGTCTTCCTACAAGCAAGACTTCTTTTCAGGTAAGGGCAGTCACTTTTCAGCTCAAAGGAACTACATCGTTCACGGAGCTCACACGTTTCTCATCTTAAGAGACAAGCATTGGATGTTAGAGGACCAGTGCTTTGTGTCACTTTAAGAAGCAGAGTTGGACTAGATATGGTCCATATGTGTAGGAAACACCGTTTTTTGTTCTCCGCACACAAACTTTTCCTGCTGTCTTAGAGACTCTAGAAAGCAAGAGCATGCTTCTTGCTCTAAAACAGAGTGTGATCCATGGATGAGAACTATGCTGTGTGTTTCCCTTCAGAAATGGAGTTAAATCCCAGGCTCTGTGTCTTCCTACAAGCAAGACTTCGTTTCAGGTAAGGGCAGTCACTTTTCAGCTCAAACGAACTACATCGTTCACGGAGCTCACACGATTCTCATCTCAACAGACAAGCATTGGATGTTAGAGGACCAGTGCTTTGTATCAGTTTAAGAAGCAGAGTTGGACTAGATATGGTCCGTATGTGTAGGAAACACTGTTCTTTGGTCTCAGCACACTCACGTTTCCTGCTGTCTTAGAGACTCTAGAAAGCAACAGCATGCTTCTAGCTCTAAAGCAGAGTGTGATAAATGGATGAGAACTATGCTGTGTGTTTCCCTTCAGAAATGGAGTTAAATCCCAGGCTCTGTGTCTTCCTACAAGGAAGACTTCTTTTCAGGTAAGGGCAGTCACTTTTCAGCTTAAACGAACTACATCGTTCACTGAGCTCAACGTTTCTCATCTTAACAGACAAGCATTGAATGTTAGAGGACCAGTGATTTGTATCAGTTTAAGAAGCAGAGTTGGACTAGATATGGTCCGTATGTTTAGGAAACACTGTTCTTTTTTTCTGGGCACACTCCGATTTCCTGCTGTATTAGAGACTCTAGAAAGCAAGAGCGTGCTTCTTGCTCTAAAGCAGAGTGTGATCAATGGATGAGAACTCTGCTGTGTTTTTCCCTTCAGAAATGGAGTTAAATCCCAGGCTCTGTGTCTTCCTACAGAAAAGACTTCGTTTCAGGTAAGGGCAGTCACTTTTCAGCTCAAACGAACTACACCCTTCACGAAGCTCACACGTTTCTCATCTTAACAGACAAGCATTGGATGTTAGAGGACCAGTGCTTTGTATCAGTTTCAGAAGCAGTTTTGGACTATATAATGTCTGTATGTGTAGGAAACACCGTTCTTTTTTCTCAGCAAACTCACGTTTCCTGCTGTCTTAGAGACTCTAGAAAACAAGAGTGTGCTTCTTGTTCTAAAGCAGAGTGTGATCAATGGATGAGAACACTGCTGTGTGTTTGCCTTCAGAAATGGAGTTTAATCCCAGGCTCCGTTTCTTCCTACAAGGAAGACTTCTTTTCAGGTAATGGCAGTCACTTTTCTGCTCAAACGAACTACATTGTTCATGAAGCTCACACGTTTCTTATCTCAACAGACAAACACTGGATGTTAGATGACCAGTACTTTGTATCACTTTAAGAAGCAGAGTTGGACTAGATATGGTCCGTATGTATAGGAAACACCGTTCTTTTGTTCTCAGAACATTCAGATTTCCTGCTGTCTTAGAGACTCTAGAAAGCAAGAGCATGCTTCTTGCTCTAAAGCAGAGTGTGATCCATGGATGAGAACTATGCTGTATGTTTCCCTTCAGAAATGGAGTTAAATCCCAGGCTCTGTGTCTTCCTACAAGCAAGACTTCGTTTCAGGTGAGGGCAGTCACTTTTCATCTCCAACGAACTACATCGGTCACGAAGCTCACACGTTTCTCATCTTAACAGAAAAGCATTGGATGTTAGAGGACCAGTGCTTTGTATCAGTTTCAGAAGCAGAGTTGGACTATATAATGTCTGTATGTGTAGGAAAAAACCGTTCTTTTGTTCTCAGCACACTCACGTTTCCTGCTGTCTTAGCGACCCTAGAAAGCAAGAGCCTGCTTCTTGCTCTAAAGCAGAGTGTGATCAATGGATGAGAACACTGCTGTGTGTTTCACTTCAGAAATGGAGTTCAATCCCATGCTCTGTGTCTTCCTAGAAGCAAGACTTCGTTTCAGGTATTGGCAGTCACTTTTCAGCTCAAACGAACTACGTCATTCACGGAGCTCACACGTTTCTCATCTCAACAGACAAGCATTGGATGTTAGAGGACCAGTGCTTTGTATCAGTTTAAGAAGCAGAGTTGGACTAGATATGGTCCGTATGTGTAGGAAAAACCGTTCTTTGGTCTCAGCACACTCACCTGTCCTGCTGTCTTAGAGACTCTAGAAAGCAAGAGCATGCTTCTTGCTCTAAAGCAGAGTGTGATCCATGGATGAGAACTATGCTGTGTGTTTCCCTTCAGAAATGGAGTTAAATCCCAGGCTCTGTGTCTTCCTACAAGCAAGACTTCGTTTCAGGAAAGGGCAGTCATTTTTCGGCTCAATCGAACTACATCGTTCACGAAGCTCATACGTTTCTCATCTTAACTGACAAGCATTGGATGTTAGAGGACTAGAGCTTTGTATCAGTTTCAGAAGCAGATTTGGACTACATATGGTCCGTATGTGTAGGAAACTCCGTTCTTTTCTTCTGGGCACACCCAGATTTCCTGCTGTATTAGAGACTCTAAAAGCAAGTGCGTGCTTCTTGCTTAAGCAGTGTGTGATCCATGGGTGAGAACTATGCTGTGTGTTTCCCTTCAGAAATGGAGTTAAATCCCAGGCTCTGTGTCTTACTACAAGCAAGACTTCGTTTCAGGTAACGGCAGTCACTTTTCAGCTCAAAAGAACTACATCGTTCACGAAGCTCACACGTTTCTCATCTCAACAGACAAGCATTGGATGTTAGAGGACCAGTGCTTTGTATCAGTTTAAGAAGCAGAGTTGGACAAGATATGGTCCGTATGTGTAGGAAACACCGTTCTTTTTTTCTGGGCACACTCCGATTTCCTGCTGTATTAGAGACTCTAGAAAGCAAGAGCGTGCTTCTTGCTCTAAAGCAGAGTGTGATCAATGGATGAGAACTCTGCTGTGTTTTTCCCTTCAGAAATGGAGTTAAATCCCAGGCTCTGTGTCTTCCTACAGAAAAGACTTCGTTTCAGGTAAGGGCAGTCACTTTTCAGCTCAAACGAACTACACCCTTCACGAAGCTCACACGTTTCTCATCTTAACAGACAAGCATTGGATGTTAGAGGACCAGTGCTTTGTATCAGTTTCAGAAGCAGTTTTGGACTATATAATGTCTGTATGTGTAGGAAACACCGTTCTTTTTTCTCAGCAAACTCACGTTTCCTGCTGTCTTAGAGACTCTAGAAAACAAGAGTGTGCTTCTTGTTCTAAAGCAGAGTGTGATCAATGGATGAGAACACTGCTGTGTGTTTGCCTTCAGAAATGGAGTTTAATCCCAGGCTCCGTTTCTTCCTACAAGGAAGACTTCTTTTCAGGTAATGGCAGTCACTTTTCTGCTCAAACGAACTACATTGTTCATGAAGCTCACACGTTTCTTATCTCAACAGACAAACACTGGATGTTAGATGACCAGTGCTTTGTATCACTTTAAGAAGCAGAGTTGGACTAGATATGGTCCGTATGTGTAGGAAACACCGTTTTTTGTTCTCAGCACACACACGTTTCCTGCTGTCTTAGAGACTCTAGAAAGCAAGAGCATGCTTCTTGCTCTAAAGCAGAGTGTGATCCATGGATGAGAACTATGCTGTATGTTTCCCTTCAGAAATGGAGTTAAATCCCAGGCTCTGTATCTTCCTACAAGCAAGACTTCGTTTCAGGTGAGGGCAGTCACTTTTCATCTCCAACGAACTACATCGTTCACGAAGCTCACACGTTTCTCATCTTAACAGAAAAGCATTGGATGTTAGAGGACCAGTGCTTTGTATCAGTTTCAGAAGCAGAGTTGGACTATATAATGTCTGTATGTGTAGGAAAAAACCGTTCTTTTGTTCTCAGCACACTCACGTTTCCTGCTGTCTTAGCGACCCTAGAAAGCAAGAGCCTGCTTCTTGCTGTAAAGCAGAGTGTGATCAATGGATGAGAACACTGCTGTGTGTTTCACTTCAGAAATGGAGTTCAATCCCATGCTCTGTGTCTTCCTAGAAGCAAGACTTCGTTTCAGGTATTGGCAGTCACTTTTCAGCTCAAACGAACTACGTCATTCACGGAGCTCACACGTTTCTCATCTCAACAGACAAGCATTGGATGTTAGAGGACCAGTGCTTTGTATCAGTTTAAGAAGCAGAGTTGGACTAGATATGGTCCGTATGTGTAGGAAAAACCGTTCTTTGGTCTCAGCACACTCACCTGTCCTGCTGTCTTAGAGACTCTAGAAAGCAAGAGCATGCTTCTTGCTCTAAAGCAGAGTGTGATCCATGGATGAGAACTATGCTGTGTGTTTCCCTTCAGAAATGGAGTTAAATCCCAGGCTCTGTGTCTTCCTACAAGCAAGACTTCGTTTCAGGTAAGGGCAGTCATTTTTCCGCTCAATCGAACTACATCGTTCACGAAGCTCATACGTTTCTCATCTTAACTGACAAGCATTGGATGTTAGAGGACTAGAGCTTTGTATCAGTTTCAGAAGCAGATTTGGACTACATATGGTCCGTATGTGTAGGAAACTCCGTTCTTTTCTTCTGGGCACACCCAGATTTCCTGCTGTATTAGAGACTCTAGAAAGCAAGTGCGTGCTTCTTGCTGTTAAGCAGTGTGTGATCCATGGGTGAGAACTATGCTGTGTGTTTCCCTTCAGAAATGGAGTTAAATCCCAGGCTCTGTGTCTTCCTACAGAAAAGACTTCGTTTCAGGTAAGGGCAGTCACTTTTCAGCTCAAACGAACTACATCGTTCACGAAGCTCACACGTTTCTCATCTCAACAGACAAGCATTGGATGTTAGAGGACCAGTGCTTTGTATCAGTTTAAGAAGCAGAGTTGGACAAGATATGGTCCGTATGTGTAGGAAACACCGTTCTTTTGTTCTCAGCACACTCACATTTCCTGCTGTCTTAGAGACTCTAGAAAGCAAGAGCGTGCTTCTTGTTCTAAAGCAGAGTGTGATCAATGGATGAGAACACTGCTGTGTGTTTCACTTCAGAAATGGAGTTAAATCCCAGGCTCTTTGTCTTCCCAGAAGGAAGACTTCGTTTCAGGTAAGGGCAGTCACTGTTCTGCTCAAACAAACTACATTGTTCATGAAGCTCACACGTTTCTTATCTTAACTGCCAGGCATGGGATGTTAGAGGACCAGAGATTTGTATCAGTTTCAGAAGCAGATTTGGACTACATATGGTCTGTATGTGTAGGAAACTCCGTTCTAATGTTCTGGGTACACTCAGATTTCCTGCTGTATTAGAGACTCTAGAAAGCAAGAGCTTGCTTCTTGCTCTAAAGCAGAGTGTGATCCATGGATGAGAACACTGCTGTGTGTTTCCCTTCATAAATGGAGTTAAATCCCAGGCTCTGTGTCTTCCTACAAGCAAGACTTCTTTTCAGGTAAGGGCAGTCACTTTTCAGCTCAAAGGAACTACATCGTTCACGGAGCTCACACGTTTCTCATCTTAAGAGACAAGCATTGGATGTTAGAGGACCAGTGCTTTGTGTCACTTTAAGAAGCAGAGTTGGACTAGATATGGTCCATATGTGTAGGAAACACCGTTTTTTGTTCTCCGCACACAAACTTTTCCTGCTGTCTTAGAGACTCTAGAAAGCAAGAGCATGCTTCTTGCTCTAAAACAGAGTGTGATCCATGGATGAGAACTATGCTGTGTGTTTCCCTTCAGAAATGGAGTTAAATCCCAGGCTCTGTGTCTTCCTACAAGCAAGACTTCGTTTCAGGTAAGGGCAGTCACTTTTCAGCTCAAACGAACTACATCGTTCACGGAGCTCACACGATTCTCATCTCAACAGACAAGCATTGGATGTTAGAGGACCAGTGCTTTGTATCAGTTTAAGAAGCAGAGTTGGACTAGATATGGTCCGTATGTGTAGGAAACACTGTTCTTTGGTCTCAGCACACTCACGTTTCCTGCTGTCTTAGAGACTCTAGAAAGCAACAGCATGCTTCTAGCTCTAAAGCAGAGTGTGATAAATGGATGAGAACTATGCTGTGTGTTTCCCTTCAGAAATGGAGTTAAATCCCAGGCTCTGTGTCTTCCTACAAGGAAGACTTCTTTTCAGGTAAGGGCAGTCACTTTTCAGCTTAAACGAACTACATCGTTCACTGAGCTCAACGTTTCTCATCTTAACAGACAAGCATTGAATGTTAGAGGACCAGTGATTTGTATCAGTTTAAGAAGCAGAGTTGGACTAGATATGGTCCGTATGTTTAGGAAACACCGTTCTTTTTTTCTGGGCACACTCCGATTTCCTGCTGTATTAGAGACTCTAGAAAGCAAGAGCGTGCTTCTTGCTCTAAAGCAGAGTGTGATCAATGGATGAGAACTCTGCTGTGTTTTTCCCTTCAGAAATGGAGTTAAATCCCAGGCTCTGTGTCTTCCTACAGAAAAGACTTCGTTTCAGGTAAGGGCAGTCACTTTTCAGCTCAAACGAACTACACCCTTCACGAAGCTCACACGTTTCTCATCTTAACAGACAAGCATTGGATGTTAGAGGACCAGTGCTTTGTATCAGTTTCAGAAGCAGTTTTGGACTATATAATGTCTGTATGTGTAGGAAACACCGTTCTTTTTTCTCAGCAAACTCACGTTTCCTGCTGTCTTAGAGACTCTAGAAAACAAGAGTGTGCTTCTTGTTCTAAAGCAGAGTGTGATCAATGGATGAGAACACTGCTGTGTGTTTGCCTTCAGAAATGGAGTTTAATCCCAGGCTCCGTTTCTTCCTACAAGGAAGACTTCTTTTCAGGTAATGGCAGTCACTTTTCTGCTCAAACGAACTACATTGTTCATGAAGCTCACACGTTTCTTATCTCAACAGACAAACACTGGATGTTAGATGACCAGTACTTTGTATCACTTTAAGAAGCAGAGTTGGACTAGATATGGTCCGTATGTGTAGGAAACACCGTTCTTTTGTTCTCAGAACATTCAGATTTCCTGCTGTCTTAGAGACTCTAGAAAGCAAGAGCATGCTTCTTGCTCTAAAGCAGAGTGTGATCCATGGATGAGAACTATGCTGTATGTTTCCCTTCAGAAATGGAGTTAAATCCCAGGCTCTGTGTCTTCCTACAAGCAAGACTTCGTTTCAGGTGAGGGCAGTCACTTTTCATCTCCAACGAACTACATCGGTCACGAAGCTCACACGTTTCTCATCTTAACAGAAAAGCATTGGATGTTAGAGGACCAGTGCTTTGTATCAGTTTCAGAAGCAGAGTTGGACTATATAATGTCTGTATGTGTAGGAAAAAACCGTTCTTTTGTTCTCAGCACACTCACGTTTCCTGCTGTCTTAGCGACCCTAGAAAGCAAGAGCCTGCTTCTTGCTCTAAAGCAGAGTGTGATCAATGGATGAGAACACTGCTGTGTGTTTCACTTCAGAAATGGAGTTCAATCCCATGCTCTGTGTCTTCCTAGAAGCAAGACTTCGTTTCAGGTATTGGCAGTCACTTTTCAGCTCAAACGAACTACGTCATTCACGGAGCTCACACGTTTCTCATCTCAACAGACAAGCATTGGATGTTAGAGGACCAGTGCTTTGTATCAGTTTAAGAAGCAGAGTTGGACTAGATATGGTCCGTATGTGTAGGAAAAACCGTTCTTTGGTCTCAGCACACTCACCTGTCCTGCTGTCTTAGAGACTCTAGAAAGCAAGAGCATGCTTCTTGCTCTAAAGCAGAGTGTGATCCATGGATGAGAACTATGCTGTGTGTTTCCCTTCAGAAATGGAGTTAAATCCCAGGCTCTGTGTCTTCCTACAAGCAAGACTTCGTTTCAGGAAAGGGCAGTCATTTTTCGGCTCAATCGAACTACATCGTTCACGAAGCTCATACGTTTCTCATCTTAACTGACAAGCATTGGATGTTAGAGGACTAGAGCTTTGTATCAGTTTCAGAAGCAGATTTGGACTACATATGGTCCGTATGTGTAGGAAACTCCGTTCTTTTCTTCTGGGCACACCCAGATTTCCTGCTGTATTAGAGACTCTAAAAGCAAGTGCGTGCTTCTTGCTTAAGCAGTGTGTGATCCATGGGTGAGAACTATGCTGTGTGTTTCCCTTCTGAAATGGAGTTAAATCCCAGGCTCTGTGTCTTACTACAAGCAAGACTTCGTTTCAGGTAACGGCAGTCACTTTTCAGCTCAAAAGAACTACATCGTTCACGAAGCTCACACGTTTCTCATCTCAACAGACAAGCATTGGATGTTAGAGGACCAGTGCTTTGTATCAGTTTAAGAAGCAGAGTTGGACAAGATATGGTCCGTATGTGTAGGAAACACCGTTCTTTTGTTCTCAGCACACTCACATTTCCTGCTGTCTTAGAGACTCTAGAAAGCAAGAGCGTGCTTCTTGTTCTAAAGCAGAGTGTGATGAATGGATGAGAACACTGCTGTGTGTTTCACTTCAGAAATGGAGTTCAATCCCAGGCTCTGTGTCTTCCTACAAGCAAGACTTCGTTTCAGGTAAGGGCAGTCACTTTTCAGCTCAAACGAACTACATCGTTCACGGAGCTCACACGATTCTCATCTCAACAGACAAGCATTGGATGTTAGAGGACCAGTGCTTTGTATCAGTTTAAGAAGCAGAGTTGGACTAGATATGGTCCGTATGTGTAGGAAACACTGTTCTTTGTTCTCAGCACACTCACGTTTCCTGCTGTCTTAGAGACTCTAGAAAGCAACAGCATGCTTCTAGCTCTAAAGCAGAGTGTGATAAATGGATGAGAACTATGCTGTGTGTTTCCCTTCAGAAATGGAGTTAAATCCCAGGCTCTGTGTCTTCCTACAAGGAAGACTTCTTTTCAGGTAAGGGCAGTCACTTTTCAGCTTAAACGAACTACATCGTTCACTGAGCTCAACGTTTCTCATCTTAACAGACAAGCATTGAATGTTAGAGGACCAGTGATTTGTATCAGTTTAAGAAGCAGAGTTGGACTAGATATGGTCCGTATGTGTAGGAAAAACCGTTCTTTGGTCTCAGCACACTCACCTGTCCTGCTGTCTTAGAGACTCTAGAAAGCAAGAGCGTGCTTCTTGTTCTAAAGCAGAGTGTGATCAATGGATGAGAACACTGCTGTGTGTTTCACTTCAGAAATGGAGTTAAATCCCAGGCTCTTTGTCTTCCCAGAAGGAAGACTTCGTTTCAGGTAAGGGCAGTCACTGTTCTGCTCAAACAAACTACATTGTTCATGAAGCTCACACGTTTCTTATCTTAACTGCCAGGCATGGGATGTTAGAGGACCAGAGATTTGTATCAGTTTCAGAAGCAGATTTGGACTACATATGGTCTGTATGTGTAGGAAACTCCGTTCTAATGTTCTGGGTACACTCAGTTTTCCTGCTGTACTAGAGACTCTAGAAAGCAAGAGCTTGCTTCTTGCTCTAAAGCAGAGTGTGATCCATGGATGAGAACACTGCTGTGTGTTTCCCTTCATAAATGGAGTTAAATCCCAGGCTCTGTGTCTTCCTACAAGCAAGACTTATTTTCAGGTAAGGGCAGTCACTTTTCAGCTCAAAGGAACTACATCGTTCACGGAGCTCACACGTTTCTCATCTTAAGAGACAAGCATTGGATGTTAGAGGACCAGTGCTTTGTGTCACTTTAAGAAGCAGAGTTGGACTAGATATGGTCCATATGTGTAGGAAACACCGTTTTTTGTTCTCCGCACACAAACTTTTCCTGCTGTCTTAGAGACTCTAGAAAGCAAGAGCATGCTTCTTGCTCTAAAACAGAGTGTGATCCATGGATGAGAACTATGCTGTGTGTTTCCCTTCAAAAATGGAGTTAAATCCCAGGCTCTGTGTCTTCCTACATGCAAGACTTCGTTTCAGGTAAGGGCAGTCACTTTTCAGCTCAAACGAACTACATCGTTCACGGAGCTCACACGATTCTCATCTCAACAGACAAGCATTGGATGTTAGAGGACCAGTGCTTTGTATCAGTTTAAGAAGCAGAGTTGGACTAGATATGGTCCGTATGTGTAGGAAACACTGTTCTTTGGTCTCAGCACACTCACGTTTCCTGCTGTCTTAGAGACTCTAGAAAGCAACAGCATGCTTCTAGCTCTAAAGCAGAGTGTGATAAATGGATGAGAACTATGCTGTGTGTTTCCCTTCAGAAATGGAGTTAAATCCCAGGCTCTGTGTCTTCCTACAAGGAAGACTTCTTTTCAGGTAAGGGCAGTCACTTTTCAGCTCAAACGAACTACACCCTTCACGAAGCTCACACGTTTCTCATCTTAACAGACAAGCATTGGATGTTAGAGGACCAGTGCTTTGTATCAGTTTCAGAAGCAGTTTTGGACTATATAATGTCTGTATGTGTAGGAAACACCGTTCTTTTTTCTCAGCAAACTCACGTTTCCTGCTGTCTTAGAGACTCTAGAAAACAAGAGTGTGCTTCTTGTTCTAAAGCAGAGTGTGATCAATGGATGAGAACACTGCTGTGTGTTTGCCTTCAGAAATGGAGTTTAATCCCAGGCTCCGTTTCTTCCTACAAGGAAGACTTCTTTTCAGGTAATGGCAGTCACTTTTCTGCTCAAACGAACTACATTGTTCATGAAGCTCACACGTTTCTTATCTCAACAGACAAACACTGGATGTTAGATGACCAGTACTTTGTATCACTTTAAGAAGCAGAGTTGGACTAGATATGGTCCGTATGTGTAGGAAACACCGTTCTTTTGTTCTCAGAACATTCAGATTTCCTGCTGTCTTAGAGACTCTAGAAAGCAAGAGCATGCTTCTTGCTCTAAAGCAGAGTGTGATCCATGGATGAGAACTATGCTGTATGTTTCCCTTCAGAAATGGAGTTAAATCCCAGGCTCTGTGTCTTCCTACAAGCAAGACTTCGTTTCAGGTGAGGGCAGTCACTTTTCATCTCCAACGAACTACATCGGTCACGAAGCTCACACGTTTCTCATCTTAACAGAAAAGCATTGGATGTTAGAGGACCAGTGCTTTGTATCAGTTTCAGAAGCAGAGTTGGACTATATAATGTCTGTATGTGTAGGAAAAAACCGTTCTTTTGTTCTCAGCACACTCACGTTTCCTGCTGTCTTAGCGACCCTAGAAAGCAAGAGCCTGCTTCTTGCTCTAAAGCAGAGTGTGATCAATGGATGAGAACACTGCTGTGTGTTTCACTTCAGAAATGGAGTTCAATCCCATGCTCTGTGTCTTCCTAGAAGCAAGACTTCGTTTCAGGTATTGGCAGTCACTTTTCAGCTCAAACGAACTACGTCATTCACGGAGCTCACACGTTTCTCATCTCAACAGACAAGCATTGGATGTTAGAGGACCAGTGCTTTGTATCAGTTTAAGAAGCAGAGTTGGACTAGATATGGTCCGTATGTGTAGGAAAAACCGTTCTTTGGTCTCAGCACACTCACCTGTCCTGCTGTCTTAGAGACTCTAGAAAGCAAGAGCATGCTTCTTGCTCTAAAGCAGAGTGTGATCCATGGATGAGAACTATGCTGTGTGTTTCCCTTCAGAAATGGAGTTAAATCCCAGGCTCTGTGTCTTCCTACAAGCAAGACTTCGTTTCAGGAAAGGGCAGTCATTTTTCGGCTCAATCGAACTACATCGTTCACGAAGCTCATACGTTTCTCATCTTAACTGACAAGCATTGGATGTTAGAGGACTAGAGCTTTGTATCAGTTTCAGAAGCAGATTTGGACTACATATGGTCCGTATGTGTAGGAAACTCCGTTCTTTTCTTCTGGGCACACCCAGATTTCCTGCTGTATTAGAGACTCTAAAAGCAAGTGCGTGCTTCTTGCTTAAGCAGTGTGTGATCCATGGGTGAGAACTATGCTGTGTGTTTCCCTTCTGAAATGGAGTTAAATCCCAGGCTCTGTGTCTTACTACAAGCAAGACTTCGTTTCAGGTAACGGCAGTCACTTTTCAGCTCAAAAGAACTACATCGTTCACGAAGCTCACACGTTTCTCATCTCAACAGACAAGCATTGGATGTTAGAGGACCAGTGCTTTGTATCAGTTTAAGAAGCAGAGTTGGACAAGATATGGTCCGTATGTGTAGGAAACACCGTTCTTTTGTTCTCAGCACACTCACATTTCCTGCTGTCTTAGAGACTCTAGAAAGCAAGAGCGTGCTTCTTGTTCTAAAGCAGAGTGTGATGAATGGATGAGAACACTGCTGTGTGTTTCACTTCAGAAATGGAGTTCAATCCCAGGCTCTGTGTCTTCCTACAAGCAAGACTTCGTTTCAGGTAAGGGCAGTCACTTTTCAGCTCAAACGAACTACATCGTTCACGGAGCTCACACGATTCTCATCTCAACAGACAAGCATTGGATGTTAGAGGACCAGTGCTTTGTATCAGTTTAAGAAGCAGAGTTGGACTAGATATGGTCCGTATGTGTAGGAAACACTGTTCTTTGTTCTCAGCACACTCACGTTTCCTGCTGTCTTAGAGACTCTAGAAAGCAACAGCATGCTTCTAGCTCTAAAGCAGAGTGTGATAAATGGATGAGAACTATGCTGTGTGTTTCCCTTCAGAAATGGAGTTAAATCCCAGGCTCTGTGTCTTCCTACAAGGAAGACTTCTTTTCAGGTAAGGGCAGTCACTTTTCAGCTTAAACGAACTACATCGTTCACTGAGCTCAACGTTTCTCATCTTAACAGACAAGCATTGAATGTTAGAGGACCAGTGATTTGTATCAGTTTAAGAAGCAGAGTTGGACTAGATATGGTCCGTATGTGTAGGAAAAACCGTTCTTTGGTCTCAGCACACTCACCTGTCCTGCTGTCTTAGAGACTCTAGAAAGCAAGAGCGTGCTTCTTGTTCTAAAGCAGAGTGTGATCAATGGATGAGAACACTGCTGTGTGTTTCACTTCAGAAATGGAGTTAAATCCCAGGCTCTTTGTCTTCCCAGAAGGAAGACTTCGTTTCAGGTAAGGGCAGTCACTGTTCTGCTCAAACAAACTACATTGTTCATGAAGCTCACACGTTTCTTATCTTAACTGCCAGGCATGGGATGTTAGAGGACCAGAGATTTGTATCAGTTTCAGAAGCAGATTTGGACTACATATGGTCTGTATGTGTAGGAAACTCCGTTCTAATGTTCTGGGTACACTCAGTTTTCCTGCTGTACTAGAGACTCTAGAAAGCAAGAGCTTGCTTCTTGCTCTAAAGCAGAGTGTGATCCATGGATGAGAACACTGCTGTGTGTTTCCCTTCATAAATGGAGTTAAATCCCAGGCTCTGTGTCTTCCTACAAGCAAGACTTATTTTCAGGTAAGGGCAGTCACTTTTCAGCTCAAAGGAACTACATAGTTCACGGAGCTCACACGTTTCTCATCTTAAGAGACAAGCATTGGATGTTAGAGGACCAGTGCTTTGTGTCACTTTAAGAAGCAGAGTTGGACTAGATATGGTCCATATGTGTAGGAAACACCGTTTTTTGTTCTCCGCACACAAACTTTTCCTGCTGTCTTAGAGACTCTAGAAAGCAAGAGCATGCTTCTTGCTCTAAAACAGAGTGTGATCCATGGATGAGAACTATGCTGTGTGTTTCCCTTCAAAAATGGAGTTAAATCCCAGGCTCTGTGTCTTCCTACATGCAAGACTTCGTTTCAGGTAAGGGCAGTCACTTTTCAGCTCAAACGAACTACATCGTTCACGGAGCTCACACGATTCTCATCTCAACAGACAAGCATTGGATGTTAGAGGACCAGTGCTTTGTATCAGTTTAAGAAGCAGAGTTGGACTAGATATGGTCCGTATGTGTAGGAAACACTGTTCTTTGGTCTCAGCACACTCACGTTTCCTGCTGTCTTAGAGACTCTAGAAAGCAACAGCATGCTTCTAGCTCTAAAGCAGAGTGTGATAAATGGATGAGAACTATGCTGTGTGTTTCCCTTCAGAAATGGAGTTAAATCCCAGGCTCTGTGTCTTCCTACAAGGAAGACTTCTTTTCAGGTAAGGGCAGTCACTTTTCAGCTCAAACGAACTACACCCTTCACGAAGCTCACACGTTTCTCATCTTAACAGACAAGCATTGGATGTTAGAGGACCAGTGCTTTGTATCAGTTTCAGAAGCAGTTTTGGACTATATAATGTCTGTATGTGTAGGAAACACCGTTCTTTTTTCTCAGCAAACTCACATTTCCTGCTGTCTTAGAGACTCTAGAAAACAAGAGTGTGCTTCTTGTTCTAAAGCAGAGTGTGATCAATGGATGAGAACACTGTTGTGTGTTTGCCTTCAGAAATGGAGTTTAATCCCAGGCTCCGTTTCTTCCTACAAGGAAGACTTCTTTTCAGGTAATGGCAGTCACTTTTCTGCTCAAACGAACTACATTGTTCATGAAGCTCACACGTTTCTTATCTCAACAGACAAACACTGGATGTTAGATGACCAGTGCTTTGTATCACTTTAAGAAGCAGAGTTGGACTAGATATGGTCCGTATGTGTAGGAAACACCGTTCTTTTGTTCTCAGAACATTCAGATTTCCTGCTGTCTTAGAGACTCTAGAAAGCAAGAGCATGCTTCTTGCTCTAAAGCAGAGTGTGATCCATGGATGAGAACTATGCTGTGTGTTTCCCTTCAGAAATAGAGTTAAATCCCATGCTTTATGTCTTCCTACAAGCAAGACTTCGTTTCAGGTAAGGGCAGTCACTTTTCAGCTCAAACGAACTACATCGTTCACGGAGCTCACACGTTTCTCATCTTAACAGACAAGCATTGGATGTTAGAGGAGCAGTGCTTTGTATCAGTTTAAGAAGCAGAGTTGGACTAGATATGGTCCGTATGTGTAGGAAACACCGTTTTTTGTTCTCAGCACACACACGTTTCCTGCTGTCTTAGAGAATCTAGAAAGCAAGAGCATGCTTCTTGCTCTAAAGCAGAGTGTGATCCATGGATGAGAACTATGCTGTATGTTTCCCTTCAGAAATGGAGTTAAATCCCAGGCTCTGTATCTTCCTACAAGCAAGACATCGTTTCAGGTGAGGGCAGTCACTTTTCATCTCCAACGAACTACATCGTTCACGAAGCTCACACGTTTCTCATCTTAACAGAAAAGCATTGGATGTTAGAGGACCAGTGCTTTGTATCAGTTTCAGAAGCAGAGTTGGACTATATAATGTCTGTATGTGTAGGAAAAAACCGTTCTTTTGTTCTCAGCACACTCACGTTTCCTGCTGTCTTAGCGTCCCTAGAAAGCAAGAGCCTGCTTTTTGCTCTAAAGCAGAGTGTGATCAATGGATGAGAACACTGCTGTGTGTTTCACTTCAGAAATGGAGTTCAATCCCATGCTCTGTGTCTTCCTAGAAGCAAGACTTCGTTTCAGGTATTGGCAGTCACTTTTCAGCTCAAACGAACTACGTCATTCACGGAGCTCACACGTTTCTCATCTCAACAGACAAGCATTGGATGTTAGAGGACCAGTGCTTTGTATCAGTTTAAGAAGCAGAGTTGGACTAGATATGTTCCTTATGTGTAGGAAACACCCTTCTTTTTTCTTAGCACACTCAGATTTCCTGCTGTATTAGAGACTCTAGAAAGCAAGAGCTTGCTTCTTGCTCTAAAGCAGAGTGTGATCCATGGATGAGAACACTGCTGTGTGTTTCCCTTCATAAATGGAGTTAAATCCCAGGCTCTGTGTCTTCCTACAAGCAAGACTTCTTTTCAGGTAAGGGCAGTCACTTTTCAGCTCAAAGGAACTACATCGTTCACGGAGCTCACACGTTTCTCATCTTAAGAGACAAGCATTGGATGTTAGAGGACCAGTGCTTTGTGTCACTTTAAGAAGCAGAGTTGGACTAGATATGGTCCATATGTGTAGGAAACACCGTTTTTTGTTCTCCGCACACAAACTTTTCCTGCTGTCTTAGAGACTCTAGAAAGCAAGAGCATGCTTCTTGCTCTAAAACAGAGTGTGATCCATGGATGAGAACTATGCTGTGTGTTTCCCTTCAGAAATGGAGTTAAATCCCAGGCTCTGTGTCTTCCTACAAGCAAGATTTCGTTTCAGGTAAGGGCAGTCACTTTTCAGCTCAAACGAACTACATCGTTCACGGAGCTCACACGATTCTCATCTCAACAGACAAGCATTGGATGTTAGAGGACCAGTGCTTTGTATCAGTTTAAGAAGCAGAGTTGGACTAGATATGGTCCGTATGTGTAGGGAACACTGTTCTTTGGTCTCAGCACACTCACGTTTCCTGCAGTCTTAGAGACTCTAGAAAGCAAGAGCATGCTTCTTGCTCTAAAACAGAGTGTGATCCATGGAAGAGAACTATGCTGTGTGTTTCCCTTCAGAAATGGAGTTAAATCCCAGGCTCTGTGTCTTCCTACAAGCAAGACTTCGTTTCAGGTAAGGGCAGTCACTTTTCAGCTCAAACGAACTACATCGTTCACGGAGCTCACACGATTCTCATCTCAACAGACAAGCATTGGATGTTAGAGGACCAGTGCTTTGTATCAGTTTAAGAAGCAGAGTTGGACTAGATATGGTCCGTATGTGTAGGAAACACTGTTCTTTGTTCTCAGCACACTCACGTTTCCTGCTGTCTTAGAGACTCTAGAAAACAAGAGTGTGCTTCTTGTTCTAAAGCAGAGTGTGATCAATGGATGAGAACACTGCTGTGTGTTTGCCTTCAGAAATGGAGTTTAATCCCAGGCTCCGTTTCTTCCTACAAGGAAGACTTCTTTTCAGGTAATGGCAGTCACTTTTCTGCTCAAACGAACTACATTGTTCATGAAGCTCACACGTTTCTTATCTCAACAGACAAACACTGGATGTTAGATGACCAGTGCTTTGTATCACTTTAAGAAGCAGAGTTGGACTAGATATGGTCCGTATGTGTAGGAAACACCGTTCTTTTGTTCTCAGAACATTCAGATTTCCTGCTGTCTTAGAGACTCTAGAAAGCAAGAGCATGCTTCTTGCTCTAAAGCAGAGTGTGATCCATGGATGAGAACTATGCTGTGTGTTTCCCTTCAGAAATAGAGTTAAATCCCATGCTTTATGTCTTCCTACAAGCAAGACTTCGTTTCAGGTAAGGGCAGTCACTTTTCAGCTCAAACGAACTACATCGTTCACGGAGCTCACACGTTTCTCATCTTAACAGACAAGCATTGGATGTTAGAGGAGCAGTGCTTTGTATCAGTTTAAGAAGCAGAGTTGGACTAGATATGGTCCGTATGTGTAGGAAACACCGTTTTTTGTTCTCAGCACACACACGTTTCCTGCTGTCTTAGAGAATCTAGAAAGCAAGAGCATGCTTCTTGCTCTAAAGCAGAGTGTGATCCATGGATGAGAACTATGCTGTATGTTTCCCTTCAGAAATGGAGTTAAATCCCAGGCTCTGTGTCTTCCTACAAGCAAGACTTCGTTTCAGGTGAGGGCAGTCACTTTTCATCTCCAACGAACTACATCGTTCACGAAGCTCACACGTTTCTCATCTTAACAGAAAAGCATTGGATGTTAGAGGACCAGTGCTTTGTATCAGTTTAAGAAGCAGAGTTGGACTAGATATGGTCCGTATGTGTAGGAAAAACCGTTCTTTGGTCTCAGCACACTCACCTGTCCTGCTGTCTTAGAGACTCTAGAACGCAAGAGCATGCTTCTTGCTCTAAAGCAGAGTGTGATCCATGGATGAGAACTATGCTGTGTGTTTCCCTTCAGAAATGGAGTTAAATCCCAGGCTCTGTGTCTTCCTACAAGCAAGACTTCGTTTCAGGTAAGGGCAGTCATTTTTCGGCTCAATCGAACTACATCGTTCACGAAGCTCATACTTTTCTCATCTTAAATGACAAGCATTGGATGTTAGAGGACTAGAGCTTTGTATCAGTTTCAGAAGCAGATTTGGACTACATATGGTCCGTATGTGTAGGAAACTCCGTTCTTTTCTTCTGGGCACACCCAGATTTCCTGCTGTATTAGAGACTCTAGAAAGCAAGTGCGTGCTTCTTGCTGTTAAGCAGTGTGTGATCCATGGGTGAGAACTATGCTGTGTGTTTCCCTTCAGAAATGGAGTTAAATCCCAGGCTCTGTGTCTTACTACAAGCAAGACTTCGTTTCAGCTAAGGTCAGTAACTTTTCAGCTCAAACGAACTACATCGTTCACGAAGCTCACACGTTTCTCATCTTAACAGAAAAGCATTGGATGTTAGAGGACCAGTGCTTTGTATCAGTTTAAGAAGCAGAGTTGGACTAGTTATGGTCCGTATGTGTAGGAAACACCGTTCTTTTTTTCTCAGCACACTCAGATTTTCTGCTGTCTTAGAGACTCTAGTAAGCAAGAGCGTGCTTCTCGCTCTAAAGCAGAGTGTGATCCAGGGATAAGAACTATGCTGTGTGTTTCCCTTCAGAAATGGAGTTAAATCCAATGCTCTGTGTCTTCCTACAAGCATGACTTCGTTTCAGGTAAGGGCAGTCACTTTTCAGCTCAAAGGACTACATCGTTCATGAATCTCACACGTTTCTCATCTCAACAGACAAGCATTGGATGTTAGAGGACCAGTGCTTTGTATCAGTTTAAGAAGCAGAGGTGGGCTAGATATGGTCTGTATGTGTAGGAAACACCGTTCTTTTTTTCTGGGCACACTCAGATTTCCTGCTGTATTAGAGACTCTAGAAAGCAAGAGCGTGCTTCTTGCTCTAAAGCAGAGTGTGATCCAAGGATGAGAACTATGCTGTGTGTTTCCCTTCAGAAATGAAGTTAAATAACAGGCTTTGTGTCTTCCTACAGAAAAGACTTCGTTTCAGGTAAGGGCAGTCACTTTTCAGCTCAAACGAACTACATCGTTCACGAAGCTCACACGTTTCTCATCTCAACAGACAAGCATTGGATGTTAGAGGACCTGTGCTTTGTCTCAGTTTAAGAAGAAGAGTTGGACTAGATATGGTCCGTATGTGTAGGAAACACCGTTCTTTTGTACTCAGAACATTCAGATTTCCTGCTGTCTTAGAGACTCCAGAAAGCAAGAGCATGCTTCTTGCTCTAAAGCAGAGTGTGATCCATGGATGAGAACTATGCTGTGTGTTTCCCTTCAGAAATGGAGTTAAATCCCATGCTTTGTGTCTTCCTACAAGCAAGACTTCGTTTCAGGTAAGGGCAGTCACTTTTCAGCTCAAACGAACTACATCGTTCACGGAGCTCACACGTTTCTCATCTTAACAGACAAGCATTGGATGTTAGAGGACCAGTGCTTTGTATCAGTTTCAGAAGCAGTTTTGGACTATATAATGTCTGTATGTGTAGGAAACACCGTTCTTTTTTCTCAGCAAACTCACATTTCCTGCTGTCTTAGAGGCTCTAGAAAACAAGAGTGTGCTTCTTGTTCTAAAGCAGAGTGTGATCAATGGATGAGAACACTGCTGTGTGTTTGCCTTCAGAAATGGAGTTTAATCCCAGGCTCCGTTTCTTCCTACAAGGAAGACTTCTTTTCAGGTAATGGCAGTCACTTTTCTGCTCAAACGAACTACATTGTTCATGAAGCTCACACGTTTCTTATCTCAACAGACAAACACTGGATGTTAGATGACCAGTGCTTTGTATCACTTTAAGAAGCAGAGTTGGACTAGATATGGTCCGTATGTTTAGGAAACACCATTCTTTTGTTCTCAGAACATTCAGATTTCCTGCTGTCTTAGAGACTCTAGAAAGCAAGAGCATGCTTCTTGCTCTAAAGCAGAGTGTGATCCATGGATGAGAACTATGCTGTGTGTTTCCCTTCAGAAATAGAGTTAAATCCCATGCTTTATGTCTTCCTACAAGCAAGACTTCGTTTCAGGTAAGGGCAGTCACTTTTCAGCTCAAACGAACTACATCGTTCACGGAGCTCACACGTTTCTCATCTTAACAGACAAGCATTGGATGTTAGAGGAGCAGTGCTTTGTATCAGTTTAAGAAGCAGAGTTGGACTAGATATGGTCCGTATGTGTAGGAAACACCGTTTTTTGTTCTCAGCACACACACGTTTCCTGCTGTCTTAGAGAATCTAGAAAGCAAGAGCATGCTTCTTGCTCTAAAGCAGAGTGTGATCCATGGATGAGAACTATGCTGTATGTTTCCCTTCAGAAATGGAGTTAAATCGCAGGCTCTGTGTCTTCCTACAAGCAAGACTTCGTTTCAGGTGAGGGCAGTCACTTTTCATCTCCAACGAACTACATCGTTCACGAAGCTCACACGTTTCTCATCTTAACAGAAAAGCATTGGATGTTAGAGGACCAGTGCTTTGTATCAGTTTCAGAAGCAGAGTTGGACTATATAATGTCTGTATGTGTAGGAAAAAACCGTTCTTTTGTTCTCAGCACACTCACGTTTCCTGCTGTCTTAGCGACCCTAGAAAGCAAGAGCCTGCTTCTTGTTCTAAAGCAGAGTGTGATCAATGGATGAGAACACTGCTGTGTGTTTCACTTCAGAAATGGAGTTCAATCCCATGCTCTGTGTCTTCCTAGAAGCAAGACTTCATTTCAGGTATTGGCAGTCACTTTTCAGCTCAAACGAACTACATCATTCACGGAGCTCACACGTTTCTCATCTCAACAGACAAGCATTGGATGTTACAGGACCAGTGCTTTGTATCAGTTTAAGAAGCAGAGTTGGACTAGATATGGTCCGTATGTGTAGGAAAAACCGTTCTTTGGTCTCAGCACACTCACCTGTCCTGCTGTCTTAGAGACTCTAGAAAGCAAGAGCATGCTTCTTGCTCTAAAGCAGAGTGTGATCCATTGATGAGAACTATGCTGTGTGTTTCCCTTCAGAAATGGAGTTAAATCCAATGCTCTGTGTCTTCCTACAAGCAAGACTTCGTTTCAGGTAAGGGCAGTCACTTTTCAGCGAAAAGGACTACATCGTTCATGAATCTCACACGTTTCTCATCTCAACAGACAAGCATTGGATGTTAGAGGACCAGTGCTTTGTATCAGTTTAAGAAGCAGAGGTGGGCTAGATATGGTCTGTATGTGTAGGAAACACCGTTCTTTTTTTCTGGGCACACTCATATTTCCTGCTGTATTAGAGACTCTAGAAAGCAAGAGTGTGCTTCTTGCTCTAAAGCAGAGTGTGATCCAAGGATGAGAACTATGCTGTGTGTTTCCCTTCAGAAATGAAGTTAAATCACAGGCTCTGTGTCTTCCTACAGAAAAGACTTCGTTTCAGGTAAGGGCAGTCACTTTTCAGCTCAAACGAACTACATCGTTCACGAAGCTCACACGTTTCTCATCTCAACAGACAAGCATTGGATGTTAGAGGACCTGTGCTTTGTCTCAGTTTAAGAAGCAGAGTTGGACTAGATATGGTCCGTATGTGTAGGAAACACCGTTCTTTTGTTCTCAGAACATTCAGATTTCCTTCTGTCTTAGAGACTCCAGAAAGCAAGAGCATGCTTCTTGCTCTAAAGCAGAGTGTGATCCATGGATGAGAACTATGCTGTGTGTTTCCCTTCAGAAATGGAGTTAAATCCCATGCTTTGTGTCTTCCTACAAGCAAGACTTCGTTTCAGGTAAGGGCAGTCACTTTTCAGCTCAAACGAACTACATCGTTCACGGAGCTCACACGTTTCTCATCTTAACAGACAAGCATTGGATGTTAGAGGAGCAGTGCTTTGTATCAGTTTAAGAAGCAGAGTTGGATGAGATATGGTCCGTATGTGTAGGAAACACCGTTCTTTTTTTCTGGGCACACTCAGATTTCCTGCTGTCTTAGAGAATCTAGAAAGCAAGAGCATGCTTCTTGCTCTAAAGCAGAGTGTGATCCATGGATGAGAACTATGCTGTATGTTTCCCTTCAGAAATGGAGTTAAATCCCAGGCTCTGTGTCTTCCTACAAGCAAGACTTCGTTTCAGGTGAGGGCAGTCACTTTTCATCTCCAACGAACTACATCGTTCACGAAGCTCACACGTTTCTCATCTTAACAGAAAAGCATTGGATGTTAGAGGACCAGTGCTTTGTATCAGTTTCAGAAGCAGAGTTGGACTATATAATGTCTGTATGTGTAGGAAAAAACCGTTCTTTTGTTCTCAGCACACTCACGTTTCCTGCTGTCTTAGCGACCCTAGAAAGCAAGAGCCTGCTTTTTGTTCTAAAGCAGAGTGTGATCAATGGATGAGAACACTGCTGTGTGTTTCACTTCAGAAATGGAGTTCAATCCCATGCTCTGTGTCTTCCTAGAAGCAAGACTTCATTTCAGGTATTGGCAGTCACTTTTCAGCTCAAACGAACTACATCATTCACGGAGCTCACACGTTTCTCATCTCAACAGACAAGCATTGGATGTTACAGGACCAGTGCTTTGTATCAGTTTAAGAAGCAGAGTTGGACTAGATATGGTCCGTATGTGTAGGAAAAACCGTTCTTTGGTCTCAGCACACTCACCTGTCCTGCTGTCTTAGAGACTCTAGAAAGCAAGAGCATGCTTCTTGCTCTAAAGCAGAGTGTGATCCATTGATGAGAACTATGCTGTATGTTTCCCTTCAGAAATGGAGTTAAATCCCAGGCTCTGTGTCTTCCTACAAGCAAGACTTCGTTTCAGGTGAGGGCAGTCACTTTTCATCTCCAACGAACTACATCGTTCACGAAGCTCACACGTTTCTCATCTTAACAGAAAAGCATTGGATGTTAGAGGACCAGTGCTTTGTATCAGTTTCAGAAGCAGAGTTGGACTATATAATGTCTGTATGTGTAGGAAAAAACCGTTCTTTTGTTCTCAGCACACTCACGTTTCCTGCTGTCTTAGCGACCCTAGAAAGCAAGAGCCTGCTTCTTGTTCTAAAGCAGAGTGTGATCAATGGATGAGAACACTGCTGTGTGTTTCACTTCAGAAATGGAGTTCAATCCCATGCTCTGTGTCTTCCTAGAAGCAAGACTTCGTTTCAGGTATTGGCAGTCACTTTTCAGCTCAAACGAACTACATCATTCACGGAGCTCACACGTTTCTCATCTCAACAGACAAGCATTGGATGTTAGAGGACCAGTGCTTTGTATCAGTTTAAGAAGCAGAGTTGGACTAGATATGGTCCGTATGTGTAGGAAAAACCGTTCTTTGTTCTCAGCACACTCACCTGTCCTGCTGTCTTAGAGACTCTAGAAAGCAAGAGCATGCTTCTTGCTCTAAAGCAGAGTGTGATCCATGGATGAGAACTATGCTGTGTGTTTCCCTTCAGAAATAGAGTTAAATCCCATGCTTTATGTCTTCCTACAAGCAAGACTTCGTTTCAGGTAAGGGCAGTCACTTTTCAGCTCAAACGAACTACATCGTTCACGGAGCTCACACGTTTCTCATCTTAACAGACAAGCATTGGATGTTAGAGGAGCAGTGCTTTGTATCAGTTTAAGAAGCAGAGTTGGACTAGATATGGTCCGTATGTGTAGGAAACACCGTTTTTTGTTCTCAGCACACACACGTTTCCTGCTGTCTTAGAGAATCTAGAAAGCAAGAGCATGCTTCTTGCTCTAAAGCAGAGTGTGATCCATGGATGAGAACTATGCTGTATGTTTCCCTTCAGAAATGGAGTTAAATCCCAGGCTCTGTGTCTTCCTACAAGCAAGACTTCGTTTCAGGTGAGGGCAGTCACTTTTCATCTCCAACGAACTACATCGTTCACGAAGCTCACACGTTTCTCATCTTAACAGAAAAGCATTGGATGTTAGAGGACCAGTGCTTTGTATCAGTTTCAGAAGCAGAGTTGGACTATATAATGTCTGTATGTGTAGGAAAAAACCGTTCTTTTGTTCTCAGCACACTCACGTTTCCTGCTGTCTTAGCGACCCTAGAAAGCAAGAGCCTGCTTCTTGTTCTAAAGCAGAGTGTGATCAATGGATGAGAACACTGCTGTGTGTTTCACTTCAGAAATGGAGTTCAATCCCATGCTCTGTGTCTTCCTAGAAGCAAGACTTCATTTCAGGTATTGGCAGTCACTTTTCAGCTCAAACGAACTACATCATTCACGGAGCTCACACGTTTCTCATCTCAACAGACAAGCATTGGATGTTACAGGACCAGTGCTTTGTATCAGTTTAAGAAGCAGAGTTGGACTAGATATGGTCCGTATGTGTAGGAAAAACCGTTCTTTGGTCTCAGCACACTCACCTGTCCTGCTGTCTTAGAGACTCTAGAAAGCAAGAGCATGCTTCTTGCTCTAAAGCAGAGTGTGATCCATTGATGAGAACTATGCTGTGTGTTTCCCTTCAGAAATGAAGTTAAATCCAATTCTCTGTGTCTTCCTACAAGCAAGACTTCGTTTCAGGTAAGGGCAGTCACTTTTCAGCGAAAAGGACTACATCGATCATGAATCTCACACGTTTCTCATCTCAACAGACAAGCATTGGATGTTAGAGCACCAGTGCTTTGTATCAGTTTAAGAAGCAGAGGTGGGCTAGATATGGTCTGTATGTGTAGGAAACACCGTTCTTTTTTTCTGGGCACACTCATATTTCCTGCTGTATTAGAGACTCTAGAAAGCAAGAGTGTGCTTCTTGCTCTAAAGCAGAGTGTGATCCAAGGATGAGAACTATGCTGTGTGTTTCCCTTCAGAAATGAAGTTAAATCACAGGCTCTGTGTCTTCCTACAGAAAAGACTTCGTTTCAGGTAAGGGCAGTCACTTTTCAGCTCAAACGAACTACATCGTTCACGAAGCTCACACGTTTCTCATCTCAACAGACAAGCATTGGATGTTAGAGGACCTGTGCTTTGTCTCAGTTTAAGAAGCAGAGTTGGACTAGATATGGTCCGTATGTTTAGGAAACACCGTTCTTTTGTTCTCAGAACATTCAGATTTCCTTCTGTCTTAGAGACTCCAGAAAGCAAGAGCATGCTTCTTGCTCTAAAGCAGAGTGTGATCCATGGATGAGAACTATGCTGTGTGTTTCCCTTCAGAAATGGAGTTAAATCCCATGCTTTGTGTCTTCCTACAAGCAAGACTTCGTTTCAGGTAAGGGCAGTCACTTTTCAGCTCAAACGAACTACATCGTTCACGGAGCTCACACGTTTCTCATCTTAACAGACAAGCATTGGATGTTAGAGGAGCAGTGCTTTGTATCAGTTTAAGAAGCAGAGTTGGATGAGATATGGTCCGTATGTGTAGGAAACACCGTTCTTTTTTTCTGGGCACACTCAGATTTCCTGCTGTCTTAGAGAATCTAGAAAGCAAGAGCATGCTTCTTGCTCTAAAGCAGAGTGTGATCCATGGATGAGAACTATGCTGTATGTTTCCCTTCAGAAATGGAGTTAAATCCCAGGCTCTGTGTCTTCCTACAAGCAAGACTTCGTTTCAGGTGAGGGCAGTCACTTTTCATCTCCAACGAACTACATCGTTCACGAAGCTCACACGTTTCTCATCTTAACAGAAAAGCATTGGATGTTAGAGGACCAGTGCTTTGTATCAGTTTCAGAAGCAGAGTTGGACTATATAATGTCTGTATGTGTAGGAAAAAACCGTTCTTTTGTTCTCAGCACACTCACGTTTCCTGCTGTCTTAGCGACCCTAGAAAGCAAGAGCCTGCTTCTTGTTCTAAAGCAGAGTGTGATCAATGGATGAGAACACTGCTGTGTGTTTCACTTCAGAAATGGAGTTCAATCCCATGCTCTGTGTCTTCCTAGAAGCAAGACTTCATTTCAGGTATTGGCAGTCACTTTTCAGCTCAAACGAACTACATCATTCACGGAGCTCACACGTTTCTCATCTCAACAGACAAGCATTGGATGTTACAGGACCAGTGCTTTGTATCAGTTTAAGAAGCAGAGTTGGACTAGATATGGTCCGTATGTGTAGGAAAAACCGTTCTTTGGTCTCAGCACACTCACCTGTCCTGCTGTCTTAGAGACTCTAGAAAGCAAGAGCATGCTTCTTGCTCTAAAGCAGAGTGTGATCCATTGATGAGAACTATGCTGTATGTTTCCCTTCAGAAATGGAGTTAAATCCCAGGCTCTGTGTCTTCCTACAAGCAAGACTTCGTTTCAGGTGAGGGCAGTCACTTTTCATCTCAAACGAACTACATCGTTCACGAAGCTCACACGTTTCTCATCTTAACAGAAAAGCATTGGATGTTAGAGGACCAGTGCTTTGTATCAGTTTCAGAAGCAGAGTTGGACTATATAATGTCTGTATGTGTAGGAAAAAACCGTTCTTTTGTTCTCAGCACACTCACGTTTCCTGCTGTCTTAGCGACCCTAGAAAGCAAGAGCCTGCTTCTTGTTCTAAAGCAGAGTGTGATCAATGGATGAGAACACTGCTGTGTGTTTCACTTCAGAAATGGAGTTCAATCCCATGCTCTGTGTCTTCCTAGAAGCAAGACTTCGTTTCAGGTATTGGCAGTCACTTTTCAGCTCAAACGAACTACATCATTCACGGAGCTCACACGTTTCTCATCTCAACAGACAAGCATTGGATGTTAGAGGACCAGTGCTTTGTATCAGTTTAAGAAGCAGAGTTGGATTAGATATGGTCCGTATGTGTAGGAAAAACCGTTCTTTGGTCTCAGCACACTCACCTGTCCTGCTGTCTTAGAGACTCTAGAAAGCAAGAGCATGCTTCTTGCTCTAAAGCAGAGTGTGATCCATGGATGAGAACTATGCTGTGTGTTTCCCTTCAGAAATAGAGTTAAATCCCATGCTTTATGTCTTCCTACAAGCAAGACTTCGTTTCAGGTAAGGGCAGTCACTTTTCAGCTCAAACGAACTACATCGTTCACGGAGCTCACACGTTTCTCATCTTAACAGACAAGCATTGGATGTTAGAGGAGCAGTGCTTTGTATCAGTTTAAGAAGCAGAGTTGGACTAGATATGGTCCGTATGTGTAGGAAACACCGTTTTTTGTTCTCAGCACACACACGTTTCCTGCTGTCTTAGAGAATCTAGAAAGCAAGAGCATGCTTCTTGCTCTAAAGCAGAGTGTGATCCATGGATGAGAACTATGCTGTATGTTTCCCTTCAGAAATGGAGTTAAATCCCAGGCTCTGTGTCTTCCTACAAGCAAGACTTCGTTTCAGGTGAGGGCAGTCACTTTTCATCTCCAACGAACTACATCGTTCACGAAGCTCACACGTTTCTCATCTTAACAGAAAAGCATTGGATGTTAGAGGACCAGTGCTTTGTATCAGTTTCAGAAGCAGAGTTGGACTATATAATGTCTGTATGTGTAGGAAAAAACCGTTCTTTTGTTCTCAGCACACTCACGTTTCCTGCTGTCTTAGCGACCCTAGAAAGCAAGAGCCTGCTTCTTGTTCTAAAGCAGAGTGTGATCAATGGATGAGAACACTGCTGTGTGTTTCACTTCAGAAATGGAGTTCAATCCCATGCTCTGTGTCTTCCTAGAAGCAAGACTTCATTTCAGGTATTGGCAGTCACTTTTCAGCTCAAACGAACTACATCATTCACGGAGCTCACACGTTTCTCATCTCAACAGACAAGCATTGGATGTTACAGGACCAGTGCTTTGTATCAGTTTAAGAAGCAGAGTTGGACTAGATATGGTCCGTATGTGTAGGAAAAACCGTTCTTTGGTCTCAGCACACTCACCTGTCCTGCTGTCTTAGAGACTCTAGAAAGCAAGAGCATGCTTCTTGCTCTAAAGCAGAGTGTGATCCATTGATGAGAACTATGCTGTGTGTTTCCCTTCAGAAATGGAGTTAAATCCAATTCTCTGTGTCTTCCTACAAGCAAGACTTCGTTTCAGGTAAGGGCAGTCACTTTTCAGCGAAAAGGACTACATCGATCATGAATCTCACACGTTTCTCATCTCAACAGACAAGCATTGGATGTTAGAGGACCAGTGCTTTGTATCAGTTTAAGAAGCAGAGGTGGGCTAGATATGGTCTGTATGTGTAGGAAACACCGTTCTTTTTTTCTGGGCACACTCATATTTCCTGCTGTATTAGAGTCTCTAGAAAGCAAGAGTGTGCTTCTTGCTCTAAAGCAGAGTGTGATCCAAGGATGAGAACTATGCTGTGTGTTTCCCTTCAGAAATGAAGTTAAATCACAGGCTCTGTGTCTTCCTACAGAAAAGACTTCGTTTCAGGTAAGGGCAGTCACTTTTCAGCTCAAACGAACTACATCGTTCACGAAGCTCACACGTTTCTCATCTCAACAGACAAGCATTGGATGTTAGAGGACCTGTGCTTTGTCTCAGTTTAAGAAGCAGAGTTGGACTAGATATGGTCCGTATGTGTAGGAAACACCGTTCTTTTGTTCTCAGAACATTCAGATTTCCTTCTGTCTTAGAGACTCCAGAAAGCAAGAGCATGCTTCTTGCTCTAAAGCAGAGTGTGATCCATGGATGAGAACTATGCTGTGTGTTTCCCTTCAGAAATGGAGTTAAATCCCATGCTTTGTGTCTTCCTACAAGCAAGACTTCGTTTCAGGTAAGGGCAGTCACTTTTCAGCTCAAACGAACTACATCGTTCACGGAGCTCACACGTTTCTCATCTTAACAGACAAGCATTGGATGTTAGAGGAGCAGTGCTTTGTATCAGTTTAAGAAGCAGAGTTGGATGAGATATGGTCCGTATGTGTAGGAAACACCGTTCTTTTTTTCTGGGCACACTCAGATTTCCTGCTGTCTTAGAGAATCTAGAAAGCAAGAGCATGCTTCTTGCTCTAAAGCAGAGTGTGATCCATGGATGAGAACTATGCTGTATGTTTCCCTTCAGAAATGGAGTTAAATCCCAGGCTCTGTGTCTTCCTACAAGCAAGACTTCGTTTCAGGTGAGGGCAGTCACTTTTCATCTCCAACGAACTACATCGTTCACGAAGCTCACACGTTTCTCATCTTAACAGAAAAGCATTGGATGTTAGAGGACCAGTGCTTTGTATCAGTTTCAGAAGCAGAGTTGGACTATATAATGTCTGTATGTGTAGGAAAAAACCGTTCTTTTGTTCTCAGCACACTCACGTTTCCTGCTGTCTTAGCGACCCTAGAAAGCAAGAGCCTGCTTCTTGTTCTAAAGCAGAGTGTGATCAATGGATGAGAACACTGCTGTGTGTTTCACTTCAGAAATGGAGTTCAATCCCATGCTCTGTGTCTTCCTAGAAGCAAGACTTCATTTCAGGTATTGGCAGTCACTTTTCAGCTCAAACGAACTACATCATTCACGGAGCTCACACGTTTCTCATCTCAACAGACAAGCATTGGATGTTACAGGACCAGTGCTTTGTATCAGTTTAAGAAGCAGAGTTGGACTAGATATGGTCCGTATGTGTAGGAAAAACCGTTCTTTGGTCTCAGCACACTCACCTGTCCTGCTGTCTTAGAGACTCTAGAAAGCAAGAGCATGCTTCTTGCTCTAAAGCAGAGTGTGATCCATTGATGAGAACTATGCTGTATGTTTCCCTTCAGAAATGGAGTTAAATCCCAGGCTCTGTGTCTTCCTACAAGCAAGACTTCGTTTCAGGTGAGGGCAGTCACTTTTCATCTCAAACGAACTACATCGTTCACGAAGCTCACACGTTTCTCATCTTAACAGAAAAGCATTGGATGTTAGAGGACCAGTGCTTTGTATCAGTTTCAGAAGCAGAGTTGGACTATATAATGTCTGTATGTGTAGGAAAAAACCGTTCTTTTGTTCTCAGCACACTCACGTTTCCTGCTGTCTTAGCGACCCTAGAAAGCAAGAGCCTGCTTCTTGTTCTAAAGCAGAGTGTGATCAATGGATGAGAACACTGCTGTGTGTTTCACTTCAGAAATGGAGTTCAATCCCATGCTCTGTGTCTTCCTAGAAGCAAGACTTCGTTTCAGGTATTGGCAGTCACTTTTCAGCTCAAACGAACTACATCATTCACGGAGCTCACACGTTTCTCATCTCAACAGACAAGCATTGGATGTTAGAGGACCAGTGCTTTGTATCAGTTTAAGAAGCAGAGTTGGACTAGATATGGTCCGTATGTGTAGGAAAAACCGTTCTTTGGTCTCAGCACACTCACCTGTCCTGCTGTCTTAGAGACTCTAGAAAGCAAGAGCATGCTTCTTGCTCTAAAGCAGAGTGTGATCCATGGATGAGAACTATGCTGTGTGTTTCCCTTCAGAAATGGAGTTAAATCCCAGGCTCTGTGTCTTCCTACAAGCAAGACTTCGTTTCAGGTAAGGGCAGTCATTTTTCGGCTCAATCGAACTACATCGTTCACGAAGCTCATACGTTTCTCATCTTAACTGACAAGCATTGGATGTTAGAGGACTAGAGCTTTGTATCAGTTTCAGAAGCAGATTTGGACTACATATGGTCCGTATGTGTAGGAAACTCCGTACTTTTCTTCTGGGCACACCCAGATTTCCTGCTGTATTAGAGACTCTAGAAAGCAAGTGCGTGCTTCTTGCTGTTAAGCAGTGTGTGATCCATGGGTGAGAACTATGCTGTGTGTTTCCCTTCAGAAATGGAGTTAAATCCCAGGCTCTGTGTCTTCCTACAAGGAAGACTTCGTTTCAGCTAAGGGCAGTCACTTTTCAGCTCAAAAGAACTACATCGTTCACGAAGCTCACACGTTTCTCATCTCAACAGACAAGCATTGGATGTTAGAGGACCAGTGTTTTGTATCAGTTTAAGAAGCAGAGTTGGACTAGATATGGTCCGTATGTGTAGGAAACACCGTTCTTTTGTTCTCAGCACACTCAGATTTTCTGCTGTCTTAGAGACTCTAGTAAGCAAGAGCGTGCTTCTCGCTCTAAAGCAGAGTGTGATCCAGGGATAAGAACTATGCTGTGTGTTTCCCTTCAGAAATGGAGTTAAATCCAATGCTCTGTGTCTTCCTACAAGCAAGACTTCGTTTCAGGTAAGGGCAGTCACTTTTCAGCTCAAACGACTACATCGTTCATGAATCTCACACGTTTCTCATCTCAACAGACAAGCATTGGATGTTAGAGGACCAGTGCTTTGTATCAGTTTCAGAAGCAGAGTTGGACTATATAATGTCTGTATGTGTAGGAAAAAACCGTTCTTTTGTTCTCAGCACACTCACGTTTCCTGCTGTCTTAGCGACCCTAGAAAGCAAGAGCCTGCTTCTTGTTCTAAAGCAGAGTGTGATCAATGGATGAGAACTCTGCTGTGTGTTTCACTTCAGAAATGGAGTTCAATCCCATGCTCTGTGTCTTCCTAGAAGCAAGACTTCATTTCAGGTATTGGCAGTCACTTTTCAGCTCAAACGAACTACATCATTCACGGAGCTCACACGTTTCTCATCTCAACAGACAAGCATTGGATGTTACAGGACCAGTGCTTTGTATCAGTTTCAGAAGCAGAGTTGGACTAGATATGGTCCGTATGTGTAGGAAAAACCGTTCTTTGGTCTCAGCACACTCACCTGTCCTGCTGTCTTAGAGACTCTAGAAAGCAAGAGCATGCTTCTTGCTCTAAAGCAGAGTGTGATCCATTGATGAGAACTATGCTGTATGTTTCCCTTCAGAAATGGAGTTAAATCCCAGGCTCTGTGTCTTCCTACAAGCAAGACTTCGTTTCAGGTGAGGGCAGTCACTTTTCATCTCAAACGAACTACATCGTTCACGAAGCTCACACGTTTCTCATCTTAACAGAAAAGCATTGGATGTTAGAGGACCAGTGCTTTGTATCAGTTTCAGAAGCAGAGTTGGACTATATAATGTCTGTATGTGTAGGAAAAAACCGTTCTTTTGTTCTCAGCACACTCACGTTTCCTGCTGTCTTAGCGACCCTAGAAAGCAAGAGCCTGCTTCTTGTTCTAAAGCAGAGTGTGATCAATGGATGAGAACACTGCTGTGTGTTTCACTTCAGAAATGGAGTTCAATCCCATGCTCTGTGTCTTCCTAGAAGCAAGACTTCGTTTCAGGTATTGGCAGTCACTTTTCAGCTCAAACGAACTACATCATTCACGGAGCTCACACGTTTCTCATCTCAACAGACAAGCATTGGATGTTAGAGGACCAGTGCTTTGTATCAGTTTAAGAAGCAGAGTTGGACTAGATATGGTCTGTATGTGTAGGAAAAACCGTTCTTTGGTCTCAGCACACTCACCTGTCCTGCTGTCTTAGAGACTCTAGAAAGCAAGAGCATGCTTCTTGCTCTAAAGCAGAGTGTGATCCATGGATGAGAACTATGCTGTGTGTTTCCCTTCAGAAATGGAGTTAAATCCCAGGCTCTGTGTCTTCCTACAAGCAAGACTTCGTTTCAGGTAAGGGCAGTCATTTTTCGGCTCAATCGAACTACATCGTTCACGAAGCTCATACGTTTCTCATCTTAACTGACAAGCATTGGATGTTAGAGGACTAGAGCTTTGTATCAGTTTCAGAAGCAGATTTGGACTACATATGGTCCGTATGTGTAGGAAACTCCGTACTTTTCTTCTGGGCACACCCAGATTTCCTGCTGTATTAGAGACTCTAGAAAGCAAGTGCGTGCTTCTTGCTGTTAAGCAGTGTGTGATCCATGGGTGAGAACTATGCTGTGTGTTTCCCTTCAGAAATGGAGTTAAATCCCAGGCTCTGTGTCTTCCTACAAGGAAGACTTCGTTTCAGCTAAGGGCAGTCACTTTTCAGCTCAAAAGAACTACATCGTTCACGAAGCTCACACGTTTCTCATCTCAACAGACAAGCATTGGATGTTAGAGGACCAGTGTTTTGTATCAGTTTAAGAAGCAGAGTTGGACTAGATATGGTCCGTATGTGTAGGAAACACCGTTCTTTTGTTCTCAGCACACTCAGATTTTCTGCTGTCTTAGAGACTCTAGTAAGCAAGAGCATGCTTCTCGCTCTAAAGCAGAGTGTGATCCAGGGATAAGAACTATGCTGTGTGTTTCCCTTCAGAAATGGAGTTAAATCCCAGGATTTGTGTCTTCCTACAAGCAAGACTTCGTTTCAGGTTAGGGCTGTCACTTTTCAGCTCAAACGAACTACATTGTTCAAGAAGCTCACACGTTTCTCATCTTAACAGACAAGCATTGGATGTTAGAGGACGAGTGCTTTGTATCAGTTTAAGAAGCAGAGTTGGACTAGATATGGTCCGTATGTGTAGGAAACACCGTTTTTTGTTCTCAGCACACACACGTTTCCTGCTGTCTTAGAGAATCTAGAAAGCAAGAGCATGCTTCTTGCTCTAAAGCAGAGTGTGATCCATGGATGAGAACTATGCTGTGTCTTTCCCTTCAGAAATGGAGTTAAATCCCAGGCTCTGTGTCTTCCTACAAGCAAGACTTCGTTTCAGGTAAGGGCAGTCATTTTTCTGCTCAAAAAAACTACATCGTTCACGAAGCTCTCACGTTTCTCATCTTAACTGACCAGCATTGGATGTTAGAGGAACAGTGCATTGTATCAGTTTCAAAAGCAGATTTGGACTACATATGGTCCGTATGTGTAGGAAACACCGTTCTTTTGTTCTCAGCACACTCACATTTCCTGCTGTCTTAGAGACTCTAGAAAGCAAGAGCGTGCTTCTTGTTCTAAAGCAGAGTGTGATCAATGGATGAGAACACTCCTGTGTGTTTCACTTCAGAAATGGAGTTAAATCCCAGGCTCTTTGTCTTCCTACAAGGAAGACTTCGTTTCAGGTAAGGGCAGTCACTGTTCTGCTCAAACAAACTACATTGTTCATGAAGCTCACACGTTTCTTATCTTAACTGCCAGGCATGGGATGATAGAGGACCAGAGATTTGTATCAGTTTCAGAAGCAGATTTGGACTACATATGGTCCGTATGTGTAGGAAACACCGTTCTTTTGTTCTCAGCACACTCACATTTCCTGCTGTCTTAGAGACTCTAGAAAGCAAGAGCGTGCTTCTTGTTCTAAAGCAGAGTGTGATCAATGGATGAGAACACTGCTGTGTGTTTCACTTCAGAAATGGAGTTAAATCCCAGGCTCTTTGTCTTCCTACAAGGAAGACTTCGTTTCAGGTAAGGGCAGTCACTGTTCTACTCAAACAAACTACATTGTTCATGAAGCTCACACGTTTCTTATCTTAACTGCCAGGCATGGGATGATAGAGGACCAGAGATTTGTATCAGTTTCAGAAGCAGATTTGGACTACATATGGTCTGTATGTGTAGGAAACTCCGTTCTAATGTTCTGGGCACACTCAGATTTCCTGCTGTATTAGAGACTCTAGAAAGCAAGAGCTTGCTTCTTGCTCTAAAGCAGAGTGTGATCCATGGATGAGAACACTGCTGTGTGTTTCCCTTCATAAATGGAGTTAAATCCCAGGCTCTGTGTCTTCCTACAAGCAAGACTTCTTTTCAGGTAAGGGCAGTCACTTTTCAGCTCAAAGGAACTACATCGTTCACGAAGCTCACACGTTTCTCATCTTAACAGAAAAGCATTGGATGTTAGAGGACCAGTGCTTTGTATCAGTTTCAGAAGCAGAGTTGGACTATATAATGTCTGTATGTGTAGGAAAAAACCGTTCTTTTGTTCTCAGCACACTCACGTTTCCTGCTGTCTTAGCGACCCTAGAAAGCAAGAGCCTGCTTCTTGTTCTAAAGCAGAGTGTGATCAATGGATGAGAACACTGCTGTGTGTTTCACTTCAGAAATGGAGTTCAATCCCATGCTCTGTGTCTTCCTAGAAGCAAGACTTCGTTTCAGGTATTGGCAGTCACTTTTCAGCTCAAACGAACTACGTCATTCACGGAGCTCACACGTTTCTCATCTCAACAGACAAGCATTGGATGTTAGAGGACCAGTGCTTTGTATCAGTTTAAGAAGCAGAGTTGGACTAGATATGGTCCGTATGTGTAGGAAACACCGTTCTTTTGTTCTCAGAACATTCAGATTTCCTGCTGTCTTAGAGACTCTAGAAAGCAAGAGCATGCTTCTTACTCTAAAGCAGAGTGTGATCCATGGATGAGAACTATGCTGTGTGTCTCCCTTCAGAAATGAAGTTAAATCCCATGCTTTGTGTCTTCCTACACGCAAGACTTCGTTTCAGGTAAGGGCAGTCACTTTTCAGCTCAAACGAACTACATCGTTCACGGAGCTCACACGTTTCTCATCTTAACAGACAAGCATTGGATGTTAGAGGAGCAGTGCTTTGTATCAGTTTCAGAAGCAGAGTTGGACTAGATATGGTCCGTATGTGTAGGAAACACCGTTTTTTGTTCTCCGCACACAAACTTTTCCTGCTGTCTTAGAGACTCTAGAAAGCAAGAGCATACTTCTTGCTCTAAAACAGAGTGTGATCCATGGATGAGAACTATGCTGTGTGTTTCCCTTCAGAAATGGAGTTAAATCCCAGGCTCTGTGTCTTCCTACAAGCAAGACTTCGTTTCAGGTAAGGGCAGTCACTTTTCAGCTCAAAGGTACTACATCGTTCACGGAGCTCACACGATTCTCATCTCAACAGACAAGCATTGGATGTTAGAGGACCAGTGCTTTGTATCAGTTTAAGAAGCAGAGGTGGACTAGATATGGTCCGTATGTGTAGGAAACACTGTTCTTTGGTCTCAGCACACTCACGTTTCCTGCTGTCTTAGAGACTCTAGAAAGCAAGAGCATGCTTCTAGCTCTAAAGCAGAGTGTGATAAATGGATGAGAACTATGCTGTGTGTTTCCCTTCAGAAATGGAGTTATATCCCAGGCTCTGTGTCTTCCTACAAGGAAGACTTCTTTTCAGGTAAGGGCAGTCACTTTTCAGCTCAAACGAACTACATCGTTCACTGAGCTCACACGTTTCTCATCTTAACAGACAAGCATTGAATGTTAGAGGACCAGTGATTTGTATCAGTTTAAGAAGCAGAGTTGGACTAGATATGGTCCGTATGTTTAGGAAACACCGTTCTTTTTTTCTGTGCACACTCGGATTTCCTGCTGTATTAGAGACTCTAGAAAGCAAGTGCGTGCTTCTTGCTCTAAAGCAGAGTGTGATCAATGGATGAGAACTCTGCTGTGTGTTTCCCTTCAGAAATGGAGTTAAATCGCAGGCTCTGTGTCTTCCTACAGAAAAGACTTCGTTTCAGGTAAGGGCAGTCACTTTTCAGCTCAAACGAACTACACCCTTCACGAAGCTCACACGTTTCTCATCTTAACAGACAAGCATTGGATGTTAGAGGACCAGTGCTTTGTATCAGTTTCAGAAGCAGTTTTGGACTATATAATGTCTGTATGTGTAGGAAACACCGTTCTTTTTTCTCAGCAAACTCACGTTTCCTGCTGTCTTAGAGACTCTAGAAAACAAGAGTGTGCTTCTTGTTCTAAAGCAGAGTGTGATCAATGGATGAGAACACTGCTGTGTGTTTAGCTTCAGAAATGGAGTTTAATCCCAGGCTCCGTTTCTTCCTACAAGGAAGACTTCTTTTCAGGTAATGGCAGTCACTTTTCTGCTCAAACGAACTACATTGTTCATGAAGCTCACACGTTTCTTATCTCAACAGACAAACATTGGATGTTAGATGACCAGTGCTTTGTATCACTTTAAGAAGCAGAGTTGGACTAGATATGGTCCGTATGTGTAGGAAACACCGTTCTTTTGTTCTCAGAACTTTCAGATTTCCTGCTGTCTTAGAGACTCTAGAAAGCAAGAGCATGCTTCTTGCTCTAAAGCAGAGTGTGATCCATGGATGAGAACTATGCTGTGTGTTTCCCTTCAGAAATAGAGTTAAATCCCATGCTTTATGTCTTCCTACAAGCAAGACTTCGTTTCAGGTAAGGGCAGTCACTTTTCAGCTCAAACGAACTACATCGTTCACGAAGCTCACACGTTTCTCATCTCAACAGAAAAGCATTGGATGTTAGAGGACCTGTGCTTTGTCTCAGTTTAAGAAGCAGAGTTGGACTAGATATGGTCCGTATGTGTAGGAAACACCGTTCTTTTGTTCTCAGAACATTCAGATTTCCTGCTGTCTTAGAGACTCCAGAAAGCAAGAGCATGCTTCTTGCTCTAAAGCAGAGTGTGATCCATGGATGAGAACTATGCTGTGTGTTTCCCTTCAGAAATGGAGTTAAATCCCATGCTTTGTGTCTTCCTACAAGCAAGACTTCGTTTCAGGTAAGGGCAGTCACTTTTCAGCTCAAACGAACTACATCGTTCACGGAGCTCACACGTTTCTCATCTTAACAGACAAGCATTGGATGTTAGAGGAGCAGTGCTTTGTATCAGTTTAAGAAGCAGAGTTGGACTAGATATGGTCCGTATGTGTAGGAAAAAACCGTTCTTTTGTTCTCAGCACACTCACGTTTCCTGCTGTCTTAGCGACCCTAGAAAGCAAGAGCCTGCTTCTTGTTCTAAAGCAGAGTGTGATCAATGGATGAGAACACTGCTGTGTGTTTCACTTCAGAAATGGAGTTCAATCCCATGCTCTGTGTCTTCCTAGAAGCAAGACTTCGTTTCAGGTATTGGCAGTCACTTTTCAGCTCAAACGAACTACATCATTCACGGAGCTCACACGTTTCTCATCTCAACAGACAAGCATTGGATGTTAGAGGACCAGTGCTTTGTATCAGTTTAAGAAGCAGAGTTGGACTAGATATGGTCCGTATGTGTAGGAAAAACCGTTCTTTGGTCTCAGCACACTCACCTGCCCTGCTGTCTTAGAGACTCTAGAAAGCAAGAGCATGCTTCTTGCTCTAAAGCAGAGTGTGATCCATGGATGAGAACTATGCTCTGTGTTTCCCTTCAGAAATGGTGTTAAATCCCAGGCTCTGTGTCTTCCTACAAGCAAGACTTCGTTTCAGGTAAGGGCAGTCATTTTTCGGCTCAATCGAACTACATCGTTCACGAAGCTCATACGTTTCTCATCTTAACTGACAAGCATTGGATGTTAGAGGACTAGAGCTTTGTATCAGTTTCAGAAGCAGATTTGGACTACATATGGTCCGTATGTGTAGGAAACTCCGTTCATTTCTTCTGGGCACACCCAGATATTCCTGCTGTATTAGAGACTCTAGAAAGCAAGTGCGTGCTTCTTGCTGTTAAGCAGTGTGTGATCCATGGGTGAGAACTATGCTGTGTGTTTCCCTTCAGAAATGGAGTTAAATCCCAGGCTCTGTGTCTTACTACAAGCAAGACTTCGTTTCAGCTAATGGCAGTCACTTTTCAGCTCAAAAGAACTACATCGTTCACGAAGCTCACACGTTTCTCATCTCAACAGACAAGCATTGGATGTTAGAGGACCAGTGTTTTGTATCAGTTTAAGAAGCAGAGTTGGACTAGATATGGTCCGTATGTGTAGGAAACACCGTTCTTTGGTCTCAGCACACTCAGATTTTCTGCTGTCTTAGAGACTCTAGTAAGCAAGAGCGTGCTTCTCGCTCTAAAGCAGAGTGTGATCCAGGGATAAGAACTATGCTCTGTGTTTCCCTTCAGAAATGGAGTTAAATCCAATGCTCTGTGTCTTCCTACAAGCAAGACTTCGTTTCAGGTAAGGGCAGTCACTTTTCAGCTCAAACGACTACATCGATCATGAATCTCACACGTTTCTCATCTCAACAGACAAGCATTGGATGTTAGAGGACCAGTGCTTTGTATCAGTTTAAGAAGCAGAGGTGGACTAGATATGGTCTGTATGTGTAGGAATCACCGTTCTTTTTTTCTGGGCAGACTCAGATTTCCTGCTGTATTAGAGACTCTAGAAAGCAAGAGCGTGCTTCTTGCTCTAAAGCAGAGTGTGATCCATGGATGAGAACTATGCTGTGTGTTTCCCTTCAGAAATGAAGTTAAATCACAGGCTCTGTGTCTTCCTACAGAAAAGACTTCGTTTCAGGTAAGGGCAGTCACTTTTCAGCTCAAACGAACTACATCGTTCACGAAGCTCACACGTTTCTCATCTCAACAGACAAGCATTGGATGTTAGAGGACCTGTGCTTTGTCTCATTTTAAGAAGCAGAGTTGGACTAGATATGGTCCGTATGTGTAGGAAACACCGTTCTTTTGTTCTCAGAACATTCAGATTTCCTGCTGTCTTAGAGACTCTAGAAAGCAAGAGCATGCTTCTTACTCTAAAGCAGAGTGTGATCCATGGATGAGAACTATGCTGTGTGTCTCCCTTCAGAAATGAAGTTAAATCCCAGGCTCTGTGTCTTCCTACAAGCAAGACTTCG
This sequence comes from Onychomys leucogaster, assembly GCA_949786385.1. Lineage (NCBI taxonomy): Eukaryota > Metazoa > Chordata > Mammalia > Rodentia > Cricetidae > Onychomys > Onychomys leucogaster. The sequence goes on along the minus strand of CATKUP010000033.1, from coordinate 3,337,593 downwards.
TTTCAGGTGAGGGCAGTCACTTTTCATCTCAAATGAACTACATCGTTCACGAAGCTCACACGTTTCTCATCTTAACAGAAAAGCATTGGATGTTAGAGGACCAGTGCTTTGTATCAGTTTCAGAAGCAGAGTTGGACTATATAATGTCTGTATGTGTAGGAAAAAACCGTTCTTTTGTTCTCAGCACACTCACGTTTCCTGCTGTCTTAGCGACCCTACAAAGCAAGAGCCTGCTTCTTGTTCTAAAGCAGAGTGTGATCAATGGATGAGAACACTGCTGTGTGTTTCACTTCAGAAATGGAGTTCAATCCCATGCTCTGTATCTTCCTAGAAGCAAGAATTCATTTCAGGTATTGGCAGTCACTTTTCAGCTCAAACGAACTACATCATTCACGGAGCTCACACGTTTCTCATCTCAACAGACAAGCATTGGATGTTAGAGGACCAGTGCTTTGTATCAGTTTAAGAAGCAGAGTTGGACTAGATATGGTCCGTATGTGTAGGAACCACCGTTCTTTGGTCTCAGCACACTCACGTTTCCTGCTGTCTTAGAGACTCTATAAAGCAAGAGAGTGCTTCTCGCTCTAAAGCGGAGTGTGATCCAGGGATGAGAACTATGCTGTGTGTTTCCCTTTAGAAATGGAGTTAAATCCCAGGCTCTGTGTCTTCCTACAAGCAAGACTTCGTTTCAGGTAAGGGCAGTCACTTTTCAGCTCAAACGAACTACATCGTTCACGGAGCTCACACGATTCTCATCTCAACAGACAAGCATTGGATGTTAGAGGACCAGTGCTTTGTATCAGTTTAAGAAGCAGAGTTGGACTAGATATGGTCCGTATGTGTAGGAAACACCGTTCTTTGGTCTCAGCACAATCACGTTTCCTGCTGTATTAGAGACCCTAGAAAGCAAGAGTGTGCTTCTTGTTCTAAAGCAGAGTGTGAACAATGGATGAGAACACTGCTGTGTGTTCCCCTTCAGAAATGGAGTTAAATCCCAGGCGCTGTGTCTTCCTACAAGGAAGACTTCGTTTCAGGTAAGGGCAGTCACTTTTCTGCTCCAACGAACTACATTGTTCAAGAAGATCACACGTTTCTTATCTTAACTGACAAGCATTGGATGTTAGAGGACAAGAGCTTTGTATCAGTTTCAGAAGCAGATTTGGACTAGATATGGTCTGTATGTGTAGGAAACACCGTTCTTTTGTTCTCAGCACACTCACGTTTCCTGCTGTCTTAGAGACTCTAGAAAGCAAGAGCATGCTTCTTGCTCTAAAGCAGAGTGTGATCCATGGATGAGAACTATGCTGTGTGTTTCCCTTCAGAAATGGAGTTAAATCCCAGGCTCTGTGTCTTCCAACAAGCAAGACTTCGTTTCAGGTAAGGGCAATCACTTTTCAGCTCAAACGAACTACATCATTCACAGAGCTCACACGATTCTCATCTCAACAGACAAGCATTGGATGTTAGAGGACCAGTGCTTTGTATCAATTTAAGAAGCAGAGTTGGACTAGATATGGTCCGTGTGTAGGAAACACCGTTATTTTGTTCTCTGCACACTCACGTTTCCTGCTGTCTTAGAGACTCTAGAAAGCAAGAGCATGCTTCTTGCTCTTTAGCAGAGTGTGATCCATGGATGAGAACTATGATGTGTGTTTCCCTTCAGAAATGGAGTTAAATCCCACGCTCTGTGTCTTCCTACAAGCAAGACTTCGTTTCAGGTAAGGGCAGTCATTTTTCGGCTCAAGCGAACTACATCGTTCACGAAGCTCACACGTGTCTCATCTTAACTGACAAGCATTGGATGTTAGAGGAATAGTGCATTGTATCAGTTTCAGAAGCAGATTTGGACTACATATGGTCCGTATGTGTAGGAAACACCGTTCTTTTGTTCTGGGCACACTCAGATTTCCTGCTGTATTAGAGACTCTAGAAAGCAAGTGCGTGCTTCTTGCTCTAAAGCAGAGTGTGATCCATGGATGAGAACTATGCTGTGTGTTTCCCTTCAGAAATGGCGTTAAATCCCAGGGTCTGTGTCTTCCTACATGCAAGACTTCTTTTCAGGTCAGGGCAGTAACTTTTCAGCTCAAACGAACTACATCGTTCACGAAGCTCACACGTTTCTCATCTTAACAGAAAAGCATTGGATGTTAGAGGACCAGTGCTTTGTATCAGTTTCAGAAGCAGAGATGGACTAGATATGGTCCGTATGTGTAGGAAACAACGTTCTTTGTTCTCAGCAACTCACGTTTCCTGCTGTCTTAGAGACTCTAGAAAGCAAGAGCGTGCTTCTTGTTCTAAAGCAGAGTGTGATCCATGGATGAGAACTATTCTGTGTGTTTCCCTTCAGAAATGGAGTTAAATCCAGGGCTCTGTGTCTTCTTACAAGCAAGACTTCGTTTCAGGTAAGGGCAGTCACTTTTCTGCTCCAACGAACTACATTGTTCATGAAGCTCACACGTTTCTTATGTTAACTGACAAGCATTGGATGTTAGAGGACCAGAGCTTTGTATCAGTTTCAGAAGCAGATTTGGACTACATATGGTCTGTATGTGTAGGAAACTCCGTTCTTTTGTTCTGGGCACACTCAGATTTCCTGCTGTATTAGAGACTTTAGAAAGCAAGTGCGTGCTTCTTGCTCTAAAGCAGAGTGTGATCCATGGATGAGAACTATGCTGTGTGTTTCCCTTCAGAAATGGCGTTAAATCCCAGGCTCTGTGTCTTCCTACAAGCAAGACTTCATTTCAGGTATGTGCAGTCACTTTTCAGCTCAAAGGAACTACATCGTTGACGGAACTCACACGTTTCTAATCTTAACAGACAAGCATTGGATGTTAGAGGTCCAGTGCTTTGTATCAGTTTCAGAAGGAGAGATGGACTAGATATGGTCCGTATGTGTAGGAAACAACGTTCTTTGTTCTCAGCAACTCACGTTTCCTGCTGTCTTAGAGACTCTAGAAAGCAAGAGCGTGCTTCTCGCTCTAAAGCAGAGTGTGATCCATGGATGAGAACTATGCTGTGTGTTTCCCTTCAGAAATGCAGTTAAATCCCAGGCTCTGTGTCTTCATACAAGCAAGACTTCGTTTCAGGTAAGGGCAGTCACTTTTCAGCTCAAACGAACTACATCCTTCAGGAAGCTCACACGTTTCTCATCTTAACAGACATACATTGGATGTTAGAGGACCAGTGCTTTGTATCAGTTTCAGAAGCGGATTTGGACTATATAATGTCTGTATGTGTAGGAAACACCGTTCTTTTGTTCTCAGCAAACTCACGTTTCCTGCTGTCTTAGAGAATGTAGAAAACAAGAGCGTGCTTCTTGTTCTAAAGCAGAGTGTGATCAATGGATGAGAACACTGCTGTGTGTTCCCCTTCAGAAATGGAGTTAAATCCCAGGCGCTGTGTCTTCCTACAAGGAAGACTTCGTTTCAGGTAAGGGCAGTCACTTTTCTGCTCCAACGAACTACATTGTTCAAGAAGATCACACGTTTCTTATCTTAACTGACAAGCATTGGATGTTAGAGGACAAGAGCTTTGTATCAGTTTCAGAAGCAGATTTGGACTAGATATGGTCTGTATGTGTAGGAAACACCGTTCTTTTGTTCTCAGCACACTCACGTTTCCTGCTGTCTTAGAGACTCTAGAAAGCAAGAGCATGCTTCTTGCTCTAAAGCAGAGTGTGATCCATGGATGAGAACTATGCTGTGTGTTTCCCTTCAGAAATGGAGTTAAATCCCAGGCTCTGTGTCTTCCAACAAGCAAGACTTCGTTTCAGGTAAGGGCAATCACTTTTCAGCTCAAACGAACTACATCATTCACAGAGCTCACACGATTCTCATCTCAACAGACAAGCATTGGATGTTAGAGGACCAGTGCTTTGTATCAATTTAAGAAGCAGAGTTGGACTAGATATGGTCCGTGTGTAGGAAACACCGTTATTTTGTTCTCTGCACACTCACGTTTCCTGCTGTCTTAGAGACTCTAGAAAGCAAGAGCATGCTTCTTGCTCTTTAGCAGAGTGTGATCCATGGATGAGAACTATGATGTGTGTTTCCCTTCAGAAATGGAGTTAAATCCCACGCTCTGTGTCTTCCTACAAGCAAGACTTCGTTTCAGGTAAGGGCAGTCATTTTTCGGCTCAAGCGAACTACATCGTTCACGAAGCTCACACGTGTCTCATCTTAACTGACAAGCATTGGATGTTAGAGGAATAGTGCATTGTATCAGTTTCAGAAGCAGATTTGGACTACATATGGTCCGTATGTGTAGGAAACACCGTTCTTTTGTTCTGGGCACACTCAGATTTCCTGCTGTATTAGAGACTCTAGAAAGCAAGTGCGTGCTTCTTGCTCTAAAGCAGAGTGTGATCCATGGATGAGAACTATGCTGTGTGTTTCCCTTCAGAAATGGCGTTAAATCCCAGGGTCTGTGTCTTCCTACATGCAAGACTTCTTTTCAGGTCAGGGCAGTAACTTTTCAGCTCAAACGAACTACATCGTTCACGAAGCTCACACGTTTCTCATCTTAACAGAAAAGCATTGGATGTTAGAGGACCAGTGCTTTGTATCAGTTTCAGAAGCAGAGATGGACTAGATATGGTCCGTATGTGTAGGAAACAACGTTCTTTGTTCTCAGCAACTCACGTTTCCTGCTGTCTTAGAGACTCTAGAAAGCAAGAGCGTGCTTCTTGTTCTAAAGCAGAGTGTGATCCATGGATGAGAACTATTCTGTGTGTTTCCCTTCAGAAATGGAGTTAAATCCAGGGCTCTGTGTCTTCTTACAAGCAAGACTTCGTTTCAGGTAAGGGCAGTCACTTTTCTGCTCCAACGAACTACATTGTTCATGAAGCTCACACGTTTCTTATGTTAACTGACAAGCATTGGATGTTAGAGGACCAGAGCTTTGTATCAGTTTCAGAAGCAGATTTGGACTACATATGGTCTGTATGTGTAGGAAACTCCGTTCTTTTGTTCTGGGCACACTCAGATTTCCTGCTGTATTAGAGACTTTAGAAAGCAAGTGCGTGCTTCTTGCTCTAAAGCAGAGTGTGATCCATGGATGAGAACTATGCTGTGTGTTTCCCTTCAGAAATGGCGTTAAATCCCAGGCTCTGTGTCTTCCTACAAGCAAGACTTCATTTCAGGTATGTGCAGTCACTTTTCAGCTCAAAGGAACTACATCGTTGACGGAACTCACACGTTTCTAATCTTAACAGACAAGCATTGGATGTTAGAGGTCCAGTGCTTTGTATCAGTTTCAGAAGGAGAGATGGACTAGATATGGTCCGTATGTGTAGGAAACAACGTTCTTTGTTCTCAGCAACTCACGTTTCCTGCTGTCTTAGAGACTCTAGAAAGCAAGAGCGTGCTTCTCGCTCTAAAGCAGAGTGTGATCCATGGATGAGAACTATGCTGTGTGTTTCCCTTCAGAAATGCAGTTAAATCCCAGGCTCTGTGTCTTCATACAAGCAAGACTTCGTTTCAGGTAAGGGCAGTCACTTTTCAGCTCAAACGAACTACATCCTTCAGGAAGCTCACACGTTTCTCATCTTAACAGACATACATTGGATGTTAGAGGACCAGTGCTTTGTATCAGTTTCAGAAGCGGATTTGGACTATATAATGTCTGTATGTGTAGGAAACACCGTTCTTTTGTTCTCAGCAAACTCACGTTTCCTGCTGTCTTAGAGAATGTAGAAAACAAGAGCGTGCTTCTTGTTCTAAAGCAGAGTGTGATCAATGGATGAGAACACTGCTGTGTGTTCCACTTCAGAAATGGAGTTAAATCCCAGGCTCTGTGTCTTCCTACAAGCAATACTTCGTTTCAGGTAAGGGCAGTCACTTTTCTGCTCCAACGAACTACATTGTTCATGAAGCTCACACGTTTCTTATGTTAACTGACAAGCATTGGATGTTAGAGGACCAGAGCTTTGTATCAGTTTCAGAAGCAGATTTGGACTACATATGGTCTGTATGTGTAGGAAACTCTGTTCTTTTGTTCTGGGCACACTCACATTTCCTGCTGTATTAGAGACTCTAGAAAGCAAGAGTGTACGTCTTGCTGTTAAGCAGAGTGTGATCCATGGGTGAGAACTATGCTGTGTGTTTCCCTGCAGAAATGGAGTTAAATCCCAGGCTCTGTGTCTTCCTACAAGCAAGACTTCGTTTCAGGTAAGGGCAGTCACTTTTCAGCTCAAACGAACTACATCGTTCACGGAGCTCACACATTTCTCATCTCAACAGACAAGCATTGGATGTTAGAGTACCAGTGCTTTGTATCAGTTTAAGAAGCAGAGTTGGACTAGATATGGTCCGTATGTGTAGGAACCACCGTTCTTTGGTCTCATCACACTCACGTTTCCTGCTGTCTTAGAGACTCTATAAAGCAAGAGAGTGCTTCTCGCTCTAAAGCAGAGTGTGATCCAGGGATGAGAACTATGCTGTGTGTTTCCCTTTAGAAATGGAGTTAAATCCCAGGCTCTGTGTCTTCCTACAAGCAAGACTTCGTTTCAGGTAAGGGCAGTCACTTTTCAGCTCAAACGAACTACATCGTTCACGGAGCTCACACGATTCTCATCTCAACAGACATGCATTGGATGTTAGAGGACCAGTGCTTTGTATCAGTTTAAGAAGCAGAGTTGGACTAGATATGGTCCGTATGTGTAGGAAACACCGTTCTTTGGTCTCAGCACAATCACGTTTCCTGCTGTATTAGAGATCCTAGAAAGCAAGAGTGTGCTTCTTGTTCTAAAGCAGAGTGTGAACAATGGATGAGAACACTGCTGTGTGTTCCACTTCAGAAATGGAGTTAAATCCCAGGCGCTGTGTCTTCCTACAAGGAAGACTTCGTTTCAGGTAAGGGCAGTCACTTTTCTGCTCCAACGAACTACATTGTTCAAGAATATCACACGTTTCTTATCTTAACTGACAAGCATTGGATGTTAGAGGACAAGAGCTTTGTATCAGTTTCAGAAGCAGATTTGGACTAGATATGGTCTGTATGTGTAGGAAACACCGTTCTTTTGTTCTCAGCACACTCACGTTTCCTGCTGTCTTAGAGACTCTAGAAAGCAAGAGCATGCTTCTTGCTCTAAAGCAGAGTGTGATCCATGGATGAGAACTATGCTGTGTGTTTCCCTTCAGAAATGGAGTTAAATCCCAGGCTCTGTGTCTTCCAACAAGCAAGACTTCGTTTCAGGTAAGGGCAATCACTTTTCAGCTCAAACGAACTACATCATTCACAGAGCTCACACGATTCTCATCTCAACAGACAAGCATTGGATGTTAGAGGACCAGTGCTTTGTATCAGTTTAAGAAGCAGAGTTGGACTAGATATGGTCCGTGTGTAGGAAACACCGTTATTTTGTTCTCTGCACACTCACGTTTCCTGCTGTCTTAGAGACTCTAGAAAGCAAGAGCGTGCTTCTTGTTCTAAAGCAGAGTGTGATCAATGGATGAGAACACTGCTGTATGTTTCACTTCAGAAATGGTGTTAAATCCCAGGCTCTGAGTCTTCCTACAAGCAAGACTTCGTTTCAGGTAAGGTCAGTCATTTTTCTGCTCAAACGAACTACATCGTTCACGAATCTCACACGTTTCTCATCTTAACTGACAAGCATTGGATGTTAGAGGACCAGTGCATTGTATCAGTTTCAGAAGCAGATTTGGACTACATATGGTCCGTATGTGTAGGAAACACCCTTCTTTTGTTCTGGGTACACTCAGATTTCCTGCTGTATTAGAGAATCTAGAAAGCAAGAGCGTGCTTCTTGCTATAAAGCAGAGCGTGATGCATGGATGAGAACTATGCTGTGTTTTTCACTTCAGAAATGGAGTTAAATCGCAGGCTCTTTGTCTTCCTACAGGCAAGACTTTGTTTCAGGTAAGGGCAGTCACTTTTCAGCTCAAACGAACTACATCGTTCAAGAAGCTCACAAGTTTCTCATCTTAACAGACAAGCATTGGATGTTAGAGGACCAGTGCTTTGTATCAGTTTTAGAAGCAGAGTTGGACTATATAATGTCCGTATGTGTAGGAAACACCGTTCTTTTGTTCTCAGCACACTCACGTTTCCTGCTGTCTTAGAGTCTCTAGAAAGCAAGAGCGTGCTTCTTGTTCTAAAGAAGAGTGTGATCAATGGATGAGAACACTGCTGTGTGTTTCACTTCAGAAATGGAGTTAAATCCCAGGCTCTGTGTCTTCCTACAAGGAAGACTTCGTTTCAGGTAAGGGCAGTCACTTTTCTGCTCAAACAAACTATATTGTGCATGAAGCTCACACGTTTCTTATCTTAACTGACAAGCATTGGATGTTAGAGGACAAGAGCTTTGTATCAGTTTCAGAAGCAGATTTGGCCTACATATGGTCCGTATGTGTAGGAAACTCCGTTCTTTTGTTCTGGGCACACTCATATTTCCTGCTGTATTAGAGACTCTAGAAAGCAAGAGCGTGCTTCTTGCTGTTAAGCAGAGTGTGATCCATGGGTGAGAACTATGCTGTGTGTTTCCCTTCCGAAATGGAGTTAAATCCCTGGCTCTGTGTCTTCCTACAAGCAAGACTTCGTTTCAGGTAAGGGCAATCACTTTTCAGCTCAAACGAACTACATAGTTCACGAAGCTCACACGTTTCTCATCTTAACAGAAAAGCATTGGATGTTAGAGGACCAGTGCTTTGTATCAGTTTCAGAAGCAGAGTTGGACTATATAATGTCTGTATGTGTAGGAAAAAACCGTTCTTTTGTTCTCAGCACACTCACGTTTCCTGCTGTCTTAGAGACCCTAGAAAGCAAGAGCGTGCTTCTTGTTCTAAAGCAGAGTGTGATCAATGGATGAGAACATTGCTGTGTGTTTCCCTTCAGAAATGGAGTTCAATCCCAGACTCTGTGTCTTCCTACATGCAAGACTTCGTTTCAGGTAAGGGCAGTCACTTTTCAGCTCAAACGAACTACATCGTTCACGGAGCTCACAAGTTTCTCATCTCAACAGACAAGCATTGGATGTTAGAGGACCAGTGCTTTGTATCAGTTTAAGAAGCAGAGATGGACTAGATATGGTCCGTATGTGTAGGAAACACCGTTCTTTGGTCTCAGCACACTCACGTGTCCTGCTGTCTTAGAGACTCTAGAAAGCAAGAGCATGCTTCTTGCTCTAAAGCAGAGTATGATCCATGGATGAGAACTATGCTGTGTGTTTCCCTTCAGAAATGGAATTAAATCCCAGGCTCTGTGTCTTCCTACAAGCAAGACTTCGTTTCAGGTAAGGGCAGTCATTTTTCGGCTCAATTGAACTACATCGTTCATTAAGCTCATACATTTCTCATCTTTACTGACAAGCATTGGATGTTAGAGGGACAGTGCAATGTATCAGTTTCAGAAGTAGAGTTGGACTAGATATGGTCTGTATGTGTAGGAAACACTGTTCTTTGTTCTCAGCACACTCACGTTTCCTGCTGTCTTAGAGACTCTAGAAAGCAAGAGTGTGCTTCTCGCTCTAAAGCAGAGTGTGATCCAGGGATAAGAACTATGCTGTGTGTTTCGCTTCAGAAATGGAGTTAAATCCAATGCTCTGTGTCTTCCTACAAGCAAGACTTCGTTTCAGGTAAGGTCAGTCACTTTTCAGCGCAAATGAACAACATCGTTCACGGAGCGCACACGTTTCTCATCTCAACAGACAAGCATTGGATGTTAGAGGACCAGTGCTTTCTATCAGTTTAAGAAGCAGACGTGGACTAGATATGGTCCGTATGTGTAGGAAACACCATTCTTTGGTCTCAGCACACTCACGTTTCCTGCTGTCTTAGAGACTCTAGAAAGCAAGAGCATGCTTCTTGCTCTAAAGCAGAGTGTGATCCATGGATGAGAACTATGCTGTGTGTTTTCCTTCAGAAATGGAGTTAAATCCCAGGCTCTGTGTCTTCCTACAAGCAATACTTCGTTTCAGGTAAGGGCAGTCACTTTTCTGCTCCAACCAACTACATTGTTCATGAAGCTCACACGTTTCTTATGTTAACTGACAAGCATTGGATGTTAGAGGACAAGAGCTTTGTATCAGTTTCAGAAGCAGATTTGGACTACATATGGTCTGTATGTGTAGGAAACTCCGTTCTTTTGTTCTGGGCACACTCAGATTTCCTGCTGTATTAGAGACTCTAGAAAGCAAGAGTGTACGTCTTGCTGTTAAGCAGAGTGTGATCCATGGGTGAGAACTATGCTGTGTGTTTCCCTTCAGAAATGGAGTTAAATCCCAGGCTCTGTGTCTTCCTACAAGCAAGACTTCGTTTCAGGTAATGGCAGTCACTTTTCAGCTCAAAGGTACTACATCGTTCACGGAGCTCACACGTTTCTAATCTTAACAGACAAGCATTGGATGTTAGAGGACCAGTGCTTTGTATCAGTTCAAGAAGCAGAGTTGGACTAGATATGGTCCGTATGTGTAGGAAACACCGTTCTTTAGTCTCAGCACACTCACGTTTCATGCTGTCTTAGAGACTCTAGAAAGCAAGAGCATGCTTCTTGCTCTAAAGCAGAGTGTGATCCATGGATGAGAACTATGCTGTGTGTTTCCCTTCAGAAATGGAGTTCCATCCCAGACTCTGTGTCTTCCTACATGCAAGACTTCGTTTCAGGTAAGGGCAGTCACTTTTCAGCTCAAAGGTACTACATCGTTCACGGAGCTCACACGTTTCTAATCTTAACAGACAAGCATTGGATGTTAGAGGACCAGTGCTTTGTATCAGTTTCAGAAGCAGAGTTGGACTATATAATGTCTGTATGTGTAGGAAAAAACCGTTCTTTTGTTCTCAGCACACTCACGTTTCCTGCTGTCTTAGAGACCCTAGAAAGCAAGAGCGTGCTTCTTGTTCTAAAGCAGAGTGTGATCAATGGATGAGAACATTGCTGTGTGTTTCCCTTCAGAAATGGAGTTCAATCCCAGACTCTGTGTCTTCCTACATGCAAGACTTCGTTTCAGGTAAGGGCAGTCACTTTTCAGCTCAAACGAACTACATCGTTCACGGAGCTCACAAGTTTCTCATCTCAACAGACAAGCATTGGATGTTAGAGGACCAGTGCTTTGTATCAGTTTAAGAAGCAGAGATGGACTAGATATGGTCCGTATGTGTAGGAAACACCGTTCTTTGGTCTCAGCACACTCACGTGTCCTGCTGTCTTAGAGACTCTAGAAAGCAAGAGCATGCTTCTTGCTCTAAAGCAGAGTATGATCCATGGATGAGAACTATGCTGTGTGTTTCCCTTCAGAAATGGAATTAAATCCCAGGCTCTGTGTCTTCCTACAAGCAAGACTTCGTTTCAGGTAAGGGCAGTCATTTTTCGGCTCAATTGAACTACATCGTTCATTAAGCTCATACATTTCTCATCTTTACTGACAAGCATTGGATGTTAGAGGGACAGTGCAATGTATCAGTTTCAGAAGTAGAGTTGGACTAGATATGGTCTGTATGTGTAGGAAACACTGTTCTTTGTTCTCAGCACACTCACGTTTCCTGCTGTCTTAGAGACTCTAGAAAGCAAGAGTGTGCTTCTCGCTCTAAAGCAGAGTGTGATCCAGGGATAAGAACTATGCTGTGTGTTTCGCTTCAGAAATGGAGTTAAATCCAATGCTCTGTGTCTTCCTACAAGCAAGACTTCGTTTCAGGTAAGGTCAGTCACTTTTCAGCGCAAATGAACAACATCGTTCACGGAGCGCACACGTTTCTCATCTCAACAGACAAGCATTGGATGTTAGAGGACCAGTGCTTTCTATCAGTTTAAGAAGCAGACGTGGACTAGATATGGTCCGTATGTGTAGGAAACACCATTCTTTGGTCTCAGCACACTCACGTTTCCTGCTGTCTTAGAGACTCTAGAAAGCAAGAGCATGCTTCTTGCTCTAAAGCAGAGTGTGATCCATGGATGAGAACTATGCTGTGTGTTTTCCTTCAGAAATGGAGTTAAATCCCAGGCTCTGTGTCTTCCTACAAGCAATACTTCGTTTCAGGTAAGGGCAGTCACTTTTCTGCTCCAACCAACTACATTGTTCATGAAGCTCACACGTTTCTTATGTTAACTGACAAGCATTGGATGTTAGAGGACAAGAGCTTTGTATCAGTTTCAGAAGCAGATTTGGACTACATATGGTCTGTATGTGTAGGAAACTCCGTTCTTTTGTTCTGGGCACACTCAGATTTCCTGCTGTATTAGAGACTCTAGAAAGCAAGAGTGTACGTCTTGCTGTTAAGCAGAGTGTGATCCATGGGTGAGAACTATGCTGTGTGTTTCCCTTCAGAAATGGAGTTAAATCCCAGGCTCTGTGTCTTCCTACAAGCAAGACTTCGTTTCAGGTAATGGCAGTCACTTTTCAGCTCAAAGGTACTACATCGTTCACGGAGCTCACACGTTTCTAATCTTAACAGACAAGCATTGGATGTTAGAGGACCAGTGCTTTGTATCAGTTCAAGAAGCAGAGTTGGACTAGATATGGTCCGTATGTGTAGGAAACACCGTTCTTTAGTCTCAGCACACTCACGTTTCATGCTGTCTTAGAGACTCTAGAAAGCAAGAGCATGCTTCTTGCTCTAAAGCAGAGTGTGATCCATGGATGAGAACTATGCTGTGTGTTTCCCTTCAGAAATGGAGTTCCATCCCAGACTCTGTGTCTTCCTACATGCAAGACTTCGTTTCAGGTAAGGGCAGTCACTTTTCAGCTCAAACGAACTACATCGTTCACGGAGCTCACACGTTTCTCATCTCAACAGACAAGCATTGGATGTTAGAGGACCAGTGCTTTGTATCAGTTTAAGAAGCAGAGATGGACTAGATATGGTCCGTATGTGTAGGAAACACCGTTCTTTGGTCTCAGCACACTCACGTGTCCTGCTGTCTTAGAGACTCTAGAAAGCAAGAGCATGCTTCTTGCTCTAAAGCAGAGTATGATCCATGGATGAGAACTATGCTGTGTGTTTCCCTTCAGAAATGGAATTAAATCCCAGGCTCTGTGTCTTCCTACAAGCAAGATTTCGTTTCAGGTAAGGGCAGTCATTTTTCAGCTCAATTGAACTACATCGTTCATTAAGCTCATACATTTCTCATCTTTACTGACAAGCATTGGATGTTAGAGGAACAGTGCAATGTATCAGTTTCAGAAGTAGAGTTGGACTAGATATGGTCTGTATGTGTAGGAAACACTGTTCTTTGTTCTCAGCACACTCACGTTTCCTGCTGTCTTAGAGACTCTAGAAAGCAAGAGCGTGCTTCTCACTCTAAAGGAGAGTGTGATCCAGGGATAAGAACTATGCTGTGTCTTTCACTTCAGAAATGGAGTTAAATCCCAGGCTCTGTGTCTTCCTACAAGCAATACTTCGTTTCAGGTAAGGGCAGTCACTTTTCTGCTCCAACGTACTACATTGTTCGTGAAGCTCACACGTTACTTATGTTAACTGACAAGCATTGGATGTTAGAGGACCAGAGCTTTGTATCAGTTTCAGAAGCAGATTTGGACTACATATGGTATGTATGTGTAGGAAATTCCGTTCTTTTCTTCTGGGCACACTCAGATTTCCTGCTGTATTAGAGACTCTAGAAAGCAAGAGCGTGCTTCTTGTTCTAAAGCAGAGTGTGATCAATGGATGAGAACACTGCTGTATGTTTCACTTCAGAAATGGTGTTAAATCCCAGGCTCTGAGTCTTCCTACAAGCAAGACTTCGTTTCAGGTAAGGTCAGTCATTTTTCTGCTCAAACGAACTACATCGTTCACGAATCTCACACGTTTCTCATCTTAACTGACAAGCATTGGATGTTAGAGGACCAGTGCATTGTATCAGTTTCAGAAGCAGATTTGGACTACATATGGTCCGTATGTGTAGGAAACACCCTTCTTTTGTTCTGGGCACACTCAGATTTCCTGCTGTATTAGAGACTCTAGAAAGCAAGAGTGTACGTCTTGCTGTTAAGCAGAGTGTGATCCATGGGTGAGAACTATGCTGTGTGTTTCCCTTCAGAAATGGAGTTAAATCCCAGGCTCTGTGTCTTCCTACAAGCAATACTTCGTTTCAGGTAAGGGCAGTCACTTTTCTGCTCCAACGAACTACATTGTTCATGAAGCTCACACGTTTCTTATGTTAACTGACAAGCATTGGATGTTAGAGGACCAGAGCTTTGTATCAGTTTCAGAAGCAGATTTGGACTACATATGGTCTGTATGTGTAGGAAACTCCGTTCTTTTGTTCTGGGCACACTCAGATTTCCTGCTGTATTAGAGACTCTAGAAAGCAAGACTGTACGTCTTGCTGCTAAGCAGAGTGTGATCCATGGGTGAGAACTATGCTGTGTGTTTCCCTTCAGAAATGGAGTTAAATCCCAGGCTCTGTGTCTTCTTACAAGCAAGACTTCGTTTCAGGTAAGGGCAGTCACTTTTCAGCTCAAACGAACTACATCGTTCACGGGGCTCACAAGTTTCTCATCTCAACAGACAAGCATTGGATGTTAGAGGACCAGTGCTTTGTATCAGTTTAAGAAGCAGAGATGGACTAGATATGGTCCGTATGTGTAGGAAACACCGTTCTTTGGTCTCAGCACACTCACGTGTCCTGCTGTCTTAGAGACTCTAGGATGCAAGAGCATGCTTCTTGCTCTAAAGCAGAGTATGATCCATGGATGAGAACTATGCTGTGTGTTTCCCTTCAGAAATGGAATTAAATCCCAGGCTCTGTATATTCCTACAAGCAAGACTTCGTTTCAGGTAAGGGCAGTCATTTTTCGGCTCAACTGAACTACATCGTTCATTAAGCTCATACATTTCTCATCTTTACTGACAAGCATTGGTTGTTAGAGGAACAGTGCAATGTATCAGTTTCAGAAGTAGAGTTGGACTAGATATGGTCTGTATGTGTAGGAAACACTGTTCTTTGTTCTCAGCACACTCACGTTTCCTGCTATCTTAGAGACTCTAGAAAGCAACAGCGTGCTTCTCGCTCTAAAGCAGAGTGTGATCCAGGGATAAGAACTATGCTGTGTGTTTCGCTTCAGAAATGGAGTTAAATCCCAGGCTCTGTGTCTTCCTACAAGCAATACTTCGTTTCGGGTAAGGGCAGTCACTTTTCTGCTCCAAGGAACTACATTGTTCGTGAAGCTCACACGTTTCTTATGTTAACTGACAAGCATTGGATGTTAGAGGACCAGAGCTTTGTATCAGTTTCAGAAGCAGATTTGGACTACATATGGTCTGTATGTGTAGGAAACTCCGTTCTTTTCTTCTGGGCACACTCAGATTTCCTGCTGTATTAGAGACTCTAGAAAGCAAGAGCGTGCTTCTTGTTCTAAAGCAGAGTGTGATCAATGGATGAGAACACTGCTGTATGTTTCACTTCAGAAATGGTGTTAAATCCCAGGCTCTGAGTCTTCCTACAAGCAAGACTTCATTTCAGGTAAGGTCAGTCATTTTTCTGCTCAAACGAACTACATCGTTCACGAATCTCACACGTTTCTCATCTTAACTGACAAGCATTGGATGTTAGAGGACCAGTGCATTGTATCAGTTTCAGAAGCAGATTTGGACTACATATGGTCCGTATGTGTAGGAAACACCCTTCTTTTGTTCTGGGCACACTCAGATTTCCTGCTGTATTAGAGAATCTAGAAAGCAAGAGCGTGCTTCTTGCTATAAAGCAGAGCGTGATGCATGGATGAGAACTATGCTGTGTGTTTCCCTTCAGAAATGGAGTTAAATCCCAGGCTCTTTGTCTTCCTTCAGGCAAGAATTTGTTTCAGGTAAGGGCAGTCACTTTTCAGCTCAAAGGAACTACAGCGTTCAAGAAGCTCACACGTTTCTCATCTTAACAGACAAGCATTGGATGTTAGAGGACCAGTGCTTTGTATCAGTTTTAGAAGCATAGTTGGACTATATAATGTCCGTATGTGTAGGAAACACCGTTCTTTTGTTCTCAGCACACTCACGTTTCCTGCTGTCTTAGAGTCTCTAGAAAGCAAGAGCGTGCTTCTTGATCTAAAGAAGAGTGTGATCAATGGATGAGAACACTGCGGTGTGTTTCACTTCAGAAATGGAGTTAAATCCCAGGCTCTGTGTCTTCCTACAAGGAAGACTTCGTTTCAGGTAAGGGCAGTCACTTTTCTGCTCAAACAAACTATATTGTGCATGAAGCTCACACGTTTCTTATCTTAACTGACAAGCATTGGATGTTAGAGGACAAGAGCTTTGTATCAGTTTCAGAAGCAGATTTGGCCTACATATGGTCCGTATGTGTAGGAAACTCCGTTCTTTTGTTCTGGGCACACTCAGATTTCCTGCTGTATTAGAGACTCTAGAAAGCAAGAGCGTGCTTCTTGCTGTTAAGCAGAGTGTGATCCATGGGTGAGAACTATGCTGTGTGTTTCACTTCAGAAATGGAGTTAAATCCCTGGCTCTGTGTCTTCCTACAAGCAATACTTCGTTTCGGGTAAGGGCAGTCACTTTTCTGCTCCAAGGAACTACATTGTTCGTGAAGCTCACACGTTTCTTATGTTAACTGACAAGCATTGGATGTTAGAGGACCAGAGCTTTGTATCAGTTTCAGAAGCAGATTTGGACTACATATGGTCTGTATGTGTAGGAAACTCCGTTCTTTTCTTCTGGGCACACTCAGATTTCCTGCTGTATTAGAGACTCTAGAAAGCAAGAGCGTGCTTCTTGTTCTAAAGCAGAGTGTGATCAATGGATGAGAACACTGCTGTATGTTTCACTTCAGAAATGGTGTTAAATCCCAGGCTCTGAGTCTTCCTACAAGCAAGACTTCATTTCAGGTAAGGTCAGTCATTTTTCTGCTCAAACGAACTACATCGTTCACGAATCTCACACGTTTCTCATCTTAACTGACAAGCATTGGATGTTAGAGGACCAGTGCATTGTATCAGTTTCAGAAGCAGATTTGGACTACATATGGTCCGTATGTGTAGGAAACACCCTTCTTTTGTTCTGGGCACACTCAGATTTCCTGCTGTATTAGAGAATCTAGAAAGCAAGAGCGTGCTTCTTGCTATAAAGCAGAGCGTGATGCATGGATGAGAACTATGCTGTGTGTTTCCCTTCAGAAATGGAGTTAAATCCCAGGCTCTTTGTCTTCCTTCAGGCAAGAATTTGTTTCAGGTAAGGGCAGTCACTTTTCAGCTCAAAGGAACTACAGCGTTCAAGAAGCTCACACGTTTCTCATCTTAACAGACAAGCATTGGATGTTAGAGGACCAGTGCTTTGTATCAGTTTTAGAAGCATAGTTGGACTATATAATGTCCGTATGTGTAGGAAACACCGTTCTTTTGTTCTCAGCACACTCACGTTTCCTGCTGTCTTAGAGTCTCTAGAAAGCAAGAGCGTGCTTCTTGATCTAAAGAAGAGTGTGATCAATGGATGAGAACACTGCGGTGTGTTTCACTTCAGAAATGGAGTTAAATCCCAGGCTCTGTGTCTTCCTACAAGGAAGACTTCGTTTCAGGTAAGGGCAGTCACTTTTCTGCTCAAACAAACTATATTGTGCATGAAGCTCACACGTTTCTTATCTTAACTGACAAGCATTGGATGTTAGAGGACAAGAGCTTTGTATCAGTTTCAGAAGCAGATTTGGCCTACATATGGTCCGTATGTGTAGGAAACTCCGTTCTTTTGTTCTGGGCACACTCAGATTTCCTGCTGTATTAGAGACTCTAGAAAGCAAGAGCGTGCTTCTTGCTGTTAAGCAGAGTGTGATCCATGGGTGAGAACTATGCTGTGTGTTTCACTTCAGAAATGGAGTTAAATCCCTGGCTCTGTGTCTTCCTACAAGCAAGACTTCGTTTCAGGTAAGGGCAGTCACTTTTCAGCTCAAACGAACTACATCATTCACGAAGCTCACACGTTTCTCATCTTAACAGAAAAGCATTGGATGTTAGAGGACCAGTGCTTTGTATCAGTTTCAGAAGCAGAGTTGGACTATATAATGTCTGTATGTGTAGGAAAAAACCGTTCTTTTGTTCTCAGCACACTCACGTTTCCTGCTGTCTTAGAGTCTCTAGAAAGCAAGAGCGTGCTTCTTGTTCTAAAGCAGAGTGTGATCAATGGATGAGAACACTGCAGTGTGTTTCACTTCAGAAATGGAGTTCAATCCCAGACTCTGTGTCTTCCTACATGCAAGACTTCGTTTCAGGTAAGGGCAGTCACTTTTCAGCTCAAACGAACTACATCGTTCACGGAGCTCACAAGTTTCTCATCTCAACAGACAAGCATTGGATGTTAGAGGACCAGTGCTTTGTATCAGTTTAAGAAGCAGAGATGGACTAGATATGGTCCGTATGTGTAGGAAACACCGTTCTTTGGTCTCAGCACACTCACGTGTCCTGCTGTCTTAGAGACTCTAGAAAGCAAGAGCATGCTTCTTGCTCTAAAGCAGAGTATGATCCATGGATGAGAACTATGCTGTGTGTTTCCCTTCAGAAATGGAATTAAATCCCAGGCTCTGTGTCTTCCTACAAGCAAGACTTCATTTCAGGTAAGGGCAGTCATTTTTCGGCTCAATTGAACTACATCGTTCATTAAGCTCATACATTTCTCATCTTTACTGGCAAGCATTGGATGTTAGAGGAACAGTGCAATGTATCAGTTTCAGAAGTAGAGTTGGACTAGATATGGTCTGTATGTGTAGGAAACACTGTTCTTTGTTCTCAGCACACTCACGTTTCCTGCTGTCTTAGAGACTCTAGAAAGCAAGAGCGTGCTTCTCGCTCTAAAGCAGAGTGTGATCCAGGGATAAGAACTATGCTGTGTGTTTCGCTTCAGAAATGGAGTTAAATCCAATGCTCTGTGTCTTCCTACAAGCAAGACTTCGTTTCAGGTAAGGTCAGTCACTTTTCAGCGCAAATGAACTACATCGTTCACGGAGCGCACACGTTTCTCATCTCAACAGACAAGCATTGGATGTTAGAGGACCAGTGCTTTCTATCAGTTTAAGAAGCAGACGTGGACTAGATATGGTCCGTATGTGTAGGAAACACCATTCTTTGGTCTCAGCACACTCACGTTTCCTGCTGTCTTAGAGAATCTAGAAAGCAAGAGCATGCTTCTTGCTCTAAAGCAGAGTGTGATCCATGGATGAGAACTATGCTGTGTGTTTTCCTTCAGAAATGGAGTTAAATCCCAGGCTCTGTGACTTCCTACAAGCAAGACTTCGTTTCAGGTAAGGGCAGTCACTTTTCAGCTCAAACGAACTACATCGTTCACGGAGCTCACACGATTCTCATCTCAACAGACAAGCATTGGATGTTAGAGGACCAGTGCGTTGTATCAGTTTCAGAAGCAGATTTGGACTACATATGGTCTGTATGTGTAGGAAACTCCGTTCTTTTGTTCTGGGCACACTCAGATTTCCTGCTGTATTAGAGACTCTAGAAAGCAAGAGTGTACGTCTTGCTGTTAAGCAGAGTGTGATCCATGGGTGAGAACTATGCTGTGTGTTTCCCTTCAGAAATGGAGTTAAATCCCAGGCTCTGTGTCTTCCTACAAGCAAGACTTCGTTTCAGGTAATGGCAGTCACTTTTCAGCTCAAAGGTACTACATCGTTCACGGAGCTCACACGTTTCTAATCTTAACAGACAAGCATTGGATGTTAGAGGACCAGTGCTTTGTATCAGTTTAAGAAGCAGAGTTGGACTAGATATGGTCCGTATGTGTAGGAAACACCGTTCTTTAGTCTCAGCACACTCACGTTTCATGCTGTCTTAGAGACTCTAGAAAGCAAGAGCATGCTTCTTGCTCTAAAGCAGAGTGTGATTCATGGATGAGAACTATGCTGTGTGTTTCCCTTCAGAAATGGAGTTCAATCCCAGACTCTGTGTCTTCCTACATGCAAGACTTCGTTTCAGGTAAGGGCAGTCACTTTTCAGCTCAAACGAACTACATCGTTCACGGAGCTCACAAGTTTCTCATCTCAACAGACAAGCATTGGATGTTAGAGGACCAGTGCTTTGTATCAGTTTAAGAAGCAGAGATGGACTAGATATGGTCCGTATGTGTAGGAAACACCGTTCTTTGGTCTCAGCACACTCACGTGTCCTGCTGTCTTAGAGACTCTAGAAAGCAAGAGCATGCTTCTTGCTCTAAAGCAGAGTATGATCCATGGATGAGAACTATGCTGTGTGTTTCCCTTCAGAAATGGAATTAAATCCCAGGCTCTGTGTCTTCCTACAAGCAAGACTTCGTTTCAGGTAAGGGCAGTCATTTTTCGGCTCAATTGAACTACATCTTTCATTAAGCTCATACATTTCTCATCTTTACTGACAAGCATTGGATGTTAGAGGAACAGTGCAATGTATCAGTTTCAGAAGTAGAGTTGGACTAGATATGGTCTGTATGTGTAGGAAACACTGTTCTTTGTTCTCAGCACACTCACGTTTCCTGCTGTCTTAGAGACTCTAGAAAGCAAGAGCGTGCTTCTCGCTCTAAAGCAGAGTGTGATCCAGGGATAAGAACTATGCTGTGTGTTTCGCTTCAGAAATGGAGTTAAATCCAATGCTCTGTGTCTTCCTACAAGCAAGACTTCGTTTCAGGTAAGGTCAGTCACTTTTCAGCGCAAATGAACTACATCGTTCACGGAGCGCACACGTTTCTCATCTCAACAGACAAGCATTGGATGTTAGAGGACCAGTGCTTTCTATAAGTTTAAGAAGCAGACGTGGACTAGATATGGTCCGTATGTGTAGGAAACACCATTCTTTGGTCTCAGCAAACTCACATTTCCTGCTGTCTTAGAGAATCTAGAAAACAAGAGCGTGCTTCTTGTTCTAAAGCAGCGTGTGATCAATGGATGAGAACACTGCTGTGTGTTCCAATTCAGAAATGGAGTTAAATCCCAGGCTCTGTGTCTTCCTACAAGCAATACTTCGTTTCAGGTAAGGGCAGTCACTTTTCTGCTCCAACGAACTACATTGTTCGTGAAGCTCACACGTTTCTTATGTTAACTGACAAGCATTGGATGTTAGAGGACCAGAGCTTTGTATCAGTTTCAGAAGCAGATTTGGACTACATATGGTCTGTATGTGTAGGAAACTCCGTTCTTTTCTTCTGGGCACACTCAGATTTCCTGCTGTATTAGAGACTCTAGAAAGCAAGAGTGTACGTCTTGCTGTTAAGCAGAGTGTGATCCATGGGTGAGAACTATGCTGTGTGTTTCCCTTCAGAAATGGAGTTAAATCCCAGGCTCTGTGTCTTCCTACAAGCAAGACTTCGTTTCAGGTAATGGCAGTCACTTTTCAGCTCAAAGGTACTACATCGTTCACGGAGCTCACACGTTTCTAATCTTAACAGACAAGCATTGGATGTTAGAGGACCAGTGCTTTGTATCAGTTTAAGAAGCAGAGTTGGACTAGATATGGTCCGTATGTGTAGGAAACACCGTTCTTTAGTCTCAGCACACTCACGTTTCATGCTGTCTTAGAGACTCTAGAAAGCAAGAGCATGCTTCTTGCTCTAAAGCAGAGTGTGATCCATGGATGAGAACTATGCTGTGTGTTTCCCTTCAGAAATGGAGTTCAATCCCAGACTCTGTGTCTTCCTACATGCAAGACTTCGTTTCAGGTAAGGGCAGTCACTTTTCAGCTCAAACGAACTACATCGTTCACGGAGCTCACAAGTTTCTCATCTCAACAGACAAGCATTGGATGTTAGAGGACCAGTGCTTTGTATCAGTTTAAGAAGCAGAGATGGACTAGATATGGTCCGTATGTGTAGGAAACACCGTTCTTTGGTCTCAGCACACTCACGTGTCCTGCTGTCTTAGAGACTCTAGAAAGCAAGAGCATGCTTCTTGCTCTAAAGCAGAGTATGATCCATGGATGAGAACTATGCTGTGTGTTTCCCTTCAGAAATGGAATTAAATCCCAGGCTCTGTGTCTTCCTACAAGCAAGAATTCGTTTCAGGTAAGGGCAGTCATTTTTCGGCTCAATTGAACTACATCGTTCATTAAGCTCATACATTTCTCATCTTAACTGACAAGCATTGGATGTTAGAGGAACAGTGCAATGTATCAGTTTCAGAAGTAGAGTTGGACTAGATATGGTCTGTATGTGTAGGAAACACTGTTCTTTGTTCTCAGCACACTCACGTTTCCTGCTGTCTTAGAGACTCTAGAAAGCAAGAGCGTGCTTCTCGCTCTAAAGCAGAGTGTGATCCAGGGATAAGAACTATGCTGTGTGTTTCGCTTCAGAAATGGAGTTAAATCCAATGCTCTCTGTCTTCCTACAAGCAAGACTTCGTTTCAGGTAAGGTCAGTCACTTTTCAGCGCAAATGAACTACATCGTTCACGGAGCGCACACGTTTCTCATATCAACGGACAAGCATTGGATGTTAGAGGACCAGTGCTTTCTATCAGTTTAAGAAGCAGACGTGGACTAGATATGGTCCGTATGTGTAGGAAACACCATTCTTTGGTCTCAGCAAACTCACATTTCCTGCTGTCTTAGAGACTCTAGAAAGCAAGAGCGTGCTTCTCGCTCTAAAGCAGAGTGTGATCCATGGATGAGAACTATGCTGTGTGTTTCTCTTCAGAAATGGAGTTAAATCCCAGGCTCTGTGTCTTCATACAAACAAGACTTCGTTTCAGGTAAGGGCAGTCACTTTTCAGCTCAAACGAACTACATCGTTCATGAGGCTCACACGTTTCTCATCTTAACTGACAAGCATTGTATCAGTTTCAGAAGCAGATTTGGACTACATATGGTCCGTATGTGTAGGAAACACCGTTCTTTTGTTCTCAGCACACTCACGTTTCCTGCTGTCTTAGAGACTCTAGAAAGCAAGAGCATGCTTCTTGCTCTAAAGCAGAGTGTGATCCATGGATGAGAACTATGATGCGTGTTTCCCTTCAGAAATGGAGTTAAATCCCAGGCTCTGTGTCTTCCTACAAGGAAGACTTCGTTTCAGGTAAGGGCAGTCACTTTTCTGCTCAAACAAACTATATTGTGCATGAAGCTCACACGTTTCTTATCTTAACTGACAAGCATTGGATGTTAGAGGACAAGAGCTTTGTTTCAGTTTCAGAAGCAGATTTGGCCTACATATGGTCCGTATGTGTAGGAAACTCCGTTCTTTTGTTCTGGGCACACTCAGATTTCCTGCTGTATTAGAGACTCTAGAAAGCAAGAGCGTGATTCTTGCTGTTAAGCAGAGTGTGATCCATGGGTGAAAACTATGCTGTGTGTTTCCCTTCAGAAATGGAGTTAAATCCCTGGCTCTGTGTCTTCCTACAAGCAAGACTTCGTTTCAGGTAAGGGCAGTCACTTTTCAGCTCAAAGGAACTACATCGTTCACCGAGGTCACACGTTTCTAATCTTAACAGACAAGCATTTGATGTTAGAGGACCAGTGCTTTGTATCAGTTTCAGAAGCAGATTTGGACTAGATATGGTCTGTATGTGTACGAAACACCGTTCTTTGTTCTCAGCACACTCACGTTTCCTGCTGTCTTAGAGACTCTAGAAAGCAAGAGCATGCTTCTCGCTCTAAAGCAGAGTGTGATCCATGGATGAGAACTATGCTGTGTTTTTCCCTTCAGAAATGGAGTTCAATCCCAGGCTCTGTGTCTTCCTACAAGCAAGACTTCGTTTCAGGTAAGGGCAGTCTCTTTTCAGCTCAAACGAACTACATCGTTAACGGAGCTCACGCGATTCTCATCTCAACAGACAAGCATTGGATGTTAGAGGACAAGTGCTTTGTATCAGTTTAAGGAGCAGAGTTGGACTAGATATGGTCCGTATGTGTAGGAAACACCGTTATTTTGTTCTCTGCACACTCACGTTTCCTGCTGTCTTAGAGACTCTAGAAAGCAAGAGCATGCTTCTTGCTCTAAAGCAGAGTGTGATCCATGGATTAGAACTATGATGTGTGTTTCCCTTCAGAAATGGAGTTAAATCCCACGCTCTCTGTCTTCCTACAAGCAAGACTTCATTTCAGGTAAGGGCAGTCATTTTTCGGCTCAAGCGAACTAAATCGTTCACGAAGCTCACACGTTTCCCATCTTAACTGACAAGCATTGGATGTTAGAGGAACAGTGCATTGTATCAGTTTCAGAAGCAGATTTGGACTACATATGGTCCGTATGTGTAGGAAACACCGTTCTTTTGTTCTGGGCACACTCAGATTTCCTGCTGTATTAGAGACTCTAGAAAGCAAGTGCATGCTTCTTGCTCTAAAGCAGAGTGTGATCCATGGATGAGAACTATACTGTGTGTTTCCCTTCAGAAATGGAGTTAAATCCCAGGCTCTGTGTCTTCCTACAAGCAATACTTCGTTTCAGGTAAGGGCAGTCATTTTTCCGCTCAATCGAACTACATCGTTCATTAAGCTCATACATTTCTCATCTTTACTGACAAGCATTGGATGTTAGAGGAACAGTGCAATGTATCAGTTTCAGAAGTAGAGTTGGACTAGATATGGTCTGTATGTGTAGGAAACACTGTTTTTTGTTCTCAGCACACTCACGTTTCCTGCTGTCTTAGAGACTCTAGAAAGCAAGAGCGTGCTTCTCGCTCTAAAGCAGAGTGTGATCCAGGGATAAGAACTATGCTGTGTGTTTCGCTTCAGAAGTGGAGTTAAATCCAATGCTCTTTGTCTTCCTACAAGCAAGACTTCGTTTCAGGTAAGGTCAGTCACTTTTCAGCGCAAATGAACTACATCGTTCACGGAGCGCACACGTTTCTCATCTCAACAGACACGCATTGGATGTTAGAGGAGCAGTGCTTTCTATCAGTTTACGAAGCAGACGTGGACTAGATATGGTCCCTATGTGTAGGAAACACCGTTCTTTGGTCTCAGCACACTCACGTTTCCTGCTGTCTTAGAGACTCTAGAAAGCAAGAGCATGCTTCTTGCTCTAAAGCAGAGTGTGATCCATGGATGAGAACTATGCTGTGTGTTTTCCTTCAGAAATGGAGTTAAATCGCAGGCTCTGTGACTTCCTACAAGCAAGACTTCGTTTCAGGTAAGGGCAGTCACTTTTCAGCTCAAACGAACTACATCGTTCACGGAGCTCACACGATTCTCATCTCAACAGACAAGCATTGGATGTTAGAGGACCAGTGCTTTGTATCAGTTTAAGAAGCAGAGATGGACTAGATATGGTCCGTATGTGTAGGAAACACCGTTCTTTTGTTCTCAGCACACTCACGTTTCCTGCTGTCTTAGAGACTCTAGAAAGCAAGAGCGTGCTTCTTGTTCTAAAGCAGAGTGTGATCAATGGATGAGAACACTGCTGTATGTTTCACTTCAGAAATGGTGTTAAATCCCAGGCTCTGAGTCTTCCTACAAGCAAGACTTCGTTTCAGGTAAGGTCAGTCATTTTTCTGCTCAAACGAACTACATCGTTCACGAATCTCACACGTTTCTCATCTTAACTGACAAGCATTGGATGTTAGAGGACCAGTGCATTGTATCAGTTTCAGAAGCAGATTTAGCCTACATATGGTCCGTATGTGTAGGAAACTCCGTTCTTTTGTTCTGGGCACACTCAGATTTCCTGCTGTCTTAGAGACTCTAGAAAGCAAGAGCATGCTTCTCACTCTAAAGCAGAGTGTGATCCATGGATGAGAACTCTGCTGTGTGTTTCCCTTCAGAAATGGAGTTAAATCCCAGGCTCTGTGTCTTCCTACAAGCAAGACTTCGTTTCAGGTAAGGGCAGTAACTTTTCAGCTCAAAAGAACTACATCGTTCACGTAGCTCACACGATTCTCATCTCAACAGACAAGCATTGGATGTTAGAGGACCAGTGCATTGTATCAGTTTAAGAAGCAGAGTTGGACTAGATATGGTCCGTATGTGTAGGAAACACAGTCCTTTTGTTCTCAGCACACTCACGTTTCCTGCTGTCTTAGAGACCCTAGAAAGCAAGAGCGTGCTTCTTGTTCTAAAGCAGAGTGTGATCAAAGGATGAGAACACTGCTGTGTGTTTCCCTTTAGAAATGGAGTTAAATCCCACGCTCTGTGTCTTCCTACAAGCAAGACTTCGTTTCAGGTAAGGGCAGTCATTTTTCGGCTCAAACGAACTACATTGCTAACGAAGCTCACACGTTTCTAATCTTAACAGAAAAGCATTGGATGTTAGAAGACCAGTGCTTTGTATCAGTTTCAGAAGCAGAGTTGGACTATATAATGTCTGTATGTGTAAGAAAACAACGTTATTTTGTTCTCAGCACACTCACGTTTCCTGCTGTTTTAGAGACCCTAGAAAGCAAGAGCGTGCTTCTTGTTCTAAAGCAGAGTGTGATCAATGGATGAGAACACTGCTGTGTGTTTCACTTCAGAAATGGAGTTCAATCCCAGGCTCTGTGTCTTCCTACAAGCAAGACTTCATTTCAGGTAAGGGCAGTCACTTTTCAGCTCAAACGAACTACATCGTTCAAGGAGCTCACACGTTTCTCATCTCAACAGACAAGCATTGGATGTTACAGGACCAGTGCTTTGTATCAGTTTTAGAAGCAGACGTGGACTAGATATGGTCCGTATGTGTAGGAAACTCCGTTCTTGGTCTCAGCACACTCCCGTTTCCTGCTGTCTTAGAGACTCTAGAAAGCAAGAGCATGCTTCTTGCTCTAAAGCAGAGTGTGATCCATGGATGAGAACTATGCTGTGTGTTTCCCTTCAGAAATGGAGTTAAATCCCAGGCTCTGTGTCTTCCTACAAGCAAGACTTCGTTTCAGGTAAGGGCAGTCACTTTTCAGCTCAAACGTACTACATCGTTCACGGAGGTCACACGATTCTAATCTCAACAGACAAGCATTGGATGTTAGAGGACCAGTGCTTTGTATCAGTTTAAGAAGCAGAGATGGACTAGATATGGTCCGTATGTGTAGGAAACACCGTTCTTTTGTTCTCAGCACACTCATGTTTCCTGCTGTCTTAGAGACTCTAGAAAGCAAGAGCGTGCTTCTTGTTCTAAAGCAGAGTGTGATCAATGGATGAGAACACTGCTGTATGTTTCACTTCAGAAATGGAGTTAAATCCCAGGATCTGAGTCTTCCTACAAGCAAGACTTCGTTTCAGGTAAGGTCAGTCATTTTTCTGCTCAAACGAACTACATTGTTCACGAAGCTCACACGTTTCTCATCTTAACTGACAAGCATTGGATGTTAGAGGACCAGTGCATTGTATCAGTTTCAGAAGCAGATTTGGACTACATATTGTCCGTATGTTTAGGAAACACCCTTCTTTTGTTCTGGGCACACTCAGATTTCCTGCTGTATTAGAGACTTAGAAAGCAAGAGTGTGCTTCTTGCTATAAAGCAGAACGTGATGCATGGATGAGAACTATGCTGTGTGTTTCCCTTCAGACATGGAGTTAAATCCCAGGCTCTTTGTCTTCCTACAGGCAAGACTTTGTTTCAGGTAAAGGCAGTCACTTTTCAGCTCAAACGAACTACATCGTTCAAGAAGGTCACACGTTTCTCATCTTAACAGACAAGCATTGGATGTTAGAGGACCAGTGCTTTGTATCAGTTTTAGAAGCAGAGTTGGACTATATAATGTCCGTATGTGTAGGAAACACCGTTCTTTTGTTCTCAGCACACTCACGTTTCCTGCTGTCTTAGAGACTCTAGAAAGCAAGAGCGTGCTTCTTGTTCTAAAGAAGAGTGTGATCAATGGATGAGAACACTGCTGTGTGTTTCACTTCAGAAATGAAGTTAAATCCCAGGCTCTGTGTCTTCCTACAAGGAAGACTTCGTTTCAGGTAAGGGCAGTCACTTTTCTGCTCAAACAAACTATATTGTCCATGAAGCTCACACGTTTCTTATCTTAACTGACAAGCATTGGATGTTAGAGGACAAGAGCTTTGTATCAGTTTCAGAAGCAGATTTGGCCTACATATGGTCCGTATGTGTAGGAAACTCCGTTCTTTTGTTCTGGGCACACTCAGATTTCCTGCTGAATTAGAGACTCTAGAAAGCAAGAGCGTGCTTCTTGCTGTTAAGCAGAGTGTGATCCATGGGTGAGAACTATGCTGTGTGTTTCCCTTCAGAAATGGAGTTAAATCCCTGGCTCTGTGTCTTCCTACAAGCAAGACTTCGTTTCAGGTAAGGGCAGTCACTTTTCAGCTCAAACGAACTACATCGTTCACGGAGCTCACACGTTTCTCATCTCAACAGACAAGCATTGGATGTTAGAGGACCAGTGCTTTGTATCAGTTTAAGAAGCAGAGTTGGACTAGATATGGTCCCTATGTGTAGGAAACACCGTTCTTTGGTCTCAGCACACTCACGTGTCCTGCTGTCTTAGATACTCTAGAAAGCAAGAGCATGCTTCTTGCTCTAAAGCAGAGTGTGATCCATGGATGAGAACTATGCTGTGTGTTTCCCTTCAGAAATGGAGTTAAATCCCAGGCTCTGTGTCTTCCTACAAGCAATACTTCGTTTCAGGTAAGGGCAGTCATTTTTCGGCTCAATCGAACTACATCGTTCACGAAGCTCATACATTTCTCATCTTAACTGACAAGCATTGGATGTTAGAGGAACAGTGCATTGTATCAGTTTCAGAAGCAGAGTTGGACTAGATATGGTCTGTATGTGTAGGAAACACTGTTCTTTGTTCTCAGCACACTCACGTTTCCTGCTGTCTTAGAGACTCTAGAAAACAAGAGCGTGCTTTTCGCTCTAAAGCAGAGTGTGATCCAGGGATAAGAACTATGCTGTGTGTTTCCCTTCAGAAATGGAGTTAAATCCAATGCTCTTTGTCTATCTACAAGCAAGACTTCGTTTCAGGTAAGGGCAGTCACTTTTCAGCACAAACGAACTACATAATTCACGGAGCGCACACGTTTCTCATCTCAACAGACAAGCATTGGATGTTAGAGGAGCAGTGCTTTGTATCAGTTTAAGAAGCAGAGATGGACTAGATATGGTCCGTATGTGTAGGAAACACCGTTCTTTTGTTCTCAGCACACTCACGTTTCCTGCTGTCTTAGAGACTCTAGAAGGCAAGAGCGTGCTTCTTGTTCTAAAGCAGAGTGTGATCAATGGATGAGAACACTGCTGTATGTTTCACTTCAGAAATGGTGTTAAATCCCAGGCTCTGAGTCTTCCTACAAGCAAGACTTCATTTCAGGTAAGGTCAGTCATTTTTCTGCTCAAACGAACTACATCGTTCACGAATCTCACACGTTTCTCATCTTAACTGACAAGCATTGGATGTTAGAGGACCAGTGCATTTTATCAGTTTCAGAAGCAGATTTGGACTACATATGGTCCGTATGTGTAGGAAACACCCTTCTTTTGTTCTGGGCACACTCAGATTTCCTGCTGTATTAGAGACTTAGAAATCAAGAGCGTGCTTCTTGCTATAAAGCAGAGCGTGATGCATGGATGAGAACTATGCTGTGTGTTTCCCTTCAGAAATGGAGTTAAATCCCAGGCTCTTTGTCTTCCTACAGGCAAGACTTTGTTTCAGGTAAAGGCAGTCACTTTTCAGCTCAAACGAACTACATCGTTCAAGAAGGTCACACGTTTCTCATCTTAACAGACAAGCATTGGATGTTAGAGGACCAGTGCTTTGTATCAGTTTTAGAAGCAGAGTTGGACTATATAATGTCCGTATGTGTAGGAAACACCGTTCTTTTGTTCTCAGCACACTCACGTTTCCTGCTGTCTTAGAGACTCTAGAAAGCAAGAGAGTGCTTCTTGTTCTAAAGAAGAGTGTGATCAATGGATGAGAACACTGCTGTGTGTTTCACTTCAGAAATGAAGTTAAATCCCAGGCTCTTTGTCTTCCTACAAGGAAGACTTCGTTTCAGGTAAGGGCAGTCACTTTTCTGCTCAAAAAAACTATATTGTGCATGAAGCTCACACGTTTCTTATCTTAACTGACAAGCATTGGATATTAGAGGACAAGAGCTTTGTATCAGTTTCAGAAGCAGATTTGGCCTACATATGGTCCGTATGTGTAGGAAACTCCATTCTTTTGTTCTGGGCACACTCAGATTTCCTGCTGAATTAGAGACTCTAGAAAGCAAGAGCATGCTTCTTGCTGTTAAGCAGAGTGTGATCCATGGGTGAGAACTATGCTGTGTGTTTCCCTTCAGAAATGGAGTTAAATCCCTGGCTCTGTGTCTTCCTACAAGCAAGACTTCGTTTCAGGTAAGGGCAGTCAATTTTCAGCTCAAACGAACTACATCGTTCACGGAGCTCACACGTTTCTCATCTCAACAGACAAGCATTGGATGTTAGAGGACCAGTGCTTTGTATCAGTTGAAGAAGCAGAGTTGGACTAGATATGGTCCGAATGTGTAGGAAACACCGTTCTTTGGTCTCAGCACACTCACGTGTCCTGCTGTCTTAGATACTCTAGAAAGCAAGAGCATGCTTCTTGCTCTAAAGCAGAGTGTGATCCATGGATGAGAACTATGCTGTGTGTTTCCCTTCAGAAATGGAGTTAAATCCCAGGCTCTGTGTCTTCCTATAAGCAATACTTCGTTTCAGGTAAGGGCAGTCATTTTTCGGCTCAATCGAACTACATCGTTCACGAAGCTCATACATTTCTCATCTTAACTGACAAGCATTGGATGTTAGAGGAACAGTGCATTGTATCAGTTTCAGAAGCAGAGTTGGACTAGATATGGTCTGTATGTGTAGGAAACACTGTTCTTTGTTCTCAGCACACTCACGTTTCCTGCTGTCTTAGAGACTCTAGAAAGCAAGAGCGTCCTTTTCGCTCTAAAGCAGAGTGTGATCCAGGGATAAGAACTATGCTGTGTGTTTCCCTTCAGAAATGGAGTTAAATCCAATGCTCTGTGTCTATCTACAAGCAAGACTTCGTTTCAGGTAAGGGCAGTCACTTTTCAGCTCAAACGAACTACATCGTTCACGGAGCTCACAAGTTTCTCATCTCAACAGACAAGCATTGGATGTTAGAGGACCAGTGCTTTGTATCAGTTTAAGAAGCAGAGATGGACTAGATATGGTCCGTATGTGTAGGAAACACCGTTCTTTGGTCTCAGCACACTCACGTGTCCTGCTGTCTTAGAGACTCTAGAAAGCAAGAGCATGCTTCTTGCTCTAAAGCAGAGTATGATCCATGGATGAGAACTATGCTGTGTGTTTCCCTTCAGAAATGGAATTAAATCCCAGGCTCTGTGTCTTCCTACAAGCAAGACTTCGTTTCAGGTAAGGGCAGTCATTTTTCGGCTCAATTGAACTACATCGTTCATTAAGCTCATACATTTCTCATCTTAACTGACAAGCATTGGATGTTAGAGGAACAGTGCAATGTATCAGTTTCAGAAGTAGAGTTGGACTAGATATGGTCTGTATGTGTAGGAAACACTGTTCTTTGTTCTCAGCACACTCACGTTTCCTGCTGTCTTAGAGACTCTAGAAAGCAAGAGCGTGCTTCTCGCTCTAAAGCAGAGTGTGATCCAGGGATAAGAACTATGCTGTGTGTTTCGCTTCAGAAATGGAGTTAAATCCAATGCTCTCTGTCTTCCTACAAGCAAGACTTCGTTTCAGGTAAGGTCAGTCACTTTTCAGCGCAAATGAACTACATCGTTCACGGAGCGCACACGTTTCTCATATCAACGGACAAGCATTGGATGTTAGAGGACCAGTGCTTTCTATCAGTTTAAGAAGCAGACGTGGACTAGATATGGTCCGTATGTGTAGGAAACACCATTCTTTGGTCTCAGCAAACTCACATTTCCTGCTGTCTTAGAGACTCTAGAAAGCAAGAGCGTGCTTCTCGCTCTAAAGCAGAGTGTCATCCATGGATGAGAACTATGCTGTGTGTTTCTCTTCAGAAATGGAGTTAAATCCCAGGCTCTGTGTCTTCACACAAACAAGACTTCGTTTCAGGTAAGGGCAGTCACTTTTCAGCTCAAACGAACTACATCGTTCATGAGGCTCACACGTTTCTCATCTTAACTGACAAGCATTGTATCAGTTTCAGAAGCAGATTTGGACTACATACGGTCCGTATGTGTAGGAAACAACGTTATTTTGTTCTCAGCACACTCACGTTTCCTGCTGTTTTAGAGACCCTAGAAAGCAAGAGCGTGCTTCTTGTTCTAAAGCAGAGTGTGATCAATGGATGAGAACACTGCTGTGTGTTTCACTTCAGAAATGGAGTTCAATCCCAGGCTCTGTGTCTTCCTACAAGCAAGACTTCATTTCAGGTAAGGGCAGTCACTTTTCAGCTCAAACGAACTACATCATTCAAGGAGCTCACACGTTTCTCATCTCAACAGACAAGCATTGGATGTTACAGGACCAGTGCTTTGTATCAGTTTTAGAAGCAGACGTGGACTAGATATGGTCCGTATGTGTAGGAAACACCGTTCTTTTGTTCTCAGAACATTCAGATTTCCTGCTGTCTTAGAGACTCTAGAAAGCAAGAGCATGCTTCTTGCTCTAAATCAGAGTGTGATCCATGGATGAGAACTCTGCTGTGTGTTTCCCTTCAGAAATGGAGTTAAATCCCAGGCTCTGTGTCTTCCTACAAGCAAGACTTCGTTTCAGGTAAGGGCAGTCACTTTTCAGCTCAAAAGAACTACATCGTTCACTGAGCTCACACGTTTCTCATATTAACAGACAAGCATTGAATGTTAGAGGACCAGTGCTTTGTATCAGTTTAAGAAGCAGAGTTGGACTAGATATGGTCCGTATGTTTAGGAAACACCGTTCTTTTTTTCTGGGCACACTCCGATTTCCTGCTGTATTAGAGACTCTAGAAAGCAAGAGCGTGCTTCTTGTTCTAAAGCAGAGTGTGATCAATGGATGAGAACACTGCTGTATGTTTCACTTCAGAAATGGAGTTAAATCCCAGGATCTGAGTCTTCCTACAAGCAAGACTTCGTTTCAGGTAAGGTCAGTCATTTTTCTGCTCAAACGAACTACATTGTTCACGAAGCTCACACGTTTCTCATCTTAACTGACAAGCATTGGATGTTAGAGGACCAGTGCATTGTATCAGTTTCAGAAGCAGATTTGGACTACATATTGTCCGTATGTTTAGGAAACACCCTTCTTTTGTTCTGGGCACACTCAGATTTCCTGCTGTATTAGAGACTTAGAAAGCAAGAGTGTGCTTCTTGCTATAAAGCAGAGCGTGATGCATGGATGAGAACTATGCTGTGTGTTTCCCTTCAGACATGGAGTTAAATCCCAGGCTCTTTGTCTTCCTACAGGCAAGACTTTGTTTCAGGTAAAGGCAGTCACTTTTCAGCTCAAACGAACTACATCGTTCAAGAAGGTCACACGTTTCTCATCTTAACAGACAAGCATTGGATGTTAGAGGACCAGTGCTTTGTATCAGTTTTAGAAGCAGAGTTGGACTATATAATGTCCGTATGTGTAGGAAACACCGTTCTTTTGTTCTCAGCACACTCACGTTTCCTGCTGTCTTACAGACTCTAGAAAGCAAGAGCGTGCTTCTTGTTCTAAAGAAGAGTGTGATCAATGGATGAGAACACTGCTGTGTGTTTCACTTCAGAAATGAAGTTAAATCCCAGGCTCTGTGTCTTCCTACAAGGAAGACTTCGTTTCAGGTAAGGGCAGTCACTTTTCTGCTCAAACAAACTATATTGTGCATGAAGCTCACACGTTTCTTATCTTAACTGACAAGCATTGGATGTTAGAGGACAAGAGCTTTGTATCAGTTTCAGAAGCAGATTTGGCCCACATATGGTCCGTATGTGTAGGAAACTCCGTTCTTTTGTTCTGGGCACACTCAGATTTCCTGCTGAATTAGAGACTCTAGAAAGCAAGAGCGTGCTTCTTGCTGTTAAGCAGAGTGTGATTCATGGGTGAGAACTATGCTGTGTGTTTCCCTTCAGAAATGGAGTTAAATCCCTGGCTCTGTGTCTTCCTACAAGCAAGACTTCGTTTCAGGTAAGGGCAGTCACTTTTCAGCTCAAACGAACTACATCGTTCACGGAGCTCACACGTTTCTCATCTCAACAGACAAGCATTGGATGTTAGAGGACCAGTGCTTTGTATCAGTTTAAGAAGCAGAGTTGGACTAGATATGGTCCGTATGTGTAGGAAACACCGTTCTTTGGTCTCAGCACACTCACGTGTCCTGCTGTCTTAGATACTCTAGAAAGCAAGAGCATGCTTCTTGCTCTAAAGCAGAGTGTGATCCATGGATGAGAACTATGCTGTGTGTTTCCCTTCAGAAATGAAGTTAAATCCCAGGCTCTGTGTCTTCCTACAAGCAATACTTCGTTTCAGGTAAGGGCAGTCATTTTTCGGCTCAATCGAACTACATCGTTCACGAAGCTCATACATTTCTCATCTTAACTGACAAGCATTGGATGTTAGAGGAACAGTGCATTGTATCAGTTTCAGAAGCAGAGTTGGACTAGATATGGTCTGTATGTGTAGGAAACACTGTTCTTTGTTCTCAGCACACTCACGTTTCCTGCTGTCTTAGAGACTCTAGAAAGCAAGAGCGTCCTTTTCGCTCTAAAGCAGAGTGTGATCCAGGGATAAGAACTATGCTGTGTGTTTCCCTTCAGAAATGGAGTTAAATCCAATGCTCTGTGTCTATCTACAAGCAAGACTTCCTGTCAGGTAAGGGCAGTCACTTTTCAGCACAAACGAACTACATAATTCACGGAGCGCACACGTTTCTCATCTCAACAGACAAGCATTGGATGTTAGAGGAGCAGTGCTTTGTATCAGTTTAAGAAGCAGAGATGGACTAGATATGGTCCGTATGTGTAGGAAACACCGTTCTTTTGTTCTCAGCACACTCACGTTTCCTGCTGTCTTAGAGACTCTAGAAGGCAAGAGCGTGCTTCTTGTTCTAAAGCAGAGTGTGATCAATGGATGAGAACACTGCTGTATGTTTCACTTCAGAAATGGTGTTAAATCCCAGGCTCTGAGTCTTCCTACAAGCAAGACTTCGTTTCAGGTAAGGTCAGTCATTTTTCTGCTCAAACGAACTACATTGTTCACGAATCTCACACGTTTCTCATCTTAACTGACAAGCATTGGATGTTAGAGGACCAGTGCATTGTATCAGTTTCAGAAGCAGATTTGGACTACATATGGTCCGTATGTGTAGGAAACAACCTTCTTTTGTTCTTGGCACACTCAGATTTCCTGCTGTATTAGAGACTTAGAAAGCAAGAGCGTGCTTCTTGCTATAAAGCAGAGCGTGATGCATGGATGAGAACTATGCTGTGTGTTTCCCTTCAGAAATGGAGTTAAATCCCAGGCTCTTTGTCTTCCTACAGGCAAGACTTTGTTTCAGGTAAAGGCAGTCACTTTTCAGCTCAAACGAACTACATCGTTCAAGAAGGTCACACGTTTCTCATCTTAACAGACAAGCATTGGATGTTAGAGGACCAGTGCTTTGTATCAGTTTTAGAAGCAGAGTTGGACTATATAATGTCCGTAGTGTAGGAAACACCGTTCTTTTGTTCTCAGCACACTTACGTTTCCTGCTGTCTTAGAGACTCTAGAAAGCAAGAGCGTGCTTCTTGTTCTAAAGAAGAGTGTGATCAATGGATGAGAACACTGCTGTGTGTTTCACTTCAGATATGAAGTTAAATCCCAGGCTCTGTGTCTTCCTACAAGGAAGACTTCGTTTCAGGTAATGGCAGTCACTTTTCTGCTCAAACAAACTATATTGTGCATGAAGCTCACATGTTTCTTATCTTAACTGACAAGCATTGGATGTTAGAGGACAAGAGCTTTGTATCAGTTTCAGAAGCAGATTTGGCCTACATATGGTCCGTATGTGTAGGAAACTCCGTTCTTTTGTTCTGGGCACACTCAGATTTCCTGCTGAATTAGAGACTCTAGAAAGCAAGAGCGTGCTTCTTGCTGTTAAGCAGAGTGTGATCCATGGGTGAGAACTATGCTGTGTGTTTCCCTTCAGAAATGGAGTTAAATCTCTGGCTCTGTGTCTTCCTAAAAGCAAGACTTCATTTCAGGTAAAGGCAGTCACTTTTCAGCTCAAAGGTACTACATCGTTCACGGAGCTCACACGTTTCTCATCTCAACATACAAGCATTGGATGTTAGAGGACCAGTGCTTTGTATCAGTTTAAGAAGCAGAGTTGGACTAGATATGGTCCGTATGTGTAGGAAACACCGTTCTTTGGTCTCAGCACACTCATGTGTCCTGCTGTCTTAGAGACTCTAGAAAGCAAGAGCATGCTTCTTGCTCTAAAGCAGAGTGTGATCCATGGATGAGAACTATGCTGTGTGTTTCCCTTCAGAAATGGAGTTAAATCCCAGGCTCTGTGTCTTCCTACAAGCAATACTTCGTTTCAGGTAAGGGCAGTCATTTTTCGGCTCAATCGAACTACATCGTTCACGAAGCTCATACATTTCTCATCTTAACTGACAAGCATTGGATGTTAGAGGAACAGTGCATTGTATCAGTTTCAGAAGCAGAGTTGGACTAGATATGGTCTGTATGTGTAGGAAACACTGTTCTTTGTTCTCAGCACACTCACGTTTCCTGCTGTCTTAGAGACTCTAGAAAGCAAGAGCGTCCTTTTCGCTCTAAAGCAGAGTGTGATCCAGGGATAAGAACTATGCTGTGTGTTTCCCTTCAGAAATGGAGTTAAATCCAATGCTCTTTGTCTATCTACAAGCAAGACTTCGTTTCAGGTAAGGGCAGTCACTTTTCAGCACAAACGAACTACATCGTTCACGGAGCGCACACGTTTCTCATCTCAACAGACAAGCATTGGATGTTAGAGGAGCAGTGCTTTGTATCAGTTTAAGAAGCAGAGATGGACTAGATATGGTCCGTATGTGTAGGAAACACCGTTCTTTTGTTCTCAGCACACTCACGTTTCCTGCTGTCTTAGAGACTCTAGAAGGCAAGAGCGTGCTTCTTGTTCTAAAGCAGAGTGTGATCAATGGATGAGAACACTGCTGTATGTTTCACTTCAGAAGTGGTGTTAAATCCCAGGCTCTGAGTCTTCCTACAAGCAAGACTTCGTTTCAGGTAAGGTCAGTCATTTTTCTGCTCAAACGAACTACATCGTTCACGAATCTCACACGTTTCTCATCTTAACTGACAAGCATTGGATGTTAGAGGACCAGTGCATTTTATCAGTTTCAGAAGCAGATTTGGACTACATATGGTCCGTATGTGTAGGAAACAACCTTCTTTTGTTCTGGGCACACTCAGATTTCCTGCTGTATTAGAGACTTAGAAAGCAAGAGCGTGCTTCTTGCTATAAAGCAGAGCGTGATGCATGGATGAGAACTATGCTGTGTGTTTCCCTTCAGAAATGGAGTTAAATCCCAGGCTCTTTGTCTTCCTACAGGCAAGACTTTGTTTCAGGTAAAGGCAGTCACTTTTCAGCTCAAACGAACTACATCGTTCAAGAAGGTCACACGTTTCTCATCTTAACAGACAAGCATTGGATGTTAGAGGACCAGTGCTTTGTATCAGTTTTAGAAGCAGAGTTGGACTATATAATGTCCGTAGTGTAGGAAACACCGTTCTTTTGTTCTCAGCACACTCACGTTTCCTGCTGTCTTAGAGACTCTAGAAAGCAAGAGCGTGCTTCTTGTTCTAAAGAAGAGTGTGATCAATGGATGAGAACACTGCTGTGTGTTTCACTTCAGATATGAAGTTAAATCCCAGGCTCTGTGTCTTCCTACAAGGAAGACTTCGTTTCAGGTAATGGCAGTCACTTTTCTGCTCAAACAAACTATATTGTGCATGAAGCTCACATGTTTCTTATCTTAACTGACAAGCATTGGATGTTAGAGGACAAGAGCTTTGTATCAGTTTCAGAAGCAGATTTGGCCTACATATGGTCCGTATGTGTAGGAAACTCCGTTCTTTTGTTCTGGGCACACTCAGATTTCCTGCTGAATTAGAGACTCTAGAAAGCAAGAGCGTGCTTCTTGCTGTTAAGCAGAGTGTGATCCATGGGTGAGAACTATGCTGTGTGTTTCCCTTCAGAAATGGAGTTAAATCTCTGGCTCTGTGTCTTCCTAAAAGCAAGACTTCATTTCAGGTAAAGGCAGTCACTTTTCAGCTCAAAGGTACTACATCGTTCACGGAGCTCACACGTTTCTCATCTCAACATACAAGCATTGGATGTTAGAGGACCAGTGCTTTGTATCAGTTTAAGAAGCAGAGTTGGACTAGATATGGTCCGTATGTGTAGGAAACACCGTTCTTTGGTCTCAGCACACTCATGTGTCCTGCTGTCTTAGAGACTCTAGAAAGCAAGAGCATGCTTCTTGCTCTAAAGCAGAGTGTGATCCATGGATGAGAACTATGCTGTGTGTTTCCCTTCAGAAATGGAGTTAAATCCCAGGCTCTGTGTCTTCCTACAAGCAATACTTCGTTTCAGGTAAGGGCAGTCATTTTTCGGCTCAATCGAACTACATCGTTCACGAAGCTCATACATTTCTCATCTTAACTGACAAGCATTGGATGTTAGAGGAACAGTGCATTGTATCAGTTTCAGAAGCAGAGTTGGACTAGATATGGTCTGTATGTGTAGTAAACACTGGTCTTTGTTCTCAGCACACTCACGTTTCCTGCTGTCTTAGAGACTCTAGAAAGCAAGAGCGTCCTTTTCGCTCTAAAGCAGAGTGTGATCCAGGGATAAGAACTATGCTGTGTGTTTCCCTTCAGAAATGGAGTTAAATCCAATGCTCTTTGTCTATCTACAAGCAAGACTTCGTTTCAGGTAAGGGCAGTCACTTTTCAGCACAAACGAACTACATCGTTCACGGAGCGCACACGTTTCTCATCTCAACAGACAAGCATTGGATGTTAGAGGAGCAGTGCTTTGTATCAGTTTAAGAAGCAGAGATGGACTAGATATGGTCCGTATGTGTAGGAAACACCGTTCTTTTGTTCTCAGCACACTCACGTTTCCTGCTGTCTTAGAGACTCTAGAAGGCAAGAGCGTGCTTCTTGTTCTAAAGCAGAGTGTGATCAATGGATGAGAACACTGCTGTATGTTTCACTTCAGAAGTGGTGTTAAATCCCAGGCTCTGAGTCTTCCTACAAGCAAGACTTCGTTTCAGGTAAGGTCAGTCATTTTTCTGCTCAAACGAACTACATCGTTCACGAATCTCACACGTTTCTCATCTTAACTGACAAGCATTGGATGTTAGAGGACCAGTGCATTTTATCAGTTTCAGAAGCAGATTTGGACTACATATGGTCCGTATGTGTAGGAAACAACCTTCTTTTGTTCTGGGCACACTCAGATTTCCTGCTGTATTAGAGACTTAGAAAGCAAGAGCGTGCTTCTTGCTATAAAGCAGAGCGTGATGCATGGATGAGAACTATGCTGTGTGTTTCCCTTCAGAAATGGAGTTAAATCCCAGGCTCTTTGTCTTCCTACAGGCAAGACTTTGTTTCAGGTAAAGGCAGTCACTTTTCAGCTCAAACGAACTACATCGTTCAAGAAGGTCACACGTTTCTCATCTTAACAGACAAGCATTGGATGTTAGAGGACCAGTGCTTTGTATCAGTTTTAGAAGCAGAGTTGGACTATATAATGTCCGTAGTGTAGGAAACACCGTTCTTTTGTTCTCAGCACACTCACGTTTCCTGCTGTCTTAGAGACTCTAGAAAGCAAGAGCGTGCTTCTTGTTCTAAAGAAGAGTGTGATCAATGGATGAGAACACTGCTGTGTGTTTCACTTCAGATGTGAAGTTAAATCCCAGGCTCTGTGTCTTCCTACAAGGAAGACTTCGTTTCAGGTAATGGCAGTCACTTTTCTGCTCAAACAAACTATATTGTGCATGAAGCTCACATGTTTCTTATCTTAACTGACAAGCATTGGATGTTAGAGGACAAGAGCTTTGTATCAGTTTCAGAAGCAGATTTGGCCTACATATGGTCCGTATGTGTAGGAAACTCCGTTCTTTTGTTCTGGGCACATTCAGATTTCCTGCTGAATTAGAGACTCTAGAAAGCAAGAGCGTGCTTCTTGCTGTTAAGCAGAGTGTGATCCATGGGTGAGAACTATGCTGTGTGTTTCCCTTCAGAAATGGAGTTAAATCCCTGGCTCTGTGTCTTCCTACAAGCAAGACTTCATTTCAGGTAAGGGCAGTCACTTTTCAGCTCAAACGAACTACATCTTTCACGGAGCTCACACGTTTCTCATCTCAACAGACAAGCATTGGATGTTAGAGGACCAGTGCTTTGTATTAGTTTAAGAAGCAGAGTTGGACTAGATATGGTCCGTATGTGTAGGAAACACTGTTCTTTGGTCTCAGCACACTCATGTGTCCTGCTGTGTTAGAGACTCTAGAAAGCAAGAGCATGCTTCTTGCTCTAAAGCAGAGTGTGATCCATGGATGAGAACTATGCTGTGTGTTTCCCTTCAGAAATGGAGTTAAATCCCAGGCTCTATGTCTTCCTACAAGCAATACTTCGTTTCAGGTAAGGGCAGTCATTTTTCAGCTCAATCGGACTACATCGTTCACGAAGCTCATACATTTCTCATCTTAACTGACAAGCATTGGATGTTAGAGGAACAGTGCATTGTATCAGTTTCAGAAGCAGAGTTGGACTAGATATGGTCTGTATGTGTAGGAAACACTGTTCTTTGTTCTCAGCACACTCACGTTTCCTGCTGTCTTAGAGACTCTAGAAAGCAAGAGCGTGCTTTTCGCTCTAAAGCAGAGTGTGATCCAGGGATAAGAACTATGCTGTGTGTTTCCCTTCAGAAATGGAGTTAAATCCAATGCTCTGTGTCTATCTACAAGCAAGACTTCGTTTCAGGTAAGGGCAGTCACTTTTCAGCACAAACGAACTACATAGTTCAAGAAGGTCACACGTTTCTCATCTTAACAGACAAGCATTGGATGTTAGAGGACCAGTGCTTTGTATCAGTTTTAGAAGCAGAGTTGGATTATATAATGTCCGTATGTGTAGGAAACACCGTTCTTTTGTTCTCAGCACACTCACGTTTCCTGCTGTCTTAGAGACTCTAGAAAGCAAGAGCGTGCTTCTTGTTCTAAAGAAGAGTGTGATCAATGGATGAGAACACTGCTGTGTGTTTCACTTCAGAAATGAAGTTAAATCCCAGGCTCTGTGTCTTCCTACAAGGAAGACTTTGTTTCAGGTAAGGGCAGTCACTTTTCTGCTCAAACAAACTATATTGTGCATGAAGCTCACACGTTTCTTATCTTAACTGACAAGCATTGGATATTAGAGGACAAGAGCTTTGTATCAGTTTCAGAAGCAGATATGGCCTACATATGGTCCGTATGTGTAGGACACTCCGTTCTTTTGTTCTGGGCACACTCAGATTTCCTGCTGAATTAGAGACTCTAGAAAGTAAGAGCGTGCTTCTTGCTGTTAAGCAGAGTGTGATCCATGGGTGAGAACTATGCTGTGTGTTTCCCTTCAGAAATGGAGTTAAATCCCTGGCTGTGTGTCTTCCTACAAGCAAGACTTCGTTTCAGGTAAGGGCAGTCACTTTTCAGCACAAACGAACTACATCGTTCACGGAGCGCACACGTTTCTCATCTCAACAGACAAGCATTGGATGTTAGAGGACCAGTGCTTTGTATCAGTTTAAGAAGCAGAGATGGACTAGATATGGTCCGTATGTGTAGGAAACACCGTTCTTTTGTTCTCAGCACACTCACGTTTCCTGCTGTCTTAGAGACTCTAGAAGGCAAGAGCATGCTTCTTGTTCTAAAGCAGAGTTTGATCAATGGATGAGAACACTGCTGTATGTTTCAG
This sequence comes from Onychomys leucogaster, assembly GCA_949786385.1. NCBI lineage: Eukaryota > Metazoa > Chordata > Mammalia > Rodentia > Cricetidae > Onychomys > Onychomys leucogaster. The sequence continues at coordinate 3,295,912 of CATKUP010000033.1, read as the reverse complement.
TTCAGAAATGGTGTTAAATCCCAGGCTCTGAGTCTTCCTACAAGCAAGACTTCGTTTCAGGTAAGGTCAGTCATTTTTCTGCTCAAACGAACTACATCGTTCAAGAATCTCACACGTTTCTCATCTTAACTGACAAGCATTGGATGTTAGAGGACCAGTGATTTGTATCAGTTTCAGAAGCAGATTTGGACTACATATGGTCCGTATGTGTAGGAAACACCCTTCTTTTGTTCTGGGCACGCTCAGATTTCCTGCTGTATTAGAGCCTCTAGAAAGCAAGAGCGTGCTTCTTGCTATAAAGCAGAGCGTGATGCATGGATGAGAACTATGCTGTGTGTTTCCCTTCAGAAATGGAGTTAAATCCCAGGGGCTGTGTCTTCCTACAAGGAAGACTTCGTTTCAGGTAAGGGCAGTCACTTTTCAGCTCAAACGAACTACATCGTTCAAGAAGCTCACACGTTTCTCATCTTAACTGACAAGCATTGGATGTTAGAGGAACAGTGCATTGTATCAGTTTCAGAAGCAGAGTTGGACTAGATATGGTCTGTATGTGTAGGAAACACTGTTCTTTCTTCTCAGCACACTCAAGTGTCCTGCTGTCTTAGAGACTCTAGAAAGCAAGAGCATGCTTCTTGCTCTAAAGCAGAGTGTGATCCATGGATGAGAACTATGCTGTGTGTTTCCCTTCAGAAATGGAGTTAAATCCCAGGCTCTGTGTCTTCCTACAAGCAATACTTCGTTTCAGGTAAGGGCAGTCATTTTTCGGCTCAATCGAACTACATCGTTCACGAAGCTCATACATTTCTCATCTTAACTGACAAGCATTGGATGTTAGAGGAACAGTGCATTGTATCAGTTTCAGAAGCAGAGTTGGACTAGATATGGTCTGTATGTGTAGGAAACACTGTTCTTTGTTCTCAGCACACTCACGTTTCCTGCTGTCTTAGAGACTCTAGAAAGCAAGAGCGTGCTTTTCGCTCTAAAGCAGAGTGTGATCCAGGGATAAGAACTATGCTGTGTGTTTCCCTTCAGAAATGGAGTTAAATCCAATGCTCTGTGTCTATCTACAAGCAAGACTTCGTTTCAGGTAAGGGCAGTCACTTTTCAGCACAAACGAACTACATCGTTCACGGAGTGCACACGTTTCTCATCTCAACAGACAAGCATTGGATGTTAGAGGAGCAGTGCTTTGTATCAGTTTAAGAAGCAGAGATGGACTAGATATGGTCCGTATGTGTAGGAAACACCGTTCTTTTGTTCTCAGCACACTCACGTTTCCTGCTGTCTTAGAGAATCTAGAAGGCAAGAGCGTGCTTCTTGTTCTAAAGCAGAGTTTGATCAATGGATGAGAACACTGCTGTATGTTTCACTTCAGAAATGGTGTTAAATCCCAGGCTCTGAGTCTTCCTACAAGCAAGACTTCGTTTCAGGTAAGGTCAGTCATTTTTCTGCTCAAACGAACTACATCGTTCACGAATCTCACACGTTTCTCATCTTAACTGACAAGCATTGGATGTTAGAGGACCAGTGCTTTGTATCAGTTTCAGAAGCAGATTTGGACTACATATGGTCCGTATGTGTAGGAAACACCCTTCTTTTGTTCTGGGCACACTCACATTTCCTGCTGTATTAGAGACTCTAGAAAGCAAGAGCGTGCTTCTTGCTATAGAGCAGAGCGTGATGCATGGATGAGAAATATGCTGTGTGTTTCCCTTCAGAAATGGAGTTAAATCCCAGGCTCTTTGTCTTCCTACAGGCAAGACTTCATTTCAGGTAAGGGCAGTCACTTTTCAGCTCAAACGAACTACATCGTTCAAGAAGGTCACACGTTTCTCATCTTAACAGACAAGCATTGGATGTTAGAGGACCAGTGCTTTGTATCAGTTTTAGAAGCAGAGTTGGACTATATAATGTCCGTATGTGTAGGAAACACCGTTCTTTTGTTCTCAGCACACTCACGTTTCCTGCTGTCTTAGAGACTCTAGAAAGCAAGAGCGTGCTTCTTGTTCTAAAGAAGAGTGTGATCAATGGATGAGAACACTGCTGTGTGTTTCACTTCAGAAATGGAGTTAAATCCCAGGCTCTTTGTCTTCCTACAGGCAAGACTTTGTTTCAGGTAAAGACAGTCACTTTTCAGCTCAAACGAACTACATCGTTCAAGAAGGTCACACGTTTCTCATCTTAACAAACAAGCATTGGATGTTAGAGGACCAGTGCTTTGTATCAGTTTTAGAAGCAGAGTTGGACTATATAATGTCCGTATGTGTAGGAAACACCGTTCTTTTGTTCTCAGCACACTCACGTTTCCTGCTGTCTTAGAGACTCTAGAAAGCAAGAGCGTGCTTCTTGTTCTAAAGAAGAGTGTGATCAATGGATGAGAACACTGCTGTGTGTTTCACTTCAGAAATGAAGTTAAATCCCAGGCTCTGTGTCTTCCTACAAGGAAGACTTCGTTTCAGGTAAGGGCAGTCACTTTTCTGGTCAAACAAACTATATTGTGCATGAAGCTCACATGTTTCTTATCTTAACTGACAAGCATTGGATGTTAGAGGGCAAGAGCTTTGTATCAGTTTCAGAAGCAGATTTGGCCTACATATGGTCCGTATGTGTAGGAAACTCCGTTCTTTTGTTCTGGGCACACTCAGATTTCCTGCTGAATTAGAGAATCTAGAAAGCAAGAGCGTGCTTCTTGCTGTTAAGCAGAGTGTGATCCATGGGTGAGAACTATGCTGTGTGTTTCCTTCAGAAATGGAGTTAAATCCCTGGCTCTGTGTCTTCCTACAAGCAAGACTTCATTTCAGGTAAGGGCAGTCACTTTTCAGCTCAAACGAACTACATCGTTCACGGAGCTCACACGGTTCTCATCTCAACAGACAAGCATTGCATGTTAGAGGACCAGTGCTTTGTATCAGTTTAAGAAGCAGAGTTGGACTAGATATGGTCCGTATGTGTAGGAAACACCGTTCTTTGGTCTCAGCACACTCACGTGTCCTGCTGTCTTAGATACTCTAGAAAGCAAGAGCATGCTTCTTGCTCTAAAGCAGAGTGTGATCCATGGATGAGAACTATGCTGTGTGTTTCCCTTCAGAAATGGAGTTAAATCCCAGGCTCTGTGTCTTCCTACAAGCAATACTTCGTTTCAGGTAAGGGCAGTCATTTTTCGGCTCAATCGAACTACATCGTTCACGAAGCTCATACATTTCTCATCTTAACTGACAAGCATTGGATGTTAGAGGAACAGTGCATTGTATCAGTTTCAGAAGCAGAGTTGGACTAGATATGGTCTGTATGTGTAGGAAACACTGTTCTTTGTTCTCAGCACACTCACGTTTCCTGCTGTCTTAGAGACTCTAGAAAGCAAGAGCGTGCTTTTCGCTCTAAAGCAGAGTGTGATCCAGGGATAAGAACTATGCTGTGTGTTTCCCTTCAGAAATGGAGTTAAATCCAATGCTCTGTGTCTATCTACAAGCAAGACTTCGTTTCAGGTAAGGGCAGTCACTTTTCAGCACAAACGAACTACATCGTTCAAGAAGGTCACACGTTTCTCATCTTAACAGACAAGCATTGGATGTTAGAGGACCAGTGCTTTGTATCAGTTTTAGAAGCAGAGTTGGATTATATAATGTCCGTATGTGTAGGAAACACCGTTCTTGTGTTCTCAGCACACTCACGTTTCCTGCAGTCTTAGAGACTCTAGAAAGCAAGAGCGTGCTTCTTGTTCTAAAGAAGAGTGTGATCAATGGATGAGAACACTGCTGTGTGTTTCACTTCAGAAATGAAGTTAAATCCCAGGCTCTGTGTCTTCCTACAAGGAAGACTTCGTTTCAGGTAAGGGCAGTCACTTTTCTGCTCAAACAAACTATATTGTGCATGAAGCTCACACGTTTCTTATCTTAACTGACAAGCATTGGATATTAGAGGACAAGAGCTTTGTATCAGTTTCAGAAGCAGAATTGGCCTACATATGGTCCGTATGTGTAGGAAACTCCGTTCTTTTGTTCTGGGCACACTCAGATTTCCTGCTGAATTAGAGACTCTAGAAAGCAAGAGCGTGCTTCTTGCTGTTAAGCAGAGTGTGATCCATGGGTGAGAACTCTGCTGTGTGTTTCCCTTCAGAAATGGAGTTAAATCCCTGGCTGTGTGTCTTCCTACAAGCAAGACTTCGTTTCAGGTAAGGGCAGTCACTTTTCAGCACAAACGAACTACATCGTTCACGGAGCGCTCACGTTTCTCATCTCAACAGACAAGCATTGGATGTTAGAGGAGCAGTGCTTTGTATCAGTTTAAGAAGCAGAGATGGACTAGATATGGTCCGTATGTGTAGGAAACACCGTTCTTTTGTTCTCAGCACACTCACGTTTCCTGCTGTCTTAGAGACCCTAGAAGGCAAGAGCATGCTTCTTGTTCTAAAGCAGAGTTTGATCAATGGATGAGAACACTGCTGTATGTTTCACTTCAGAAATGGTGTTAAATCCCAGGCTCTGAGTCTTCCTACAAGCAAGACTTCGTTTCAGGTAAGGTCAGTCATTTTTCTGCTCAAAAGAACTACATCGTTCACGAATCTCACACGTTTCTCATCTTAACTTACAAGCATTGGATGTTAGAGGACCAGTGCTTTGTATCAGTTTCAGAAGCAGATTTGGACTACATATGATCCGTATGTGTAGGAAACACCCTTCTTTTGTTCTGGGCACACTCAGATTTCCCGCTGTATTAGAGACTCTAGAAAGCAAGAGCGTGCTTCTTGCTATAAAGCAGAGCGTGATGCATGGATGAGAACTATGCTGTGTGTTTCCCTTCAGAAATGGAGTTAAATCCCAGGCTCTTTGTCTTCCTACAGGCAAGACTTCATTTCAGGTAAGGGCAGTCATTTTTCAGCACAAACGAACTACATCGTTCAAGAAGGTCACACGTTTCTCATCTTAACAGACAAGCATTGGATGTTAGAGGACCAGTGCTTTGTATCAGTTTTAGAAGCAGAGTTGGAGTATATAATGTCCATATGTGTAGGAAACACCGTTCTTTTGTTCTCAGCACACTCACGTTTCCTGCTGTCTTAGAGACTCTAGAAAGCAAGAGCGTGCTTCTTGTTCTAAAGAAGAGTGTGATCAATGGATGAGAACACTGCTGTGTGTTTCACTTCAGAAATGAAGTTAAATCCCAGGCTCTGTGTCTTCCTACAAGGAAGACTTCGTTTCAGGTAAGGGCAGTCACTTTTCTGCTCAAACAAACTATATTGTGCATGAAGCTCACACGTTTCTTATCTTAACTGACAAGCATTGGATATTAGAGGACAAGAGCTTTGTATCAGTTTCAGAAGCAGATTTGGCCTACATATGATCCGTATGTGTAGGAAACTCCGTTCGTTTGTTCTGGGCACACTCAGATTTCCTGCTGAATTAGAGACTCTAGAAAGCCAGAGCGTGCTTCTTGCTGTTAAGCAGAGTGTGATCCATGGGTGAGAACTATGCTGTGTGTTTCCCTTCAGAAATGGAGTTAAATCCCAGGCTCTTTGTCTTCCTACAGGCAAGACTTCATTTCAGGTAAGGGCAGTCACTTTTCAGCTCAAACGAACTACATCGTTCAAGAAGGTCACACGTTTCTCATCTTAACAGACAAGCATTGGATGTTAGAGGACCAGTGCTTTGTATCAGTTTTAGAAGCAGAGTTGGACTATATAATGTCCGTATGTCTAGGAAACACCGTTCTTTTGTTCTCAGCACACTCACGTTTCCTGCTGTCTTAGAGACTCTAGAAAGCAAGAGCGTGCTTCTTGTTCTAAAGAAGAGTGTGATCAATGGATGAGAACACTGCTGTGTGTTTCACTTCAGAAATGGAGTTAAATCCCAGGCTCTTTGTCTTCCTACAGGCAAGACTTTGTTTCAGGTAAAGACAGTCACTTTTCAGCTCAAACGAACTACATCGTTCAAGAAGGTCACACGTTTCTCATCTTAACAGACAAGCATTGGATGTTAGAGGACCAGTGCTTTGTATCAGTTTTAGAAGCAGAGTTGGACTATATAATGTCCGTATGTGTAGGAAACACCGTTCTTTTGTTCTCAGCACACTCACGTTTCCTGCTGTCTTAGAGACTCTAGAAAGCAAGAGCGTGCTTCTTGTTCTAAAGAAGAGTGTGATCAATGGATGAGAACACTGCTGTGTGTTTCACTTCAGAAATGAAGTTAAATCCCAGGCTCTGTGTCTTCCTACAAGGAAGACTTCGTTTCAGGTAAGGGCAGTCACTTTTCTGCTCAAACAAACTATATTGTGCATGAAGCTCACATGTTTCTTATCTTAACTGACAAGCATTGGATGTTAGAGGGCAAGAGCTTTGTATCAGTTTCAGAAGCAGATTTGGCCTACATATGGTCCGTATGTGTAGGAAACTCCGTTCTTTTGTTCTGGGCACACTCAGATTTCCTGCTGAATTAGAGAATCTAGAAAGCAAGAGCGTGCTTCTTGCTGTTAAGCAGAGTGTGATCCATGGGTGAGAACTATGCTGTGTGTTTCCTTCAGAAATGGAGTTAAATCCCTGGCTCTGTGTCTTCCTACAAGCAAGACTTCATTTCAGGTAAGGGCAGTCACTTTTCAGCTCAAACGAACTACATCGTTCACGGAGCTCACACGGTTCTCATCTCAACAGACAAGCATTGCATGTTAGAGGACCAGTGCTTTGTATCAGTTTAAGAAGCAGAGTTGGACTAGATATGGTCCGTATGTGTAGGAAACACCGTTCTTTGGTCTCAGCACACTCACGTGTCCTGCTGTCTTAGATACTCTAGAAAGCAAGAGCATGCTTCTTGCTCTAAAGCAGAGTGTGATCCATGGATGAGAACTATGCTGTGTGTTTCCCTTCAGAAATGGAGTTAAATCCCAGGCTCTGTGTCTTCCTACAAGCAATACTTCGTTTCAGGTAAGGGCAGTCATTTTTCGGCTCAATCGAACTACATCGTTCACGAAGCTCATACATTTCTCATCTTAACTGACAAGCATTGGATGTTAGAGGAACAGTGCATTGTATCAGTTTCAGAAGCAGAGTTGGACTAGATATGGTCTGTATGTGTAGGAAACACTGTTCTTTGTTCTCAGCACACTCACGTTTCCTGCTGTCTTAGAGACTCTAGAAAGCAAGAGCGTGCTTTTCGCTCTAAAGCAGAGTGTGATCCAGGGATAAGAACTATGCTGTGTGTTTCCCTTCAGAAATGGAGTTAAATCCCAGGGTCTGTGTCTATCTACAAGCAAGACTTCGTTTCAGGTAAGGGCAGTCACTTTTCAGCACAAACGAACTACATCGTTCAAGAAGGTCACACGTTTCTCATCTTAACAGACAAGCATTGGATGTTAGAGGACCAGTGCTTTGTATCAGTTTTAGAAGCAGAGTTGGATTATATAATGTCCGTATGTGTAGGAAACACCGTTCTTGTGTTCTCAGCACACTCACGTTTCCTGCAGTCTTAGAGACTCTAGAAAGCAAGAGCGTGCTTCTTGTTCTAAAGAAGAGTGTGATCAATGGATGAGAACACTGCTGTGTGTTTCACTTCAGAAATGAAGTTAAATCCCAGGCTCTGTGTCTTCCTACAAGGAAGACTTCGTTTCAGGTAAGGGCAGTCACTTTTCTGCTCAAACAAACTATATTGTGCATGAAGCTCACACGTTTCTTATCTTAACTGACAAGCATTGGATATTAGAGGACAAGAGCTTTGTATCAGTTTCAGAAGCAGAATTGGCCTACATATGGTCCGTATGTGTAGGAAACTCCGTTCTTTTGTTCTGGGCACACTCAGATTTCCTGCTGAATTAGAGACTCTAGAAAGCAAGAGCGTGCTTCTTGCTGTTAAGCAGAGTGTGATCCATGGGTGAGAACTATGCTGTGTGTTTCCCTTCAGAAATGGAGTTAAATCCCTGGCTGTGTGTCTTCCTACAAGCAAGACTTCGTTTCAGGTAAGGGCAGTCACTTTTCAGCACAAACGAACTACATCGTTCACGGAGCGCACACGTTTCTCATCTCAACAGACAAGCATTGGATGTTAGAAGAGCAGTGCTTTGTATCAGTTTAAGAAGCAGAGATGGACTAGATATGGTCCGTATGTGTAGGAAACACCGTTCTTTTGTTCTCAGCACACTCACGTTTCCTGCTGTCTTAGAGACCCTAGAAGGCAAGAGCATGCTTCTTGTTCTAAAGCAGAGTTTGATCAATGGATGAGAACACTGCTGTATGTTTCACTTCAGAAATGGTGTTAAATCCCAGGCTCTGAGTCTTCCTACAAGCAAGACTTCGTTTCAGGTAAGGTCAGTCATTTTTCTGCTCAAAAGAACTACATCGTTCACGAATCTCACACGTTTCTCATCTTAACTTACAAGCATTGGATGTTAGAGGATCAGTGCTTTGTATCAGTTTCAGAAGCAGATTTGGACTACATATGATCCGTATGTGTAGGAAACACCCTTCTTTTGTTCTGGGCACACTCAGATTTCCCGCTGTATTAGAGACTCTAGAAAGCAAGAGCGTGCTTCTTGCTATAAAGCAGAGCGTGATGCATGGATGAGAACTATGCTGTGTGTTTCCCTTCAGAAATGGAGTTAAATCCCAGGCTCTTTGTCTTCCTACAGGCAAGACTTCATTTCAGGTAAGGGCAGTCACTTTTCAGCACAAACGAACTACATCGTTCAAGAAGGTCACACGTTTCTCATCTTAACAGACAAGCATTGGATGTTAGAGGACCAGTGCTTTGTATCAGTTTTAGAAGCAGAGTTGGAGTATATAATGTCCATATGTGTAGGAAACACCGTTCTTTTGTTCTCAGCACACTCACGTTTCCTGCTGTCTTAGAGACTCTAGAAAGCAAGAGCGTGCTTCTTGTTCTAAAGAAGAGTGTGATCAATGGATGAGAACACTGCTGTGTGTTTCACTTCAGAAATGAAGTTAAATCCCAGGCTCTGTGTCTTCCTACAAGGAAGACTTCGTTTCAGGTAAGGGCAGTCACTTTTCTGCTCAAACAAACTATATTGTGCATGAAGCTCACACGTTTCTTATCTTAACTGACAAGCATTGGATGTTAGAGGACCAGTGCTTTGTATCAGTTTTAGAAGCAGAGTTGGACTATATAATGTCCGTATTTGTAGGAAACACCGTTCTTTTGTTCTCAGCACACTCACGTTTCCTGCTGTCTTAGAGACTCTAGAAAGCAAGAGCATGCTTCTTGCTCTAAAGCAGAGTGTGATCCATGGATGAGAACTATGATGTGTGTTTCCCTTCAGAAATGGAGTTAAATCCGACGCTCTGTGTCTTCCTACAAGCAAGACTTCGTTTCAGGTAAGGGCAGTCATTTTTCGGCTCAAACGAACTACATCGTTAACGAAGCTCACACGTTTCTCATCTTAACAGACAAGCATTGGATGTTAGAGGACCAGTGCTTTGTATCAGTTTTAGAAGCAGAGTTGGACTATATAATTTCCGTATGTGTAGGAAACACCGTTCTTTTGTTCTCTGCACACTCAGGTTTCCTGCTGTCTTAGAGTCTCTAGAAAGCAAGAGCGTGCTTCTTGTTCTAAAGAAGAGTGTGATCAATGGATGAGAACACTGCGGTGTGTTTCACTTCAGAAATGGAGTTAAATCCCAGGCTCTGTGTCTTCCTACAAGGAAGACTTCGTTTCAGGTAAGGGTAGTCAATTTTCTGCTCAAACAAACTATATTGTGCATTAAGCCCGCACGTTTCATATCTTAACTGACAAGCATTGGATGTTAGAGGACAAGAGCTTTGTATCAGTTTCAGAAGCAGATTTGGCCTACATATGGTCCGTATGTGTAGGAAACTCCGTTCTTTGTTCTGGGCACACTCAGATTTCCTGCTGTCTTAGAGACCCTAGAAAGCACGAGCGTGCTTCTTGTTCTAAAGCAGAGTGTGATGAATGGGTGAGAACACTGCTGTGTGTTTCACTTCAGAAATGGAGTTCAATCCCAGGCTCTGTGTCTTCCTACAAGCAAGACTTCGTTTCAGGTAAGGGCAGTCACTTTTCAGCTCACACGAACTACATCGTTCACGGAGCTCACACGTTTCTCATCTCAACAGACAAGCATTGGATGTTAGAGGACCAGTGCTTTGTATCAGTTTTAGAAGCAGAGTTGGACTATATAATGTCCGTATGTGTAGGAAACACCGTTCTTTTGTTCTCTGCACACTCAGGTTTCCTGCTGTCTTAGAGTCTCTAGAAAGCAAGAGCGTGCTTCTTGTTCTAAAGAAGAGTGTGATCAATGGATGAGAACACTGCTGTGTGTTTCACTTCAGAAATGGAGTTAAATCCCTGGCTCTGTGTCTTCCTACAAGGAAGACTTCGTTTCAGGTAAGGGTAGTCACTTTTCAGCTCAAAGGAACTACATCGTTCACCGAGCTCACACGTTTCTAATCTTAACAGACAAGCATTTGATGTTAGAGGACCAGTGCTTTGTATCAGTTTAAGAAGCAGAGTTGGACTAGATATGGTCCGGATGTGTAGGAAACACCGTCCTTTTGTTCTCAGCACACTCACGTTTCCTGCTGTCTTAGAGAGTCTAGAAAGCAAGAGCATGCTTCTTGCTCTAAAGCAGAGTGTGATCCATGGATGAGAACTATGATGTGTGTTTCCCTTCAGAAATGGAGTTAAATCCCACGCTCTGTGTCTTCCTACAAGCAAGACTTCGTTTCAAGTAAGGGCAGTCATTTTTCGGCTCAAACGAACTACATCGTTAACGAAGCTCACACGTTTCTCATCTTAACTGACAAGCATTGGATGTTACAGGAACAGTGCATTGTATCAGTTTCAGAAGCAGATTTGGACTACATATGGTCCGTATGTGTAGGAAACACCCTTCTTTTGTTCTGGGCACACTAAGATTTCCTGCTGTATTAGAGACTCTAGAAAGCAAGTGCGTGCTTCTTGCTATAAAGCAGAGCGTGATGCATGGATGAGAACTATGCTGTGTGTTTCCCTTCAGAAATGGAGTTAAATCCCAGGCTCTTTGTCTTCCTACAGGCAAGACTTCGTTTCAGGTAAGGGCAGTCACTTTTCAGCTCAAACGAACTACATCGTTCAAGAAGCTCACACTTTTCTCATCTTAACAGACAAGCATTGGATGTTAGAGGACCAGTGCTTTGTATCAGTTTTAGAAGCAGAGTTGGACTATATAATGTCCGTATGTGTAGGAAACACCGTTCTTTTGTTCTCTGCACACTCAGGTTTCCTGCTGTCTTAGAGTCTCTAGAAAGCAAGAGCGTGCTTCTTGTTCTAAAGAAGAGTGTGATCAATGGATGAGAACACTGCTGTGTGTTTCACTTCAGAAATGAAGTTAAATCCCAGGCTCTGTGTCTTCCTACAAGGAAGACTTCGTTTCAGGTAAGGGCAGTCACTTTTCTGCTCAAACAAACTATATTGTGCATGAAGCTCACACGTTTCTTATCTTAACTGACAAGCATTGGATATTAGAGGACAAGAGCTTTGTATCAGTTTCAGAAGCAGATTTGGCCTACATATGATCCGTATGTGTAGGAAACTCCGTTCGTTTGTTCTGGGCACACTCAGATTTCCTGCTGAATTAGAGACTCTAGAAAGCCAGAGCGTGCTTCTTGCTGTTAAGCAGAGTGTGATCCATGGGTGAGAACTATGCTGTGTGTTTCCCTTCAGAAATGGAGTTAAATCCCAGGCTCTTTGTCTTCCTACAGGCAAGACTTCATTTCAGGTAAGGGCAGTCACTTTTCAGCTCAAACGAACTACATCGTTCAAGAAGGTCACACGTTTCTCATCTTAACAGACAAGCATTGGATGTTAGAGGACCAGTGCTTTGTATCAGTTTTAGAAGCAGAGTTGGACTATATAATGTCCGTATGTCTAGGAAACACCGTTCTTTTGTTCTCAGCACACTCACGTTTCCTGCTGTCTTAGAGACTCTAGAAAGCAAGAGCGTGCTTCTTGTTCTAAAGAAGAGTGTGATCAATGGATGAGAACACTGCTGTGTGTTTCACTTCAGAAATGGAGTTAAATCCCAGGCTCTTTGTCTTCCTACAGGCAAGACTTTGTTTCAGGTAAAGACAGTCACTTTTCAGCTCAAACGAACTACATCGTTCAAGAAGGTCACACGTTTCTCATCTTAACAGACAAGCATTGGATGTTAGAGGACCAGTGCTTTGTATCAGTTTTAGAAGCAGAGTTGGACTATATAATGTCCGTATGTGTAGGAAACACCGTTCTTTTGTTCTCAGCACACTCACGTTTCCTGCTGTCTTAGAGACTCTAGAAAGCAAGAGCGTGCTTCTTGTTCTAAAGAAGAGTGTGATCAATGGATGAGAACACTGCTGTGTGTTTCACTTCAGAAATGAAGTTAAATCCCAGGCTCTGTGTCTTCCTACAAGGAAGACTTCGTTTCAGGTAAGGGCAGTCACTTTTCTGCTCAAACAAACTATATTGTGCATGAAGCTCACATGTTTCTTATCTTAACTGACAAGCATTGGATGTTAGAGGGCAAGAGCTTTGTATCAGTTTCAGAAGCAGATTTGGCCTACATATGGTCCGTATGTGTAGGAAACTCCGTTCTTTTGTTCTGGGCACACTCAGATTTCCTGCTGAATTAGAGAATCTAGAAAGCAAGAGCGTGCTTCTTGCTGTTAAGCAGAGTGTGATCCATGGGTGAGAACTATGCTGTGTGTTTCCTTCAGAAATGGAGTTAAATCCCTGGCTCTGTGTCTTCCTACAAGCAAGACTTCATTTCAGGTAAGGGCAGTCACTTTTCAGCTCAAACGAACTACATCGTTCACGGAGCTCACACGGTTCTCATCTCAACAGACAAGCATTGCATGTTAGAGGACCAGTGCTTTGTATCAGTTTAAGAAGCAGAGTTGGACTAGATATGGTCCGTATGTGTAGGAAACACCGTTCTTTGGTCTCAGCACACTCACGTGTCCTGCTGTCTTAGATACTCTAGAAAGCAAGAGCATGCTTCTTGCTCTAAAGCAGAGTGTGATCCATGGATGAGAACTATGCTGTGTGTTTCCCTTCAGAAATGGAGTTAAATCCCAGGCTCTGTGTCTTCCTACAAGCAATACTTCGTTTCAGGTAAGGGCAGTCATTTTTCGGCTCAATCGAACTACATCGTTCACGAAGCTCATACATTTCTCATCTTAACTGACAAGCATTGGATGTTAGAGGAACAGTGCATTGTATCAGTTTCAGAAGCAGAGTTGGACTAGATATGGTCTGTATGTGTAGGAAACACTGTTCTTTGTTCTCAGCACACTCACGTTTCCTGCTGTCTTAGAGACTCTAGAAAGCAAGAGCGTGCTTTTCGCTCTAAAGCAGAGTGTGATCCAGGGATAAGAACTATGCTGTGTGTTTCCCTTCAGAAATGGAGTTAAATCCAATGCTCTGTGTCTATCTACAAGCAAGACTTCGTTTCAGGTAAGGGCAGTCACTTTTCAGCACAAACGAACTACATCGTTCAAGAAGGTCACACGTTTCTCATCTTAACAGACAAGCATTGGATGTTAGAGGACCAGTGCTTTGTATCAGTTTTAGAAGCAGAGTTGGATTATATAATGTCCGTATGTGTAGGAAACACCGTTCTTGTGTTCTCAGCACACTCACGTTTCCTGCAGTCTTAGAGACTCTAGAAAGCAAGAGCGTGCTTCTTGTTCTAAAGAAGAGTGTGATCAATGGATGAGAACACTGCTGTGTGTTTCACTTCAGAAATGAAGTTAAATCCCAGGCTCTGTGTCTTCCTACAAGGAAGACTTCGTTTCAGGTAAGGGCAGTCACTTTTCTGCTCAAACAAACTATATTGTGCATGAAGCTCACACGTTTCTTATCTTAACTGACAAGCATTGGATATTAGAGGACAAGAGCTTTGTATCAGTTTCAGAAGCAGAATTGGCCTACATATGGTCCGTATGTGTAGGAAACTCCGTTCTTTTGTTCTGGGCACACTCAGATTTCCTGCTGAATTAGAGACTCTAGAAAGCAAGAGCGTGCTTCTTGCTGTTAAGCAGAGTGTGATCCATGGGTGAGAACTATGCTGTGTGTTTCCCTTCAGAAATGGAGTTAAATCCCTGGCTGTGTGTCTTCCTACAAGCAAGACTTCGTTTCAGGTAAGGGCAGTCACTTTTCAGCACAAACGAACTACATCGTTCACGGAGCGCACACGTTTCTCATCTCAACAGACAAGCATTGGATGTTAGAAGAGCAGTGCTTTGTATCAGTTTAAGAAGCAGAGATGGACTAGATATGGTCCGTATGTGTAGGAAACACCGTTCTTTTGTTCTCAGCACACTCACGTTTCCTGCTGTCTTAGAGACCCTAGAAGGCAAGAGCATGCTTCTTGTTCTAAAGCAGAGTTTGATCAATGGATGAGAACACTGCTGTATGTTTCACTTCAGAAATGGTGTTAAATCCCAGGCTCTGAGTCTTCCTACAAGCAAGACTTCGTTTCAGGTAAGGTCAGTCATTTTTCTGCTCAAAAGAACTACATCGTTCACGAATCTCACACGTTTCTCATCTTAACTTACAAGCATTGGATGTTAGAGGATCAGTGCTTTGTATCAGTTTCAGAAGCAGATTTGGACTACATATGATCCGTATGTGTAGGAAACACCCTTCTTTTGTTCTGGGCACACTCAGATTTCCCGCTGTATTAGAGACTCTAGAAAGCAAGAGCGTGCTTCTTGCTATAAAGCAGAGCGTGATGCATGGATGAGAACTATGCTGTGTGTTTCCCTTCAGAAATGGAGTTAAATCCCAGGCTCTTTGTCTTCCTACAGGCAAGACTTCATTTCAGGTAAGGGCAGTCACTTTTCAGCACAAACGAACTACATCGTTCAAGAAGGTCACACGTTTCTCATCTTAACAGACAAGCATTGGATGTTAGAGGACCAGTGCTTTGTATCAGTTTTAGAAGCAGAGTTGGAGTATATAATGTCCATATGTGTAGGAAACACCGTTCTTTTGTTCTCAGCACACTCACGTTTCCTGCTGTCTTAGAGACTCTAGAAAGCAAGAGCGTGCTTCTTGTTCTAAAGAAGAGTGTGATCAATGGATGAGAACACTGCTGTGTGTTTCACTTCAGAAATGAAGTTAAATCCCAGGCTCTGTGTCTTCCTACAAGGAAGACTTCGTTTCAGGTAAGGGCAGTCACTTTTCTGCTCAAACAAACTATATTGTGCATGAAGCTCACACGTTTCTTATCTTAACTGACAAGCATTGGATGTTAGAGGACCAGTGCTTTGTATCAGTTTTAGAAGCAGAGTTGGACTATATAATGTCCGTATTTGTAGGAAACACCGTTCTTTTGTTCTCAGCACACTCACGTTTCCTGCTGTCTTAGAGACTCTAGAAAGCAAGAGCATGCTTCTTGCTCTAAAGCAGAGTGTGATCCATGGATGAGAACTATGATGTGTGTTTCCCTTCAGAAATGGAGTTAAATCCGACGCTCTGTGTCTTCCTACAAGCAAGACTTCGTTTCAGGTAAGGGCAGTCATTTTTCGGCTCAAACGAACTACATCGTTAACGAAGCTCACACGTTTCTCATCTTAACAGACAAGCATTGGATGTTAGAGGACCAGTGCTTTGTATCAGTTTTAGAAGCAGAGTTGGACTATATAATTTCCGTATGTGTAGGAAACACCGTTCTTTTGTTCTCTGCACACTCAGGTTTCCTGCTGTCTTAGAGTCTCTAGAAAGCAAGAGCGTGCTTCTTGTTCTAAAGAAGAGTGTGATCAATGGATGAGAACACTGCGGTGTGTTTCACTTCAGAAATGGAGTTAAATCCCAGGCTCTGTGTCTTCCTACAAGGAAGACTTCGTTTCAGGTAAGGGTAGTCAATTTTCTGCTCAAACAAACTATATTGTGCATTAAGCCCGCACGTTTCATATCTTAACTGACAAGCATTGGATGTTAGAGGACAAGAGCTTTGTATCAGTTTCAGAAGCAGATTTGGCCTACATATGGTCCGTATGTGTAGGAAACTCCGTTCTTTGTTCTGGGCACACTCAGATTTCCTGCTGTCTTAGAGACCCTAGAAAGCACGAGCGTGCTTCTTGTTCTAAAGCAGAGTGTGATGAATGGGTGAGAACACTGCTGTGTGTTTCACTTCAGAAATGGAGTTCAATCCCAGGCTCTGTGTCTTCCTACAAGCAAGACTTCGTTTCAGGTAAGGGCAGTCACTTTTCAGCTCACACGAACTACATCGTTCACGGAGCTCACACGTTTCTCATCTCAACAGACAAGCATTGGATGTTAGAGGACCAGTGCTTTGTATCAGTTTTAGAAGCAGAGTTGGACTATATAATGTCCGTATGTGTAGGAAACACCGTTCTTTTGTTCTCTGCACACTCAGGTTTCCTGCTGTCTTAGAGTCTCTAGAAAGCAAGAGCGTGCTTCTTGTTCTAAAGAAGAGTGTGATCAATGGATGAGAACACTGCTGTGTGTTTCACTTCAGAAATGGAGTTAAATCCCTGGCTCTGTGTCTTCCTACAAGGAAGACTTCGTTTCAGGTAAGGGTAGTCACTTTTCAGCTCAAAGGAACTACATCGTTCACCGAGCTCACACGTTTCTAATCTTAACAGACAAGCATTTGATGTTAGAGGACCAGTGCTTTGTATCAGTTTAAGAAGCAGAGTTGGACTAGATATGGTCCGGATGTGTAGGAAACACCGTCCTTTTGTTCTCAGCACACTCACGTTTCCTGCTGTCTTAGAGAGTCTAGAAAGCAAGAGCATGCTTCTTGCTCTAAAGCAGAGTGTGATCCATGGATGAGAACTATGATGTGTGTTTCCCTTCAGAAATGGAGTTAAATCCCACGCTCTGTGTCTTCCTACAAGCAAGACTTCGTTTCAAGTAAGGGCAGTCATTTTTCGGCTCAAACGAACTACATCGTTAACGAAGCTCACACGTTTCTCATCTTAACTGACAAGCATTGGATGTTACAGGAACAGTGCATTGTATCAGTTTCAGAAGCAGATTTGGACTACATATGGTCCGTATGTGTAGGAAACACCCTTCTTTTGTTCTGGGCACACTAAGATTTCCTGCTGTATTAGAGACTCTAGAAAGCAAGTGCGTGCTTCTTGCTATAAAGCAGAGCGTGATGCATGGATGAGAACTATGCTGTGTGTTTCCCTTCAGAAATGGAGTTAAATCCCAGGCTCTTTGTCTTCCTACAGGCAAGACTTCGTTTCAGGTAAGGGCAGTCACTTTTCAGCTCAAACGAACTACATCGTTCAAGAAGCTCACACTTTTCTCATCTTAACAGACAAGCATTGGATGTTAGAGGACCAGTGCTTTGTATCAGTTTTAGAAGCAGAGTTGGACTATATAATGTCCGTATGTGTAGGAAACACCGTTCTTTTGTTCTCTGCACACTCAGGTTTCCTGCTGTCTTAGAGTCTCTAGAAAGCAAGAGCGTGCTTCTTGTTCTAAAGAAGAGTGTGATCAATGGATGAGAACACTGCGGTGTGTTTCACTTCAGAAATGGAGTTAAATCCCAGGCTCTGTGTCTTCCTACAAGGAAGACTTCGTTTCAGGTAAGGGTAGTCAATTTTCTGCTCAAACAAACTATATTGTGCATGAAGCTCACACGTTTCTTATCTTAACTGACAAGCATTGGATGTTAGAGGACAAGAGCTTTGGATCAGTTTCAGAAGCAGATTTAGCCTACATACGGTCCGTATGTGTAGGAAACTCCGTTCTTTTTTTCTGGGCACACTCAGATTTCCTGCTGTATTAGAGACTCTAGAAAGCAAGAGCGTGCTTCTTGCTGTTAAGCAGAGTGTGATCCATGGGTGAGAACTTTGCTGTGTGTTTCCCTTCAGACATGGAGTTAAATCCCAGTGTCTGTGTCTTCCTACATGCAAGACTTCGTTTCAGGTGAGGGCAGTCACTTTTCAGCTCAAACGAACTACATCGTTCACGAAGCTCACACGTTTCTCATCTTAACAGACAAGCATTGGATGTTAGAGGACCAGTGCTTTGTATCAGTTTCAGAAGCAGAGTTGGACAATATAATGTCTGTATGTGTAGGAAAAAACCGTTCTTTTGTTCTCAGCACACTCACGTTTCCTGCTGTCTTAGAGACCCTAGAAAGCAAGAGCGTGCTTCTTGTTCTAAAGCAGAGTGTGATGAATGGATGAGAACACTGCTGTGTGTTTCACTTCAGAAATGGAGTTCAATCCCAGGCTCTGTGTCTTCCTACAAGCAAGACTTCGTTTCAGGTAAGGGCAGTCACTTTTCAGCTCACACGAACTACATCGTTCACGGAGCTCGCACGGTTCTCATCTCAACAGACAAGCATTGGATGTTAGAGGACCAGTGCTTTGTATCAGTTTAAGAAGCAGAGTTGGACTAGATATGGTCCGTATGTGTAGGAAACACCGTTCTATGGTCTCAGCACACTCACGTGTCCTGCTGTCTTAGATACTCTAGAAAGCAAGAGCATGCTTCTTGCTCTAAAGCAGAGTGTGATCCATGGATGAGAACTATGCTGTGTGTTTCCCTTCAGAAATGGAGTTAAATCCCAGGCTCTTTGTCTTCCTACAGGCAAGACTTTGTTTCAGGTAAAGGCAGTCACTTTTCAGCTCAAACGAACTACATCGTTCAAGAAGGTCTCACATTTCTCATCTTAACTGACAAGCATTGGATGTTAGAGGACCAGTGCTTTGTATCAGTTTTAGAAGCAGAGTTGGACTATATAATGTCCGTATTTGTAGGAAACACCGTTCTTTTGTTCTCAGCACACTCACGTTTCCTGCTGTCTTAGAGACTCTAGAAAGCAAGAGCATGCTTCTTGCTCTAAAGCAGAGTGCGATCCATGGATGAGAACTATGATGTGTGTTTCCCTTCAGAAATGGAGTTAAATCCCAGGGTCTGTGTCTTCCTACATGCAAGACTTCGTTTCAGGTAAGGGCAGTCATTTTTCGGCTCAAACGAACTACATCGTTAACGAAGCTCACGCGTTTCTCATCTTAATTGACAAGCATTGGATGTTAGAGGAACAGTGCATTGTATCAGTTTCTGAAGCAGATTTGGACTACATATGGTCCGTATGTGTAGGAAACACCGTTATTTTGTTGTGGGCACACTCAGATTTCCTGCTGTATTAGAGACTCTAGAAAGCAAGAGCATGCTTCTTGCTCTAAAGCAGAGTGTGATCCATGGATGAGAACTATGATGTGTGTTTCCCTTCAGAAATGGAGTTAAATCCCATGCTCTGTGTCTTCCTACAAGCAAGACTTCGTTTCAGGTAAGGGCAGTCATTTTTCGGCTCAAACGAACTACATCGTTAACGAACCTCACACGTTTCTCATCTTAACTGACAAGCATTGGATGTTAGAGGAACAGTGCATTGTATCAGTTTTAGAAGCAGATTTGGACTACATATGGTCCGTATGTGTAGGAAACACCGTTCTTTTGTTCTCAGCACACTCACGTTTCCGGCTGTCTTAGAGACTCTAGAAGGCAAGAGCGTGCTTCTTGTTCTAAAGCAGAGTGTGATCAATGGATGAGAACACTGCTGTATGTTTCACTTCAGAAATGGTGTTAAATCCCAGGCTCTGAGTCTTCCTACAAGCAAGACGTCGTTTCAGGTAAGGTCAGTCATTTTTCTGCTCAAACGAACTACATCGTTCACGAATCTCACACGTTTCTCATCTTAACTGACAAGCATTGGATGTTAGAGGACCAGTGCATTGTATCAGTTTCAGAAGCAGATTTGGACTACATATGGTCCGTATGTGTAGGAAACACCCTTCTTTTGTTCTGGGCACACTAAGATTTCCTGCTGTATTAGAGACTCTAGAAAGCAAGTGCGTGCTTCTTGCTATAAAGCAGAGCGTGATGCATGGATGAGAACTATGCTGTGTGTTTCCCTTCAGAAATGGAGTTAAATCCCAGGCTCTTTGTCTTTCTACAGGCAAGACTTCGTTTCAGGTAAGGGCAGTCACTTTTCAGCTCAAACGAACTACATCGTTCAAGAAGCTCACACGTTTCTCATCTTAACAGACAAGCATTGGATGTTAGAGGACCAGTGCTTTGTATCAGTTTAAGAAGCAGAGTTGGACTAGATATGGTCCGTATGTGTAGGAAACACCGTTCTTTGGTCTCAGCACACTCACGTGTCCTGCTGTCTTAGATACTCTAGAAAGCAAGAGCATGCTTCTTGCTCTAAAGCAGAGTGTGATCCATGGATGAGAACTATGCTGTGTGTTTCCCTTCAGAAATGGAGTTAAATTCCAGGCTCTTTGTCTTCCTACAGGCAAGACTTTGTTTCAGGTAAATGCAGTCACTTTTCAGCTCAAACGAACTACATCGTTCAAGAAGGTCACACGTTTCTCATCTTAACAGACAAGCATTGGATGTTAGAGGACCAGTGCTTTGTATCAGTTTTAGAAGCAGAGTTGGACTATATAATGTCCGTATTTGTAGGAAACACCGTTCTTTTGTTCTCAGCACACTCACGTTTCCTGCTGTCTTAGAGACTCTAGAAAGCAAGAGCGTGCTTCTTGTTCTAAAGAATAGTGTGATCAATGGATGAGAACACTGCTGTGTGTTTCACTTCAGAAATGAAGTTAAATCCCAGGCTCTGTGTCTTCCTACAAGGAAGACTTCGTTTCAGGTAAGGGCAGTCACTTTTCTGCTCAAACAAACTATATTGTGCATGAAGCTCACACGTTTCTTATCTTAACTGACAAGCATTGGATGTTAGAGGACAAGAGCTTTGTATCAGTTTCAGAAGCAGATTTGGCCTACATATGGTCCGTATGTGTAGGAAACTCCGTTCTTTTGTCCGGGGCACACTCAGATTTCCTGCTGAATTAGAGACTCTAGAAAGCAAGAGCGTGCTTCTTGCTGTTAAGCAGAGTGTGATCCATGGGTGTGAACTATGCTGTGTGTTTCCCTTCAGAAATGGAGTTAAATCCCTGGCTCTGTGTCTTCCTACAAGCAAGACTTCGTTTCAGGTAAGGGCAGTCACTTTTCAGCTCAAACGAACTACATCGTTCACGGAGCTCACACGATTCTCATCTCAACAGACAAGCATTGGATGTTAGAGGACCAGTGCTTTGTATCAGTTTAAGAAGCAGAGTTGGACTAGATATGGTCCGTATGTGTAGGAAACACCGTCCTTTTGTTCTCAGCACACTCACGTTTCCTGCTGTCTTAGAGACTCTAGAAAGCAAGAGCATGCTTCTTGCTCTAAAGCAGAGTGTGATCCATGGATGAGAACTATGATGTGTGTTTCCCTTCAGAAATGGAGTTAAATACCACGCTCTGTGTCTTCCTACAAGCAAGACTTCGTTTCAGGTAAGGGCAGTCATTTTTCGGCTCAAACGAACTACATCGTTAACGAAGCTCACACGTTTCTCATCTTAACTGACAAGCATTGGATGTTAGAGGAACAGTGCATTGTATCAGTTTCAGAAGCAGATTTGGACTACATATGGTCCGTATGTGTAGGAAACACCGTTATTTTGTTGTGGGCACACTCAGATTTCCTGCTGTATTAGAGACTCTAGAAAGCAAGAGCGTGCTTCTTGCTCTAAAGCAGAGTGTGATCCATGGATGAGAACTATGCTGTGTGTTTCCCTTCAGAAATGGAGTTAAATCCCAGGGTCTGTGTCTTCCTACATGCAAGACTTCGTTTCAGGTGAGGGCAGTCACTTTTCAGCTCAAACGAACTACATCGTTCACGAAGCTCACAAGTTTCTCATCTTAACAGAAAAGCATTGGATGTTAGAGGACCAGTGCTTTGTATCAGTTTCAGAAGCAGAGTTGGACTATATAACGTCCGTATGTGTAGGAAAAAACCGTTCTTTTGTTCTCAGTACACTCACGTTTCCTGCTGTCTTAGAGACTCTAGAAAGCAAGAGCGTGCTTCTTGTTCTAAAGCAGAGTGTGATGAATGGATGAGAACACTGCTGTGTGTTTCACTTCAGAAATGGAGTTCAATCCCAGGGTCTGTGTCTTCCTACAAGCAAGACTTCGTTTCAGGTAAGGGCAGTCACTTTTCAGCTCAAACGAACTACATCGTTCACGGAGCTCACACGTTTCTCATCTCAACAGACAAGCATTGGATGTTAGAGGACCAGTGCTTTGTATCAGTTTAAGAAGCAGAGTTGGACTAGATATGGTCCGTATGTGTAGGAAACACCGTTCTTTGGTCTCAGCACACTCACGTGTCCTGCTGTCTTAGATACTCTAGAAAGCAAGAGCATGCTTCTTGCTCTAAAGCAGAGTGTGATCCATGGATGAGAACTATGCTGTGTGTTTCCCTTCAGAAATGGAGTTAAATTCCAGGCTCTTTGTCTTCCTACAGGCAAGACTTTGTTTCAGGTAAATGCAGTCACTTTTCAGCTCAAACGAACTACATCGTTCAAGAAGGTCACACGTTTCTCATCTTAACAGACAAGCATTGGATGTTAGAGGACCAGTGCTTTGTATCAGTTTTAGAAGCAGAGTTGGACTATATAATGTCCGTATTTGTAGGAAACACCGTTCTTTTGTTCTCAGCACACTCACGTTTCCTGCTGTCTTAGAGACTCTAGAAAGCAAGAGCGTGCTTCTTGTTCTAAAGAATAGTGTGATCAATGGATGAGAACACTGCTGTGTGTTTCACTTCAGAAATGAAGTTAAATCCCAGGCTCTGTGTCTTCCTACAAGGAAGACTTCGTTTCAGGTAAGGGCAGTCACTTTTCTGCTCAAACAAACTATATTGTGCATGAAGCTCACACGTTTCTTATCTTAACTGACAAGCATTGGATGTTAGAGGACAAGAGCTTTGTATCAGTTTCAGAAGCAGATTTGGCCTACATATGGTCCGTATGTGTAGGAAACTCCGTTCTTTTGTCCGGGGCACACTCAGATTTCCTGCTGAATTAGAGACTCTAGAAAGCAAGAGCGTGCTTCTTGCTGTTAAGCAGAGTGTGATCCATGGTTGTGAACTATGCTGTGTGTTTCCCTTCAGAAATGGAGTTAAATCCCTGGCTCTGTGTCTTCCTACAAGCAAGACTTCGTTTCAGGTAAGGGCAGTCACTTTTCAGCTCAAACGAACTACATCGTTCACGGAGCTCACACGATTCTCATCTCAACAGACAAGCATTGGATGTTAGAGGACCAGTGCTTTGTATCAGTTTAAGAAGCAGAGTTGGACTAGATATGGTCCGTATGTGTAGGAAACACTTTGTTCTCAGCACACTCACGTTTCCTGCTGTCTTAGAGACTCTAGAAAGCAAGAGCATGCTTCTTGCTCTAAAGCAGAGTGTGATCCATGGATGAGAACTATGATGTGTGTTTCCCTTCAGAAATGGAGTTAAATACCACGCTCTGTGTCTTCCTACAAGCAAGACTTCGTTTCAGGTAAGGGCAGTCATTTTTCGGCTCAAACGAACTACATCGTTAACGAAGCTCACACGTTTCTCATCTTAACTGACAAGCATTGGATGTTAGAGGAACAGTGCATTGTATCAGTTTCAGAAGCAGATTTGGACTACATATGGTCCGTATGTGTAGGAAACACCGTTATTTTGTTGTGGGCACACTCAGATTTCCTGCTGTATTAGAGACTCTAGAAAGCAAGAGCGTGCTTCTTGCTCTAAAGCAGAGTGTGATCCATGGATGAGAACTATGCTGTGTGTTTCCCTTCAGAAATGGAGTTAAATCCCAGGGTCTGTGTCTTCCTACATGCAAGACTTCGTTTCAGGTGAGGGCAGTCACTTTTCAGCTCAAACGAACTACATCGTTCACGAAGCTCACAAGTTTCTCATCTTAACAGAAAAGCATTGGATGTTAGAGGACCAGTGCTTTGTATCAGTTTCAGAAGCAGAGTTGGACTATATAACGTCCGTATGTGTAGGAAAAAACCGTTCTTTTGTTCTCAGCACACTCACGTTTCCTGCTGTCTTAGAGACTCTAGAAAGCAAGAGCGTGCTTCTTGTTCTAAAGCAGAGTGTGATGAATGGATGAGAACACTGCTGTGTGTTTCACTTCAGAAATGGAGTTCAATCCCAGGGTCTGTGTCTTCCTACAAGCAAGACTTCGTTTCAGGTAAGGGCAGTCACTTTTCAGCTCAAACGAACTACATCGTTCACGGAGCTCACACGTTTCTCATCTCAACAGACAAGCATTGGATGTTAGAGGACCAGTGCTTTGTATCAGTTTTAGAAGCAGAGTTGGACTATATAATGTCCGTATTTGTAGGAAACACCGTTCTTTTGTTCTCAGCACACTCACGTTTCCTTGTGTCTTAGAGACTCTAGAAAGCAAGAGCGTGCTTCTTGTTCTAAAGAATAGTGTGATCAATGGATGATAACACTGCTGTGTGTTTCACTTCAGAAATGAAGTTAAATCCCAGGCTCTGTGTCTTCCTACAAGGAAGACTTCATTTCAGGTAAGGGCAGTCACTTTTCTGCTCAAACAAACTATATTGTGCATGAAGCTCACACGTTTCTTATCTTAACTGACAAGCATTGGATGTTAGAGGACAAGAGCTTTGTATCAGTTTCAGAAGCAGATTTGGCCTACATATGGTCCGTATGTGTAGGAAACTCCGTTCTTTTGTTCTGGGCACACTCAGATTTCCTGCTGAATTAGAGACTCTAGAAAGCAAGAGCGTGCTTCTTGCTGTTAAGCAGAGTGTGATCCATGGGTGAGAACTATGCTGTGTGTTTCCCTTCAGAAATGGAGTTAAATCCCTGGCTCTGTGTCTTCCTAAAAGCAAGACTTCGTTTCAGGTAAGGTCAGTCACTTTTCAGCTCACACGAACTACATCGTTCACGGAGCTCACACGTTTCTCATCTCAACAGACAAGCATTGGATGTTAGAGGACCAGTGCTTTGTATCAGTTTAAGAAGCAGAGTTGGACTAGATATGGTCCGTATGTGTAGGAAACACCGTTCTTTGGTCTCAGCACACTCACGTGTCCTGCTGTCTTAGATACTCTAGAAAGCAAGAGCATGCTTCTTGCTCTAAAGCAGAGTGTGATCCATGGATGAGAACTATGCTGTGTGTTTCCCTTCAGAAATGGAGTTAAATCCCAGGCTCTTTGTCTTCCTACAGGCAAGACTTTGTTTCAGGTAAAGGCAGTCACTTTTCAGCTCAAACGAACTACATCGTTCAAGAAGGTCACACATTTCTCATCTTAACAGACAAGCATTGGATGTTAGAGGACCAGTGCTTTGTATCAGTTTTAGAAGCAGAGTTGGACTATATAATGTCCGTATTTGTAGGAAACACCGTTCTTTTGTTCTCAGCACACTCACGTTTCCTGCTGTCTTAGATACTCTAGAAAGCAAGAGCATGCTTCTTGCTCTAAAGCAGAGTGTGATCCATGGATGAGAACTATGATGTGTGTTTCCCTTCAGAAATGGAGTTAAATCCCAGGGTCTGTGTCTTCCTACATGCAAGACTTCGTTTCAGGTAAGGGCAGTCATTTTTCGGCTCAAACGATCTACATCGTTAACGAAGCTCACGCGTTTCTCATCTTAACTGACAAGCATTGGATGTTAGAGGAACATTGCATTGTATCAGTTTCAGAAGCAGATTTGGACTACATATGGTCCGTATGTGTAGGAAACACCGTTATTTTGTTGTGGGCACACTCAGATTTCCTGCTGTATTAGAGACTCTAGAAAGCAAGAGCGTGATTCTTGCTCTAAAGCAGAGTGTGATCCATGGATGAGAACTATGCTGTGTGTTTCCCTTCAGAAATGGAGTTAAATCCCAGGGTCTGTGTCTTCCTACATGCAAGACTTCGTTTCAGGTGAGGGCAGTCACTTTTCAGCTCAAACGAACTACATCGTTCACGAAGCTCACACGGTTCTCATCTTAACAGAAAAGCATTGGATGTTGGAGGACCAGTGCTTTGTATCAGTTTCAGAAGCAGAGTTGGACTATATAATGTCTGTATGTGTAGGAAACACCGTTCTTTTGTTCTCTGCACACTCACGTTTCCTGCTGTCTTAGAGTCTCTAGAAAGCAAGAGCGTGCTTCTTGTTCTAAAGAAGAGTGTGATCAATGGATGAGAACACTGCGGTGTGTTTCACTTCAGAAATGAAGTTAAATCCCAGGCTCTGTGTCTTCCTACAAGGAAGACTTCGTTTCAGGTAAGGGCAGTCACTTTTCTGCTCAAACAAACTATATTGTGCATGAAGCTCACACGTTTCTTATCTTAACTGACAAGCATTGGATGTTAGAGGACAAGAGCTTTGTCTCAGTTTCAGAAGCAGATTTAGCCTACATATGGTCCGTATGTGTAGGAAACTCCGTTCTTTTGTTCTGGGCACACTCAGATTTCCTGCTGTATTAGAGACTCTAGAAAGCAAGAGCGTGCTTCTTGCTGTTAAGCAGAGTGTGATCCATGGTTGAGAACTATGCTGTGTGTTTCCCTTCAGAAATGGAGTTAAATCCCAGGCTCTGTATCTTCCTACAATCAAGCCTTCGTTTCAGGTAAGGGCAGTAACTTTTCAGCTCAAACGAACTACATCGTTCACGAAGCTAACATGATTCTCATCTTAACAGACAAGCATTGGATGTTAGAGGACCAGTGCTTTGTATCAGTTTAAGAAGCAGAGTTGGACTAGATATGGTCCGTATGTGTAGGAAACACCGTCCTTTTGTTCTCAGCACACTCACGTTTCCTGCTGTCTTAGAGACTCTAGAAAGCATGAGCATGCTTCTTGCTCTAAAGCAGAGTGTGATCCATGGATGAGAACTATGCTGTGTGTTTCCCTTCAGAAATGGAGTTAAATCCCACGCTCTGTGTCTTCCTACAAGCAAGACTTCGTTTCAGGTAAGGGCAGTCATTTTTCGGCTCAAACGAACTACATCTTTAACGAAGCTCACACGATTCTCATCTTAACTGACAAGCATTGGATGTTAGAGGAACAGTGAATTGTATCAGTTTCAGAAGCAGATTTGGACTACATATGGTCCGTATGTGTAGGAAACACCGTTCTTTTGTTCTCAGCACACTCACGTTTCCTGCTGTCTTAGAGACTCTAGAAGGCAAGAGCGTGCTTCTTGTTCTAAAGCAGAGTGTGATCAATGGATGAGAACACTGCTGTATGTTTCACTTCAGAAATGGTGTTAAATCCCAGGCTCTGAGTCTTCCTACAAGCAAGATGTCGTTTCAGGTAAGGTCAGTCATTTTTCTGCTCAAACGAACTACATCGTTCACGAATCTCACACGTTTCTCATCTTAACTGACAAGCATTGCATCTTATAGGACCAGTGCATTGTATCAGTTTCAGAATCAGATTTGGACTACATATGGTCCGTATGTGTAGGAAACACCCTTCTTTTGTGCTGGGCACACTAAGATTTCCTGCTGTATTAGAGACTCTAGAAAGCAAGTGCGTGCTTCTTGCTATAAAGCAGAGCGTGATGCATGGATGAGAACTATGCTGTGTGTTTCCCTTCAGAAATGGAGTTAAATCCCAGGCTCTTTGTCTTTCTACAGGCAAGACTTCGTTTCAGGTAAGGGCAGTCACTTTTCAGCTCAAACGAACTACATCATTCAAGAAGCTCACACGTTTCTCATCTTAAGAGACAAGCATTGGATATTAGAGGACCAGTGCTTTGTATCAGTTTAAGAAGCAGAGTTGGACTAGATATGGTCCGTATGTGTAGGAAACACCGTTTTTGGTCTCAGCACACTCACGTGTCCTGCTGTCTTAGATACTCTAGAAAGCAAGAGCATGCTTCTTGCTCTAAAGCAGAGTGTGATCCATGGATGAGAACTATGCTGTGTGTTTCCCTTCAGAAATGGAATTAAATCCCAGGCTCTTTGTCTTCCTACAGGCAAGACTTTGTTTCAGGTAAAGGCAGTCACTTTTCAGCTCAAACGAACTACATCGTTCAAGAAGGTCACACGTTTCTCATCTTAACAGACAAGCATTGGATGTTAGAGGACCAGTGCTTTCTATCAGTTTTAGAAGCAGAGTTGGACTATATAATGTCCGTATTTGTAGGAAACACCTTTCTTTTGTTCTCAGCACACTCACGTTTCCTGCTGTCTTAGAGACTCTAGAAAGCAAGAGCGTGCTTCTTGTTCTAAAGAATAGTGTGATCAATGGATGAGAACACTGCTGTGTGTTTCACTTCAGAAATGAAGTTAAATCCCAGGCTCTGTGTCTTCCTACAAGGAAGACTTCGTTTCAGGTAAGGGCAGTCACTTTTCTGCTCAAACAAACTATATTGTGCATGAAGCTCACACGTTTCTTATCTTAACTGACAAGCATTGGATGTTAGAGGACAAGAGCTTTGTATCAGTTTCAGAAGCAGATTTGGCCTACATATGGTCCGTATGTGTAGGAAACTCCGTTCTTTTGTTCTGGGCACACTCAGATTTCCTGCTGAATTAGAGACTCTAGAAAGCAAGAGCGTGCTTCTTGCAGTTAAGCAGAGTGTGATCCATGGGTTAGAACTATGCTGTGTGTTTCCCTTCAGAAATGGAGTTAAATCCCTGGCTCTGTGTCTTCCTACAAGCAAGACTTCGTTTCAGGTAAGGGCAGTCACTTTTCAGCTCAAACGAACTACATCATTCACGGAGCTCACACGATTCTCATCTCAACAGACAAGCATTGGATGTTAGAGGACCAGTGCTTTGTATCAGTTTAAGAAGCAGAGTTGGACTAGATATGGTCCGTATGTGTAGGAAACACCGTCCTTTTGTTCTCAGCACACTCACGTTTCCTGCTGTCTTAGAGACTCTAGAAAGCAAGAGCATGCTTCTTGCTCTAAAGCAGAGTGTCATCCATGGATGAGAACTATGATGTGTGTTTCCCTTCAGAAATGGAGTTAAATCCCACGCTCTGTGTCTTCCTACAAGCAAGACTTCGTTTCAGGTAAGGGCAGTCATTTTTCGGCTCAAACGAACTACATCGTTCACGAAGCTCACACGTTTCTCATCTTACCTGACAAGCATTGGATGTTAGAGGAACAGTGCATTGTATCAGTTTCAGAAGCAGATTTGGACTACATATGGTCCGTATGTGTAGGAAACACCGTTATTTTGTTGTGGGCACACTCAGATTTCCTGCTGTATTAGAGACTCTTGAAAGCAAGAGCGTGCTTCTTGCTCTAAAGCAGAGTGTGATCCATGGATGAGAACTATGCTGTGTGTTTCCCTTCAGAAATGGAGTTAAATCCCAGGGTCTGTGTCTTCCTACATGCAAGACTTCGTTTCAGGTGAGGGCAGTCACTTTTCAGCTCAAACGAACTACATCGTTCACGAAGCTCACAAGTTTCTCATCTTAACAGAAAAGCATTGGATGTTAGAGGACCAGTGCTTTGTATCAGTTTTAGAAGCAGAGTTGGACTATATAATGTCCGTATGTGTAGGAAACACCGTTCTTTTGTCCTCTGCACACTCAGGTTTCCTGCTGTCTTAGAGTCTCTAGAAAGCAAGAGCGTGCTTCTTGTTCTAAAGAAGAGTGTGATCAATGGATGAGAACACTGCGGTGTGTTTCACTTCAGAAATGGAGTTAAATCCCAGGCTCTGTGTCTTCCTACAAGGAAGACTTCGTTTCAGGTAAGGGCAGTCAATTTTCTGCTCAAACAAACTATATTGTGCATGAAGCTCACACGTTTCTTATCTTAACTGACAAGCATTGGATGTTAGAGGACAAGAGCTTTGTATCAGTTTCAGAAGCAGATTTAGCCTACATATGGTCCGTATGTGTAGGAAACTCCGTTCTTTTGTTCTAGGCACACTCAGATTTCCTGCTGTATTAGAGACTCTAGAAAGCAAGAGCGTGCTTCTTGCTGGTAAGCAGAGTGTGATCCATGGGTGAGAACTATGCTGTGTGTTTCCCTTCAGAAATGGAGTTAAATCCCTGGCTCTGTGTCTTCCTACAAGCAAGACTTCGTTTCAGGTAAGGGTAGTCACTTTTCACCTCAAAGGAACTACATCATTCAACGAGCTCACACGTTTCTAATCTTAACAGACAAGCATTTGATGTTAGAGGACCAGTGCTTTGTATCAGTTTCAGAAGCAGATTTGGACTAGATATGGTCTGCATGTGTACGAAACACTGTTCTTTGTTCTCAGCACACTCACGTTTCCTGCTGTCTTAGAGACTCTAGAAAGCAAGAGCATGCTTCTCACTCTAAAGCAGAGTGTGATCCATGGATGAGAACTATGCTGTGTGTTTCCCTTCAGAAATGGAGTTAAATCCCAGGCTCTGTGTCTTCCTACAAGCAAGACTTCGTTTCAGGTAAGGGCAGTCACTTTTCAGCTCAAAGGAACTACATCGTTCACGGAGCTCACACGATTCTCATCTAAACAGACAAGCATTGGATGTTAGAGGACCAGTGCTTTGTATCAGTTTAAGAAGCAGAGTTGGACTAGATATGGTCCGTATGTGTAGGAAACACCGTCCTTTTGTTCTCAGCACACTCACGTTTCCTGCTGACTTAGAGACTCTAGAAAGCAAGAGCATGCTTCTTGCTCTAAAGCAGAGTGTGATCCATGGATGAGAATTATGATGTTTGTTTCCCTTCAGAAATGGAGTTAAATCCCATGCTCTGTGTCTTCCTACAAGCAAGACTTCGTTTCAGGTAAGGGCAGTCATTTTTCGGCTCAAACGAACTACATCGTTAACGAAGCTCACACGTTTCTCATCTTAACTGACAAGCATTGGATGTTAGAGGAACAGTGCATTGTATCAGTTTCAGAAGCAGATTTGGACTACATATGGTCCGTATGTGTAGGAAACACCGTTATTTGTTGTGGGCACACTCAGATTTCCTGCTGTATTAGAGACTCTAGAAAGCAAGAGCGTGCTTCTTGCTCTAAAGCAGAGTGTGATCTATGGATGAGAACTATGCTGTGTGTTTCCCTTCAGAAATGGAGTTAAATCCCAGCCTCTGTGTCTTCCTACAAGCAAGACTTCGTTTCAGGTAAGGGCAGTCACTTTTCAGCTCAAACGAACTACATCGTTCACGGAGCTCACACGTTTCTCATCTCAACAGACAAGCATTGGATGTTAGAGGACCAGTGCTTTGTATCAGTTTAAGAAGCAGAGTTGGACTAGATATGGTCCGTATGTGTAGGAAACACCGTTCTTTGGTCTCAGCACACTCACGTGTCCTGCTGTCTTAGATACTCTAGAAAGCAAGAGCATGCTTCTTGCTCTAAAGCAGAGTGTGATCCATGGATGAGAACTATGCTGTGTGTTTCCCTTCAGAAATGGAGTTAAATCCCAGGCTCTGTGTCTTCCTACAAGCAATACTTCGTTTCAGGTAAGGGCAGTCATTTTTCGGCTCATTCGAACTACATTGTTCACGAAGCTCATACATTTCTCATCTTACCTGACAAGCATTGGATGTTAGAGGAACAGTGCATTGTATCAGTTTCAGAAGCAGAGTTGGACTAGATATGGTCTGTATGTGTAGGAAACACTGTTCTTTGTTCTCAGCACAGTCACGTTTCCTGCTGTCTTAGAGACTCTAGAAAGCAAGAGCGTGCTTTTCGCTCTAAAGCAGAGTGTGATCCAGGGATAAGAACTATGCTGTGTGTTTCCCTTCAGAAATGGAGTTAAATCCAATGCTCTGTGTCTATCTACAAGCAAGACTTCGTTTCAGGTAAGGGCAGTCACTTTTCAGCACAAACGAACTACATCGTTCACGGAGCGCACACGTTTCTCATCTCAACAGACAAGCATTGGATGTTAGAGGAGCAGTGCTTTGTATCAGTTTAAGAAGCAGAGTTGGACTAGATATGGTCCGTATGTGTAGGAAACACCGTTTTTTGGTCTCAGCACACTCACTTTTCCTGCTGTCTTAGATAATCTAGAAAGCAAGAGCATGCTTCTTGCTCTAAAGCAGAGTGTGATCCATGGATGAGAACTATGCTGTGTGTTTCCCTTCAGAAATGAAGTTAAATCCCAGGCTCTGTGTCTTCCTACAAGGAAGACTTCGTTTCAGGTGAGGGCAGTCACTTTTCAGCTCAAAGGAACTACATCGTTCACGAAGCTCACACGTTTCTCATCTTAACAGAAAAGCATTGGATGTTAGAGGACCAGTGCTTTGTATCAGTTTCAGAAGCAGAGTTGCACTATATAATGTCTGTATGTGTAGGAAAAAACCGTTCTTTTGTTCTCAGCACACTCACGTTTCCTGCTGTCTTAGAGACCCTAGAAAGCAAGAGTGTGCTTCTTGTTCTAAAGCAGAGTGTGATCAATGGATGAGAACACTGATGTGTGTTTCACTTCAGAAATGGAGTTCAATCCCAGGCTCTGTGTCTTCCTAGAAGCAAGACTTCGTTTCAGGTAAGGGCAGTCACTTTTCAGCTCAAACGAACTACATCGTTCACGGAGCTCACACGTTTCTCATCTCAACAGACAAGCATTGGATGTTAGAGGACTAGAGCTTTGTATCAGTTTCAGAAGCAGATTTGGACTACATATGGTCCGTATGTGTAGGAAACTCCGTTCTTTTCTTCTGGGCACACTCAGATTTCCTGCTGTATTAGAGACTCTAGAAAGCAAGAGCATGCTTCTTGCTGTTAAGCAGTGTGTGATCCATGGGTGAGAACTATGCTGTGTGTTTCCCTTCAGAAATGGAGTTAAATCCCAGGCTCTGTGTCTTCCGACAGGCCAGACTTCGTTTCAGGTAAGGGCAGTCACTTTTTAGCTCAAAAGAACTACATCGTTCACGAAGCTCACACGTTTCTCATCTCAACAGACAAGCATTGGATGTTAGAGGACCAGTGCTTTGTATCAGTTTAAGAAGCAGAGTTGGACTAGATGTGGTCCGTATGTGTAGGAAACACCGTTCTTTTGTTCTCAGCACACACATATTTCCTGCTGTCTTAGAGACTCTAGAAAGCAAGAGCTTGCTTCTTGCTCTAAAGCAGAGTGTGATCAATGGATGAGAACACTGCTGTATGTTTCACTTCAGAAATGGAGTTAAATCCCAGGATCTGAGTCTTCCTACAAGCAAGACTTCGTTTCAGGTAAGGGCAGTCACTTTTCTGCTCAAACAAACTATATTGTGCATGAAGCTCACACGTTTCTTATCTTAACTGACAAGCATTGGATGTTAGAGGACAAGAGCTTTGTATCAGTTTCAGAAGCAGATTTGGCCTACATATGGTCCGTATGTGTAGGAAACTCCGTTCTTTTGTTCTGGGCACACTCAGATTTCCTGCTGAATTAGAGACTCTAGAAAGCAAGAGCGTGCTTCTTGCTGGTAAGCAGAGTGTGATCCATGGGTGAGAACTATGCTGTGTGTTTCCCTTCAGAAATGGAGTTAAATCCCTGGCTCTGTGTCTTCCTACAAGCAAGACTTCGTTTCAGGTAAGGGCAGTCACTTTTCAGCTCAAACGAACTACATCGTTAACGAAGCTCACACGTTTCTCATCTTAACTGACAAGCATTGGATGTTAGAGGAACAGTGCATTGTATCAGTTTCAGAAGCAGATTTGGACTACATATGGTCCGTATGTGTAGGAAACACCGTTATTTTGTTGTGGGCACACTCAGATTTCCTGCTGTATTAGAGACTCTAGAAAGCAAGAGCGTGCTTCTTGCTCTAAAGGAGAGTGTGATTCATGGATGAGAACTATGCTGTGTGTTTCCTTTCAGAAATGGAGTTAAACCCCAGGGTCTGTGTCTTCCTACATGCAAGACTTCGTTTCAGGTGAGGGCAGTCACTTTTCAGCTCAAACGAACTACATCGTTCACGAAGCTCACAAGTTTCTCATCTTAACAGAAAAGCATTGGATGTTAGAGGACCAGTGCTTTGTATCAGTTTCAGAAGCAGAGTTGGACTATATATTGTCCGTATGTGTAGGAAAAAACCGTTCTTTTGTTCTCAGCACACTCACGTTTCCTGCTGTCTTAGAGAGCCTAGAAAGCAAGAGCGTGCTTCTTGTTCTAAAGCAGAGTGTGATGAATGGATGAAGAACACTGCTGTGTGTTTCACTTCAGAAATGGAGTTCAATCCCAGGCTCTGTGTCTTCCTACAAGCAAGACTTCGTTTCAGGTATGGGCAGTCACTTTTCAGCTCAAACGAACTACATCGTTCACGGAGCTCACACGTTTCTCATCTCAACAGACAAGCATTGGATGTTAGAGACCAGTGCTTTGTATCAGTTTAAGAAGCAGAGTTGGACTAGATATGGTCCGTATGTGTAGGAAACACCGTTCTTTGGTCTCAGCACACTCACGTGTCCTGCTGTCTTAGATACTCTAGAAAGCAAGAGCATGCTTCTTGCTCTAAAGCAGAGTGTGATCCATGGATGAGAACTATGTTGTGTGTTTCCCTTCAGAAATGGAGTTAAATCCCAGGCTCTTTGTCTTCCTACAGGCAAGAATTTGTTTCAGGTAAAGGCAGTCACTTTTCAGCTCAAACGAACTACATCGTTCACGGAGCTCACACGATTCTCATCTCAACAGACAAGCATTGGATGTTAGAGGACCAGTGCTTTGTATCAGTTTAAGAAGCAGAGTTGGACTAGATATGGTCCATATGTGTAGGAAACACCGTCCTTTTGTTCTCAGCACACTCACGTTTCCTGCTGTCTTAGAGACTCTAGAAAGCAAGAGCATGCTTCTTGCTCTAAAGCAGAGTGTGATGAATGGATGAGAACACTGCTGTGTGTTTCACTTCAGAAATGGAGTTCAATCCCAGGCTATGTGTCTTCCTACAAGCAAGACTTCGTTTCAGGTAAGGGCAGTCACTTTTCAGCTCAAACGAACTACATCGTTCACGGAGCTCACACGTTTCTCATCTCAACAGACAAGCATTGGATGTTAGAGGACCAGTGCTTTGTATCAGTTTAAGAAGCAGAGTTGGACTAGATATGGTCCGTATGTGTAGGAAACACCGTTCTTTGGTCTCAGTACACTCACGTTTCCTGCTGTCTTAGATACTCTAGAAAGCAAGAGCATGCTTCTTGCTCTAAAGCAGAGTGTGATCCATGGATGAGAACTATGCTGTGTGTTTTCCTTCAGAAATGGAGTTAAATCCCATGCTCTTTGTCTTCCTACAGGCAAGACTTTGTTTCAGGTAAAGGCAGTCACTTTTCAGCTCAAACGAACTACATCGTTCAAGAAGGTCACACGTTTCTCATCTTAACAGACAAGCATTGGATGTTAGAGGACCAGTGCTTTGTATCAGTTTTAGAAGCAGAGTTGGACTATATAATGTCCGTATTTGTAGGAAACACCGTTCTTTTGTTCTCAGCACACTCACGTTTCCTTGTGTCTTAGAGACTCTAGAAAGCAAGAGCGTGCTTCTTGTTCTAAAGAATAGTGTGATCAATGGATGAGAACACTGCTGTGTGTTTCACTTCAGAAATGAAGTTAAATCCCAGGCTCTGTGTCTTCCTACAAGGAAGACTTCGTTTCAGGTAAGGGCAGTCACTTTTCTGCTCAAACAAACTATATTGTGCATGAAGCTCACACGTTTCTTATCTTAACTGACAAGCATTGGATGTTAGAGGACAAGAGCTTTGTTTCAGTTTCAGAAGCAGATTTGGCCTACATATGGTCCGTATGTGTAGGAAACTCCGTACTTTTGTTCTGGGCACACTCAGATTTCCTGCTGAATTAGAGACTCTAGAAAGCAAGAGCATGCTTCTTGCTCTAAAGCAGAGTGTGATCCATGGATGAGAACTATGCTGTGTGTTTCCCTTCAGAAATGGAGTTAAATCCCAGGCTCTGTGTCTTCCTACAAGCAATACTTCGTTTTAGGTAAGGGCAGTCACTTTTCAGCACAAACGAACTACATCGTTCACGGAGCGCACACGTTTCTCATCTCAACAGACAAGCATTGGATGTTAGAAGAGCAGTCCTTTGTATCAGTTTAAGAAGCAGAGATGGACTAGATATGGTCCCTATTTGTAGGAAACACCGTTCTTTTGTTCTCAGCACACTCACGTTTCCTGCTGTCTTAGAGACTCTAGAAGGCAAGAGCGTGCTTCTTGTTCTAAAGCAGAGTGTGATCAATGGATGAGAACACTGCTGTATGTTTCACTTCAGAAATGGTGTTAAATCCCAGGCTCTGAGTCTTCCTACAAGCAAGACTTCGTTTCAGGTAAGGTCAGTCATTTTTCTGCTCAAACGAACTACATCGTTCACGAATCTCACACGTTTCTCATCTTAACTGACAAGCATTGGATGTTAGAGGACCAGTGCATTGTATCAGTTTCAGAAGCAGATTTGGACTACATATGGTCCGTATGTGTAGGAAACACCCATCTTTTGTTCTGGGCACACTCAGATTTCCTGCTGTATTAGAGACTCTAGAAAGCAAGTGCGTGCTTCTTGCTATAAAGCAGAGCGTTTTGCATGGATGAGAACTATGCTGTGTGTTTCCCTTCAGAAATGGAGTTAAATCCCAGGCTCTTTGTCTTCCTACAGGCAAGACTTCGTTTCAGGTAAGGGCAGTCACTTTTCAGCTCAAAGGAACTACATCGTTCAAGAAGCTCACACGTTTCTCATCTTAACAGACAAGCATTGGATGTTAGAGGACCAGTGCTTTGTATCAGTTTTCGAAGCAGAGTTGGACTATATAATGTCCGTATGTGTAGGAAACACCGTACTTTTGTTCTCTGCACACTCAGGTTTCCTGCTGTCTTAGAGTCTCTAGAAAGCAAGAGCGTGCTTCTTGTTCTAAAGAAGAGTGTGATCAATGGATGAGAACACTGCGGTGTGTTTCACTTCAGAAATGGATTTAAATCCCAGGCTCTGTGTCTTCCTACAAGGAAGACTTCGTTTCAGGTAAGGGCAGTCAATTTTCTGCTCAAACAAACTATATTGTGCATGAAGCTCACACGTTTCTTATCTTAACTGACAAGCATTGGATGTTAGAGGACAAGAGCTTTGTATCAGTTTCAGAAGCAGATTTAGCCTACATATGGTCCGTATGTGTAGGAAACTCCGTTCTTTTGTTCTGGGCACACTCAGATTTCCTGCTGTATTAGAGACTCTAGAAAGCCAGAGCGTGCTTCTTGCTGTTAAGCAGAGTGTGATCCATGGGTGAGAACTATGCTGTGTGTTTCCCTTCAGAAATGGAGTTAAATCCCTGGCTCTGTGTCTTCCTACAAGCAAGACTTCGTTTCAGGTAAGGGTAGTCACTTTTCAGCTCAAAGGAACTACATCATTCAACGAGCTCACACGTTTCTAATCTTAACAGACAAGCATTTGATGTTAGAGGACCAGTGCTTTGTATCAGTTTCAGAAGCAGATTTGGACTAGATATGGTCTGCATGTGTAGGAAACACCGTTATTTTGTTGTGGGCACACTCAGATTTCCTGCTGTATTAGAGACTCTAGAAAGCAAGAGCGTGCTTCTTGCTCTAAAGGAGAGTGTGATTCATGGATGAGAACTATGCTGTGTGTTTCCCTTCAGAAATGGAGTTAAATCCCAGGGTCTGTGTCTTCCTACATGCAAGACTTCGTTTCAGGTGAGGGCAGTCACTTTTCAGCTCAAACGAACTACATCGTTCACGAAGCTCACAAGTTTCTCATCTTAACAGAAAAGCATTGGATGTTAGAGGACCAGTGCTTTGTATCAGTTTCAGAAGCAGAGTTGGACTATATATTGTCCGTATGTGTAGGAAAAAACCGTTCTTTTGTTCTCAGCACACTCACGTTTCCTGCTGTCTTAGAGACCCTAGAAAGCAAGAGCGTGCTTCTTGTTCTAAAGCAGAGTGTGATGAATGGATGAAGAACACTGCTGTGTGTTTCACTTCAGAAATGGAGTTCAATCCCAGGCTCTGTGTCTTCCTACAAGCAAGACTTCGTTTCAGGTAAGGGCAGTCACTTTTCAGCTCAAACGAACTACATCGTTCACGGAGCTCACACGTTTCTCATCTCAACAGACAAGCATTGGATGTTAGAGACCAGTGCTTTGTATCAGTTTAAGAAGCAGAGTTGGACTAGATATGGTCCGTATGTGTAGGAAACACCGTTCTTTGGTCTCAGCACACTCACGTGTCCTGCTGTCTTAGATACTCTAGAAAGCAAGAGCATGCTTCTTGCTCTAAAGCAGAGTGTGATCCATGGATGAGAACTATGCTGTGTGTTTCCCTTCAGAAATGGAGTTAAATCCCAGGCTCTTTGTCTTCCTACAGGCAAGACTTTGTTTCAGGTAAAGGCAGTCACTTTTCAGCTCAAACGAACTACATCGTTCAAGAAGCTCACACGTTTCTCATCTTAAGAGACAAGCATTGGATGTTAGAGGACCAGTGCTTTGTATCAGTTTTAGAAGCAGAGTTGGACTATATAATGTCCGTATGTGTAGGAAACACCATTCTTTTGTTCTCAGCACACTCACGTTTCCTGCTGACTCAGAGACTCTAGAAAGCAAGAGCGTGCTTCTTGTTCTAAAGAAGGGTGTGATCAATGGATGAGAACACTGCTGTGTGTTTCACTTCAGAAATGAAGTTAAATCCCAGGCTCTGTGTCTTCCTACAAGGAAGACTTCGTTTCAGGTAAGGGCAGTCACTTTTCTGCTCAAACAAACTATATTGTGCATGAAGCTCACATGTTTCTTATCTTAACTGACAAGCATTGGATGTTAGAGGACAAGAGCTTTGTATCAGTTTCAGAAGCAGATTTGGCCTACATACGGTCCGTATGTGTAGGAAACTCCGTTCTTTTGTTCTGGGCACACTCAGATTTCCTGCTGATTAGAGACTCTAGAAAGCAAGAGCCTGCTTCTTGCTGTTAAGCAGAGTGTGATCCATGGGTGAGAACTATGCTGTGTGTTTCCCTTCAGAAATGGAGTTAAATCCAATGCTCTGTGTCTATCTACAAGCAAGACTTCGTTTCAGGTAAGGGCAGTCACTTTTCAGCACAAACGAACTACATCGTTCACAGAGCGCACACGTTTCTCATCTCAGCAGACAAGCATTGGATGTTAGAGGAGCAGTGCTTTGTATCAGTTTAAGAAGCAGAGATGGACTAGATATGGTCTGTATGTGTAGGAAACACCGTTTTTTGGTCTCAGCACACTCACTTTTCCTGCTGTCTTAGATAATCTAGAAAGCAAGAGCATGCTTCTTGCTCTAAAGCAGAGTGTGATCCATGGATGAGAACTATGCTGTGTGTTTCCCTTCAGAAATGAAGTTAAATCCCAGGCTCTGTGTCTTCCTACAAGGAAGACTTCGTTTCAGGTGAGGGCAGTCACTTTTCAGTTCAAAGGAACTACATCGTTCACGAAGCTCACACGTTTCTCATCTTAACAGAAAAGCATTGGATGTTAGAGGACCAGTGCTTTGTATCAGTTTCAGAAGCAGAGTTGCACTATATAATGTCTGTATGTGTAGGAAAAAACCGTTCTTTTGTTCTCAGCACACTCACGTTTCCTGCTGTCTTAGAGACCCTAGAAAGCAAGAGTGTGCTTCTTGTTCTAAAGCAGAGTGTGATCAATGGATGAGAACACTGATGTGTGTTTCACTTCAGAAATGGAGTTCAATCCCAGGCTCTGTGTCTTCCTAGAAGCAAGACTTCGTTTCAGGTAAGGGCAGTCACTTTTCAGCTCAAACGAACTACATCGTTCACGGAGCTCACACGTTTCTCATCTCAACAGACAAGCATTGGATGTTAGAGGACTAGAGCTTTGTATCAGTTTCAGAAGCAGATTTGGACTACATATGGTCCGTATGTGTAGGAAACTCCGTTCTTTTCTTCTGGGCACACTCAGATTTCCTGCTGTATTAGAGACTCTAGAAAGCAAGAGCATGCTTCTTGCTGTTAAGCAGTGTGTGATCCATGGGTGAGAACTATGCTGTGTGTTTCCCTTCAGAAATGGAGTTAAATCCCAGGCTCTGTGTCTTTCGACAGGCCAGACTTCGTTTCAGGTAAGGGCATTCACTTTTTAGCTCAAAAGAACTACATCGTTCACGAAGCTCACACGTTTCTCATCTCAACAGGCAAGAATTGGATGTTAGAGGACCAGTGCTTTGTATCAGTTTAAGAAGCAGAGTTGGACTAGATGTGGTCCGTATGTGTAGGAAACACCGTTCTTTTGTTCTCAGCACACACATATTTCCTGCTGTCTTAGAGACTCTAGAAAGCAAGAGCTTGCTTCTTGCTCTAAAGCAGAGTGTGATCAATGGATGAGAACACTGCTGTATGTTTCACTTCAGAAATGTAGTTAAATCCCAGGATCTGAGTCTTCCTACAAGCAAGACTTCGTTTCAGGTAAGGTCAGTCATTTTTCTGCTCAAACGAACTACATCGTTCACGAAGCTCACACGTTTCTCATCTTAACTGACAAGCATTGGATGTTAGAGGACCAGTGCATTGTATCAGTTTCAGAAGCAGATTTGGACTACATATGGTCCGTATGTTTAGGAAACACCCTTCTTTTGTTCTGGGCACACTCAGATTTCCTGCTGTATTAGAGACTTAGAAAGCAAGAGCGTGCTTCTTGCTATAAAGCAGAGCGTGATGCATGGATGAGAACTATGCTGTGTGTTTCCCTTCAGAAATGGAGTTAAATCCCAGGCTCTTTGTCTTCCTACAGGCAAGACTTTGTTTCAGGTAAAGGCAGTCACTTTTCAGCTCAAACGAACTACATCGTTCAAGAAGCTCACACGTTTCTCATCTTAAGAGACAAGCATTGGATGTTAGAGGACCAGTGCTTTGTATCAGTTTTAGAAGCAGAGTTGGACTATATAATGTCCGTATGTGTAGGAAACACCGTTCTTTTGTTCTCAGCACACTCACGTTTCCTGCTGTCTTAGAGACTCTAGAAAGCAAGAGCGTGCTTCTTGTTCTAAAGAAGAGTGTGATCAATGGATGAGAACACTGCTGTGTGTTTCACTTCAGAAATGAAGTTAAATCCCAGGCTCTGTGTCTTCCTACAAGGAAGACTTCGTTTCAGGTAAGGGCAGTCACTTTTCTGCTCAAACAAACTATATTGTGCATGAAGCTCACACGTTTCTTATCTTAACTGACAAGCATTGGATGTTAGAGGACAAGAGCTTTGTATCAGTTTCAGAAGCAGATTTGGCCTACATATGGTCCGTATGTGTAGGAAACTCCGTTCTTTTGTTCTGGGCACACTCAGATTTCCTGCTGAATTAGAGACTCTAGAAAGCAAGAGCGTGCTTCTTGCTGTTAAGCAGAGTGTGATCCATGGGTGAGAACTATGCTGTGTGTTTCCCTTCAGAAATGGAGTTAAATCCCTGGCTCTGTGTCTTCCTACAAGCAAGACTTCGTTTCAGGTAAGGGCAGTCACTTTTCAGCTCAAACGAACTACATCGTTCACGGAGCTCACACGATTCTCATCTCAACAGACAAGCATTGGATGTTAGAGGACCAGTGCTTTGTATCAGTTTAAGAAGCAGAGTTGGACTAGATATGGTCCGTATGTGTAGGAAACACCGTCCTTTTGTTCTCAGCACACTCACGTTTCCTGCTGTCTTAGAGACTCTAGAAAGCAAGAGCATGCTTCTTGCTCTAAAGCAGAGTGTGATCCATGGATGAGAACTATGATGTGTGTTTCCCTTCAGAAATGGAGTTAAATCCCACGCTCTGTGTCTTCCTACAAGCAAGACTTCGTTTCAGGTAAGGGCAGTCATTTTTCGGCTCAAACGAACTACATCGTTAACGAAGCTCACACGTTTCTCATCTTAACTGACAAGC
The DNA here is from genome assembly GCA_949786385.1 of Onychomys leucogaster. NCBI lineage: Eukaryota > Metazoa > Chordata > Mammalia > Rodentia > Cricetidae > Onychomys > Onychomys leucogaster. The sequence goes on along the minus strand of CATKUP010000033.1, from coordinate 3,254,300 downwards.
ATTGGATATTAGAGGAACAGTGCATTGTATCAGTTTCAGAAGCAGATTTGGACTACATATGGTCCGTATGTGTAGGAAACACCGTTATTTTGTTGTGGGCACACTCAGATTTCCTGCTGTATTAGAGACTCTAGAAAGCAAGAGCGTGCTTCTTGCTCTAAAGGAGAGTGTGATCCATGGATGAGAACTATGCTGTGTGTTTCCCTTCAGAAATGGAGTTAAATCCCAGGGTCTGTGTCTTCCTACATGCAAGACTTCGTTTCAGGTGAGGGCAGTCACTTTTCAGCTCAAACGAACTACATCGTTCACGAAGCTCACAAGTTTCTCATCTTAACAGAAAAGCATTGGATGTTAGAGGACCAGTGCTTTGTATCAGTTTCCGAAGCAGAGTTGGACTATATATTGTCCGTATGTGTAGGAAAAAACCGTTCTTTTGTTCTCAGCACACTCACGTTTCCTGCTGTCTTAGAGACCCTAGAAAGCAAGAGCGTGCTTCTTGTTCTAAAGCAGAGTGTGATGAATGGATGAGAACACTGCTGTGTGTTTCACTTCAGAAATGGAGTTCAATCCCAGGCTCTGTGTCTTCCTACAAGCCAGACTTCGTTTCAGGTAAGGGGAGTCACTTTTCAGCTCAAACGAACTACATCGTTCACGGAGCTCACACGTTTCTCATCTCAACAGACAAGCATTGGATGTTAGAGACCAGTGCTTTGTATCAGTTTAAGAAGCAGAGTTGGACTAGATATGGTCCGTATGTGTAGGAAACACCGTTCTTTGGTCTCAGCACACTCACGTGTCCTGCTGTCTTAGGTACTCTAGAAAGCAAGAGCATGCTTCTTGCTCTAAAGCAGAGTGTGATCCATGGATGAGAACTATGCTGTGTGTTTCCCTTCAGAAATGGAGTTAAATCCCAGGCTCTTTGTCTTCCTACAGGCAAGACTTTGTTTCAGGTAAAGGCAGTCACTTTTCAGCTCAAACGAACTACATCGTTCAAGAAGCTCACACGTTTCTCATCTTAAGAGACAAGCATTGGATGTTAGAGGACCAGTGCTTTGTATCAGTTTTAGAAGCAGAGTTGGACTATATAATGTCCGTATGTGTAGGAAACACCGTTCTTTTGTTCTCAGCACACTCACGTTTCCTGCTGACTTAGAGACTCTAGAAAGCAAGAGCGTGCTTCTTGTTCTAAAGAAGGGTGTGATCAATGGATGAGAACACTGCTGTGTGTTTCACTTCAGAAATGAAGTTAAATCCCAGGCTCTGTATCTTCCTACAAGGAAGACTTCGTTTCAGGTAAGGGCAGTCACTTTTCTGCTCAAACAAACTATATTGTGCATGAAGCTCACACGTTTCTTATCTTAACTGACAAGCATTGGATGTTAGAGGACAAGAGCTTTGTATCAGTTTCAGAAGCAGAGTTGCACTATATAATGTCTGTATGTGTAGGAAAAAACCGTTCTTTTGTTCTCAGCACACTCACGTTTCCTGCTGTCTTAGAGACCCTAGAAAGCAAGAGTGTGCTTCTTGTTCTAAAGCAGAGTGTGATCAATGGATGAGAACACTGATGTGTGTTTCACTTCAGAAATGGAGTTCAATCCCAGGCTCTGTGTCTTCCTAGAAGCAAGACTTCGTTTCAGGTAAGGGCAGTCACTTTTCAGCTCAAACGAATTACATCGTTCACGGAGCTCACACGTTTCTCATCTCAACAGACAAGCATTGGATGTTAGAGGACTAGAGCTTTGTATCAGTTTCAGAAGCAGATTTGGACTACATATGGTCCGTATGTGTAGGAAACTCCGTTCTTTTCTTCTGGGCACACTCAGATTTCCTGCTGTATTAGAGACTCTAGAAAGCAAGAGCATGCTTCTTGCTGTTAAGCAGTGTGTGATCCATGGGTGAGAACTATGCTGTGTGTTTCCCTTCAGAAATGGAGTTAAATCCCAGGCTCTGTGTCTTCGGACAGGCCAGACTTCGTTTCAGGTAAGGGCATTCACTTTTTATCTCAAAAGAACTACATCGTTCACGAAGCTCACACGTTTCTCATCTCAACAGGCAAGCATTGGATGTTAGAGGACCAGTGCTTTGTATCAGTTTAAGAAGCAGAGTTGGACTAGATGTGGTCCGTATGTGTAGGAAACACCGTTCTTTTGTTCTCAGCACACACATATTTCCTGCTGTATTAGAGACTCTAGAAAGCAAGAGCTTGCTTCTTGCTCTAAAGCAGAGTGTGGTCAATGGATGAGAACACTGCTGTATGTTTCACTTCAGAAATGGAGTTAAATCCCAGGATCTGAGTCTTCCTACAAGCAAGACTTCGTTTCAGGTAAGGTCAGTCATTTTTCTGCTCAAACGAACTACATCGTTCACGAAGCTCACACGTTTCTCATCTTAACTGACAAGCATTGGATGTTAGAGGACCAGTGCATTGTATCAGTTTCAGAAGCAGATTTGGACTACATATGGTCCGTATGTTTAGGAAACACCCTTCTTTTGTTCTGGGCACACTCAGATTTCCTGCTGTATTAGAGACTTAGAAAGCAAGAGCGTGCTTCTTGCTATAAAGCAGAGCGTGATGCATGGATGAGAACTATGCTGTGTGTTTCCCTTCAGAAATGGAGTTAAATCCCTGGCTCTGTGTCTTCCTACAAGCAAGACTTCGTTTCAGGTAAGGGCAGTCACTTTTCAGCTCAAACGAACTACATCGTTCACGGAGCTCACACAATTCTCATCTCAACAGACAAGCATTGGATGTTAGAGGACCAGTGCTTTGTATCAGTTTAAGAAGCAGAGTTGGACTAGATATGGTCCGTATGTGTAGGAAACACCGTCCTTTTGTTCTCAGCACACTCACGTTTCCTGCTGTCTTAGAGACTCTAGAAAGCAAGAGCATGCTTCTTGCTCTAAAGCAGAGTGTGATCCATGGATGAGAACTATGATGTGTGTTTCCCTTCAGAAATGGAGTTAAATCCCACGCTCTGTGTCTTCCTACAAGCAAGACTTCGTTTCAGGTAAGGGCAGTCATTTTTCGGCTCAAATGAACTACATCGTTAACGAAGCTCACACGTTTCTCATCTTAACTGACAAGCATTGGATGTTAGAGGAACAGGGCATTGTATCAGTTTCAGAAGCAGATTTGGACTACATATTGTCCGTATGTGTAGGAAACACCGTTATTTTGTTGTGGGCACACTCAGATTTCCTGCTGTATTAGAGACTCTAGAAAGCAAGAGCGTGCTTCTTGTTCTAAAGCAGAGTGTGATGAATGGATGAGAACACTGCTGTGTGTTTCACTTCAGAAATGGAGTTCAATCCCAGGCTCTGTGTCTTCCTACAAGCAAGACTTCATTTCAGGTAAGGGCAGTCACTTTTCAGCTCAAACGAACTACATCGTTCACGGAGCTCACACGTTTCTCATCTCAACAGACAAGCATTGGATGTTAGAGGACCAGTGCTTTGTATCAGTTTAAGAAGCAGAGTTGGACTAGATATGGTCCGTATGTGTAGGAAACACCGTTCTTTGGTCTCAGCACACTCACGTGTCCTGCTGTCTTAGATACTCTAGAAAGCAAGAGCATGCTTCTTGCTCTAAAGCAGAGTGTGATCCATGGATGAGAACTATGCTGTGTGTTTCCCTTCAGAAATGGAGTTAAATCCCAGGCTCTTTGTCTTCCTACAGGCAAGACTTTGTTTCACGTAAAGGCAGTCACTTTTCAGCTCAAACGAACTACATCGTTCAAGAAGGTCACACGTTTCTCATCTTAACAGACAAGCATTGGATGTTAGAGGACCAGTGCTTTGTATCAGTTTTAGAAGCAGAGTTGGACTATATAATGTCCGTATTTGTAGGAAACACCGTTCTTTTGTTCTCAGCACACTCACGTTTCCTGCTGTCTTAGAGACTCTAGAAAGCAAGAGCGTGCTTCTTGTTCTAAAGAATAGTGTGATCAATGGATGAGAACACTGCTGTGTGTTTCACTTCAGAAATGAAGTTAAATCCCAGGCTCTGTGTCTTCCTACAAGGAAGACTTCGTTTCAGGTAAGGTCAGTCACTTTTCTGCTCAAACAAACTATATTGTGCATGAAGCTCACACGTTTCTTATCTTAACTGACAAGCATCGGATGTTAGAGGACAAGAGCTTTGTATCAGTTTCAGAAGCAGATTTGGCCTACATATGGTCCGTATGTGTAGGAAACTCCGTTCTTTTGTTCTGGGCACACTCAGATTTCCTGCTGAATTAGAGACTCTAGAAAGCAAGAGCGTGCTTCTTGCTGTTAAGCAGAGTGTGATCCATGGGTGAGAACTATGCTGTGTGTTTCCCTTCAGAAATGGAGTTAAATCCCTGGCTCTGTGTCTTCCTACAAGCAAGACTTCGTTTCAGGTAAGGGCAGTCACTTTTCAGCTCAAACGAACTACATCGTTCACGGAGCTCACACGTTTCTCATCTCAACAGACAAGCATTGGATGTTAGAGGACCAGTGCTTTGTATCAGTTTAAGAAGCAGAGTTGGACTAGATATGGTCCGTATGTGTAGGAAACACCGTTCTTTGGTCTCAGCACACTCACGTGTCCTGCTGTCTTAGAGACTCTAGAAAGCAAGAGCATGCTTCTTGCTCTAAAGCAGAGTGTGATCCATGGATGAGAACTATGATGTGTGTTTCCCTTCAGAAATGGAGTTAAATCCCACGCTCTGTGTCTTCCTACAAGCAAGACTTCGTTTCAGGTAAGGGCAGTCATTTTTCGGCTCAAACGAACTACATCGTTAACGAAGCTCACACGTTTCTCATCTTAACTGACAAGCATTGGATATTAGAGGAACAGTGCATTGTATCAGTTTCAGAAGCAGATTTGGACTACATATGGTCCGTATGTGTAGGAAACACCGTTATTTTGTTGTGGGCACACTCAGATTTCCTGCTGTATTAGAGACTCTAGAAAGCAAGAGCGTGCTTCTTGCTCTAAAGGAGAGTGTGATCCATGGATGAGAACTATGCTGTGTGTTTCCCTTCAGAAATGGAGTTAAATCCCAGGGTCTGTGTCTTCCTACATGCAAGACTTCGTTTCAGGTGAGGGCAGTCACTTTTCAGCTCAAACGAACTACATCGTTCACGAAGCTCACAAGTTTCTCATCTTAACAGAAAAGCATTGGATGTTAGAGGACCAGTGCTTTGTATCAGTTTCCGAAGCAGAGTTGGACTATATATTGTCCGTATGTGTAGGAAAAAACCGTTCTTTTGTTCTCAGCACACTCACGTTTCCTGCTGTCTTAGAGACCCTAGAAAGCAAGAGCGTGCTTCTTGTTCTAAAGCAGAGTGTGATGAATGGATGAGAACACTGCTGTGTGTTTCACTTCAGAAATGGAGTTCAATCCCAGGCTCTGTGTCTTCCTACAAGCCAGACTTCGTTTCAGGTAAGGGGAGTCACTTTTCAGCTCAAACGAACTACATCGTTCACGGAGCTCACACGTTTCTCATCTCAACAGACAAGCATTGGATGTTAGAGACCAGTGCTTTGTATCAGTTTAAGAAGCAGAGTTGGACTAGATATGGTCCGTATGTGTAGGAAACACCGTTCTTTGGTCTCAGCACACTCACGTGTCCTGCTGTCTTAGGTACTCTAGAAAGCAAGAGCATGCTTCTTGCTCTAAAGCAGAGTGTGATCCATGGATGAGAACTATGCTGTGTGTTTCCCTTCAGAAATGGAGTTAAATCCCAGGCTCTTTGTCTTCCTACAGGCAAGACTTTGTTTCAGGTAAAGGCAGTCACTTTTCAGCTCAAACGAACTACATCGTTCAAGAAGCTCACACGTTTCTCATCTTAAGAGACAAGCATTGGATGTTAGAGGACCAGTGCTTTGTATCAGTTTTAGAAGCAGAGTTGGACTATATAATGTCCGTATGTGTAGGAAACACCGTTCTTTTGTTCTCAGCACACTCACGTTTCCTGCTGACTTAGAGACTCTAGAAAGCAAGAGCGTGCTTCTTGTTCTAAAGAAGGGTGTGATCAATGGATGAGAACACTGCTGTGTGTTTCACTTCAGAAATGAAGTTAAATCCCAGGCTCTGTATCTTCCTACAAGGAAGACTTCGTTTCAGGTAAGGGCAGTCACTTTTCTGCTCAAACAAACTATATTGTGCATGAAGCTCACACGTTTCTTATCTTAACTGACAAGCATTGGATGTTAGAGGACAAGAGCTTTGTATCAGTTTCAGAAGCAGAGTTGCACTATATAATGTCTGTATGTGTAGGAAAAAACCGTTCTTTTGTTCTCAGCACACTCACGTTTCCTGCTGTCTTAGAGACCCTAGAAAGCAAGAGTGTGCTTCTTGTTCTAAAGCAGAGTGTGATCAATGGATGAGAACACTGATGTGTGTTTCACTTCAGAAATGGAGTTCAATCCCAGGCTCTGTGTCTTCCTAGAAGCAAGACTTCGTTTCAGGTAAGGGCAGTCACTTTTCAGCTCAAACGAATTACATCGTTCACGGAGCTCACACGTTTCTCATCTCAACAGACAAGCATTGGATGTTAGAGGACTAGAGCTTTGTATCAGTTTCAGAAGCAGATTTGGACTACATATGGTCCGTATGTGTAGGAAACTCCGTTCTTTTCTTCTGGGCACACTCAGATTTCCTGCTGTATTAGAGACTCTAGAAAGCAAGAGCATGCTTCTTGCTGTTAAGCAGTGTGTGATCCATGGGTGAGAACTATGCTGTGTGTTTCCCTTCAGAAATGGAGTTAAATCCCAGGCTCTGTGTCTTCGGACAGGCCAGACTTCGTTTCAGGTAAGGGCATTCACTTTTTATCTCAAAAGAACTACATCGTTCACGAAGCTCACACGTTTCTCATCTCAACAGGCAAGCATTGGATGTTAGAGGACCAGTGCTTTGTATCAGTTTAAGAAGCAGAGTTGGACTAGATGTGGTCCGTATGTGTAGGAAACACCGTTCTTTTGTTCTCAGCACACACATATTTCCTGCTGTATTAGAGACTCTAGAAAGCAAGAGCTTGCTTCTTGCTCTAAAGCAGAGTGTGGTCAATGGATGAGAACACTGCTGTATGTTTCACTTCAGAAATGGAGTTAAATCCCAGGATCTGAGTCTTCCTACAAGCAAGACTTCGTTTCAGGTAAGGTCAGTCATTTTTCTGCTCAAACGAACTACATCGTTCACGAAGCTCACACGTTTCTCATCTTAACTGACAAGCATTGGATGTTAGAGGACCAGTGCATTGTATCAGTTTCAGAAGCAGATTTGGACTACATATGGTCCGTATGTTTAGGAAACACCCTTCTTTTGTTCTGGGCACACTCAGATTTCCTGCTGTATTAGAGACTTAGAAAGCAAGAGCGTGCTTCTTGCTATAAAGCAGAGCGTGATGCATGGATGAGAACTATGCTGTGTGTTTCCCTTCAGAAATGGAGTTAAATCCCTGGCTCTGTGTCTTCCTACAAGCAAGACTTCGTTTCAGGTAAGGGCAGTCACTTTTCAGCTCAAACGAACTACATCGTTCACGGAGCTCACACAATTCTCATCTCAACAGACAAGCATTGGATGTTAGAGGACCAGTGCTTTGTATCAGTTTAAGAAGCAGAGTTGGACTAGATATGGTCCGTATGTGTAGGAAACACCGTCCTTTTGTTCTCAGCACACTCACGTTTCCTGCTGTCTTAGAGACTCTAGAAAGCAAGAGCATGCTTCTTGCTCTAAAGCAGAGTGTGATCCATGGATGAGAACTATGATGTGTGTTTCCCTTCAGAAATGGAGTTAAATCCCACGCTCTGTGTCTTCCTACAAGCAAGACTTCGTTTCAGGTAAGGGCAGTCATTTTTCGGCTCAAATGAACTACATCGTTAACGAAGCTCACACGTTTCTCATCTTAACTGACAAGCATTGGATGTTAGAGGAACAGGGCATTGTATCAGTTTCAGAAGCAGATTTGGACTACATATTGTCCGTATGTGTAGGAAACACCGTTATTTTGTTGTGGGCACACTCAGATTTCCTGCTGTATTAGAGACTCTAGAAAGCAAGAGCGTGCTTCTTGTTCTAAAGCAGAGTGTGATGAATGGATGAGAACACTGCTGTGTGTTTCACTTCAGAAATGGAGTTCAATCCCAGGCTCTGTGTCTTCCTACAAGCAAGACTTCATTTCAGGTAAGGGCAGTCACTTTTCAGCTCAAACGAACTACATCGTTCACGGAGCTCACACGTTTCTCATCTCAACAGACAAGCATTGGATGTTAGAGGACCAGTGCTTTGTATCAGTTTAAGAAGCAGAGTTGGACTAGATATGGTCCGTATGTGTAGGAAACACCGTTCTTTGGTCTCAGCACACTCACGTGTCCTGCTGTCTTAGATACTCTAGAAAGCAAGAGCATGCTTCTTGCTCTAAAGCAGAGTGTGATCCATGGATGAGAACTATGCTGTGTGTTTCCCTTCAGAAATGGAGTTAAATCCCAGGCTCTTTGTCTTCCTACAGGCAAGACTTTGTTTCACGTAAAGGCAGTCACTTTTCAGCTCAAACGAACTACATCGTTCAAGAAGGTCACACGTTTCTCATCTTAACAGACAAGCATTGGATGTTAGAGGACCAGTGCTTTGTATCAGTTTTAGAAGCAGAGTTGGACTATATAATGTCCGTATTTGTAGGAAACACCGTTCTTTTGTTCTCAGCACACTCACGTTTCCTGCTGTCTTAGAGACTCTAGAAAGCAAGAGCGTGCTTCTTGTTCTAAAGAATAGTGTGATCAATGGATGAGAACACTGCTGTGTGTTTCACTTCAGAAATGAAGTTAAATCCCAGGCTCTGTGTCTTCCTACAAGGAAGACTTCGTTTCAGGTAAGGGCAGTCACTTTTCTGCTCAAACAAACTATATTGTGCATGAAGCTCACACGTTTCTTATCTTAACTGACAAGCATCGGATGTTAGAGGACAAGAGCTTTGTATCAGTTTCAGAAGCAGATTTGGCCTACATATGGTCCGTATGTGTAGGAAACTCCGTTCTTTTGTTCTGGGCACACTCAGATTTCCTGCTGAATTAGAGACTCTAGAAAGCAAGAGCGTGCTTCTTGCTGTTAAGCAGAGTGTGATCCATGGGTGAGAACTATGCTGTGTGTTTCCCTTCAGAAATGGAGTTAAATCCCTGGCTCTGTGTCTTCCTACAAGCAAGACTTCGTTTCAGGTAAGGGCAGTCACTTTTCAGCTCAAACGAACTACATCGTTCACGGAGCTCACACGTTTCTCATCTCAACAGACAAGCATTGGATGTTAGAGGACCAGTGCTTTGTATCAGTTTAAGAAGCAGAGTTGGACTAGATATGGTCCGTATGTGTAGGAAACACCGTTCTTTGGTCTCAGCACACTCACGTGTCCTGCTGTCTTAGATACTCTAGAAAGCAAGAGCATGCTTCTTGCTCTAAAGCAGAGTGTGATCCATGGATGAGAACTATGCTGTGTGTTTCCCTTCAGAAATGGAGTTAAATCCAATGCTCTGTGTCTATCTACAAGCAAGACTTCGTTTCAGGTAAGGGCAGTCACTTTTCAGCACAAACGAACTACATCGTTCACGGAGCGCACACGTTTCTCATCTCAACAGACAAGCATTGGATGTTAGAGGAGCAGTGCTTTGTATCAGTTTAAGAAGCAGAGATGGACTAGATATGGTCCCTATGTGTAGGAAACACCGTTCTTTTGTTCTCAGCACACTCACGTTTCCTGCTGTCTTAGAGACTCTAGAAGGCAAGAGCGTGCTTCTTGTTCTAAAGCAGAGTGTGATCAATGGATGAGAACACTGCTGTATGTTTCACTTCAGAAATGGTGTTAAATCCCAGGCTCTGAGTCTTCCTACAAGCAAGACTTCGTTTCAGGTAAGGTCAGTCATTTTTCTGCGCAAACGAACTACATCGTTCACGAATCTCACACGTTTCTCATCTTAACTGACAAGCATTGGATGTTAGAGGACCAGTGCATTGTATCAGTTTCAGAAGCAGATTTGGCCTACATATGGTCCGTATGTGTAGGAAACTCCGTTCTTTTGTTCTGGGCACACTCAGATTTCCTGCTGAATTAGAGACTCTAGAAAGCAAGAGCGTGCTTCTTGCTGGTAAGCAGAGTGTGATCCATGGGTGAGAACTATGCTGTGTGTTTCCCTTCAGAAATGGAGTTAAATCCCAGGCTCTTTGTCTTTCTACAGGCAAGACTTCGTTTCAGGTAAGGGCAGTCACTTTTCAGCTCAAATGAACTACATCATTCAAGAAGCTCACACGTTTCTCATCTTAACAGACAAGCATTGGATGGTAGAGGACCAGTGCTTTGTATCAGTTTAAGAAGCAGAGTTGGACTAGATATGGTCCGTATGTGTAGGAAACACCGTTTTTGGTCTCAGCACACTCACGTGTCCTGCTGTCTTAGATACTCTAGAAAGCAAGAGCATGCTTCTTGCTCTAAAGCAGAGTGTGATCCATGGATGAGAACTATGCTGTGTGTTTCCCTTCAGAAATGGAATTAAATCCCAGGCTCTTTGTCTTCCTACAGGCAAGACTTTGTTTCAGGTAAAGGCAGTCACTTTTCAGCTCAAACGAACTACATCGTTCAAGAAGGTCACACGTTTCTCATCTTAACAGACAAGCATTGGATGTTAGAGGACCAGTGCTTTGTATCAGTTTTAGAAGCAGAGTTGGACTATATAATGTCCGTATTTGTAGGAAACACCTTTCTTTTGTTCTCAGCACACTCACGTTTCCTGCTGTCTTAGAGACTCTAGAAAGCAAGAGCGTGCTTCTTGTTCTAAAGAATAGTGTGATCAATGGATGAGAACACTGCTGTGTGTTTCACTTCAGAAATGAAGTTAAATCCCAGGCTCTGTGTCTTCCTACAAGGAAGACTTCGTTTCACGTAAGGGCAGTCACTTTTCTGCTCAAACAAACTATATTGTGCATGAAGCTCACACGTTTCTTATCTTAACTGACAAGCATTGGATGTTAGAGGACAAGAGCTTTGTATCAGTTTCAGAAGCAGATTTGGCCTACATATGGTCCGTATGTGTAGGAAACTCCGTTCTTTTGTTCTGGGCACACTCAGATTTCCTGCTGAATTAGAGACTCTAGAAAGCAAGAGCGTGCTTCTTGCAGTTAAGCAGAGTGTGATCCATGGGTTAGAACTATGCTGTGTGTTTCCCTTCAGAAATGGAGTTAAATCCCTGGCTCTGTGTCTTCCTACAAGCAAGACTTCGTTTCAGGTAAGGGCAGTCACTTTTCAGCTCAAACGAACTACATCGTTCACGGAGCTCACACGATTCTCATCTCAACAGACAAGCATTGGATGTTAGAGGACCAGTGCTTTGTATCAGTTTAAGAAGCAGAGTTGGACTAGATATGGTCCGTATGTGTAGGAAACACCGTCCTTTTGTTCTCAGCACACTCACGTTTCCTGCTGTCTTAGAGACTCTAGAAAGCAAGAGCATGCTTCTTGCTCTAAAGCAGAGTGTCATCCATGGATGAGAACTATGATGTGTGTTTCCCTTCAGAAATGGAGTTAAATCCCACGCTCTGTGTCTTCCTACAAGCAAGACTTCGTTTCAGGTAAGGGCAGTCATTTTTCGGCTCAAACGAACTACATCGTTCACGAAGCTCACACGTTTCTCATCTTAACTGACAAGCATTGGATGTTAGAGGAACAGTGCATTGTATCAGTTTCAGAAGCAGATTTGGACTACATATGGTCCGTATGTGTAGGAAACACCGTTATTTTGTTGTGGGCACACTCAGATTTCCTGCTGTATTAGAGACTCTAGAAAGCAAGAGCGTGCTTCTTGCTCTAAAGCAGAGTGTGATCCATGGATGAGAACTATGCTGTGTGTTTCCCTTCAGAAATGGAGTTAAATCCCAGGGTCTGTGTCTTCCTACATGCAAGACTTCGTTTCAGGTGAGGGCAGTCACTTTTCAGCTCAAACGAACTACATCGTTCACGAAGCTCACAAGTTTCTCATCTTAACAGAAAAGCATTGGATGTTAGAGGACCAGTGCTTTGTATCAGTTTTAGAAGCAGAGTTGGACTATATAATGTCCGTATGTGTAGGAAACACCGTTCTTTTGTTCTCTGCACACTCAGGTTTCCTGCTGTCTTAGAGTCTCTAGAAAGCAAGAGCGTGCTTCTTGTTCTAAAGAAGAGTGTGATCAATGGATGAGAACACTGCGGTGTGTTTCACTTCAGAAATGGAGTTAAATCCCAGGCTCTGTGTCTTCCTACAAGGAAGACTTCGTTTCAGGTAAGGGCAGTCAATTTTCTGCTCAAACAAACTATATTGTGCATGAAGCTCACACGTTTCTTATCTTAACTGACAAGCATTGGATGTTAGAGGACAAGAGCTTTGTATCAGTTTCAGAAGCAGATTTAGCCTACATATGGTCCGTATGTGTAGGAAACTCCGTTCTTTTGTTCTAGGCACACTCAGATTTCCTGCTGTATTAGAGACTCTAGAAAGCAAGAGCGTGCTTCTTGCTGGTAAGCAGAGTGTGATCCATGGGTGAGAACTATGCTGTGTGTTTCCCTTCAGAAATGGAGTTAAATCCCAGGCTCTGTGTCTTCCTACAAGCAAGACTTCGTTTCAGGTAAGGGTAGTCACTTTTCAGCTCAAAGGAACTACATCATTCAACGAGCTCACACGTTTCTAATCTTAACAGACAAGCATTTGATGTTAGAGGACCAGTGCTTTGTATCAGTTTCAGAAGCAGATTTGGACTAGATATGGTCTGCATGTGTACGAAACACTGTTCTTTGTTCTCAGCACACTCACGTTTCCTGCTGTCTTAGAGACTCTAGAAAGCAAGAGCATGCTTCTCACTCTAAAGCAGAGTGTGATCCATGGATGAGAACTATGCTGTGTGTTTCCCTTCAGAAATGGAGTTAAATCCCAGGCTCTGTGTCTTCCTACAAGCAAGACTTCGTTTCAGGTAAGGGCAGTCACTTTTCAGCTCAAAGGAACTACATCGTTCACGGAGCTCACACGATTCTCATCTAAACAGACAAGCATTGGATGTTAGAGGACCAGTGCTTTGTATCAGTTTAAGAAGCAGAGTTGGACTAGATATGGTCCGTATGTGTAGGAAACACCGTCCTTTTGTTCTCAGCACACTCACGTTTCCTGCTGACTTAGAGACTCTAGAAAGCAAGAGCATGCTTCTTGCTCTAAAGCAGAGTGTGATCCATGGATGAGAATTATGATGTTTGTTTCCCTTCAGAAATGGAGTTAAATCCCATGCTCTGTGTCTTCCTACAAGCAAGACTTCGTTTCAGGTAAGGGCAGTCATTTTTCGGCTCAAACGAACTACATCGTTAACGAAGCTCACACGTTTCTCATCTTAACTGACAAGCATTGGATGTTAGAGGAACAGTGCATTGTATCAGTTTCAGAAGCAGATTTGGACTACATATGGTCCGTATGTGTAGGAAACACCGTTATTTGTTGTGGGCACACTCAGATTTCCTGCTGTATTAGAGACTCTAGAAAGCAAGAGCGTGCTTCTTGCTCTAAAGCAGAGTGTGATCTATGGATGAGAACTATGCTGTGTGTTTCCCTTCAGAAATGGAGTTAAATCCCAGCCTCTGTGTCTTCCTACAAGCAAGACTTCGTTTCAGGTAAGGGCAGTCACTTTTCAGCTCAAACGAACTACATCGTTCACGGAGCTCACACGTTTCTCATCTCAACAGACAAGCATTGGATGTTAGAGGACCAGTGCTTTGTATCAGTTTAAGAAGCAGAGTTGGACTAGATATGGTCCGTATGTGTAGGAAACACCGTTCTTTGGTCTCAGCACACTCACGTGTCCTGCTGTCTTAGATACTCTAGAAAGCAAGAGCATGCTTCTTGCTCTAAAGCAGAGTGTGATCCATGGATGAGAACTATGCTGTGTGTTTCCCTTCAGAAATGGAGTTAAATCCCAGGCTCTGTGTCTTCCTACAAGCAATACTTCGTTTCAGGTAAGGGCAGTCATTTTTCGGCTCATTCGAACTACATTGTTCACGAAGCTCATACATTTCTCATCTTAACTGACAAGCATTGGATGTTAGAGGAACAGTGCATTGTATCAGTTTCAGAAGCAGAGTTGGACTAGATATGGTCTGTATGTGTAGGAAACACTGTTCTTTGTTCTCAGCACAGTCACGTTTCCTGCTGTCTTAGAGACTCTAGAAAGCAAGAGCGTGCTTTTCGCTCTAAAGCAGAGTGTGATCCAGGGATAAGAACTATGCTGTGTGTTTCCCTTCAGAAATGGAGTTAAATCCAATGCTCTGTGTCTATCTACAAGCAAGACTTCGTTTCAGGTAAGGGCAGTCACTTTTCAGCACAAACGAACTACATCGTTCACGGAGCGCACACGTTTCTCATCTCAACAGACAAGCATTGGATGTTAGAGGAGCAGTGCTTTGTATCAGTTTAAGAAGCAGAGTTGGACTAGATATGGTCCGTATGTGTAGGAAACACCGTTTTTTGGTCTCAGCACACTCACTTTTCCTGCTGTCTTAGATAATCTAGAAAGCAAGAGCATGCTTCTTGCTCTAAAGCAGAGTGTGATCCATGGATGAGAACTATGCTGTGTGTTTCCCTTCAGAAATGAAGTTAAATCCCAGGCTCTGTGTCTTCCTACAAGGAAGACTTCGTTTCAGGTGAGGGCAGTCACTTTTCAGCTCAAAGGAACTACATCGTTCACGAAGCTCACACGTTTCTCATCTTAACAGAAAAGCATTGGATGTTAGAGGACCAGTGCTTTGTATCAGTTTCAGAAGCAGAGTTGCACTATATAATGTCTGTATGTGTAGGAAAAAACCGTTCTTTTGTTCTCAGCACACTCACGTTTCCTGCTGTCTTAGAGACCCTAGAAAGCAAGAGTGTGCTTCTTGTTCTAAAGCAGAGTGTGATCAATGGATGAGAACACTGATGTGTGTTTCACTTCAGAAATGGAGTTCAATCCCAGGCTCTGTGTCTTCCTAGAAGCAAGACTTCGTTTCAGGTAAGGGCAGTCACTTTTCAGCTCAAACGAACTACATCGTTCACGGAGCTCACACGTTTCTCATCTCAACAGACAAGCATTGGATGTTAGAGGACTAGAGCTTTGTATCAGTTTCAGAAGCAGATTTGGACTACATATGGTCCGTATGTGTAGGAAACTCCGTTCTTTTCTTCTGGGCACACTCAGATTTCCTGCTGTATTAGAGACTCTAGAAAGCAAGAGCATGCTTCTTGCTATAAAGCAGAGCGTGATGCATGGATGAGAACTATGCTGTGTGTTTCCCTTCAGAAATGGAGTTAAATCCCAGGCTCTTTGTCTTCCTACAGGCAAGACTTTGTTTCAGGTAAAGGCAGTCACTTTTCAGCTCAAACGAACTACATCGTTCAAGAAGCTCACACGTTTCTCATCTTAAGAGACAAGCATTGGATGTTAGAGGACCAGTGCTTTGTATCAGTTTTAGAAGCAGAGTTGGACTATATAATGTCCGTATGTGTAGGAAACACCGTTCTTTTGTTCTCAGCACACTCACGTTTCCTGCTGTCTTAGAGACTCTAGAAAGCAAGAGCGTGCTTCTTGTTCTAAAGAAGAGTGTGATCAATGGATGAGAACACTGCTGTGTGTTTCACTTCAGAAATGAAGTTAAATCCCAGGCTCTGTGTCTTCCTACAAGGAAGACTTCGTTTCAGGTAAGGGCAGTCACTTTTCTGCTCAAACAAACTATATTGTGCATGAAGCTCACACGTTTCTTATCTTAACTGACAAGCATTGGATGTTAGAGGACAAGAGCTTTGTATCAGTTTCAGAAGCAGATTTGGCCTACATATGGTCCGTATGTGTAGGAAACTCCGTTCTTTTGTTCTGGGCACACTCAGATTTCCTGCTGAATTAGAGACTCTAGAAAGCAAGAGCGTGCTTCTTGCTGTTAAGCAGAGTGTGATCCATGGGTGAGAACTATGCTGTGTGTTTCCCTTCAGAAATGGAGTTAAATCCCTGGCTCTGTGTCTTCCTACAAGCAAGACTTCGTTTCAGGTAAGGGCAGTCACTTTTCAGCTCAAACGAACTACATCGTTCACGGAGCTCACACGATTCTCATCTCAACAGACAAGCATTGGATGTTAGAGGACCAGTGCTTTGTATCAGTTTAAGAAGCAGAGTTGGACTAGATATGGTCCGTATGTGTAGGAAACACCGTCCTTTTGTTCTCAGCACACTCACGTTTCCTGCTGTCTTAGAGACTCTAGAAAGCAAGAGCATGCTTCTTGCTCTAAAGCAGAGTGTCATCCATGGATGAGAACTATGATGTGTGTTTCCCTTCAGAAATGGAGTTAAATCCCACGCTCTGTGTCTTCCTACAAGCAAGACTTCGTTTCAGGTAAGGGCAGTCATTTTTCGGCTCAAACGAACTACATCGTTAACGAAGCTCACACGTTTCTCATCTTAACTGACAAGCATTGGATATTAGAGGAACAGTGCATTGTATCAGTTTCAGAAGCAGATTTGGACTACATATGGTCCGTATGTGTAGGAAACACCGTTATTTTGTTGTGGGCACACTCAGATTTCCTGCTGTATTAGAGACTCTAGAAAGCAAGAGCGTGCTTCTTGCTCTAAAGGAGAGTGTGATCCATGGATGAGAACTATGCTGTGTGTTTCCCTTCAGAAATGGAGTTAAATCCCAGGGTCTGTGTCTTCCTACATGCAAGACTTCGTTTCAGGTGAGGGCAGTCACTTTTCAGCTCAAACGAACTACATCGTTCACGAAGCTCACAAGTTTCTCATCTTAACAGAAAAGCATTGGATGTTAGAGGACCAGTGCTTTGTATCAGTTTCCGAAGCAGAGTTGGACTATATATTGTCCGTATGTGTAGGAAAAAACCGTTCTTTTGTTCTCAGCACACTCACGTTTCCTGCTGTCTTAGAGACCCTAGAAAGCAAGAGCGTGCTTCTTGTTCTAAAGCAGAGTGTGATGAATGGATGAGAACACTGCTGTGTGTTTCACTTCAGAAATGGAGTTCAATCCCAGGCTCTGTGTCTTCCTACAAGCCAGACTTCGTTTCAGGTAAGGGGAGTCACTTTTCAGCTCAAACGAACTACATCGTTCACGGAGCTCACACGTTTCTCATCTCAACAGACAAGCATTGGATGTTAGAGACCAGTGCTTTGTATCAGTTTAAGAAGCAGAGTTGGACTAGATATGGTCCGTATGTGTAGGAAACACCGTTCTTTGGTCTCAGCACACTCACGTGTCCTGCTGTCTTAGGTACTCTAGAAAGCAAGAGCATGCTTCTTGCTCTAAAGCAGAGTGTGATCCATGGATGAGAACTATGCTGTGTGTTTCCCTTCAGAAATGGAGTTAAATCCCAGGCTCTTTGTCTTCCTACAGGCAATACTTTGTTTCATGTAAAGGCAGTCACTTTTCAGCTCAAACGAACTACATCGTTCAAGAAGCTCACACGTTTCTCATCTTAAGAGACAAGCATTGGATGTTAGAGGACCAGTGCTTTGTATCAGTTTTAGAAGCAGAGTTGGACTATATAATGTCCGTATGTGTAGGAAACACCGTTCTTTTGTTCTTAGCACACTCACGTTTCCTGCTGACTTAGAGACTCTAGAAAGCAAGAGCGTGCTTCTTGTTCTAAAGAAGGGTGTGATCAATGGATGAGAACACTGCTGTGTGTTTCACTTCAGAAATGAAGTTAAATCCCAGGCTCTGCATCTTCCTACAAGGAAGACTTCGTTTCAGGTAAGGGCAGTCACTTTTCTGCTCAAACAAACTATATTGTGCATGAAGCTCACACGTTTCTTATCTTAACTGACAAGCATTGGATGTTAGAGGACAAGAGCTTTGTATCAGTTTCAGAAGCAGAGTTGCACTATATAATGTCTGTATGTGTAGGAAAAAACCGTTCTTTTGTTCTCAGCACACTCACGTTTCCTGCTGTCTTAGAGACCCTAGAAAGCAAGAGTGTGCTTCTTGTTCTAAAGCAGAGTGTGATCAATGGATGAGAACACTGATGTGTGTTTCACTTCAGAAATGGAGTTCAATCCCAGGCTCTGTGTCTTCCTAGAAGCAAGACTTCGTTTCAGGTAAGGGCAGTCACTTTTCAGCTCAAACGAATTACATCGTTCACGGAGCTCACACGTTTCTCATCTCAACAGACAAGCATTGGATGTTAGAGGACTAGAGCTTTGTATCAGTTTCAGAAGCAGATTTGGACTACATATGGTCCGTATGTGTAGGAAACTCCGTTCTTTTCTTCTGGGCACACTCAGATTTCCTGCTGTATTAGAGACTCTAGAAAGCAAGAGCATGCTTCTTGCTGTTAAGCAGTGTGTGATCCATGGGTGAGAACTATGCTGTGTGTTTCCCTTCAGAAATGGAGTTAAATCCCAGGCTCTGTGTCTTCCGACAGGCCAGACTTCGTTTCAGGTAAGGGCATTCACTTTTTATCTCAAAAGAACTACATCGTTCACGAAGCTCACACGTTTCTCATCTCAACAGGCAAGCATTGGATGTTAGAGGACCAGTGCTTTTTATCAGTTTAAGAAGCAGAGTTGGACTAGATGTGGTCCGTATGTGTAGGAAACACCGTTCTTTTGTTCTCAGCACACACATATTTCCTGCTGTATTAGAGACTCTAGAAAGCAAGAGCTTGCTTCTTGCTCTAAAGCAGAGTGTGGTCAATGGATGAGAACACTGCTGTATGTTTCACTTCAGAAATGGAGTTAAATCCCAGGATCTGAGTCTTCCTACAAGCAAGACATCGTTTCAGGTAAGGTCAGTCATTTTTCTGCTCAAACGAACTACATTGTTCACGAAGCTCACACGTTTCTCATCTTAACTGACAAGCATTGGATGTTAGAGGACCAGTGCATTGTATCAGTTTCAGAAGCAGATTTGGACTACATATGGTCTGTATGTTTAGGAAACACCCTTCTTTTGTTCTGGGCACACTCAGATTTCCTGCTGTATTAGAGACTTAGAAAGCAAGAGCGTGCTTCTTGCTATAAAGCAGAGCGTGTTGCATGGATGAGAACTATGCTGTGTG
This sequence comes from Onychomys leucogaster, assembly GCA_949786385.1. Classification (NCBI taxonomy): domain Eukaryota; kingdom Metazoa; phylum Chordata; class Mammalia; order Rodentia; family Cricetidae; genus Onychomys; species Onychomys leucogaster. The sequence goes on along the minus strand of CATKUP010000033.1, from coordinate 3,235,249 downwards.
TTTCCCTTCAGAAATGGAGTTAAATGCCAGGCTCTTTGTCTTCCTACAGGCAAGACTTTGTTTCAGGTAAAGGCAGTCACTTTTCAGCTCAAACGAACTACATCGTTCAAGAAGCTCACACTTTTCTCATCTTAACAGACAAGCATTGGATGTTAGAGGACCAGTGCTTTGTATCAGTTTTAGAAGCAGAGTTGGACTATATAATATCCGTATGTGTAGGAAACACCGTTCTTTTGTTCTCAGCACACTCACGTTTCCTGCTGTCTTAGAGACTCTAGAAAGCAAGAGCGTGCTTCTTGTTCTAAAGAAGAGTGTGATCAATGGATGAGAACACTGCTGTGTGTTTCACTTCAGAAATGAAGTTAAATCCCAGGCTCTGTGTCTTCCTACAAGGAAGACTTCGTTTCAGGTAAGGGCAGTCACTTTTCTGCTCAAACAAACTATATTGTGCATGAAGCTCACACGTTTCTTATCTTAACTGACAAGCATTGGATGTTAGAGGACAAGAGCTTTGTATCAGTTTCAGAAGCAGATTTGGCCTACATATGGTCCGTATGTGTAGGAAACTCCGTTCTTTTGTTCTGGGCACACTCAGATTTCCTGCTGAATTAGAGACTCTAGAAAGCAAGAGCGTGCTTCTTGCTGTTAAGCAGAGTGTGATCCATGGGTGAGAACTATGCTGTGTGTTTCCCTTCAGAAATGGAGTTAAATCCCTGGCTCTGTGTCTTCCTACAAGCAAGACTTCGTTTCAGGTAAGGGCAGTCACTTTTCAGCTCAAACGAACTACATCGTTCACGGAGCTCACACGATTCTCATCTCAACAGACAAGCATTGGATGTTAGAGGACCAGTGCTTTGTATCAGTTTAAGAAGCAGAGTTGGACTAGATATGGTCCGTATGTGTAGGAAACACCGTCCTTTTGTTCTCAGCACACTCACGTTTCCTGCTGTCTTAGAGACTCTAGAAAGCAAGAGCATGCTTCTTGCTCTAAAGCAGAGTGTGATCCATGGATGAGAACTATGATGTGTGTTTCCCTTCAGAAATGGAGTTAAATCCCACGCTCTGTGTCTTCCTACAAGCAAGACTTCGTTTCAGGTAAGGGCAGTCATTTTTCGGCTCAAATGAACTACATCGTTAACGAAGCTCACACGTTTCTCATCTTAACTGACAAGCATTGGATGTTAGAGGAACAGGGCATTGTATCAGTTTCAGAAGCAGATTTGGACTACATATTGTCCGTATGTGTAGGAAACACCGTTATTTTGTTGTGGGCACACTCAGATTTCCTGCTGTATTAGAGACTCTAGAAAGCAAGAGCGTGCTTCTTGTTCTAAAGCAGAGTGTGATGAATGGATGAGAACACTGCTGTGTGTTTCACTTCAGAAATGGAGTTCAATCCCAGGCTCTGTGTCTTCCTACAAGCAAGACTTCATTTCAGGTAAGGGCAGTCACTTTTCAGCTCAAACGAACTACATCGTTCACGGAGCTCACACGTTTCTCATCTCAACAGACAAGCATTGGATGTTAGAGGACCAGTGCTTTGTATCAGTTTAAGAAGCAGAGTTGGACTAGATATGGTCCGTATGTGTAGGAAACACCGTTCTTTGGTCTCAGCACACTCACGTGTCCTGCTGTCTTAGATACTCTAGAAAGCAAGAGCATGCTTCTTGCTCTAAAGCAGAGTGTGATCCATGGATGAGAACTATGCTGTGTGTTTCCCTTCAGAAATGGAGTTAAATCCCAGGCTCTTTGTCTTCCTACAGGCAAGACTTTGTTTCACGTAAAGGCAGTCACTTTTCAGCTCAAACGAACTACATCGTTCAAGAAGGTCACACGTTTCTCATCTTAACAGACAAGCATTGGATGTTAGAGGACCAGTGCTTTGTATCAGTTTTAGAAGCAGAGTTGGACTATATAATGTCCGTATTTGTAGGAAACACCGTTCTTTTGTTCTCAGCACACTCACGTTTCCTTGTGTCTTAGAGACTCTAGAAAGCAAGAGCGTGCTTCTTGTTCTAAAGAATAGTGTGATCAATGGATGAGAACACTGCTGTGTGTTTCACTTCAGAAATGAAGTTAAATCCCAGGCTCTGTGTCTTCCTACAAGGAAGACTTCGTTTCAGGTAAGGGCAGTCACTTTTCTGCTCAAACAAACTATATTGTGCATGAAGCTCACACGTTTCTTATCTTAACTGACAAGCATCGGATGTTAGAGGACAAGAGCTTTGTATCAGTTTCAGAAGCAGATTTGGCCTACATATGGTCCGTATGTGTAGGAAACTCCGTTCTTTTGTTCTGGGCACACTCAGATTTCCTGCTGAATTAGAGACTCTAGAAAGCAAGAGCGTGCTTCTTGCTGTTAAGCAGAGTGTGATCCATGGGTGAGAACTATGCTGTGTGTTTCCCTTCAGAAATGGAGTTAAATCCCTGGCTCTGTGTCTTCCTACAAGCAAGACTTCGTTTCAGGTAAGGGCAGTCACTTTTCAGCTCAAACGAACTACATCGTTCACGGAGCTCACACGTTTCTCATCTCAACAGACAAGCATTGGATGTTAGAGGACCAGTGCTTTGTATCAGTTTAAGAAGCAGAGTTGGACTAGATATGGTCCGTATGTGTAGGAAACACCGTTCTTTGGTCTCAGCACACTCACGTGTCCTGCTGTCTTAGATACTCTAGAAAGCAAGAGCATGCTTCTTGCTCTAAAGCAGAGTGTGATCCATGGATGAGAACTATGCTGTGTGTTTCCCTTCAGAAATGGAGTTAAATCCAATGCTCTGTGTCTATCTACAAGCAAGACTTCGTTTCAGGTAAGGGCAGTCACTTTTCAGCACAAACGAACTACATCGTTCACGGAGCGCACACGTTTCTCATCTCAACAGACAAGCATTGGATGTTAGAGGAGCAGTGCTTTGTATCAGTTTAAGAAGCAGAGATGGACTAGATATGGTCCCTATGTGTAGGAAACACCGTTCTTTTGTTCTCAGCACACTCACGTTTCCTGCTGTCTTAGAGACTCTAGAAGGCAAGAGCGTGCTTCTTGTTCTAAAGCAGAGTGTGATGAATGGATGAGAACACTGCTGTGTGTTTCACTTCAGAAATGGAGTTCAATCCCAGGCTCTGTGTCTTCCTACAAGCAAGACTTCATTTCAGGTAAGGGCAGTCACTTTTCAGCTCAAACGAACTACATCGTTCACGGAGCTCACACGTTTCTCATCTCAACAGACAAGCATTGGATGTTAGAGGACCAGTGCTTTGTATCAGTTTAAGAAGCAGAGTTGGACTAGATATGGTCCGTATGTGTAGGAAACACCGTTCTTTGGTCTCAGCACACTCACGTGTCCTGCTGTCTTAGATACTCTAGAAAGCAAGAGCATGCTTCTTGCTCTAAAGCAGAGTGTGATCCATGGATGAGAACTATGCTGTGTGTTTCCCTTCAGAAATGGAGTTAAATCCCAGGCTCTTTGTCTTCCTACAGGCAAGACTTTGTTTCACGTAAAGGCAGTCACTTTTCAGCTCAAACGAACTACATCGTTCAAGAAGGTCACACGTTTCTCATCTTAACAGACAAGCATTGGATGTTAGAGGACCAGTGCTTTGTATCAGTTTTAGAAGCAGAGTTGGACTATGTAATGTCCGTATTTGTAGGAAACACCGTTCTTTTGTTCTCAGCACACTCACGTTTCCTTGTGTCTTAGAGACTCTAGAAAGCAAGAGCGTGCTTCTTGTTCTAAAGAATAGTGTGATCAATGGATGAGAACACTGCTGTGTGTTTCACTTCAGAAATGAAGTTAAATCCCAGGCTCTGTGTCTTCCTACAAGGAAGACTTCGTTTCAGGTAAGGGCAGTCACTTTTCTGCTCAAACAAACTATATTGTGCATGAAGCTCACACGTTTCTTATCTTAACTGACAAGCATCGGATGTTAGAGGACAAGAGCTTTGTATCAGTTTCAGAAGCAGATTTGGCCTACATATGGTCCGTATGTGTAGGAAACTCCGTTCTTTTGTTCTGGGCACACTCAGATTTCCTGCTGAATTAGAGACTCTAGAAAGCAAGAGCGTGCTTCTTGCTGTTAAGCAGAGTGTGATCCATGGGTGAGAACTATGCTGTGTGTTTCCCTTCAGAAATGGAGTTAAATCCCTGGCTCTGTGTCTTCCTACAAGCAAGACTTCGTTTCAGGTAAGGGCAGTCACTTTTCAGCTCAAACGAACTACATCGTTCACGGAGCTCACACGTTTCTCATCTCAACAGACAAGCATTGGATGTTAGAGGACCAGTGCTTTGTATCAGTTTAAGAAGCAGAGTTGGACTAGATATGGTCCGTATGTGTAGGAAACACCGTTCTTTGGTCTCAGCACACTCACGTGTCCTGCTGTCTTAGATACTCTAGAAAGCAAGAGCATGCTTCTTGCTCTAAAGCAGAGTGTGATCCATGGATGAGAACTATGCTGTGTGTTTCCCTTCAGAAATGGAGTTAAATCCAATGCTCTGTGTCTATCTACAAGCAAGACTTCGTTTCAGGTAAGGGCAGTCACTTTTCAGCACAAACGAACTACATCGTTCACGGAGCGCACACGTTTCTCATCTCAACAGACAAGCATTGGATGTTAGAGGAGCAGTGCTTTGTATCAGTTTAAGAAGCAGAGATGGACTAGATATGGTCCCTATGTGTAGGAAACACCGTTCTTTTGTTCTCAGCACACTCACGTTTCCTGCTGTCTTAGAGACTCTAGAAGGCAAGAGCGTGCTTCTTGTTCTAAAGCAGAGTGTGATCAATGGATGAGAACACTGCTGTATGTTTCACTTCAGAAATGGTGTTAAATCCCAGGCTCTGAGTCTTCCTACAAGCAAGACTTCGTTTCAGGTAAGGTCAGTCATTTTTCTGCGCAAACGAACTACATCGTTCACGAATCTCACACGTTTCTCATCTTAACTGACAAGCATTGGATGTTAGAGGACCAGTGCATTGTATCAGTTTCAGAAGCAGATTTGGCCTACATATGGTCCGTATGTGTAGGAAACTCCGTTCTTTTGTTCTGGGCACACTCAGATTTCCTGCTGAATTAGAGACTCTAGAAAGCAAGAGCGTGCTTCTTGCTGGTAAGCAGAGTGTGATCCATGGGTGAGAACTATGCTGTGTGTTTCCCTTCAGAAATGGAGTTAAATCCCAGGCTCTTTGTCTTTCTACAGGCAAGACTTCGTTTCAGGTAAGGGCAGTCACTTTTCAGCTCAAACGAACTACATCATTCAAGAAGCTCACACGTTTCTCATCTTAACAGACAAGCATTGGATGGTAGAGGACCAGTGCTTTGTATCAGTTTAAGAAGCAGAGTTGGACTAGATATGGTCCGTATGTGTAGGAAACACCGTTTTTGGTCTCAGCACACTCACGTGTCCTGCTGTCTTAGATACTCTAGAAAGCAAGAGCATGCTTCTTGCTCTAAAGCAGAGTGTGATCCATGGATGAGAACTATGCTGTGTGTTTCCCTTCAGAAATGGAATTAAATCCCAGGCTCTTTGTCTTCCTACAGGCAAGACTTTGTTTCAGGTAAAGGCAGTCACTTTTCAGCTCAAACGAACTACATCGTTCAAGAAGGTCACACGTTTCTCATCTTAACAGACAAGCATTGGATGTTAGAGGACCAGTGCTTTGTATCAGTTTTAGAAGCAGAGTTGGACTATATAATGTCCGTATTTGTAGGAAACACCTTTCTTTTGTTCTCAGCACACTCACGTTTCCTGCTGTCTTAGAGACTCTAGAAAGCAAGAGCGTGCTTCTTGTTCTAAAGAATAGTGTGATCAATGGATGAGAACACTGCTGTGTGTTTCACTTCAGAAATGAAGTTAAATCCCAGGCTCTGTGTCTTCCTACAAGGAAGACTTCATTTCAGGTAAGGGCAGTCACTTTTCTGCTCAAACAAACTATATTGTGCATGAAGCTCACACGTTTCTTATCTTAACTGACAAGCATTGGATGTTAGAGGACAAGAGCTTTGTATCAGTTTCAGAAGCAGATTTGGCCTACATATGGTCCGTATGTGTAGGAAACTCCGTTCTTTTGTTCTGGGCACACTCAGATTTCCTGCTGAATTAGAGACTCTAAAAAGCAAGAGCGTGCTTCTTGCAGTTAAGCAGAGTGTGATCCATGGGTTAGAACTATGCTGTGTGTTTCCCTTCAGAAATGGAGTTAAATCCCTGGCTCTGTGTCTTCCTACAAGCAAGACTTCGTTTCAGGTAAGGGCAGTCACTTTTCAGCTCAAACGAACTACATCGTTCACGGAGCTCACACGATTCTCATCTCAACAGACAAGCATTGGATGTTAGAGGACCAGTGCTTTGTATCAGTTTAAGAAGCAGAGTTGGACTAGATATGGTCCGTATGTGTAGGAAACACCGTCCTTTTGTTCTCAGCACACTCACGTTTCCTGCTGTCTTAGAGACTCTAGAAAGCAAGAGCATGCTTCTTGCTCTAAAGCAGAGTGTCATCCATGGATGAGAACTATGATGTGTGTTTCCCTTCAGAAATGGAGTTAAATCCCATGCTCTGTGTCTTCCTACAAGCAAGACTTCGTTTCAGGTAAGGGCAGTCATTTTTCGGCTCAAACGAACTACATCGTTCACGAAGCTCACACGTTTCTCATCTTAACTGACAAGCATTGGATGTTAGAGGAACAGTGCATTGTATCAGTTTCAGAAGCAGATTTGGACTACATATGGTCCGTATGTGTAGGAAACACCGTTATTTTGTTGTGGGCACACTCAGATTTCCTGCTGTATTAGAGACTCTAGAAAGCAAGAGCGTGCTTCTTGCTCTAAAGCAGAGTGTGATCCATGGATGAGAACTATGCTGTGTGTTTCCCTTCAGAAATGGAGTTAAATCCCAGGGTCTGTGTCTTCCTACATGCAAGACTTCGTTTCAGGTGAGGGCAGTCACTTTTCAGCTCAAACGAACTACATCGTTCACAAAGCTCACAAGTTTCTCATCTTAACAGAAAAGCATTGGATGTTAGAGGACCAGTGCTTTGTATCAGTTTTAGAAGCAGAGTTGGACTATATAATGTCCGTATGTGTAGGAAACACCGTTCTTTTGTTCTCTGCACACTCAGGTTTCCTGCTGTCTTAGAGTCTCTAGAAAGCAAGAGCGTGCTTCTTGTTCTAAAGAAGAGTGTGATCAATGGATGAGAACACTGCGGTGTGTTTCACTTCAGAAATGGAGTTAAATCCCAGGCTCTGTGTCTTCCTACAAGGAAGACTTCGTTTCAGGTAAGGGCAGTCAATTTTCTGCTCAAACAAACTATATTGTGCATGAAGCTCACACGTTTCTTATCTTAACTGACAAGCATTGGATGTTAGAGGACAAGAGCTTTGTATCAGTTTCAGAAGCAGATTTAGCCTACATATGGTCCGTATGTGTAGGAAACTCCGTTCTTTTGTTCTAGGCACACTCAGATTTCCTGCTGTATTAGAGACTCTAGAAAGCAAGAGCGTGCTTCTTGCTGGTAAGCAGAGTGTGATCCATGGGTGAGAACTATGCTGTGTGTTTCCCTTCAGAAATGGAGTTAAATCCCTGGCTCTGTGTCTTCCTACAAGCAAGACTTCGTTTCAGGTAAGGGTAGTCACTTTTCAGCTCAAAGGAACTACATCATTCAACGAGCTCACACGTTTCTAATCTTAACAGACAAGCATTTGATGTTAGAGGACCAGTGCTTTGTATCAGTTTCAGAAGCAGATTTGGACTAGATATGGTCTGCATGTGTACGAAACACTGTTCTTTGTTCTCAGCACACTCACGTTTCCTGCTGTCTTAGAGACTCTAGAAAGCAAGAGCATGCTTCTCACTCTAAAGCAGAGTGTGATCCATGGATGAGAACTATGCTGTGTGTTTCCCTTCAGAAATGGAGTTAAATCCCAGGCTCTGTGTCTTCCTACAAGCAAGACTTCGTTTCAGGTAAGGGCAGTCACTTTTCAGCTCAAAGGAACTACATCGTTCACGGAGCTCACACGATTCTCATCTAAACAGACAAGCATTGGATGTTAGAGGACCAGTGCTTTGTATCAGTTTAAGAAGCAGAGTTGGACTAGATATGGTCCGTATGTGTAGGAAACACCGTCCTTTTGTTCTCAGCACACTCACGTTTCCTGCTGACTTAGAGACTCTAGAAAGCAAGAGCATGCTTCTTGCTCTAAAGCAGAGTGTGATCCATGGATGAGAATTATGATGTTTGTTTCCCTTCAGAAATGGAGTTAAATCCCATGCTCTGTGTCTTCCTACAAGCAAGACTTCGTTTCAGGTAAGGGCAGTCATTTTTCGGCTCAAACGAACTACATCGTTAACGAAGCTCACACGTTTCTCATCTTAACTGACAAGCATTGGATGTTAGAGGAACAGTGCATTGTATCAGTTTCAGAAGCAGATTTGGACTACATATGGTCCGTATGTGTAGGAAACACCGTTATTTGTTGTGGGCACACTCAGATTTCCTGCTGTATTAGAGACTCTAGAAAGCAAGAGCGTGCTTCTTGCTCTAAAGCAGAGTGTGATCTATGGATGAGAACTATGCTGTGTGTTTCCCTTCAGAAATGGAGTTAAATCCCAGCCTCTGTGTCTTCCTACAAGCAAGACTTCGTTTCAGGTAAGGGCAGTCACTTTTCAGCTCAAACGAACTACATCGTTCACGGAGCTCACACGTTTCTCATCTCAACAGACAAGCATTGGATGTTAGAGGACCAGTGCTTTGTATCAGTTTAAGAAGCAGAGTTGGACTAGATATGGTCCGTATGTGTAGGAAACACCGTTCTTTGGTCTCAGCACACTCACGTGTCCTGCTGTCTTAGATACTCTAGAAAGCAAGAGCATGCTTCTTGCTCTAAAGCAGAGTGTGATCCATGGATGAGAACTATGCTGTGTGTTTCCCTTCAGAAATGGAGTTAAATCCCAGGCTCTGTGTCTTCCTACAAGCAATACTTCGTTTCAGGAAAGGGCAGTCATTTTTCGGCTCATTCGAACTACATTGTTCACGAAGCTCATACATTTCTCATCTTAACTGACAAGCATTGGATGTTAGAGGAACAGTGCATTGTATCAGTTTCAGAAGCAGAGTTGGACTAGATATGGTCTGTATGTGTAGGAAACACTGTTCTTTGTTCTCAGCACAGTCACTTTTCCTGCTGTCTTAGAGACTCTAGAAAGCAAGAGCGTGCTTTTCGCTCTAAAGCAGAGTGTGATCCAGGGATAAGAACTATGCTGTGTGTTTCCCTTCAGAAATGGAGTTAAATCCAATGCTCTGTGTCTATCTACAAGCAAGACTTCGTTTCAGGTAAGGGCAGTCACTTTTCAGCACAAACGAACTACATCGTTCACGGAGCGCACACGTTTCTCATCTCAACAGACAAGCATTGGATGTTAGAGGAGCAGTGCTTTGTATCAGTTTAAGAAGCAGAGTTGGACTTGATATGGTCCGTATGTGTAGGAAACACCGTTTTTTGGTCTCAGCACACTCACTTTTCCTGCTGTCTTAGATAATCTAGAAAGCAAGAGCATGCTTCTTGCTCTAAAGCAGAGTGTGATCCATGGATGAGAACTATGCTGTGTGTTTCCCTTCAGAAATGAAGTTAAATCCCAGGCTCTGTGTCTTCCTACAAGGAAGACTTCGTTTCAGGTGAGGGCAGTCACTTTTCAGCTCAAAGGAACTACATCGTTCACGAAGCTCACACGTTTCTCATCTTAACAGAAAAGCATTGGATGTTAGAGGACCAGTGCTTTGTATCAGTTTCAGAAGCAGAGTTGCACTATATAATGTCTGTATGTGTAGGAAAAAACCGTTCTTTTGTTCTCAGCACACTCACGTTTCCTGCTGTCTTAGAGACCCTAGAAAGCAAGAGTGTGCTTCTTGTTCTAAAGCAGAGTGTGATCAATGGATGAGAACACTGATGTGTGTTTCACTTCAGAAATGGAGTTCAATCCCAGGCTCTGTGTCTTCCTAGAAGCAAGACTTCGTTTCAGGTAAGGGCAGTCACTTTTCAGCTCAAACGAACTACATCGTTCACGGAGCTCACACGTTTCTCATCTCAACAGACAAGCATTGGATGTTAGAGGACTAGAGCTTTGTATCAGTTTCAGAAGCAGATTTGGACTACATATGGTCCGTATGTGTAGGAAACTCCGTTCTTTTCTTCTGGGCACACTCAGATTTCCTGCTGTATTAGAGACTCTAGAAAGCAAGAGCATGCTTCTTGCTGTTAAGCAGTGTGTGATCCATGGGTGAGAACTATGCTGTGTGTTTCCCTTCAGAAATGGAGTTAAATCCCAGGCTCTGTGTCTTCCGACAGGCCAGACTTCGTTTCAGGTAAGGGCAGTCACTTTTTAGCTCAAAAGAACTACATCGTTCACGAAGCTCACACGTTTCTCATCTCAACAGACAAGCATTGGATGTTAGAGGACCAGTGCTTTGTATCAGTTTAAGAAGCAGAGTTGGACTAGATGTGGTCCGTATGTGTAGGAAACACCGTTCTTTTGTTCTCAGCACACACATATTTCCTGCTGTCTTAGAGACTCTAGAAAGCAAGAGCTTGCTTCTTGCTCTAAAGCAGAGTGTCATCCATGGATGAGAACTATGATGTGTGTTTCCCTTCAGAAATGGAGTTAAATCCCACGCTCTGTGTCTTCCTACAAGCAAGACTTCGTTTCAGGTAAGGGCAGTCATTTTTCGGCTCAAACGAACTACATCGTTCACGAAGCTCACACGTTTCTCATCTTAACTGACAAGCATTGGATGTTAGAGGAACAGTGCATTGTATCAGTTTCAGAAGCAGATTTGGACTACATATGGTCCGTATGTGTAGGAAACACCGTTATTTTGTTGTGGGCACACTCAGATTTCCTGCTGTATTAGAGACTCTAGAAAGCAAGAGCGTGCTTCTTGCTCTAAAGCAGAGTGTGATCCATGGATGAGAACTATGCTGTGTGTTTCCCTTCAGAAATGGAGTTATATCCCAGGGTCTGTGTCTTCCTACATGCAAGACTTCGTTTCAGGTGAGGGCAGTCACTTTTCAGCTCAAACGAACTACATCGTTCACGAAGCTCACAAGTTTCTCATCTTAACAGAAAAGCATTGGATGTTAGAGGACCAGTGCTTTGTATCAGTTTTAGAAGCAGAGTTGGACTATATAATGTCCGTATGTGTAGGAAACACCGTTCTTTTGTTCTCTGCACACTCAGGTTTCCTGCTGTCTTAGAGTCTCTAGAAAGCAAGAGCGTGCTTCTTGTTCTAAAGAAGAGTGTGATCAATGGATGAGAACACTGCGGTGTGTTTCACTTCAGAAATGGAGTTAAATCCCAGGCTCTGTGTCTTCCTACAAGGAAGACTTCGTTTCAGGTAAGGGCAGTCAATTTTCTGCTCAAACAAACTATATTGTGCATGAAGCTCACACGTTTCTTATCTTAACTGACAAGCATTGGATGTTAGAGGACAAGAGCTTTGTATCAGTTTCAGAAGCAGATTTAGCCTACATATGGTCCGTATGTGTAGGAAACTCCGTTCTTTTGTTCTAGGCACACTCAGATTTCCTGCTGTATTAGAGACTCTAGAAAGCAAGAGCGTGCTTCTTGCTGGTAAGCAGAGTGTGATCCATGGGTGAGAACTATGCTGTGTGTTTCCCTTCAGAAATGGAGTTAAATCCCTGGCTCTGTGTCTTCCTACAAGCAAGACTTCGTTTCAGGTAAGGGTAGTCACTTTTCAGCTCAAAGGAACTACATCATTCAACGAGCTCACACGTTTCTAATCTTAACAGACAAGCATTTGATGTTAGAGGACCAGTGCTTTGTATCAGTTTCAGAAGCAGATTTGGACTAGATATGGTCTGCATGTGTACGAAACACTGTTCTTTGTTCTCAGCACACTCACGTTTCCTGCTGTCTTAGAGACTCTAGAAAGCAAGAGCATGCTTCTCACTCTAAAGCAGAGTGTGATCCATGGATGAGAACTATGCTGTGTGTTTCCCTTCAGAAATGGAGTTAAATCCCAGGCTCTGTGTCTTCCTACAAGCAAGACTTCGTTTCAGGTAAGGGCAGTCACTTTTCAGCTCAAAGGAACTACATCGTTCACGGAGCTCACACGATTCTCATCTAAACAGACAAGCATTGGATGTTAGAGGACCAGTGCTTTGTATCAGTTTAAGAAGCAGAGTTGGACTAGATATGGTCCGTATGTGTAGGAAACACCGTCCTTTTGTTCTCAGCACACTCACGTTTCCTGCTGACTTAGAGACTCTAGAAAGCAAGAGCATGCTTCTTGCTCTAAAGCAGAGTGTGATCCATGGATGAGAATTATGATGTTTGTTTCCCTTCAGAAATGGAGTTAAATCCCATGCTCTGTGTCTTCCTACAAGCAAGACTTCGTTTCAGGTAAGGGCAGTCATTTTTCGGCTCAAACGAACTACATCGTTAACGAAGCTCACACGTTTCTCATCTTAACTGACAAGCATTGGATGTTAGAGGAACAGTGCATTGTATCAGTTTCAGAAGCAGATTTGGACTACATATGGTCCGTATGTGTAGGAAACACCGTTATTTGTTGTGGGCACACTCAGATTTCCTGCTGTATTAGAGACTCTAGAAAGCAAGAGCGTGCTTCTTGCTCTAAAGCAGAGTGTGATCTATGGATGAGAACTATGCTGTGTGTTTCCCTTCAGAAATGGAGTTAAATCCCAGCCTCTGTGTCTTCCTACAAGCAAGACTTCGTTTCAGGTAAGGGCAGTCACTTTTCAGCTCAAACGAACTACATCGTTCACGGAGCTCACACGTTTCTCATCTCAACAGACAAGCATTGGATGTTAGAGGACCAGTGCTTTGTATCAGTTTAAGAAGCAGAGTTGGACTAGATATGGTCCGTATGTGTAGGAAACACCGTTCTTTGGTCTCAGCACACTCACGTGTCCTGCTGTCTTAGATACTCTAGAAAGCAAGAGCATGCTTCTTGCTCTAAAGCAGAGTGTGATCCATGGATGAGAACTATGCTGTGTGTTTCCCTTCAGAAATGGAGTTAAATCCCAGGCTCTGTGTCTTCCTACAAGCAATACTTCGTTTCAGGTAAGGGCAGTCATTTTTCGGCTCATTCGAACTACATTGTTCACGAAGCTCATACATTTCTCATCTTAACTGACAAGCATTGGATGTTAGAGGAACAGTGCATTGTATCAGTTTCAGAAGCAGAGTTGGACTAGATATGGTCTGTATGTGTAGGAAACACTGTTCTTTGTTCTCAGCACAGTCACGTTTCCTGCTGTCTTAGAGACTCTAGAAAGCAAGAGCGTGCTTTTCGCTCTAAAGCAGAGTGTGATCCAGGGATAAGAACTATGCTGTGTGTTTCCCTTCAGAAATGGAGTTAAATCCAATGCTCTGTGTCTATCTACAAGCAAGACTTCGTTTCAGGTAAGGGCAGTCACTTTTCAGCACAAACGAACTACATCGTTCACGGAGCGCACACGTTTCTCATCTCAACAGACAAGCATTGGATGTTAGAGGAGCAGTGCTTTGTATCAGTTTAAGAAGCAGAGTTGGACTAGATATGGTCCGTATGTGTAGGAAACACCGTTTTTTGGTCTCAGCACACTCACTTTTCCTGCTGTCTTAGATAATCTAGAAAGCAAGAGCATGCTTCTTGCTCTAAAGCAGAGTGTGATCCATGGATGAGAACTATGTTGTGTGTTTCCCTTCAGAAATGAAGTTAAATCCCAGGCTCTGTGTCTTCCTACAAGGAAGACTTCGTTTCAGGTGAGGGCAGTCACTTTTCAGCTCAAAGGAACTACATCGTTCACGAAGCTCACACGTTTCTCATCTTAACAGAAAAGCATTGGATGTTAGAGGACCAGTGCTTTGTATCAGTTTCAGAAGCAGAGTTGCACTATATAATGTCTGTATGTGTAGGAAAAAACCGTTCTTTTGTTCTCAGCACACTCACGTTTCCTGCTGTCTTAGAGACCCTAGAAAGCAAGAGTGTGCTTCTTGTTCTAAAGCAGAGTGTGATCAATGGATGAGAACACTGATGTGTGTTTCACTTCAGAAATGGAGTTCAATCCCAGGCTCTGTGTCTTCCTAGAAGCAAGACTTCGTTTCAGGTAAGGGCAGTCACTTTTCAGCTCAAACGAACTACATCGTTCACGGAGCTCACACGTTTCTCATCTCAACAGACAAGCATTGGATGTTAGAGGACTAGAGCTTTGTATCAGTTTCAGAAGCAGATTTGGACTACATATGGTCCGTATGTGTAGGAAACTCCGTTCTTTTCTTCTGGGCACACTCAGATTTCCTGCTGTATTAGAGACTATAGAAAGCAAGAGCATGCTTCTTGCTGTTAAGCAGTGTGTGATCCATGGGTGAGAACTATGCTGTGTGTTTCCCTTCAGAAATGGAGTTAAATCCCAGGCTCTGTGTCTTCCGACAGGCCAGACTTCGTTTCAGGTAAGGGCAGTCACTTTTTAGCTCAAAAGAACTACATCGTTCACGAAGCTCACACGTTTCTCATCTCAACAGACAAGCATTGGATGTTAGAGGACCAGTGCTTTGTATCAGTTTAAGAAGCAGAGTTGGACTAGATGTGGTCCGTATGTGTAGGAAACACCGTTCTTTTGTTCTCAGCACACACATATTTCCTGCTGTCTTAGAGACTCTAGAAAGCAAGAGCTTGCTTCTTGCTCTAAAGCAGAGTGTGATCAATGGATGAGAACACTGCTGTATGTTTCACTTCAGAAATGGAGTTAAATCCCAGGATCTGAGTCTTCCTACAAGCAAGACTTCGTTTCAGGTAAGGGCAGTCACTTTTCTGCTCAAACAAACTATATTGTGCATGAAGCTCACACGTTTCTTATCTTAACTGACAAGCATTGGATGTTAGAGGACAAGAGCTTTGTATCAGTTTCAGAAGCAGATTTGGCCTACATATGGTCCGTATGTGTAGGAAACTCCGTTCTTTTGTTCTGGGCACACTCAGATTTCCTGCTGAATTAGAGACTCTAGAAAGCAAGAGCGTGCTTCTTGCTGGTAAGCAGAGTGTGATCCATGGGTGAGAACTATGCTGTGTGTTTCCCTTCAGAAATGGAGTTAAATCCCTGGCTCTGTGTCTTCCTACAAGCAAGACTTCGTTTCAGGTAAGGGCAGTCACTTTTCAGCTCAAACGAACTACATCGTTAACGAAGCTCACACGTTTCTCATCTTAACTGACAAGCATTGGATGTTAGAGGAACAGTGCATTGTATCAGTTTCAGAAGCAGATTTGGACTACATATGGTCCGTATGTGTAGGAAACACCGTTATTTGTTGTGGGCACACTCAGATTTCCTGCTGTATTAGAGACTCTAGAAAGCAAGAGCGTGCTTCTTGCTCTAAAGCAGAGTGTGATCTATGGATGAGAACTATGCTGTGTGTTTCCCTTCAGAAATGGAGTTAAATCCCAGCCTCTGTGTCTTCCTACAAGCAAGACTTCGTTTCAGGTAAGGGCAGTCACTTTTCAGCTCAAACGAACTACATCGTTCACGGAGCTCACACGTTTCTCATCTCAACAGACAAGCATTGGATGTTAGAGGACCAGTGCTTTGTATCAGTTTAAGAAGCAGAGTTGGACTAGATATGGTCCGTATGTGTAGGAAACACCGTTCTTTGGTCTCAGCACACTCACGTGTCCTGCTGTCTTAGATACTCTAGAAAGCAAGAGCATGCTTCTTGCTCTAAAGCAGAGTGTGATCCATGGATGAGAACTATGCTGTGTGTTTCCCTTCAGAAATGGAGTTAAATCCCAGGCTCTGTGTCTTCCTACAAGCAATACTTCGTTTCAGGTAAGGGCAGTCATTTTTCGGCTCATTCGAACTACATTGTTCACGAAGCTCATACATTTCTCATCTTAACTGACAAGCATTGGATGTTAGAGGAACAGTGCATTGTATCAGTTTCAGAAGCAGAGTTGGACTAGATATGGTCTGTATGTGTAGGAAACACTGTTCTTTGTTCTCAGCACAGTCACGTTTCCTGCTGTCTTAGAGACTCTAGAAAGCAAGAGCGTGCTTTTCGCTCTAAAGCAGAGTGTGATCCAGGGATAAGAACTATGCTGTGTGTTTCCCTTCAGAAATGGAGTTAAATCCAATGCTCTGTGTCTATCTACAAGCAAGACTTCGTTTCAGGTAAGGGCAGTCACTTTTCAGCACAAACGAACTACATCGTTCACGGAGCGCACACGTTTCTCATCTCAACAGACAAGCATTGGATGTTAGAGGAGCAGTGCTTTGTATCAGTTTAAGAAGCAGAGTTGGACTAGATATGGTCCGTATGTGTAGGAAACACCGTTTTTTGGTCTCAGCACACTCACTTTTCCTGCTGTCTTAGATAATCTAGAAAGCAAGAGCATGCTTCTTGCTCTAAAGCAGAGTGTGATCCATGGATGAGAACTATGCTGTGTGTTTCCCTTCAGAAATGAAGTTAAATCCCAGGCTCTGTGTCTTCCTACAAGGAAGACTTCGTTTCAGGTGAGGGCAGTCACTTTTCAGCTCAAAGGAACTACATCGTTCACGAAGCTCACACGTTTCTCATCTTAACAGAAAAGCATTGGATGTTAGAGGACCAGTGCTTTGTATCAGTTTCAGAAGCAGAGTTGCACTATATAATGTCTGTATGTGTAGGAAAAAACCGTTCTTTTGTTCTCAGCACACTCACGTTTCCTGCTGTCTTAGAGACCCTAGAAAGCAAGAGTGTGCTTCTTGTTCTAAAGCAGAGTGTGATCAATGGATGAGAACACTGATGTGTGTTTCACTTCAGAAATGGAGTTCAATCCCAGGCTCTGTGTCTTCCTAGAAGCAAGACTTCGTTTCAGGTAAGGGCAGTCACTTTTCAGCTCAAACGAACTACATCGTTCACGGAGCTCACACGTTTCTCATCTCAACAGACAAGCATTGGATGTTAGAGGACTAGAGCTTTGTATCAGTTTCAGAAGCAGATTTGGACTACATATGGTCCGTATGTGTAGGAAACTCCGTTCTTTTCTTCTGGGCACACTCAGATTTCCTGCTGTATTAGAGACTATAGAAAGCAAGAGCATGCTTCTTGCTGTTAAGCAGTGTGTGATCCATGGGTGAGAACTATGCTGTGTGTTTCCCTTCAGAAATGGAGTTAAATCCCAGGCTCTGTGTCTTCCGACAGGCCAGACTTCGTTTCAGGTAAGGGCAGTCACTTTTTAGCTCAAAAGAACTACATCGTTCACGAAGCTCACACGTTTCTCATCTCAACAGACAAGCATTGGATGTTAGAGGACCAGTGCTTTGTATCAGTTTAAGAAGCAGAGTTGGACTAGATGTGGTCCGTATGTGTAGGAAACACCGTTCTTTTGTTCTCAGCACACACATATTTCCTGCTGTCTTAGAGACTCTAGAAAGCAAGAGCTTGCTTCTTGCTCTAAAGCAGAGTGTGATCAATGGATGAGAACACTGCTGTATGTTTCACTTCAGAAATGGAGTTAAATCCCAGGATCTGAGTCTTCCTACAAGCAAGACTTCGTTTCAGGTAAGGGCAGTCACTTTTCTGCTCAAACAAACTATATTGTGCATGAAGCTCACACGTTTCTTATCTTAACTGACAAGCATTGGATGTTAGAGGACAAGAGCTTTGTATCAGTTTCAGAAGCAGATTTGGCCTACATATGGTCCGTATGTGTAGGAAACTCCGTTCTTTTGTTCTGGGCACACTCAGATTTCCTGCTGAATTAGAGACTCTAGAAAGCAAGAGCGTGCTTCTTGCTGGTAAGCAGAGTGTGATCCATGGGTGAGAACTATGCTGTGTGTTTCCCTTCAGAAATGGAGTTAAATCCCTGGCTCTGTGTCTTCCTACAAGCAAGACTTCGTTTCAGGTAAGGGCAGTCACTTTTCAGCTCAAACGAACTACATCGTTAACGAAGCTCACACGTTTCTCATCTTAACTGACAAGCATTGGATGTTAGAGGAACAGTGCATTGTATCAGTTTCAGAAGCAGATTTGGACTACATATGGTCCGTATGTGTAGGAAACACCGTTATTTTGTTGTGGGCACACTCAGATTTCCTGCTGTATTAGAGACTCTAGAAAGCAAGAGCGTGCTTCTTGCTCTAAAGGAGAGTGTGATTCATGGATGAGAACTATGCTGTGTGTTTCCTTTCAGAAATGGAGTTAAACCCCAGGGTCTGTGTCTTCCTACATGCAAGACTTCGTTTCAGGTGAGGGCAGTCACTTTTCAGCTCAAACGAACTACATCGTTCACGAAGCTCACAAGTTTCTCATCTTAACAGAAAAGCATTGGATGTTAGAGGACCAGTGCTTTGTATCAGTTTCAGAAGCAGAGTTGGACTATATATTGTCCGTATGTGTAGGAAAAAACCGTTCTTTTGTTCTCAGCACACTCACGTTTCCTGCTGTCTTAGAGAGCCTAGAAAGCAAGAGCGTGCTTCTTGTTCTAAAGCAGAGTGTGATGAATGGATGAAGAACACTGCTGTGTGTTTCACTTCAGAAATGGAGTTCAATCCCAGGCTCTGTGTCTTCCTACAAGCAATACTTCGTTTCAGGTAAGGGCAGTCATTTTTCGGCCCATTCGAACTACATTGTTCACGAAGCTCATACATTTCTCATCTTAACTGACAAGCATTGGATGTTAGAGGAACAGTGCATTGTATCAGTTTCAGAAGCAGAGTTGGACTAGATATGGTCTGTATGTGTAGGAAACACTGTTCTTTGTTCTCAGCACAGTCACGTTTCCTGCTGTCTTAGAGACTCTAGAAAGCAAGAGCGTGCTTTTCGCTCTAAAGCAGAGTGTGATCCAGGGATAAGAACTATGCTGTGTGTTTCCCTTCAGAAATGGAGTTAAATCCAATGCTCTGTGTCTATCTACAAGCAAGACTTCGTTTCAGGTAAGGGCAGTCACTTTTCAGCACAAACGAACTACATCGTTCACGGAGCGCACACGTTTCTCATCTCAACAGACAAGCATTGGATGTTAGAGGAGCAGTGCTTTGTATCAGTTTAAGAAGCAGAGTTGGACTAGATATGGTCCGTATGTGTAGGAAACACCGTTTTTTGGTCTCAGCACACTCACTTTTCCTGCTGTCTTAGATAATCTAGAAAGCAAGAGCATGCTTCTTGCTCTAAAGCAGAGTGTGATCCATGGATGAGAACTATGCTGTGTGTTTCCCTTCAGAAATGAAGTTAAATCCCAGGCTCTGTGTCTTCCTACAAGGAAGACTTCGTTTCAGGTGAGGGCAGTCACTTTTCAGCTCAAAGGAACTACATCGTTCACGAAGCTCACACGTTTCTCATCTTAACAGAAAAGCATTGGATGTTAGAGGACCAGTGCTTTGTATCAGTTTCAGAAGCAGAGTTGCACTATATAATGTCTGTATGTGTAGGAAAAAACCGTTCTTTTGTTCTCAGCACACTCACGTTTCCTGCTGTCTTAGAGACCCTAGAAAGCAAGAGTGTGCTTCTTGTTCTAAAGCAGAGTGTGATCAATGGATGAGAACACTGATGTGTGTTTCACTTCAGAAATGGAGTTCAATCCCAGGCTCTGTGTCTTCCTAGAAGCAAGACTTCGTTTCAGGTAAGGGCAGTCACTTTTCAGCTCAAACGAACTACATCGTTCACGGAGCTCACACGTTTCTCATCTCAACAGACAAGCATTGGATGTTAGAGGACTAGAGCTTTGTATCAGTTTCAGAAGCAGATTTGGACTACATATGGTCCGTATGTGTAGGAAACTCCGTTCTTTTCTTCTGGGCACACTCAGATTTCCTGCTGTATTAGAGACTCTAGAAAGCAAGAGCATGCTTCTTGCTGTTAAGCAGTGTGTGATCCATGGGTGAGAACTATGCTGTGTGTTTCCCTTCAGAAATGGAGTTAAATCCCAGGCTCTGTGTCTTCCGACAGGCCAGACTTCGTTTCAGGTAAGGGCAGTCACTTTTTAGCTCAAAAGAACTACCTTGTTCACGAAGCTCACACGTTTCTCATCTCAACAGACAAGCATTGGATGTTAGAGGACCAGTGCTTTGTATCAGTTTAAGAAGCAGAGTTGGACTAGATGTGGTCCGTATGTGTAGGAAACACCGTTCTTTTGTTCTCAGCACACACATATTTCCTGCTGTCTTAGAGACTCTAGAAAGCAAGAGCTTGCTTCTTGCTCTAAAGCAGAGTGTGATCAATGGATGAGAACACTGCTGTATGTTTCACTTCAGAAATGGAGTTAAATCCCAGGATCTGAGTCTTCCTACAAGCAAGACTTCGTTTCAGGTAAGGGCAGTCACTTTTCTGCTCAAACAAACTATATTGTGCATGAAGCTCACACGTTTCTTATCTTAACTGACAAGCATTGGATGTTAGAGGACAAGAGCTTTGTATCAGTTTCAGAAGCAGATTTGGCCTACATATGGTCCGTATGTGTAGGAAACTCCGTTCTTTTGTTCTGGGCACACTCAGATTTCCTGCTGAATTAGAGACTCTAGAAAGCAAGAGCGTGCTTCTTGCTGGTAAGCAGAGTGTGATCCATGGGTGAGAACTATGCTGTGTGTTTCCCTTCAGAAATGGAGTTAAATCCCTGGCTCTGTGTCTTCCTACAAGCAAGACTTCGTTTCAGGTAAGGGCAGTCACTTTTCAGCTCAAACGAACTACATCGTTAACGAAGCTCACACGTTTCTCATCTTAACTGACAAGCATTGGATGTTAGAGGAGCAGTGCTTTGTATCAGTTTAAGAAGCAGAGTTGGACTAGATATGGTCCGTATGTGTAGGAAACACCGTTTTTTGGTCTCAGCACACTCACTTTTCCTGCTGTCTTAGATAATCTAGAAAGCAAGAGCATGCTTCTTGCTCTAAAGCAGAGTGTGATCCATGGATGAGAACTATGCTGTGTGTTTCCCTTCAGAAATGAAGTTAAATCCCAGGCTCTGTGTCTTCCTACAAGGAAGACTTCGTTTCAGGTGAGGGCAGTCACTTTTCAGCTCAAAGGAACTACATCGTTCACGAAGCTCACACGTTTCTCATCTTAACAGAAAAGCATTGGATGTTAGAGGACCAGTGCTTTGTATCAGTTTCAGAAGCAGAGTTGCACTATATAATGTCTGTATGTGTAGGAAAAAACCGTTCTTTTGTTCTCAGCACACTCACGTTTCCTGCTGTCTTAGAGACCCTAGAAAGCAAGAGTGTGCTTCTTGTTCTAAAGCAGAGTGTGATCAATGGATGAGAACACTGATGTGTGTTTCACTTCAGAAATGGAGTTCAATCCCAGGCTCTGTGTCTTCCTAGAAGCAAGACTTCGTTTCAGGTAAGGGCAGTCACTTTTCAGCTCAAACGAACTACATCGTTCACGGAGCTCACACGTTTCTCATCTCAACAGACAAGCATTGGATGTTAGAGGACTAGAGCTTTGTATCAGTTTCAGAAGCAGATTTGGACTACATATGGTCCGTATGTGTAGGAAACTCCGTTCTTTTCTTCTGGGCACACTCAGATTTCCTGCTGTATTAGAGACTCTAGAAAGCAAGAGCATGCTTCTTGCTGTTAAGCAGTGTGTGATCCATGGGTGAGAACTATGCTGTGTGTTTCCCTTCAGAAATGGAGTTAAATCCCAGGCTCTGTGTCTTCCGACAGGCCAGACTTCGTTTCAGGTAAGGGCAGTCACTTTTTAGCTCAAAAGAACTACCTTGTTCACGAAGCTCACACGTTTCTCATCTCAACAGACAAGCATTGGATGTTAGAGGACCAGTGCTTTGTATCAGTTTAAGAAGCAGAGTTGGACTAGATGTGGTCCGTATGTGTAGGAAACACCGTTCTTTTGTTCTCAGCACACACATATTTCCTGCTGTCTTAGAGACTCTAGAAAGCAAGAGCTTGCTTCTTGCTCTAAAGCAGAGTGTGATCAATGGATGAGAACACTGCTGTATGTTTCACTTCAGAAATGGAGTTAAATCCCAGGATCTGAGTCTTCCTACAAGCAAGACTTCGTTTCAGGTAAGGGCAGTCACTTTTCTGCTCAAACAAACTATATTGTGCATGAAGCTCACACGTTTCTTATCTTAACTGACAAGCATTGGATGTTAGAGGACAAGAGCTTTGTATCAGTTTCAGAAGCAGATTTGGCCTACATATGGTCCGTATGTGTAGGAAACTCCGTTCTTTTGTTCTGGGCACACTCAGATTTCCTGCTGAATTAGAGACTCTAGAAAGCAAGAGCGTGCTTCTTGCTGGTAAGCAGAGTGTGATCCATGGGTGAGAACTATGCTGTGTGTTTCCCTTCAGAAATGGAGTTAAATCCCTGGCTCTGTGTCTTCCTACAAGCAAGACTTCGTTTCAGGTAAGGGCAGTCACTTTTCAGCTCAAACGAACTACATCGTTAACGAAGCTCACACGTTTCTCATCTTAACTGACAAGCATTGGATGTTAGAGGAACAGTGCATTGTATCAGTTTCAGAAGCAGATTTGGACTACATATGGTCCGTATGTGTAGGAAACACCGTTATTTTGTTGTGGGCACACTCAGATTTCCTGCTGTATTAGAGACTCTAGAAAGCAAGAGCGTGCTTCTTGCTCTAAAGGAGAGTGTGATTCATGGATGAGAACTATGCTGTGTGTTTCCCTTCAGAAATGGAGTTAAACCCCAGGGTCTGTGTCTTCCTACATGCAAGACTTCGTTTCAGGTGAGGGCAGTCACTTTTCAGCTCAAACGAACTACATCGTTCACGAAGCTCACAAGTTTCTCATCTTAACAGAAAAGCATTGGATGTTAGAGGACCAGTGCTTTGTATCAGTTTCAGAAGCAGAGTTGGACTATATATTGTCCGTATGTGTAGGAAAAAACCGTTCTTTTGTTCTCAGCACACTCACGTTTCCTGCTGTCTTAGAGAGCCTAGAAAGCAAGAGCGTGCTTCTTCTTCTAAAGCAGAGTGTGATGAATAGATGAAGAACACTGCTGTGTGTTTCACTTCAGAAATGGAGTTCAATCCCAGGCTCTGTGTCTTCCTACAAGCAAGACTTCGTTTCAGGTAAGGGCAGTCACTTTTCAGCTCAAACGAACTACATCGTTCACGGAGCTCACACGTTTCTCATCTCAACAGACAAGCATTGGATGTTAGAGACCAGTGCTTTGTATCAGTTTAAGAAGCAGAGTTGGACTAGATATGGTCCGTATGTGTAGGAAACACCATTCTTTGGTCTCAGCACACTCACGTGTCCTGCTGTCTTAGATACTCTAGAAAGCAAGAGCATGCTTCTTGCTCTAAAGCAGAGTGTGATCCATGGATGACAACTATGTTGTGTGTTTCCCTTCAGAAATGGAGTTAAATCCCAGGCTCTTTGTCTTCCTACAGGCAAGAATTTGTTTCAGGTAAAGGCAGTCACTTTTCAGCTCAAACGAACTACATCGTTCACGGAGCTCACACGATTCTCATCTCAACAGACAAGCATTGGATGTTAGAGGACCAGTGCTTTGTATCAGTTTAAGAAGCAGAGTTGGACTAGATATGGTCCATATGTGTAGGAAACACCGTCCTTTTGTTCTCAGCACACTCACGTTTCCTGCTGTCTTAGAGACTCTAGAAAGCAAGAGCATGCTTCTTGCTCTAAAGCAGAGTGTCATCCATGGATGAGAACTATGATGTGTGTTTCCCTTCAGAAATGGAGTTAAATCCCACGCTCTGTGTCTTCCTACAAGCAAGACTTCGTTTCAGGTAAGGGCAGTCATTTTTCGGCTCAAACGAACTACATCGTTAACGAAGCTCACACGTTTCTCATCTTAACTGACAAGCATTGGATGTTAGAGGAACAGTGCATTGTATCAGTTTCAGAAGCAGATTTGGACTACATATGGTCCGTATGTGTAGGAAACACCGTTATTTTGTTGTGGGCACACTCAGATTTCCTGCTGTATTAGAGACTCTAGAAAGCAAGAGCGTGCTTCTTGCTCTAAAGCAGAGTGTGATCCATGGATGAGAACTATGCTGTGTGTTTCCCTTCAGAAATGGAGTTAAATCCCAGGGTCTGTGTCTTCCTACATGCAAGACTTCGTTTCAGGTGAGGGCAGTCACTTTTCAGCTCAAACGAACTACATCGTACACGAAGCTCACAAGTTTCTCATCTTAACAGAAAAGCATTGGATGTTAGAGGACCAGTGCTTTGTATCAGTTTCAGAAGCAGAGTTGGACTATATAACGTCCGTATGTGTAGGAAAAAACCGTTCTTTTGTTCTCAGCACACTCACGTTTCCTGCTGTCTTAGAGACCCTAGAAAGCAAGAGCATGCTTCTTGTTCTAAAGCAGAGTGTGATGAATGGATGAGAACACTGCTGTGTGTTTCACTTCAGAAATGGAGTTCAATCCCAGGCTCTGTGTCTTCCTACAAGCAAGACTTCGTTTCAGGTAAGGGCAGTCACTTTTCAGCTCAAACGAACTACATCGTTCACGGAGCTCACACGTTTCTCATCTCAACAGACAAGCATTGGATGTTAGAGGACCAGTGCTTTGTATCAGTTTAAGAAGCAGAGTTGGACTAGATATGGTCCGTATGTGTAGGAAACACCGTTCTTTGGTCTCAGCACACTCACGTGTCCTGCTGTCTTAGATACTCTAGAAAGCAAGAGCATGCTTCTTGCTCTAAAGCAGAGTGTGATCCATGGATGAGAACTATGCTGTGTGTTTTCCTTCAGAAATGGAGTTAAATCCCATGCTCTTTGTCTTCCTACAGGCAAGACTTTGTTTCAGGTAAATGCAGTCACTTTTCAGCTCAAACGAACTACATCGTTCAAGAAGGTCACACGTTTCTCATCTTAACAGACAAGCATTGGATGTTAGAGGACCAGTGCTTTGTATCAGTTTTAGAAGCAGAGTTGGACTATATAATGTCCGTATTTGTAGGAAACACCGTTCTTTTGTTCTCAGCACACTCACGTTTCCTTGTGTCTTAGAGACTCTAGAAAGCAAGAGCGTGCTTCTTGTTCTAAAGAATAGTGTGATCAATGGATGAGAACACTGCTGTGTGTTTCACTTCAGAAATGAAGTTAAATCCCAGGCTCTGTGTCTTCCTACAAGGAAGACTTCGTTTCAGGTAAGGGCAGTCACTTTTCTGCTCAAACAAACTATATTGTGCATGAAGCTCACACGTTTCTTATCTTAACTGACAAGCATTGGATGTTAGAGGACAAGAGCTTTGTTTCAGTTTCAGAAGCAGATTTGGCCTACATATGGTCCCTATGTGTAGGAAACTCCGTACTTTTGTTCTGGGCACACTCAGATTTCCTGCTGAATTAGAGACTCTAGAAAGCAAGAGCATGCTTCTTGCTCTAAAGCAGAGTGTGATCCATGGATGAGAACTATGCTGTGTGTTTCCCTTCAGAAATGGAGTTAAATCCCAGGCTCTGTGTCTTCCTACAAGCAATACTTCGTTTTAGGTAAGGGCAGTCACTTTTCAGCACAAACGAACTACATCGTTCACGGAGCGCACACGTTTCTCATCTCAACAGACAAGCATTGGATGTTAAAAGAGCAGTCCTTTGTATCAGTTTAAGAAGCAGAGATGGACTAGATATGGTCCCTATTTGTAGGAAACACCGTTCTTTTGTTCTCAGCACACTCACGTTTCCTGCTGTCTTAGAGACTCTAGAAGGCAAGAGCGTGCTTCTTGTTCTAAAGCAGAGTGTGATCAATGGATGAGAACACTGCTGTATGTTTCACTTCAGAAATGGTGTTAAATCCCAGGCTCTGAGTCTTCCTACAAGCAAGACTTCGTTTCAGGTAAGGTCAGTCATTTTTCTGCTCAAACGAACTACATCGTTCACGAATCTCACACGTTTCTCATCTTAACTGACAAGCATTGGATGTTAGAGGACCAGTGCATTGTATCAGTTTCAGAAGCAGATTTGGACTACATATGGTCCGTATGTGTAGGAAACACCCATCTTTTGTTCTGGGCACACTCAGATTTCCTGCTGTATTAGAGACTCTAGAAAGCAAGTGCGTGCTTCTTGCTATAAAGCAGAGCGTTTTGCATGGATGAGAACTATGCTGTGTGTTTCCTTTCAGAAATGGAGTTAAATCCCAGGCTCTTTGTCTTCCTACAGGCAAGACTTCGTTTCAGGTAAGGGCAGTCACTTTTCAGCTCAAAGGAACTACATCGTTCAAGAAGCTCACACGTTTCTCATCTTAACAGACAAGCATTGGATGTTAGAGGACCAGTGCTTTGTATCAGTTTTAGAAGCAGAGTTGGACTATATAATGTCCGTATGTGTAGGAAACACCGTTCTTTTGTTCTCTGCACACTCAGGTTTCCTGCTGTCTTAGAGTCTCTAGAAAGCAAGAGCGTGCTTCTTGTTCTAAAGAAGAGTGTGATCAATGGATGAGAACACTGCGGTGTGTTTCACTTCAGAAATGGAGTTAAATCCCAGGCTCTGTGTCTTCCTACAAGGAAGACTTCGTTTCAGGTAAGGGCAGTCAATTTTCTGCTCAAACAAACTATATTGTGCATGAAGCTCACACGTTTCTTATCTTAACTGACAAGCATTGGATGTTAGAGGACAAGAGCTTTGTATCAGTTTCAGAAGCAGATTTAGCCTACATATGGTCCGTATGTGTAGGAAACTCCGTTCTTTTGTTCTGGGCACACTCAGATTTCCTGCTGTATTAGAGACTCTAGAAAGCAAGAGCGTGCTTCTTGCTGGTAAGCAGAGTGTGATCCATGGGTGAGAACTATGCTGTGTGTTTCCCTTCAGAAATGCAGTTAAATCCCTGGCTCTGTGTCTTCCTACAAGCAAGACTTCGTTTCAGGTAAGGGTAGTCACTTTTCAGCTCAAAGGAACTACATCATTCAACGAGCTCACACGTTTCTAATCTTAACAGACAAGCATTTGATGTTAGAGGACCAGTGCTTTGTATCAGTTTCAGAAGCAGATTTGGACTAGATATGGTCTGCATGTGTAGGAAACACCGTTATTTTGTTGTGGGCACACTCAGATTTCCTGCTGTATTAGAGACTCTAGAAAGCAAGAGCGTGCTTCTTGCTCTAAAGGAGAGTGTGATTCATGGATGAGAACTATGCTGTGTGTTTCCCTTCAGAAATGGAGTTAAATCCCAGGGTCTGTGTCTTCCTACATGCAAGACTTCGTTTCAGGTGAGGGCAGTCACTTTTCAGCTCAAACGAACTACATCGTTCACGAAGCTCACAAGTTTCTCATCTTAACAGAAAAGCATTGGATGTTAGAGGACCAGTGCTTTGTATCAGTTTCAGAAGCAGAGTTGGACTATATATTGTCCGTATGTGTAGGAAAAAAACGTTCTTTTGTTCTCAGCACACTCACGTTTCCTGCTGTCTTAGAGACCCTAGAAAGCAAGAGCGTGCTTCTGGTTCTAAAGCAGAGTGTGATGAATGGATGAAGAACACTGCTGTGTGTTTCACTTCAGAAATGGAGTTCAATCCCAGGCTCTGTGTCTTCCTACAAGCAAGACTTCGTTTCAGGTAAGGGCAGTCACTTTTCAGCTCAAACGAACTACATCGTTCACGGAGCTCACACGTTTCTCATCTCAACAGACAAGCATTGGATGTTAGAGACCAGTGCTTTGTATCAGTTTAAGAAGCAGAGTTGGACTAGATATGGTCCGTATGTGTAGGAAACACCGTTCTTTGGTCTCAGCACACTCACGTGTCCTGCTGTCTTAGATACTCTAGAAAGCAAGAGCATGCTTCTTGCTCTAAAGCAGAGTGTGATCCATGGATGAGAACTATGCTGTGTGTTTCCCTTCAGAAATGGAGTTAAATCCCAGGCTCTTTGTCTTCCTACAGGCAAGACTTTGTTTCAGGTAAAGGCAGTCACTTTTCAGCTCAAACGAACTACATCGTTCAAGAAGCTCACACGTTTCTCATCTTAAGAGACAAGCATTGGATGTTAGAGGACCAGTGCTTTGTATCAGTTTTAGAAGCAGAGTTGGACTATATAATGTCCGTATGTGTAGGAAACACCGTTCTTTTGTTCTCAGCACACTCACGTTTCCTGCTGACTTAGAGACTCTAGAAAGCAAGAGCGTGCTTCTTGTTCTAAAGAAGGGTGTGATCAATGGATGAGAACACTGCTGTGTGTTTCACTTCAGAAATGAAGTTAAATCCCAGGCTCTGTGTCTTCCTACAAGGAAGACTTCGTTTCAGGTAAGGGCAGTCACTTTTCTGCTCAAACAAACTATATTGTGCATGAAGCTCACACGTTTCTTATCTTAACTGACAAGCATTGGATGTTAGAGGACAAGAGCTTTGTATCAGTTTCAGAAGCAGATTTGGCCTACATACGGTCCGTATGTGTAGGAAACTCCGTTCTTTTGTTCTGGGCACACTCAGATTTCCTGCTGATTAGAGACTCTAGAAAGCAAGAGCCTGCTTCTTGCTGTTAAGCAGAGTGTGATCCATGGGTGAGAACTATGCTGTGTGTTTCCCTTCAGAAATGGAGTTAAATCCAATGCTCTGTGTCTATCTACAAGCAAGACTTCGTTTCAGGTAAGGGCAGTCACTTTTCAGCACAAACGAACTACATCGTTCACAGAGCGCACACGTTTCTCATCTCAACAGACAAGCATTGGATGTTAGAGGAGCAGTGCTTTGTATCAGTTTAAGAAGCAGAGATGGACTAGATATGGTCCGTATGTGTAGGAAACACCGTTTTTTGGTCTCAGCACACTCACTTTTCCTGCTGTCTTAGATAATCTAGAAAGCAAGAGCATGCTTCTTGCTCTAAAGCAGAGTGTGATCCATGGATGAGAACTATGCTGTGTGTTTCCCTTCAGAAATGAAGTTAAATCCCAGGCTCTGTGTCTTCCTACAAGGAAGACTTCGTTTCAGGTGAGGGCAGTCACTTTTCAGTTCAAAGGAACTACATCGTTCACGAAGCTCACACGTTTCTCATCTTAACAGAAAAGCATTGGATGTTAGAGGACCAGTGCTTTGTATCAGTTTCAGAAGCAGAGTTGCACTATATAATGTCTGTATGTGTAGGAAAAAACCGTTCTTTTGTTCTCAGCACACTCACGTTTCCTGCTGTCTTAGAGACCCTAGAAAGCAAGAGTGTGCTTCTTGTTCTAAAGCAGAGTGTGATCAATGGATGAGAACACTGATGTGTGTTTCACTTCAGAAATGGAGTTCAATCCCAGGCTCTGTGTCTTCCTAGAAGCAAGACTTCGTTTCAGGTAAGGGCAGTCACTTTTCAGCTCAAACGAACTACATCGTTCACGGAGCTCACACGTTTCTCATCTCAACAGACAAGCATTGGATGTTAGAGGACTAGAGCTTTGTATCAGTTTCAGAAGCAGATTTGGACTACATATGGTCCGTATGTGTAGGAAACTCCGTTCTTTTCTTCTGGGCACACTCAGATTTCCTGCTGTATTAGAGACTCTAGAAAGCAAGAGCATGCTTCTTGCTGTTAAGCAGTGTGTGATCCATGGGTGAGAACTATGCTGTGTGTTTCCCTTCAGAAATGGAGTTAAATCCCAGGCTCTGTGTCTTTCGACAGGCCAGACTTCGTTTCAGGTAAGGGCATTCACTTTTTAGCTCAAAAGAACTACATCGTTCACGAAGCTCACACGTTTCTCATCTCAACAGGCAAGCATTGGATGTTAGAGGACCAGTGCTTTGTATCAGTTTAAGAAGCAGAGTTGGACTAGATGTGGTCCGTATGTGTAGGAAACACCGTTCTTTTGTTCTCAGCACACACATATTTCCTGCTGTCTTAGAGATTCTAGAAAGCAAGAGCTTGCTTCTTGCTCTAAAGCAGAGTGTGATCAATGGATGAGAACACTGCTGTATGTTTCACTTCAGAAATGGAGTTAAATCCCAGGATCTGAGTCTTCCTACAAGCAAGACTTCGTTTCAGGTAAGGTCAGTCATTTTTCTGCTCAAACGAACTACATCGTTCACGAAGCTCACACGTTTCTCATCTTAACTGACAAGCATTGGATGTTAGAGGACCAGTGCATTGTATCAGTTTCAGAAGCAGATTTGGACTACATATGGTCCGTATGTTTAGGAAACACCCTTCTTTTGTTCTGGGCACACTCAGATTTCCTGCTGTATTAGAGACTTAGAAAGCAAGAGCGTGCTTCTTGCTATAAAGCAGAGCGTGATGCATGGATGAGAACTATGCTGTGTGTTTCCCTTCAGAAATGGAGTTAAATCCCAGGCTCTTTGTCTTCCTACAGGCAAGACTTTGTTTCAGGTAAAGGCAGTCACTTTTCAGCTCAAACGAACTACATCGTTCAAGAAGCTCACACGTTTCTCATCTTAAGAGACAAGCATTGGATGTTAGAGGACCAGTGCTTTGTATCAGTTTTAGAAGCAGAGTTGGACTATATAATGTCCGTATGTGTAGGAAACACCGTTCTTTTGTTCTCAGCACACTCACGTTTCCTGCTGTCTTAGAGACTCTAGAAAGCAAGAGCGTGCTTCTTGTTCTAAAGAAGAGTGTGATCAATGGATGAGAACACTGCTGTGTGTTTCACTTCAGAAATGAAGTTAAATCCCAGGCTCTGTGTCTTCCTACAAGGAAGACTTCGTTTCAGGTAAGGGCAGTCACTTTTCTGCTCAAACAAACTATATTGTGCATGAAGCTCACACGTTTCTTATCTTAACTGACAAGCATTGGATGTTAGAGGACAAGAGCTTTGTATCAGTTTCAGAAGCAGATTTGGCCTACATATGGTCCGTATGTGTAGGAAACTCCGTTCTTTTGTTCTGGGCACACTCAGATTTCCTGCTGAATTAGAGACTCTAGAAAGCAAGAGCGTGCTTCTTGCTGTTAAGCAGAGTGTGATCCATGGGTGAGAACTATGCTGTGTGTTTCCCTTCAGAAATGGAGTTAAATCCCTGGCTCTGTGTCTTCCTACAAGCAAGACTTCGTTTCAGGTAAGGGCAGTCACTTTTCAGCTCAAACGAACTACATCGTTCACGGAGCTCACACGATTCTCATCTCAACAGACAAGCATTGGATGTTAGAGGACCAGTGCTTTGTATCAGTTTAAGAAGCAGAGTTGGACTAGATATGGTCCGTATGTGTAGGAAACACCGTCCTTTTGTTCTCAGCACACTCACGTTTCCTGCTGTCTTAGAGACTCTAGAAAGCAAGAGCATGCTTCTTGCTCTAAAGCAGAGTGTGATCCATGGATGAGAACTATGATGTGTGTTTCCCTTCAGAAATGGAGTTAAATCCCACGCTCTGTGTCTTCCTACAAGCAAGACTTCGTTTCAGGTAAGGGCAGTCATTTTTCGGCTCAAACGAACTACATCGTTAACGAAGCTCACACGTTTCTCATCTTAACTGACAAGCATTGGATATTAGAGGAACAGTGCATTGTATCAGTTTCAGAAGCAGATTTGGACTACATATGGTCCGTATGTGTAGGAAACACCGTTATTTTGTTGTGGGCACACTCAGATTTCCTGCTGTATTAGAGACTCTAGAAAGCAAGAGCGTGCTTCTTGCTCTAAAGGAGAGTGTGATCCATGGATGAGAACTATGCTGTGTGTTTCCCTTCAGAAATGGAGTTAAATCCCAGGGTCTGTGTCTTCCTACATGCAAGACTTCGTTTCAGGTGAGGGCAGTCACTTTTCAGCTCAAACGAACTACATCGTTCACGAAGCTCACAAGTTTCTCATCGTAACAGAAAAGCATTGGATGTTAGAGGACCAGTGCTTTGTATCAGTTTCCGAAGCAGAGTTGGACTATATATTGTCCGTATGTGTAGGAAAAAACCGTTCTTTTGTTCTCAGCACACTCACGTTTCCTGCTGTCTTAGAGACCCTAGAAAGCAAGAGCGTGCTTCTTGTTCTAAAGCAGAGTGTGATGAATGGATGAGAACACTGCTGTGTGTTTCACTTCAGAAATGGAGTTCAATCCCAGGCTCTGTGTCTTCCTACAAGCCAGACTTCGTTTCAGGTAAGGGGAGTCACTTTTCAGCTCAAACGAACTACATCGTTCACGGAGCTCACACGTTTCTCATCTCAACAGACAAGCATTGGATGTTAGAGACCAGTGCTTTGTATCAGTTTAAGAAGCAGAGTTGGACTAGATATGGTCCGTATGTGTAGGAAACACCGTTCTTTGGTCTCAGCACACTCACGTGTCCTGCTGTCTTAGGTACTCTAGAAAGCAAGAGCATGCTTCTTGCTCTAAAGCAGAGTGTGATCCATGGATGAGAACTATGCTGTGTGTTTCCCTTCAGAAATGGAGTTAAATCCCAGGCTCTTTGTCTTCCTACAGGCAAGACTTTGTTTCAGGTAAAGGCAGTCACTTTTCAGCTCAAACGAACTACATCGTTCAAGAAGCTCACACGTTTCTCATCTTAAGAGACAAGCATTGGATGTTAGAGGACCAGTGCTTTGTATCAGTTTTAGAAGCAGAGTTGGACTATATAATGTCCGTATGTGTAGGAAACACCGTTCTTTTGTTCTCAGCACACTCACGTTTCCTTGTGTCTTAGAGACTCTAGAAAGCAAGAGCGTGCTTCTTGTTCTAAAGAAGGGTGTGATCAATGGATGAGAACACTGCTGTGTGTTTCACTTCAGAAATGAAGTTAAATCCCAGGCTCTGTATCTTCCTACAAGGAAGACTTCGTTTCAGGTAAGGGCAGTCACTTTTCTGCTCAAACAAACTATATTGTGCATGAAGCTCACACGTTTCTTATCTTAACTGACAAGCATTGGATGTTAGAGGACAAGAGCTTTGTATCAGTTTCAGAAGCAGAGTTGCACTATATAATGTCTGTATGTGTAGGAAAAAACCGTTCTTTTGTTCTCAGCACACTCACGTTTCCTGCTGTCTTAGAGACCCTAGAAAGCAAGAGTGTGCTTCTTGTTCTAAAGCAGAGTGTGATCAATGGATGAGAACACTGATGTGTGTTTCACTTCAGAAATGGAGTTCAATCCCAGGCTCTGTGTCTTCCTAGAAGCAAGACTTCGTTTCAGGTAAGGGCAGTCACTTTTCAGCTCAATCGAATTACATCGTTCACGGAGCTCACACGTTTCTCATCTCAACAGACAAGCATTGGATGTTAGAGGACTAGAGCTTTGTATCAGTTTCAGAAGCAGATTTGGACTACATATGGTCCGTATGTGTAGGAAACTCCGTTCTTTTCTTCTGGGCACACTCAGATTTCCTGCTGTATTAGAGACTCTAGAAAGCAAGAGCATGCTTCTTGCTGTTAAGCAGTGTGTGATCCATGGGTGAGAACTATGCTGTGTGTTTCCCTTCAGAAATGGAGTTAAATCCCAGGCTCTGTGTCTTCCGACAGGCCAGACTTCGTTTCAGGTAAGGGCATTCACTTTTTATCTCAAAAGAACTACATCGTTCACGAAGCTCACACATTTCTCATCTCAACAGGCAAGCATTGGATGTTAGAGGACCAGTGCTTTGTATCAGTTTAAGAAGCAGAGTTGGACTAGATGTGGTCCGTATGTGTAGGAAACACCGTTCTTTTGTTCTCAGCACACACATATTTCCTGCTGTATTAGAGACTCTAGAAAGCAAGAGCTTGCTTCTTGCTCTAAAGCAGAGTGTGGTCAATGGATGAGAACACTGCTGTATGTTTCACTTCAGAAATGGAGTTAAATCCCAGGATCTGAGTCTTCCTACAAGCAAGACTTCGTTTCAGGTAATGTCAGTCATTTTTCTGCTCAAACGAACTACATCGTTCACGAAGCTCACACGTTTCTCATCTTAACTGACAAGCATTGGATGTTAGAGGACCAGTGCATTGTATCAGTTTCAGAAGCAGATTTGGACTACATATGGTCCGTATGTTTAGGAAACACCCTTCTTTTGTTCTGGGCACACTCAGATTTCCTGCTGTATTAGAGACTTAGAAAGCAAGAGCGTGCTTCTTGCTATAAAGCAGAGCGTGATGCATGGATGAGAACTATGCTGTGTGTTTCCCTTCAGAAATGGAGTTAAATGCCAGGCTCTTTGTCTTCCTACAGGCAAGACTTTGTTTCAGGTAAAGGCAGTCACTTTTCAGCTCAAACGAACTACATCGTTCACGGAGCTCACACGTTTCTCATCTCAACAGACAAGCATTGGATGTTAGAGGACCAGTGCTTTGTATCAGTTTAAGAAGCAGAGTTGGACTAGATATGGTCCGTATGTGTAGGAAACACCGTTCTTTGGTCTCAGCACACTCACGTGTCCTGCTGTCTTAGATACTCTAGAAAGCAAGAGCATGCTTCTTGCTCTAAAGCAGAGTGTGATCCATGGATGAGAACTATGCTGTGTGTTTCCCTTCAGAAATGGAGTTAAATCCCAGGCTCTTTGTCTTCCTACAGGCAAGACTTTGTTTCACGTAAAGGCAGTCACTTTTCAGCTCAAACGAACTACATCGTTCAAGAAGGTCACACGTTTCTCATCTTAACAGACAAGCATTGGATGTTAGAGGACCAGTGCTTTGTATCAGTTTTAGAAGCAGAGTTGGACTATATAATGTCCGTATTTGTAGGAAACACCGTTCTTTTGTTCTCAGCACACTCACGTTTCCTTCTGTCTTAGAGACTCTAGAAAGCAAGAGCGTGCTTCTTGTTCTAAAGAATAGTGTGATCAATGGATGAGAACACTGCTGTGTGTTTCACTTCAGAAATGAAGTTAAATCCCAGGCTCTGTGTCTTCCTACAAGGAAGACTTCGTTTCAGGTAAGGGCAGTCACTTTTCTGCTCAAACAAACTATATTGTGCATGAAGCTCACACGTTTCTTATCTTAACTGACAAGCATCGGATGTTAGAGGACAAGAGCTTTGTATCAGTTTCAGAAGCAGATTTGGCCTACATATGGTCCGTATGTGTAGGAAACTCCGTTCTTTTGTTCTGGGCACACTCAGATTTCCTGCTGAATTAGAGACTCTAGAAAGCAAGAGCGTGCTTCTTGCTGTTAAGCAGAGTGTGATCCATGGGTGAGAACTATGCTGTGTGTTTCCCTTCAGAAATGGAGTTAAATCCCTGGCTCTGTGTCTTCCTACAAGCAAGACTTCGTTTCAGGTAAGGGCAGTCACTTTTCAGCTCAAACGAACTACATCGTTCACGGAGCTCACACGTTTCTCATCTCAACAGACAAGCATTGGATGTTAGAGGACCAGTGCTTTGTATCAGTTTAAGAAGCAGAGTTGGACTAGATATGGTCCGTATGTGTAGGAAACACCGTTCTTTGGTCTCAGCACACTCACGTGTCCTGCTGTCTTAGATACTCTAGAAAGCAAGAGCATGCTTCTTGCTCTAAAGCAGAGTGTGATCCATGGATGAGAACTATGCTGTGTGTTTCCCTTCAGAAATGGAGTTAAATCCAATGCTCTGTGTCTATCTACAAGGAAGACTTCGTTTCAGGTAAGGGCAGTCACTTTTCAGCACAAACGAACTACATCGTTCACGGAGCGCACACGTTTCTCATCTCAACAGACAAGCATTGGATGTTAGAGGAGCAGTGCTTTGTATCAGTTTAAGAAGCAGAGATGGACTAGATATGGTCCCTATGTGTAGGAAACACCGTTCTTTTGTTCTCAGCACACTCACGTTTCCTGCTGTCTTAGAGACTCTAGAAGGCAAGAGCGTGCTTCTTGTTCTAAAGCAGAGTGTGATCAATGGATGAGAACACTGCTGTATGTTTCACTTCAGAAATGGTGTTAAATCCCAGGCTCTGAGTCTTCCTACAAGCAAGACTTCGTTTCAGGTAAGGTCAGTCATTTTTCTGCTCAAACGAACTACATCGTTCACGAATCTCACACGTTTCTCATCTTAACTGACAAGCATTGGATGTTAGAGGACCAGTGCATTGTATCAGTTTCAGAAGCAGATTTGGACTACATATGGTCCGTATGTGTAGGAAACACCCTTCTTTTGTTCTGGGCACACTCAGATTTCCTGCTGTATTAGAGACTCTAGAAAGCAAATGCGTGCTTCTTGGTATAAAGCAGAGCGTGATGCATGGATGAGAACTATGCTGTTTGTTTCCCTTCAGAAATGGAGTTAAATCCCAGGCACTTTGTCTTCCTACAGGCAAGACTTCGTTTCAGGTAAGGGCAGTCACTTTTCAGCTCAAACGAACTACATTGTTCAAGAAGCTCACACGTTTCTCATCTTAACAGACAAGCATTGGATGTTAGAGGACCAGTGCTTTGTATCAGTTTTAGAAGCAGAGTTGGACTATATAATGTCCGTATGTGTAGGAAACACCGTTCTTTTGTTCTCTGCACACTCAGGTTTCCTGCTGTCTTAGAGTCTCTAGAAAGCAAGAGCGTGCTTCTTGTTCTAAAGAAGAGTGTGATCAATGGATGAGAACACTGCGGTGTGTTTCACTTCAGAAATGAAGTTAAATCCCAGGCTCTGTGTCTTCCTACAAGGAAGACTTCGTTTCAGGTAAGGGCAGTCAATTTTCTGCTCAAACAAACTATATTGTGCATGAAGCTCACACGTTTCTTATCTTAACTGACAAGCATTGGATGTTAGAGGACAAGAGCTTTGTATCAGTTTCAGAAGCAGATTTAGCCTACATATGGTCCGTATGTGTAGGAAACTCCGTTCTTTTGTTCTGGGCACACTCAGATTTCCTGCTGTATTAGAGACTCTAGAAAGCAAGAGCGTGCTTCTTGCTGGTAAGCAGAGTGTACCATGGGTGAGAACTATGCTGTGTGTTTCCCTTCAGAAATGGAGTTAAATCCCAGGCTCTGAGTCTTCCTACAAGCAACACTTCGTTTCAGGTAAGGGCAGTTACTTTACAGCTCAAACGAACTACATCGTTGACGAAGCTCACACGTTTCTCATCTTAAATGACAAGCATTGGATGCTGCAGGAGCTGTGCTTTCTATCAGTTTCAGAAGCAGAGTTGGAATAGATATGGTCCGTATGTGTAGGAAACACCGTTCATTTGTTCTTAGCACACTCACGTTTCCTGCTGTATTAGAGATTCTAGAAAGCAAGAGCGAGCTTCTTGCTCTAATGCAGAGTGTGATCCATGGTAGAGAACTATGCGGTGTGTTTCCCTTCAGAAATGGAGTTAAACCCCAGGCTCTGTGTCTTCCTACAATAAAGACTTCGTTTCAGGTAAGGGCAGTCACTTTTCAGCTCAAATGAACTACATCCTTCACGAAGCTCACACGTTTCTCATCTTAACTGACAAGCATTGGATGTTAGAGGACCTGAGCTTTGTATCAATTTCAGAGGCAGAGTTGGACTTGATATGGTCCGAATGTGTAGGAAACACCGTTCTGTTGCTCTCAGCACACTCATGTTTCCTGCTCTCTTAGAGATTCTAGAAAGCAAGAGCCTCCTTCTTGCTTTAAAGCAGAGTATGATGTATATATGAGAACCCTGCTGTGTGTTTCACTTCAGAAATGGAGTTAAACCCCAGGCTCTGAGTCTTCCTACAAGGAACACTTCGTTTCAGGTAAGGGCAGTTACTTTACAGCTCAAACGAACTACATCATTCACGAAGCTCACACGTTTCTCATCTTAACTGATAAGCATCGGATGTCATAGGACCAGTGCTTTGTATCAGTTTCAGAAGCAGAGTTGGAATAGATATGGTCCGTATGTGTAGGAAACACCGTTCTTTTGTTCTCAGCACACTCACGTTTCCTGCTGTCTTAGAGACTCTAGAAAGCAAGAGAGTGCTTCCTGCTCTAAAGCAGAGTGTGATCTATATATGAGAACTCTGCTTTGTGTTTCACTTCAGAAATGGAGTTAAACCCCAGGCTCTGAGTCTTCCTACAAGCAACACTTTGTTTCAGGAAAGGGCAGTTACTTTACAGCTCAAATGAACTACATCGTTGACTTAGCTCACACGTTTCTCATCTTAAATGACAAGCATTAGATGCTGGAGGACCTGTGCTTTGTATCAGTTTCAGAAGCAGAGTTGGAATAGATATGGTCCGTATGTGTAGGAAACACAGTTCTTTTGTTCTGAACACAACCACGTTTCCTGCTGTATTAGAGAATCTAGAAAGCTAGAGCGTGCTTCTTGCTCTGAAGCAGAGTGTGATCCATGGATGAGAACCTTGCTGTGTGTTTCCCTTCAGAAATGGAGTTAAACCCCAGGCTCTGTGTCTTCCTACAATAAAGACTTCGAATCAGGTAAGGGCAGTTACTTTACAGCTCAAACAAACTACATCGTTCACGAAGCTCACAGGTTTCTCATCTTAAATGACAAGCATCGGATGTTAGATGACCAGCGCTTTGTCTCAGTTTCCAAGCAGAGATGGACTAGATATCTTGCGTATGTGTAGGCACCACCATTCTTTTGTTCTCAGCACACTCACGTTTCCTGCTGTCTTAGAGACTCTAGAAAGCAAGAGTGTCCTTCTTGCTTTAAAGCAGAGTTTGATGTATATATGAGAACCCTGCTGTGTGTTTCACTTCAGAAATGGAGTTAAAACCCAGGCTCTGAGTCTTCCTACAAGCAACACTTCGTTTCAGGTAAGGGCAGTTACTTTACAGCTCAAACGAACTAAATTGTTCACGAAGCTCACACGTTTCTCATCTTAACTGACAAGCATCAGATGTTATAGGACCAGTGCTTTGTATCAGTTTCAGAAGCAGAGTTGGACTAGATATGGTCCGTATGTGTAGGAAACACCGTTCTTTTGTTCTCAGCACACTCACGTTTCCTGCTGTCTTAGAGACTCTAGAAAGCAAGAGCATGCTTCTTTCTCTAAAGCAGAGTGTGATCAATGGATAAGATTTCTGCTGTGTGTTTCACTTCAGAAATGGAGTTAAATCCCAGGCTCTGAGTCTTCCTACAAGCAACACATCATTTCAGGTAAGGGCAATTACTTTACAGCTCAAACGAACTACATCGTTCACTTAGCTCACACGTTTCACATCTTAAATGACAAGCATTGAATGCTGGAGGACCTGTGCTTTGTATCAATTTCAGAGGCAGAGTTGGACTCGATATGGTCCGAATGTGTAAGAATCACCGTTCATTGTTCTCAGCACACTCATGTTTTCTGCTGTCCTAGAGACTCTAGAAAGCAAGAGCGTGCTTCTTGCTCTAAAGCAGAGTGTGATCTGTATATGAGAACTCTGCTGTGTATTTCACTTCAGAAATGCAGTTAAACCCAAGGCTCTGAGTCTTCCTACAAACAAGACTTCGTTTCAGGTAAGGGCAGTTACTTTACAGCTCAAACCAACTACATCGTTCACGAAGCTCACACTTTTCTCATCTTAACTGACAAGCATCGGATGTTATTGGACCAGTGCTTTGTATCAGTTTCAGAAGCAGAGTTTTAATAGATATGGTCCGTATGTGTAGGAAACACCGTTCATTTGTTCTTAGCACACTCACGTTTCCTGCTGTATTAGAGATTCTAGAAAGCAAGAGCGTGCTTCTTGCTCTAAAGCACAGTGTGATCCATGGTAGAGAACTATGCGGTGTGTTTCCCTTCAGAAATGGAGTTAAACCCCAGGCTCTGTGTCTTCCTACAAAAAAGACTTCGTTTCAGATAAGGGCAGTCACATTTCAGCTCAGATGAACTACATCCTTCACAAAGCTCACACGTTTCTCATCTTAAATGACAAGCATTGGATGTTAGAGCACCTGAGCTTTGTATCAATTTCAGAGGCAGAGTTGGACTCGATATGGTCCGAATGTGTAGGAAACGCCGTTCT
This sequence comes from Onychomys leucogaster, assembly GCA_949786385.1. Taxonomy (NCBI): domain Eukaryota; kingdom Metazoa; phylum Chordata; class Mammalia; order Rodentia; family Cricetidae; genus Onychomys; species Onychomys leucogaster. The sequence goes on along the minus strand of CATKUP010000033.1, from coordinate 3,195,597 downwards.
TTTGCTCTCAGCACACGCATGTTTCCTGCTGTCTTAGATATTCTAGAAAGCAAGAGCATCCTTCTTGCTTTAAAGCAGAGTGTGATGTACATATGAGAACCCTGCTGTGTGTTTCACTTCAGAAATGGAGTTAAACCCCAGGCTCTGAGTCTCCCTACAAGCAACACTTCGTTTCAAGTAAGGGCAGTTACTTTACAGCTCAAACGAACTACATCATTCACGAAGCTCACACGTTTCTCATCTTAACTGACAAGCATCAGATGTTATAGGACCAGTGCTTTGTATCACTTTTAGAAGCAGAGTTGGAATAGATATGGTCCGTATGTGTAGGAAACACCGTTCTTTTGTTCTCAGCAGACTCACGTTTCCTGCTGTCTTAGAACTCTAGAAAGCTAGAGCATGCTTCTTTCTCTAAAGCAGAGTGTGATCAATGGATAAGAATTCTGCTGTGTGTTTCACTTCAGAAATGGAGTTCAATCCCAGGCTCTGAGTCTTCCTACAAACAAGACTTCGTTTCAGGTAAGGGCAGTTACTTTACAGCTCAAACGAACTACATCTGTTACGAAGCTCACATGTTTCTCATCTTAACTGACAAGCATTGGATGTTAGTGGACCTGTGGTTTGTTTCAGTTTCACAAGCAGAGTTGGACTAGATATGGTCCATATGTATAGGAAACACAGTTCTTTTGTTCTGAACACAACCACATTTCCTGCTGTATTAGAGAATCTAGAAAGCAAGAACGTGCTTCTTGCTCTGAAGCAGAGTGTGATCCATAGATGAGAACTATGCTGTGTGTTTCCCTTCAGAAATGGAGTTAAATTCCAGGCTCTGTGTCTTCCAACATGCAAGACTTCGTTTCAGGTAAGGGCAGATACTTTAGAGCTCAAACGAACTACATCGTTCACGAAGCTCACACGTTTCTCATCTTAACTGACAAGCATCGGATGTTATAGGACCAGTGCTTTGTCTCAGTTTCAGAAGCAGAGTTGTAATAGATATGGTCCGTATGTGTAGGAAACACCGTTCTTTGTTCTCAGCACACTCACGTTTCCTGCTGTCTTAGAGACTCTAGAAAGCTAGTGCGTGCTTCTTGCTCTAAAGCAGAGTGTGATCCATGGAAGAGAACTCTGCTGTGTGTTTCCCTTCAGAAATGGAGTTAAATCCCAGGCTCTGAGTCATCCTACAAGCAAGACTTCGAATCAGGTAAGGGCAGATACTTTACAGCTCAAACCAACTACATCGTTCACGAAGCTCACACGTTTCTCATCTTAACTGACAAGCATTGGATGTTAGAGGACCTGAGCTTTGTATCAATTTCAGAGGCAGAGTTGGACTCGATATGGTCCAAATCTGTAGGAAACTCCGTTCTTTTGCTCTCAGCACACTCATGTTTCCTGCTGTCTTAGAGATTCTAGAAAGCAAGAGCGTCCTTCTTGCTTTAAAGCAGAGTGTGTTGTATATATGAGAACTCTGCTGTGTGTTTCACTTCAGAAATGGAGTTAAACCCCAGGCTCTGAGTCTTCCTACAAGCAGCACATCATTTCAGGTAAGGGCAATTACTTTATAGCTCAAACGAACTACATCGTTCACTTAGCTCACACGTTTCACATCTTAAATGACAAGCATTGAATGCTGGAGGACCTGTGCTTTGTATCAATTTCAGAGGCAGAGTTGGCATAGATATGGTCCGAATGTGTAAGAATCACCGTTCATTGTTCTCAGCACACTCACATTTCCTGCTGTCTTAGAGACTCTAGAAAGCTAGAGCGTGCTTCTGCGCTCTAAATCAGAGTGTGATCCATGGAAGAGAACTCTGCTGTGTGTTTCCCTTCAGAAATGGAGTTAAATCCCAGGCTCTGAGTCTTCCTACAAGCAACACTTCGTTTCAGGTAAGGGCAGTTACTTTACAGCTCAAACGAACTACATCGTTGACGAAGCTCACACGTTTCTCATCTTAAATGACAAGCATTGGATGCTGCAGGAACTGTGCTTTCTATCAGTTTCAGAAGCAGAGTTGGAATAGATATGGTCCGTATGTGTAGGAAACACCATTCATTTGTTCTTAGCACACTCACGTTTCCTGCTGTATTAGAGATTCTAGAAAGCAAGAGTGAGCTTCTTGCTCTAATGCAGAGTGTGATCCATGGTAGAGAACTATGCGGTGTGTTTCCCTTCAGAAATGGAGTTAAACCCCAGGCTCTGTGTCTTCCTACAATAAAGACTTCGTTTCAGGTAAGGGCAGTCACTTTTCAGCTCAAATGAACTACATCCTTCACGAAGCTCACACGTTTCTCATCTTAACTGACAAGCATTGGATGTTAGAGGACCAGTTTTTTGTATCAGTTTCAGAAGCAGAGTTGGACTAGATATGGTCCGTATGTTTAGGAAACACCGTTCTTTTGTTCTCAGCACACTCACATTTCCTGCTGTCTTAGAGACTCTAGAAAGCTAGGGAGTGCTTCTTGCTCTAAAGTAGTGTGAGATCCATATATGAGAACTCTGCTGTATGTTTCACTTCAGAAATTGAGTTAAACCCCAGGATCTGAGTCTTCCTACAAGCTACACTTCGTTTCAGGTAAGGGCAGTTACTTTACAGCTCAAACGAACTACATCGTTCACTTAGCTCACACGTTTCTCATCTTAAATGACAAGCATTGGATGCTGCAGGACCTGTGCTTTGTATCAGTTTCAGAAGCAGAGTTGGAATAGATATGGTCCGTATGTGTAGGAAACACCGTTCTTTTGTTCTCAGCAGACTCACGTTTCCTGCTGTCTTAGAACTCTAGAAAGCTAGAGCATGCTTCTTTCTCTAAAGCAGAGTGTGATCAATGGATAAGAATTCTGCTGTGTGTTTCACTTCAGAAATGGAGTTAAATCCCAGGCTCTGAGTCTTCCTACAAACAAGACTTCGTTTCAGGTAAGGGCAGTTACTTTACAGCTCAAACGAACTACATCTGTTACGAAGCTCACATGTTTCTCATCTTAACTGACAAGCATTGGATGTTAGTGGACCTGTGGTTTGTTTCAGTTTCACAAGCAGAGTTGGACTAGATATGGTCCATATGTATAGGAAACACAGTTCTTTTGTTCTGAACACAACCACATTTCCTGCTGTATTAGAGAATCTAGAAAGCAAGAACGTGCTTCTTGCTCTGAAGCAGAGTGTGATCCATAGATGAGAACTATGCTGTGTGTTTCCCTTCAGAAATGGAGTTAAATTCCAGGCTCTGTGTCTTCCAACATGCAAGACTTCGTTTCAGGTAAGGGCAGATACTTTAGAGCTCAAACGAACTACATCGTTCACGAAGCTCACACGTTTCTCATCTTAACTGACAAGCATCGGATGTTATAGGACCAGTGCTTTGTCTCAGTTTCAGAAGCAGAGTTGGAATAGATATGGTCCGTATGTGTAGGAAACACCGTTCTTTGTTCTCAGCACACTCACGTTTCCTGCTGTCTTAGAGACTCTAGAAAGCTAGTGCGTGCTTCTTGCTCTAAAGCAGAGTGTGATCCATGGAAGAGAACTCTGCTGTGTGTTTCCCTTCAGAAATGGAGTTAAATCCCAGGCTCTGAGTCATCCTACAAGCAAGACTTCGAATCAGGTAAGGGCAGATACTTTACAGCTCAAACCAACTACATCGTTCACGAAGCTCACACGTTTCTCATCTTAACTGACAAGCATTGGATGTTAGAGGACCTGAGCTTTGTATCAATTTCAGAGGCAGAGTTGGACTCGATATGGTCCGAATCTGTAGGAAACTCCGTTCTTTTGCTCTCAGCACACTCATGTTTCCTGCTGTCTTAGAGATTCTAGAAAGCAAGAGCGTCCTTCTTGCTTTAAAGCAGAGTGTGTTGTATATATGAGAACTCTGCTGTGTGTTTCACTTCAGAAATGGAGTTAAACCCCAGGCTCTGAGTCTTCCTACAAGCAACACATCATTTCAGGTAAGGGCAATTACTTTATAGCTCAAACGAACTACATCGTTCACTTAGCTCACACGTTTCACATCTTAAATGACAAGCATTGAATGCTGGAGGACCTGTGCTTTGTATCAATTTCAGAGGCAGAGTTGGCATAGATATGGTCCGAATGTGTAAGAATCACCGTTCATTGTTCCCAGCACACTCACATTTCCTGCTGTCTTAGAGTCTCTAGAAAGCTAGAGCGTGCTTCTGCGCTCTAAACCAGAGTGTGATCCATGGAAGAGAACTCTGCTGTGTGTTTCCCTTCAGAAATGGAGTTAAATCCCAGGCTCTGAGTCTTCCTACAAGCAACACTTCGTTTCAGGTAAGGGCAGTTACTTTACAGCTCAAACGAACTACATCGTTGACGAAGCTCACACGTTTCTCATCTTAAATGACAAGCATTGGATGCTGCAGGAGCTGTGCTTTCTATCAGTTTCAGAAGCAGAGTTGGAATAGATATGGTCCGTATGTGTAGGAAACACCATTCATTTGTTCTTAGCACACTCACGTTTCCTGCTGTATTAGAGATTCTAGAAAGCAAGAGTGAGCTTCTTGCTCTAATGCAGAGTGTGATCCATGGTAGAGAACTATGCGGTGTGTTTCCCTTCAGAAATGGAGTTAAACCCCAGGCTCTGTGTCTTCCTACAATAAAGACTTCGTTTCAGGTAAGGGCAGTCACTTTTCAGCTCAAATGAACTACATCCTTCACGAAGCTCACACGTTTCTCATCTTAACTGACAAGCATTGGATGTTAGAGGACCAGTTTTTTGTATCAGTTTCAGAAGCAGAGTTGGACTAGATATGGTCCGTATGTTTAGGAAACACCGTTCTTTTGTTCTCAGCACACTCACATTTCCTGCTGTCTTAGAGACTCTAGAAAGCTAGGGAGTGCTTCTTGCTCTAAAGTAGTGTGAGATCCATATATGAGAACTCTGCTGTATGTTTCACTTCAGAAATTGAGTTAAACCCCAGGGTCTGAGTCTTCCTACAAGCTACACTTCGTTTCAGGTAAGGGCAGTTACTTTACAGCTCAAACGAACTACATCGTTCACTTAGCTCACACGTTTCTCATCTTAAATGACAAGCATTGGATGCTGCAGGACCTGTGCTTTCTATCAGTTTCAGAAGCAGAGTTGGAATAGATATGGTCCGTATGTGTAGGAAACACCGTCCTTTTGTTCTCAGCACACTCACGTTTCCTGCTGTCTTAGAGACTCTAGAAAGCAAGAGCATGCTTCTTGCTCTAAAGCAGAGTGTGATCCATGGATGAGAACTATGATGTGTGTTTCCCTTCAGAAATGGAGTTAAATCCCACGCTCTGTGTCTTCCTACAAGCAAGACTTCGTTTCAGGTAAGGGCAGTCATTTTTCGGCTCAAACGAACTACATCGTTAACGAAGCTCACACGTTTCTCATCTTAACTGACAAGCATTGGATGTTAGAGGAACAGTGCATTGTATCAGTTTCAGAAGCAGATTTGGACTACATATGGTCCGTATGTGTAGGAAACACCGTTATTTTTTTGTGGGCACACTCAGATTTCCTGCTGTATTAGAGACTCTAGAAAGCAAGAGCGTGCTTCTTGCTCTAAAGGAGAGTGTGATCCATGGATGAGAACTATGCTGTGTGTTTCCCTTCAGAAATGGAGTTAAATCCCAAGGTCTGTGTCTTCCTACATGCAAGACTTCGTTTCAGGTGAGGGCAGTCACTTTTCAGCTCAAACGAACTACATCGTTCACGAAGCTCACAAGTTTCTCATCTTAACAGAAAAGCATTGGATGTTAGAGGACCAGTGCTTTGTATCAGTTTCAGAAGCAGAGTTGGACTATATATTGTCCGTATGTGTAGGAAAAAACCGTTCTTTTGTTCTCAGCACACTCACGTTTCCTGCTGTCTTAGAGACCCTAGAAAGCAAGAGCGTGCTTCTTGTTCTAAAGCAGAGTGTGATGAATGGATGAGAACACTGCTGTGTGTTTCACTTCAGAAATGGAGTTCAATCCCAGGCTCTGTGTCTTCCTACAAGCAAGACTTCGTTTCAGGTAAGGGCAGTCACTTTTCAGCTCAAACGAACTACATCGTTCACGGAGCTCACACGTTTCTCATCTCAACAACAAGCATTGGATGTTAGAGACCAGTGCTTTGTATCAGTTTAAGAAGCAGAGTTGGACTAGATATGGTCCGTATGTGTAGGAAACACCGTTCTTTGGTCTCAGCACACTCACGTGTCCTGCTGTCTTAGATACTCTAGAAAGCAAGAGCATGCTTCTTGCTCTAAAGCAGAGTGTGATCCATGGATGAGAACTATGCTGTGTGTTTCCCTTCAGAAATGGAGTTAAATCCCAGGCACTTTGTCTTCCTACAGGCAAGACTTTGTTTCAGGTAAAGGCAGTCACTTTTCAGCTCAAACGAACTACATCGTTCAAGAAGCTCACACGTTTCTCATCTTAAGAGACAAGCATTGGATGTTAGAGGACCAGTGCTTTGTATCAGTTTTAGAAGCAGAGTTGGACTATATAATGTCCGTATGTGTAGGAAACACTGTTCTTTTGTTCTCAGCACACTCACGTTTCCTGCTGTCTTAGAGACTCTAGAAAGCAAGAGCGTGCTTCTTGTTCTAAAGAAGGGTGTGATCAATGGATGAGAACACTGCTGTGTGTTTCACTTCAGAAATGAAGTTAAATCCCAGGCTCTGTGTCTTCCTACAAGGAAGACTTCGTTTCAGGTAAGGGCAGTCACTTTTCTGCTCAAACAAACTATATTGTGCATGAAGCTCACACGTTTCTTATCTTAACTGACAAGCATTGGATGTTAGAGGACAAGAGCTTTGTATCAGTTTCAGAAGCAGAGTTGCACTATATAATGTCTGTATGTGTAGGAAAAAACCGTTCTTTTGTTCTCAGCACACTCACGTTTCCTGCTGTCTTAGAGACCCTAGAAAGCAAGAGTGTGCTTCTTGTTCTAAAGCAGAGTGTGATCAATGGATGAGAACACTGATGTGTGTTTCACTTCAGAAATGGAGTTCAATCCCAGGCTCTGTGTCTTCCTAGAAGCAAGACTTCGTTTCAGGTAAGGGCAGTCACTTTTCAGCTCAAACGAATTACATCGTTCACGAAGCTCACACGTTTCTCATCTCAACAGACAAGCATTGGATGTTAGAGGACTAGAGCTTTGTATCAGTTTCAGAAGCAGATTTGGACTACATATGGTCCGTATGTGTAGGAAACTCCGTTCTTTTCTTCTGGGCACACTCAGATTTCCTGCTGTATTAGAGACTCTAGAAAGCAAGAGCATGCTTCTTGCTGTTAAGCAGTGTGTGATCCATGGGTGAGAACTATGCTGTGTGTTTCCCTTCAGAAATGGAGTTAAATCCCAGGCTCTGTGTCTTCCGACAGGCCAGACTTCGTTTCAGGTAAGGGCATTCACTTTTTATCTCAAAAGAACTACATCGTTCACGAAGCTCACACGTTTCTCATCTCAACAGGCAAGCATTGGATGTTAGAGGACCAGTGCTTTGTATCAGTTTAAGAAGCAGAGTTGGACTAGATGTGGTCCGTATGTGTAGGAAACACCGTTCTTTTGTTCTCAGCACACACATATTTCCTGCTGTATTAGAGACTCTAGAAAGCAAGAGCTTGCTTCTTGCTCTAAAGCAGAGTGTGATCAATGGATGAGAACACTGCTGTATGTTTCACTTCAGAAATGGAGTTAAATCCCAGGATCTGAGTCTTCCTACAAGCAAGACTTCGTTTCAGGTAAGGTCAGTCATTTTTCTGCTCAAACGAACTACATCGTTCACGAAGCTCACACGTTTCTCATCTTAACTGACAAGCATTGGATGTTAGAGGACCAGTGCATTGTATCAGTTTCAGAAGCAGATTTGGACTACATATGGTGCGTATGTTTAGGAAACACCCTTCTTTTGTTCTGGGCACACTCAGATTTCCTGCTGTATTAGAGACTTAGAAAGCAAGAGCGTGCTTCTTGCTATAAAGCAGAGCGTGATGCATGGATGAGAACTATGCTGTGTGTTTCCCTTCAGAAATGGAGTTAAATCCCAGGCTCTTTGTCTTCCTACAGGCAAGACTTTGTTTCAGGTAAAGGCAGTCACTTTTCAGCTCAAACGAACTACATCGTTCAAGAAGCTCACACGTTTCTCATCTTAAGAGACAAGCATTGGATGTTAGAGGACCAGTGCTTTGTATCAGTTTTAGAAGCAGAGTTGGACTATATAATGTCCGTATGTGTAGGAAACACCGTTCTTTTGTTCTCAGCACACTCACGTTTCCTGCTGTCTTAGAGACTCTAGAAAGCAAGAGCGTGCTTCTTGTTCTAAAGAAGAGTGTGATCAATGGATGAGAACACTGCTGTGTGTTTCACTTCAGAAATGAAGTTAAATCCCAGGCTCTGTGTCTTCCTACAAGGAAGACTTCGTTTCAGGTAAGGGCAGTCACTTTTCTGCTCAAACAAACTATATTGTGCATGAAGCTCACACGTTTCTTATCTTAACTGACAAGCATTGGATGTTAGAGGACAAGAGCTTTGTATCAGTTTCAGAAGCAGATTTGGCCTACATATGGTCCGTATGTGTAGGAAACTCCGTTCTTTTGTTCTGGGCACACTCAGTTTTCCTGCTGAATTAGAGACTCTAGAAAGCAAGAGCGTGCTTCTTGCTGTTAAGCAGAGTGTGATCCATGGGTGAGAACTATGCTGTGTGTTTCCCTTCAGAAATGGAGTTAAATCCCTGGCTCTGTGTCTTCCTACAAGCAAGACTTCGTTTCAGGTAAGGGCAGTCACTTTTCAGCTCAAACGAACTACATCGTTCACGGAGCTCACACGATTCTCATCTCAACAGACAAGCATTGGATGTTAGAGGACCAGTGCTTTGTATCAGTTTAAGAAGCAGAGTTGGACTAGATATGGTCCGTATGTGTAGGAAACACCGTCCTTTTGTTCTCAGCACACTCACGTTTCCTGCTGTCTTAGAGACTCTAGAAAGCAAGAGCATGCTTCTTGCTCTAAAGCAGAGTGTGATCCATGGATGAGAACTATGATGTGTGTTTCCCTTCAGAAATGGAGTTAAATCCCACGCTCTGTGTCTTCCTACAAGCAAGACTTCGTTTCAGGTAAGGGCAGTCATTTTTCGGCTCAAATGAACTACATCGTTAACGAAGCTCACACGTTTCTCATCTTAACTGACAAGCATTGGATGTTAGAGGAACAGGGCATTGTATCAGTTTCAGAAGCAGATTTGGACTACATATGGTCCGTATGTTTAGGAAACACCCTTCTTTTGTTCTGGGCACACTCAGATTTCCTGCTGTATTAGAGACTTAGAAAGCAAGAGCGTGCTTCTTGCTATAAAGCAGAGCGTGATGCATGGATGAGAACTATGCTGTGTGTTTCCCTTCAGAAATGGAGTTAAATCCCAGGCTCTTTGTCTTCCTACAGGCAAGACTTTGTTTCAGGTAAAGGCAGTCACTTTTCAGCTCAAACGAACTACATCGTTCAAGAAGCTCACACGTTTCTCATCTCAACAGACAAGCATTGGATGTTAGAGGACCAGTGCTTTGTATCAGTTTAAGAAGCAGAGTTGGACTAGATATGGTCCGTATGTGTAGGAAACACCGTTCTTTGGTCTCAGCACACTCACGTGTCCTGCTGTCTTAGATACTCTAGAAAGCAAGAGCATGCTTCTTGCTCTAAAGCAGAGTGTGATCCATGGATGAGAACTATGCTGTGTGTTTCCCTTCAGAAATGGAGTTAAATCCCAGGCTCTTTGTCTTCCTACAGGCAAGACTTTGTTTCACGTAAAGGCAGTCACTTTTCAGCTCAAACGAACTACATCGTTCAAGAAGGTCACACGTTTCTCATCTTAACAGACAAGCATTGGATGTTAGAGGACCAGTACTTTGTATCAGTTTTAGAAGCAGAGTTGGACTATATAATGTCCGTATTTGTAGGAAACACCGTTCTTTTGTTCTCAGCACACTCACGTTTCCTTCTGTCTTAGAGACTCTAGAAAGCAAGAGCGTGCTTCTTGTTCTAAAGAATAGTGTGATCAATGGATGAGAACACTGCTGTGTGTTTCACTTCAGAAATGAAGTTAAATCCCAGGCTCTGTGTCTTCCTACAAGGAAGACTTCGTTTCAGGTAAGGGCAGTCACTTTTCTGCTCAAACAAACTATATTGTGCATGAAGCTCACACGTTTCTTATCTTAACTGACAAGCATCGGATGTTAGAGGACAAGAGCTTTGTATCAGTTTCAGAAGCAGATTTGGCCTACATATGGTCCGTATGTGTAGGAAACTCCGTTCTTTTGTTCTGGGCACACTCAGATTTCCTGCTGAATTAGAGACTCTAGAAAGCAAGAGCGTGCTTCTTGCTGTTAAGCAGAGTGTGATCCATGGGTGAGAACTATGCTGTGTGTTTCCCTTCAGAAATGGAGTTAAATCCCTGGCTCTGTGTCTTCCTACAAGCAAGACTTCGTTTCAGGTAAGGGCAGTCACTTTTCAGCTCAAACGAACTACATCGTTCACGGAGCTCACACGTTTCTCATCTCAACAGACAAGCATTGGATGTTAGAGGACCAGTGCTTTGTATCAGTTTAAGAAGCAGAGTTGGACTAGATATGGTCCGTATGTGTAGGAAACACCGTTCTTTGGTCTCAGCACACTCACGTGTCCTGCTGTCTTAGATACTCTAGAAAGCAAGAGCATGCTTCTTGCTCTAAAGCAGAGTGTGATCCATGGATGAGAACTATGCTGTGTGTTTCCCTTCAGAAATGGAGTTAAATCCCAGGCTCTGTGTCTTCCTACAAGCAATACTTCGTTTCAGGTAAGGGCAGTCATTTTTCGGCTCAATTGAACTACATCGTTCACGAAGCTCATACATTTCTCATCTTAACTGACAAGCATTGGATGTTAGAGGAACAGTGCAATGTATCAGTTTCAGAAGCAGAGTTGGACTAGATATGGTCTGTATGTGTAGGAAACACTGTTCTTTGTTCTCAGCACACTCACGTTTCCTGCTGTCTTAGAGACTCTAGAAGGCAAGAGCGTGCTTCTTGTTCTAAAGCAGAGTGTGATCAATGGATGAGAACACTGATGTATGTTTCACTTCAGAAATGGTGTTAAATCCCAGGCTCTGAGTCTTCCTACAAGCAAGACTTCGTTTCAGGTAAGGTCAGTCATTTTTCTGCGCAAACGAACTACATCGTTCACGAATCTCACACGTTTCTCATCTTAACTGACAAGCATTGGATGTTAGAGGACCAGTGCATTGTATCAGTTTCAGAAGCAGATTTGGACTACATATGGTCCGTATGTGTAGGAAACACCCTTCTTTTGTTCTGGGCACACTCAGATTTCCTGCTGTATTAGAGACTCTAGAAAGCAAATGCGTGCTTCTTGCTATAAAGCAGAGCGTGATGCATGGATGAGAACTATGCTGTGTGTTTCCCTTCAGAAATGGAGTTAAATCCCAGGCACTTTGTCTTCCTACAGGCAAGACTTCGTTTCAGGTAAGGGCAGTCACTTTTCAGCTCAAACGAACTACATCGTTCAAGAAGCTCACACGATTCTCATCTTAACAGACAAGCATTGGATGTTAGAGGACCAGTGCTTTGTATCAGTTTTAGAAGCAGAGTTGGACTATATAATGTCAGTACGTGTAGGAAACACCGTTCTTTTGTTCTCTGCACACTCAGGTTTCCTGCTGTCTTAGAGTCTCTAGAAAGCAAGAGCATGCTTCTTGTTCTAAAGAAGAGTGTGATCAATGGATGAGAACACTGCGGTGTGTTTCACTTCAGAAATGAAGTTAAATCCCAGGCTCTGTGTCTTCCTACAAGGAAGACTTCGTTTCAGGTAAGGGCAGTCAATTTTCTGCTCAAACAAACTATATTGTGCATGAAGCTCACACGTTTCTTATCTTAACTGACAAGCATTGGATGTTAGAGGACAAGAGCTTTGTATCAGTTTCAGAAGCAGATTTAGCCTACATATGGTCCGTATGTGTAGGAAACTCCGTTCTTTTGTTCTGGGCACACTCAGTTTTCCTGCTGTATTAGAGACTCTAGAAAGCAAGAGCGTGCTTCTTGCTGGTAAGCAGAGTGTGATCCATGGGTGAGAACTATGCTGTGTGTTTCCCTTCAGAAATGGAGTTAAATCCCAGGCTCTGAGTCTTCCTACAAGCAACACTTCGTTTCAGGTAAGGGCAGTTACTTTACAGCTCAAACGAACTACATCGTTGACGAAGCTCACACGTTTCTCATCTTAAATGACAAGCATTGGATGCTGCAGGAGCTGTGCTTTCTATCAGTTTCAGAAGCAGAGTTGGAATAGATATGGTCCGTATATGTAGGAAACACCGTTCATTTGTTCTTAGCACACTCACGTTTCCTGCTGTATTAGAGATTCTAGAAAGCAAGAGCGAGCTTCTTGCTCTAATGCAGAGTGTGATCCATGGTAGAGAACTATGCGGTGTGTTTCCCTTTAGAAATGGAGTTAAACCCCAGGCTCTGTGTCTTCCTACAATAAAGACTTCGTTTCAGGTAAGGGCAGTCACTTTTCAGCTCAAATGAACTACATCCTTCACGAAGCTCACACGTTTCTCATCTTAACTGACAAGCATTGGATGTTAGAGGACCTGAGCTTTGTATCAATTTCAGAGGCAGAGTTGGACTTGATATGGTCCGAATGTGTAGGAAACACCGTTCTGTTGCTCTCAGCACACTCATGTTTCCTGCTCTCTTAGAGATTCTAGAAAGCAAGAGCCTCCTTCTTGCTTTAAAGCAGAGTATGATGTATATATGAGAACCCTGCTGTGTGTTTCACTTCAGAAATGGAGTTAAACCCCAGGCTCTGAGTCTTCCTACAAGGAACACTTCGTTTCAGGTAAGGGCAGTTACTTTGCAGCTCAAACGAACTACATCATTCACGAAGCTCACACGTTTCTCATCTTAACTGATAAGCATCGGATGTCATAGGACCAGTGCTTTGTATCAGTTTCAGAAGCAGAGTTGGAATAGATATGGTCCGTATGTGTAGGAAACACCGTTCTTTTGTTCTCAGCACACTCACGTTTCCTGCTGTCTTAGAGACTCTAGAAAGCAAGAGAGTGCTTCCTGCTCTAAAGCAGAGTGTGATCTATATATGAGAACTCTGCTTTGTGTTTCACTTCAGAAATGGAGTTAAACCCCAGGCTCTGAGTCTTCCTACAAGCAACACTTTGTTTCAGGAAAGGGCAGTTACTTTACAGCTCAAATGAACTACATCGTTGACTTAGCTCACACGTTTCTCATCTTAAATGACAAGCATTGGATGCTGGAGGACCTGTGCTTTGTATCAGTTTCAGAAGCAGAGTTGGAATAGATATGGTCCGTATGTGTAGGAAACACAGTTCTTTTGTTCTGAACACAACCACGTTTCCTGCTGTATTAGAGAATCTAGAAAGCTAGAGCGTGCTTCTTGCTCTGAAGCAGAGTGTGATCCATGGATGAGAACCTTGCTGTGTGTTTCCCTTCAGAAATGGAGTTAAACCCCAGGCTCTGTGTCTTCCTACAATAAAGACTTCGAATCAGGTAAGGGCAGTTACTTTACAGCTCAAACAAACTACATCGTTCACGAAGCTCACAGGTTTCTCATCTTAAATGACAAGCATCGGATGTTAGATGACCAGCGCTTTGTCTCAGTTTCCAAGCAGAGATGGACTAGATATCTTGCGTATGTGTAGGCACCACCATTCTTTTGTTCTCAGCACACTCACGTTTCCTGCTGTCTTAGAGACTCTAGAAAGCAAGAGTGTCCTTCTTGCTTTAAAGCAGAGTTTTATGTATATATGAGAACCCTGCTGTGTGTTTCACTTCAGAAATGGAGTTAAAACCCAGGCTCTGAGTCTTCCTACAAGCAACACTTCGTTTCAGGTAAGGGCAGTTACTTTACAGCTCAAACGAACTAAATTGTTCACGAAGCTCACACGTTTCTCATCTTAACTGACAAGCATCAGATGTTATAGGACCAGTGCTTTGTATCAGTTTCAGAAGCAGAGTTGGACTAGATATGGTCCGTATGTGTAGGAAACACCGTTCTTTTGTTCTCAGCACACTCACGTTTCCTGCTGTCTTAGAGACTCTAGAAAGCAAGAGCATGCTTCTTTCTCTAAAGCAGAGTGTGATCAATGGATAAGATTTCTGCTGTGTGTTTCACTTCAGAAATGGAGTTAAATCCCAGGCTCTGAGTCTTCCTACAAGCAACACATCATTTCAGGTAAGGGCAATTACTTTACAGCTCAAACGAACTACATCGTTCACTTAGCTCACACGTTTCACATCTTAAATGACAAGCATTGAATGCTGGAGGACCTGTGCTTTGTATCAATTTCAGAGGCAGAGTTGGACTCGATATGGTCCGAATGTGTAAGAATCACCGTTCATTGTTCTCAGCACACTCATGTTTTCTGCTGTCCTAGAGACTCTAGTTAGCAAGAGCGTGCTTCTTGCTCTAAAGCAGAGTGTGATCTGTATATGAGAACTCTGCTGTGTATTTCACTTCAGAAATGCAGTTAAACCCAAGGCTCTGAGTCTTCCTACAAACAAGACTTCGTTTCAGGTAAGGGCAGTTACTTTACAGCTCAAACCAACTACATCGTTCACGAAGCTCACACTTTTCTCATCTTAACTGACAAGCATTGGATGTTATTGGACCTCTGTTTGGTTCAGTTTCATGAACAGAGTTGGACTAGATATGGTCCGTAAGTGTAGGAAACACAGTTCTTTTGTTCTGAACACAACCAAGTTTCTTGCTGTATAAGAGAATCTAGAAAGCAAGAGCGTGCTTCTTGCTCTGAAGCAGAGTGTGATCCATGGATGAGAACTATGCTGTGTGTTTCCCTTCAGAAATGGAGTTAAATTCCAGGCTATGTGTCTTCCAACATGCAAGACTTCGTTTCAGGTAAGGGCAGTTACTTTACAGCTCAAACAAACTACATCGTTCACGAAGCTCACACGTTTCTCATCTTAACTGACAAGCATCGGATGTTATTGGACCAGTGCTTTGTATCAGTTTCAGAAGCAGAGTTTTAATAGATATGGTCCGTATGTGTAGGAAACACCGTTCATTTGTTCTTAGCACACTCACGTTTCCTGCTGTATTAGAGATTCTAGAAAGCAAGAGCGTGCTTCTTGCTCTAAAGCACAGTGTGATCCATGGTAGAGAACTATGCGGTGTGTTTCCCTTCAGAAATGGAGTTAAACCCCAGGCTCTGTGTCTTCCTACAAAAAAGACTTCGTTTCAGGTAAGGGCAGTCACATTTCAGCTCAGATGAACTACATCCTTCACAAAGCTCACACGTTTCTCATCTTAAATGACAAGCATTGGATGTTAGAGCACCTGAGCTTTGTATCAATTTCAGAGGCAGAGTTGGACTCGATATGGTCCGAATGTGTAGGAAACGCCGTTCTTTTGCTCTCAGCACACGCATGTTTCCTGCTGTCTTAGATATTCTAGAAAGCAAGAGCATCCTTCTTGCTTTAAAGCAGAGTGTGATGTACATATGAGAACCCTGCTGTGTGTTTCACTTCAGAAATGGAGTTAAAACCCAGGCTCTGAGTCTCCCTACAAGCAACACTCCGTTTCAAGTAAGGGCAGTTACTTTACAGCTCAAACGAACTACATCATTCACGAAGCTCACACGTTTCTCATCTTAACTGACAAGCATCAGATGTTATAGGACCAGTGCTTTGTATCAGTTTTAGAAGCAGAGTTGGAATAGATATGGTCCGTATGTGTAGGAAACACCGTTCTTTTGTTCTCCGCAGACTCACGTTTCCTGCTGTCTTAGAACTCTAGAAAGCTAGAGCATGCTTCTTTCTCTAAAGCAGAGTGTGATCAATGGATAAGAATTCTGCTGTGTGTTTCACTTCAGAAATGGAGTTAAATCCCAGGCTCTGAGTCTTCCTACAAACAAGACTTCGTTTCAGGTAAGGGCAGTTACTTTACAGCTCAAACGAACTACATCTGTTACGAAGCTCACATGTTTCTCATCTTAACTGACAAGCATTGGATGTTAGTGGACCTGTGGTTTGTTTCAGTTTCACAAGCAGAGTTGGACTAGATATGGTCCATATGTATAGGAAACACAGTTCTTTTGTTCTGAACTCAACCACATTTCCTGCTGTATTAGAGAATCTAGAAAGCAAGAACGTGCTTCTTGCTCTGAAGCAGAGTGTGATCCATAGATGAGAACTATGCTGTGTGTTTCCCTTCAGAAATGGAGTTAAATTCCAGGCTCTGTGTCTTCCAACATGCAAGACTTCGTTTCAGGTAAGGGCAGATACTTTAGAGCTCAAACGAACTACATCGTTCACGAAGCTCACACGTTTCTCATCTTAACTGACAAGCATCGGATGTTATAGGACCAGTGCTTTGTCTCAGTTTCAGAAGCAGAGTTGGAATAGATATGGTCCGTATGTGTAGGAAACACCGTTCTTTGTTCTCAGCACACTCACGTTTCCTGCTGTCTTAGAGACTCTAGAAAGCTAGTGCGTGCTTCTTGCTCTAAAGCAGAGTGTGATCCATGGAAGAGAACTCTGCTGTGTGTTTCCCTTCAGAAATGGAGTTAAATCCCAGGCTCTGAGTCATCCTACAAGCAAGACTTCGAATCAGGTAAGGGCAGATACTTTACAGCTCAAACCAACTACATCGTTCACGAAGCTCACACGTTTCTCATCTTAACTGACAAGCATTGGATGTTAGAGGACCTGAGCTTTGTATCAATTTCAGAGGCAGAGTTGGACTCGATATGGTCCGAATCTGTAGGAAACTCCGTTCTTTTGCTCTCAGCACACTCATGTTTCCTGCTGTCTTAGAGATTCTAGAAAGCAAGAGCGTCCTTCTTGCTTTAAAGCAGAGTGTGTTGTATATATGAGAACTCTGCTGTGTGTTTCACTTCAGAAATGGAGTTAAACCCCAGGCTCTGAGTCTTCCTACAAGCAACACATCATTTCAGGTAAGGGCAATTACTTTATAGCTCAAACGAACTACATCGTTCACTTAGCTCACACGTTTCACATCTTAAATGACAAGCATTGAATGCTGGAGGACCTGTGCTTTGTATCAATTTCAGAGGCAGAGTTGGCATAGATATGGTCCGAATGTGTAAGAATCACCGTTCATTGTTCCCAGCACACTCACATTTCCTGCTGTCTTAGAGACTCTAGAAAGCTAGAGCGTGCTTCTGCGCTCTAAACCAGAGTGTGATCCATGGAAGAGAACTCTGCTGTGTGTTTCCCTTCAGAAATGGAGTTAAATCCCAGGCTCTGAGTCTTCCTACAAGCAACACTTCGTTTCAGGTAAGGGCAGTTACTTTACAGCTCAAACGAACTACATCGTTGACGAAGCTCACACGTTTCTCATCTTAAATGACAAGCATTGGATGCTGCAGGAGCTGTGCTTTCTATCAGTTTCAGAAGCAGAGTTGGAATAGATATGGTCCGTATGTGTAGGAAACACCATTCATTTGTTCTTAGCACACTCACGTTTCCTGCTGTATTAGAGATTCTAGAAAGCAAGAGTGAGCTTCTTGCTCTAATGCAGAGTGTGATCCATGGTAGAGAACTATGCGGTGTGTTTCCCTTCAGAAATGGAGTTAAACCCCAGGCTCTGTGTCTTCCTACAATAAAGACTTCGTTTCAGGTAAGGGCAGTCACTTTTCAGCTCAAATGAACTACATCCTTCACGAAGCTCACACGTTTCTCATCTTAACTGACAAGCATTGGATGTTAGAGGACCAGTTTTTTGTATCAGTTTCAGAAGCAGAGTTGGACTAGATATGGTCCGTATGTTTAAGAAACACCGTTCTTTTGTTCTCAGCACACTCACATTTCCTGCTGTCTTAGAGACTCTAGAAAGCTAGGGAGTGCTTCTTGCTCTAAAGTAGTGTGAGATCCATATATGAGAACTCTGCTGTATGTTTCACTTCAGAAATTGAGTTAAACCCCAGGATCTGAGTCTTCCTACAAGCTACACTTCGTTTCAGGTAAGGGCAGTTACTTTACAGCTCAAACGAACTACATCGTTCACTTAGCTCACACGTTTCTCATCTTAAATGACAAGCATTGGATGCTGCAGGACCTGTGCTTTCTATCAGTTTCAGAAGCAGAGTTGGAATAGATATGGTCCGTATGTGTAGGAAACACCGTTCTTTTGTTCTCAGCAGACTCACGTTTCCTGCTGTCTTAGAACTCTAGAAAGCTAGAGCATGCTTCTTTCTCTAAAGCAGAGTGTGATCAATGGATAAGAATTCTGCTGTGTGTTTCACTTCAGAAATGGAGTTAAATCCCAGGCTCTGAGTCTTCCTACAAACAAGACTTCGTTTCAGGTAAGGGCAGTTACTTTACAGCTCAAACGAACTACATCTGTTACGAAGCTCACATGTTTCTCATCTTAACTGACAAGCATTGGATGTTAGTGGACCTGTGGTTTGTTTCAGTTTCACAAGCAGAGTTGGACTAGATATGGTCCATATGTATAGGAAACACAGTTCTTTTGTTCTGAACACAACCACATTTCCTGCTGTATTAGAGAATCTAGAAAGCAAGAACGTGCTTCTTGCTCTGAAGCAGAGTGTGATCCATAGATGAGAACTATGCTGTGTGTTTCCCTTCAGAAATGGAGTTAAATTCCAGGCTCTGTGTCTTCCAACATGCAAGACTTCGTTTCAGGTAAGGGCAGATACTTTAGAGCTCAAACGAACTACATCGTTCACGAAGCTCACACGTTTCTCATCTTAACTGACAAGCATCGGATGTTATAGGACCAGTGCTTTGTCTCAGTTTCAGAAGCAGAGTTGGAATAGATATGGTCCGTATGTGTAGGAAACACCGTTCTTTGTTCTCAGCACACTCACGTTTCCTGCTGTCTTAGAGACTCTAGAAAGCTAGTGCGTGCTTCTTGCTCTAAAGCAGAGTGTGATCCATGGAAGAGAACTCTGCTGTGTGTTTCCCTTCAGAAATGAAGTTAAATCCCAGGCTCTGAGTCATCCTACAAGCAAGACTTCGAATCAGGTAAGGGCAGATACTTTACAGCTCAAACCAACTACATCGTTCACGAAGCTCACACGTTTCTCATCTTAACTGACAAGCATTGGATGTTAGAGGACCTGAGCTTTGTATCAATTTCAGAGGCAGAGTTGGACTCGATATGGTCCAAATCTGTAGGAAACTCCGTTCTTTTGCTCTCAGCACACTCATGTTTCCTGCTGTCTTAGAGATTCTAGAAAGCAAGAGCGTCCTTCTTGCTTTAAAGCAGAGTGTGTTGTATATATGAGAACTCTGCTGTGTGTTTCACTTCAGAAATGGAGTTAAACCCCAGGCTCTGAGTCTTCCTACAAGCAACACATCATTTCAGGTAAGGGCAATTACTTTATAGCTCAAACGAACTACATCGTTCACTTAGCTCACACGTTTCACATCTTAAATGACAAGCATTGAATGCTGGAGGACCTGTGCTTTGTATCAATTTCAGAGGCAGAGTTGGCATAGATATGGTCCGAATGTGTAAGAATCACCGTTCATTGTTCCCAGCACACTCACATTTCCTGCTGTCTTAGAGACTCTAGAAAGCTAGAGCGTGCTTCTGCGCTCTAAACCAGAGTGTGATCCATGGAAGAGAACTCTGCTGTGTGTTTCCCTTCAGAAATGGAGTTAAATCCCAGGCTCTGAGTCTTCCTACAAGCAACACTTCGTTTCAGGTAAGGGCAGTTACTTTACAGCTCAAACGAACTACATCGTTGACGAAGCTCACACGTTTCTCATCTTAAATGACAAGCATTGGATGCTGCAGGAGCTGTGCATTCTATCAGTTTCAGAAGCAGAGTTGGAATAGATATGGTCCGTATGTGTAGGAAACACCATTCATTTGTTCTTAGCACACTCACGTTTCCTGCTGTATTAGAGATTCTAGAAAGCAAGAGTGAGCTTCTTGCTCTAATGCAGAGTGTGATCCATGGTAGAGAACTATGCGGTGTGTTTCCCTTCAGAATTGGAGTTAAACCCCAGGCTCTGTGTCTTCCTACAATAAAGACTTCGTTTCAGGTAAGGGCAGTCACTTTTCAGCTCAAATGAACTACATCCTTCAGGAAGCTCACACGTTTCTCATCTTAACTGACAAGCATTGGATGTTAGAGGACCAGTTTTTTGTATCAGTTTCAGAAGCAGAGTTGGACAAGATATGGTCCGTATGTTTAGGAAACACCGTTCTTTTGTTCTCAGCACACTCACATTTCCTGCTGTCTTAGAGACTCTAGAAAGCTAGGGAGTGCTTCTTGCTCTAAAGTAGTGTGAGATCCATATATGAGAACTCTGCTGTATGTTTCACTTCAGAAATTGAGTTAAACCCCGGGATCTGAGTCTTCCTACAAGCTACACTTCGTTTCAGGTAAGGGCAGTTACTTTACAGCTCAAACGAACTACATCGTTCACTTAGCTCACACGTTTCTCATCTTAAATGACAAGCATTGGATGCTGCAGGACCTGTGCTTTCTATCAGTTTCAGAAGCAGAGTTGGAATAGATATGGTCCGTATGTGTAGGAAACACCGTTCTTTTGTTCTCAGCAGACTCACGTTTCCTGCTGTCTTAGAACTCTAGAAAGCTAGAGCATGCTTCTTTCTCTAAAGCAGAGTGTGATCAATGGATAAGAATTCTGCTGTGTGTTTCACTTCAGAAATGGAGTTAAATCCCAGGCTCTGAGTCTTCCTACAAACAAGACTTCGTTTCAGGTAAGGGCAGTTACTTTACAGCTCAAACGAACTACATCTGTTACGAAGCTCACATGTTTCTCATCTTAACTGACAAGCATTGGATGTTAGTGGACCTGTGGTTTGTTTCAGTTTCACAAGCAGAGTTGGACTAGATATGGTCCATATGTATAGGAAACACAGTTCTTTTGTTCTGAACACAACCACATTTCCTGCTGTATTAGAGAATCTAGAAAGCAAGAACGTGCTTCTTGCTCTGAAGCAGAGTGTGATCCATAGATGAGAACTATGCTGTGTGTTTCCCTTCAGAAATGGAGTTAAATTCCAGGCTCTGTGTCTTCCAACATGCAAGACTTCGTTTCAGGTAAGGGCAGTTACTTTAGAGCTCAAACGAACTACATCGTTCACGAAGCTCACACGTTTCTCATCTTAAATGACAAGCATTGGATGCTGCAGGACCTGTGCTTTCTATCAGTTTCAGAAGCAGAGTTGGAATAGATATGGTCCGTATGTGTAGGAAACACCGTTCATTTGTTCTTAGCACACTCACGTTTCCTGCAGTATTAGAGATTCTAGAAAGCAAGAGTGAGCTTCTTGCTCTAATGCAGAGTGTGATCCATGGTGGAGAACTATGCGGTGTGTTTCCCTTCAGAAATTGAGTTAAACCCCAGGCTCTGTGTCTTCCTACAATAAAGACTTCGTTTCAGGTAAGGGCAGTCACTTTTCAGCTCAAATGAACTACATCCTTCACGAAGCTCACACGTTTCTCATCTTAACTGACAAGCATTGGATGTTAGAGGACCTGAGCTTTGTATCAATTTCAGAGGCAGAGTTGGACTTGATATGGTCCGAATGTGTAGGAAACACCGTTCTGTTGCTCTCAGCACACTCATGTTTCCTGCTGTCTTAGAGATTCTAGAAAGCAACAGCCTCCTTCTTGCTTTAAAGCAGAGTATGATGTATATATGAGAACCCTGCTGTGTGTTTCACTTCAGAAATGGAGTTAAACCCCAGGCTCTGAGTCTTCCTACAAGGAACACTTCGTTTCAGGTAAGGGCAGTTACTTTACAGCTCAAACGAACTACATCATTCAAGAAGCTCACACGTTTCTCATCTTAACTGATAAGCATCGGATGTCATAGGACCAGTGCTTTGTATCAGTTTCAGAAGCAGAGTTGGAATAGATATGGTCCGTATGTGTAGGAAACACCGTTCTTTTGTTCTCAGCACACTCACGTTTCCTGCTGTCTTAGAGACTCTAGAAAGCAAGAGAGTGCTTCCTGCTCTAAAGCAGAGTGTGATCTATATATGAGAACTCTGCTTTGTGTTTCACTTCAGAAATGGAGTTAAACCCCAGGCTCTGAGTCTTCCTACAAGCAACACTTTGTTTCAGGAAAGGGCAGTTATTTACAGCTCAAATGAACTACATCGTTGACTTAGCTCACACGTTTCTTATCTTAAATGACAAGCATTGGATGCTGGAGGACCTGTGCTTTGTATCAGTTTCAGAAGCAGAGTTGGAATAGATATGGTCCGTATGTGTAGGGAACACAGTTCTTTTGTTCTGAACACAACCACGTTTCCTGCTGTATTAGAGAATCTAGAAAGCTAGTGCGTGCTTCTTGCTCTGAAGCAGAGTGGGATCCATGGATGAGAACCTTGCTGTGTGTTTCCCTTCAGAAATGGAGTTAAACCCCAGGCTCTGTGTCTTCCTACAATAAAGACTTCGAATCAGGTAAGGGCAGTTACTTTACAGCTCAAACAAACTACATCGTTCACGAAGCTCACAGGTTTCTCATCTTAAATGACAAGCATCGGATGTTAGATGACCAGCGCTTTGTCTCAGTTTCAAAGCAGAGATGGACTAGATATCTTGCGTATGTATAGGCACCACCGTTCTTTTGTTCTCAGCACACTCACGTTTCCTGCTGTCTTAGAGACTCTAGAAAGCAAGAGTGTCCTTCTTGCTTTAAAGCAGAGTTTTATGTATATATGCGAACCCTGCTGTGTGTTTCACTTCAGAAATGGAGTTAAAACCCAGGCTCTGAGTCTTCCTACAAGCAACACTTCGTTTCAGGTAAGGGCAGTTACTTTACAGCTCAAACGAACTAAATTGTTCACGAAGCTCACACGTTTCTCATCTTAACTGACAAGCATCAGATGTTATAGGACCAGTGCTTTGTATCAGTTTCAGAAGCAGAGTTGGACTAGATATGGTCCGTATGTGTAGGAGACACCGTTCTTTTGTTCTCAGCACACTCACGTTTCCTGCTGTCTTAGAGACTCTAGAAAGCAAGAGAGTGCTTCCTGCTCTAAAGCAGAGTGTGATCTATATATGAGAACTCTGCTGTGTGTTTCACTTCAGAAATGGAGTTCAACCCGAAGCTCTGAGTCTTCCTACAAGCAACACTTCGTTTAGGGAAAGGGCAGTTACTTTACAGCTCAAAAGAACTACATCGTTCACTTAGCTCACACGTTTCTCATCTTAAATGACAAGCATTGGATGCTGGAGGACCTGTGCTTTGTATCAGTTTCAGAAGCAGAGTTGGAATAGGTATGGTCCGTATGTGTAGGAATCACAGTTCTTTTGTTCTGAACACAACCACGTTTCCTGCTGTATTAGAGAATCTAGAAAGCTAGAGCGTGCTTCGTGCTCTGAAGCAGAGTGTGATCCATGGATGAGAACCTTGCTGTGTGTTTCCCTTCAGAAATGGAGTTAAACCCCAGGCTCCGTGTCTTCCTACAATAAAGACTTCGAATCAGGTAAGGGCAGTTACTTTACAGCTCAAACAAACTACATCGTTCACGAAGCTCACAGGTTTCTCATCTTAAATGACAAGCATCGGATGTTAGATGACCAGTGCTTTGTCTCAGTTTCAGAAGCAGAGATGGACTAGATATCTTGCGTATGTGTAGGCACCACCATTCTTTTGTTCTCAGAACACTCACGTTTCCTGCTGTCTTAGAGACTCTAGAAAGCAAGAGTGTCCTTCTTGCTTTAAAGCAGAGTTTGATGTATATATGAGAACCCTGCTGTGTGTTTCACTTCAGAAATGGAGTTAAAAAACAGGCTCTGAGTCTTCCTACAAGCAACACTTCGTTTCAGGTAAGGGCAGTTACTTTACAGCTCAAACGAACTAAATTGTTCACGAAGCTCACACGTTTCTCATCTTAACTGACAAGCATCAGATGTTATAGGACCAGTGCTTTGTATCAGTTTCAGAAGCAGAGTTGGAATAGATATGGTCCGTATGTGTAGGAAACACCGTTCTTTTGTTCTCAGCACACTCAAGTTTCCTGCTGTCTTAGAGATTCTAGAAAGCAAGAGCATGCTTCTTTCTCTAAAGCAGAGTGTGATCAATGGATAAGATTTCTGCTGTGTGTTTCACTTCAGAAATGGAGTTAAATCCCAGGCTCTGAGTCTTCCTACAAGCAACACATCATTTCAGGTAAGGGCAATTACTTTACAGCTCAAACGAACTACATCGTTCACTTAGCTCACACGTTTCACATCTTAAATGACAAGCATTGAATGCTGGAGGACCTGTGCTTTGTATCAATTTCAGAGGCAGAGTTGGACTCGATATGGTCCGAATGTGTAAGAATCACTGTTCATTGTTCTCAGCACACTCATGTTTTCGGCTGTCGTAGAGACTCTAGAAAGCAAGAGCGTGCTTCTTGCTCTAAAGCAGAGTGTGATCTGTATATGAGAACTCTGCTGTGTATTTCACTTCAGAAATGCAGTTAAACCCAAGGCTCTGAGTCTTCCTACAAACAAGACTTCGTTTCAGGTAAGGGCAGTTACTTTACAGCTCAAACCAACTACATCGTTCACGAAGCTCACACTTTTCTCATCTTAACTGACAAGCATTGGATGTTATTGGACCTGTGTTTGGTTCAGTTTCATAAACAGAGTTGGACTAGATATGGTCCGTATGTGTAGGAAACACAGTTCTTTTGTTCTGAACACAACCACGTTTCCTGCTGTATTAGAGAATCTAGAAAGCTAGAGCGTGCTTCTTGCTCTGAAGCAGAGTGTGATCCATGGATGAGAACCTTGCTGTGTGTTTCCCATCAGAAATGGAGTTAAACCCCAGGCTCTGTGTCTTCCTACAATAAAGACTTCGAATCAGGTAAGGGCAGTTACTTTACAGCTCAAACAAACTACATCTTTCACGAAGCTCACAGGTTTCTCATCTTAAATGACAAGCATCGGATGTTAGATGACCAGCGCTTTGTCTCAGTTTCAAAAGCAGAGATGGACTAGATATCTTGCGTATGTGTAGGCACCACCGTTCTTTTGTTCTCAGCACACTCACGTTTCCTGCTGTCTTAGAGACTCTAGAAAGCAAGAGTGTCCTTCTTGCTTTAAAGCAGAGATTGATGTATATATGAGAACCCTGCTGTGTGTTTCACTTCAGAAATGGAGTTAAAACCCAGGCTCTGAGTCTTCCTACAAGCAACACTTCGTTTCAGGTAAGGGCAGTTCCTTACAGCTCAAATGAACTAAATTATTCACGAAGCTCACACGTTTCTCATCTTAACTGACAAGCATCAGATGTTATAGGACCAGTGCTTTGTATCAGTTTCAGAAGCAGAGTTGGAATAGATATGGTCTGTATGTGTAGGAAACACCGTTCTTTTGTTCTCAGCACACTCAAGTTTCCTGCTCTCTTAGAGATTCTAGAAAGCAAGAGAGTGCTTCCTGCTCTAAAGCAGAGTGTGATCTATATATGAGAACTCTGCTGTGTGTTTCACTTCAGAAATGGAGTTAAACCCCAGGCTCTGAGTCTTCCTACAAGCAACACATCATTTCAGGTAAGGGCAATTACTTTATAGCTCAAACGAACTACATCGTTCACTTAGCTCACACGTTTCACATCTTAAATGACAAGCATTGAATGCTGGAGGACCTGTGCTTTGTATCAATTTCAGAGGCAGAGTTGGACTCGATATGGTCCGAATGTGTAAGAATCACCGTTCATTGTTCTCAGCACACTCACATTTCCTGCTGTCTTAGAGACTCTAGAAAGCTAGAGCGTGCTTCTGCGCTCTAAATCAGAGTGTGATCCATGGAAGAGAACTCTGCTGTGTGTTTCCCTTCAGAAATGGAGTTAAATCCCAGGCTCTGAGTCTTCCTACAAGCAACACTTCGTTTCAGGTAAGGGCAGTTACTTTACAGCTCAAACGAACTACATCGTTGACGAAGCTCACACGTTTCTCATCTTAAATGACAAGCATTGGATGCTGCAGGAGCTGTGCTTTCTATCAGTTTCAGAAGCAGAGTTGGAATAGATATGGTCCGTATGTGTAGGAAACACCGTTCATTTGTTCTTAGCACACTCACGTTTCCTGCTGTATTAGAGATTCTAGAAAGCAAGAGCGAGCTTCTTGCTCTAATGCAGAGTGTGATCCATGGTAGAGAACTATGCGGTGTGTTTCCCTTCAGAAATGGAGTTAAACCCCAGGCTCTGTGTCTTCCTACAATAAAGACTTCGTTTCAGGTAAGGGCAGTCACTTTTCAGCTCAAATGAACTACATCCTTCACGAAGCTCACACGTTTCTCATCTTAACTGACAAGCATTGGATGTTAGAGGACCAGTTTTTTGTATCAGTTTCAGAAGCAGAGTTAGACTAGATATGGTCCGTATGTTTAGGAAACACCGTTCTTTTGTTCTCAGCACACTCACATTTCCTGCTGTCTTAGAGACTCTAGAAAGCTAGGGAGTGCTTCTTGCTGTAAAGTAGTGTGAGATCCATATATGAGAACTCTGCTGTATGTTTCACTTCACAAATTGAGTTAAACCCCAGGATCTGAGTCTTCCTACAAGCTACACTTCGTTTCAGGTAAGGGCAGTTACTTTACAGCTCAAACGAACTACATCGTTCACTTAGCTCACACGTTTCTCATCTTAAATGACAAGCATTGCATGCTGCAGGACCTGTGCTTTCTATCAGTTTCAGAAGCAGAGTTGGAATAGATATGGTCCGTATGTGTAGGAAACACCGTTCATTTGTTCTTAGCACACTCACGTTTCCTGCAGTATTAGAGATTCTAGAAAGCACGAGTGAGCTTCTTGCTCTAATGCAGAGTGTGATCCATGGTGGAGAACTATGCGGTGTGTTTCCCTTCAGAAATTGAGTTAAACCCCAGGCTCTGTGTCTTCCTACAATAAAGACTTCGTTTCAGGTAAGGGCAGTCACTTTTCAGCTCAAATGAACTACATCCTTCACGAAGCTCACACGTTTCTCATCTTAACTGACAAGCATTGGATGTTAGAGGACCTGAGCTTTGTATCAATTTCAGAGGCAGAGTTGGACTTGATATGGTCCGAATGTGTAGGAAACACCGTTCTGTTGCTCTCAGCACACTCATGTTTCCTGCTGTCTTAGAGATTCTAGAAAGCAACAGCCTCCTTCTTGCTTTAAAGCAGAGTATGATGTATATATGAGAACCCTGCTGTGTGTTTCACTTCAGAAATGGAGTTAAACCCCAGGCTCTGAGTCTTCCTACAAGGAACACTTCGTTTCAGGTAAGGGCAGTTACTTTACAGCTCAAACGAACTACATCATTCACGAAGCTCACACGTTTCTCATCTTAACTGATAAGCATCGGATGTCATAGGACCAGTGCTTTGTATCAGTTTCAGAAGCAGAGTTGGAATAGATATGGTCCGTATGTGTAGGAAACACCGTTCTTTGTTCTCAGCACACTCACGTTTCCTGCTGTCTTAGAGACTCTAGAAAGCAAGAGAGTGCTTCCTGCTCTAAAGCAGAGTGTGATCTATATATGAGAACTCTGCTTTGTGTTTCACTTCAGAAATGGAGTTAAACCCCAGGCTCTGAGTCTTCCTACAAGCAACACTGTGTTTCAGGAAAGGGCAGTTACTTTACAGCTCAAATGAACTACATCGTTGACTTAGCTCACACGTTTCTCATCTTAAATGACAAGCATTGGATGCTGGAGGACCTGTGCTTTGTATCAGTTTCAGAAGCAGAGTTGGAATAGATATGGTCCGTATGTGTAGGAAACACAGTTCTTTTGTTCTGAACACAACCACGTTTCCTGCTGTATTAGAGAATCTAGAAAGCTAGAGCGTGCTTCTTGCTCTGAAGCAGAGTGTGATCCATGGATGAGAACCTTGCTGTGTGTTTCCCTTCAGAAATGGAGTTAAACCCCAGGCTCTGTGTCTTCCTACAATAAAGACTTCGAATCAGGTAAGGGCAGTTACTTTACAGCTCAAACAAACTACATCGTTCACGAAGCTCACAGGTTTCTCATCTTAAATGACAAGCATCGGATGTTAGATGACCAGCGCTTTGTCTCAGTTTCAAAGCAGAGATGGACTAGATATCTTGCGTATGTGTAGGCACCACCATTCTTTTGTTCTCAGCACACTCACGTTTCCTGCTGTCTTAGAGACTCTAGAAAGCAAGAGTGTCCTTCTTACTTTAAAGCAGAGTTTGATGTATATATGAGAACCCTGCTGTGTGTTTCACTTCAGAAATGGAGTTAAAACCCAGGCTCTGAGTCTTCCTACAAGCAACACTTCGTTTCAGGTAAGGGCAGTTACTTTACAGCTCAAACGAACTAAATTGTTCACGAAGCTCACACGTTTCTCATCTTAACTGACAAGCATCAGATGTTATAGGACCAGTGCTTTGTATCAGTTTCAGAAGCAGATTTGGACTAGATATGGTCCGTATGTGTAGGAAACACCGTTCTTTTGTTCTCAGCACACTCACGTTTCCTGCTGTCTTAGAGACTCTAGAAAGCAAGAGCATGCTTCTTTCTCTAAAGCAGAGTGTGATCAATGGATAAGATTTCTGCTGTGTGTTTCACTTCAGAAATGGAGTTAAATCCCAGGCTCTGAGTCTTCCTACAAGCAACACATCATTTCAGGTAAGGGCAATTACTTTACAGCTCAAACGAACTACATCGTTCACTTAGCTCACACGTTTCACATCTTAAATGACAAGCATTGAATGCTGGAGGACCTGTGCTTTGTATCAATTTCAGAGGCAGAGATGGACTCGATATGGTCCGAATGTGTAAGAATCACCGTTCATTGTTCTCAGCACACTCATGTTTTCTGCTGTCCTAGAGACTCTAGAAAGCAAGAGCGTGCTTCTTGCTCTAAAGCAGAGTGTGATCTGTATATGAGAACTCTGCTGTGTATTTCACTTCAGAAATGCAGTTAAACCCAAGGCTCTGAGTCTTCCTACAAACAAGACTTCGTTTCAGGTAAGGGCAGTTACTTTACAGCTCAAACCAACTACATCGTTCACGAAGCTCACACTTTTCTCATCTTAACTGACAAGCATTGGATGTTATTGGACCTGTGTTTGGTTCAGTTTCATAAACAGAGTTGGACTAGATATGGTCCGTATGTGTAGGAAACACAGTTCTTTTGTTCTGAACACAACCAAGTTTCTTGCTGTATTAGAGAATCTAGAAAGCAAGAGCGTGCTTCTTGCTCTGAAGCAGAGTGTGATCCATGGATGAGAACTATGCTGTGTGTTTCCCTTCAGAAATGGAGTTAAATTCCAGGCTCTGTGTCTTCCAACATGCAAGACTTCGTTTCAGGTAAGGGCAGTTACTTTACAGCTCAAACAAACTACATCGTTCACGAAGCTCACACGTTTCTCATCTTAACTGACAAGCATCGGATGTTATTGGACCAGTGCTTTGTATCAGTTTCAGAAGCAGAGTTTTAATAGATATGGTCCGTATGTGTAGGAAACACCGTTCATTTGTTCTTAGCACACTCACGTTTCCTGCTGTATTAGAGATTCTAGAAAGCAAGAGCGTGCTTCTTGCTCTAAAGCACAGTGTGATCCATGGTAGAGAACTATGCGGTGTGTTTCCCTTCAGAAATGGAGTTAAACCCCAGGCTCTGTGTCTTCCTACAAAAAAGACTTCGTTTCAGGTAAGGGCAGTCACATTTCAGCTCAGATGAACTACATCCTTCACAAAGCTCACACGTTTCTCATCTTAAATGACAAGCATTGGATGTTAGAGCACCTGAGCTTTGTATCAATTTCAGAGGCAGAGTTGGACTCGATATGGTCCGAATGTGTAGGAAACGCCGTTCTTTTGCTCTCAGCACATGCATGTTTCCTGCTGTCTTAGATATTCTAGAAAGCAAGAGCATCCTTCTTGCTTTAAAGCAGAGTGTGATGTACATATGAGAACCCTGCTGTGTGTTTCACTTCAGAAATGGAGTTAAACCCCAGGCTCTGAGTCTCCCTACAAGCAACACTTCGTTTCAAGTAAGGGCAGTTACTTTACAGCTCAAACGAACTACATCATTCACGAAGCTCACACGTTTCTCATCTTAACTGACAAGCATCAGATGTTATAGGACCAGTGCTTTGTATCAGTTTTAGAAGCAGAGTTGGAATAGATATGGTCCGTATGTGTAGGAAACACCGTTCTTTTGTTCTCAGCAGACTCACGTTTCCTGCTGTCTTAGAACTCTAGAAAGCTAGAGCATGCTTCTTTCTCTAAAGCAGAGTGTGATCAATGGATAAGAATTCTGCTGTGTGTTTCACTTCAGAAATGGAGTTAAATCCCAGGCTCTGAGTCTTCCTACAAACAAGACTTCGTTTCAGGTAAGGGCAGTTACTTTACAGCTCAAACGAACTACATCTGTTACGAAGCTCACATGTTTCTCATCTTAACTGACAAGCATTGGATGTTAGTGGACCTGTGGTTTGTTTCAGTTTCACAAGCAGAGTTGGACTAGATATGGTCCATATGTATAGGAAACACAGTTCTTTTGTTCTGAACACAACCACATTTCCTGCTGTATTAGAGAATCTAGAAAGCAAGAACGTGCTTCTTGCTCTGAAGCAGAGTGTGATCCATAGATGAGAACTATGCTGTGTGTTTCCCTTCAGAAATGTAGTTAAATTCCAGGCTCTGTGTCTTCCAACATGCAAGACTTCGTTTCAGGTAAGGGCAGATACTTTAGAGCTCAAACGAACTACATCGTTCACGAAGCTCACACGTTTCTCATCTTAACTGACAAGCATCGGATGTTATAGGACCAGTGCTTTGTCTCAGTTTCAGAAGCAGAGTTGGAATAGATATGGTCCGTATGTGCAGGAAACACCGTTCTTTGTTCTCAGCACACTCACGTTTCCTGCTGTCTTAGAGACTCTAGAAAGCTAGTGCGTGCTTCTTGCTCTAAAGCAGAGTGTGATCCATGGAAGAGAACTCTGCTGTGTGTTTCCCTTCAGAAATGGAGTTAAATCCCAGGCTCTGAGTCATCCTACAAGCAAGACTTCGAATCAGGTAAGGGCAGATACTTTACAGCTCAAACCAACTACATCGTTCACGAAGCTCACACGTTTCTCATCTTAACTGACAAGCATTGGATGTTAGAGGACCTGAGCTTTGTATCAATTTCAGAGGCAGAGTTGGACTCGATATGGTCCGAATCTGTAGGAAACTCCGTTCTTTTGCTCTCAGCACACTCATGTTTCCTGCTGTCTTAGAGATTCTAGAAAGCAAGAGCGTCCTTCTTGCTTTAAAGCAGAGTGTGTTGTATATATGAGAACTCTGCTGTGTGTTTCACTTCAGAAATGGAGTTAAACCCCAGGCTCTGAGTCTTCCTACAAGCAACACATCATTTCAGGTAAGGGCAATTACTTTATAGCTCAAACGAACTACATCGTTCACTTAGCTCACACGTTTCACATCTTAAATGACAAGCATTGAATGCTGGAGGACCTGTGCTTTGTATCAATTTCAGAGGCAGAGTTGGCATAGATATGGTCCGAATGTGTAAGAATCACCGTTCATTGTTCTCAGCACACTCACATTTCCTGCTGTCTTAGAGACTCTAGAAAGCTAGAGCGTGCTTCTGCGCTCTAAATCAGAGTGTGATCCATGGAAGAGAACTCTGCTGTGTGTTTCCCTTCAGAAATGGAGTTAAATCCCAGGCTCTGAGTCTTCCTACAAGCAACACTTCGTTTCAGGTAAGGGCAGTTACTTTACAGCTCAAACGAACTACATCGTTGACGAAGCTCACACGTTTTTCATCTTAAATGACAAGCATTGGATGCTGCAGGAGCTGTGCTTTCTATCAGTTTCAGAAGCAGAGTTGGAATAGATATGGTCCGTATGTGTAGGAAACACCATTCATTTGTTCTTAGCACACTCACGTTTCCTGCTGTATTAGAGATTCTAGAAAGCAAGAGTGAGCTTCTTGCTCTAATGCAGAGTGTGATCCATGGTAGAGAACTATGCGGTGTGTTTCCCTTCAGAAATGGAGTTAAACCCCAGGCTCTGTGTCTTCCTACAATAAAGACTTCGTTTCAGGTAAGGGCAGTCACTTTTCAGCTCAAATGAACTACATCCTTCACGAAGCTCACACGTTTCTCATCTTAACTGACAAGCATTGGATGTTAGAGGACCAGTTTTTTGTATCAGTTTCAGAAGCAGAGTTGGACTAGATATGGTCCGTATGTTTAGGAAACACCGTTCTTTTGTTCTCAGCACACTCACATTTCCTGCTGTCTTAGAGACTCTAGAAAGCTAGGGAGTGCTTCTTGCTCTAAAGTAGTGTGAGATCCATATATGAGAACTCTGCTGTATGTTTCACTTCAGAAATTGAGTTATACCCCAGGATCTGAGTCTTCCTACAAGCTACACTTCGTTTCAGGTAAGGGCAGTTACTTTACAGCTCAAACGAACTACATCGTTCACTTAGCCCACACGTTTCTCATCTTAAATGACAAGCATTGGATGCTGCAGGACCTGTGCTTTCTATCAGTTTCAGAAGCAGAGTTGGAATAGATATGGTCCGTATGTGTAGGAAACACCGTTCATTTGTTCTTAGCACACTCACGTTTCCTGCAGTATTAGAGATTCTAGAAAGCAAGAGTGAGCTTCTTGCTCTAATGCAGAGTGTGATCCATGGTGGAGAACTATGCGGTGTGTTTCCCTTCAGAAATTGAGTTAAACCCAAGGCTCTGTGTCTTCCTACAATAAAGACTTCGTTTCAGGTAAGGGCAGTCACTTTTCAGCTCAAATGAACTACATCCTTCACGAAGCTCACACGTTTCTCATCTTAACTGACAAAAATTGGATGTTAGAGGACCTGAGCTTTGTATCAATTTCAGAGGCAGAGTTGGAATTGATATGGTCCGAATGTGTAGGAAACACCGTTCTGTTGCTCTCAGCACACTCATGTTTCCTGCTGTCTTAGAGATTCTAGAAAGCAACAGCCTCCTTCTTGCTTTAAAGCAGAGTATGATGTATATATGAGAACCCTGCTGTGTGTTTCACTTCAGAAATGGAGTTAAACCCCAGGCTCTGAGTCTTCCTACAAGGAACACTTCGTTTCAGGTAAGGGCAGTTACTTTACAGCTCAAACGAACTACATCATTCACGAAGCTCACACGTTTCTCGTCTTAACTGATAAGCATCGGATGTCATAGGACCAGTGCTTTGTATCAGTTTCAGAAGCAGAGTTGGAATAGATATGGTCCGTATGTGTAGGAAACACCGTTCTTTTGTTCTCAGCACACTCACGTTTCCTGCTGTCTTAGAGACTCTAGAAAGCAAGAGAGTGCTTCCTGCTCTAAAGCAGAGTGTGATCTATATATGAGAACTCTGCTTTGTGTTTCACTTCAGAAATGGAGTTAAACCCCAGGCTCTGAGTCTTCCTACAAGCAACACTTTGTTTCAGGAAAGGGCAGTTACTTTACAGCTCAAATGAACTACATCGTTGACTTAGCTCACACGTTTCTCATCTTAAATGACAAGCATTGGATGCTGGAGGACCTGTGCTTTGTATCAGTTTCAGAAGCAGAGTTGGAATAGATATGGTCCGTATGTGTAGGAAACACAGTTCTTTTGTTCTGAACACAACCACGTTTCCTGCTGTATTAGAGTATCTAGAAAGCTAGAGCGTGCTTCTTGCTCTGAAGCAGAGTGTGATCCATGGATGAGAACCTTGCTGTGTGTTTCCCTTCAGAAATGGAGTTAAACCCCAGGCTCTGTGTCTTCCTACAATAAAGACTTCGAATCAGGTAAGGGCAGTTACTTTACAGCTCAAACAAACTACATCGTTCACGAAGCTCACAGGTTTCTCATCTTAAATGACAAGCATCGGATGTTAGATGACCAGCGCTTTGTCTCAGTTTCAAAGCAGAGATGGACTAGATATCTTGCGTATGTGTAGGCACCACCGTTCTTTTGTTCTCAGCACACTCACGTTTCCTGCTGTCTTAGAGACTCTAGAAAGCAAGAGTGTCCTTCTTGCTTTAAAGCAGAGTTTGATGTATATATGAGAACCCTGCTGTGTGTTTCACTTCAGAAATGGAGTTAAAACCCAGGCTCTGAGTCTTCCTACAAGCAACACTTCGTTTCAGGTAAGGGCAGTTACTTTACAGCTCAAACGAACTAAATTGTTCACGAAGCTCACACGTTTCTCATCTTAACTGACAAGCATCAGATGTTATAGGACCAGTGCTTTGTATCAGTTTCAGAAGCAGAGTTGGGCTAGATATGGTCCGTATGTGTAGGAAACACCGTTGTTTTGTTCTCAGCACACTCACGTTTCCTGCTGTCTTAGAGACTCTAGAAAGCAAGAGAGTGCTTCCTGCTCTAAAGCAGAGTGTGATCTATATATGAGAACTCTGCTGTGTGTTTCACTTCTGAAATGGAGTTCAACCCGAGGCTCTGAGTCTTCCTACAAGCAACACTTCGTTTCAGGAAAGGGCAGTTACTTTACAGCTCAAAAGAACTACATCGTTCACTTAGCTCACACGTTTCTCATCTTAAATGACAAGCATTGGATGCTGGAGGACCTGTGCTTTGTATCAGTTTCAGAAGCAGAGTTGGAATAGGTATGGTCCGTATGTGTAGGAATCACAGTTCTTTTGTTCTGAACACAACCACGTTTCCTGCTGTATTAGAGAATCTAGAAAGCTAGAGCGTGCTTCTTGCTCGGAAGCAGAGTGTGATCCATGGATGAGAACCTTGCTGTGTGTTTCCCTTCAGAAATGGAGTTAAACCCCAGGCTCCGTGTCTTCCTACAATAAAGACTTCGAATCAGGTAAGGGCAGTTACTTTACAGCTCAAACAAACTACATCGTTCACGAAGCTCACAGGTTTCTCATCTTAAATGACAAGCATCGGATGTTAGATGACCAGTGCTTTGTCTCAGTTTCAGAAGCAGACATGGACTAGATATCTTGCGTATGTGTAGGCACCACCATTCTTTTGTTCTCAGCACACTCACGTTTCCTGCTGTCTTAGAGACTCTAGAAAGCAAGAGTGTCCTTCTTGCTTTAAAGCAGAGTTTGATGTATATATGAGAACCCTGCTGTGTGTTTCACTTCAGAAATGGAGTTAAAAAACAGGCTCTGAGTCTTCCTACAAGCAACACTTCGTTTCAGGTAAGGGCAGTTACTTTACAGCTCAAACGAACTAAATTGTTCACGAAGCTCACACGTTTCTCATCTTAACTGACAGGCATCAGATGTTATAGGACCAGTGCTTTGTATCAGTTTCAGAAGCAGAGTTGGAATAGATATGGTCCGTATGTGTAGGAAACACCGTTCTTTTGTTCTCAGCACACTCACGTTTCCTGCTGTCTTAGAGACTCTAGAAAGCAAGAGCATGCTTCTTTCTCTAAAGCAGAGTGTGATCAATGGATAAGATTTCTGCTGTGTGTTTCACTTCAGAAATGGAGTTAAATCCCAGGCTCTGAGTCTTCCTACAAGCAACACATCATTTCAGGTAAGGGCAATTACTTTACAGCTCAAACGAACTACATCGTTCACTTAGCTCACACATTTCACATCTTAAATGACAAGCATTGAATGCTGGAGGACCTGTGCTTTGTATCAATTTCAGAGGCAGAGTTGGACTCGATATGGTCCGAATGTGTAAGAATCACCGTTCATTGTTCTCAGCACACTCATGTTTTCTGCTGTCCTAGAGACTCTAGAAAGCAAGAGCGTGCTTCTTGCTCTAAAGCAGAGTGTGATCTGTATATGAGAACTCTGCTGTGTATTTCACTTCAGAAATGCAGTTAAACCCAAGGCTCTTTGTCTTCCTACAAACAAGACTTGGTTTCAGGTAAGGGCAGTTACTTTACAGCTCAAACCAACTACATCGTTCACGAAGCTCACACTTTTCTCATCTTAACTGACAAGCATTGGATGTTATTGGACCTGTGTTTGGTTCAGTTTCATAAACAGAGTTGGACTAGATATGGTCCGTATGTGTAGGAAACACAGTTCTTTTGTTCTGAACACAACCAAGTTTCTTGCTGTATAAGAGAATCTAGAAAGCAAGAGCGTGCTTCTTGCTCTGAAGCAGAGTGTGATCCATGGATGAGAACTATGCTGTGTGTTTCCCTTCAGAAATGGAGTTAAATTCCAGGCTCTGTGTCTTCCAACATGCAAGACTTCGTTTCAGGTAAGGCCAGTTACTTTACAGCTCAAACAAACTACATCGTTCACGAAGCTCACACGTTTCTCATCTTAACTGACAAGCATCGGATGTTATTGGACCAGTGCTTTGTATCAGTTTCAGAAGCAGAGTTTTAATAGATATGGTCCGTATGTGTAGGAAACACCGTTCATTTGTTCTTAGCACACTCACGTTTCCTGCTGTATTAGAGATTCTAGAAAGCAAGAGCGTGCTTCTTGCTCTAAAGCACAGTGTGATCCATGGTAGAGAACTATGCGGTGTGTTTCCCTTCAGAAATGGAGTTAAACCCCAGGCTCTGTGTCTTCCTACAAAAAAGACTTCGTTTCAGGTAAGGGCAGTCACATTTCAGCTCAGATGAACTACATCCTTCACAAAGCTCACACGTTTCTCATCTTAAGTGACAAGCATTGGATGTTAGAGCACCTGAGCTTTGTATCAATTTCAGAGGCAGAGTTGGACTCGATATGGTCCGAATGTGTAGGAAACGCCGTTCTTTTGCTCTCAGCACACGCATGTTTCCTGCTGTCTTAGATATTCTAGAAAGCAAGAGCATCCTTCTTGCTTTAAAGCAGAGTGTGATGTACATATGAGAACCCTGCTGTGTGTTTCACTTCAGAAATGGAGTTAAACCCCAGGCTCTGAGACTCCCTACAAGCAACACTTCGTTTCAGGTAAGGGCAGTTACTTTACAGCTCAAACGAACTACATCATTCACGAAGCTCACACGTTTCTCATCTTAACTGACAAGCATCAGATGTCATAGGACCAGTGCTTTGTATCAGTTTCAGAAGCAGAGTTGGAATAGATATGGTCCGTATGTGTAGGAAACACCGTTCTTTTGTTCTCATCACACTCACGTTTCCTGCTGTCTTAGAACTCTAGAAAGCTAGAGCATGCTTCTTTCTCTAAAGCAGAGTGTGATCAATGGATAAGAATTCTGCTGTGTGTTTCACTTCAGAAATGGAGTTAAATCCCAGGCTCTGAGTCTTCCTACAAACAAGACTTCGTTTCAGGGAAGGGCAGTCACTTTTCATCTCAAACGAACTACATCGTTCACGAAGCTAACACGTTTCTCATCTTAACTGACAAGCATTGGATGTTAGAGGACCAGT
This sequence comes from Onychomys leucogaster, assembly GCA_949786385.1. Lineage (NCBI taxonomy): Eukaryota > Metazoa > Chordata > Mammalia > Rodentia > Cricetidae > Onychomys > Onychomys leucogaster. The sequence goes on along the minus strand of CATKUP010000033.1, from coordinate 3,158,310 downwards.
GCTTTGTATCAGTTTCAGAAGCAGAGTTGGAGTAGGTATGGTCAGTATGTGTAGGTAACACCGTTCTTTTGTTCTCAGCACACATACATTTCCTGCTGTCTTAGAGACTCTAGAAAGCTAGTCCGTGCTTCTTGCTCTAAAGCAGAGTGTGATCCATGGAAGAGAACTCTGCTGTGTGTTTCCCTTCAGAAATGGAGTTACATCCCAGGCTCTGAGTATTCCTACAAGCAACACTTCGTTTCAGGAAAGGGCAGTTACTTTACAGCTCAAATGAACTACATCGTTCACTTAGCTCACACGTTTGTCATCTTAAATGACAAGGATTGGATGCTGGAGGACCTCGGCTTTGTTTCAGTTTCAGAAGCAGAGTTGGAGTAGATATGGTCCGTATGTGTAGGAAACACCGTTCATTTGTTCTTAGCACAATCACGTTTTCTGCTGTATTAGAGAAACTAGAAAGCAAGAGCGTGCTTCTTGCTCTAAAGCAGAGTTGATCCATGGTAGAGAACTAAGCGGTGTGTTTCCCTTCAGAAATGGAGTTAAACCCCAGGCTCTGTGTCTTCATACAATAAAGACTTCGTTTCAAGTAAGGGCAGTCACTTTTCAGCTCAAATGAACTACATCCTTCACGAAGCTCACACGTTTCTCATCTTAAATGACAAGCATTGGATGTTAGAGGACCTGTGGTTTGTTTCAGTTTCACAACCAGAGCTGGACGAGATATGGTCCGTATGTGTAGGAAACACAGTTCTTTTGTTCTGAACACAACCACCTTTCCTGCTGTATTAGAGAATATAGAAAGCAAGAGTGTGCTTCTTGCTCTGAAGCAGTGTGTGATCCATGGATGAGAACTATGCTGTGTGTTTCCCTTCAGAAATGGGGTTAAATCCAGGCTCTGTGTCTTCCAACATGCAAGCCTTCGTTTCAGGGAAGGGCAGTTACTTACAGCTCAAACGAACTACATCGTTCACTTAGCTCACACGTTTCTCATCTTAACTGACAAGCATCGGATGTCATAGGACCAGTGCTTTGTATCAGTTTCAGAAGCAGAGTTGGAATAGATATGGTCCGTATGTGTAGGAAACACCGTTCTTTGTTCTCAGCACTCTCACGTTTCCTGCTGTCTTAGAGACTCTAGAAAGCAAGAGCGTCCTTCTTGCTTTAAAGCAGAGTGTGATCTATATATGAGAACTCTGCTGTGTGTTTCACTTCAGAAATGGAATTAAAACCCAGGCTCTGAGTCTTACTACAAGCAACACTTCGTTTCAGGTAAGGGCAGTTACTTTACAGCTCAAACCAACTACATCGTTCACGAAGCTCACACGTTTCTCATCTTAACTGACAAGCATTGGATGTTAGAGGACCATTGCTTTGTATCAGTTTCAGAAGCAGAGTTGGACTAGATATGGTCCGTATGTGTAGGAAACACCATTCTTTTGTTCTCAGCACACTCACATTTCCTGCTGTCTTAGAGACTCTAGAAATCTAGATCGTGCTTCTTCCTCTAAAGCAGAGTGTGATCCATGGAAGAGAACTCTGCTGTGTGTTTCCCTTCAGAAATGGAGTTAAATCCCAGGCTCTGAGTCTTCCTACAAGCAAGACTTCGAATCAGGTAAGGGCAGTTACTTTACAGCTCAAACCAACTACATCGTTCATGAAGCTCACACGTTTCTCATCTTAACTGAAAAGCATCGGATGTTAGAGGACCACTGCTTTGTCTTAGTTTCAGAAGCAGAGATGGACTAGATATGGTCCGTATGTGTAGGAAACACTGTTCATTTGTTCTCAGCACACTCACGTTTCCTGCTGTCTTAGAGACTCTAGAAATCTAGAGCCTTCTTCTTGCTCTAAAGCAGAGTGTGATCCATGGATGAGAACCTTGCTGTGTGTTTCCCTTTAAAAATGGAGTTACATCCCCGGCTCTTGTCTTCCTACAATGAAGACTTCATTTCAGTTAAGGGCAGTCACTTTTCAGCTCAATGAACTACATCCTTCACGAAGCTCACACGTTTCTCATCTTAAATGACAAGCGTTGGATGTTAGAGGACCTGAGCTTTGTATCAATTTCAGAGGCAGAGTTGGACTCGATATGGTCCGAATGTGTAGGAAACGCCGTTCTTTTGCTCTCAGCACACTCATGTTTCCTGCTGTCTTAGAGATTCTAGAAAGCAAGAGCGTCCTTCTTGCTTTAAAGCAGAGTGTGATGTATATATGCGAACTCTGCTTTGAGTTTCTCTTCAGAAATGGAGTTAAAACCCAGGCTCTGAGTCTTCCTACAAGGAACACTTCGTTTCAGGTAAGAGCAGTTACTTTACAGCTCAAACGAACTACATCATTCACGAAGCTCACACGTTTCTCATCTTAACTGACAAGCATCGGATGTCATAGGACCAGTGCTTTGTATCAGTTTCAGAAGCAGAGTTGGAATAGATATGGTCCGTATGTGTAGGAAACACCGTTCTTTTGTTCTCAGCACACCTCATGTTTCCTGCTGTCTTAGAGATTCTAGAAAGCAAGAGCGTCCTTCTTGCTTTAAAGCAGAGTGTGATGTATATATGAGAACTCTGCTGTGTGTTTCACTTCAGAAATGGAGTTAAAACCCAGGCTCTGAGTCTTCCTACAAGCAACACTTCGTTTCAGGAAAGGGCAGTTACTTTACAGCTCAAACGAACTACATCGTTCACTGAGCTCACACGTTTCTCATCTTAAATGACAAGGATTGGATGCTGGAGGACCTGTGTTTTGTTTCAGATTCAGAAGCAGAGTTGGAGTAGATATGGTCCGTATGTGTATGAAACACCGTTCATTTGTTCTTAGCACACTCACGTTTCCTGCTGTATTAGAGAAACTAGAAAGCAAGAGCGTGCTTCTTGCTCTAAAGCAGAGTTGATCCATAGTAGAGAACTATGCGGTGTGTTTCCCTTCAGAAATGGAGTTAAACCCCAGGCTCTGTGTCTTCCTACAATAAAGACTTCGTTTCAAGTAAGGGCAGTCACTTTTAAGCTCAAATGAACTACATCCTTCACGAAGCTCACACGTTTCTCATCTTAACTGACAAGCATCGGATGTTAGAGGACCAGTGCTTTGTCTTAGTTTCAGAAGCAGAGATGGACTAGATATGGTCCGTATGTGTAGTAAACACCGTTCATTTGTTCTCAGCACACTCACGTTTCCTGCTGTCTTAGAGACACTAGAAAGCTAGAGCATCCTTCTTGCTCTAAAGCAGAGTGTGATCAATGGATGAGAACTCTGCTGTGTGTTTCCCTTCAGAAATGGAATTAAATCCCAGGCTCTTGTCTTCCTACAATAAAGACTTCGTTTCAGTTAAGGGCAGTCACTTTTCTGCTCAATGAACTACATCCTTCACGAAGCTCACACATTTCTCCTCTTAACTGACAAGCAGTGGATGTTACAGGACCTGAGCTTTGTATCAATTTCAGAGGCAGAGTTGGACTCGATATGGTCCGAATGTGTAGGAAACGCCGTTCTTTTGCTCTCAGCACACTCATGTTTCCTGCTGTCTTAGAGATTCTAGAAAGCAAGAGCGTCCTTCTTGCTTTAAAGCAGAGTGTGATGTATATATGAGAACTCTGCTGTGTGTTTCACTTCAGAAATGGAGTTAAAACCCAGGCTCTGAGTCTTCCTACAAGCAACACTTCGTTTCAGGTAAGGGCAATTACTTTACAGCTCAAACCAACTACATTGTTCACGAAGCTCACACGTTTCTCATCTTAATTGACAAGTATCGGATGTCATAGGACCAGTGCTTTGTCTCAGTTTCAGAAGCAGAGTTGGAATAGATATGGTCCGTATGTGTAGGAAACACCATTCTTTTGTTCTCAGCACACTCATGTTTTCTGCTGTCTTAGAGACTCTAGAAAGCTAGAGAGTGCTTCTTGCTCTAAAGTAGAGTGTGATGTATATATGAGAACTCTGCTGTGTGTTTCCCTTCAGAAATGGAGTTAAACCCCAGGCTCTGAGTCTTCCTACAAGCAAGACTTCGAATCAGGTAAGGGCAGTTACTTTACAGCTCAAACAAACTACATCTTTCACGAAGCTAACACGTTTCTCATCTTAACTGACAAGCATTGGATGTTAGAGGACCAGTGCTTTGTATCAGTTTCAGAAGCAGAGTTGGAGTAGATATGTTCCGTATGTGTAGGAAACACCGTTCTTTTGTTCTCAGCACACTTACATTCCTGCTGTCTTAGAGACTCTGTAAAGCTATTCCGTGCTTCTTGCTCTAAAGCAGAGAGTGATCCATGGAAGAGAACTCTGCTGTGTGTTTCCCTTCAGAAATGGAGTTAAATCCCATGCTCTGAGTCTTCCTACAAGCAAGACTTCGAATCAGGTAAGGGCAGTTACTTTACAGCTCAAACAAACTACATCGTTCGCGAAGCTCACATGTTTCTCATCTTAAATGACAAGCATCGGATGTTAGAGGACCAGTGCATTGTCTCAGTTTCAGAAGCAGAGATGGACTACATATGTTCCGTATGTGTAGGCAACACAGTTCTTTTGTTCTCAGCACACTCACGTTTCCTGCTGTCTTAGATTTTCTAGAAAGCAAGAGCATCCTTCTTGCTTGAAATCAGAGTGTGATGTATATATGAGAAGCCTGCTGTGTGTTTCACTACAGAAATGGAGTTAACTCCAGGCTCTGAGTCTTCCTACAAGCAACACTTCGTTTCAGGTAAGGGCAGTTTCTTTACAGCTCAAACGAACTACATCATTCACAAAGCTCACACGTTTCTCATCTTAACTGACAAACATCGGATGTCATAGGACCAGTGCTTTGTATCAGTTTCAGAAGCAGAGTTGGAATAGATATGGTCCGTATGTGTAGGAAACACCGTTCTTTTGTTCTCAGCACACTCACATTTCCTGCTGTCTTAGAGACTATAGAAAGTTAGAGCGTGCTTCTTGCTCTAAAGCAGAGTGTGATCAATGGATAAGAATTCTGCTGTGTGTTTCACTTCAGAAATGGAGTTAAATCCCAGGCTCTGAGTCTTCCTACAAACAAGACTTCGTTTCAGGTAAGGGCAGTTACTTTACAGCTCAAACCAACTACATAGTTCACGAAGCTCGCACGTTTCTCATCTTAACTGACAAGCATAGGATGTTAGTGGACCTGTGGTTTGTTTCAGTTTCACCAGCAGAGTTGGACTAGATATGCTCCATAGGTGTAGGAAACACAGTTCTTTTGTTCTGAACACAACCACGTTTCCTGCTGTATTAGAGAATCTAGAAAGCAAGAGCGTGCTTCTTGCTCTGAAGCAGAGTGTGATCCATTGATGAGAACTATGCTGTGAGTTTCCCTTCAGAAACGAAGTTAAATCCTAGGCTCTGTGTCTTCCAACATGCAAGCCCTCGTTTCAGGGAAGGGCAGTCACTTTTCCTCTCAAACGAACTACATCGTTCACTTAGCTCCCACGTTTCTCATCTTAAATGACAAGCATTGGATTCTGGAGGACCTGTGCTTTCTATCAGTTTCAGAAGCAGAGTTGGAATAGATATGGTCCGTATGTGTAGGAAACACCGTTCATTTGTTCTTAGCACACTCACGTTTCCGGCTGTATTAGAGAATCTAGAAAGCAAGAGCGTGCTTCTTGCTCTAAAGCAGAGTGTGATCCATGGTAGAGAACTATGCGGTGTGTTTCCCTTCAGAAATGGAGTTAAACCCCAGGTTCTGTGCCTTCCTACAATAAAGACTTCGTTTCAAGTAAGGGCAGTCACTTTTCAGCTCAAACCAACTACATCGTACACGAAGCTCACATGTTTCTCATCTTAACTGACAAGCATTGGATGTTAGTGGACCTGTGGTTTGTTTCAGTTTCACAAGCAGAGTTGGACTAGATATGGTCCATATGTGTAGGAAACACAGTTCTTTTGTTCTGAACACAACCATGTTTCCTGCTGTATTAGAGAATCTAGAAAGCAAGAGGGTGCTTCTTGCTCTGAAGCAGAGTGTGATCCATGGATGAGAACTATGCTGTGTGTTTCCCTTCAGAAATGGAGTTAAATTCCAGGCTCTGTGTCTTCCAACATGCAAGACTTCGTTTCAGGTAAGGGAAGTTACTTTACAGCTCAAACGAACTACATTGTTCACGAAGCTCACACGTATCTCATCTTAACTAAAAAGCATTGGATGTTAGAGGACCAGTGCTTTGTATCAGTTTCAGAAGCAGAGTTGGACTAGATATGGTCCGTATGTGTAGGAAACACCATTCTTTTGTTCTCAGCACACTCACATTTCCTCCTGTCTTAGAGAATCTAGAAATCTAGAGCGTGCTTCTTGCTCTAAAGCAGAGTGTGATCCATGGAAGAGAACTCTGCTGTGTGTTTCCCTTCAGAAATGGAGTTAAACCCCAGGTTCTGTGCCTTCCTACAATAAAGACTTCGTTTCAAGTAAGGGCAGTCACTTTTCAGCTCAAATGAACTACATCCTTTACGAAGCTCACACGTTTCTCATCTTAACTGACAAGCATTGGATGTTAGAGGACCTGAGCTTTGTATCAATTTCAGAGGCAGAGTTGGACTCGATATGGTCCGAATGTGTAGGAAACACCGTTCTTTTGCTCTCAGCACACTCCTGTTTCCTGCTGTCTTAGAGATTCTAGAAAGCAAGAGCGTCCTTCTTGCTTTAAAGCAGAGTGTGATGTATATATGAGAACCCTGCTGTGTGTTTCACTTCAGAAATGGAGTTAAACCCCAGGCTCTGAGTCTTCCTACAAGCAACACTTCGTTTCAGGTAAGGGCAGTTACTTTACAGTTCAAACGAACTACATCGTTCACGAAGATCACACGTTTCTCATCTTAACTGACAAGCATCAGATGTTATAGGACCAGTGCTTTGTATCAGTTTCAGAAGCAGAGTTGGAATAGATATGTTCCGTATGTGTAGGAAACACCGTTCTTTTGTTCTCAGCACATTCACGTTTCCTGCTGTCTTAGAGACTCTAGAAAGCCAGAGCATGCTTCTTTCTCTAAAGCAGAGTGTGATCAATGGATAAGAATTGTGCTGTGTGTTTCACTTCAGAAATGGAGTTAAATCCCGTGCTCTGAGTCTTCCTACAAACAAGACTTCGTTTCAGGTAAGGGCAGTTACTTTACAGCTCAAACCAACTACATCGTTCACGAAGCTCACATGTTTCTCATCTTAACTGACAAGCATTGGATGTTAGTGGACCTGTGGTTTTTTTTCAGTTTCACAAGCAGAGTTGGACTAGATATGGTCCATATGTGTAGGAAACACAGTTCTTTTGTTCTGAACACAACCACGTTTCCTGCTGTATTAGAGAATCTACAAAGCAAGAGTGTGCTTCTTGCTCTGAAGCATAGTGTGATCCATGGATGAGAAGTATGCTGTGTGTTTCCCTTCAGAAATGGAGTTAAATTCCAGGCTCTGTGTCTTCCAACATGCAAGACTTCGTTTCAGGTAAGGGAAGTTACTTTACAGCTCAAATGAACTACATCGTTCACGAAGCTCACACGTATCTCATCTTAACTGACAAGCATTGGATGTTAGAGGACCAGTGCTTTGTATCAGTTTCAGAAGCAGAGTTGGACTAGATATGGTCCGTATGTGTAGGAAACACCATTCTTTTGTTCTCAGCACACTCACATTTCCTCCTGTCTTAGAGATTCTAGAAATCTAGAGCGTGCTTCTTGCTCTAAAGCAGAGTGTGATCCATGGAAGAGAACTCTGCTGTGTGTTTCCCTTCAGAAATGGAGTTAAATCCCAGGCTATGAGTCTTCCTACAAGCAAGACTTCGAATCAGGTAAGGTCAGTTACTTTACAGCTCAAACCAAGTACATCGTTCACGAAGCTCACATGTTTCTCATCTTAACTGACAAGCATCGGATGTCATAGGACCAGTGCTTTGTCTCAGTTTTAGAAGCAGAGTTGGAATAGATATGGTCCGTATGTGTAGGAAACACCATTCTTTTGTTCTCAGCACACTCACGTTTCCTGCTGTCTTAGATTTTCTAGAAAGCAAGAGCGTCCTTCTTGCTTTAAAGCAGAGTGTGATGTATATATGAGAACTCTGCTGTGTGTTTCACTTCAGAAATGGAGTTAAAACCCAGGCTCTGAGTCTTCCTACCAGCAACACTTCGTTTCAGGTAAGGGCAGTTACTTACAGCTCAAACGAACTACATCGTTCACGAAGCTCACACGTTTCTCATCTTAACTGACAACCATCGGATGTCATAGGACCAGTGCTTTGTCTCAGTTTCAGAATCAGAGTTGGAATAGATATGGTCCGTAAGTGTAGGAAACAACGTTCTTTTGTTCTCAGTACACTCACGTTTCCTGCTGTCTTATAGACTCTAGAAAGCTAGAGGGTGCTTCTTGCTCTAAAGCAGAGTGTGATCTATATATGAGAACTCTGCTGTGTGTTTCCCTTCAGAAATGGAGTTAAACCCCAGGCTCTGAGTCTTCCTACAAGCAACACTTCGTTTCAGGAAAGGGCAGTTACTTTACAGCTCAAACCAACTACATAGTTCACGAAGCTCACACGTTTCTCATCTTAACTGACAAGCATAGGATGTTAGTGGACCTGTGGTTTGTTTCACTTTCACCAGCAGAGTTGGACTAGATATGCTCCATGTGTGTAGGAAACACAGTTCTTTTGTTCTGAACACAACCACGTTTCCTGCTGTATTAGAGAATCTAGAAAGCAAGAGCGTCCTTCTTGCTCTGAAGCAGAGTGTTATCCATTGAGGAGAACTATGCTGTGTGTTTCCCTTCAGAAATAAAGTTAAATCCTAGGCTCTGTGTCTTCCTACATGCAAGCCCTCGTTTCAGGGAAGGGCAGTCACTTTTCCTCTCAAACGAACTACATCGTTCACTTAGCTCCCACGTTTCTCATCTTAAATGACAAGCATTGGATGCTGGAGGACCTGTGCTTTCTATCAGTTTCAGAAGCAGAGTTGGAATAGATATGGTCCGTATGTGTAGAAAACACCATTCATTTGTTCTTAGCACACTCACGATTCCTGCTGTATTAGAGAATCTAGAAAGCAAGAGCGTGCTTCTTGCTCTAAAGCAGAGTGTGATCCATGGTAGAGAACTATGCGGTGTGTTTCCCTTCAGAAATGGAGTTAAACCCCACGTTCTGTGCCTTCCTACAATAAAGACTTCGTTTCAAGTAAGGGCAGTCACTTTTCAGCTCAAATGAACTACATCCTTCACGAAGCTCACACGTTTCTCATCTTAACTGACAAGCATTTGATGTTAGAGGACCTGAGCTTTGTATCAATTTCAGAGGCAGAGTTGGACTCGATATGGTCCGAATGTGTAGGAAACACCGTTCTTTTGCTCTCAGCACACTCATGTTTCCTGCTGTCTTAGAGACTCTAGAAAGCTAGAGCATGCTTCTTTCTCTAAAGCAGAGTGTGATCCATGGAAGAGAACTCTGCTGTGTGTTTCCCTTCAGAAATGGAGTTAAATCCCAGGCTATGAGTCTTCCTACAAGCAAGACTTCGAATCAGGAAAGGGCAGTTACTTTACAGCTCAAACCAACTACATCGTTCACGAAGCTCACACGTTTCTCATCTTAACTGACAAGCATCAGATGTCATAGGACCAGTGCTTTGTCTCAGTTTCAGAAGCAGAGTTGGAATAGATATGGTCCGTATGTGTAGGAAACACCATTCTTTTGTTCTCAGCACACTCACGTTTCCTGCTGTCTTAGATTTTCTAGAAAGCAAGAGCGTCCTTCTTGCTTTAAAGCAGAGTGTGATGTATATATGAGAACTCTGCTGTGTGTTTCACTTCAGAAATGGAGTTAAAACCCAGGCTCTGAGTCTTCCTACAAGCAACACTTCGTTTCAGGTAAGGGCAGTTACTTTACAGCTCAAACGAACTATATCGTTCACGAAGCTCACACGTTTCTCATCTTAAATGACAAGCATCGGATGTCAGAGGACCAGTGCTTTGTCTCAGGTTCAGAGGCAGATATGGACTAGATATGGTTCGTATGAGTAGGAAACACCGTTCATTTGTTCTCAGCAACTCACGTTTCCTGCTGTCTTAGAGACTCTAGAAAGCTAGAGCGTGCTTCTTGCTCTAAAGGAGAGTGTGATCAATGGATGAGAACTCTGCTGTGTGTTTCCCTTCAGAAATGGAGTTAAATCCCAGGCTCTTGTCTTCCTACAATAAAGACTTCGTTTCAGTTAAGGGCAGTCACTTTTCAGCTCAATGAACTACATCCTTCACGAAGCTCACACGTTTCTCATCTTAACTGACAAGCATTGGATGTTACAGGACCTGAGCTTTGTATCAATTTCAGAGGCAGAGTTGGACTCGATATGGTCCGAATGTGTAGGAAACGCCGTTCTTTTGCTCTCAGCACACTCATGTTTCCTGCTGTCTTAGAGATTCTAGAAAGCAAGAGCGTCCTTCTTGCTTTAAAGCAGAGTGTGATGTATATATGCGAACTCTGCTTTGAGTTTCCCTTCAGAAATGGAGTTAAAACCCAGGCTCTGAGTCTTCCTACAAGCAACACTTCGTTTCAGGTAAGGGCAGTTACTTTACAGCTCAAACGAACTACATCATTCACGAAGCTCACACGTTTCTCATCTTAACTGACAAGCATCGGATGTCATAGGACCAGTGCTTTGTATCAGTTTCAGAAGCAGAGTTGGAATAGATATGGTCCGTATGTGTAGGAAACACCGTTCTTTTGTTCTCAGCACACCTCATGTTTCCTGCTGTCTTAGAGATTCTAGAAAGCAAGAGTGTCCTTCTTGCTTTAAAGCAGAGTGTGATGTATATATGAGAACTCTGCTGTGTGTTTCCCTTCAGAAATGGAGTTAAAACCCAGGCTCTGAGTTTTCCTACAAGCAACACTTCGTTTCAGGAAAGGGCAGTTACTTTACAGCTCAAACGAACTACATCGTTCACTGAGCTCACACGTTTCTCATCTTAAATGACAAGGATTGGATGCTGGAGGACCTGTGCTTTGTTTCAGTTTCAGAAGCAGAGTTGGAGTAGATATGGTCCGTATGTGTATGAAACACCGTTCATTTGTTCTTAGCACACTCACGTTTCCTGCTGTATTAGAGAAACTATAAAGCAAGAGCGTGCTTCTTGCTCTAAAGCAGAGTTGATCCATAGTAGAGAACTATGCGGTGTGTTTCCCTTCAGAAATGGAGTTAAACCCCAGGCTCTGTGTCTTCCTACAATAAAGACTTCGTTTCAAGTAAGGGCAGTCACTTTTAAGCTCAAATGAACTACATCCTTCACGAAGCTCACACGTTTCTCATCTTAAATGACAAGCATTGGATGTTAGAGGACCTGTGGTTTGTTTCAGTTTCACAAGCAGAGCTGGACGAGATATGGTCCGTATGTGTAGGAAACACAGTTCTTTTGTTCTGAACACAACCACGTTTCCTGCTGTATTAGAGAATCTAGAAAGCAAGAGCGTGCTTCTTGCTCTGAAGCAGTGTGTGATCCATGGATGAGAACTATGCTGTGTGTTTCCCTTCAGAAATGGGGTTAAATCCCAGGCTCTGTGTCTTCCAACATGCAAGCCTTCGTTTCAGGGAAGGGCAGTCACTTTACAGCTCAAACGAACTACATCATTCACGAAGCTAACACGTTTCTCATCTTAACTGACAAGCATCGGATGTCATAGGACCAGTGCTTTGTATCAGTTTCAGAAGCAGAGTTGGACTAGATATGGTCCGTATGTGTAGGAAACACCGTTCTTTGTTCTCAGCACACTCACGTTTCCTGCTGTCTTAGAGACTGTAGAAAGCAAGAGCGTCCTTCTTGCTTTAAAGCAGAGTGTGATCTATATATGAGAACTCTGCTGTGTGTTTCACTTCAGAAATGGAGTTAAAATCCAGGCTCTGAGTCTTACTACAAGCAACACTTCCTTTCAGGTAAGGGCAGTTACTTTACAGCTCAAACCAACTACATCGTTCACGAAGCTCACACGTTTCTCATCTTAACTGACAAGCATCGGATGTTAGAGGACCAGTGCTTTGTCTTAGTTTCAGAAGCAGAGATGGACTAGATATGGTCCGTATGTGTAGTAAACACCGTTCATTTGTTCTCAGCACACTCACGTTTCCTGCTGTCTTAGAGACACTAGAAAGCTAGAGCGTCCTTCTTGCTCTAAAGCAGAGTGTGATCAATGGATGAGAACTCTGCTGTGTGTTTCCCTTCAGAAATGGAATTAAATCCCAGGCTCTTGTCTTCCTACAATAAAGACTTCGTTTCAGTTAAGGGCAGTCACTTTTCTGCTCAATGAACTACATACTTCACGAAGCTCACACATTTCTCCTCTTAACTGACAAGCATTGGATGTTACAGGACCTGAGCTTTGTATCAATTTCAGAGGCAGAGTTGGACTCGATATGGTCCGAATGTGCAGGAAACGCCGTTCTTTTGCTCTCAGCACACTCATGTTTCCTGCTGTCTTAGAGATTCTAGAAAGCAAGAGCGTTCTTCTTTCTTTAAAACAGAGTGTGATGTATATATGAGAACTCTGCTGTGTGTTTCACTTCAGAAATGGAGTTAAAACCCAGGCTCTGAGTCTTCCTACAAGCAACACTTCGTTTCAGGTAAGGGCAGTTACTTTACAGCTCAAACCAACTACATTGTTCACGAAGCTCACACGTTTCTCATCTTAACTGACAAGTATCGGATGTCATAGGACCAGTGCTTTGTCTCAGTTTCAGAAGCAGAGTTGGAATAGATATGGTCCGTATGTGTAGGAAACACCGTTCTTTTGTTCTCAGCACACTCACGTTTTCTGCTGTCTTAGAGACTCTAGAAAGCAAGAGAGTGCTTCTTGCTCTAAAGTAGAGTGTGATGTATATATGAGAACTCTGCTGTGTGTTTCCCTTCAGAAATGGAGTTAAACCCCAGGCTCTGAGTCTTCCTACAAGCAACACTTTGTTTCAGGAAAGGGCAGTTAATTTACAGCTCAAACGAACTACATCGTTCACTTAGCTCACACGTTTCTTATCTTAAATGACAAGGATTGGATGCTGGAGGACCTGTGCTTTGTTTCAGTTTCAGAAGCAGAGTTGGAGTAGATATGGTCCGTATGTGTATGAAACACCGTTCATTTGTTCTTAGCACACTCACGTTTCCTGCTGTATTAGAGAAACTAGAAAGCAAGAGCGTGCTTCTTGCTCTAAAGCAGATTGTAATCCATGGTAGAGAACTATGCGGTGTGTTTCCCTTCAGAAATGGAGTTAAACCCCAGGCTCTGTGTCTTCTTACAATAAAGACTTCGTTTCAAGTAAGGGCAGTCACTTTTCAGCACAAATGAACTACATCCTTCACGAAGCTCACACGTTTCTCATCTTAAATGACAAGCATTGGATGTTAGAGGACCTGTGGTTTGTTTCAGTTTCACAAGCAGAGCTGGACGAGATATGGTCCGTATGTGTAGGAAACACAGTTCTTTTGTTCTGAACACAACCACGTTTCCTGCTGTATTAGAGAATCTAGAAAGCAAGAGCGTGCTTCTTGCTCTGAAGCAGTGTGTGATCCATGGATGAGAACTTTGCTGTGTGTTTCCCTTCAGAAATGGGGTTAAATCCCAGGCTCTGTGTCTTCCAACATGCAAGCCTTCGTTTCAGGGAAGGGCAGTCACTTTACAGCTCAAACGAACTACATCATTCACGAAGCTAACACGTTTCTCATCTTAACTGACAAGCATCGGATGTCATAGAACCAGTGCTTTGTATCAGTTTCAGAAGCAGAGTTGGATTAGATATGGTCCGTATGTGTAGGAAACACCGTTCTTTGTTCTCAGCACACTCACGTTTCCTGCTGTCTTAGAGACTGTAGAAAGCAAGAGCGTCCTTCTTGCTTTAAAGCAGAGTGTGATCTATATATGAGAACTCTGCTGTGTGTTTCACTTCAGAAATGGAGTTAAAACCCAGGCTCTGAGTCTTACTACAAGCAACACTTCCTTTCAGGTAAGGGCAGTTACTTTACAGCTCAAACCAACTACATCGTTCACGAAGCTCACACGTTTCTCATCTTAACTTACAAGCATCGGATGTTAGAGGACCAGTGCTTTGTCTTAGTTTCAGAAGCAAAGATGGACTAGATATGGTCCGTATGTGTAGTAAACACCGTTCATTTGTTCTCAGCACACTCACGTTTCCTGCTGTCTTAGAGACACTAGAAAGCTAGAGCGTCCTTCTTGCTCTAAAGCAGAGTGTGATCAATGGATGAGAACTCTGCTGTGTGTTTCCCTTCAGAAATGGAATTAAATCCCAGGCTCTTGTCTTCCTACAATAAAGACTTCGTTTCAGTTAAGGGCAGTCACTTTTCTGCTCAATGAACTACATCCTTCACGAAGCTCACACATTTCTCCTCTTAACTGACAAGCATTGGATGTTACAGGACCTGAGCTTTGTATCAATTTCAGAGGCAGAGTTGGACTCGATATGGTCCGAATGTGTAGGAAACGCCGTTCTTTTGCTCTCAGCACACTCATGTTTCCTGCTGTCTTAGAGATTCTAGAAAGCAAGAGCGTTCTTCTTGCTTTAAAGCAGAGTGTGATGTATATATGAGAACTCTGCTGTGTGTTTCACTTCAGAAATGGAGTTAAAACCCAGGCTCTGAGTCTTCCTACAAGCAACACTTCGTTTCAGGTAAGGGCAGTTACTTTACAGCTCAAACCAACTACATTGTTCACGAAGCTCACACGTTTCTCATCTTAACTGACAAGTATCGGATTTCATAGGACCAGTGGTTTGTCTCAGTTTCAGAAGCAGAGTTGGAATAGATATGGTCCGTATGTGTAGGAAACACCGTTCTTTTGTTCTCAGCACACTCACGTTTTCTGCTGTCTTAGAGACTCTAGAAAGCTAGAGAGTGCTTCTTGCTCTAAAGTAGAGTGTGATGTATATATGAGAACTCTGCTGTGTGTTTCCCTTCAGAAATGGAGTTAAACCCCAGGCTCTGAGTCTTCCTACAAGCAACACTTTGTTTCAGGAAAGGGCAGTTAATTTACAGCTCAAACGAACTACATCGTTCACTTAGCTCACACGTTTCTTATCTTAAATGACAAGGATTGGATGCTGGAGGACCAGTGCTTTGTATCAGTTTCAGAAGCAGAGTTGGAGTAGATATGGTCCGTATGTGTATGAAACACCGTTCATTTGTTCTTAGCACACTCACGTTTCCTGCTGTATTAGAGAAACTAGAAAGCAAGAGCGTGCTTCTTGCTCTAAAGCAGATTGTAATCCATGGTAGAGAACTATGCGGTGTGTTTCCCTTCAGAAATGGAGTTAAACCCCAGGCTCTGTGTCTTCCTACAATAAAGACTTCGTTTCAAGTAAGGGCAGTCACTTTTCAGCACAAATGAACTACATCCTTCACGAAGCTCACACGTTTCTCATCTTAAATGACAAGCATTGGATGTTAGAGGACCTGTGGTTTGTTTCAGTTTCACAAGCAGAGCTGGACGAGATATGGTCCGTATGTGTAGGAAACACAGTTCTTTTGTTCTGAACACAACCACGTTTCCTGCTGTATTAGAGAATCTAGAAAGCAAGAGCGTGCTTCTTGCTCTGAAGCAGAGTGTGATCCATGGATGAGAACTATGCTGTGTGTTTCCCTTCAGAAATGGAGTTAAATCCCAGGCTCTGTGTCTTCCAACATGCAAGACTTCGTTTCAGGTAAGGGAAGTTACTTTACAGCTCAAACGAACTACATCGTTCACGAAGCTCACACGTATCTCATCTTAACTAAAAAGCATTGGATGTTAGAGGACCAGTGCTTTGTATCAGTTTCAGAAGCAGAGTTGGACTAGATATGGTCCGTATGTGTAGGAAACACCATTCTTTTGTTCTCAGCACACTCACATTTCCTCCTGTCTTAGAGATTCTAGAAATCTAGAGCGTGCGTCTTGCTCTAAAGCAGAGTGTGATACATGGAAGAGAACTCTGCTGTGTGTTTCCCTTCAGAAATGGAGTTAAACCCCAGGTTCTGTGCCTTCCTATAATAAAGACTTCGTTTCAAGTAAGGGCAGTCACTTTTCAGCTCAAATGAACTACATCCTTCACGAAGCTCACACGTTTCTCATCTTAACTGACAAGCATCAGATGTTATAGGACCAGTGCTTTGTATCAGTTTCAGAAGCAGAGTTGGAATAGATATGTTCCCTATGTGTAGGAAACACCGTTCTTTTGTTCTCAGCACATTCACGTTTCCTGCTGTCTTAGAGACTCTAGAAAGCTAGAGCATGCTTCTTTCTCTAAAGCAGAGTGTGATCAATGGATAAGAATTGTGCTGTGTGTTTCACTTTAGAAATGGAGTTAAATCCCGGGCTCTGAGTCTTCCTACAAACAAGACTTCATTTCAGGTAAGGGCAGTTACTTTACAGCTCAAACCAACTACATCGTTCACGAAGCTCACATGTTTCTCATCTTAACTGACAAGCATTGGATGTTAGTGGACCTGTGGTTTGTTTCAGTTTCACAAGCAGAGTTGGACTAGATATGGTCCATATGTGTAGGAAACACAGTTCTTTTGTTCTGAACACAACCACGTTTCCTGCTGTATTAGAGAATCTACAAAGCAAGAGGGTGCTTCTTGCTCTGAAGCAGAGTGTGATCCATGGATGAGAAGTATGCTGTGTGTTTCCCTTCAGAAATGGAGTTAAATTCCAGGCTCTGTGTCTTCCAACATGCAAGACTTCGTTTCAGGTAAGGGAAGTTACTTTACAGCTCAAATGAACTACATCGTTCACGAAGCTCACACGTATCTCATCTTAACTGACAAGCATTGGATGTTAGAGGACCAGTGCTTTGTATCAGTTTCAGAAGCAGAGTTGGACTAGATATGGTCCGTATGTGTAGGAAACACCATTCTTTTGTTCTCAGCACACTCACATTTCCTCCTGTCTTAGAGATTCTAGAAATCTAGAGCGTGCTTCTTGCTCTAAAGCAGAGTGTGATCCATGGAAGAGAACTCTGCTGTGTGTTTCCCTTCAGAAATGGAGTTAAATCCCAGGCTATGAGTCTTCCTACAAGCAAGACTTCGAATCAGGTAAGGGCAGTTACTTTACAGCTCAAACCAAGTACATCGTTCACGAAGCTCACACGTTTCTCATCTTAACTGACAAGCATCGGATGTCATAGGACCAGTGCTTTGTCTCAGTTTCAGAAGCAGAGTTGGAATAGATATGGTCCGTATGTGTAGGAAACACCATTCTTTTGTTCTCAGCACACTCACGTT
Source organism: Onychomys leucogaster (assembly GCA_949786385.1). Lineage (NCBI taxonomy): Eukaryota > Metazoa > Chordata > Mammalia > Rodentia > Cricetidae > Onychomys > Onychomys leucogaster. Next base: position 3,141,089 of record CATKUP010000033.1, on the reverse strand, counting down.
TCCTGCTGTCTTAGATTTTCTAGAAAGCAAGAGCGTCCTTCTTGCTTTAAAGCAGAGTGTGATGTATATATGAGAACTCTGCTGTTTGTTTCACTTCAGAAATGGAGTTAAAACCCAGGCTCTGAGTCTTCCTACCAGCAACACTTCGTTTCAGGTAAGGGCAGTTACTTACAGCTCAAACGAACTACATCGTTCACGAAGCTCACACGTTTCTCATCTTAACTGACAACCATTGGATGTCATAGGACCAGTGCTTTGTCTCAGTTTCAGAATCAGAGTTGGAATAGATATGGTCCGTATGTGTAGGAAACAACGTTCTTTTGTTCTCAGTACACTCACGTTTCCTGCTGTCTTATAGACTCTAGAAAGCTAGAGGGTGCTTCTTGCTCTAAAGCAGAGTGTGATCTATATATGAGAACTCTGCTGTGTGTTTCCCTTCAGAAATGGAGTTAAACCCCAGGCTCTGAGTCTTCCTACAAGCAACACTTCGTTTCAGGAAAGGGCAGTTACTTTACAGCTCAAACGAACTACATCGTTCACTTAGCTCACACGTTTCTCATCTTAAATGACAAGCATTGGATGCTGGAGGACCTGTGCTTTGTTTCAGTTTCAGAAGCAGAGTTGGAATAGATATGGTCTGTATGTGTAGGAAACTCCGTTCATTTGTTCTTAGCACACTCACGTTTCCTGCTGTATTAGAGAATCTAGAAAGCAAGAGCGTGCTTCTTGCTCTAAAGCAGAGTGTGATCCATGGTAGAGAACTATGCGGTTTGTTTCCATTCAGAAATGGAGTTAAACCCCAGGCTCTGTGTCTTCCTACAATAAAGACTTCATTTCAGGTAAGGGCAGTTACTTTACAGCTCAAACCAACTACATAGTTCACGAAGCTCACACGTTTCTCATCTTAACTGACAAGCATAGGATGTTAGTGGACCTGTGGTTTGTTTCAGTTTCACCAGCAGAGTTGGACTAGATATGCTCCATATGTGTAGGAAACATAGTTCTTTTGTTCTGAACACAACCACGTTTCCTGCTGTATTAGAATATCTAGAAAGCAAGAGCGTCCTTCTTGCTCTGAAGCAGAGTGTTATCCATTGACGAGAACTATCCTGTGTGTTTCCCTTCAGAAATGAAGTTAAATCCTAGGCTCTGTGTCTTCCTACATGCAAGCCTTCGTTTCAGGGAAGGGCAGTCACTTTTCCTCTCAAACGAACTACATCGTTCATTTAGCTCCCACGTTTCTCATCTTAAATGACAAGCATTGTATGCTGGAGGACCTGTGCTTTCTATCAGTTTCAGAAGCAGAGTTGGAATAGATATGGTCCGTATGTGTAGGAAACACCATTCATTTGTTCTTAGCACACTCACGTTTCCTGCTGTATTAGAGAATCTAGAAAGCAAGAGCGTGCTTCTTGCTCTAAAGCAGAGTGTGATCCATGGTAGAGAACTATGCGGTGTGTTTCCCTTCAGAAATGGAGTTAAACCCCAGGTTCTGTGCCTTCCTACAATAAAGACTTCGTTTCAAGTAAGGGCAGTCACTTTTCAGCTCAAATGAACTACATCCTTCACGAAGCTCACACGTTTCTCATCTTAACTGACAAGCATTTGATGTTAGAGGACCTGAGCTTTGTATCAATTTCAGAGGCAGAGTTGAACTCGATATGGTCCGAATGTGTAGGAAACACCGTTCTTTTGCTCTCAGCACACTCATGTTTCCTGCTGTCTTAGAGATTCTAGAAAGCAAGAGCGTCCTTCTTGCTTTAAAGCAGAGTGTGATGTATATATGAGAACCCTGCTGTGTGTTTCACTTCAGAAACGGAGTTAAACCCCAGGCTCTGAGTCTTCCTACAAGCAACACTTCGCTTCATGTAAGGGCAGTTACTTTACAACTCAAACGAACTACATCGTTCACGAAGCTCACACGTTTCTCATCTTAACTGACAAGTATCGGATGTCATAGGACCAGTGCTTTGTCTCAGTTTCAGAAGCAGAGTTGGAATAGATATGGTCCGTATGTGTAGGAAACACCGTTCTTTTGTTCTCAGCACACTCACGTTTTCTGCTGTCTTATTGACTCTAGAAAGCAAGAGAGTGCTTCTTGCTCTAAAGTAGAGTGTGATGTATATATGAGAACTCTGCTGTGTGTTTCCCTTCAGAAATGGAGTTAAACCCCAGGCTCTGAGTCTTCCTACAAGCAACACTTTGTTTCAGGAAAGGGCAGTTAATTTACAGCTCAAACGAACTACATCGTTCACTTAGCTCACACGTTTCTTATCTTAAATGACAAGGATTGGATGCTGGAGGATCTGTGCTTTGTTTCAGTTTCAGAAGCAGAGTTGGAGTAGATATGGTCCGTATGTGTATGAAACACCGTTCATTTGTTCTTAGCACACTCACGTTTCCTGCTGTATTAGAGAAACTAGAAAGCAAGAGCGTGCTTCTTGCTCTAAAGCAGATTGTAATCCATGGTAGAGAACTATGCGGTGTGTTTCCCTTCAGAAATGGAGTTAAACCCCAGGCTCTGTGTCTTCCTACAATAAAGACTTCGTTTCAAGTAAGGGCAGTCACTTTTCAGCACAAATGAACTACATCCTTCACGAAGCTCACACGTTTCTCATCTTAAATGACAAGCATTGGATGTTAGAGGACCTGTGGTTTGTTTCAGTTTCACAAGCAGAGCTGGACGAGATATGGTCCGTATGTGTAGGAAACACAGTTCTTTTGTTCTGAACACAACCACGTTTCCTGCTGTATTAGAGAATCTAGAAAGCAAGAGCGTGCTTCTTGCTCTGAAGCAGTGTGTGATCCATGGATGAGAACTTTGCTGTGTGTTTCCCTTCAGAAATGGGGTTAAATCCCAGGCTCTGTGTCTTCCAACATGCAAGCCTTCGTTTCAGGGAAGGGCAGTCACTTTACAGCTCAAACGAACTACATCATTCACGAAGCTAACACGTTTCTCATCTTAACTGACAAGCATCGGATGTCATAGAACCAGTGCTTTGTATCAGTTTCAGAAGCAGAGTTGGACTAGATATGGTCCGTGTGTGTAGGAAACACCGTTCTTTGTTCTCAGCACACTCACGTTTCCTGCTGTCTTAGAGACTGTAGAAAGCAAGAGCGTCCTTCTTGCTTTAAAGCAGAGTGTGATCTATATATGAGAACTCTGCTGTGTGTTTCACTTCAGAAATGGAGTTAAAACCCAGGCTCTGAGTCTTACTACAAGCAACACTTCCTTTCAGGTAAGGGCAGTTACTTTACAGCTCAAACCAACTACATCGTTCACGAAGCTCACACGTTTCTCATCTTAACTTACAAGCATCGGATGTTAGAGGACCAGTGCTTTGTCTTAGTTTCAGAAGCAGAGATGGACTAGATATGGTCCGTATGTGTAGTAAACACCGTTCATTTGTTCTCAGCACACTCACGTTTCCTGCTGTCTTAGAGACACTAGAAAGCTAGAGCGTCCTTCTTGCTCTAAAGCAGAGTGTGATCAATGGATGAGAACTCTGCTGTGTGTTTCCCTTCAGAAATGGAATTAAATCCCAGGCTCTTGTCTTCCTACAATAAAGACTTCGTTTCAGTTAAGGGCAGTCACTTTTCTGCTCAATGAACTACATCCTTCACGAAGCTCACACATTTCTCCTCTTAACTGACAAGCATTGGATGTTACAGGACCTGAGCTTTGTATCAATTTCAGAGGCAGAGTTGGACTCGATATGGTCCGAATGTGTAGGAAACGCCGTTCTTTTGCTCTCAGCACACTCATGTTTCCTGCTGTCTTAGAGATTCTAGAAAGCAAGAGCGTTCTTCTTGCTTTAAAGCAGAGTGTGATGTATATATGAGAACTCTGCTGTGTGTTTCACTTCAGAAATGGAGTTAAAACCCAGGCTCTGAGTCTTCCTACAAGCAACACTTCGTTTCAGGTAAGGGCAGTTACTTTACAGCTCAAACCAACTACATTGTTCACGAAGCTCACACGTTTCTCATCTTAACTGACAAGTATTGGATGTCATAGGACCAGTGGTTTGTCTCAGTTTCAGAAGCAGAGTTGGAATAGATATGGTCCGTATGTGTAGGAAACACCGTTCTTTTGTTCTCAGCACACTCACGTTTTCTGCTGTCTTAGAGACTCTAGAAAGCTAGAGAGTGCTTCTTGCTCTAAAGTAGAGTGTGATGTATATATGAGAACTCTGCTGTGTGTTTCCCTTCAGAAATGGAGTTAAACCCCAGGCTCTGAGTCTTCCTACAAGCAACACTTTGTTTCAGGAAAGGGCAGTTAATTTACAGCTCAAACGAACTACATCGTTCACTTAGCTCACACGTTTCTTATCTTAAATGACAAGGATTGGATGCTGGAGGACCAGTGCTTTGTATCAGTTTCAGAAGCAGAGTTGGAGTAGATATGGTCCGTATGTGTATGAAACACCGTTCATTTGTTCTTAGCACACTCACGTTTCCTGCTGTATTAGAGAAACTAGAAAGCAAGAGCGTGCTTCTTGCTCTAAAGCAGATTGTAATCCATGGTAGAGAACTATGCGGTGTGTTTCCCTTCAGAAATGGAGTTAAACCCCAGGCTCTGTGTCTTCCTACAATAAAGACTTCGTTTCAAGTAAGGGCAGTCACTTTTCAGCACAAATGAACTACATCCTTCACGAAGCTCACACGTTTCTCATCTTAAATGACAAGCATTGGATGTTAGAGGACCTGTGGTTTGTTTCAGTTTCACAAGCAGAGCTGGACAAGATATGGTCCGTATGTGTAGGAAACACAGTTCTTTTGTTCTGAACACAACCACGTTTCCTGCTGTATTAGAGAATCTAGAAAGCAAGAGCGTGCTTCTTGCTCTGAAGCAGAGTGTGATCCATGGATGAGAACTATGCTGTGTGTTTCCCTTCAGAAATGGAGTTAAATCCCAGGCTATGTGTCTTCCAACATGCAAGACTTCGTTTCAGGTAAGGGAAGTTACTTTACAGCTCAAACGAACTACATCGTTCACGAAGCTCACACGTATCTCATCTTAACTAAAAAGCATTGGATGTTAGAGGACCAGTGCTTTGTATCAGTTTCAGAAGCAGAGTTGGACTAGATATGGTCCGTATGTGTAGGAAACACCATTCTTTTGTTCTCAGCACACTCACATTTCCTCCTGTCTTAGAGATTCTAGAAATCTAGAGCGTGCTTCTTGCTCTAAAGCAGAGTGTGATACATGGAAGAGAACTCTGCTGTGTGTTTCCCTTCAGAAATGGAGTTAAACCCCAGGTTCTGTGCCTTCCTACAATAAAGACTTCGTTTCAAGTAAGGGCAGTCACTTTTCAGCTCAAATGAACTACATCCTTCACGAAGCTCACACGTTTCTCATCTTAACTGACAAGCATCAGATGTTATAGGACCAGTGCTTTGTATCAGTTTCAGAAGCAGAGTTGGAATAGATATGTTCCCTATGTGTAGGAAACACCGTTCTTTTGTTCTCAGCACATTCACGTTTCCTGCTGTCTTAGAGACTCTAGAAAGCTAGAGCATGCTTCTTTCTCTAAAGCAGAGTGTGATCAATGGATAAGAATTGTGCTGTGTGTTTCACTTTAGAAATGGAGTTAAATCCCGGGCTCTGAGTCTTCCTACAAACAAGACTTCATTTCAGGTAAGGGCAGTTACTTTACAGCTCAAACCAACTACATCGTTCACGAAGCTCACATGTTTCTCATCTTAACTGACAAGCATTGGATGTTAGTGGACCTGTGGTTTGTTTCAGTTTCACAAGCAGAGTTGGACTAGATATGGTCCATATGTGTAGGAAACACAGTTCTTTTGTTCTGAACACAACCACGTTTCCTGCTGTATTAGAGAATCTACAAAGCAAGAGGGTGCTTCTTGCTCTGAAGCAGAGTGTGATCCATGGATGAGAAGTATGCTGTGTGTTTCCCTTCAGAAATGGAGTTAAATTCCAGGCTCTGTGTCTTCCAACATGCAAGACTTCGTTTCAGGTAAGGGAAGTTACTTTACAGCTCAAACGAACTACATCGTTCACGAAGCTCACACGTATCTCATCTTAACTGACAAGCATTGGATGTTAGAGGACCAGTGCTTTGTATCAGTTTCAGAAGCAGAGTTGGACTAGATATGGTCCGTATGTGTAGGAAACACCATTCTTTTGTTCTCAGCACACTCACATTTCCTCCTGTCTTAGAGATTCTAGAAATCTAGAGCGTGCTTCTTGCTCTAAAGCAGAGTGTGATCCATGGAAGAGAACTCTGCTGTGTGTTTCCCTTCAGAAATGGAGTTAAATCCCAGGCTATGAGTCTTCCTACAAGCAAGACTTCGAATCAGGTAAGGGCAGTTACTTTACAGCTCAAACCAAGTACATCATTCACGAAGCTCACACGTTTCTCATCTTAACTGACAAGCATCGGATGTCATAGGACCAGTGCTTTGTCTCAGTTTCAGAAGCAGAGTTGGAATAGATATGGTCCGTATGTGTAGGAAACACCATTCTTTTGTTCTCAGCACACTCACGTTTCCTGCTGTCTTAGATTTTCTAGAAAGCAAGAGCGTCCTTCTTGCTTTAAAGCAGAGTGTGATGTATATATGAGAACCCTGCTGTGTGTTTCACTTCAGAAATGGAGTTAAACCCCAGGCTCTGAGTCTTCCTACAAGCATCACTTCGCTTCATGTAAGGGCAGTTACTTTACAACTCAAACGAACTACATCGTTCACGAAGCTCACACGTTTCTCATCTTAACTGACAAGCATCAGATGTTATAGGACCAATGCTTTGTATCAGTTTCAGAAGCAGAGTTGGAATAGATATGTTCCGTATGTGTAGGAAACACCGTTCTTTTGTTCTCATCACACTCACGTTTCCTGGTGTCTTAGAGACTCTAGAAAGCTAGAGCATGCTTCTTTCTCTAAAGCAGAGTGTGATCAATGGATAAGAATTCTGCTGTGTGTTTCACTTCAGAAATGGAGTTAAATCCCAGGCTCTGAGTCTTCCTACAAACAAGACTTCGTTTCAGGTAAGGGCAGTTACTTTACAGCTCAAACCAACTACATCGTTCACGAAGCTCACATGTTTCTCATCTTAACTGACAAGCATTGGATGTTAGAGCACCAGTGCTTTGTATCAGTTTCAGAAGCAGAGTTGGACTAGATATGGTCCGTATGTGTAGGAAACACCATTCTTTTGTTCTCAGCACACTCACATTTCCTCCTGTCTTAGAGATTCTAGAAATCTAGAGCGTGCTTCTTGCTCTAAAGCAGAGTGTGATCCATGGAAGAGATCTCTGCTGTGTGTTTCCCTTCAGAAATGGAGTTAAATCCCAGGCTATGAGTCTTCCTACAAGCAAGACTTCGAATCAGGTAAGGGCAGTTACTTTACAGCTCAAACCAACTACATCGTTCACGAAGCTCACACGTTTCTCATGTTAACTGACAAGCATCAGATGTCATAGGACCAGTGCTTTGTCTCAGTTTCAGAAGCAGAGTTGGAATAGATATGGTCCGTATGTGTAGGAAACACCATTCTTTTGTTCTCAGCACACTCACGTTTCCTGCTGTCTTAGATTTTCTAGAAAGCAAGAGCGTCCTTCTTGCTTTAAAGCAGAGTGTGATGTATATATGAGAACTCTGCTGTGTGTTTCACTTCAGAAATGGAGTTAAAACCCAGGCTCTGAGTCTTCCTACAAGCAACACTTCGTTTCAGGTAAGGGCAGTTACTTACAGCTCAAACAAACTACATCGTTCACGAAGCTCACACGTTTCTCATCTTAACTGACAACCATCGGATGTCATAGGACCAGTGCTTTGTCTCAGTTTCAGAATCAGAGTTGGAATAGATATGGTCCGTATGTGTAGGAAATAACGTTCTTTTGTTCTCAGTACACTCACGTTTCCTGCTGTCTTATAGACTCTAGAAAGCTAGAGGGTGCTTCTTGCGCTAAAGCAGAGTTGATCTATATATGAGAACTCTGCTGTGTGTTTCCCTTCAGAAATGGAGTTAAACCCCAGGCTCTGAGTCTTCCTACAAGCAACACTTCGTTTCAGTAAAGGGCAGTTACTTTACAGCTCAAACGAACTACATCGTTCACTTAGCTCACACGTTTCTCATCTTAAATGACAAGCATTGGATGCTGGAGGACCTGTGCTTTGTTTCAGTTTCAGAAGCAGAGTTGGAATAGATATGGTGTGTATGTGTAGGAAACTCCGTTCATTTGTTCTTAGCACACTCACGTTTCCTGCTGTATTAGAGAATCTAGAAAGCAAGAGCGTGCTTCTTGCTCTAAAGCAGAGTGTGATCCATGGTAGAGAACTATGCGGTTTGTTTCCCTTCAGAAATGGAGTTAAACCCCAGGCTCTGTGTCTTCCTACAATAAAGACTTCATTTCAGGTAAGGGCAGTCACTTTTCAGCTCAAATGAACTACATCCTTCACGAAGCTCACACGTTTCTCATCTTAAATGACAAACATTGGATGTTAGAGGACCTGTGGTTTGTTTCAGTTTCACAAGCAGAGCTGGACGAGATATGGTCTGTATGTGTAGGAAACACAGTTCTTTTGTTCTGAACACAACCACGTTTCCTGCTGTATTAGAGAATCTAGAAAGCAAGGGCGTTCTTCTTGTTCTGAAGCAGAGTGTGATCCATGGATGAGAACTCTGCTGTGTGTTTCCCTTCAGAAATGGAGTTAAATCCCAGGCTCTGAGTCTTCCTACAAGCAAGACTTCGAATCAGGTAAGAGCAGTTACTTTACAGCTCAAACCAACTACATCGTTCACGAAGCTCACACGTTTCTCATCTTATCTGACAAGCATCGGATGTTAGAGGACCAGTGCTTTGTCTCAGTTTCAGAAGCAGAGATGGACTAGATATGGTCCGTATGTGTAGGAAACACCGTTCATTTGTTCTCAGCACACTCACGTTTCCTGCTGTCTTAGAGACTCTAGAAAGCTAGAGTGTGCTTCATGCTCTAAAGCAGAGTGTGATCAATGGATAAGAATTCTGCTGTGTGTTTCACTTCAGAAATGGAGTTAAATCCGAGGCTCTGAGTCTTCCTACAAACAAGACTTCGTTTCAGGTAAGGGCAGTTACTTTACAGCTCAAACCAACTACATCGTTCACGAAGCTCACATGTTTCTCATCTTAACTGACAAGCATTGGATGTTAGAGGACCAGTGCTTTGTATCAGTTTCAGAAGCAGAGTTGGACTAGATATGGTCCGTATGTGTAGGAAACACCATTCTTTTGTTCTCAGCACACTCACATTTCCTCCTGTCTTAGAGATTCTAGAAATCTAGAGCGTGCTTCTTGCTCTAAAGCAGAGTGTGATCCATGGAAGAGATCTCTGCTGTGTGTTTCCCTTCAGAAATGGAGTTAAATCCCAGGCTATGAGTCTTCCTACAAGCAAGACTTCGAATCAGGTAAGGGCAGTTACTTTACAGCTCAAACCAACTACATCGTTCACGAAGCTCACACGTTTCTCATGTTAACTGACAAGCATCAGATGTCATAGGACCAGTGCTTTGTCTCAGTTTCAGAAGCAGAGTTGGAATAGATATGGTCCGTATGTGTAGGAAACACCATTCTTTTGTTCTCAGCACACTCACGTTTCCTGCTGTCTTAGATTTTCTAGAAAGCAAGAGCGTCCTTCTTGCTTTAAAGCAGAGTGTGATGTATATATGAGAACTCTGCTGTGTGTTTCACTTCAGAAATGGAGTTAAAACCCAGGCTCTGAGTCTTCCTACAAGCAACACTTCGTTTCAGGTAAGGGCAGTTACTTACAGCTCAAACAAACTACATCGTTCACGAAGCTCACACGTTTCTCATCTTAACTGACAACCATCGGATGTCATAGGACCAGTGCTTTGTCTCAGTTTCAGAATCAGAGTTGGAATAGATATGGTCCGTATGTGTAGGAAATAACGTTCTTTTGTTCTCAGTACACTCACGTTTCCTGCTGTCTTATAGACTCTAGAAAGCTAGAGGGTGCTTCTTGCTCTAAAGCAGAGTTGATCTATATATGAGAACTCTGCTGTGTGTTTCCCTTCAGAAATGGAGTTAAACCCCAGGCTCTGAGTCTTCCTACAAGCAACACTTCGTTTCAGGAAAGGGCAGTTACTTTACAGCTCAAACGAACTACATCGTTCACTTAGCTCACACGTTTCTCATCTTAAATGACAAGCATTGGATGCTGGAGGACCTGTGCTTTGTTTCAGTTTCAGAAGCAGAGTTGGAATAGATATGGTGTGTATGTGTAGGAAACTCCGTTCATTTGTTCTTAGCACACTCACGTTTCCTGCTGTATTAGAGAATCTAGAAAGCAAGAGCGTGCTTCTTGCTCTAAAGCAGAGTGTGATCCATGGTAGAGAACTATGCGGTTTGTTTCCCTTCAGAAATGGAGTTAAACCCCAGGCTCTGTGTCTTCCTACAATAAAGACTTCATTTCAGGTAAGGGCAGTCACTTTTCAGCTCAAATGAACTACATCCTTCACGAAGCTCACACGTTTCTCATCTTAAATGACAAACATTGGATGTTAGAGGACCTGTGGTTTGTTTCAGTTTCACAAGCAGAGCTGGACGAGATATGGTCTGTATGTGTAGGAAACACAGTTCTTTTGTTCTGAACACAACCACGTTTCCTGCTGTATTAGAGAATCTAGAAAGCAAGGGCGTTCTTCTTGTTCTGAAGCAGAGTGTGATCCATGGATGAGAACTCTGCTGTGTGTTTCCCTTCAGAAATGGAGTTAAATCCCAGGCTCTGAGTCTTCCTACAAGCAAGACTTCGAATCAGGTAAGAGCAGTTACTTTACAGCTCAAACCAACTACATCGTTCACGAAGCTCACACGTTTCTCATCTTATCTGACAAGCATCGGATGTTAGAGGACCAGTGCTTTGTCTCAGTTTCAGAAGCAGAGATGGACTAGATATGGTCCGTATGTGTAGGAAACACCGTTCATTTGTTCTCAGCACACTCACGTTTCCTGCTGTCTTAGAGACTCTAGAAAGCTAGAGTGTGCTTCATGCTCTAAAGCAGAGTGTGATCAATGGATGAGAAATCTGCTGTGTGTTTCCCTTCAGAAATGGAGTTAAATCCCAGGCTCTTGTCTTCCTACAATAAAGACTTCGTTTCAGTTAAGGGCAGTTACTTTTCAGCTCAATGAACTACATCCTTCACGAAGCTCACACGTTTCGCATCTTAACTGACAAGCATTGGATGTTAGAGGACCTGAGCTTTGTATCAATTTCAGAGGCAGAGTTGGACTCGATATGGTCCAAATGATTAGGAAACGCCGTTCTTTTGCTCTCAGCACACTCATGTTTCCTGCTGTGTTAGACATTCTAGAAAGCAAGAGCGTCATTCTTGCTTTAAAGCAGAGTGTGATGTATATATGAGAACCCTGCTGTGTGTTTCACTACAGAAATGGAGTTAACTCCAGGCTCTGAGTCTTCCTACAAGCAACACTTCGTTTCAGGTAAGGGCACTTACTTTACAGCTCAAAGGAACTACATCGTTCACAAAGCTCCCACGTTTCTCATCTTAACTGACAAACATCGGATGTCATAGGGCCAGTGCTTTGTATCAGTTTCAGAAGCAGAGTTGGAATGGATATGGTCCGTATGTGTAGGAAACACCATTCTTTTCTTCTCAGCACACTCACATTTCATGCTGTCTTAGAGAATCTAGAAAGCTAGAGCATGCTTCTTGCTCTAAAGCAGAGTGTGATCAATGGATAAGAATTCTGCTGTGTGTTTCACTTCAGAAATGGAGTTAAATCCCAGGCTCTGAGTCTTCCTACAAACAAGAATTCGTTTCAGGTAAGGGCAGTTACTTTACAGCTCAAACCAACTACATCGATCACGAAGCTCACACGTTTCTCATCTTAACTGACATGCATTGGATGTTAGTGGACCTGTGGTTTGTTTCAGTTTCACCAGCAGAGTTGGACTAGATATGCTCCATATGTGTAAGAAACACAGTTCTTTTGTTCTGAACACAACCACGTTTCCTGCTGTCTTAGAGATTCTAGAAAGCAGGAGCGTCCTTCTTGCTTTAAAGCAGAGTGTGATGTATATATGAGAACCCTGCTGTATGTTTCACTTCAGAAATGGAGTTAAACCCCAGGCTCTGAGTCTTCCTACAAGCAACACTTCGTTTCAGGAAAGGGCAGTTACTTTACAGCTCAAACGAACTACATCGTTCACTTAGCTCACACGTTTCTCATCTTAAATGACAAGGATTGGATGCTGGAGGACCTGTGCTTTGTTTCAGTTTCAGAAGCAGAGTTGGAGTAGATATGGTCCGTATGTGTATGAAACACCGTTCATTTGTTCTTAGCACACTCACGTTTCCTGCTGTATTAGAGAAACTAGAAAGCAAGAGCGTGCTTCTTGCTCTAAAGCAGAGTGTAATCCATGGTAGAGAACTATGCGGTGTGTTTCCCTTCAGAAATGGAGTTAAACCCCAGGCTCTGTGTCTTCCTACAATAAAGACTTCGTTTCAAGTAAGGGCAGTCACTTTTCAGCACAAATGAACTACATCCTTCACGAAGCTCACACGTTTCTCACCTTAAATGACAAGCATTGGATGTTAGAGGACCTGTGGTTTGTTTCAGTTTCACAAGCAGAGCTGGACAAGATATGGTCCGTATGTGTAGGAAACACAGTTCTTTTGTTCTGAACACAACCACGTTTCCTGCTGTATTAGAGAATCTAGAAAGCAAGAGCGTGCTTCTTGCTCTGAAGCAGAGTGTGATCCATGGATGAGAACTATGCTGTGTGTTTCCCTTCAGAAATGGAGTTAAATCCCAGGCTCTGTGTCTTCCAACATGCAAGAATATGTTTCAGGGAAGGGCAGTCACTTTACAGCTCAAACGAACTACATCGTTCACGAAGCTAACACGTTTCTCATCTTAACTGACAAGCATTGGATGTTAGAGGACCAGTGCTTTGTATCAGTTTCAGAAGCAGAGTTTGAGTAGATATGTTCCGTATGTGTAGGAAACACCGTTCTTTTGTTCTCAGCACACTTATATTTCCTGCTGTCTTAGAGAATCTGGAAAGCTATTCCGTGCTTCTTGCTCTAAAGCAGAGAGTGATCCATGGAAGAGAACTCTGCTGAGTGTTTCCCTTCAGAAATGGAGTTAAATCCCATGCTCTGAGTCTTCCTACAAGCAAGAATTCGAATCAGGTAAGGGCAGTTACTTTACAGCTCAAACAAACTACATCGTTCACGAAGCTCACATGTTTCTCATCTTAAATGACAAGCATCGGATGTTAGAGGAACAGTGCGTTGTCTCAGGTTCAGAAGCAGAGATGGACTAGATATGTTCCGTTTGTGTAGGCAACACCGTTCTTTTGTTCTCAGCACACTCACGTTTCCTGCTGTCTTAGAGACTCTAGAAAGCAAGAGCGTCCTTCTTGCTTTAAAGCAGAGTGTGATGTATATATGAGAACCCTGCTGTGTGTTTCACTACAGAAATGGAGTTAACTCCAGGCTCTGTGTCTTCCTACAAGCAACACTTCGTTTCAGGTAAGGGCAGTTACTTTACAGCTCAAACGAACTACATCGTACACAAAGCTCACACGTTTCTCATCTTAACTGACAAACATCGGATGTCATAGGACCAGTGCTTTGTATCAGTTTCAGAAGCAGAGTTGGACTAGATATGGTCCATATGTGTAGGAAACACCGTTCTTTGTTCTCAGCACACTGATGTTTCCTGCTGTCTTAGAGACTCTAGAAAGCAAGAGCGTGCTTGTTGCTCTAATGCAGAGTGATCTATATATGAGAACTCTGCTGTGTGTTTCACTTCAGAAATGGAGTTAAATCCTAGGCTCTGAGACTTCCTACAAGCAAGACTTTGTTTCAGGTAAGGGCAGTCACTTTTCAGCTCAAAAGAACTACATTGTTCACAAAGCTCACACGTTTCTCATCTTAACTGACAAGCATTGGATGTTAGAGGACCAGTGCTTTTTATCAGTTTCAGAAGCAGAGTTGGACTAGATATGATCCGAATATGTAGTAAACACCGTTCATTTGTTCTCAGCACACTCAGGTTTCCTGCTGTCTTAGAGATTCTAGAAAGCTAGAGCGAGCTTCTTGCTCTAAAGCAGAGTGTTATCATTGGATGAGAACTCTGTTGTGTGTTTCCCTTCAGAAATGGAGTTAAATCCCAGGCTCTGAGTCTTCCTACAAGAAAAGTTCGTTTCAGGTAAGGGCAGTTACTTTACAGCTCAAACGAACTACATCATTCATGAACCTAACAAGTTTCCCATCTTAACTGAGAAGCATTGGATGTTAGAGGACCTTTGCTTTGTATCAATTTCAAGCAGAGTTGAAGTAGATATGATCTGTATGTATAGAAACACGGTTCTTTTCTTCTGAGCACAGTCACATTTCCTTCTGTATTAGAGACTCTAGAAAGCAAGAGCGTGCTTCTTGCTCTAAAGCAGAGTGTGATCCATGGATGAGAACTGTGTTGTGTGTTTCCCTTCAGAAATGGAGTTAAATCCCAGGCTCTGAGTCTTCCTACAAGCAAGACTTTGTTTTAGGTAAGGGCAGTCACTTTTCAGCTCAAACGAACTACATCGTTCACGAACCTAACACGTTTCTCATCTTAACTGCCAAGCATTGGATGTTAGAGGACCAATGCTTTATATCAGTTTCAGAAGCATAGTTGGACTAGATATGGTCCGTATGTGTAGGAAACACCGTTCTTTTGTTCTCTTCACACTTATGTTTCCTGCTGACATAGAGAATCTAGAAAGAAAGAGGATGCTTCTTGCTCTAAAGCAGAGTGTGATCCATGGATGAGAACTCTGTTGTGTGTTTCCCTTCAAAAATGGAGTTAAATCCCTGGCTCTGAGTCTTCCTACAAGCAAGATTTCGTTTCAGGTAAGGGCAGTCACTTTTCAACTCAAATGAATTACATCATTCACGAAGCGCACACGTTTTTCATCTTAACTGACAAGCATTGAATGTTAGAGGACCATTGCTTGGTATGAGTTTCAGAAGCAGAGTTGGACTAGATATGGTCCATATGTGTTGGAAACATTGCTCTTTTGTTCTGAGCACACTCAAGTTTCCTGCTGTATTAGAGAATCTAGAAAGCAAGAGTGTGCTTCTAGCCCTAAAGCAGAGTGTGATCCATGGATGAGAACTATGCTGTGTGTTTCCCTTCGGAAATGGAGTTAAATAATATGCTTAGTGTCTTCCTACAAGAACTCCTTTGTTTCAGGTAAGGGCAGTCACTTTTCAGCTCAAACGAACTACATCGTTCACGAAGCTCACATGTTTCTCATCTTAAATGACAAGCATTGGATGTTAGAGGACCAGTGCTTTGTATCAGTTTCAGAATCAGAGTTGGAGTAGATATGGCCTGTATGTGTAGGAAACACCATTCTTTTGTTCTGAGCACACTCAAGTTTCCTGCTGTATTAGACACTCTATAAAGCAAGAGCGTTCTTCTTGCTCTAAAGCAGAGTGTGATCCATGGATGATAACTGTGTTGTGTGTTTCCCTTCAGAAATGCAGTTAAACCCCACGCCCTGTGTCTTCCTACATGCAAGACTTCATTTCAGGTAAGGGCAGTCACTTTTCAGCTCAAACGGACTACATCGTTCACGAAGCTCACAGGTTCCTCATCTTAACTGACAAGCATCGGATGTTAGAGGATCAGTGCTTTGTATCAGTTTCAGAAGCAGAGTTGTACTAGATATGGTCCATATATGTAGGAAACCCTTTTCTTTTGTTCTGAGCACGCTCAGGTTATCTGTTGTCTTAGAGTCTCTGGAAAGCAAGAGCGTGCTTCTTGCTCTAAAGCAGAGTGTGATCAATGGATGAGAACTCTGCTGTGTGTTTCACTTCAGAAATGGAGTTAAATCCCAGGCTCTGAGTCTTCCTACAAGCATGACTTCGTTTCATTTAAGGGCAGTTACTTTACAGCTCAAACAAACTACATCGTTCACAAAGCTCACACGTTTCTCATCTTAACTGAAAAGCATCGGATGTTAGAGGACCAGTGCTTTGTATCAGTTTCAGAAGCAGAGTTGGACTAGATATGGTCCATATGTGTAGGAAACACCGTTCTTTTGTTCTGAGCACACTCAAATTTCTTGCTGTATTAGAGATTCTAGAAAGCAAGAGCATTCTTCTCGCTGTAAAGCAGAGTGTGATCCATGGATGAGAACTATGCTGTGTATTTCACTTCAGAAATGGAGTTAAATCCCAGGCTCTGAGTCTTACTACAAGCAAGACTTAGATTCAAGTAAGGGCAGTTACCTACATCTCAAAAAAACTACATCGTTCACGAAGCTCACACATTTCTCATCTTAACTGACAAGCTTTGGATGTTAGAGCACCTTTGCTTTGTATCAATTTCAGAGGCAGAGTTGCACTAGATATGGTCTGTATGTGTAGGAAAAACCGTTCTTTTGTTATGAGTACACTCATGTTTCCTTCTATATTAGATAATCTAGAAAGCAAGAGTTCGCTTCTTGCCCTAAAGCATAGTGTGATCCATGGATGAGAACTATGCTGTGTGTTTCCCTTAGGAAATGGTGTTAATTCCTATGCTCTGTGTCTTCCTACAAGCACTGCTTTGTTTCAGGTAAGGGCAGTCACTTTTCAGCTCAAACGAACTACATCGTTCACGAAGCTCACACGTTTCTCATCTTAAATATCAAGCATTGGATGTTAGAGGACCAGTGCTTTGTTTCAGTTTCAGAATCAGAGTTGTACTAGATATGGCCCGTATGTGTAGGAAACACCGTTCTTTTGTTCTGAGCACACTCAAGTTTTCTGCTGTATTAGACATTCTAGAAAGCAAGAGTGTGCTTCTTGCTCTAAAGCAGAGTGTGATCCATGGATGAGAACTAAGTTGTATGTTTCCCTTCAGAAATGGAGTTAAACCCCACGCCCTGTGTCTTCCTACATGCAAGACTTCATTTCAGGTAAGGGCAGTTACTTTACAGCTCAAACGAACTACATCGTTTACAAAGCTCACACGTTTCTCATCTGAACTGACAAGCATTGGATGTTAGAGGACCAGTGCTTTGTATCAGTTTCAGAAGCGGAGTTGGACTAGATATGGTCCATATGTGTAGGAAACACGGTTCTTTTGTTCTGAGCAAATTCAGGTTTCCTGCTCTCTTAGAGAGTCTGGAAAGCAAGTGCGTGCTTCTTGCTCTAAAGCAGAGTGTGATCAATGGATGAGAACTCTGCTGTGTGTTTCACTTCAGAAATGGAGTTAAACCCCACGCCCTGTGTCTTGCTACATGCAAGACTTCATTTCATTTAAGGGCAGTCACTTTTCAGCTCAAACGAACTACATCGTTCACGGAGCTCACATGTTTCTCATCTTAACTGACAAGCATTGGATGTTAGAGGACCAGTGCTTTGTATCAGTTTCAGAAGCAGAGTTGTACTAGATATGGTCCGTATGTGTAGGAAACAACGTTCTTTTGTTCTCTGCACACTCAGGTTTCCTGCTGTCTTAGAGACTCTAGAAAGCAAGAGCGTGCTTCTTGCTCTAAAGCAGAGTGTGATCAATGGATGAGAACTCTGCTCTGTGTTTCACTTAGAAATGGAGTTAAATCCCAGGCTCTGAGTTTTCCTACAAGCAAGACTTCCTTTCATTTAAGGGCAGTTACTTTACAGCTCAAATGAACTACATCGTTCACGAAGCTCACACGTTTCTCATCTTAACTGACAAGCATCGTATCTTAGAGGACCAGTGCTTTGTATCAGTTTCAGAAGCAGAGTTGTACTACATATGGTCTGAATGTGTAGGAAACACCGTTCTTTTGTTCTGAGCACACTCATGTTTCTTGCTGTCTTAGAGACTCTGGAAAGCAAGAGCGTGCTTCTTGCTCTAAAGCAGAGTGTGATCAATGGATGAGAACTCTGCTGTGTGTTTCACTTCAGAAATGGAGTAAATCCCAGGATCTGAGTCTTCTAACAAGCAAGACTTCGTTCAAGTAAGGGCAGTCACTTTTCAGCTCAAACGAATTACATTGTTCACGAAGCTCACAAGTTTCTCATCTTAACTGACAAGCATTGAATGTTAGAGGACCATTGTTTTGTATCAGTTTCAGAAGCAGAGTTGGACTAGATATGGTCCATATGTGTCGGAAACACCCTTCATTTGTTCCTAGCACACTCAAGTTTCCTGCTCTCTTAGAGAATCTAGAAAGCTAGAGCATGCTTCTTGCTTTAAAGCAGAGTGTGATCAATGGATGAGAACTCTGTTGTGTGTTTCCCTTCAGAAATGGAGTTAAATACCAGGCTCTGAGTCTTCCTACAAGGAAGACTTCCATTCAAGTAAGGGCAGTTACTTTACAGCTCAAACGAACTACATTGTTCATGAAGCTCAAACATTTCTCATCTTAACTGACAATCTTTGGATGTTAATGCACCTGTGCTTTGTATCAATTTCAGAGGCAGAGTTGGACTAGATATGGTCCATATGTGTAGGAAACACCGTTCTTTTGTTCTGAGCACACTCAGGTTTCCTGCTGTCTTAGAGACTCTGGAAAGCAAGTGCGTGCTTCTTGCTCTAAAGTAGAGTGTGATCAATGGATGAGAACTCTGCTGTGTCTTTCACTTCAGAAATGGAGTTAAATCCCAGGCTCTGAGTCTTTCTACAAGCAAGACTTAGTTTCATTTAAGGGCAGTTACTTTACAGCTCAAACGAACTACATCGTTCACGAAGCTCACACGTTTCTCATCTTAACTCACAAGCATTGGATGTTAGAGGACCCGTGCAGAGTTGGACTAGATATGGTCCGTATGTGTCGGAAACACCGTTCATTTGTTCTCAGCACACTCAAGTTTCCTGCTGTCTTAGAGACTCTAGAAAGCTAGAGCAGGCTTCTTGCTTTAAAGCAGAGTGTGATCAATGGATGAGAACTCTGTGGTGTGTTTCACTTCAGAAATGGTGTTAAATCCCTGGCTCTGAGTCTTCCGACAAGGAAGACTTTGATTCAAGTATGGGCAGTTACTTTACAGCTCAAACGAACTCCATCGTTCACGAAGCTCCCACGTTTCTCATCTTAACTGACAAGCATTGAATGTTAGAGGAACATTGCTTTGTATCAGTTTCACAAGCAGAGTTGGACTAGATATGGTCCATATGTGTAGGAACCACCGTTCTTTTGTTCTGAGCACACTCAGGTTTCCTGCTGTCTTAGAGACTCTGGAAAGCAAGTGCGTGCTTCTTGCTCTAAAGCAGAGTGTGATCAATGGATGAGAACTCTGGTGTGTTTAACTTCAGCAATGGAGTTAAATCCCAGGCTCTGAGTCTTCCTACAAGCAAGACTTCGTTTCATTTAAGGGCAGTCACTTTTCAGCTCAAATGAACTACATTGTTCATGAAGCTCACACGTTTCTCATCTTAACTGACAAGCATAGGATGTTAGAGGACCAGTGCTTTGTATCAGTTTCAGAAGTAGAGTTTGAATAGATATTTTCCGTATGTGTAGGAAACACCGTTCTTTTGTTCTGAGCACACTCATGTTTCCTGCTTTATTAGAGACTCTAGAAAGGAAGAGCGTGCTGTTTGCTCTAAAGCAGAGTGTGATCCATGGATGAGAACTCTGTTGTGTGATTCCCTTCAGAAATGGAGTTAAACCCCAGGCTCTGAGTCTTCCTACAAGCAAGACTTCGTTTCAGGTAAGGGCAGTCACTTTTCAGCTCAAAGGAACTACATCGTTCACGGAACTCACATGTTTCTCATCTTAACTGACAAGCATTGGATGTTAGAGGACCAGTGCTTTGTATCAGTTTCAGAAGCAGAGTTGTACTAGATATGGTCCGTATGTGTACGAAACACTGTTCTTTTGTTCTCTGCACACTCAGGTTTCCTGCTGTCTTAGAGACTCTAGAAAGGAAGAGCGTGATTCTTGCTCTAAAGCAGAGTGTGATCAATGGATGAGAACTCTGCTCTGTGTTTCACTTAGAAATGGAGTTAAATCCCAGGCTCTGAGTTTTCCTACAAGCAAGACTTCCTTTCAATTAAGGGCAGTTACTTTACAGCTCAAACGAACTACGTAGTTCACGAAGATCACACATTTCTCATCTTAACTCACAAGCATCAGATGTTTGAGGACCAGTGCTTTGTATCAGTTTCAGAAGCAGAGTTGGACTAGATATGGTCTATATGTGTAGGAAACACCGTTCTTTTGTTCTGAGCACACTCAGGTTTCCTGCTGTCTTAGAGACTCTGGAAACCAAGAGCGTGCATCTTGATCTAAAGCAGAGTGTGATCAATGGATGAGAACTCTGTTGTGTATTTCACTTCAGAAATTTAGTAAAATCCCTGGCTCTGAGTCTTCCTACAAGCAAGACTTCGTTTCATTTAAGGGCAGTCACTTTTCAGCCCAAATGAACTACATCTTTCACGAAGCTCACACGTTTCTCATCTTAATAGACAAGCATTGGATGTTAGAGGACCAGTGCTTTGTATCAGTTTCAGAAGCAGAGTTTGAATAGATATTTTCCGTATGTGTAGGAAACACCATTCTTTTGTTCTGAGCACACTCATGTTTCCTGCTGTATTAGAGAATCCAGAAAGGAAGAGCATGCTGTTTGCTCTAAAGCAGAGTGTGATCCATGGATGAGAACTGTGTTGTGTGTTTCCCTTCAGAAATGGAGTTAAACCCCAGGCTCTGAGTCTTCCTACAAGCAAGACTTCCTTTCATTTAAGGACAGTTACCTTACAGCTCAAACGAACTACATCGTTCACGAAGCTCACACGTTTGTCATCTTAACTGACAAGCCTTGGATGTTAGAGGACCTGTGGTTTCTTTCAGTTTCAGAAGCAGAGTTGAACTGGATATGGTCCGTATGTGTAGGAAACACTGTTCTTTTGTTCTGAGCACACTCAATTTCCTGCTGTATTAGAGATTCTAGAAAGCAAGAGCGTTCTTCTTGCTCTAAAGCAGAGTGTGATCCATGGAAGAGATCTATGCTGTGTGTTTCCCTTCAGAAATGGAGTTAAATACCAGGCTCTGAGTCTTCCTACAAGGAAGACTTCCATTCAAGTAAGGGCAGTTACTTTACAGCTCAAACGAACTACATTGTTCATGAAGCTCAAACATTTCTCATCTTAACTGACAATCTTTGGATGTTAATGCACCTGTGCTTTGTATCAATTTCAGAGGCAGAGTTGCACTAGATATGGTCTGTATGTGTAGGAAACACCGTTCTTTTGTTATGAGCACACTCAAGTTTCCTGCTACATTAGAAAATCTAGAAAGCAAGAGTGTGCTTCTTGCCCTAAAGTAGAGTGTGATCCATTGATGAGAACTATGCTGTGTGTTTCCCTTAGGAAATGATGTTAATTCCTATGCTCTGTGTATTCCTACAAGCACTACTTTGTTTCAGGTAAGGGCAGTCACTTTTCAGCTCAAACGAACTACATCGTTCACGAAGCTCACACGTTTCTCATCTTAACTGACAAGCATCCGATGTTAGAGGACCAGTGCTTTGTATCAGTTTCAGAAGCAGAGTTGTACTAGATATGGTCCGTATGTGTAGGAAACACCGTTCTTTTGTTCTCAGCACACTCAAGTTTCCTGCTGTCTTAGAGAATCTAGAAAGCTAGAGCATGCTTCTTGCTTTATAGCAGAGTGTGATCAATGGATGAGAACTCTGTTGTGTGTTTCACTTCAGAAATGGAGTTAAATCCCTGGCTCTGAGTCTTCCTACAAGCAAGACTTAGTTTCAGGTAAGGACAGTCACTTTTCAGCTCAAATGAACTACATTGTTCACGAAGCTCACACGTTTCTCATCTTAACTGACAAGCATCCGATGTTAGAGGACCAGTGCTTTCTATCAGTTTCAGAAGCAGAGTTTGAATAGATATTTTCCGTATGTGTAGGAAACACCGTTCTTTTTTTCTGAGCACACTCATGTTTCCTGCTGTATTAGAGACTCTAGAAAGGAAGAGCGTGCTGTTTGCTCTAAAGCAGAGTGTGATCCATGGATGAGAACTATGTTGTGTGTTTCCCTTCAGAAATGGAGTAAAACCCCAGGCTCTGAGTCTTCCTACAAGCAAGACATCGTTTCAAGTAAAGGCAGTCACTTTACAGCTCAAACGAACTCCATCGTTCACGAAGCTCCCACGTTTCTCATCTTAACTGACAAGCTTTGGATGTTAGAGCACCTTTGCTTTGTATCAATTTCAGAGGCACAGTTGCACTAGATATGGTCTGTATGTGTAGGAAACTCCGTTCTGTTGTTATGAGTACACTCAAGTTTCCTGCTATATTAGAGAATCTAGAAAGCAAGAGTGTGCTTCTTGCCCTAAAGCAGAGTTTGATCCATGGATGAGAACTATGCTGTGTGTTTCCCTTAGGAAATGGTGTTAATTCCTATGCTCTGTGTCTTCCTACAAGCACTGCTTTGTTTCAGGTAAGGGCAGTCACTTTTCAGCTCCAATGAACTACATCGTTCACGAAGCTCACACGTTTCTCATCTTAAATAACAAGCATTGGATGTTAGAGGACCAGTGCTTTGTTTCAGTTTCAGAATCAGAGTTGGACTAGATATGGCCCGTATGTGTAGGAAACACCGTTCGTTTGTTCTGAGCACACTCAAGTTTCCTGCTGTATTAGACATTCTAGAAAGCAAGAGTGTGCTTCTTGCTCTAAAGCAGAGTGTGATCCATGGATGAGAACTATGTTGTGTGTTTCCCTTCAGAAATGGAGTTAAACCCCACGCCCTGTGTCTTGCTACATGTAAGACTTCATTTCATTTAAGGGCAGTCACTTTTCAGCTCAAACGACCTACATCGTTCACGGAGCTCACATGTTTCTCATCTTAACTGACAAGCATTGGATGTTAGAGGACCAGTGCTTTGTATCAGTTTCAGAAGCAGAGTTGTACTAGATATGGTCCGTATGTGTAGGAAACACCGTTCTTTTGTTCTCTGCACACTCAGGATTCCTGCTGTCTTAGAGACTCTAGAAAGCAAGAGCGTGATTCTTGCTCTAAAGCAGAGTGTGATCAATGGATGAGAACTCTGCTCTGTGTTTCACTTAGAAATGGAGTTAAATCTCAGGCTCTGAGTTTTCCTACAAGCAAGACTTCCTTTCAATTAAAGGCAGTTACTTTACAACTCAAACGAACTACATCGTTCACGAAGCTCACACATTTGTCATCTTAACTCACAAGCATCGGATGTTAGAGGACCAGTGCTTTGTATCAGTTTCAAAAGCAGAGTTGGACTAGATATGGTCTATATGTGTAGGAAACACCGTTCTTTTTTTCTGAGCACACTCAGGTTCCTGCTGTCTTAGAGACGCTGGAAAGCAAGAGCGTGCTTCTTGATCTAAAGCAGAGTGTGATCAATGGATGAGAACTAAGTTGTGTGTTTCCCTTCAGAAATGGAGTTTAACCCCATGCCCTTTGTCTTCCTACATGCAAGACTTCATTTCAGGTAAGGGCAGTTACTTTACAGCTCAAAAGAACTACATCGTTCACGAAGCTCACACGTTTCTCATCTGAAATGACAAGCATTGGATGTTAGAGGACCAGTGCTTTGTATCAGTTTCAGAAGCAGAGTTGGACTAGATATGGTCCATATGTGTAGGAAACACCGTTCTTTTGTTCTGAGCACAGTCATGTTTCCTGCTCTCTTAGAGTCTGGAAAGCCAGTGTGTGCTTCTTGCTCTAAAGCAGAGTGTGATCAATGGATGAGAACTCTGCTGTGTGTTTCACTTCAGAAATGGAGTTAAATCCCAGGCTCTGAGTCTTCCTACAAGCAAGACTTCGATTCAAGTAAGGGCAGTTACTTACAGCTCAAACAAACTACATCGTTCACGAAGCTCACACATTTCTCATCTTAACTGACAAGCTTTGGATGTTAGAGCACCTTTGCTTTGTATCAATTTCAGAGGCACAGTTGCACTAGATATGGTCTGTATGTATAGGAAACTCCGTTCTTTTGTTATGAGTACACTCAAGTTTCCTGCTATATTAGAGAATCTGGAAAGCAAGAGTGTGCTTCTTGCCCTAAAGCAGAGTGTGATCCATGGATGAGAACTATGCTGTGTGTTTCCCTTAGGAAATGGTGTTAATTCCTATGCTCTGTGTCTTCCTACAAGCACTGCTTTGTTTCAGGTAAGGGCAGTCACTTTTCAGCTCAAACGAACTACATCGTTCACGAAGCTCACACGTTTCTCATCTTAAATAACAAGCATTGGATGTTAGAGGACCAGTGCTTTGTTTCAGTTTCAGAATCAGAGATGGACTAGATATGGCCCGTATGTGTAGGAAACACCGTTCGTTTGTTCTGAGCACACTCAAGTTTCCTGCTATATTAGACATTCTAGAAAGCAAGAGTGTGCTTGTTGCTCTAAAGCAGAGTGTGATCCATGGATGAGAACTTAGTTGTGTGTTTCCCTTCAGAAATGGAGTTAAACCCCATGCCCTGTGTCTTCCTACGTGCAAGACTTCATTTCAGGTAAGGGCAGTTACTTTACAGCTCAAAAGAACTACATCGTTCACGAAGCTCACACGTTTCTCACCTTAACTGACAAGCATTGGATGTTAGAGGACCAGTGCTTTGTATCAGTTTCAGAAGCAGAGTTGTACTAGATATGGTCCGTATGTGTAGGAAACACCGTTCTTTTGTTCTGAGCACAGTCATGTTTTCTGCTCTCTTAGAGAGTCTGGAAAGCCAGTGTGTGCTTCTTGCTCTAAAGCAGAGTGTGATCAATGGATGAGAACACTGCTGTGTGTTTCACTTCAGAAATGGAGTTAAATCCCAGGCTCTCAGTGTTCCTACAAGCAAGACTTCCTTTCATTTCAGGGCAGTTACTTTACAGCTCAAACGAACTACATCGTTCACGAAGCTCACTCGTTTCTCATCTTAACTCACAAGCATCGGATGTTAGAGGACCAGTGCTTTGTATCATTTTCCGAAGCCGAGTTGGACTAGATATGGTCCATATGTGTAGGAAACATCGTTCTTTTGTTCTGAGCACACTCAGGTTTCCTGCTGTCTTAGAGACTCTGGAAAGCAAGAGCATTCTTCTTGCTCTAAAGCAGAGTGTGATCCATGGAAGAGAACTATGCTGTGTGTTTCCCTTCAGAAATGGAGTTAAATACCAGGCTCTGAGTCTTCCTACAAGCAAGACTTCGATTCAAGTAAGGGCAGTTACTTTACAGCTCAAACGAACTACATTGTTCATGAAGCTCAAACATTTCTCATCTTAACTGACAATCTTTGGATGTTAATGCACCTGTGCTTTGTATCAATTTCAGAGGCAGAGTTGCACTAGATATGGTCTGTATGTGTAGGAAACACCGTTCTTTTGTTATGAGCACACTCAAGTTTCCTGCTACATTAGAAAATCTAGAAAGCAAGAGTGTGCTTCTTGCCCTAAAGTAGAGTGTGGTCCATGGATGAGAACTATGCTGTGTGTTTCCCTTAGGAAATGATGTTACTTCCTATGCTCTGTGTCTTCCTACAAGCACTACTTTGTTTCAGGTAAGGGCAGTCACTTTTCAGCTCAAATGAACTACATCGTTCACGAAGCTCAGACGTTTCTCATCTTAACTGACAAGGATTGAATGTTAGAGGACCATTGCTTTGTATCAGTTTCACAAGCAGAGTTGGACTAGATATGGTCCATATGTGTAGGAAACACCGTTCTTTTGTTCTCAGCACACTCACGTTTCATGCAGTCTTAGAGACTCTGGAAAGCAAGTGCGTGCTTCTTGCTCTAAAGCAGAGTGTGATCAATGGATGAGAACTCTGCTGTGTGTTTCACTTCAGAAATGGAGTTAAATCCCAGGCTCTTAGTCTTCCTACAAGCAAGACTTCATTTCATTTAAGGGCAGTTGCTTTACAGCTCAAACAAACTACATTGTTCACGAAGCTCACACGTTTCTCATCTTAACTCACAAGCATTGGATGTTAGAGGACACGTGCTTTGTATCAGTTTCAGAAGCAGAGTTGGACTAGATATGGTCCATATGTGTTGGAAACAACATTCTTTTGTTCTGAGCACACTCATGTTTCCTGATGTCTTAGAGACTCTGGAAAGCAAGAGCGTGTTTCTTGCTCTAAAGCAGAGTGTGATCCATGGATGAGAACTAAATTGTGTGTTTCCCTTCAGAAATGGAGTTAAACCCCACGCCCTGTGTCTTCCTACATGCAAGACTTCATTTCTGGTAAGTGCAGTCAGTTTTCAGCTCTAACGAACTACATCGTTTACGAAGCTCACACGTTTCTCATCTTAACTGACAAGCATCGGATGTTAGAGGACCAGTGCTTTGTATCAGTTTCAGAAGCAGAGTTGTACTAGATATGGTCCGTATGTGTAGAAAACACCGTTCTTTTGTTCTGAGCACACTCAGGTTTCCTGCTGTCTTAGAGTCTCTAGAAAGCAAGAGCGTGCTTCTGGCTCTAAAGCAGAGTGTGATCGATGGATGAGAACTCTGCTGTGTGTTTCACTTCAGAAATGGAGTTAAATCCCAGGCTCTGAGTCTTCCCACAAGCAAGACTTCGTTTCATTTAAGGGCAGTTACTTTACAGCTCAAACGAACTACATCGTTCACGAAGCTCACACGTTTCTCATCTTAACTGACAAGCATTGAATGTTAGAGGACCATTGCTTTGTATCAGTTTCAGAAGCAGAGTTGGACTAGATATGGTCGGTATGTGTCGGAAACACCGTTCATTTTTTCTCAGCACACTCAAGTTTCCTGCTGTCTTAGAGACTCTAGAAAGCTAGAGCAGGCTTCTTGCTTTAAAGCAGAGTGTGATCAATGGATGAGAACTCTGTTGTGTGTTTCACTTCAGAAATGGAGTTAAATCCCTGGCTCTGAGTCTTCCTACAAGCAAGACTTCGTTTCATTTAAGGGCAGTTACTTTACAGCTCAAACAAACTACATTGTTCACGAAGCTCACACGTTTCTCATCTTAACTCACAAGCATTGGATGTTAGAGGACCCGTGCTTTGTATCAGTTTCAGAAGCAGAGTTGGACTAGATATGGTCCATATGTGTTGGAAACAACATTCTTTTGTTCTGAGCACACTCATGTTTCCTGATGTCTTAGAGACTCTGGAAAGCAAGAGCGTGTTTCTTGCTCTAAAGCAGAGTGTGATCCATGGATGAGAACTAAATTGTGTGTTTCCCTTCAGAAATGGAGTTAAACCCCACGCCCTGTGTCTTCCTACATGCAAGACTTCATTTCTGGTAAGTGCAGTCAGTTTTCAGCTCTAACGAACTACATCGTTTACGAAGCTCACACGTTTCTCATCTTAACTGACAAGCGTCGGATGTTAGAGGACCAGTGCTTTGTATCAGTTTCAGAAGCAGAGTTGTACTAGATATGGTCCGTATGTGTAGAAAACACCGTTCTTTTGTTCTGAGCACACTCAGGTTTCCTGCTGTCTTAGAGTCTCTAGAAAGCAAGAGCGTGCTTCTGGCTCTAAAGCAGAGTGTGATCAATGGATGAGAACTCTGCTGTGTGTTTCACTTCAGAAATGGAGTTAAATCCCAGGCTCTGAGTCTTCCCAGAAGCAAGACTTCGTTTCATTTAAGGGCAGTTACTTTACAGCTCAAACGAACTACATCGTTCACGAAGCTCACACGTTTCTCATCTTAACTGACAAGCATTGAATGTTAGAGGACCATTGCTTTGTATCAGTTTCAGAAGCAGAGTTGGACTAGATATGGTCCGTATGTGTCGGAAACACCGTTCATTTTTTCTCAGCACACTCAAGTTTCCTGCTGTCTTAGAGACTCTAGAAAGCTAGAGCAGGCTTCTTGCTTTAAAGCAGAGTGTGATCAATGGATGAGAACTCTGTTGTGTGTTTCACTTCAGAAATGGAGTTAAATCCCTGGCTCTGAGTCTTCCTACAAGGAAGACTTCGCTTCAAGTATGGGCAGTTACTTTACAGCTCAAACGAACTCCATCGTTCACAAAGCTCCCAAGTTTCTCATCTTAACTGACAAGCATCGGATGTTAGAGGACCAGTGCTTTGTCTCAGTTTCAGAAGCAGAGTTGGACTAGATATGGTCCATATGTGTAGGAAACACCGTTCTTTTGTTCTGAGCACACTCAGTTTTCCTGCTGTCTTAGAGACTCTGGAAAGCAAGAGCGTGCTTTTTGCTCTAAAGCAGAGGGAGATCAATGGATGAGAACTCTGCTGTGTGTTTCACTTCAGAAATGGAGTTAAATTCTAGGCTCTGAGTCTTCCTACAAGGAAGACTTCCTTTCATTTAAGGGCAGTTACCTTACAGCTCAAACGAACTACATCATTCACGAAGCTCACACGTTTGTCATCTTAACTGACAAGCATTGGATGTTAGAGGACCAGTGCTTTGTCTCAGTTTCAGAAGCAGACTTGGACTAGATATGGTCCATATGTGTAGGAAACACCGTTCTTTTGTTCTGAGCACACTCATGTTTCCTGATGTCTTAGAGACTCTGGAAAGCAAGAGCGTGTTTCTTGCTCTAAAGCAGAGTGTGATCCATGGATGAGAACTAAATTGTGTGTTTCCCTTCAGAAATGGAGTTAAACCCCACGCCCTGTGTCTTCCTACATGCAAGACTTCATTTCTGGTAAGAGCAGTCAGTTTTGAGCTCAAACGAACTACATCGTTCACGAAGCTCACACGTTTCTCATCTTAACTGACAAGCATCGGATGTTAGAGGACCAGTGCTTTGTATCAGTTTCAGAAGCAGAGTTGTACTTGATATGGTCCGTATGTGTAGGAAACACCGTTCTTTTGTTCTGAGCACATTCAGGTTTCCTGCTGTCTTAGAGACTCTGGAAAGCAAGTGCGTGCTTCTTGCTCTAAAGCAGAGTGTGATCTATGGATGAGAACTCGGCTGTGTGTTTCACTTCAGAAATGGAGTTAAATCCCAGGCTCTTAGTCTTCCTACAAGCAAGACTTCGATTTAAGTAAGGGCAGTTACTTTACAGCTCAAACGAACTACATCGTTCACGAAGCTCAAACATTTCTCATCTTAACTGACAAGTTTTGGATGTTAGAGCACCTGTGCTTTGTATCAATTTCAGAGGCAGAGTTGCACTAGATATGGTCTGTATATGTAGGAAACACCGTTCTTTTGTTATGAGCACACTCAAGTTTCCTGCTACATTAGAGATTCTAGAAAGCAAGAGTGTGCTTCTTGCCCTAAAGCAGAGTGTGATCCATGGATGAGAACTATGCTGTGTGTTTCCCTTAGGAAATGGTGTTAATTCCTATGCTCTGTGTCTTCATACAAGCACTACTTTGTTTCAGGTAAGGGCAGTCACTTTTCAGCTCAAATGAACTACATCGTTCACGAAGCTCACCCGTTTATCATCTTAACTGACAAGGATTGGTTGTTAAAGGACCTTTGCTTTGTATCAATTTCAGAGGCAGAGTTGGACTAGATATGGTCTGTATGTGTAGGAAACACCGTTCTTTTGTTCTGAGCACACTCATGTTTCTTGCTGTATTAGAGATTCTAGAAAGCAAGAGCATGCTCTTTGCTCTAAAGCAGATTATGATCCATGGATGAGAACTATGTTGTGTGTTTCCATTCAGAAATGGAGTTAAACCCCAGGCTCTGTGTCTTCCTACAAGCAAGACTTCGTTTCAAGTAAAGGCAGTCACTTTTCAGCTCAAACGAATTACATCATTCACGAAGTTCACACGTTTCTCATCTTAACTGACAAGCATTGAATGTTAGAGAACCATTGCTTTGTATCAGTTTCAGAAGCAGAGTTGGACTAGATATGGTCCCTATGTGTAGGAAACACCGTTCATTTGTTCACAGCACACTCAAGTTTCCTGCTGTCTTAGAGACTCTAGAATGCTAGAGTGTGCTTCTTGCTTTAAATCAGAGTGTGATCAATGGATGAGAACTCTGTTGTTTGTTTCACTTCAGAAATGGAGTTAAATCCCTGGCTCAGAGTCTTCCTACAAGCAAGATTTGATTCAAGTAAGGGCAGTTACTTTACAGCTCAAACGAACTACATCGTTCACAAAGCTCACACGTTTCTCATCTTAACTGACAAGCATTGGATGTTAGAGGAACTGTGCTTTGTATCAATTTCAGAGGCAGAGTTGGACTAGATATGGTCTGTATATGTAGGAAACTCCGTTCTCTTTTTATGAGCACACTCAAGTTTCCTGCTATATTAGAGAATCTAGAAAGCAAGAGTGTGCTTCTTGCCCTAAAGCAGAGTGTGATCCATGGATGAGAACTATGCTGTGTGTTTCCCTTAGGAAATGGAGTTAATTCCTATGCTCTGTGTCTTCCTACAAGCACTAATTTGTTTCAGGTAAGGGCAGTCACTTTTCAGCTACAACGAACTACATCGTTCACGAAGCTCACATGTTTCTCATCTTAAATGACAAGCATTGGATGTTAGAGGACCAGTGCTTTGTATCAGTTTCAGAATCAGAGTTGGACTAGATGTGGCCCGTATGTGTAGGAAACACCGTTCTTTTGTTCTGAGCACACTCAAGTTTCCTGCTATATTAGAGATTCTAGAAAGCAAGAGCGTTCATCTTGCTCTAAAGCAGAGTGTGATCCATGGATGAGAACTATGCTGTGTGTTTCCCTTCAGAAACGGAGTTAAATCCCAGGCTCTGAGTCTTCCTACAAGCAAGTCTTCGATTCAAGTAAGGGCAGTTACTTTACAGCTCCAACGAACTACATCATTCACGAAGCTCACACGTTTCTCATCTTAACTGACAAGCATTGAATGTTAGAGGACCATTGCTTTGTATCAGTTTCAGAAGCAGAGTTGGACTAGATATGGTCTGTATGTGTCGGAAACACCATTCATTTGTCCTCAGCACACTCATGTTTCCTGCTGTCTTAGAGAATCTAGAAAGCTAGAGCATGCTTCTTGGATTAAAGCAGAGTGTGATCCATGGATGAGAACTCTGTTGTGTGTTTAACTTCAGAAATGGAGTTAAATCCCTGGCTCTGAGTCTTCCTACAAGCAAGACTTCGTTTCAGGTAAGGGCAGTCACTTTTCTACTCAAATGAACTACATCGTTCACGAAGCTCACACGTTTCTCATCTTAACTGACAAGCATTGAATGTTAGAGGACCATTGCTTTGTATCAGTTTCAGAAGCCGAGTTGGACTAGATATGGTCCATATGTATAGGAAACACCGTTCTTTTGTTCTGAGCACACTCAGGTTTCCTGCTGTCTTAGAGACTCTGGAAAGCAAGTGCGTGCTTCTTGCTCTAAGGCAGAGTGTGTACAACGGATGAGAACTCTGCTGTGTGTTTCTCTTCAGAAATGGAGTTAAATCCCAGGCTCTTAGTCTTCCTACAAGCAAGACTTCATTTCATTTAAGGACAGTTACTTTACAGCTCAAACGAACTACATCGTTCACGAAGCTCACACGTTTCTCATCTTAACTCACAAGCATCGGATGTTAGAGGACCCGTGCTTTGTATCAGTTTCAGAAGCAGAGTGGACTAGATATGGTCCATATGTGTAGGAAACACCGTTCTTTTGTTCTGAGCACACTCATGTTTCCTGATGTCTTAGAGACTCTGGAAAGCAAGAGCGTGTTTCTTGCTCTAAAGCAGAGTGTGATCCATGGATGAGAACTAAATTGTGTGTTTCCCTTAAGAAATGGAGTTAAATCCCAGGCTCTGAGTCTTCCCACAAGCAAGACTTCGTTTCATTGAAGGGCAGTTACTTTACAGCTCAAACGAACTACATCGTTCACGAAGCTCACACGTTTGTCATCTTAACTGACAAGCATTGGATGTTAGAGGACCTGTGGTTTCTTTCAGTTTCAGAAGCAGAGTTGAAATAGATATGGTCCGTATGTGTAGGAAACTCTGTTCTTTTGTTCTGAGCACAGTCAATTTTCCTGCTGTATTAGAGATTCTAGAAAGCAAGAGCGTTCTTCTTGCTCTAAAGCAGTTTGTGATCCATGGATGAGAACTATGCTGTGTTTCCCTTCAGAAATGGAGTTAAATTCTATGCTCTGAGTCTTCCTACAAGCAAGACTTCGATTCAAGTAAGGGCAGTTACTTTACAGCTCAAATGAACTACATCGGTCACGAAGCTCAAACATTTCTCATCTTAACTGACAAGCTTTGGATGTTAGAGCACCTGTGCTTTGTATCAATTTCAGAGGCAGAGTTGGACTAGATATGGTCTGTATGTGTAGGAAACACCATTCTTTTGTTCTGAGCACACTCAAGTTTCTTGCTGTATTAGAGATTTTAGAAAGCAAGAGCATGCTCTTTGCTCTAAAGCAGAGTGTGATCCATGGATGAGACCTATGTTGTGTGTTTCCATTCAGAAATGGAGTTAAACCCCAGGCTCTGTGTCTACCTACAAGCAAGACTTCGTTTCAAGTAAAGGCAGTCACTTTTCAGCTCAAACGAATTACATCATTCACGAAGTTCACACGTTTCTCATCTTAACTGACAAGCATTGAATGTTAGAGGACCATTGCTTTGTATCAGTTTCAGAAGCAGAGTTGGACTAGATATGGTCCCTATGTGTAGGAAACACCGTTCATTTGTTCACAGCACACTCAAGTTTCCTGCTGTCTTAGAGACTCTAGAATGCTAGAGTGTGATTCTTGCTTTAAATCAGAGTGTGATCAATGGATGAGAACTCTGTTGTGTGTTTCACTTCAGAAATGGAGTTAAATCCCTGGCTCAGAGTCTTGCTACAATCAAGACTTCGATTCAAGTAAGGGCAGTTACTTTACAGCTCAAACGAACTACATCGTTCACAAAGCTCACACGTTTCTCATCTTAACTGACAAGCATAGGATGTTAGAGGACCTGTGCTTTGTATCAATTTCAGAGGTAGAGTTGGACTAGATATGGTCTGTATGTGTAGGAAACTCCGTTCTCTTTTTATGAGCACACTCAAGTTTCCTGCTATATTAGAGAATCTAGAAAGCAAGAGTGTGCTTCTTGCCCTAAAGCAGAGTGTGATCCATGGATGAGAACTCTGCTGTGTGTTTCCCTTAGGAAATGGAGTTAATTCCTATGCTCTGTGTCTTCCTACAAGCACTAATTTGTTTCAGGTAAGGGCAGTCACTTTTCAGCTCAAACGAACTACATCGTTCACGAAGCTCACATGTTTCTCATCTTAAATGACAAGCGTCGGATGTTAGAGGACCAGTGCTTTGTATCAGTTTCAGAATCAGAGTTGGAGTAGATGTGGCCCGTATGTGTAGGAAACACCGTTCTTTTGTTCTGAGCACACTCAAGTTTCCTGCTGTATTAGACACTCTAGAAAGCAAGAGCGTGCTTCTTGCTCTAAAGCAGAGTGTGATCCATGGATGAGAACTAAGTTGTGTGTTTCCCTTCAGAAATGAGGTTAAATCCCAGGCTCTGAGTCTTCCTACAAGCAAGACTTCGATTCAAGTAAGGGCAGTTACTTTACAGCTCAAACGAACTACATTGTTCACGAAGCTCAAACATTTCTCATCTTAACTGACAAGCTTTGGATGTTAGAGCACCTGTGCTTTGTATCAATTTCAGAGGCAGAGTTGCACTAGATATGGTCTGTATATGTAGGAAACACCGTTCTTTTGTTCTGAGCACACTCAGGTTTCCAGCTGTCTTAGAGACTCTGGAAAGCAAGAGCGTGCCTTTTGCTCTAAAGCAGAGTGAGATCAATGGATGAGAACTCTGCTGTGTGTTTCACTTCAGAAGTGGAGTTAAATGCCAGGCTCTGAGTCTTCCTACAAGCAAGACTTCCTTTCATTTAAGGACAGTTACCTTACAGCTCAAACGAACTACATCGTTCACGAAGCTCACACGTTTGTCATCTTAACTGACAAGCATTGGATGTTAGAGGACCTGTGGTTTCTTTCAGTTTCAGAAGCAGAGTTGAACTAGATATGGTCCGTATGTGTAGGAAACTCTGTTCTTTTGTTCTGAGCACACTCAATTTTCCTGCTGTATTAGAGATTCTAGAAAGCAAGAGCGTTCTTCTTGCTCTAAAGCAGTTTGTGATCCATGGATGAGAACTATGCTGTGTTTCCCTTCAGAAATGGAGTTAAATTCCATGCTCTGAGTCTTCCTACAAGCAAGACTTCGATTCAAGTAAGGGCAGTTACTTTACAGCTCAAATGAACTACATCGGTCACGAAGCTCAAACATTTCTCATCTTAACTGACAAGCTTTGGATGTTAGAGCACCTGTGCTTTGTATCAATTTCAGAGGCAGAGTTGGACTAGATATGGTCTGTATGTGTAGGAAACACCATTCTTTTGTTCTGAGCACACTCAAGTTTCTTGCTGTATTAGAGATTTTAGAAAGCAAGAGCATGCTCTTTGCTCTAAAGCAGAGTGTGATCCATGGATGAGACCTATGTTGTGTGTTTCCATTCAGAAATGGAGTTAAACCCCAGGCTCTGTGTCTACCTACAAGCAAGACTTCGTTTCAAGTAAAGGCAGTCACTTTTCAGCTCAAACGAATTACATCATTCACGAAGTTCACACGTTTCTCATCTTAACTGACAAGCATTGAATGTTAGAGGACCATTGCTTTGTATCAGTTTCAGAAGCAGAGTTGGACTAGATATGGTCCCTATGTGTAGGAAACACCGTTCATTTGTTCACAGCACACTCAAGTTTCCTGCTGTCTTAGAGACTCTAGAATGCTAGAGTGTGATTCTTGCTTTAAATCAGAGTGTGATCAATGGATGAGAACTCTGTTGTGTGTTTCACTTCAGAAATGGAGTTAAATCCCTGGCTCAGAGTCTTGCTACAATCAAGACTTCGATTCAAGTAAGGGCAGTTACTTTACAGCTCAAACGAACTACATCGTTCACAAAGCTCACACGTTTCTCATCTTAACTGACAAGCATAGGATGTTAGAGGACCTGTGCTTTGTATCAATTTCAGAGGTAGAGTTGGACTAGATATGGTCTGTATGTGTAGGAAACTCCGTTCTCTTTTTATGAGCACACTCAAGTTTCCTGCTATATTAGAGAATCTAGAAAGCAAGAGTGTGC
This sequence comes from Onychomys leucogaster, assembly GCA_949786385.1. Taxonomy (NCBI): domain Eukaryota; kingdom Metazoa; phylum Chordata; class Mammalia; order Rodentia; family Cricetidae; genus Onychomys; species Onychomys leucogaster. The sequence continues at coordinate 3,106,123 of CATKUP010000033.1, read as the reverse complement.
TTCTTGCCCTAAAGCAGAGTGTGATCCATGGATGAGAACTCTGCTGTGTGTTTCCCTTAGGAAATGGAGTTAATTCCTATGCTCTGTGTCTTCCTACAAGCACTAATTTGTTTCAGGTAAGGGCAGTCACTTTTCAGCTCAAACGAACTACATCGTTCACGAAGCTCACACGTTTCTCATCTTAACTGACAAGCATCGGATGTTAGAGGACCAGTGCTTTGTATCAGTTTCAGAAGCAGAGTTGGAGTAGATGTGGCCCGTATGTGTAGGAAACACCGTTCTTTTGTTCTGAGCACATTCAGGTTTCCTGCTGTCTTAGAGACTCTGGAAAGCAAGTGCGTGCTTCTTGCTCTAAAGCAGAGTGTGATCTATGGATGAGAACTCGGCTGTGTGTTTCACTTCAGAAATGGAGTTAAATCCCAGGCTCTTAGTCTTCCTACAAGCAAGACTTCGATTTAAGTAAGGGCAGTTACTTTACAGCTCAAACGAACTACATCGTTCACGAAGCTCAAACATTTCTCATCTTAACTGACAAGTTTTGGATGTTAGAGCACCTGTGCTTTGTATCAATTTCAGAGGCAGAGTTGCACTAGATATGGTCTGTATATGTAGGAAACACCGTTCTTTTGTTATGAGCACACTCAAGTTTCCTGCTACATTAGAGATTCTAGAAAGCAAGAGTGTGCTTCTTGCCCTAAAGCAGAGTGTGATCCATGGATGAGAACTATGCTGTGTGTTTCCCTTAGGAAATGGTGTTAATTCCTATGCTCTGTGTCTTCATACAAGCACTACTTTGTTTCAGGTAAGGGCAGTCACTTTTCAGCTCAAATGAACTACATCGTTCACGAAGCTCACCCGTTTATCATCTTAACTGACAAGGATTGGTTGTTAAAGGACCTTTGCTTTGTATCAATTTCAGAGGCAGAGTTGGACTAGATATGGTCTGTATGTGTAGGAAACACCGTTCTTTTGTTCTGAGCACACTCATGTTTCTTGCTGTATTAGAGATTCTAGAAAGCAAGAGCATGCTCTTTGCTCTAAAGCAGATTATGATCCATGGATGAGAACTATGTTGTGTGTTTCCATTCAGAAATGGAGTTAAACCCCAGGCTCTGTGTCTTCCTACAAGCAAGACTTCGTTTCAAGTAAAGGCAGTCACTTTTCAGCTCAAACGAATTACATCATTCACGAAGTTCACACGTTTCTCATCTTAACTGACAAGCATTGAATGTTAGAGAACCATTGCTTTGTATCAGTTTCAGAAGCAGAGTTGGACTAGATATGGTCCCTATGTGTAGGAAACACCGTTCATTTGTTCACAGCACACTCAAGTTTCCTGCTGTCTTAGAGACTCTAGAATGCTAGAGTGTGCTTCTTGCTTTAAATCAGAGTGTGATCAATGGATGAGAACTCTGTTGTTTGTTTCACTTCAGAAATGGAGTTAAATCCCTGGCTCAGAGTCTTCCTACAAGCAAGATTTGATTCAAGTAAGGGCAGTTACTTTACAGCTCAAACGAACTACATCGTTCACAAAGCTCACACGTTTCTCATCTTAACTGACAAGCATTGGATGTTAGAGGAACTGTGCTTTGTATCAATTTCAGAGGCAGAGTTGGACTAGATATGGTCTGTATATGTAGGAAACTCCGTTCTCTTTTTATGAGCACACTCAAGTTTCCTGCTATATTAGAGAATCTAGAAAGCAAGAGTGTGCTTCTTGCCCTAAAGCAGAGTGTGATCCATGGATGAGAACTATGCTGTGTGTTTCCCTTAGGAAATGGAGTTAATTCCTATGCTCTGTGTCTTCCTACAAGCACTAATTTGTTTCAGGTAAGGGCAGTCACTTTTCAGCTACAACGAACTACATCGTTCACGAAGCTCACATGTTTCTCATCTTAAATGACAAGCATTGGATGTTAGAGGACCAGTGCTTTGTATCAGTTTCAGAATCAGAGTTGGACTAGATGTGGCCCGTATGTGTAGGAAACACCGTTCTTTTGTTCTGAGCACACTCAAGTTTCCTGCTATATTAGAGATTCTAGAAAGCAAGAGCGTTCATCTTGCTCTAAAGCAGAGTGTGATCCATGGATGAGAACTATGCTGTGTGTTTCCCTTCAGAAACGGAGTTAAATCCCAGGCTCTGAGTCTTCCTACAAGCAAGTCTTCGATTCAAGTAAGGGCAGTTACTTTACAGCTCCAACGAACTACATCATTCACGAAGCTCACACGTTTCTCATCTTAACTGACAAGCATTGAATGTTAGAGGACCATTGCTTTGTATCAGTTTCAGAAGCAGAGTTGGACTAGATATGGTCTGTATGTGTCGGAAACACCATTCATTTGTCCTCAGCACACTCATGTTTCCTGCTGTCTTAGAGAATCTAGAAAGCTAGAGCATGCTTCTTGGATTAAAGCAGAGTGTGATCCATGGATGAGAACTCTGTTGTGTGTTTAACTTCAGAAATGGAGTTAAATCCCTGGCTCTGAGTCTTCCTACAAGCAAGACTTCGTTTCAGGTAAGGGCAGTCACTTTTCTACTCAAATGAACTACATCGTTCACGAAGCTCACACGTTTCTCATCTTAACTGACAAGCATTGAATGTTAGAGGACCATTGCTTTGTATCAGTTTCAGAAGCCGAGTTGGACTAGATATGGTCCATATGTATAGGAAACACCGTTCTTTTGTTCTGAGCACACTCAGGTTTCCTGCTGTCTTAGAGACTCTGGAAAGCAAGTGCGTGCTTCTTGCTCTAAGGCAGAGTGTGTACAATGGATGAGAACTCTGCTGTGTGTTTCTCTTCAGAAATGGAGTTAAATCCCAGGCTCTTAGTCTTCCTACAAGCAAGACTTCATTTCATTTAAGGACAGTTACTTTACAGCTCAAACGAACTACATCGTTCACGAAGCTCACACGTTTCTCATCTTAACTCACAAGCATCGGATGTTAGAGGACCCGTGCTTTGTATCAGTTTCAGAAGCAGAGTGGACTAGATATGGTCCATATGTGTAGGAAACACCGTTCTTTTGTTCTGAGCACACTCATGTTTCCTGATGTCTTAGAGACTCTGGAAAGCAAGAGCGTGTTTCTTGCTCTAAAGCAGAGTGTGATCCATGGATGAGAACTAAATTGTGTGTTTCCCTTAAGAAATGGAGTTAAATCCCAGGCTCTGAGTCTTCCCACAAGCAAGACTTCGTTTCATTGAAGGGCAGTTACTTTACAGCTCAAACGAACTACATCGTTCACGAAGCTCACACGTTTGTCATCTTAACTGACAAGCATTGGATGTTAGAGGACCTGTGGTTTCTTTCAGTTTCAGAAGCAGAGTTGAAATAGATATGGTCCGTATGTGTAGGAAACTCTGTTCTTTTGTTCTGAGCACACTCAATTTTCCTGCTGTATTAGAGATTCTAGAAAGCAAGAGCGTTCTTCTTGCTCTAAAGCAGTTTGTGATCCATGGATGAGAACTATGCTGTGTTTCCCTTCAGAAATGGAGTTAAATTCTATGCTCTGAGTCTTCCTACAAGCAAGACTTCGATTCAAGTAAGGGCAGTTACTTTACAGCTCAAATGAACTACATCGGTCACGAAGCTCAAACATTTCTCATCTTAACTGACAAGCTTTGGATGTTAGAGCACCTGTGCTTTGTATCAATTTCAGAGGCAGAGTTGGACTAGATATGGTCTGTATGTGTAGGAAACACCATTCTTTTGTTCTGAGCACACTCAAGTTTCTTGCTGTATTAGAGATTTTAGAAAGCAAGAGCATGCTCTTTGCTCTAAAGCAGAGTGTGATCCATGGATGAGACCTATGTTGTGTGTTTCCATTCAGAAATGGAGTTAAACCCCAGGCTCTGTGTCTACCTACAAGCAAGACTTCGTTTCAAGTAAAGGCAGTCACTTTTCAGCTCAAACGAATTACATCATTCACGAAGTTCACACGTTTCTCATCTTAACTGACAAGCATTGAATGTTAGAGGACCATTGCTTTGTATCAGTTTCAGAAGCAGAGTTGGACTAGATATGGTCCCTATGTGTAGGAAACACCGTTCATTTGTTCACAGCACACTCAAGTTTCCTGCTGTCTTAGAGACTCTAGAATGCTAGAGTGTGATTCTTGCTTTAAATCAGAGTGTGATCAATGGATGAGAACTCTGTTGTGTGTTTCACTTCAGAAATGGAGTTAAATCCCTGGCTCAGAGTCTTGCTACAATCAAGACTTCGATTCAAGTAAGGGCAGTTACTTTACAGCTCAAACGAACTACATCGTTCACAAAGCTCACACGTTTCTCATCTTAACTGACAAGCATAGGATGTTAGAGGACCTGTGCTTTGTATCAATTTCAGAGGTAGAGTTGGACTAGATATGGTCTGTATGTGTAGGAAACTCCGTTCTCTTTTTATGAGCACACTCAAGTTTCCTGCTATATTAGAGAATCTAGAAAGCAAGAGTGTGCTTCTTGCCCTAAAGCAGAGTGTGATCCATGGATGAGAACTCTGCTGTGTGTTTCCCTTAGGAAATGGAGTTAATTCCTATGCTCTGTGTCTTCCTACAAGCACTAATTTGTTTCAGGTAAGGGCAGTCACTTTTCAGCTCAAACGAACTACATCGTTCACGAAGCTCACATGTTTCTCATCTTAAATGACAAGCGTCGGATGTTAGAGGACCAGTGCTTTGTATCAGTTTCAGAATCAGAGTTGGAGTAGATGTGGCCCGTATGTGTAGGAAACACCGTTCTTTTGTTCTGAGCACACTCAAGTTTCCTGCTGTATTAGAGATTCTAGAAAGCAAGAGCGTTCTTCTTGCTCTAAAGCAGTTTGTGATCCATGGATGAGAACTATGCTGTGTTTCCCTTCAGAAATGGAGTTAAATTCCATGCTCTGAGTCTTCCTACAAGCAAGACTTCGATTCAAGTAAGGGCAGTTACTTTACAGCTCAAATGAACTACATCGGTCACGAAGCTCAAACATTTCTCATCTTAACTGACAAGCTTTGGATGTTAGAGCACCTGTGCTTTGTATCAATTTCAGAGGCAGAGTTGCACTAGATATGGTCTGTATATGTAGGAAACACCGTTCTTTTGTTCTGAGCACACTCAGGTTTCCAGCTGTCTTAGAGACTCTGGAAAGCAAGAGCGTGCCTTTTGCTCTAAAGCAGAGTGAGATCAATGGATGAGAACTCTGCTGTGTGTTTCACTTCAGAAGTGGAGTTAAATGCCAGGCTCTGAGTCTTCCTACAAGCAAGACTTCCTTTCATTTAAGGACAGTTACCTTACAGCTCAAACGAACTACATCGTTCACGAAGCTCACACGTTTGTCATCTTAACTGACAAGCATTGGATGTTAGAGGACCTGTGGTTTCTTTCAGTTTCAGAAGCAGAGTTGAACTAGATATGGTCCGTATGTGTAGGAAACTCTGTTCTTTTGTTCTGAGCACACTCAATTTTCCTGCTGTATTAGAGATTCTAGAAAGCAAGAGCGTTCTTCTTGCTCTAAAGCAGTTTGTGATCCATGGATGAGAACTATGCTGTGTTTCCCTTCAGAAATGGAGTTAAATTCCATGCTCTGAGTCTTCCTACAAGCAAGACTTCGATTCAAGTAAGGGCAGTTACTTTACAGCTCAAATGAACTACATCGGTCACGAAGCTCAAACATTTCTCATCTTAACTGACAAGCTTTGGATGTTAGAGCACCTGTGCTTTGTATCAATTTCAGAGGCAGAGTTGGACTAGATATGGTCTGTATGTGTAGGAAACACCATTCTTTTGTTCTGAGCACACTCAAGTTTCTTGCTGTATTAGAGATTTTAGAAAGCAAGAGCATGCTCTTTGCTCTAAAGCAGAGTGTGATCCATGGATGAGACCTATGTTGTGTGTTTCCATTCAGAAATGGAGTTAAACCCCAGGCTCTGTGTCTACCTACAAGCAAGACTTCGTTTCAAGTAAAGGCAGTCACTTTTCAGCTCAAACGAATTACATCATTCACGAAGTTCACACGTTTCTCATCTTAACTGACAAGCATTGAATGTTAGAGGACCATTGCTTTGTATCAGTTTCAGAAGCAGAGTTGGACTAGATATGGTCCCTATGTGTAGGAAACACCGTTCATTTGTTCACAGCACACTCAAGTTTCCTGCTGTCTTAGAGACTCTAGAATGCTAGAGTGTGATTCTTGCTTTAAATCAGAGTGTGATCAATGGATGAGAACTCTGTTGTGTGTTTCACTTCAGAAATGGAGTTAAATCCCTGGCTCAGAGTCTTGCTACAATCAAGACTTCGATTCAAGTAAGGGCAGTTACTTTACAGCTCAAACGAACTACATCGTTCACAAAGCTCACACGTTTCTCATCTTAACTGACAAGCATAGGATGTTAGAGGACCTGTGCTTTGTATCAATTTCAGAGGTAGAGTTGGACTAGATATGGTCTGTATGTGTAGGAAACTCCGTTCTCTTTTTATGAGCACACTCAAGTTTCCTGCTATATTAGAGAATCTAGAAAGCAAGAGTGTGCTTCTTGCCCTAAAGCAGAGTGTGATCCATGGATGAGAACTCTGCTGTGTGTTTCCCTTAGGAAATGGAGTTAATTCCTATGCTCTGTGTCTTCCTACAAGCACTAATTTGTTTCAGGTAAGGGCAGTCACTTTTCAGCTCAAACGAACTACATCGTTCACGAAGCTCACATGTTTCTCATCTTAAATGACAAGCGTCGGATGTTAGAGGACCAGTGCTTTGTATCAGTTTCAGAATCAGAGTTGGAGTAGATGTGGCCCGTATGTGTAGGAAACACCGTTCTTTTGTTCTGAGCACACTCAAGTTTCCTGCTGTATTAGACACTCTAGAAAGCAAGAGCATGCTTCTTGCTCTAAAGCAGAGTGTGATCCATGGATGAGAACTAAGTTGTGTGTTTCCCTTCAGAAATGAGGTTAAATCCCAGGCTCTGAGTCTTCCTACAAGCAAGACTTCGATTCAAGTAAGGGCAGTTACTTTACAGCTCAAACGAACTACATTGTTCACGAAGCTCAAACATTTCTCATCTTAACTGACAAGCTTTGGATGTTAGAGCACCTGTGCTTTGTATCAATTTCAGAGGCAGAGTTGCACTAGATATGGTCTGTATATGTAGGAAACACCGTTCTTTTGTTCTGAGCACACTCAGGTTTCCAGCTGTCTTAGAGACTCTGGAAAGCAAGAGCGTGCCTTTTGCTCTAAAGCAGAGTGAGATCAATGGATGAGAACTCTGCTGTGTGTTTCACTTCAGAAGTGGAGTTAAATGCCAGGCTCTGAGTCTTCCTACAAGCAAGACTTCCTTTCATTTAAGGACAGTTACCTTACAGCTCAAACGAACTACATCGTTCACGAAGCTCACACGTTTGTCATCTTAACTGACAAGCATTGGATGTTAGAGGACCTGTGGTTTCTTTCAGTTTCAGAAGCAGAGTTGAACTAGATATGGTCCGTATGTGTAGGAAACTCTGTTCTTTTGTTCTGAGCACACTCAATTTTCCTGCTGTATTAGAGATTCTAGAAAGCAAGAGCGTTCTTCTTGCTCTAAAGCAGTTTGTGATCCATGGATGAGAACTATGCTGTGTTTCCCTTCAGAAATGGAGTTAAATTCCATGCTCTGAGTCTTCCTACAAGCAAGACTTCGATTCAAGTAAGGGCAGTTACTTTACAGCTCAAATGAACTACATCGGTCACGAAGCTCAAACATTTCTCATCTTAACTGACAAGCATTGAATGTTAGAGGACCATTGCTTTGTATCAGTTTCAGAAGCAGAGTTGGACTAGATATGGTCTGTATGTGTCGGAAACACCATTCATTTGTTCTCAGCACACTCATGTTTCCTGCTGTCTTAGAGAATCTAGAAAGCTAGAGCATGCTTCTTGGTTTAAAGCAGAGTGTGATCCATGGATGAGAACTCTGTTGTGTGTTTAACTTCAGAAATGGAGTTAAATCCCTGGCTCTGAGTCTTCCTACAAGCAAGACTTCGTTTCAGGTAAGGGCAGTCACTTTTCTACTCAAATGAACTACATCGTTCACGAAGCTCACACGTTTCTCATCTTAACTGACAAGCATTGAATGTTAGAGGACCATTGCTTTGTATCAGTTTCAGAAGCCGAGTTGGACTAGATATGGTCCATATGTATAGGAAACACCGTTCTTTTGTTCTGAGCACACTCAGGTTTCCTGCTGTCTTAGAGACTCTGGAAAGCAAGTGCGTGCTTCTTGCTCTAAGGCAGAGTGTGTACAACGGATGAGAACTCTGCTGTGTGTTTCTCTTCAGAAATGGAGTTAAATGCCAGGCTCTGAGTCTTCCTACAAGCAAGACTTCCTTTCATTTAAGGACAGTTACCTTTCAGCTCAAACGAACTACATCGTTCACGAAGCTCACACGTTTGTCATCTTAACTCACAAGCATCGGATGTTAGAGGACCCGTGCTTTGTATCAGTTTCAGAAGCAGAGTGGACTAGATATGGTCCATATGTGTAGGAAACACCGTTCTTTTGTTCTGAGCACACTCATGTTTCCTGATGTCTTAGAGACTCTGGAAAGCAAGAGCGTGTTTCTTGCTCTAAAGCAGAGTGTGATCCATGGATGAGAACTAAATTGTGTGTTTCCCTTAAGAAATGGAGTTAAATCCCAGGCTCTGAGTCTTCCCACAAGCAAGACTTCGTTTCATTGAAGGGCAGTTACTTTACAGCTCAAACGAACTACATCGTTCACGAAGCTCACACGTTTGTCATCTTAACTGACAAGCATTGGATGTTAGAGGACCTGTGGTTTCTTTCAGTTTCAGAAGCAGAGTTGAAATAGATATGGTCCGTATGTGTAGGAAACTCTGTTCTTTTGTTCTGAGCACACTCAATTTTCCTGCTGTATTAGAGATTCTAGAAAGCAAGAGCGTTCTTCTTGCTCTAAAGCAGTTTGTGATCCATGGATGAGAACTATGCTGTGTTTCCCTTCAGAAATGGAGTTAAATTCTATGCTCTGAGTCTTCCTACAAGCAAGACTTCGATTCAAGTAAGGGCAGTTACTTTACAGCTCAAATGAACTACATCGGTCACGAAGCTCAAACATTTCTCATCTTAACTGACAAGCTTTGGATGTTAGAGCACCTGTGCTTTGTATCAATTTCAGAGGCAGAGTTGGACTAGATATGGTCTGTATGTGTAGGAAACACCATTCTTTTGTTCTGAGCACACTCAAGTTTCTTGCTGTATTAGAGATTTTAGAAAGCAAGAGCATGCTCTTTGCTCTAAAGCAGAGTGTGATCCATGGATGAGACCTATGTTGTGTGTTTCCATTCAGAAATGGAGTTAAACCCCAGGCTCTGTGTCTACCTACAAGCAAGACTTCGTTTCAAGTAAAGGCAGTCACTTTTCAGCTCAAACGAATTACATCATTCACGAAGTTCACACGTTTCTCATCTTAACTGACAAGCATTGAATGTTAGAGGACCATTGCTTTGTATCAGTTTCAGAAGCAGAGTTGGACTAGATATGGTCCCTATGTGTAGGAAACACCGTTCATTTGTTCACAGCACACTCAAGTTTCCTGCTGTCTTAGAGACTCTAGAATGCTAGAGTGTGATTCTTGCTTTAAATCAGAGTGTGATCAATGGATGAGAACTCTGTTGTGTGTTTCACTTCAGAAATGGAGTTAAATCCCTGGCTCAGAGTCTTGCTACAATCAAGACTTCGATTCAAGTAAGGGCAGTTACTTTACAGCTCAAACGAACTACATCGTTCACAAAGCTCACACGTTTCTCATCTTAACTGACAAGCATAGGATGTTAGAGGACCTGTGCTTTGTATCAATTTCAGAGGTAGAGTTGGACTAGATATGGTCTGTATGTGTAGGAAACTCCGTTCTCTTTTTATGAGCACACTCAAGTTTCCTGCTATATTAGAGAATCTAGAAAGCAAGAGTGTGCTTCTTGCCCTAAAGCAGAGTGTGATCCATGGATGAGAACTCTGCTGTGTGTTTCCCTTAGGAAATGGAGTTAATTCCTATGCTCTGTGTCTTCCTACAAGCACTAATTTGTTTCAGGTAAGGGCAGTCACTTTTCAGCTCAAACGAACTACATCGTTCACGAAGCTCACATGTTTCTCATCTTAAATGACAAGCGTCGGATGTTAGAGGACCAGTGCTTTGTATCAGTTTCAGAATCAGAGTTGGAGTAGATGTGGCCCGTATGTGTAGGAAACACCGTTCTTTTGTTCTGAGCACACTCAAGTTTCCTGCTGTATTAGACACTCTAGAAAGCAAGAGCGTGCTTCTTGCTCTAAAGCAGAGTGTGATCCATGGATGAGAACTAAGTTGTGTGTTTCCCTTCAGAAATGAGGTTAAATCCCAGGCTCTGAGTCTTCCTACAAGCAAGACTTCGATTCAAGTAAGGGCAGTTACTTTACAGCTCAAACGAACTACATTGTTCACGAAGCTCAAACATTTCTCATCTTAACTGACAAGCTTTGGATGTTAGAGCACCTGTGCTTTGTATCAATTTCAGAGGCAGAGTTGCACTAGATATGGTCTGTATATGTAGGAAACACCGTTCTTTTGTTCTGAGCACACTCAGGTTTCCAGCTGTCTTAGAGACTCTGGAAAGCAAGAGCGTGCCTTTTGCTCTAAAGCAGAGTGAGATCAATGGATGAGAACTCTGCTGTGTGTTTCACTTCAGAAATGGAGTTAAATGCCAGGCTCTGAGTCTTCCTACAAGCAAGACTTCCTTTCATTTAAGGACAGTTACCTTACAGCTCAAACGAACTACATCGTTCACGAAGCTCACACGTTTGTCATCTTAACTGACAAGCATTGGATGTTAGAGGACCTGTGGTTTCTTTCAGTTTCAGAAGCAGAGTTGAACTAGATATGGTCCGTATGTGTAGGAAACTCTGTTCTTTTGTTCTGAGCACACTCAATTTTCCTGCTGTATTAGAGATTCTAGAAAGCAAGAGCGTTCTTCTTGCTCTAAAGCAGTTTGTGATCCATGGATGAGAACTATGCTGTGTTTCCCTTCAGAAATGGAGTTAAATTCCATGCTCTGAGTCTTCCTACAAGCAAGACTTCGATTCAAGTAAGGGCAGTTACTTTACAGCTCAAATGAACTACATCGGTCACGAAGCTCAAACATTTCTCATCTTAACTGACAAGCATTGAATGTTAGAGGACCATTGCTTTGTATCAGTTTCAGAAGCAGAGTTGGACTAGATATGGTCTGTATGTGTCGGAAACACCATTCATTTGTTCTCAGCACACTCATGTTTCCTGCTGTCTTAGAGAATCTAGAAAGCTAGAGCATGCTTCTTGGTTTAAAGCAGAGTGTGATCCATGGATGAGAACTCTGTTGTGTGTTTAACTTCAGAAATGGAGTTAAATCCCTGGCTCTGAGTCTTCCTACAAGCAAGACTTCGTTTCAGGTAAGGGCAGTCACTTTTCTACTCAAATGAACTACATCGTTCACGAAGCTCACACGTTTCTCATCTTAACTGACAAGCATTGAATGTTAGAGGACCATTGCTTTGTATCAGTTTCAGAAGCCGAGTTGGACTAGATATGGTCCATATGTATAGGAAACACCGTTCTTTTGTTCTGAGCACACTCAGGTTTCCTGCTGTCTTAGAGACTCTGGAAAGCAAGTGCGTGCTTCTTGCTCTAAGGCAGAGTGTGTACAACGGATGAGAACTCTGCTGTGTGTTTCTCTTCAGAAATGGAGTTAAATCCCAGGCTCTTAGTCTTCCTACAAGCAAGACTTCATTTCATTTAAGGACAGTTACTTTACAGCTCAAACGAACTACATCGTTCACGAAGCTCACACGTTTCTCATCTTAACTCACAAGCATCGGATGTTAGAGGACCCGTGCTTTGTATCAGTTTCAGAAGCAGAGTGGACTAGATATGGTCCATATGTGTAGGAAACACCGTTCTTTTGTTCTGAGCACACTCATGTTTCCTGATGTCTTAGAGACTCTGGAAAGCAAGAGCGTGTTTCTTGCTCTAAAGCAGAGTGTGATCCATGGATGAGAACTAAATTGTGTGTTTCCCTTAAGAAATGGAGTTAAATCCCAGGCTCTGAGTCTTCCCACAAGCAAGACTTCGTTTCATTGAAGGGCAGTTACTTTACAGCTCAAACGAACTACATCGTTCACGAAGCTCACACGTTTGTCATCTTAACTGACAAGCATTGGATGTTAGAGGACCTGTGGTTTCTTTCAGTTTCAGAAGCAGAGTTGAACTAGATATGGTCCGTATGTGTAGGAAACTCTGTTCTTTTGTTCTGAGCACACTCAATTTTCCTGCTGTATTAGAGATTCTAGAAAGCAAGAGCGTTCTTCTTGCTCTAAAGCAGTTTGTGATCCATGGATGAGAACTATGCTGTGTTTCCCTTCAGAAATGGAGTTAAATTCCATGCTCTGAGTCTTCCTACAAGCAAGACTTCGATTCAAGTAAGGGCAGTTACTTTACAGCTCAAATGAACTACATCGGTCAGGAAGCTCAAACATTTCTCATCTTAACTGACAAGCTTTGGATGTTAGAGCACCTGTGCTTTGTATCAATTTCAGAGGCAGAGTTGGACTAGATATGGTCTGTATGTGTAGGAAACACCATTCTTTTGTTCTGAGCACACTCAAGTTTCTTGCTGTATTAGAGATTTTAGAAAGCAAGAGCATGCTCTTTGCTCTAAAGCAGAGTGTGATCCATGGATGAGACCTATGTTGTGTGTTTCCATTCAGAAATGGAGTTAAACCCCAGGCTCTGTGTCTACCTACAAGCAAGACTTCGTTTCAAGTAAAGGCAGTCACTTTTCAGCTCAAACGAATTACATCATTCACGAAGTTCACACGTTTCTCATCTTAACTGACAAGCATTGAATGTTAGAGGACCATTGCTTTGTATCAGTTTCAGAAGCAGAGTTGGACTAGATATGGTCCCTATGTGTAGGAAACACCGTTCATTTGTTCACAGCACACTCAAGTTTCCTGCTGTCTTAGAGACTCTAGAATGCTAGAGTGTGATTCTTGCTTTAAATCAGAGTGTGATCAATGGATGAGAACTCTGTTGTGTGTTTCACTTCAGAAATGGAGTTAAATCCCTGGCTCAGAGTCTTGCTACAATCAAGACTTCGATTCAAGTAAGGGCAGTTACTTTACAGCTCAAACGAACTACATCGTTCACAAAGCTCACACGTTTCTCATCTTAACTGACAAGCATAGGATGTTAGAGGACCTGTGCTTTGTATCAATTTCAGAGGTAGAGTTGGACTAGATATGGTCTGTATGTGTAGGAAACTCCGTTCTCTTTTTATGAGCACACTCAAGTTTCCTGCTATATTAGAGAATCTAGAAAGCAAGAGTGTGCTTCTTGCCCTAAAGCAGAGTGTGATCCATGGATGAGAACTCTGCTGTGTGTTTCCCTTAGGAAATGGAGTTAATTCCTATGCTCTGTGTCTTCCTACAAGCACTAATTTGTTTCAGGTAAGGGCAGTCACTTTTCAGCTCAAACGAACTACATCGTTCACGAAGCTCACATGTTTCTCATCTTAAATGACAAGCGTCGGATGTTAGAGGACCAGTGCTTTGTATCAGTTTCAGAATCAGAGTTGGAGTAGATGTGGCCCGTATGTGTAGGAAACACCGTTCTTTTGTTCTGAGCACACTCAAGTTTCCTGCTGTATTAGACACTCTAGAAAGCAAGAGCGTGCTTCTTGCTCTAAAGCAGAGTGTGATCCATGGATGAGAACTAAGTTGTGTGTTTCCCTTCAGAAATGAGGTTAAATCCCAGGCTCTGAGTCTTCCTACAAGCAAGACTTCGATTCAAGTAAGGGCAGTTACTTTACAGCTCAAACGAACTACATTGTTCACGAAGCTCAAACATTTCTCATCTTAACTGACAAGCTTTGGATGTTAGAGCACCTGTGCTTTGTATCAATTTCAGAGGCAGAGTTGCACTAGATATGGTCTGTATATGTAGGAAACACCGTTCTTTTGTTCTGAGCACACTCAGGTTTCCAGCTGTCTTAGAGACTCTGGAAAGCAAGAGCGTGCCTTTTGCTCTAAAGCAGAGTGAGATCAATGGATGAGAACTCTGCTGTGTGTTTCACTTCAGAAATGGAGTTAAATGCCAGGCTCTGAGTCTTCCTACAAGCAAGACTTCCTTTCATTTAAGGACAGTTACCTTACAGCTCAAACGAACTACATCGTTCACGAAGCTCACACGTTTGTCATCTTAACTGACAAGCATTGGATGTTAGAGGACCTGTGGTTTCTTTCAGTTTCAGAAGCAGAGTTGAACTAGATATGGTCCGTATGTGTAGGAAACTCTGTTCTTTTGTTCTGAGCACACTCAATTTTCCTGCTGTATTAGAGATTCTAGAAAGCAAGAGCGTTCTTCTTGCTCTAAAGCAGTTTGTGATCCATGGATGAGAACTATGCTGTGTTTCCCTTCAGAAATGGAGTTAAATTCCATGCTCTGAGTCTTCCTACAAGCAAGACTTCGATTCAAGTAAGGGCAGTTACTTTACAGCTCAAATGAACTACATCGGTCACGAAGCTCAAACATTTCTCATCTTAACTGACAAGCATTGAATGTTAGAGGACCATTGCTTTGTATCAGTTTCAGAAGCAGAGTTGGACTAGATATGGTCTGTATGTGTCGGAAACACCATTCATTTGTTCTCAGCACACTCATGTTTCCTGCTGTCTTAGAGAATCTAGAAAGCTAGAGCATGCTTCTTGGTTTAAAGCAGAGTGTGATCCATGGATGAGAACTCTGTTGTGTGTTTAACTTCAGAAATGGAGTTAAATCCCTGGCTCTGAGTCTTCCTACAAGCAAGACTTCGTTTCAGGTAAGGGCAGTCACTTTTCTACTCAAATGAACTACATCGTTCACGAAGCTCACACGTTTCTCATCTTAACTGACAAGCATTGAATGTTAGAGGACCATTGCTTTGTATCAGTTTCAGAAGCCGAGTTGGACTAGATATGGTCCATATGTATAGGAAACACCGTTCTTTTGTTCTGAGCACACTCAGGTTTCCTGCTGTCTTAGAGACTCTGGAAAGCAAGTGCGTGCTTCTTGCTCTAAGGCAGAGTGTGTACAACGGATGAGAACTCTGCTGTGTGTTTCTCTTCAGAAATGGAGTTAAATCCCAGGCTCTTAGTCTTCCTACAAGCAAGACTTCATTTCATTTAAGGACAGTTACTTTACAGCTCAAACGAACTACATCGTTCACGAAGCTCACACGTTTCTCATCTTAACTCACAAGCATCGGATGTTAGAGGACCCGTGCTTTGTATCAGTTTCAGAAGCAGAGTGGACTAGATATGGTCCATATGTGTAGGAAACACCGTTCTTTTGTTCTGAGCACACTCATGTTTCCTGATGTCTTAGAGACTCTGGAAAGCAAGAGCGTGTTTCTTGCTCTAAAGCAGAGTGTGATCCATGGATGAGAACTAAATTGTGTGTTTCCCTTAAGAAATGGAGTTAAATCCCAGGCTCTGAGTCTTCCCACAAGCAAGACTTCGTTTCATTGAAGGGCAGTTACTTTACAGCTCAAACGAACTACATCGTTCACGAAGCTCACACGTTTGTCATCTTAACTGACAAGCATTGGATGTTAGAGGACCTGTGGTTTCTTTCAGTTTCAGAAGCAGAGTTGAACTAGATATGGTCCGTATGTGTAGGAAACTCTGTTCTTTTGTTCTGAGCACACTCAATTTTCCTGCTGTATTAGAGATTCTAGAAAGCAAGAGCGTTCTTCTTGCTCTAAAGCAGTTTGTGATCCATGGATGAGAACTATGCTGTGTTTCCCTTCAGAAATGGAGTTAAATTCCATGCTCTGAGTCTTCCTACAAGCAAGACTTCGATTCAAGTAAGGGCAGTTACTTTACAGCTCAAATGAACTACATCGGTCAGGAAGCTCAAACATTTCTCATCTTAACTGACAAGCTTTGGATGTTAGAGCACCTGTGCTTTGTATCAATTTCAGAGGCAGAGTTGGACTAGATATGGTCTGTATGTGTAGGAAACACCATTCTTTTGTTCTGAGCACACTCAAGTTTCTTGCTGTATTAGAGATTTTAGAAAGCAAGAGCATGCTCTTTGCTCTAAAGCAGAGTGTGATCCATGGATGAGACCTATGTTGTGTGTTTCCATTCAGAAATGGAGTTAAACCCCAGGCTCTGTGTCTACCTACAAGCAAGACTTCGTTTCAAGTAAAGGCAGTCACTTTTCAGCTCAAACGAATTACATCATTCACGAAGTTCACACGTTTCTCATCTTAACTGACAAGCATTGAATGTTAGAGGACCATTGCTTTGTATCAGTTTCAGAAGCAGAGTTGGACTAGATATGGTCCCTATGTGTAGGAAACACCGTTCATTTGTTCACAGCACACTCAAGTTTCCTGCTGTCTTAGAGACTCTAGAATGCTAGAGTGTGATTCTTGCTTTAAATCAGAGTGTGATCAATGGATGAGAACTCTGTTGTGTGTTTCACTTCAGAAATGGAGTTAAATCCCTGGCTCAGAGTCTTGCTACAATCAAGACTTCGATTCAAGTAAGAGCAGTTACTTTACAGCTCAAACGAACTACATCGTTCACAAAGCTCACACGTTTCTCATCTTAACTGACAAGCATAGGATGTTAGAGGACCTGTGCTTTGTATCAATTTCAGAGGTAGAGTTGGACTAGATATGGTCTGTATGTGTAGGAAACTCCGTTCTCTTTTTATGAGCACACTCAAGTTTCCTGCTATATTAGAGAATCTAGAAAGCAAGAGTGTGCTTCTTGCCCTAAAGCAGAGTGTGATCCATGGATGAGAACTCTGCTGTGTGTTTCCCTTAGGAAATGGAGTTAATTCCTATGCTCTGTGTCTTCCTACAAGCACTAATTTGTTTCAGGTAAGGGCAGTCACTTTTCAGCTCAAACGAACTACATCGTTCACGAAGCTCACATGTTTCTCATCTTAAATGACAAGCGTCGGATGTTAGAGGACCAGTGCTTTGTATCAGTTTCAGAATCAGAGTTGGAGTAGATGTGGCCCATATGTGTAGGAAACACCGTTCTTTTGTTCTGAGCACACTCAAGTTTCCTGCTGTATTAGACACTCTAGAAAGCAAGAGCGTGCTTCTTGCTCTAAAGCAGAGTGTGATCCATGGATGAGAACTAAGTTGTGTGTTTCCCTTCAGAAATGAGGT
This sequence comes from Onychomys leucogaster, assembly GCA_949786385.1. Lineage (NCBI taxonomy): Eukaryota > Metazoa > Chordata > Mammalia > Rodentia > Cricetidae > Onychomys > Onychomys leucogaster. The sequence continues at coordinate 3,088,926 of CATKUP010000033.1, read as the reverse complement.
TAAATCCCAGGCTCTGAGTCTTCCTACAAGCAAGACTTCGATTCAAGTAAGGGCAGTTACTTTACAGCTCAAACGAACTACATTGTTCACGAAGCTCAAACATTTCTCATCTTAACTGACAAGCTTTGGATGTTAGAGCACCTGTGCTTTGTATCAATTTCAGAGGCAGAGTTGCACTAGATATGGTCTGTATATGTAGGAAACACCGTTCTTTTGTTCTGAGCACACTCAGGTTTCCAGCTGTCTTAGAGACTCTGGAAAGCAAGAGCGTGCCTTTTGCTCTAAAGCAGAGTGAGATCAATGGATGAGAACTCTGCTGTGTGTTTCACTTCAGAAGTGGAGTTAAATGCCAGGCTCTGAGTCTTCCTACAAGCAAGACTTCCTTTCATTTAAGGACAGTTACCTTACAGCTCAAACGAACTACATCGTTCACGAAGCTCACACGTTTGTCATCTTAACTGACAAGCATTGGATGTTAGAGGACCTGTGGTTTCTTTCAGTTTCAGAAGCAGAGTTGAACTAGATATGGTCCGTATGTGTAGGAAACTCTGTTCTTTTGTTCTGAGCACACTCAATTTTCCTGCTGTATTAGAGATTCTAGAAAGCAAGAGCGTTCTTCTTGCTCTAAAGCAGTTTGTGATCCATGGATGAGAACTATGCTGTGTTTCCCTTCAGAAATGGAGTTAAATTCCATGCTCTGAGTCTTCATACAAGCAAGACTTCGATTCAAGTAAGGGCAGTTACTTTACAGCTCAAATGAACTACATCGGTCACGAAGCTCAAACATTTCTCATCTTAACTGACAAGCATTGAATGTTAGAGGACCATTGCTTTGTATCAGTTTCAGAAGCAGAGTTGGACTAGATATGGTCTGTATGTGTCGGAAACACCATTCATTTGTTCTCAGCACACTCATGTTTCCTGCTGTCTTAGAGAATCTAGAAAGCTAGAGCATGCTTCTTGGTTTAAAGCAGAGTGTGATCCATGGATGAGAACTCTGTTGTGTGTTTAACTTCAGAAATGGAGTTAAATCCCTGGCTCTGAGTCTTCCTACAAGCAAGACTTCGTTTCAGGTAAGGGCAGTCACTTTTCTACTCAAATGAACTACATCGTTCACGAAGCTCACACGTTTCTCATCTTAACTGACAAGCATTGAATGTTAGAGGACCATTGCTTTGTATCAGTTTCAGAAGCCGAGTTGGACTAGATATGGTCCATATGTATAGGAAACACCGTTCTTTTGTTCTGAGCACACTCAGGTTTCCTGCTGTCTTAGAGACTCTGGAAAGCAAGTGCGTGCTTCTTGCTCTAAGGCAGAGTGTGTACAACGGATGAGAACTCTGCTGTGTGTTTCTCTTCAGAAATGGAGTTAAATCCCAGGCTCTTAGTCTTCCTACAAGCAAGACTTCATTTCATTTAAGGACAGTTACTTTACAGCTCAAACGAACTACATCTTTCACGAAGCTCACACGTTTCTCATCTTAACTCACAAGCATCGGATGTTAGAGGACCCGTGCTTTGTATCAGTTTCAGAAGCAGAGTGGACTAGATATGGTCCATATGTGTAGGAAACACCGTTCTTTTGTTCTGAGCACACTCATGTTTCCTGATGTCTTAGAGACTCTGGAAAGCAAGAGCGTGTTTCTTGCTCTAAAGCAGAGTGTTATCCATGGATGAGAACTAAATTGTGTGTTTCCCTTAAGAAATGGAGTTAAATCCCAGGCTCTGAGTCTTCCCACAAGCAAGACTTCGTTTCATTGAAGGGCAGTTACTTTACAGCTCAAACGAACTACATCGTTCACGAAGCTCACACGTTTGTCATCTTAACTGACAAGCATTGGATGTTAGAGGACCTGTGGTTTCTTTCAGTTTCAGAAGCAGAGTTGAAATAGATATGGTCCGTATGTGTAGGAAACTCTGTTCTTTTGTTCTGAGCACACTCAATTTTCCTGCTGTATTAGAGATTCTAGAAAGCAAGAGCGTTCTTCTTGCTCTAAAGCAGTTTGTGATCCATGGATGAGAACTATGCTGTGTTTCCCTTCAGAAATGGAGTTAAATTCCATGCTCTGAGTCTTCCTACAAGCAAGACTTCGATTCAAGTAAGGGCAGTTACTTTACAGCTCAAATGAACTACATCGGTCAGGAAGCTCAAACATTTCTCATCTTAACTGACAAGCTTTGGATGTTAGAGCACCTGTGCTTTGTATCAATTTCAGAGGCAGAGTTGGACTAGATATGGTCTGTATGTGTAGGAAACACCATTCTTTTGTTCTGAGCACACTCAAGTTTCTTGCTGTATTAGAGATTTTAGAAAGCAAGAGCATGCTCTTTGCTCTAAAGCAGAGTGTGATCCATGGATGAGACCTATGTTGTGTGTTTCCATTCAGAAATGGAGTTAAACCCCTGGCTCTGTGTCTACCTACAAGCAAGACTTCGTTTCAAGTAAAGGCAGTCACTTTTCAGCTCAAACGAATTACATCATTCACGAAGTTCACACGTTTCTCATCTTAACTGACAAGCATTGAATGTTAGAGGACCATTGCTTTGTATCAGTTTCAGAAGCAGAGTTGGACTAGATATGGTCCCTATGTGTAGGAAACACCGTTCATTTGTTCACAGCACACTCAAGTTTCCTGCTGTCTTAGAGACTCTAGAATGCTAGAGTGTGATTCTTGCTTTAAATCAGAGTGTGATCAATGGATGAGAACTCTGTTGTGTGTTTCACTTCAGAAATGGAGTTAAATCCCTGGCTCAGAGTCTTGCTACAATCAAGACTTCGATTCAAGTAAGGGCAGTTACTTTACAGCTCAAACGAACTACATCGTTCACAAAGCTCACACGTTTCTCATCTTAACTGACAAGCATAGGATGTTAGAGGACCTGTGCTTTGTATCAATTTCAGAGGTAGAGTTGGACTAGATATGGTCTGTATGTGTAGGAAACTCCGTTCTCTTTTTATGAGCACACTCAAGTTTCCTGCTATATTAGAGAATCTAGAAAGCAAGAGTGTGCTTCTTGCCCTAAAGCAGAGTGTGATCCATGGATGAGAACTCTGCTGTGTGTTTCCCTTAGGAAATGGAGTTAATTCCTATGCTCTGTGTCTTCCTACAAGCACTAATTTGTTTCAGGTAAGGGCAGTCACTTTTCAGCTCAAACGAACTACATCGTTCACGAAGCTCAAATGTTTCTCATCTGAAATGACAAGCGTCGGATGTTAGAGGACCAGTGCTTTGTATCAGTTTCAGAATCAGAGTTGGAGTAGATGTGGCCCGTATGTGTAGGAAACACCGTTCTTTTGTTCTGAGCACACTCAAGTTTCCTGCTGTATTAGACACTCTAGAAAGCAAGAGCGTGCTTCTTGCTCTAAAGCAGAGTGTGATCCATGGATGAGAACTAAGTTGTGTGTTTCCCTTCAGAAATGAGGTTAAATCCCAGGCTCTGAGTCTTCCTACAAGCAAGACTTCGATTCAAGTAAGGGCAGTTACTTTACAGCTCAAACGAACTACATTGTTCACGAAGCTCAAACATTTCTCATCTTAACTGACAAGCTTTGGATGTTAGAGCACCTGTGCTTTGTATCAATTTCAGAGGCAGAGTTGCACTAGATATGGTCTGTATATGTAGGAAACACCGTTCTTTTGTTCTGAGCACACTCAGGTTTCCAGCTGTCTTAGAGACTCTGGAAAGCAAGAGCGTGCCTTTTGTTCTAAAGCAGAGTGAGATCAATGGATGAGAACTCTGCTGTGTGTTTCACTTCAGAAGTGGAGTTAAATGCCAGGCTCTGAGTCTTCCTACAAGCAAGACTTCCTTTCATTTAAGGACAGTTACCTTACAGCTCAAACGAACTACATCGTTCACGAAGCTCACACGTTTGTCATCTTAACTGACAAGCCTTGGATGTTAGAGGACCTGTGGTTTCTTTCAGTTTCAGAAGCAGAGTTGAACTAGATATGGTCCGTATGTGTAGGAAACTCTGTTCTTTTGTTCTGAGCACACTCAATTTTCCTGCTGTATTAGAGATTCTAGAAAGCAAGAGCGTTCTTCTTGCTCTAAAGCAGTTTGTGATCCATGGATGAGAACTATGCTGTGTTTCCCTTCAGAAATGGAGTTAAATTCCATGCTCTGAGTCTTCCTACAAGCAAGACTTCGATTCAAGTAAGGGCAGTTACTTTACAGCTCAAATGAACTACATCGGTCACGAAGCTCAAACATTTCTCATCTTAACTGACAAGCTTTGGATGTTAGAGCACCTGTGCTTTGTATCAATTTCAGAGGCAGAGTTGGACTAGATATGGTCTGTATGTGTAGGAAACACCATTCTTTTGTTCTGAGCACACTCAAGTTTCTTGCTGTATTAGAGATTTTAGAAAGCAAGAGCATGCTCTTTGCTCTAAAGCAGAGTGTGATCCATGGATGAGAACTATGTTGTGTGTTTCCATTCAGAAATGGAGTTAAACCCCAGGCTCTGTGTCTACCTACAAGCAAGACTTCGTTTCAAGTAAAGGCAGTCACTTTTCAGCTCAAACGAATTACATCATTCACGAAGTTCACACGTTTCTCATCTTAACTGACAAGCATTGAATGTTAGAGGACCATTGCTTTGTATCAGTTTCAGAAGCAGAGTTGGACTATATATGGTCCCTATGTGTAGGAAACACCGTTCATTTTTTCACAGCACACTCAAGTTTCCTGCTGTCTTAGAGACTCTAGAATGCTAGAGTGTGATTCTTGCTTTAAATCAGAGTGTGATCAATGGATGAGAACTCTGTTGTGTGTTTCACTTCAGAAATGGAGTTAAATCCCTGGCTCAGAGTCTTGCTACAATCAAGACTTCGATTCAAGTAAGGGCAGTTACTTTACAGCTCAAACGAACTACATCGTTCACAAAGCTCACACGTTTCTCATCTTAACTGACAAGCATAGGATGTTAGAGGACCTGTGCTTTGTATCAATTTCAGAGGTAGAGTTGGACTAGATATGGTCTGTATGTGTAGGAAACTCCGTTCTCTTTTTATGAGCACACTCAAGTTTCTTGCTATATTAGAGAATCTAGAAAGCAAGAGTGTGCTTCTTGCCCTAAAGCAGAGTGTGATCCATGGATGAGAACTCTGCTGTGTGTTTCCCTTAGGAAATGGAGTTAATTCCTATGCTCTGTGTCTTCCTACAAGCACTAATTTGTTTCAGGTAAGGGCAGTCACTTTTCAGCTCAAACGAACTACATCGTTCACGAAGCTCACATGTTTCTCATCTTAAAAGACAAGCATTGGATGTTAGAGGACCAGTGCTTTGTATCAGTTTCAGAATCAGAGTTGGTGTAGATGTGGCCCGTATGTGTAGGAAACACCGTTCTTTGTTCTGAGCACACTCAAGTTTCCTGCTGTATTAGACACTCTAGAAAGCAAGAGCGTGCTTCTTCCTCTAAAGCAGAGTGTGATCCATGGATGAGAACTAAGTTGTGTGTTTCCCTTCAGAAATGAGGTTAAATCCCAGGCTCTGAGTCTTCCTACAATCAAGACTTCGATTCAAGTAAGGGCAGTTACTTTACAGCTCAAATGAACTACATTGTTCACAAAGCTCAAACATTTCTCATCTTAACTGACAAGCTTTGGAGGTTAGAGCACCTGTGCTTTGTATCAATTTCAGAGGCAGAGTTGCACTAGATATGGTCTGTATATGTAGGAAACACCGTTCTTTTGTTCTGAGCACACTCAGGTTTCCAGCTGTCTTAGAGACTCTGGAAAGCAAGAGCGTGCCTTTTGCTCTAAAGCAGAGTGAGATCAATGGATGAGAACTCTGCTGTGTGTTTCACTTCAGAAGTGGAGTTAAATGCCAGGCTCTGAGTCTTCCTACAAGCAAGACTTCGTTTCATTTAAGGACAGTTACCTTACAGCTCAAACGAACTACATCGTTCACGAAGCTCACACGTTTGTCATCTTAACTGACAAGCATTGGATGTTAGAGGACCTGTGGTTTCTTTCAGTTTCAGAAGCAGAGTTGAACTAGATATGGTCCGTATGTGTAGGAAACACTGTTCTTTTGTTCTGAGCACACTCAATTTTCCTGCTGTATTAGAGATTCTAGAATGCAAGAGCGTTCTTCTTGCTCTAAAGCAGTTTGTGATCCATGGATGAGAACTATGCTGTGTTTCCCTTCAGAAATGGAGTTAAATTCCATGCTCTGAGTCTTCCTACAAGCAAGACTTCGATTCAAGTAAGGGCAGTTACTTTACAGCTCAAATGAACTACATAGGTCACGAAGCTCAAACATTTCTCATCTTAACTGACAAGCTTTGGATGTTAGAGCACCTGTGCTTTGTATCAATTTCAGAGGCAGAGTTGCACTAGATATGGTCTGTATATGTAGGAAACACCGTTCTTTTGTTCTGAGCACACTCAGGTTTCCAGCTGTCTTAGAGACTCTGGAAAGCAAGAGCGTGCCTTTTGCTCTAAAGCAGAGTGAGATCAATGGATGAGAACTCTGCTGTGTGTTTCACTTCAGAAGTGGAGTTAAATGCCAGGCTCTGAGTCTTCCTACAAGCAAGACTTCGTTTCATTTAAGGGCAGTTACTTTACAGTTCAAACGAACTACAACCTTCACGAAGCTCACACGTTTCCCATCTTAACTGACTAGCTTTGGATGTTAGAGCACCTGTGCTTTGTATCAATTTCAGAGGCAGAGTTGGACTAGGTGTGGTCCGTATGTGTAGGAAACACCGTTCTTTTGTTCTGAGCACAGTCATGTTTCCTGCTCTCTTAGAGAGTCTGGAAAGCCAGTGTGTGCTTCTTGCTCTAAAGCAGAGTGTGATCAATGGATGAGAACTCTGCTGTGTGTTTCACTTCAGAAATGGAGTTAAATCCCAGGCTCTCAGTCTTCCTACAAGCAAGACTTCCTTTCATTTCAGGGCTGTTACTTTACAGCTCAAACGAACTACATCGTTCACAAAGCTCACACGTTTTGGATCTTATCAGACAAGCATTGGATGTTAATGCACCTGTGCTTTGTATCAATTTCAGAGGCAGAGTTGCACTAGATATGCTCTGTATGTGTAGGAAACACCGTTCTTTTGTTATGAGCACACTCAAGTTTCCTGCTACATTAGAAAATCTAGAAAGCAAGAGTGTGCTTCTTGCCCTAAAGTAGAGTGTGATCCATTGATGAGAACTATGCTGTGTGTTTCCCTTAGGAAATGATGTTACTTCCTATGCTCTGTGTCTTCCTACAAGCACTACTTTGTTTCAGGTAAGGGCAGTCACTTTTCAGCTCAAATGAACTACATCGTTCACGAAGCTCACACGTTTCTCATCTTAACTCACAAGCATTGGATGTTAGAGGACCCGTGCTTTGTATCAGTTTCAGAAGCAGAGTTGGACTAGATATGGTCCATATGTGTAGGAAACACCGTTCTTTTGTTCTCAGCACACTCACGTTTCATGCAGTCTTAGAGACTCTGGAAAGCAAGAGCGTGTTTCTTGCTCTAAAGCAGAGTGTGATCCATGGATGAGAACTAAATTGTGTGTTTCCCTTCAGAAATGGAGTTAAACCCCACGCCCTGTGTCTTCCTACATGCAAGACTTCATTTCTGGTAAGTGCAGTCAGTTTTCAGCTCTAACGAACTACATTGTTTACGAAGCTCACACGTTTCTCATCTTAACTGACAAGCATTGAATGTTAGAGGACCATTGCTTTGTATCAGTTTCAGAAGCAGAGTTGGACTAGATATGGTCCGTATGTGTCGGAAACACCGTTCATTTTTTCTCAGCACACTCAAGTTTCCTGCTGTCTTAGAGACTCTAGAAAGCTAGAGCAGGCTTCTTGCTTTAAAGCAGAGTGTGATCAATGGATGAGAACTCTGTTGTGTGTTTCACTTCAGAAATGGAGTTAAATCCCTGGCTCTGAGTCTTCCTATATGGAAGACTTCGCTTCAAGTATGGGCAGTTACTTTACAGCTCAAACGAACTCCATCATTCACGAAGCTCCCAAGTTTCTCATCTTAACTGACAAGCATCGGATGTTAGAGGACCAGTGCTTTGTCTCAGTTTCAGAAGCAGAGTTGGACTAGATATGGTCCATATGTGTAGGAAACACCGTTCTTTTGTTCTGAGCACACTCAGGTTTTCTGCTGTCTTAGAGACTCTGGAAAGCAAGTGCGTGCTTCTTGCTCTAAAGCAGAGTGTGTACAACGGATGAGAACTCTGCTGTGTGTTTCACTTCAGAAATGGAGTTAAATCCCAGGCTCTGAGTCTTCCTACAAGCAAGACTTCGTTTCATTTAAGGGCAGTTACTTTACAGCTCAAACGAACTACATCATTCACGAAACTCACACGTTTCTCATCTTAACTCACAAGCATCGGATGTTAGAGGACCCGTGCTTTGTATCAGTTTCAGAAGCAGAGTTGGACTAGATATGGTCCATATATGTAGGAAACACCGTTCTTTTGTTCTGAGCACACTCATGTTTCCTGATGTCTTAGAGACTCTGGAAAGCAAGAGCGTGTTTCTTGCTCTAAAGCAGAGTGTGATCCATGGATGAGAACTAAATTGTGTGTTTCCCTTCAGAAATGGAGTTAAACCCCACGCCCTGTGTCTTCCTACATGCAAGACTTCATTTCTGGTAAGAGCAGTCACTTTTGAGCTCAAACGAACTACATCCTTCACGAAGCTCACACGTTTCTCATCTTAACTGACAAGCATCGGATGTTAGAGGACCAGTGCTTTGTATCAGTTTCAGAAGCAGAGTTGTACTAGATATGGTCCGTATGTGTAGGAAACACCGTTCTTTTGTTCTGAGCACATTCAGGTTTCCTGCTGTCTTAGAGACTCTGGAAAGCAAGTGCGTGCTTCTTGCTCTAAAGCAGAGTGTGATCAATGGATGAGAACTCGGCTGTGTGTTTCACTTCAGAAATGGAGTTAAATCCCAGGCTATTAGTCTTCCTACAAGCAAGACTTCATTTCATTTAAGGACAGTTACTTTACAGCTCAAATGAACTACATGGTTCACGAAGCTCACACGTTTCTCATCTTAACTCACAAGCATCGTATGTTAGAGGACCAGTGCTTTGTATCAGTTTCACAAGCAGAGTTGTACTAGATATGGTCCGTATGTGTAGGAAACACCGATCTTTTGTTCTGAGCACATTCAGGTTTCCTGCTGTCTTAGAGACTCTGGAAAGCAAGTGCGTGCTTCTTGCTCTAAAGCAGAGTGTGATCCATGGATGAGAACTATGTTGTGTGTTTCCATTCAGAAATGGAGTTAAACCCCAGGCTCTGTGTCTACCTACAAGCAAGACTTCATTTCAAGTAAAGGCAGTCACTTTTCACCTCAAACGAATTACATCATTCACGAAGTTCACACGTTTCTCATCTTAACTGACAAGCATTGAATGTTAGAGGACCATTGCTTTGTATCAGTTTCAGAAGCAGAGTTGGACTAGATATGGTCCCTATGTGTAGGAAACACCGTTCATTTGTTCACAGCACACTCAAGTTTCCTGCTGTCTTAGAGACTCTAGAATGCTAGAGTGTGATTCTTGCTTTAAATCAGAGTGTGATCAATGGATGAGAACTCTGTTGTGTGTTTCACTTCAGAAATGGAGTTAAATCCCTGGCTCAGAGTCTTCCTACAATCAAGACTTCGATTCAAGTAAGGGCAGTTACTTTACAGCTCAAACGAACTACATCGTTCACAAAGCTCACACGTTTCTCATCTTAACTGACAAGCATAGGATGATAGAGGACCTGTGCTTTGTATCAATTTCAGAGGTAGAGTTGGACTAGATATGGTCTGTATGTGTAGGAAACTCCGTTCTCTTTTTATGAGCACACTCAAGTTTCCTGCTATATTAGAGAATCTAGAAAGCAAGAGTGTGCTTCTTGCCCTAAAGCAGAGTGTGATCCATGGATGAGAACTCTGCTGTGTGTTTCCCTTAGGAAATGGAGTTAATTCCTATGCTCTGTGTCTTCCTACAAGCACTAATTTGTTTCAGGTAAGGGCAGTCACTTTTCAGCTCAAACGAACTACATCGTTCACGAAGCTCACATGTTTCTCATCTTAAATGACAAGCATTGGATGTTAGAGGACCAGTGCTTTGTATCAGTTTCAGAAGCAGATTTGGACTACATATGGTCCGTATGTGTAGGAAACACCGTTCTTTTGTTCTGAGCACACTCAAATTTCCTGCTGTATTAGACACTCTAGAAAGCAAGAGCGTGCTTCTTGCTCTAAAGCAGAGTGTGATCCATGGATGAGAACTAAGTTGTGTGTTTCCCTTCAGAAATGAGGTTAAATCCCAGGCTCTGAGTCTTCCTACAAGCAAGACTTCGATTCAAGTAAGGGCAGTTAATTTACAGCTCAAACGAACTACATTGTTCACGAAGCTCAAACATTTCTCATCTTAACTGACAAGCTTTGGATGTTAGAGCACCTGTGCTTTGTATCAATTTCAGAGGCAGAGTTGCACTAGATATGGTCTGTATATGTAGGAAACACCGTTCTTTTGTTCTGAGCACACTCATGTTTCCAGCTGTCTTAGAGACTCTGGAAAGCAAGAGCGTGCCTTTTGCTCTAAAGCAGAGTCAGATCAATGGATGAGAACTCTGCTGTGTGTTTCACTTCAGAAGTGGAGTTAAATGCCAGGCTCTGAGTCTTCCTACAAGCAAGACTTCCTTTCATTTAAGGACAGTTACCTTACAGCTCAAACGAACTACATCGTTCACGAAGCTCACACGTTTGTCATCTTAACTGACAAGCATTGGATGTTAGAGGACCTGTGGTTTCTTTCAGTTTCAGAAGCAGAGTTGAACTAGATATGGTCCGTATGTGTAGGAAACACTGTTCTTTTGTTCTGAGCACACTCAATTTTCCTGCTGTATTAGAGATTCTAGAAAGCAAGAGCGTTCTTCTTGCTCTAAAGCAGTTTGTGATCCATGGATGAGAACTATGCTGTGTTTCCCTTCAGAAATGGAGTTAAATTCCATGCTCTGAGTCTTCCTACAAGCAAGACTTCGATTCAAGTAAGGGCAGTTACTTTACAGCTCAAATGAACTACATCGGTCACGAAGCTCAAACATTTCTCATCTTAACTGACAAGCTTTGGATGTTAGAGCACCTGTGCTTTGTATCAATTTCAGAGGCAGAGTTGGACTAGATATGGTCTGTATGTGTAGGAAACACCATTCTTTTGTTCTGAGCACACTCAAGTTTCTTGCTGTATTAGAGATTTTAGAAAGCAAGAGCATGCTCTTTGGTCTAAAGCAGAGTGTGATCCATGAATGAGAACTATGTTGTGTGTTTCCATTCAGAAATGGAGTTAAACCCCAGGCTCTGTGTCTACCTACAAGCAAGACTTCGTTTCAAGTAAAGGCAGTCACTTTTCAGCTCAAACGAATTACATCATTCACGAAGTTCACACGTTTCTCATCTTAACTGACAAGCATTGAATGTTAGAGGACCATTGCTTTGTATCAGTTTCAGAAGCAGAGTTGGACTAGATATGGTCCCTATATGTAGGAAACACCGTTCATTTGTTCTCAGCACACTCAAGTTTCCTGCTGTCTTAGAGACTCTAGAATGCTAGAGTGTGATTCTTGCTTTAAATCAGAGTGTGATCAATGGATGAGAACTCTGTTGTGTGTTTCACTTCAGAAATGGAGTTAAATCCCTAGCTCAGAGTCTTCCTACAATCAAGACTTCGATTCAAGTAAGGGCAGTTACTTTACAGCTCAAACGAACTACATCGTTCACAAAGCTCACACGTTTCTCATCTTAACTGACAAGCATAGGATGTTAGAGGACCTGTGCTTTGTATCAATTTCAGAGGTAGAGTTGGACTAGATATGGTCTGTATGTGTAGGAAACTCCGTTCTCTTTTTATGAGCACACTCAAGTTTCCTGCTATATTAGAGAATCTAAAAAGCAAGAGTGTGCTTCTTGCCCTAAAGCAGAGTGTGATCCATGGATGAGAACTCTGCTGTGTGTTTCCCTTAGGAAATGGAGTTAATTCCAATGCTCTGTGTCTTCCTACAAGCACTAATTTGTTTCAGGTAAGGGCAGTCACTTTTCAGCTCAAACGAACTACATCGTTCAGGAAGCTCACATGTTTCTCATCTGAAATGACAAGCATTGGATGTTAGAGGACCAGTGCTTTGTATCAGTTTCAGAATCAGAGTTGGAGTAGATGTGGCCCGTATGTGTAGGAAACACCGTTCTTTTGTTCTGAGCACACTCAAGTTTCCTGCTGTATTAGACACTCTAGAAAGCAAGAGCGTGCTTCTTGCTCTAAAGCAGAGTGTGATCCATGGATGAGAACTAAGTTGTGTGTTTCCCTTCAGAAATGAGGTTAAATCCCAGGCTCTGAGTCTTCCTACAAGCAAGACTTCGATTCAAGTAAGGGCAGTTAATTTACAGCTCAAACGAACTACATTGTTCACGAAGCTCAAACATTTCTCATCTTAACTGACAAGCTTTGGATGTTAGAGCACCTGTGCTTTGTATCAATTTCAGAGGCAGAGTTGCACTAGATATGGTCTGTATATGTAGGAAACACCGTTCTTTTGTTCTGAGCACACTCATGTTTCCAGCTGTCTTAGAGACTCTGGAAAGCAAGAGCGTGCCTTTTGCTCTAAAGCAGAGTCAGATCAATGGATGAGAACTCTGCTGTGTGTTTCACTTCAGAAGTGGAGTTAAATGCCAGGCTCTGAGTCTTCCTACAAGCAAGACTTCCTTTCATTTAAGGACAGTTACCTTACAGCTCAAACGAACTACATCGTTCACGAAGCTCACACGTTTGTCATCTTAACTGACAAGCATTGGATGTTAGAGGACCTGTCGTTTCTTTCAGTTTCAGAAGCAGAGTTGAACTAGATATGGTCCGTATGTGTAGGAAACACTGTTCTTTTGTTCTCAGCACACTCAATTTTCCTGCTGTATTAGAGATTCTAGAAAGCAAGAGCGTTCTTCTTGCTCTAAAGCAGTTTGTGATCCATGGATGAGAACTATGCTGTGTTTCCCTTCAGAAATGGAGTTAAATTCCATGCTCTGAGTCTTCCTACAAGCAAGACTTCGATTCAAGTAAGGGCAATTACTTTACAGCTCAAATGAACTACATCGGTCACGAAGCTCAAACATTTCTCATCTTAACTGACAAGCTTTGGATGTTAGAGCACCTGTGCTTTGTATCAATTTCAGAGGCAGAGTTGGACTAGATATGGTCTGTATGTGTAGGAAACACCATTCTTTTGTTCTGAGCACACTCAAGTTTCTTGCTGTATTAGAGATTTTAGAAAGCAAGAGCATGCTCTTTGGTCTAAAGCAGAGTGTGATCCATGAATGAGAACTATGTTGTGTGTTTCCATTCAGAAATGGAGTTAAACCCCAGGCTCTGTGTCTACCTACAAGCAAGACTTCGTTTCAAGTAAAGGCAGTCACTTTTCAGCTCAAACGAATTACATCATTCACGAAGTTCACACGTTTCTCATCTTAACTGACAAGCATTGAATGTTAGAGGACCATTGCTTTGTATCAGTTTCAGAAGCAGAGTTGGACTAGATATGGTCCCTATGTGTAGGAAACACCGTTCATTTGTTCTCAGCACACTCAAGTTTCCTGCTGTCTTAGAGACTCTAGAATGCTAGAGTGTGATTCTTGCTTTAAATCAGAGTGTGATCAATGGATGAGAACTCTGTTGTGTGTTTCACTTCAGAAATGGAGTTAAATCCCTAGCTCAGAGTCTTCCTACAATCAAGACTTCGATTCAAGTAAGGGCAGTTACTTTACAGCTCAAACGAACTACATCGTTCACAAAGCTCACACGTTTCTCATCTTAACTGACAAGCATAGGATGTTAGAGGACCTGTGCTTTGTATCAATTTCAGAGGTAGAGTTGGACTAGATATGGTCTGTATGTGTAGGAAACTCCGTTCTCTTTTTATGAGCACACTCAAGTTTCCTGCTATATTAGAGAATCTAAAAAGCAAGAGTGTGCTTCTTGCCCTAAAGCAGAGTGTGATCCATGGATGAGAACTCTGCTGTGTGTTTCCCTTAGGAAATGGAGTTAATTCCAATGCTCTGTGTCTTCCTACAAGCACTAATTTGTTTCAGGTAAGGGCAGTCACTTTTCAGCTCAAACGAACTACATCGTTCAGGAAGCTCACATGTTTCTCATCTGAAATGACAAGCATTGGATGTTAGAGGACCAGTGCTTTGTATCAGTTTCAGAATCAGAGTTGGAGTAGATGTGGCCCGTATGTGTAGGAAACACCGTTCTTTTGTTCTGAGCACACTCAAGTTTCCTGCTGTATTAGACACTCTAGAAAGCAAGAGCGTGCTTCTTGCTCTAAAGCAGAGTGTGATCCATGGATGAGAACTAAGTTGTGTGTTTCCCTTCAGAAATGAGGTTAAATCCCAGGCTCTGAGTCTTCCTACAAGCAAGACCTCGATTCAAGTAAGGGCAGTTAATTTACAGCTCAAACGAACTACATTGTTCACGAAGCTCAAACATTTCTCATCTTAACTGACAAGCTTTGGATGTTAGAGCACCTGTGCTTTGTATCAATTTCAGAGGCAGAGTTGCACTAGATATGGTCTGTATATGTAGAAAACACCGTTCTTTTGTTCTGAGCACACTCAGGTTTCCAGCTGTCTTAGAGACTCTGGAAAGCAAGAGCGTGCCTTTTGCTCTAAAGCAGAGTGAGATCAATGGATGAGAACTCTTCTGTGTGTTTCACTTCAGAAGTGGAGTTAAATGCCAGGCTCTGAGTCTTCCTACAAGCAATACTTCGTTTCATTTAAGGGCAGTTACTTTACAGTTCAAACGAACTACAACCTTCACGAAGCTCACACGTTTCCCATCTTAACTGACTAGCTTTGGATGTTAGAGCACCTGTGCTTTGTATCAATTTCAGAGGCAGAGTTGGACTAGGTATGGTCCGTATGTGTCGGAAACACCGTTCTTTTGTTATGAGCACACTCAAGTTTCTTGCAATATTAGAGAATCTAGAAAGCAAGAGTGTGCTTCTTGCCCTAAAGCAGAGTGTGATCCATGGATGAGAAGTATGCTGTGTGTTTCCCTTAGGAAATGGTGTTAATTCCTATGCTCTGTGTCTTCCTACAAGCACTACTTTGTTTCAGGTAAGGGCAGTTACTTTACAGCTCAAACGAACTACATCGTTCACGAAGCTCACACGTTTCTCATCTGACACGCATTGGATGTTAGAGGACCTGTGGTTTCTTTCAGTTTCAGAATCAGAGTTCAACTAGATATGGTCCGTATGTGTAGGAAACACTGTTCATTTTTTCTGAGCACACTCAAGTTTCCTGCGGTCTTAGAGACTCTTTAAAGCAAGAGCGTGCCTCTTGCTCTAAATCATAGTGTGATCATTGGATGAAAACTAAGTTGTGTGTTTCCCTTCAGAAATGGAATTAAACCCCACGCCCTGTGTCTTCCTACATGCAAGACTTCATTTCAGGTAAGGGCAGTCACTTTTCAGCTCAAACGAAATACATCGTTCACAAAGCTCACACGTTTCTCATCTTAACTGACAAGCATCAGATGTTAGAGGACCAGTGCTTTGTATCAGATTCAGAAGCAGAGTTGTACTAGATATGGTCCGTATGTGTAGGAAACACCATTCTTTTGTTCTCTGCACACTCAGGTTTCCTGCTGTCTTAGAGACTCTGGAAAGCAAGAGCGTGCTTCTTGCTCTAAAGCAGAGTGTGATCAATAGATGAGAACTCTGCTCTGTGTTTCACTTAGAAATGGAGTTAAATCCCAGGCTCTGAGTCTTTCTACATGGAAGACTCCCATTCAAGTAAGGGCAGTTACTTTACAGCTCAAAAGAACTCCATCATTCACAAAGCTCACACGTTTCTCATCTTAACTCACAAGCATCGGCTGTAAGACGACCAGTACTTTGTATCAGTTTCAGAAGCAGAGTTGGACTAGATATGGTCCATATGTGTAGGAAACACCGTTCTTTTGTTGTGAGCACACTCAGGTTTCCTGCTGTCTTAGAGACTCTGGAAAGCAAGAGCGTGCTTCTTGCTCTAAAGCAGAGTGTGATCAATGGATGAGAACTCTGCTCTGTGTTTCACATAGAAATGGAGTTAAATCCCAGGCTCTGAGTCTTCCTACAAGGAAGACTTTGATTCTAGTAAGGGCAGTTACTTTACAGCTCAAACGAACTCCATCGTTCACGAAGCTCACACGTTTCTCATCTTAACTGACCAGCATTGGATGTTAGAGGACCTGTGGTTTCCTTCGTTTTCAGAAGCAGAGTTTGAATAGATATTTTCCGCATGTGTAGGAAAGACCGTTCTTTTGTTTTGAGCACACTCATGTTTCCTGCAGTATTAGAGACTCTAGAAAGCAAGAGCGTGCTGTTTGCTCTAAAGCAGAGTGTGATCCATGGATGAGAACTCTGCTGTGTGTTTCCCTTCAGTAATGGAGTTAAACCCCAGGCTCTGTGTCTACCTACAAGCAAGACTTCGTTTCAAGTAAAGGCAGTCACTTTTCAGCTCAAACGAATTGCATCGTTCATGAAGCTCACACGTTTCTCATCTTAACTGACAAGCATTGAATGTTAGAGGACCATTGCTTTGTATCAGTTTCAGAAGCAGAGTTCGACTAAATATGGTCCGTATGTGTCGGAAACACCGTTCATTTCTTCTCAGCACACTCAAGTTTCCTGCTGTCTTAGAGACTCTAGAAAGCAAGAGCGGGCTTCTTGCTGTAAAGCAGAGTGTGATCAATGGATGAGAACTCTGTTGTGTGTTTCAATTCAGAAATGGAGTTAAATCCCTGGCTCTGAGTCTTCCTACAAAGAAGACTTCGATTCAAGTATGGGCAGTTACTTTACAGCTCAAACGAACTCCATCGTTCACGAAGCTCCCATGTTTCTCATCTTAACTGACAAGCATCAGATGTTAGAGGACCAGTGCTTGTATCAGTTTCAGAAACAGTGTTGGACTGATATGGTCCATATTTGTAGGAAACACCGTTCTTTTGTTCTGAGCACACTGAGGTTTCCAGCTGTCTTAGAGACTCTGGAAAGCAAGAGCGTGCCTTTTGCTCTAAAGCAGAGTGAGATCAATGGATGAGAACTCTGCTGTGTGTTTCACTTCAGAAGTGGAGTTAAATGCCAGGCTCTGAGTCTTCCTACAAGCAAGACTTCGTTTCATTTAAGGGCAGTTACCTTACAGCTCAAACGAACTACATCGTTCACGAAGCTCACACGTTTCTCATCTTAACTGACACGCATTGGATGTTAGAGGACTGTGGTTTCTTTCAGTTTCAGAATCAGAGTTCAACTAGATATGGTCCGTATGTGTAGGAAACACTGTTCATTTTTTCTGAGCACACTCAAGTTTCCTGCTGTTGTAGAGATTCTTGAAAGCAAGAGCGTGCTTCTTGCTCTAAAGCAGAGTGTGATCCATGGATGAGAACTATGCTGTGTGTTTCCCTCAGGAAATGGAGTTAATTCCTATGCTCGGTGTCTTCCTACAAGCACTACTTTGTTTCAGGTAAGGGCAGTCACTTTTGAGCTCAAACGAACTACATCGTTCACGAAGCTTACATGTTTCTCATCATAATGACAAGCATTGGATGTTAGAGGACCAGTGCTTTGTATCAGTTTCAGAAGCAGAGTTTGAATAGATATTTTCCGTATGTGTAGGAAACACCGTTCTTTTGTTCTGAGCACACTCATGTTTCCTGCTGTATTAGAGACTCTAGAAAGCAAGAGCATGCCTTTTGCTCTAAAGCAGAGTGAGATCAATGGATGAGAGCTCTGCTGTGTGTTTCACTTCAGAAGTGGAGTTAAATGCCAGGCTCTGAGTCTTCCTACAAGCAAGACTTCGTTTCATTTAAGGGCAGTTACTTTACAGTTCAAACGAACTACAACCTTCACGAAGCTCACACGTTTCCCATCTTAACTGACTAGCTTTGGATGTTAGAGCACCTGTGCTTTGTATCAATTTCAGAGGCAGAGTTGGACTAGGTATGGTCCGTATGTGTCGGAAACACCGTTCTTTTGTTATGAGCACACTCAAGTTTCTTGCAATATTAGAGAATCTAGAAAGCAAGAGTGTGCTTCTTGCCCTAAAGCAGAGTGTGATCCATGGATGAGAACTATGCGGTGTGTGTCCCTTAGGAAATGGTGTTAATTCCTATGCTCTGTGTCTTCCTACAAGCACTACTTTGTTTCAGGTAAGGGCAGTTACTTTACAGCTCAAACGAACTACATCGTTCACGAAGCTCACACGTTTCTCATCTGACACGCATTGGATGTTAGAGGACCTGTGGTTTCTTTCAGTTTCAGAATCAGAGTTCAACTAGATATGGTCCGTATGTGTAGGAAACACTGTTCATTTTTTCTGAGCACACTCAAGTTTCCTGCGGTCTTAGAGACTCTTTAAAGCAAGAGCGTGCTTCTTGCTCTAAATCATAGTGTGATCATTGGATGAAAACTAAGTTGTGTGTTTCCCTTCAGAAATGGAATTAAACCCCACGCCCTGTGTCTTCCTACATGCAAGACTTCATTTCAGGTAAGGGCAGTCACTTTTCAGCTCAAACGAACTACATCGTTCACAAAGCTCACACGTTTCTCATCTTAACTGACAAGCATCAGATGTTAGAGGACCAGTGCTTTGTATCAGATTCAGAAGCAGAGTTGTACTAGATATGGTCCGTATGTGTAGGAAACACCATTCTTTTGTTCTCAGCACACTCAGGTTTCCTGCTGTCTTAGAGACTCTGGAAAGCAAGAGCGTGCTTCTTGCTCTAAAGCAGAGTGTGATCAATAGATGAGAACTCTGCTCTGTGTTTCACTTAGAAATGGAGTTAAATCCCAGGCTCTGAGTCTTTCTACATGGAAGACTCCCATTCAAGTAAGGGCAGTTACTTTACAGCTCAAAAGAACTCCATCATTCACGAAGCTCACACGTTTCTCATCTTAACTCACAAGCATCGGCTGTAAGAGGACCAGTACTTTGTATCAGTTTCAGAAGCAGAGTTGGACTAGATATGGTCCATATGTGTAGGAAACACCGTTCTTTTGTTGTGAGCACACTCAGGTTTCCTGCTGTCTTAGAGACTCTGGAAAGCAAGAGCGTGCTTCTTGCTCTAAAGCAGAGTGTGATCAATGGATGAGAACTCTGCTCTGTGTTTCACATAGAAATGGAGTTAAATCCCAGGCTCTGAGTCTTCCTACAAGGAAGACTTTGATTCTAGTAAGGGCAGTTACTTTACAGCTCAAACGAACTCCATCGTTCACGAAGCTCACACGTTTCTCATCTTAACTGACCAGCATTGGATGTTAGAGGACCTGTGGTTTCCTTCGTTTTCAGAAGCAGAGTTTGAATAGATATTTTCCGCATGTGTAGGAAAGACCGTTCTTTTGTTTTGAGCACACTCATGTTTCCTGCAGTATTAGAGACTCTAGAAAGCAAGAGCGTGCTGTTTGCTCTAAAGCAGAGTGTGATCCATGGATGAGAACTCTGCTGTGTGTTTCCCTTCAGTAATGGAGTTAAACCCCAGGCTCTGTGTCTACCTACAAGCAAGACTTCGTTTCAAGTAAAGGCAGTCACTTTTCAGCTCAAACGAATTGCATCGTTCATGAAGCTCACACGTTTCTCATCTTAACTGACAAGCATTGAATGTTAGAGGACCATTGCTTTGTATCAGTTTCAGAAGCAGAGTTCGGCTAAATATGGTCCGTATGTGTCTGAAACACCGTTCATTTCTTCTCAGCACACTCAAGTTTCCTGCTGTCTTAGAGACTCTAGAAAGCAAGAGCGGGCTTCTTGCTGTAAAGCAGAGTGTGATCAATGGATGAGAACTCTGTTGTGTGTTTCAATTCAGAAATGGAGTTAAATCCCTGGCTCTGAGTCTTCCTACAAAGAAGACTTCGATTCAAGTATGGGCAGTTACTTTACAGCTCAAACGAACTCCATCGTTCACGAAGCTCCCATGTTTCTCATCTTAACTGACAAGCATCAGATGTTAGAGGACCAGTGCTTGTATCAGTTTCAGAAACAGTGTTGGACTGATATGGTCCATATTTGTAGGAAACACCGTTCTTTTGTTCTGAGCACACTGAGGTTTCCAGCTGTCTTAGAGACTCTGGAAAGCAAGAGCGTGCCTTTTGCTCTAAAGCAGAGTGAGATCAATGGATGAGAACTCTGCTGTGTGTTTCACTTCAGAAGTGGAGTTAAATGCCAGGCTCTGAGTCTTCCTACAAGCAAGACTTCGTTTCATTTAAGGGCAGTTACCTTACAGCTCAAACGAACTACATCGTTCACGAAGCTCACACGTTTCTCATCTTAACTGACACGCATTGGATGTTAGAGGACTGTGGTTTCTTTCAGTTTCAGAATCAGAGTTCAACTAGATATGGTCCGTATGTGTAGGAAACACTGTTCATTTTTTCTGAGCACACTCAAGTTTCCTGCTGTTGTAGAGATTCTTGAAAGCAAGAGCGTGCTTCTTGCTCTAAAGCAGAGTGTGATCCATGGATGAGAACTATGCTGTGTGTTTCCCTCAGGAAATGGAGTTAATTCCTATGCTCGGTGTCTTCCTACAAGCACTACTTTGTTTCAGGTAAGGGCAGTCACTTTTGAGCTCAAACGAACTACATCGTTCACGAAGCTTACATGTTTCTCATCATACTGACAAGCATTGGATGTTAGAGGACCAGTGCTTTGTATCAGTTTCAGAAGCAGAGTTTGAATAGATATTTTCCGTATGTGTAGGAAACACCGTTCTTTTGTTCTGAGCACACTCATGTTTCCTGCTGTATTAGAGACTCTAGAAAGCAAGAGCATGCCTTTTGCTCTAAAGCAGAGTGAGATCAATGGATGAGAGCTCTGCTGTGTGTTTCACTTCAGAAGTGGAGTTAAATCCCAGGCTCTGAGTCTTCCTACAAGCAAGACTTCGTTTCATTTAAGGGCAGTTACCTTACAGCTCAAACGAACTACATCGTTCACGAAGCTCACATGTTTCTCATCTTAACTGACAAGCATTGGATGTTAGAGGACCTGTGGTTTCTTTCAGTTTCAGAAGCAGAGTTGAGCTAGATATGGTCCGTATGTGTAGGAAACACTGTTCTTTTGTTCTGAGCACACTCAAGTTTCTTGCTGTAATAGAGATTCTAGAAAGCAAGAGCGTTCTTCTTGGTCTAAAGCAGAGTGTGATCCATGGATGAGAACTATGCTGTGTGTTTCCCTTCAGAAAAGGAGTTAAATCCCAGGCTCTGAGTCTTCCTACAAGCAAGACTTCGATTCAAGTAAGGGCAGTTACTTTACAGGTCAAACAAACTACATCGTTTACGAAGCTCACACATGTCTCATCTTAACTGACAAGCTTTGGATGTTAGAGCACCTGTGATTTGTATCAATTTCAGAGGCAGAGTTGGACTAGATATGGTCCGTATGTGTCGGAAACACCATTCTTTTGTTATGAGCACACTCAAGTTTCCTGCGATATTAGAGAATCTAGAAAGCAAGAGTGTGCTTCTGGCCCTAAAGCAGAGTGTGATCCATGAATGAGAACTATGCTGTGTGTTTCCCTTAGGAAATGGGGTTAATTCCTATGCTCTGTGTCTTCCTACAAGCACTACTTTGTTTCAGGTAAAGGCAGTTACTTTACAGCACAAACGAACTACATCGTTCACGAAGCTCACACGTTTCTCATCTTAACTGACCAGCATTGGATGTTAGAGGACCTGTGGTTTCTTTCAGTTTCAGAAGCAGAGTTGAACTAGATATGGTCCGTATGTGTAGGAAACACTGTTCATTTTTTCTGAGCACCCTCAAGTTTCCTGCTGTATTAGACACTCTGGAAAGCAAGAGCGTTCTTCTTGCTCTAAATCAGAGTGTGATCATTGGATGAAAACTAAGTTGTGTGTTTCCCTTCAGAAATGGAATTAAACCCCACGCCCTGTGTCTTCCTACATGCAAGACTTCATTTCAGTTAAGGGCAGTCCCTTTTCAGCTCAAACGAACTACATCGTTCACGAAGCTCACACATTTCTCATCTTAACTGACAAGCATCAGATGTTAGAGGACCAGTGCTTTGTATCAGTTTCAGAAGCAGAATTGTACTGGATATGGTCCGTATGTGTAGGAAACACCATTCTGTGTTCTCAGCACACTCAGGTTTCCTGCTGTCTTAGAGACTCTAGAAAGCAAGAGCGTGCTTCTGGCTCTAAAGCAGAGTGTGATCAATGGATGAGAACTCTGCTCTGTGTTTCACTTAGAAATGGAGTTAAATCCCAGTCTCTGAGTCTTCCTACAAGGAAGGCTCCCATTCAAGTAATGTCAGTTACTTTACAGCTCAAACGAACTCCATCATTCACGAAGCTCACACGTTTCTCATCTTAACTCACAAGCATCGGATGTAAGAGGACCAGTACTTTGTATCAGTTTCAGAAGCAGAGTTGGACTAGATATGGTCCATATGTGTAGGAAACACCGTTCTTTTGTTGTGAGCCACTCAGGTTTCCTGCTGTCTTAGAGACTCTGGAAAGCAAGAGCGTGCTTCATGCTCTAAAACAGAGTGTGATCAATGGATGAGAACTCTGCTCTGTGTTTCACATAGAAATGGAGTTAAATCCCAGGCTCTGAGTCTTCCTACAAGGAAGACTTCGATTCTAGTAAGGGCAGTTACTTTACAGCTCAAACGAACTCCATCGTTCACGAAGCTCACACGTTTCTCATCTTAACTGACCAGCATTGGATGTTAGAGGACCTGTGGTTTCCTTCGTTTTCAGAAGCAGAGTTTGAATAGATATTTTCCGCATGTGTAGGAAAGACCGTTCTTTTGTTTTGAGCACACTCATGTTTCCTGCAGTATTAGAGACTCTAGAAACAAGAGCGTGCTGTTTTCTCTAAAGCAGAGTGTGATCCATGGATGAGAACTCTGCTGTGTGTTTCCCTTCAGTAATGGAGTTAAACCCCAGGCTCTGTGTCTACCTACAAGCAAGACTTCGTTTCAAGTAAAGGCAGTCACTTTTCAGCTCAAACGAATTGCATCGTTCATGAAGCTCACACGTTTCTCATCTTAACTGACAAGCATTGAATGTTAGAGGACCATTGCTTTGTATCAGTTTCAGAAGCAGAGTTGGACTAAATATGGTCCTTATGTGTCGGAAACACCGTTCATTTGTTCTCAGCACACTCAAGTTTCCTTCTGTCTTAGAGACTCTAGAAAGCAAGAGCGGGCTTCTTGCTTTAAAGCAGAGTGTGATCAATGGATGAGAACTCTGTTGTGTGTTTCAATTCAGAAATGGAGTTAAATCCCTGGCTCTGAGTCTTCCTACAAGGAAGACTTTGATTCAAGTATGGGCAGTTACTTTACAGCTCAAACGAACTCCATCGTTCACGAAGCTCCCACGTTTCTCATCTTAACTGACAAGCATCAGATGTTAGAGGACCAGTGCTTTGTATCAGTTTCAGAAGCAGAGTTGGACTAGATATGGTCCATATTTGTAGGAAACACCGTTCTTTTGTTCTGAGCACACTGAGGTTTCCACCTGTCTTAGAGAATCTGGAAAGCAAGAGCGTGCCTTTTGTTCTAAAGCAGAGTGAGATCAATGGATGAGAACTCTGTTGTGTGTTTTTCTTCAGAAATGGAGTTAAATCCCAGGCTCTGAGTTTTCCTACAAGCAAGACATCGTTTCATTTAAGGGCAGTTACCTTAAAGCTCAAATGAACTACATCGTTCACTAAGCTCACACGTTTCTCATCTTAACTGACAAGCATTGGATGTTAGAGGACCTGTGGTTTCTTTCAGTTTCAGAAGCAGAGTTGAACTAGATATGGTCCGTATGTGTAGGAAACACTTTTCTTTTGTTCTGAGCACACTCAAGTTTCCTGCTGTATTAGAGAATCTAGAAAGCAAGAGCATGCTTCTTGCTCTAAAGCTGAGTGTGATCCATGGATGAGAACTATGCTGTGTGTTTCCCTTCAGAAAAGGAGTTAAATCCCAGGCTCTGAGTCTTCCTACAAGCAAGACTTCGATTCAATAAGGGCAGTTACTTTACAGCTCAAACGAACTACATCGTTCACGAAGCTCACATGTTTCTCATCATAATGACAAGCATTGGATCTTAGAGGACCAGTGCTTTGTATCAGTTTCAGAAGCAGAGTTTGAATAGATATTTTCCGCATGTGTAGGAAAGACCGTTCTTTTGTTTTGAGCACACTCATGTTTCCTGCAGTATTAGAGACTCTAGAAACAAGAGCGTGCTGTTTGCTCTAAAGCAGAGTGTGATCCATGGATGAGAACTCTGCTGTGTGTTTCCCTTCAGTAATGGAGTTAAACCCCAGGCTCTGTGTCTACCTACAAGCAAGACTTCGTTTCAAGTAAAGGCAGTCACTTTTCAGCTCAAACGAATTGCATCGTTCATGAAGCTCACACGTTTCTCATCTTAACTGACAAGCATTGAATGTTAGAGGACCATTGCTTTGTATCAGTTTCAGAAGCAGAGTTGGACTAAATATGGTCCTTATGTGTCGGAAACACCGTTCATTTGTTCTCAGCACACTCAAGTTTCCTTCTGTCTTAGAGACTCTAGAAAGCAAGAGCGGGCTTCTTGCTTTAAAGCAGAGTGTGATCAATGGATGAGAACTCTGTTGTGTGTTTCAATTCAGAAATGGAGTTAAATCCCTGGCTCTGAGTCTTCCTACAAGGAAGACTTTGATTCAAGTATGGGCAGTTACTTTACAGCTCAAACGAACTCCATCGTTCACGAAGCTCCCACGTTTCTCATCTTAACTGACAAGCATCAGATGTTAGAGGACCAGTGCTTTGTATCAGTTTCAGAAGCAGAGTTGGACTAGATATGGTCCATATTTGTAGGAAACACCGTTCTTTTGTTCTGAGCACACTGAGGTTTCCACCTGTCTTAGAGACTCTGGAAAGCAAGAGCGTGCCTTTTGTTCTAAAGCAGAGTGAGATCAATGGATGAGAACTCTGTTGTGTGTTTTTCTTCAGAAATGTAGTTAAATCCCAGGCTCTGAGTTTTCCTACAAGCAAGACATCGTTTCATTTAAGGGCAGTTACCTTAAAGCTCAAATGAACTACATCGTTCACTAAGCTCACACGTTTCTCATCTTAACTGACAAGCATTGGATGTTAGAGGACCTGTGGTTTCTTTCAGTTTCAGAAGCAGAGTTGAACTAGATATGGTCCGTATGTGTAGGAAACACTTTTCTTTTGTTCTGAGCACACTCAAGTTTCCTGCTGTATTAGAGAATCTAGAAAGCAAGAGCATGCTTCTTGCTCTAAAGCTGAGTGTGATCCATGGATGAGAACTATGCTGTGTGTTTCCCTTCAGAAAAGGAGTTAAATCCCAGGCTCTGAGTCTTCCTACAAGCAAGACTTCGATTCAATAAGGGCAGTTACTTTACAGCTCAAACGAACTACATCGTTCACGAAGCTCACATGTTTCTCATCATAATGACAAGCATTGGATCTTAGAGGACCAGTGCTTTGTATCAGTTTCAGAAGCAGAGTTTGAATAGATATTTTCCGTATGTGTAGGAAACACCGTTCTTTTGTTCTGAGCACACACATGTTTCCTGCTGTATTATAGACTCTAGAAAGCAAGAGCATGCCTTTTGCTCTAAAGCAGAGTGAGATCAATGGATGAGAGCTCTGCTGTGTGTTTCACTTCAGAAGTGGAGTTAAATCCCAGGCTCTGAGTCTTCCTACATGCAAGACTTCATTTCTGGTAAGAGCAGTCACTTTTGAGCTCAAACGAACTACATCCTTCACGAAGCTCACACGTTTCTCATCTTAACTGACAAGCATCGGATGTTAGAGGACCAGTGCTTTGTATCAGTTTCAGAGGCAGAGTTGGACTAGGTATGGTCCGTATGTGTAGGAAACACTGTTCATTTTTTCTGAGCACACTCAAGTTTCCTGCTGTTGTAGAGATTCTTGAAAGCAAGAGCGTGCTTCTTGCTCTAAAGCAGAGTGTGATCCATGGATGAGAACTATGCTGTGTGTTTCCCTCAGGAAATGGAGTTAATTCCTATGCTCGGTGTCTTCCTACAAGCACTACTTTGTTTCAGGTAAGGGCAGTCACTTTTGAGCTCAAACGAACTACATCGTTCACGAAGCTTACATGTTTCTCATCATAATGACAAGCATTGGATGTTAGAGGACCAGTGCTTTGTATCAGTTTCAGAAGCAGAGTTTGAATAGATATTTTCCGTATGTGTAGGAAACACCGTTCTTTTGTTCTGAGCACACTCATGTTTCCTGCTGTATTAGAGACTCTAGAAAGCAAGAGCATGCCTTTTGCTCTAAAGCAGAGTGAGATCAATGGATGAGAGCTCTGCTGTGTGTTTCACTTCAGAAGTGGAGTTAAATGCCAGGCTCTGAGTCTTCCTACAAGCAAGACTTCGTTTCATTTAAGGGCAGTTACTTTACAGTTCAAACGAACTACAACCTTCACGAAGCTCACACGTTTCCCATCTTAACTGACTAGCTTTGGATGTTAGAGCACCTGTGCTTTGTATCAATTTCAGAGGCAGAGTTGGACTAGGTATGGTCCGTATGTGTCGGAAACACCTTTCTTTTGTTATGAGCACACTCAAGTTTCTTGCAATATTAGAGAATCTAGAAAGCAAGAGTGTGCTTCTTGCCCTAAAGCAGAGTGTGATCCATGGATGAGAACTATGCGGTGTGTGTCCCTTAGGAAATGGTGTTAATTCCTATGCTCTGTGTCTTCCTACAAGCACTACTTTGTTTCAGGTAAGGGCAGTTACTTTACAGCTCAAACGAACTACATCGTTCACGAAGCTCACACGTTTCTCATCTGACACGCATTGGATGTTAGAGGACCTGTGGTTTCTTTCAGTTTCAGAATCAGAGTTCAACTAGATATGGTCCGTATGTGTAGGAAACACTGTTCATTTTTTCTGAGCACACTCAAGTTTCCTGCGGTCTTAGAGACTCTTTAAAGCAAGAGCGTGCTTCTTGCTCTAAATCATAGTGTGATCATTGGATGAAAACTAAGTTGTGTGTTTCCCTTCAGAAATGGAATTAAACCCCACGCCCTGTGTCTTCCTACATGCAAGACTTCATTTCAGGTAAGGGCAGTCACTTTTCAGCTCAAACGAACTACATCGTTCACAAAGCTCACACGTTTCTCATCTTAACTGACAAGCATCAGATGTTAGAGGACCAGTGCTTTGTATCAGATTCAGAAGCAGAGTTGTACTAGATATGGTCCGTATGTGTAGGAAACACCATTCTTTTGTTCTCAGCACACTCAGGTTTCCTGCTGTCTTAGAGACTCTGGAAAGCAAGAGCGTGCTTCTTGCTCTAAAGCAGAGTGTGATCAATAGATGAGAACTCTGCTCTGTGTTTCACTTAGAAATGGAGTTAAATCCCAGGCTCTGAGTCTTTCTACATGGAAGACTCCCATTCAAGTAAGGGCAGTTACTTTACAGCTCAAAAGAACTCCATCATTCACGAAGCTCACACGTTTCTCATCTTAACTCACAAGCATCGGCTGTAAGAGGACCAGTACTTTGTATCAGTTTCAGAAGCAGAGTTGGACTAGATATGGTCCATATGTGTAGGAAACACCGTTCTTTTGTTGTGAGCACACTCAGGTTTCCTGCTGTCTTAGAGACTCTGGAAAGCAAGAGCGTGCTTCTTGCTCTAAAGCAGAGTGTGATCAATGGATGAGAACTCTGCTCTGTGTTTCACATAGAAATGGAGTTAAATCCCAGGCTCTGAGTCTTCCTACAAGGAAGACTTTGATTCTAGTAAGGGCAGTTACTTTACAGCTCAAACGAACTCCATCGTTCACGAAGCTCACACGTTTCTCATCTTAACTGACCAGCATTGGATGTTAGAGGACCTGTGGTTTCCTTCGTTTTCAGAAGCAGAGTTTGAATAGATATTTTCCGCATGTGTAGGAAAGACCGTTCTTTTGTTTTGAGCACACTCATGTTTCCTGCAGTATTAGAGACTCTAGAAAGCAAGAGCGTGCTGTTTGCTCTAAAGCAGAGTGTGATCCATGGATGAGAACTCTGCTGTGTGTTTCCCTTCAGTAATGGAGTTAAACCCCAGGCTCTGTGTCTACCTACAAGCAAGACTTCGTTTCAAGTAAAGGCAGTCACTTTTCAGCTCAAACGAATTGCATCGTTCATGAAGCTCACACGTTTCTCATCTTAACTGACAAGCATTGAATGTTAGAGGACCATTGCTTTGTATCAGTTTCAGAAGCAGAGTTCGGCTAAATATGGTCCGTATGTGTCTGAAACACCGTTCATTTCTTCTCAGCACACTCAAGTTTCCTGCTGTCTTAGAGACTCTAGAAAGCAAGAGCGGGCTTCTTGCTGTAAAGCAGAGTGTGATCAATGGATGAGAACTCTGTTGTGTGTTTCAATTCAGAAATGGAGTTAAATCCCTGGCTCTGAGTCTTCCTACAAAGAAGACTTCGATTCAAGTATGGGCAGTTACTTTACAGCTCAAACGAACTCCATCGTTCACGAAGCTCCCATGTTTCTCATCTTAACTGACAAGCATCAGATGTTAGAGGACCAGTGCTTGTATCAGTTTCAGAAACAGTGTTGGACTGATATGGTCCATATTTGTAGGAAACACCGTTCTTTTGTTCTGAGCACACTGAGGTTTCCAGCTGTCTTAGAGACTCTGGAAAGCAAGAGCGTGCCTTTTGCTCTAAAGCAGAGTGAGATCAATGGATGAGAACTCTGCTGTGTGTTTCACTTCAGAAGTGGAGTTAAATGCCAGGCTCTGAGTCTTCCTACAAGCAAGACTTCGTTTCATTTAAGGGCAGTTACCTTACAGCTCAAACGAACTACATCGTTCACGAAGCTCACACGTTTCTCATCTTAACTGACACGCATTGGATGTTAGAGGACTGTGGTTTCTTTCAGTTTCAGAATCAGAGTTCAACTAGATATGGTCCGTATGTGTAGGAAACACTGTTCATTTTTTCTGAGCACACTCAAGTTTCCTGCTGTTGTAGAGATTCTTGAAAGCAAGAGCGTGCTTCTTGCTCTAAAGCAGAGTGTGATCCATGGATGAGAACTATGCTGTGTGTTTCCCTCAGGAAATGGAGTTAATTCCTATGCTCGGTGTCTTCCTACAAGCACTACTTTGTTTCAGGTAAGGGCAGTCACTTTTGAGCTCAAACGAACTACATCGTTCACGAAGCTTACATGTTTCTCATCATAATGACAAGCATTGGATGTTAGAGGACCAGTGCTTTGTATCAGTTTCAGAAGCAGAGTTTGAATAGATATTTTCCGTATGTGTAGGAAACACCGTTCTTTTGTTCTGAGCACACTCATGTTTCCTGCTGTATTAGAGACTCTAGAAAGCAAGAGCATGCCTTTTGCTCTAAAGCAGAGTGAGATCAATGGATGAGAGCTCTGCTGTGTGTTTCACTTCAGAAGTGGAGTTAAATCCCAGGCTCTGAGTCTTCCTACAAGCAAGACTTCGTTTCATTTAAGGGCAGTTACCTTACAGCTCAAAGGAACTACATCGTTCACGAAGCTCACATGTTTCTCATCTTAACTGACAAGCATTGGATGTTAGAGGACCTGTGGTTTCTTTCAGTTTCAGAAGCAGAGTTGAGCTAGATATGGTCCGTATGTGTAGGAAACACTGTTCTTTTGTTCTGAGCACACTCAAGTTTCTTGCTGTAATAGAGATTCTAGAAAGCAAGAGCGTTCTTCTTGGTCTAAAGCAGAGTGTGATCCATGGATGAGAACTATGCTGTGTGTTTCCCTTCAGAAAAGGAGTTAAATCCCAGGCTCTGAGTCTTCCTACAAGCAAGACTTCGATTCAAGTAAGGGCAGTTACTTTACAGGTCAAACAAACTACATCGTTTACGAAGCTCACACATGTCTCATCTTAACTGACAAGCTTTGGATGTTAGAGCACCTGTGATTTGTATCAATTTCAGAGGCAGAGTTGGACTAGATATGGTCCGTATGTGTCGGAAACACCATTCTTTTGTTATGAGCACACTCAAGTTTCCTGCGATATTAGAGAATCTAGAAAGCAAGAGTGTGCTTCTGGCCCTAAAGCAGAGTGTGATCCATGAATGAGAACTATGCTGTGTGTTTCCCTTAGGAAATGGGGTTAATTCCTATGCTCTGTGTCTTCCTACAAGCACTACTTTGTTTCAGGTAAAGGCAGTTACTTTACAGCACAAACGAACTACATCGTTCACGAAGCTCACACGTTTCTCATCTTAACTGACCAGCATTGGATGTTAGAGGACCTGTGGTTTCTTTCAGTTTCAGAAGCAGAGTTGAACTAGATATGGTCCGTATGTGTAGGAAACACTGTTCATTTTTTCTGAGCACCCTCAAGTTTCCTGCTGTATTAGACACTCTGGAAAGCAAGAGCGTTCTTCTTGCTCTAAATCAGAGTGTGATCATTGGATGAAAACTAAGTTGTGTGTTTCCCTTCAGAAATGGAATTAAACCCCACGCCCTGTGTCTTCCTACATGCAAGACTTCATTTCAGTTAAGGGCAGTCCCTTTTCAGCTCAAACGAACTACATCGTTCACGAAGCTCACACATTTCTCATCTTAACTGACAAGCATCAGATGTTAGAGGACCAGTGCTTTGTATCAGTTTCAGAAGCAGAATTGTACTGGATATGGTCCGTATGTGTAGGAAACACCATTCTGTGTTCTCAGCACACTCAGGTTTCCTGCTGTCTTAGAGACTCTAGAAAGCAAGAGCGTGCTTCTGGCTCTAAAGCAGAGTGTGATCAATGGATGAGAACTCTGCTCTGTGTTTCACTTAGAAATGGAGTTAAATCCCAGTCTCTGAGTCTTCCTACAAGGAAGGCTCCCATTCAAGTAATGTCAGTTACTTTACAGCTCAAACGAACTCCATCATTCACGAAGCTCACACGTTTCTCATCTTAACTCACAAGCATCGGATGTAAGAGGACCAGTACTTTGTATCAGTTTCAGAAGCAGAGTTGGACTAGATATGGTCCATATGTGTAGGAAACACCGTTCTTTTGTTGTGAGCCACTCAGGTTTCCTGCTGTCTTAGAGACTCTGGAAAGCAAGAGCGTGCTTCATGCTCTAAAACAGAGTGTGATCAATGGATGAGAACTCTGCTCTGTGTTTCACATAGAAATGGAGTTAAATCCCAGGCTCTGAGTCTTCCTACAAGGAAGACTTCGATTCTAGTAAGGGCAGTTACTTTACAGCTCAAACGAACTCCATCGTTCACGAAGCTCACACGTTTCTCATCTTAACTGACCAGCATTGGATGTTAGAGGACCTGTGGTTTCCTTCGTTTTCAGAAGCAGAGTTTGAATAGATATTTTCCGCATGTGTAGGAAAGACCGTTCTTTTGTTTTGAGCACACTCATGTTTCCTGCAGTATTAGAGACTCTAGAAACAAGAGCGTGCTGTTTTCTCTAAAGCAGAGTGTGATCCATGGATGAGAACTCTGCTGTGTGTTTCCCTTCAGTAATGGAGTTAAACCCCAGGCTCTGTGTCTACCTACAAGCAAGACTTCGTTTCAAGTAAAGGCAGTCACTTTTCAGCTCAAACGAATTGCATCGTTCATGAAGCTCACACGTTTCTCATCTTAACTGACAAGCATTGAATGTTAGAGGACCATTGCTTTGTATCAGTTTCAGAAGCAGAGTTGGACTAAATATGGTCCTTATGTGTCGGAAACACCGTTCATTTGTTCTCAGCACACTCAAGTTTCCTTCTGTCTTAGAGACTCTAGAAAGCAAGAGCGGGCTTCTTGCTTTAAAGCAGAGTGTGATCAATGGATGAGAACTCTGTTGTGTGTTTCAATTCAGAAATGGAGTTAAATCCCTGGCTCTGAGTCTTCCTACAAGGAAGACTTTGATTCAAGTATGGGCAGTTACTTTACAGCTCAAACGAACTCCATCGTTCACGAAGCTCCCACGTTTCTCATCTTAACTGACAAGCATCAGATGTTAGAGGACCAGTGCTTTGTATCAGTTTCAGAAGCAGAGTTGGACTAGATATGGTCCATATTTGTAGGAAACACCGTTCTTTTGTTCTGAGCACACTGAGGTTTCCACCTGTCTTAGAGAATCTGGAAAGCAAGAGCGTGCCTTTTGTTCTAAAGCAGAGTGAGATCAATGGATGAGAACTCTGTTGTGTGTTTTTCTTCAGAAATGGAGTTAAATCCCAGGCTCTGAGTTTTCCTACAAGCAAGACATCGTTTCATTTAAGGGCAGTTACCTTAAAGCTCAAATGAACTACATCGTTCACTAAGCTCACACGTTTCTCATCTTAACTGACAAGCATTGGATGTTAGAGGACCTGTGGTTTCTTTCAGTTTCAGAAGCAGAGTTGAACTAGATATGGTCCGTATGTGTAGGAAACACTTTTCTTTTGTTCTGAGCACACTCAAGTTTCCTGCTGTATTAGAGAATCTAGAAAGCAAGAGCATGCTTCTTGCTCTAAAGCTGAGTGTGATCCATGGATGAGAACTATGCTGTGTGTTTCCCTTCAGAAAAGGAGTTAAATCCCAGGCTCTGAGTCTTCCTACAAGCAAGACTTCGATTCAATAAGGGCAGTTACTTTACAGCTCAAACGAACTACATCGTTCACGAAGCTCACATGTTTCTCATCATAATGACAAGCATTGGATCTTAGAGGACCAGTGCTTTGTATCAGTTTCAGAAGCAGAGTTTGAATAGATATTTTCCGCATGTGTAGGAAAGACCGTTCTTTTGTTTTGAGCACACTCATGTTTCCTGCAGTATTAGAGACTCTAGAAACAAGAGCGTGCTGTTTGCTCTAAAGCAGAGTGTGATCCATGGATGAGAACTCTGCTGTGTGTTTCCCTTCAGTAATGGAGTTAAACCCCAGGCTCTGTGTCTACCTACAAGCAAGACTTCGTTTCAAGTAAAGGCAGTCACTTTTCAGCTCAAACGAATTGCATCGTTCATGAAGCTCACACGTTTCTCATCTTAACTGACAAGCATTGAATGTTAGAGGACCATTGCTTTGTATCAGTTTCAGAAGCAGAGTTGGACTAAATATGGTCCTTATGTGTCGGAAACACCGTTCATTTGTTCTCAGCACACTCAAGTTTCCTTCTGTCTTAGAGACTCTAGAAAGCAAGAGCGGGCTTCTTGCTTTAAAGCAGAGTGTGATCAATGGATGAGAACTCTGTTGTGTGTTTCAATTCAGAAATGGAGTTAAATCCCTGGCTCTGAGTCTTCCTACAAGGAAGACTTTGATTCAAGTATGGGCAGTTACTTTACAGCTCAAACGAACTCCATCGTTCACGAAGCTCCCACGTTTCTCATCTTAACTGACAAGCATCAGATGTTAGAGGACCAGTGCTTTGTATCAGTTTCAGAAGCAGAGTTGGACTAGATATGGTCCATATTTGTAGGAAACACCGTTCTTTTGTTCTGAGCACACTGAGGTTTCCACCTGTCTTAGAGACTCTGGAAAGCAAGAGCGTGCCTTTTGTTCTAAAGCAGAGTGAGATCAATGGATGAGAACTCTGTTGTGTGTTTTTCTTCAGAAATGTAGTTAAATCCCAGGCTCTGAGTTTTCCTACAAGCAAGACATCGTTTCATTTAAGGGCAGTTACCTTAAAGCTCAAATGAACTACATCGTTCACTAAGCTCACACGTTTCTCATCTTAACTGACAAGCATTGGATGTTAGAGGACCTGTGGTTTCTTTCAGTTTCA
This sequence comes from Onychomys leucogaster, assembly GCA_949786385.1. Classification (NCBI taxonomy): domain Eukaryota; kingdom Metazoa; phylum Chordata; class Mammalia; order Rodentia; family Cricetidae; genus Onychomys; species Onychomys leucogaster. Next base: position 3,055,216 of record CATKUP010000033.1, on the reverse strand, counting down.
GAAGCAGAGTTGAACTAGATATGGTCCGTATGTGTAGGAAACACTTTTCTTTTGTTCTGAGCACACTCAAGTTTCCTGCTGTATTAGAGAATCTAGAAAGCAAGAGCATGCTTCTTGCTCTAAAGCTGAGTGTGATCCATGGATGAGAACTATGCTGTGTGTTTCCCTTCAGAAAAGGAGTTAAATCCCAGGCTCTGAGTCTTCCTACAAGCAAGACTTCGATTCAATAAGGGCAGTTACTTTACAGCTCAAACGAACTACATCGTTCACGAAGCTCACATGTTTCTCATCATAATGACAAGCATTGGATCTTAGAGGACCAGTGCTTTGTATCAGTTTCAGAAGCAGAGTTTGAATAGATATTTTCCGTATGTGTAGGAAACACCGTTCTTTTGTTCTGAGCACACACATGTTTCCTGCTGTATTATAGACTCTAGAAAGCAAGAGCATGCCTTTTGCTCTAAAGCAGAGTGAGATCAATGGATGAGAGCTCTGCTGTGTGTTTCACTTCAGAAGTGGAGTTAAATCCCAGGCTCTGAGTCTTCCTACATGCAAGACTTCATTTCTGGTAAGAGCAGTCACTTTTGAGCTCAAACGAACTACATCCTTCACGAAGCTCACACGTTTCTCATCTTAACTGACAAGCATCGGATGTTAGAGGACCAGTGCTTTGTATCAGTTTCAGAAGCAGAGTTGTACTAGATATGGTCCGTATGTGTAGGAAACACCGTTCTTTTGTTGTGAGCACACTCAGGTTTCCTGCTGTCTTAGAGACTCTGGAAAGCAAGTGCATGCTTCTTGCTCTAAAGCAGAGTGTGATCAATGGATGAGAACTCGGCTGTGTGTTTCACTTCAGAAATGGAGTTAAATCCCAGGCTATTAGTCTTCCTACAAGCAAGACTTCATTTCATTTAAGGACAGTTACTTTACAGCTCAAACGAACTACATGGTTCACGAAGCTCACACGTTTCTCATCTTAACTCACAAGCATCGTATGTTAGAGGACCAGTGCTTTGTATCAGTTTCACAAGCAGAGTTGTACTAGATATGGTCCGTATGTGTAGGAAACACCGATCTTTTGTTCTGAGCACATTCAGGTTTCCTGCTGTCTTAGAGACTCTGGAAAGCAAGTGCGTGCTTCTTGCTCTAAAGCAGAGTGTGATCCATGGATGAGAACTATGTTGTGTGTTTCCATTCAGAAATGGAGTTAAACCCCAGGCTCTGTGTCTACCTACAAGCAAGACTTCGTTTCAAGTAAAGGCAGTCACTTTTCAGCTCAAACGAATTACATCATTCACGAAGTTCACACGTTTCTCATCTTAACTGACAAGCATTGAATGTTAGAGGACCATTGCTTTGTATCAGTTTCAGAAGCAGAGTTGGACTAGATATGGTCCCTATGTGTAGGAAACACCGTTCATTTGTTCACAGCACACTCAAGTTTCCTGCTGTCTTAGAGACTCTAGAATGCTAGAGTGTGATTCTTGCTTTAAATCAGAGTGTGATCAATGGATGAGAACTCTGTTGTGTGTTTCACTTCAGAAATGGAGTTAAATCCCTGGCTCAGAGTCTTCCTACAATCAAGACTTCGATTCAAGTAAGGGCAGTTACTTTACAGCTCAAACGAACTACATCGTTCACAAAGCTCACACGTTTCTCATCTTAACTGACAAGCATAGGATGATAGAGGACCTGTGCTTTGTATCAATTTCAGAGGTAGAGTTGGACTAGATATGGTCTGTATGTGTAGGAAACTCCGTTCTCTTTTTATGAGCACACTCAAGTTTCCTGCTATATTAGAGAATCTAGAAAGCAAGAGTGTGCTTCTTGCCCTAAAGCAGAGTGTGATCCATGGATGAGAACTCTGCTGTGTGTTTCCCTTAGGAAATGGAGTTAATTCCTATGCTCTGTGTCTTCCTACAAGCACTAATTTGTTTCAGGTAAGGGCAGTCACTTTTCAGCTCAAACGAACTACATCGTTCACGAAGCTCACATGTTTCTCATCTTAAATGACAAGCATTGGATGTTAGAGGACCAGTGCTTTGTATCAGTTTCAGAAGCAGATTTGGACTACATATGGTCCGTATGTGTAGGAAACACCGTTCTTTTGTTCTGAGCACACTCAAGTTTCCTGCTGTATTAGACACTCTAGAAAGCAAGAGCGTGCTTCTTGCTCTAAAGCAGAGTGTGATCCATGGATGAGAACTAAGTTGTGTGTTTCCCTTCAGAAATGAGGTTAAATCCCAGGCTCTGAGTCTTCCTACAAGCAAGACTTCGATTCAAGTAAGGGCAGTTACTTTACAGCTCAAACGAACTACATTGTTCACGAAGCTCAAACATTTCTCATCTTAACTGACAAGCTTTGGATGTTAGAGCACCTGTGCTTTGTATCAATTTCAGAGGCAGAGTTGCACTAGATATGGTCTGTATATGTAGGAAACACCGTTCTTTTGTTCTGAGCACACTCATGTTTCCAGCTCTCTTAGAGACTCTGGAAAGCAAGAGCGTGCCTTTTGCTCTAAAGCAGAGTCAGATCAATGGATGAGAACTCTGCTGTGTGTTTCACTTCAGAAGTGGAGTTAAATGCCAGGCTCTGAGTCTTCCTACAAGCAAGACTTCCTTTCATTTAAGGACAGTTACCTTACAGCTCAAACGAACTACATCGTTCACGAAGCTCACACGTTTGTCATCTTAACTGACAAGCATTGGATGTTAGAGGACCTGTCGTTTCTTTCAGTTTCAGAAGCAGAGTTGAACTAGATATGGTCCGTATGTGTAGGAAACACTGTTCTTTTGTTCTGAGCACACTCAATTTTCCTGCTGTATTAGAGATTCTAGAAAGCAAGAGCGTTCTTCTTGCTCTAAAGCAGTTTGTGATCCATGGATGAGAACTATGCTGTGTTTCCCTTCAGAAATGGAGTTAAATTCCATGCTCTGAGTCTTCCTACAAGCAAGACTTCGATTCAAGTAAGGGCAGTTACTTTACAGCTCAAATGAACTACATCGGTCACGAAGCTCAAACATTTCTCATCTTAACTGACAAGCTTTGGATGTTAGAGCACCTGTGCTTTGTATCAATTTCAGAGGCAGAGTTGGACTAGATATGGTCTGTATGTGTAGGAAACACCATTCTTTTGTTCTGAGCACACTCAAGTTTCTTGCTGTATTAGAGATTTTAGAAAGCAAGAGCATGCTCTTTGGTCTAAAGCAGAGTGTGATCCATGAATGAGAACTATGTTGTGTGTTTCCATTCAGAAATGGAGTTAAACCCCAGGCTCTGTGTCTACCTACAAGCAAGACTTCGTTTCAAGTAAAGGCAGTCACTTTTCAGCTCAAACGAATTACATCATTCACGAAGTTCACACGTTTCTCATCTTAACTGACAAGCATTGAATGTTAGAGGACCATTGCTTTGTATCAGTTTCAGAAGCAGAGTTGGACTAGATATGGTCCCTATGTGTAGGAAACACCGTTCATTTGTTCTCAGCACACTCAAGTTTCCTGCTGTCTTAGAGACTCTAGAATGCTAGAGTGTGATTCTTGCTTTAAATCAGAGTGTGATCAATGGATGAGAACTCTGTTGTGTGTTTCACTTCAGAAATGGAGTTAAATCCCTAGCTCAGAGTCTTCCTACAATCAAGACTTCGAATCAAGTAAGGGCAGTTACTTTACAGCTCAAACGAACTACATCGTTCACAAAGCTCACTCGTTTCTCATCTTAACTGACAACCATAGGATGTTAGAGGACCTGTGCTTTGTATCAATTTCAGAGGTAGAGTTGGACTAGATATGGTCTGTATGTGTAGGAAACTCCGTTCTCTTTTTATGAGCACACTCAAGTTTCCTGCTATATTAGAGAATCTAAAAAGCAAGAGTGTGCTTCTTGCCCTAAAGCAGAGTGTGATCCATGGATGAGAACTCTGCTGTGTGTTTCCCTTAGGAAATGGAGTTAATTCCAATGCTCTGTGTCTTCCTACAAGCACTAATTTGTTTCAGGTAAGGGCAGTCACTTTTCAGCTCAAACGAACTACATCGTTCAGGAAGCTCACATGTTTCTCATCTGAAATGACAAGCATTGGATGTTAGAGGACCAGTGCTTTGTATCAGTTTCAGAATCAGAGTTGGAGTAGATGTGGCCCGTATGTGTAGGAAACACCGTTCTTTTGTTCTGAGCACACTCAAGTTTCCTGCTGTATTAGACACTCTAGAAAGCAAGAGCGTGCTTCTTGCTCTAAAGCAGAGTGTGATCCATGGATGAGAACTAAGTTGTGTGTTTCCCTTCAGAAATGAGGTTAAATCCCAGGCTCTGAGTCTTCCTACAAGCAAGACTTCGATTCAAGTAAGGGCAGTTAATTTACAGCTCAAACGAACTACATTGTTCACGAAGCTCAAACATTTCTCATCTTAACTGACAAGCTTTGGATGTTAGAGCACCTGTGCTTTGTATCAATTTCAGAGGCAGAGTTGCACTAGATATGGTCTGTATATGTAGAAAACACCGTTCTATTGTTCTGAGCACACTCAGGTTTCCAGCTCTCTTAGAGACTCTGGAAAGCAAGAGCGTGCCTTTTGCTCTAAAGCAGAGTGAGATCAATGGATGAGAGCTCTGCTGTGTGTTTCACTTCAGAAGTGGAGTTAAATGCCAGGCTCTGAGTCTTCCTACAAGCAAGACTTCGTTTCATTTAAGGGCAGTTACTTTACAGTTCAAACGAACTACAACCTTCACGAAGCTCACACGTTTCCCATCTTAACTGACTAGCTTTGGATGTTAGAGCACCTGTGCTTTGTATCAATTTCAGAGGCAGAGTTGGACTAGGTATGGTCCGTATGTGTCGGAAACACCGTTCTTTTGTTATGAGCACACTCAAGTTTCTTGCAATATTAGAGAATCTAGAAAGCAAGAGTGTGCTTCTTGCCCTAAAGCAGAGTGTGATCCATGGATGAGAAGTATGCTGTGTGTTTCCCTTAGGAAATGGTGTTAATTCCTATGCTCTGTGTCTTCCTACAAGCACTACTTTGTTTCAGGTAAGGGCAGTTACTTTACAGCTCAAACGAACTACATCGTTCACGAAGCTCACACGTTTCTCATCTGACACGCATTGGATGTTAGAGGACCTGTGGTTTCTTTCAGTTTCAGAATCAGAGTTCAACTAGATATGGTCCGTATGTGTAGGAAACACTGTTCATTTTTTCTGAGCACACTCAAGTTTCCTGCGGTCTTAGAGACTCTTTAAAGCAAGAGCGTGCTTCTTGCTCTAAATCATAGTGTGATCATTGGATGAAAACTAAGTTGTGTGTTTCCCTTCAGAAATGGAATTAAACCCCACGCCCTGTGTCTTCCTACATGCAAGACTTCATTTCAGGTAAGGGCAGTCACTTTTCAGCTCAAACGAACTACATCGTTCACAAAGCTCACACGTTTCTCATCTTAACTGACAAGCATCAGATGTTAGAGGACCAGTGCTTTGTATCAGATTCAGAAGCAGAGTTGTACTAGATATGGTCCGTATGTGTAGGAAACACCATTCTTTTGTTCTCAGCACACTCAGGTTTCCTGCTGTCTTAGAGACTCTGGAAAGCAAGAGCGTGCTTCTTGCTCTAAAGCAGAGTGTGATCAATAGATGAGAACTCTGCTCTGTGTTTCACTTAGAAATGGAGTTAAATCCCAGGCTCTGAGTCTTTCTACATGGAAGACTCCCATTCAAGTAAGGGCAGTTACTTTACAGCTCAAAAGAACTCCATCATTCACGAAGCTCACACGTTTCTCATCTTAACTCACAAGCATCGGCTGTAAGAGGACCAGTACTTTGTATCAGTTTCAGAAGCAGAGTTGGACTAGATATGGTCCATATGTGTAGGAAACACCGTTCTTTTGTTGTGAGCACACTCAGGTTTCCTGCTGTCTTAGAGACTCTGGAAAGCAAGAGCGTGCTTCTTGCTCTAAAGCAGAGTGTGATCAATGGATGAGAACTCTGCTCTGTGTTTCACATAGAAATGGAGTTAAATCCCAGGCTCTGAGTCTTCCTACAAGGAAGACTTTGATTCTAGTAAGGGCAGTTACTTTACAGCTCAAACGAACTCCATCGTTCACGAAGCTCACACGTTTCTCATCTTAACTGACCAGCATTGGATGTTAGAGGACCTGTGGTTTCCTTCGTTTTCAGAAGCAGAGTTTGAATAGATATTTTCCGCATGTGTAGGAAAGACCGTTCTTTTGTTTTGAGCACACTCATGTTTCCTGCAGTATTAGAGACTCTAGAAAGCAAGAGCGTGCTGTTTGCTCTAAAGCAGAGTGTGATCCATGGATGAGAACTCTGCTGTGTGTTTCCCTTCAGTAATGGAGTTAAACCCCAGGCTCTGTGTCTACCTACAAGCAAGACTTCGTTTCAAGTAAAGGCAGTCACTTTTCAGCTCAAACGAATTGCATCGTTCATGAAGCTCACACGTTTCTCATCTTAACTGACAAGCATTGAATGTTAGAGGACCATTGCTTTGTATCAGTTTCAGAAGCAGAGTTCGACTAAATATGGTCCGTATGTGTCGGAAACACCGTTCATTTCTTCTCAGCACACTCAAGTTTCCTGCTGTCTTAGAGACTCTAGAAAGCAAGAGCGGGCTTCTTGCTGTAAAGCAGAGTGTGATCAATGGATGAGAACTCTGTTGTGTGTTTCAATTCAGAAATGGAGTTAAATCCCTGGCTCTGAGTCTTCCTACAAAGAAGACTTCGATTCAAGTATGGGCAGTTACTTTACAGCTCAAACGAACTCCATCGTTCACGAAGCTCCCATGTTTCTCATCTTAACTGACAAGCATCAGATGTTAGAGGACCAGTGCTTGTATCAGTTTCAGAAACAGTGTTGGACTGATATGGTCCATATTTGTAGGAAACACCGTTCTTTTGTTCTGAGCACACTGAGGTTTCCAGCTGTCTTAGAGACTCTGGAAAGCAAGAGCGTGCCTTTTGCTCTAAAGCAGAGTGAGATCAATGGATGAGAACTCTGCTGTGTGTTTCACTTCAGAAGTGGAGTTAAATGCCAGGCTCTGAGTCTTCCTACAAGCAAGACTTCGTTTCATTTAAGGGCAGTTACCTTACAGCTCAAACGAACTACATCGTTCACGAAGCTCACACGTTTCTCATCTTAACTGACACGCATTGGATGTTAGAGGACTGTGGTTTCTTTCAGTTTCAGAATCAGAGTTCAACTAGATATGGTCCGTATGTGTAGGAAACACTGTTCATTTTTTCTGAGCACACTCAAGTTTCCTGCTGTTGTAGAGATTCTTGAAAGCAAGAGCGTGCTTCTTGCTCTAAAGCAGAGTGTGATCCATGGATGAGAACTATGCTGTGTGTTTCCCTCAGGAAATGGAGTTAATTCCTATGCTCGGTGTCTTCCTACAAGCACTACTTTGTTTCAGGTAAGGGCAGTCACTTTTGAGCTCAAACGAACTACATCGTTCACGAAGCTTACATGTTTCTCATCATAATGACAAGCATTGGATGTTAGAGGACCAGTGCTTTGTATCAGTTTCAGAAGCAGAGTTTGAATAGATATTTTCCGTATGTGTAGGAAACACCGTTCTTTTGTTCTGAGCACACTCAGGTTTCCTGCTGTATTAGAGACTCTAGAAAGCAAGAGCATGCCTTTTGCTCTAAAGCAGAGTGAGATCAATGGATGAGAGCTCTGCTGTGTGTTTCACTTCAGAAGTGGAGTTAAATGCCAGGCTCTGAGTCTTCCTACAAGCAAGACTTCGTTTCATTTAAGGGCAGTTACTTTACAGTTCAAACGAACTACAACCTTCACGAAGCTCACACGTTTCCCATCTTAACTGACTAGCTTTGGATGTTAGAGCACCTGTGCTTTGTATCAATTTCAGAGGCAGAGTTGGACTAGGTATGGTCCGTATGTGTCGGAAACACCGTTCTTTTGTTATGAGCACACTCAAGTTTCTTGCAATATTAGAGAATCTAGAAAGCAAGAGTGTGCTTCTTGCCCTAAAGCAGAGTGTGATCCATGGATGAGAACTATGCGGTGTGTGTCCCTTAGGAAATGGTGTTAATTCCTATGCTCTGTGTCTTCCTACAAGCACTACTTTGTTTCAGGTAAGGGCAGTTACTTTACAGCTCAAACGAACTACATCGTTCACGAAGCTCACACGTTTCTCATCTGACACGCATTGGATGTTAGAGGACCTGTGGTTTCTTTCAGTTTCAGAATCAGAGTTCAACTAGATATGGTCCGTATGTGTAGGAAACACTGTTCATTTTTTCTGAGCACACTCAAGTTTCCTGCGGTCTTAGAGACTCTTTAAAGCAAGAGCGTGCTTCTTGCTCTAAATCATAGTGTGATCATTGGATGAAAACTAAGTTGTGTGTTTCCCTTCAGAAATGGAATTAAACCCCACGCCCTGTGTCTTCCTACATGCAAGACTTCATTTCAGGTAAGGGCAGTCACTTTTCAGCTCAAACGAACTACATCGTTCACAAAGCTCACACGTTTCTCATCTTAACTGACAAGCATCAGATGTTAGAGGACCAGTGCTTTGTATCAGATTCAGAAGCAGAGTTGTACTAGATATGGTCCGTATGCGTAGGAAACACCATTCTTTTGTTCTCAGCACACTCAGGTTTCCTGCTGTCTTAGAGACTCTGGAAAGCAAGAGCGTGCTTCTTGCTCTAAAGCAGAGTGTGATCAATAGATGAGAACTCTGCTCTGTGTTTCACTTAGAAATGGAGTTAAATCCCAGGCTCTGAGTCTTTCTACATGGAAGACTCCCATTCAAGTAAGGGCAGTTACTTTACAGCTCAAAAGAACTCCATCATTCACGAAGCTCACACGTTTCTCATCTTAACTCACAAGCATCGGCTGTAAGAGGACCAGTACTTTGTATCAGTTTCAGAAGCAGAGTTGGACTAGATATGGTCCATATGTGTAGGAAACACCGTTCTTTTGTTGTGAGCACACTCAGGTTTCCTGCTGTCTTAGAGACTCTGGAAAGCAAGAGCGTGCTTCTTGCTCTAAAGCAGAGTGTGATCAATGGATGAGAACTCTGCTCTGTGTTTCACATAGAAATGGAGTTAAATCCCAGGCTCTGAGTCTTCCTACAAGGAAGACTTTGATTCTAGTAAGGGCAGTTACTTTACAGCTCAAACGAACTCCATCGTTCACGAAGCTCACACGTTTCTCATCTTAACTGACCAGCATTGGATGTTAGAGGACCTGTGGTTTCCTTCGTTTTCAGAAGCAGAGTTTGAATAGATATTTTCCGCATGTGTAGGAAAGACCGTTCTTTTGTTTTGAGCACACTCATGTTTCCTGCAGTATTAGAGACTCTAGAAAGCAAGAGCGTGCTGTTTGCTCTAAAGCAGAGTGTGATCCATGGATGAGAACTCTGCTGTGTGTTTCCCTTCAGTAATGGAGTTAAACCCCAGGCTCTGTGTCTACCTACAAGCAAGACTTCGTTTCAAGTAAAGGCAGTCACTTTTCAGCTCAAACGAATTGCATCGTTCATGAAGCTCACACGTTTCTCATCTTAACTGACAAGCATTGAATGTTAGAGGACCATTGCTTTGTATCAGTTTCAGAAGCAGAGTTCGACTAAATATGGTCCGTATGTGTCTGAAACACCGTTCATTTCTTCTCAGCACACTCAAGTTTCCTGCTGTCTTAGAGACTCTAGAAAGCAAGAGCGGGCTTCTTGCTGTACAGCAGAGTGTGATCAATGGATGAGAACTCTGTTGTGTGTTTCAATTCAGAAATGGAGTTAAATCCCTGGCTCTGAGTCTTCCTACAAAGAAGACTTCGATTCAAGTATGGGCAGTTACTTTACAGCTCAAACGAACTCCATCGTTCACGAAGCTCCCATGTTTCTCATCTTAACTGACAAGCATCAGATGTTAGAGGACCAGTGCTTGTATCAGTTTCAGAAACAGTGTTGGACTGATATGGTCCATATTTGTAGGAAACACCGTTCTTTTGTTCTGAGCACACTGAGGTTTCCAGCTGTCTTAGAGACTCTGGAAAGCAAGAGCGTGCCTTTTGCTCTAAAGCAGAGTGAGATCAATGGATGAGAACTCTGCTGTGTGTTTCACTTCAGAAGTGGAGTTAAATGCCAGGCTCTGAGTCTTCCTACAAGCAAGACTTCGTTTCATTTAAGGGCAGTTACCTTACAGCTCAAACGAACTACATCGTTCACGAAGCTCACACGTTTCTCATCTTAACTGACACGCATTGGATGTTAGAGGACTGTGGTTTCTTTCAGTTTCAGAATCAGAGTTCAACTAGATATGGTCCGTATGTGTAGGAAACACTGTTCATTTTTTCTGAGCACACTCAAGTTTCCTGCTGTTGTAGAGATTCTTGAAAGCAAGAGCGTGCTTCTTGCTCTAAAGCAGAGTGTGATCCATGGATGAGAACTATGCTGTGTGTTTCCCTCAGGAAATGGAGTTAATTCCTATGCTCGGTGTCTTCCTACAAGCACTACTTTGTTTCAGGTAAGGGCAGTCACTTTTGAGCTCAAACGAACTACATCGTTCACGAAGCTTACATGTTTCTCATCATAATGACAAGCATTGGATGTTAGAGGACCAGTGCTTTGTATCAGTTTCAGAAGCAGAGTTTGAATAGATATTTTCCGTATGTGTAGGAAACACCGTTCTTTTGTTCTGAGCACACTCATGTTTCCTGCTGTATTAGAGACTCTAGAAAGCAAGAGCATGCCTTTTGCTCTAAAGCAGAGTGAGATCAATGGATGAGAGCTCTGCTGTGTGTTTCACTTCAGAAGTGGAGTTAAATGCCAGGCTCTGAGTCTTCCTACAAGCAAGACTTCGTTTCATTTAAGGGCAGTTACCTTACAGCTCAAACGAACTACATCGTTCACGAAGCTCACATGTTTCTCATCTTAACTGACAAGCATTGGATGTTAGAGGACCTGTGGTTTCTTTCAGTTTCAGAAGCAGAGTTGAGCTAGATATGGTCCGTATGTGTAGGAAACACTGTTCTTTTGTTCTGAGCACACTCAAGTTTCTTGCTGTAATAGAGATTCTAGAAAGCAAGAGCGTTCTTCTTGGTCTAAAGCAGAGTGTGATCCATGGATGAGAACTATGCTGTGTGTTTCCCTTCAGAAAAGGAGTTAAATCCCAGGCTCTGAGTCTTCCTACAAGCAAGACTTCGATTCAAGTAAGGGCAGTTACTTTACAGGTCAAACAAACTACATCGTTTACGAAGCTCACACATGTCTCATCTTAACTGACAAGCTTTGGATGTTAGAGCACCTGTGATTTGTATCAATTTCAGAGGCAGAGTTGGACTAGATATGGTCCGTATGTGTCGGAAACACCATTCTTTTGTTATGAGCACACTCAAGTTTCCTGCGATATTAGAGAATCTAGAAAGCAAGAGTGTGCTTCTGGCCCTAAAGCAGAGTGTGATCCATGAATGAGAACTATGCTGTGAGTTTCCCTTAGGAAATGGGGTTAATTCCTATGCTCTGTGTCTTCCTACAAGCACTACTTTGTTTCAGGTAAAGGCAGTTACTTTACAGCACAAACGAACTACATCGTTCACGAAGCTCACACGTTTCTCATCTTAACTGACCAGCATTGGATGTTAGAGGACCTGTGGTTTCTTTCAGTTTCAGAAGCAGAGATGAACTAGATATGGTCCGTATGTGTAGGAAACACTGTTCATTTTTTCTGAGCACCCTCAAGTTTCCTGCTGTATTAGACACTCTGGAAAGCAAGAGCGTTCTTCTTGCTCTAAATCAGAGTGTGATCATTGGATGAAAACTAAGTTGTGTGTTTCCCTTCAGAAATGGAATTAAACCCCACGCCCTGTGTCTTCCTACATGCAAGACTTCATTTCAGTTAAGGGCAGTCCCTTTTCAGCTCAAACGAACTACATCGTTCACGAAGCTCACACATTTCTCATCTTAACTGACAAGCATCAGATGTTAGAGGACCAGTGCTTTGTATCAGTTTCAGAAGCAGAATTGTACTGGATATGGTCCGTATGTGTAGGAAACACCATTCTGTGTTCTCAGCACACTCAGGTTTCCTGCTGTCTTAGAGACTCTAGAAAGCAAGAGCGTGCTTCTGGCTCTAAAGCAGAGTGTGATCAATGGATGAGAACTCTGCTCTGTGTTTCACTTAGAAATGGAGTTAAATCCCAGTCTCTGAGTCTTCCTACAAGGAAGGCTCCCATTCAAGTAATGTCAGTTACTTTACAGCTCAAACGAACTCCATCGTTCACGAAGCTCACACGTTTCTCATCTTAACTCACAAGCATCGGATGTAAGAGGACCAGTACTTTGTATCAGTTTCAGAAGCAGAGTTGGACTAGATATGGTCCATATGTGTAGGAAACACCGTTCTTTTGTTGTGAGCCACTCAGGTTTCCTGCTGTCTTAGAGACTCTGGAAAGCAAGAGCGTGCTTCATGCTCTAAAACAGAGTGTGATCAATGGATGAGAACTCTGCTCTGTGTTTCACATAGAAATGGAGTTAAATCCCAGGCTCTGAGTCTTCCTACAAGGAAGACTTCGATTCTAGTAAGGGCAGTTACTTTACAGCTCAAACGAACTCCATCGTTCACGAAGCTCACACGTTTCTCATCTTAACTGACCAGCATTGGATGTTAGAGGACCTGTGGTTTCCTTCGTTTTCAGAAGCAGAGTTTGAATAGATATTTTCCGCATGTGTAGGAAAGACCGTTCTTTTGTTTTGAGCACACTCATGTTTCCTGCAGTATTAGAGACTCTAGAAACAAGAGCGTGCTGTTTGCTCTAAAGCAGAGTGTGATCCATGGATGAGAACTCTGCTGTGTGTTTCCCTTCAGTAATGGAGTTAAACCCCAGGTTCTGTGTCTACCTACAAGCAAGACTTCGTTTCAAGTAAAGGCAGTCACTTTTCAGCTCAAACGAATTGCATCGTTCATGAAGCTCACACGTTTCTCATCTTAACTGACAAGCATTGAATGTTAGAGGACCATTGCTTTGTATCAGTTTCAGAAGCAGAGTTGGACTAAATATGGTCCGTATGTGTCGGAAACACCGTTCATTTGTTCTCAGCACACTCAAGTTTCCTTCTGTCTTAGAGACTCTAGAAAGCAAGAGCGGGCTTCTTGCTTTAAAGCAGAGTGTGATCAATGGATGAGAACTCTGTTGTGTGTTTCAATTCAGAAATGGAGTTAAATCCCTGGCTCTGAGTCTTCCTACAAGGAAGACTTTGATTCAAGTATGGGCAGTTACTTTACAGCTCAAACGAACTCCATCGTTCACGAAGCTCCCACGTTTCTCATCTTAACTGACAAGCATCAGATGTTAGAGGACCAGTGCTTTGTATCAGTTTCAGAAGCAGAGTTGGACTAGATATGGTCCATATTTGTAGGAAACACCGTTCTTTTGTTCTGAGCACACTGAGGTTTCCACCTGTCTTAGAGAATCTGGAAAGCAAGAGCGTGCCTTTTGTTCTAAAGCAGAGTGAGATCAATGGATGAGAACTCTGTTGTGTGTTTTTCTTCAGAAATGGAGTTAAATCCCAGGCTCTGAGTTTTCCTACAAGCAAGACTTCGTTTCATTTAAGGGCAGTTACCTTAAAGCTCAAATGAACTACATCGTTCACTAAGCTCACACGTTTCTCATCTTAACTGACAAGCATTGGATGTTAGAGGACCTGTGGTTTCTTTCAGTTTCAGAAGCAGAGTTGAACTAGATATGGTCCGTATGTGTAGGAAACACTTTTCTTTTGTTCTGAGCACACTCAAGTTTCCTGCTGTATTAGAGAATCTAGAAAGCAAGAGCATGCTTCTTGCTCTAAAGCTGAGTGTGATCCATGGATGAGAACTATGCTGTGTGTTTCCCTTCAGAAAAGGAGTTAAATCCCAGGCTCTGAGTCTTCCTACAAGCAAGACTTCGATTCAATAAGGGCAGTTACTTTACAGCTCAAACGAACTACATCGTTCACGAAGCTCACATGTTTCTCATCATAATGACAAGCATTGGATCTTAGAGGACCAGTGCTTTGTATCAGTTTCAGAAGCAGAGTTTGAATAGATATTTTCCGTATGTGTAGGAAACACCGTTCTTTTGTTCTGAGCACACACATGTTTCCTGCTGTATTATAGACTCTAGAAAGCAAGAGCATGCCTTTTGCTCTAAAGCAGAGTGAGATCAATGGATGAGAGCTCTGCTGTGTGTTTCACTTCAGAAGTGGAGTTAAATCCCAGGCTCTGAGTCTTCCTACAAGCAAGACTTCGTTTCATTTAAGGGCAGTTACCTTACAGCTCAAACGAACTACATCGTTCACTAAGCTCACACGTTTCTCATCTTAACTGACAAGCATTGGATGTTAGAGGACCTGCGGTTTCTTTCAGTTTCAGAAGCAGAGTTGAACTAGATATGGTCCGTATGTGTAGGAAACACTGTTCTTTTGTTCTGAGCACACTCAAGTTTCCTGCTGTATTAGAGAATCTAGAAAGCAAGAGCATGCTTCTTCCTCTAAAGCTGAGTGTGATCCATGGATGAGAACTATGCTGTGTGTTTCCCTTCAGAAAAGGAGTTAAATCCCAGGCTCTGAGTCTTCCTACAAGCAAGACTTCGATTCAATAAGGGCAGTTACTTTACAGCTCAAACGAACTACATCATTCACGAAGCTCACACATTTCTCATCTTAACTGACAAGCGTTGGATGTTAGAGCACCTGTGCTTTGTATCAATTTCAGAGGCAGAGTTGGACTAGATATGGTCTGTATGTGTAGGAAACACCTTTCTTTTGTTATGAGCACACTCAAGTTTCCTGTTATATTAGAGACTCTAGAAAGCAAGAGCGTGCTTCTGGCTCTAAAGCAGAGTGTGATCAATGGATGAGAACTCTGCTCTGTGTTTCACTTAGAAATGGAGTTAAATCCCAGTCTCTGAGTCTTCCTACAAGGAAGGCTCCCATTCAAGTAAGGGCAGTTACTTTACAGCTCAAATGAACTCCAACGTTCACGAAGCTCACACGTTTCTCATCTTAACTCACAAGCATCGGATGTAAGAGGACCAGTACTTTGTATCACTTTCAGAAGCAGAGTTGGACTAGATATGGTCCATATGTGTAGGAAACACCGTTCTTTTGTTGTGAGCACACTCAGGTTTCCTGCTGTCTTAGAGACTCTGGAAAGCAAGAGCGTGCTTCTTGCTCTAAAGCAGAGTGTAATGGATGAGAACTCTGCTCTGTGTTTCACATAGAAATGGAGTTAAATGCCAGGCTCTGAGTCTTCCTACAAGGAAGACTTCGATTCTAGTAAGGGCAGTTACTTTACAGCTCAAACGAACTCCATCGTTCACGAAGCTCACACGTTTCTCATCTTAACTGACCAGCATTGGATGTTAGAGGACCTGTGGTTTCCTTCGTTTTCAGAAGCAGAGTTTGAATAGATATTTTCCGCATGTGTAGGAAAGACCGTTCTTTTGTTTTGAGCACACTCATGTTTCCTGCAGTATTAGAGACACTAGAAAGCAAGAGCGTGCTGTTTGCTCTAAAGCAGACTGTGATCCATGGATGAGAACTCTGCTGTTTGTTTCCCTTCAGTAATGGAGTTAAACCCCAGGCTCTGTGTCTACCTACAAGCAAGACTTCGTTTCAAGTAAAGGCAGTCACTTTTCAGCTCAAACGAATTGCATCGTTCATGAAGCTCACACGTTTCTCATCTTAACTGACAAGCATTGAATGTTAGAGGACCATTGCTTTTTATCAGTTTCAGAAGCAGAGTTGGACTAAATATGGTCCGTATGTGTCGGAAACACCGTTCATTTGTTCTCAGCACACTCAAGTTTCCTTCTGTCTTAGAGTCTCTAGAAAGCAAGAGCGGGCTTCTTGCTTTAAAGCAGAGTGTGATCAATGGATGAGAACTCTGTTGTGTGTTTCAATTCAGAAATGGAGTTAAATCCCTGGCTCTGAGTCTTCCGACAAGGAAGACTTTGACTAAAGTATGGGCAGTTACTTTACAGCTCAAACGAACTCCATCGTTCACGAAGCTCCCACGTTTCTCATCTTAACTGACAAGCATCAGATGTTAGAGGACCAGTGCTGTGTATCAGTTTCAGAAGCAGAGTTGGACTAGATATGGTCCATATGTATAAGAAACACCGTTCTTTTGTTCTGAGCACACTGAGGTTTCCACCTCTCTTAGAGACTCTGGAAAGCAAGAGCGTGCCTTTTGCTCTAAAGCAGAGTGAGATCAATGGATGAGAACTCTGCTGTGTGTTTCACTTCAGAAATGGAGTTAAATGCCAGGCTCTGAGTCTTCCTACAAGCAAGACTTCGTTTCATTTAAGGGCAGTTACCTTACAGCTCAAACGAACTACATCGTTCACGAAACTCACACGTTTCTCATCTTAACTGACACGCATTGGATGTTAGAGGACCTGTGGTTTCTTTCAGTTTCAGAATCAGAGTTCAACTAGATATGGTCCCTATGTGTAGGAAACACTGTTCTTTTCTTCTGAGCACACTCAAGTTTCCTGCTGTAATAGAGATTCTAGAAAGCAAGAGCGTTCTTCTTGCTCTAAAGCAGAGTGTGATCCATGGATGAGAACTATGCTGTGTGTTTCCCTTCAGAAAAGGAGTTAAATCCCAGGCTCTGAGTCTTCCTACAAGCAAGACTTCGATTCAAGTAAGGGCAGTTACTTTACAGGTCAAACGAACTACATCATTTACGAAGCTCACACATGTCTCATCTTAACTGACAAGCTTTGGATGTTAGAGCACCTGTGCTTTGTATCAATTTCAGAAGCAGAGTTGGACTAGATATGGTCAGTATGTGTCGGAAACACCTTTCTTTTGTTATGAGCACACTCAAGTTTCCTGCGATATTAGTGAATCTAGAAAGCAAGAGTGTGCTTCTTGCCCTAAAGCAGAGTGTGATCCATGGATGAGAACTATGCTGTGTGTTTCCCTTAGGTAATGGTGTTAATTCCTATGCTCTGTGTCTTCCTACAAGCACTACTTTTTTCAGGTAAGGGCAGTTACTTTACAGCTCAAACGTACTACATCGTTCACGAAGCTCACACGTTTCTCATCTTAACTGACACGCATTGGATGTTAGAGGACCTGTGGTTTCTTTCAGTTTCAGAATCAGAGTTCAACTAGATATGGTCCGTATGTGTAGGAAACACTGTTCATTTTTTCTGAGCACACTCAATTTTCCTGCTGTCTTAGAGACTCTTGAAAGCAAGAGCGTGCTTCTTGCTCTAAATCAGAGTGTGATCATTGGATGATAACTAAGTTGTGTGTTTCCCTTCAGAAATGGAATTAAACCCCATGCCCTGTGTCTTCCTACATGCAAGATTTCATTTCAGGTAAGGGCAGTCACTTTTCAGCTCAAACGAACTACATCGTTCACGAAGCTCACACGTTTCTCATCTTAACTGACAAGCATCAGATGTTAGAGGACCAGTGCTTTGTATCAGATTCAGAAGCAGAGTTGTACTAGATATGGTCCGTATGTGTAGGAAACACCATTCTGTGTTCTCAGCACACTCAGGTTTCCTGCTGTCTTAGAGACTCTAGAAAGCAAGAGCGTGCTTCTGGCTCTAAAGCAGAGTGTGATCAATGGATGAGAACTCTGCTCTGTGTTTCACTTAGAAATGGAGTTAAATCCCAGTCTCTGAGTCTTCCTACAAGGAAGGCTCCCATTCAAGTAAGGGCAGTTACTTTACAGCTCAAACGAACTCCATCGTTCACGAAGCTCACACGTTTCTCATCTTAACTCACAAGCATCGGATGTAAGAGGACCAGTACTTTGTATCAGTTTCAGAAGCAGAGTTGGACTAGATATGGTCCATATGTGTAGGAAACACCATTCTTTTGTTGTGAGCACACTCAGGTTTCCTGCTCTCTTAGAGACTCTGGAAAGCAAGAGCGTGCTTCTTGCTCTAAAGCAGAGTGTGATCAATGGATGAGAACTCTGCTCTGTGTTTCAGATAGAAATGGAGTTAAATCCCAGGCTCTGAGTCTTCCTACAAGGAAGACTTCGATTCTAGTAAGGGCTGTTACTTTACAGCTCAAACGAACTCCATCGTTCACGAAGCTCACACGTTTCTCATCTTAACTGACCAGCATTGGATGTTAGAGGACCTGTGGTTTCCTTCGTTTTCAGAAGCAGAGTTTGAATAGATATTTTCCGCATGTGTAGGAAAGACCATTCTTTTGTTTTGAGCACACTCATGTTTCCTGCAGTATTAGAGACTCTAGAAAGCAAGAGCGTGCTGTTTGCTCTAAAGCAGAGTGTGATCCATGGATGAGAACTCTGCTGTGTGTTTCCCTTCAGTAATGGAGTTAAACCCCAGGCTCTGTGTCTACCTACAAGCAAGACTTCGTTTCAAGTAAAGGCAGTCACTTTTCAGCTCAAACGAATTGCATCGTTCATGAAGCTCACACGTTTCTCATCTTAACTGACAAGCATTGAATGTTAGAGGACCATTGCTTTGTAACAGTTTCAGAAGCAGAGTTGGACTAAATATGGTCCGTATGTTTCGGAAACACCGTTCATTTCTTCTCAGCACACTCAAGTTTCCTTCTGTCTTAGAGACTCTAGAAAGCAAGAGCGGGCTTCTTGCTTTAAAGCAGAGTGTGATCAATGGATGAGAACTCTGTTGTGTGTTTCAATTCAGAACTGGAGTTAAATCCCTGGCTCTGAGTCTTCCTACAAGGAAGACTTTGATTCAAGTATGGGCAGTTACTTTACAGCTCAAACGAACTCCATCGTTCACGAAGCTCCCACGTTTCTCATCTTAACTGACAAGCATCAGATATTAGAGGACCAGTGCTTTGTATCAGTTTCAGAAGCAGAGTTGGACTAGATATGGTCCATATTTGTAGGAAACACCGTTCTTTTGTTCTGAGCACACTGAGGTTTCCACCTGTCTTAGAGACTCTGGAAAGCAAGAGCGTGCCTTTTGCTCTAAAGCAGAGTGAGATCAATGGATGAGAACTCTGCTGTGTGTTTTTCTTCAGAAATGGAGTTAATTCCTATGCTCTGTGTCTTCCTACAAGCACTACTTTGTTTCAGGTAAGGGCAGTCACTTTTCAGCTCAAACGAACTACATCGTTCACGAAGCTCACATGTTTCTCATCATAATGACAAGCATTGGATGTTAGAGGACCAGTGCTTTGTATCAGTTTCAGAAGCAGAGTTTGAATAGATATTTTCCGTATGTGTAGGAAACACCGTTCTTTTGTTCTGAGCACACTCATGTTTCCTGCTGTATTAGAGACTCTGGAAAGCAAGAGCGTGCTTTTGCTCTAAAGCAGAGTGAGATCAATGAATGAGAACTCTGTTGTGTGTTTTTCTTCAGAAATGGAGTTAAATCCCAGGCTCTGAGTTTTCCTACAAGCAAGACTTCGTTTCATTTAAGGGCAGTTACCTTAAAGGTCAAATGAACTACATCGTTCACGAAGCTCACACGTTTCTCATCTTAACTGACAAGCATTGGATGTTAGAGGACCTGTGGTTTCTTTCAGTTTCAGAAGCAGAGTTGAACTAGATTTGGTCCGTATGTGTAGGAAACACTGTTCTTTTGTCCTGAGCACACTCAAGTTTCCTGCTGTATTAGAGAATCTAGAAAGCAAGAGCGTTCTTCTTGCTCTAAAGCTGAGTGTGATCCATGGATGAGAACTATGCTGTGTGTTTCCATTCAGAAAAGGAGTTAACTCCCAGGCTCTGAGTCTTCCTACAAGCAAGACTTCGATTCAATAAGGGCAGTTACTTTACAGCTCAAACGAACTACATCATTCACGAAGCTCACACATGTCTCATCTTAACTGACAAGCTTTGGATGTTAGAGCACCTGTGCTTTGTATCAATTTCAGAGGCAGAGTTGGACTAGATATGGTCTGTATGTGTAGGAAACACCTTTCTTTTGTAATGAGCACACTCAAGTTTCCTGTTATATTAGAGAATCTAGAAAGCAAGAGTGTGCTTCTTGCCCTAAAGCAGAGTGTGATCCATGGATGAGAACTATGCTGTGTGTTTCCCTTAGGAAATGGTGTTAATTCCTATGCTCTGTGTCTTCCTACAAGCACTACTTTTTTCAGGTAAGGGCAGTTACTTTACAGCTCAAACGAACTACATCATTCACGAAGCTCACACGTTTCTCATCTTAACTGACCAGCATTGGATGTTAGAGGACCTGTGGTTTCTTTCAGTTTCAGAAGCAGAGTTGAACTAGATATGGTCCGTATGTGTAGGAAACACCGTTCTTTTGTTCTCAGCACACTCAGGTTTCCTGCTGTCTTAGAGACTCTAGAAAGCTAGAGCATGCTTCTTGCTCTAAAGCAGAGTTTGATCAATGGATGAGAATTCTGCTCTGTGTTTCACTTAGAAATGGAGTTAAATCCCAGGCTCTGAGTCTTCCTACAAGGAAGACTTCGATTCAAGTAAGGGCAGTTACTTTACAGCTCAAACGAACTCCATCGTTCACGAAGCTCACACGTTTCTCATCTTAACTCACAAGCATCGGATGTAAGAAGAACAGTGCTTTGTATCAGTTTCAGAAGATGAGTTGGACTAGATATGGTCCATATGTGTAGGAAACACCGATCTTTTGTTCTGAGCACACTCAGGTTTCCTGCTGAATTAGAGACTCTGGAAAGCAAGAGCGTACTTAATGCTCTAAAGCAGAGTGTGATCAATGGATGAGAACTCTGCTGTGTGTTTCACTTCAGAAATGGAGTAAAATGCCTGGCTCTGAGTCTTCCTACAAGCAAGACTTCGTTTCAGGTAAGGGCAGTCACTTTTCATCTCAAATGAACTACAACGTTCACGAAGCTCACACGTTTCTCATCTTAACAGACAAGCATTGGATGTTAAGGACCAGTGCTTTGTATCAGTTTCAGAAGCAGAGTTTGAATAGATATTTTCCGTATGTGTAGGAAACACCGTTCTTTTGTTCTGAGCACACTCATGTTTCCTGCTGTCTTAGAGAATCTAGAAAGCTAGAGCAGGCTTCTTGCTTTAAAGCAGAGTGTGATCAATGGATGAGAACTCTGTTGTGTGTTTCACTTCAGATATGGAGTAAAATCCCTGGCTCTGAGTCTTCCTACAAGGAAGACTTCAATGCAATATCGGCAGTTACTTTACAGCTCAAACGATCTCCATCGTTCACAAAGCTCCCACGTTTCTCATCTTAACTGACAAGCATCGGATGTTATAGGACCAGTGCTTTGTATCAGTTTCAGAAGCACAGTTGGACTAGATATGGTCCATATGTGTAGGAAACACCGTTCTTTTGTTCTGAGCACACTCAGGTTTCCTGCTGTCTTAGAGACTCTTGAAAGCAAGAGCGTCCTTTTTGCTCTAAAGCAGAGTGTGATCAATGGATGAGAACTCGGCTCTGTGTTTCACTTAGAAATGGAGTTAAATCCCAGGCTCTGAGTCTTCCTACAAGGAAGACTTCCATTCAAGTAAGGGCAGTTCCTTTACAGCTCAAACGAACTCCATCGTTCACGAAGCTCACATGTTTCTCATCTTAACTGACAAGCATTGGATGTTAGAGGACCAGTGCTTTGTATCAGTTTCCGAAGCAGAGTTGTACTAGATATGGTACGTATGTGTAGGAAACACCGTTCTTTTGTTCTCAGCACACTCAGGTTTCCTGCTGTCTTAGAGACTCTAGAAAACCAGAGCGTGCTTATTGCTCTAAAGCAGAGTGAGATCTATATATGAAAACTCTGCTGTGTGTTTCACTTCAGAAATGGAGTTAAATCCCTGGCTCTGAGTCTTCCTACAAGCAAGACTTCGTTTCAGGTAAGGGCAGTTACTTTAAAGCTCAAACGAATTACATCATTCACAATGCTCACACATTTCTCATCTTAACTGACAAGCACTGGATGTTAGAGGACCTGTGGTTTCTTTCAGTTTCAGAAGCAGAGTAGAACTAGATAAGGCCCGTATGTGTAGGAAACACCGTGCTTTTGTTCTGAGCACATTCAAGTTTAATGCTGTATTAGAGACTCTAGAAAGCAAGAGCATGCTTCTTGCTCTAAAGCAGAGTTCGATCAATGGATGAGAATTCTGCTCTGTGTTTCACTTAGAAATGGAGTTAAATCCCAGGCTCTGAGTCTTCCTACAAGGAAGACTTCGATTCAAGTAAGGGCAGTTACTTTACAGCTCAAACGAACTCCATCGTTCACGAAGCTCACACGTTTCTCATCTTAACCCACAAGCATCGGATGTAAGAAGAACAGTGCTTTGTATCAGTTTCAGAAGATGAGTTGGACTAGATATGGTCCATATGTGTAGGAAACACCGATCTTTTGTTCTGAGCACACTCAGGTTTCCTGCTGAATTAGAGACTCTGGAAAGCAAGAGCGTACTTAATGCTCTAAAGCAGAGTGTGATCAATGGATGAGAACTCTGCTGTGTGTTTCACTTCAGAAATGGAGTAAAATGCCTGGCTCTGAGTCTTCCTACAAGCAAGACTTCGTTTCAGGTAAGGGCAGTCACTTTTCAGCTCAAATGAACTACAACGTTCACGAAGCTCACACGTTTCTCATCTTAACAGACAAGCATTGGATGTTAAGGACCAGTGCTTTGTATCAGTTTCAGAAGCAGAGTTTGAATAGATATTTTCCGTATGTGTAGGAAACACCGTTCTTTTGTTCTGAGCACACTCATGTTTCCTGCTGTCTTAGAGAATCTAGAAAGCTAGAGCAGGCTTCTTGCTTTAAAGCAGAGTGTGATCAATGGATGAGAACTCTGTTGTGTGTTTCACTTCAGATATGGAGTAAAATCCCTGGCTCTGAGTCTTCCTACAAGGAAGACTTCAATGCAATATGGGCAGTTACTTTACAGCTCAAACGAACTCCATCGTTCACGAAGCTCCCACGTTTCTCATCTTAACTGACAAGCATCGGATGTTAGAGGACCAGTGCTTTGTATCAGTTTCAGAAGCACAGTTGGACTAGATATGGTCCATATGTGTAGGAAACACCGTTCTTTTGTTCTGAGCACACTCAGGTTTCCTGCTGTCTTAGAGACTCTGGAAAGCAAGAGCGTCCTTTTTGCTCTAAAGCAGAGTGTGATCAATGGATGAGAACTCGGCTCTGTGTTTCACTTAGAAATGGAGTTAAATCCCAGGCTCTGAGTCTTCCTACAAGGAAGACTTCCATTCAAGTAAGGGCAGTTCCTTTACAGCTCAAACGAACTCCATCGTTCACGAAGCTCACACGTTTCTCATCTTAACTGACAAGCATTGGATGTTAGAGGACCAGTGCTTTGTATCAGTTTCCGAAGCAGAGTTGTACTAGATATGGTACGTATGTGTAGGAAACACCGTTCTTTTGTTCTCAGCACACTCAGGTTTCCTGCTGTCTTAGAGACTCTAGAAAACCAGAGCGTGCTTATTGCTCTAAAGCAGAGTGAGATCTATATATGAAAACTCTGCTGTGTGTTTCACTTCAGAAATGGAGTTAAATCCCTGGCTCTGAGTCTTCCTACAAGCAAGACTTCGTTTCAGGTAAGGGCAGTTACTTTAAAGCTCAAACAAATTACATCATTCACAATGCTCACACATTTCTCATCTTAACTGACAAGCACTGGATGTTAGAGGACCTGTGGTTTCTTTCAGTTTCAGAATCAGATTTGGACTAGATATCGCCCGTATGTTTAGGAAACACCGTTTTTTTCTTCTGAGCACACTCAAGTTTCCTGCTGTATTAGACACTCTGGAAAGCAAGAGCGTTCTTCTTGCTCTAAAGCAGAGTGTGATCCATGGATGAGAACTCTGCTCTGTGTTTCACTTAAGAAATGGAGTTAAACCCCACGCCCTGTGTCTTCCTACATTCAAGACTTCGTTTCAGTTAAGGGCAGTCACTTTTCAGCTCAAACGAACTACATCGTTCACGAAGCTCACACATTTCTCATCTTAACTGACAAGCATCAGATGTTAGAGGACCAGTGCTTTGTATCAGTTTCAGAAGCAGTGTTGGACTACATATGGTCCGTATGTGTAGGAAACACCGTTCATTTTTTCTCAGCACACCCAATTTTCCTGCTGTCTTAGAGACTCTAGAAAGCTAGAGCATGCTTCTTGCTCTAAAGCAGGGTGTGATCAATGGATGAGAACTCTGTTGTGTGTTTCACTTCAGAAATGGAGTTAAATCTCTGGCTCTGAGTCTTACTAAAAGCAAGACTTCGGTTCAGGTAAGGGCAGTTACTTTACAGCTCAAACGAACTACAACGTTCACGAAGCTCACACGTTTCCCATCTTAGCTGACAAGCATTGAATGTTAGAGGACCTGTGCTTTGTATCAGTTTCAGAAGCAGAGTTGGACTATATATGGTCTGTATGTGTTGGAAACACAGTTCTTCTGTTCTGAGCACACTCACGTTTTCTGTTGTCTTAGAGACTCTAGAAAGCAAGAGAGTGCTTCTTGCTCTAAAGCAGAGTTTGATCCGTGGATGAGAACTATGCTGTGTGTTTCCCTTCAGAAATGGAGTTAAATCCCAGGCTCTGTGTTTTCCTACTAGCAAGACATCGTTTCAGGTTAGGGCATTCACTTGTAAGCTCAAATTACCTACATTGTTCACGAAACTCACACGTTTATCATCTTAAATGACAAGCATTGGATGTTAGAGGACCAGTGCTTTGTATCAGTTTCAGAAGCAGAGTTGAACTACATATGGCCCGTATATGTAGGAAACGCCGTTTTTAGATCTGAGCACACTCATGTTTCCTGCTGTATTAGAGACTCTAGAAAGCAAGAGCGTGCTTCTTGCTCTAAAGCAGAGTGTGATCAATGGATGAGAACTCTGTTGTGTGTTTCACTTCAGAAATGGAGTTAAATCCCTGGCTCTGAGTCTTCCTACAAGCAAGACTTCATTTCAGGTAAGGGCAGTTACTTTACAGCTCAAACGAACTACATCGTTCACAAAGCTCACACATTTCTCATCTAAACTGAGAAGCATTGGATGTTCGAGGACCTTTGGTTTGTATCAATTTCAAGCAGAGTTGAACTAGATATGGTCCGTATGTATAGGAAACACTGTTCTTTTCTTCTGAGCACACTCACGTTTCCTGCTGTATTAGAAAATCTAGAAAGAAAGAGCATGCTTCTTACTTTAAAGCAGATTGTGATCCATGGATGAGAAATGTGTTGTGTGTTTCCCTTCAGAAATGGTGTTAAACACCAGGCTCTGAGTCTTCCTACTAACAAGACTTCGTTTCACATAAGGGCAGTCACTTTTCATCTCAAACGAACTACATCGTTCATGAAGCTCGCACATTTCTCATCTAAACTGACAAGCATTGGATATTAGAAGACCTCTGGTTTGTTTCAGTTTCAGAAGCAGAGATGAACTAGATATGGTCCGTATATGTACAAAACACCGTTCTTGCTTTCTGAGCACACTCAGGTTTCCTGCTGTATTAGAGATTCTAGAAAGCAAGAGCGTTCTTCTTGCTCTAAAGCAGAGTGTGATCCATGGATGAGAACTATGCTGTGTGTTTCCCTTCAGAAATGGAGTTAAATCCCAGGCTCTGAGTCTTCCTATAAACAAGACATCGATTCAAGTAAGGGCAGTTAATTTTCAGCTCAAACAACTACATCGTTCACAAAGCTCACACGTTTCTCATCTTAACTGACAAGCATTGGATGTTAGAGAACCTGTGCTTTGTAACAATTTCAGAGGCAGAGTTGGACTAGATATGGTCCGTATGTGTAGGAAACACCGTTGTTTTTTACTCATCATACTCATGTTTCCTGCTGTCTTAGAGACTCTAGAAAGCAACAGCGTGCTTCTTGCTCTAAAGCAGAGTGTGATCTATATATGCGAACTCTGCTGTGTGTTTCACTTCAGAAATGGAGTTAAATCCCAGGCTCTGAGTCTTCCTACAAGCAAGACTTCGAATCAGGTAAGGGCAGTTACTTTACAGCTGAATTGAATTACATCGTTCACGATTCTCACATATTTCTCATCTTAACTGACAATCATCAGATGTTAGAGTACCAGTGCTTTGTATCAGTTTCAGAAGGAGAGTTGGACTAGATATGGTCCGTATGTGTAGGAAACACCGTTCTTTTGTTCTCAGCACACTCAGGTTTCCTGCTATCTTAGAGACTCTAGAAAGCAAGAGCGTGCTTATTGCTCTAAAGCAGAGTGTGATCTATATATGAGAACTCTGCTGTGAGTTTCACTTCAGAAATGGAGTTAAATCCCAGGCTCTGAGTCTTCCTACAAGCAAGACTTCGTTTCAGGTAAGGGCAGGTACTTTACAGCTCAATCGAATTACATCGTTCACGATGCTCACACATTTCTCATCTTAACTGACAAGCATTGGATGTTGGAGGACCTGTGGTTTCTTTCAGTTTCAGAAGCAGAGTTGAACTAGATATGGTCCGTACGTGTAGGAAACACTGTTCTTTTGTTCTGAGCACACTCAAGTTTCCTGCTGTATTAGAGATTCTAGAATGCAAGGGCATTCTTCTTGCTCTAAAGCAGAGTGTGATCCATGGATGGCAACTATGCTGTTTGTTTCCCTTCAGAAATGGAGTTAAATCCCAGGCTCTGAGTCTTCCTACAAGCAAGACTTCGTTTCAGGTAAGGGCAGTTACTTAACAGCTCAAACTAATTACATCGTTCACGATGCTCACACATTTCTCATCTTAACTGAGAAGCATTGGATGTTAGAGGACCTGTTGTTTCTTTCAGTTTCAGAAGCAGAGTAGAACTAGATAAGGCCGGTATGTGTAGGAAACACCGTGCTTTTGTTATGAGCACACTCAAGTTTCCTGCTATATTAGAGAATCTAGAATGCAAGGGTGTGCTTCTTGTCCTAAAGCAGAGTGTGATCCATGGATGAGAACTATGATGTGTGTTTCCCTTAGGAAATGGTGTTAATTCCTATGCTCTGTGTCTTCCTACAAGCACTACTTTGTTTCAGGTAAGGCAGTTACTTTACAGCTCAAACGAACTACATCGTTCACGAAGCTCACATGTTTCTCATCTTAACTGACAAGCATTGGATTTTAGAGGACCAGTGCTTTGTATCAGTTTCAGAAGCAGCGTTGGAGTAGATATGGTCCGTATGTGTAGGAAACACCGTTCATTTTTTCTCAGCACACCCAATTTTCCTGTTGTCTTAGAGACTCTAGAAAGCTAGAGCGTGCTTCTTGCTCTAAAGCAGGATGTGATCAATGGACGAGAACTCTGTTGTGTGTTTCACTTCAGAAATGGAGTTAAATCCCTGGCTCTGAGTCTTCCTACAAGCAAGACTTCGGTTCAGGTAAGGGCAGTTACTTTACAGCTCAAACGAACTACATCATTCACGTACCTCACACGTTTCTCATCTTAACTGACAAGCATTGGATGTTAGAGGACCAGTGCTTTGTATCAGTTTCAGAATCAGATTTGGACTAGATATCACCCGTATGTATAGGAAACACCGTTTTTTTCTTCTGAGCACACTCAAGTTTCCTGCTGTATTAGACACTCTGGAAAGCAAGAGCGTGCTTCTTGCTCTAAAGCAGAGTGTGATCCATGGATGAGAACTGTGTTGTGTGTTTCCCTTCAGAAATGGAGTTAAACCCCACGCCCTGTGTCTTCCTACACTCAAGACTTTGTTTCAGGTAAGGGCAGTCACTTTTCAGCTCAAACGAACTACATCGTTCACAAAGCTCACACATTTCTCATCTTAACTGACAAGCATCAGATGTTAGAGGACCAGTGCTTTGTATCATTTTCAGAAGGAGAGTTGGACTAGATATGGTCCGTATGTGTAGGAAACACCGTTCTTTTGTTCTCAGCACACTCAGTTTTCCTGCTGTCTTAGAGAATCTAGAAAGCAAGAGCGTGCTTCTTGCTCTAAAGCAGAGTGTGATCAATGGATGAGAACTCTGCTCTGTGTTTCACTTAAGAAATGGAGTTAAACCCCACGCCCTGTGTCTTCCTACATTCAAGACTTCGTTTCAGTTAAGGGCAGTCACTTTTCAGCTCAAACGAACTACATCGTTCACGAAGCTCACACATTTCTCATCTTAACTGACAAGCATCAGATGTTAGAGGACCAGTGCTTTGTATCAGTTTCAGAAGCAGCGTTGGACTACATATGGTCCGTATGTGTAGGAAACACCGTTCATTTTTTCTCAGCACACCCAATTTTCCTGCTGTCTTAGAGACTCTAGAAAGATAGAGCATGCTTCTTGCTCTAAAGCAGAGTGTGATCAATGGATGAGAACTCTGTTGTGTGTTTCACTTCAGAAATGGAGTTAAATCTCTGGCTCTGAGTCTTACTAAAAGCAAGACTTCGGTTCAGGTAAGGGCAGTTACTTTACAGCTCAAACGAACTACAACGTTCACGAAGCTCACACGATTCCCATCTTAGCTGACAAGCATTGAATGTTAGAGGACCTGTGCTTTGTATCAGTTTCAGAATCAGAGTTGGACTATATATGGTCTGTATGTGTTGGAAACACAGTTCTTTTGTTCTGAGCACACTCACGTTTTCTGTTGTCTTAGAGACTCTAGAAAGCAAGAGAGTGCTTCTTGCTCTAAAGCAGAGTTTGATCCGTGGATGAGAACTATGCTGTGTGTTTCCCTTCAGAAATGGAGTTAAATCCCAGGCTCTGTGTTTTCCTACTAGCAAGACATCGTTTCAGGTTAGGGCATTCACTTGTAAGTTCAAATTACCTACATTGTTCACGAAACTCACACGTTTCTCATCTTAAATGACAAGCATTGGATGTTAGAGGACCAGTGCTTTGTATCAGTTTCAGAAGCAGAGTTGAACTACATATGGCCCGTATATGTAGGAAACGCCGTTTTTAGATCTGAGCACACTCATGTTTCCTGCTGTATTAGAGACTCTAGAAAGCAAGAGCGTGCTTCTTGCTCTAAAGCAGAGTGTGATCAATGGATGAGAACTCTGTTGTGTGTTTCACTTCAGAAATGGAGTTAAATCCCTGGCTCTGAGTCTTCCTACAAGCAAGACTTCATTTCAGGTAAGGGCAGTTACTTTACAGCTCAAACAAACTACATCGTTCACAAAGCTCACACATTTCTCATCTAAACTGAGAAGCATTGGATGTTCGAGGACCTTTGGTTTGTATCAATTTCAAGCAGAGTTGAACTAGATATGGTCCGTATGTATAGGAAACACTGTTCTTTTCTTCTGAGCACACTCACGTTTCCTGCTGTATTAGAAAATCTAGAAAGAAAGAGCATGCTTCTTACTTTAAAGCAGATTGTCATCCATGGATGAGAAATGTGTTGTGTGTTTCCCTTCAGAAATGGTGTTAAACACCAGGCTCTGAGTCTTCCTACTAACAAGATTTCGTTTCAGGTAAGGGCAGTCACTTTTCATCTCAAACGAACTACATCGTTCATGAAGCTCTCACATTTCTCATCTAAACTGACAAGCATTGGATATTAGAAGACCTCTGGTTTGTTTCAGTTTCAGAAGCAGAGATGAACTAGATATGGTCCGTATATGTACGAAACACCGTTCTTGCTTTCTGAGCACACTCAGGTTTCCTGCTGTATTAGAGATTCTAGAAAGCAAGAGCGTTCTTCTTGCTCTAAAGCAGAGTGTGATCCATGGATGAGAACTATGCTGTGTGTTTCCCTTCAGAAATGGAGTTAAATCCCAGGCTCTGAGTCTTCCTATAAACAAGACATCGATTCAAGTAAGGGCAGTTAATTTTCAGCTGAAACAACTACATCGTTCACGAAGCTCACACGTTTCTCATCTTAACTGACAAGCATTGGATGTTTGAGAACCTGTGCTTTGTAACAATTTCAGAGGCAGAGTTGGACTAGATATGGTCCGTATGTGTAGGAAACACCGTTGTTTTTTACTCATCACACTCATGTTTCCTGCTGTCTTAGAGACTCTAGAAAGCAACAGCGTGCTTCTTGCTCTAAAGCAGAGTGTGATCTATATATGCGAACTCTGCTGTGTGTTTCACTTCAGAAATGGAGTTAAATCCCAGGATCTGAGTCTTCCTACAAGCAAGACTTCGAATCAGGTAAGGGCAGTTATTTTACAGCTCAAAAGAATTACATCATTCACGACTCTCACACATTTCTCATCTTAACTGAAAATCATCGGATGTTAGAGTACCAGTATGTTGTATCAGTTTCAGAAGGAGAGTTGGACTAGATATGGTCCGTATGTGTAGGAAACACCGTTCTTTTGTTCTCAGCACACTCAGGTTTCCTGCTATCTTAGAGAATCTAGAAAGCAAGAGCGTGCTTATTGCTCTAAAGCAGAGTGTGATCTATATATGAGAACTCTGCTGTGAGTTTCACTTCAGAAATGGAGTTAAATCCCAGGATCTGAGTCTTCCTACAAGCAAGACTTCATTACAGGTAAGGGCAGTTACTTTACAGCTCAAATGAATTACATCGTTCACGATGCTCACACATTTCTCATCTTAACTGACAAGCATTGGATGTTGGAGGACCTGTGGTTTCTTTCAGTTTCAGAAGCAGAGTTGAACTAGATATGGTCGGTACGTGTAGGAAACACTGTTCTTTTGTTCTGAGCACACTCAAGTTTCCTGCTGTATTAGAGATTCTAGAAAGCAAGAGCATTCTTCGTGCTCTAAAGCAGAGTGTGATCCATGGATGGCAACTATGCTGTGTGTTTCCCTTCAGAAATGGAGTTAAATCCCGGGCTCTGAGTCTTCCTACAAGCAAGACTTCGTTTCAGGTAAGGGCAGTTACTTAACAGCTCAAATGAATTACATTGTTCACGATGCTCACACATTTCTCATCTTAACTGACAAGCATTGGATGTTAGAGGACCTGTGGTTTCTTTCAGTTTCAGAAGCAGAGTAGAACTAGATAAGGCCCGTATGTGTAGGAAACACCGTGCTTTTGTTATGAGCACACTCAAGTTTCCTGCTATATTAGAGAATCTAGAAAGCAAGAGTGTGCTTCTTGTCCTAAAGCAGAGTGTGATCCATGAATGAGAACTATGCTGTGTGTTTCCCTTAGGAAATGGTGTTAATTCCTATGCTCTATGTCTTCCTACAAGCACTAGTTTGTTTCAGGTAAGGGCAGTTACTTTACAGCTCAAACGAAATACATCGTTCACGAAGCTAACACGTTTCTCCTCTTAACTGACAAGCATTGGATGTTAGAGGACCAGTGCTTTGTATCAGTTTCAGAAGCAGCGTTGGACTAGATATGGTCCGTATGTGTAGGAAACACCGTTCATTTTTTCTCAGCACACCCAATTTTCCTGTTGTCTTAGAGACTCTAGAAAGCTAGAGCGTGCTTCTTGCTCTAAATCAGGGTGTGATCAATGGATGAGAACTCTGTTGTGTGTTTCACTTCACAAATGGAGTTAAATCCCTGGCTCTGAGTCTTCCTACAAGCAAGACTTCGGTTCAGGTAAGGGCAGTTACTTTACAGCTAAAACGAACTACATCATTCACGTAGCTCACACGTTTCTCATCTTAACTGACAAGCATTGGATGTTAGAGGACCAGTGCTTTGTATCAGTTTCAGAAGCAGATTTGGACTAGATATCGTTGGTATGTTTAGGAAACACCGTTCTTTTCTTCTGAGCACACTCAAGTTTCCTGCTGTATTAGACACTCTGGAAAGCAAGAGCGTGCTTCTTACATTAAAGCAGATTGTCATCCATGGATGAGAAATGTGTTGTGTGTTTCCCTTCAGAAATGGTGTTAAACACCAGGCTCTGAGTCTTCCTACAAACAAGACTTCGTTTCAGGTAAGGGCAGTCACTTTTCATCTCAAACGAACTACATCGTTCATGAAGCTCACACATATCTCATCTAAACTGACAAGCATTGGATGTTAGAAGACCTCTGGTTTGTTTCAGTTTCAGAAGCAGAGATGAACTAGATATGGTCCGTATATGTACGAAACACCGTTCTTGCTTTCTGAGCACACTCAGGTTTCCTGCTGTATTAGAGATTCTAGAAAGCAAGAGCGTTCTTCTTGCTCTAAAGCAGAGTGTGATCCATGGATGAGAACTGTGCTGTGTGTTTCCCTTCAGAAATGGAGTTAAATCCCAGGCTCTGAGTCTTCCTATAAACAAGACATCGATTCAAGTAAGGGCAGTTACTTTACAGCTCAAAGGAACTACATCATTCACGAAGCTCACACGTTTCTCATCTTAACTGACAAGCATTGGATGTTAGAGAACCTGTGCTTTGTATCAATTTCAGAGGCAGAGTTGGACTAGATATGGTCCGTATGTGTAGGAAACACCGTTGTTTTTTACTCATCACACTCATGTTTCCTGCTGTCTTAGAGACTCTAGAAAGCAAGAGCGTGCTTCTTGCTCTAAAGCAGAGTGTGATCTATATATGCGAACTCTGCTGTGTGTTTCCCTTCAGAAATGGAGTTAAATCCCAGGATCTGAGTCTTCCTACAAGCAAGACTTCGAATCAGGTAAGGGCAGTTACTTTACAGCTCAAATGAATTACATCATTCACGACTCTCACACATTTCTCATCTTAACTGAAAATCATCGGATGTTAGAGTAGCAGTGCTTTGTATCAGTTTCAGAAGGAGAGTTGGACTAGATATGGTCCGTATGTGTAGGAAACACCGTTCTTTTGTTCTCAGCACACTCAGGTTTCCTGCTATCTTAGAGACTCTAGAAAGCAAGAGCGTGCTTATTGCTCTAAAGCAGAGTGTGATCTATATATGAGAACTCTGCTGTGAGTTTCACTTCAGAAATGGAGTTAAATCCCAGGCTCTGAGTCTTCCTACAAGCAAGACTTCATTTCAGGTAAGGGCAATTACTTCACAGCTCAAACGAATTACATCGTTCACGATGCTCACACATTTCTCATCTTAACTGACAAGCATTGGATGTTAGAGGACCTGTGGTTTCTTTCAGTTTCAGAAGCAGAGTAGAACTAGATAAGGCCCGTATGTGTAGGAAACACCGTGCTTTTGTTATGAGCACACTCAAGTTTCCTGCTATATTAGAGAATCTAGAAAGCAAGAGTGTGCTTCTTGTTCTAAGCAGAGTGTGATCAATGGATGAGAACTATGCTGTTTGTTTCCCTTCAGAAATGGTGTTAAATCCCAGGATCTGTGTCTTCCTACAAGGAAGACTTCATTTCAGGTAAGGGTAGTCACTTTTCAGCTCAAAGGAACTACATCGTTCACGAAGCTCACACTTTTCTCATCTTAACAGACAAGCATTGGATGTTAGAGGACCAGTGCTTTGTATCAGTTTCAGAAGCAGAGTTGGACTACATATGGTCCGTATGTGTAGGAAACACCGTTCTTTTGTTCTCAGCACAGTCACGTTTCCTGCTGTCTTAGAGACTCTAGAAAACAAGAGCTTACTTCTTGTTCTAAAGCAGGGTGTGATCAATGGATGAGAACTCTGTTGTGTGTTTCACTTCAGAAATGGAGTTAAATCCCTGGCTCTGAGTCTTCCTACAAGCAAGACTTCGGTTCAGGTAAGGGCAGTTACTTTACAGCTAAAACGAACTACATCATTCACGTAGCTCACACGTTTCTCATCTTAACTGACAAGCATTGGATGTTAGAGGACCAGTGCTTTGTATCAATTTCAGAAGCAGATATAGACTAGATAACGTTGGTATGTTTAGGAAACACCGTTCTTTTCTTCTGAGCACACTCAAGTTTCCTGCTGTATTAGACACTCTGGAAAGCAAGAGCGTGCTTCTTGCTCTAAAGCAGAGTGTGATCCATGGATGAGAACTGTGTTGTGTGTTTCCCTTCAGAAATTGAGTTAAACCCCACGCCCTGTGTCTTCCTACATTCAAGACTTCGTTTCAGGTAAGGGCAGTCACTTTTCAGCTCAAACGAACTCCATCGTTCACGAAGCTCACACGTTTCTCATCTTAACTGACAAGCATCGGATTATAGAGGACCAGTGCTTTGTATCAGTTTCAGAAGCAGCGTTGGACTAGATATGGTCCGTATGTGTAGGAAACCCCGTTCATTTTTTCTCAGCACACCCAATTTTCCTGCTGTCTTAGAGACTCTAGAAAGCTAAAGCGTGCTTTTTGCTCTAAAGCAGGGTGTGATCAATGGATGAGAACTCTGTTGTGTGTTTCACTTCAGAAATGGAGTTAAATCTCTGGCTCTGTGTCTTACTAAAAGCAAGACTTCGGTTCAGGTAAGGGCAGTTACTTTACAGCTCAAACGAACTACAACGTTCACGAAGCTCACACGTTTCCCATCTTAACTGACAAGCATTGAATGTTATTGGACCAGTGCTTTGTATCAGTTTCAGAAGCAGAGTTGGACTATATATGGTCTGTATGTGTTGGAAACACCGTTCTTTTGTTCTCAGCACACTCACGTTTTCTGTTGTCTTAGAGACTCTAGAAAGCAAGAGAGTGCTTCTTGCTCTAAAGCAGAGTTTGATCCGTGGATGAGAACTATGCTGTGTGTTTCCCTTCAGAAATGGAGTTAAATCCCAGGCTCTGTGTTTTCCTACTAGCAAGACATCGTTTCAGGTTAGGGCAGTCACTTGTAAGCTCAAACTACCTACATTGTTCACGAAACTCACACGTTTCTCATCTTAAATGACAAGCATTGGATGTTAGAGGACCAGTGCTTTGTATCAGTTTCAGAAGCAGAGTTGAACTACATATGGCCCGTATATGTAGGAAACGCCATTTTTAGATCTGAGCACACATGTTTCCTGCTGTATTAGAGACTCTAGAAAGCAAGAGCGTGCTTCTTGCTCTAAAGCAGAGTGTGATCAATGGATGAGAACTCTGTTGTGTGTTTCACTTCAGGAATGGAGTTAAATCCCTGGCTCTGAGTCTTCCTACAAGCAAGACTTCATTTCAGGTAAGGGCAGTTGCTTTACAGCTCAAACGAACTACATCGTTCACAAAGCTCACACATTTCTCATCTAAACTGAGAAGCATTGGATGTTCGAGGACCTTTGGTTTGTATCAATTTCAAGCAGAGTTGAACTAGATATGGTCCGTATGTATAGGAAGCACCGTTCTTTTCTTCTGAGCACACTCACGTTTCCTGCTGTATTAGAGAATCTAGAAAGAAAGAGCATGCTTCTTACATTAAAGCAGATTGTCATCCATGGAAGAGAAATGTGTTGTGTGTTTCCCTTCAGAAATGGTGTTAAACACCAGGCTCTGAGTCTTCCTACAAACAAGACTTCGTTTCAGGTAAGGGCAGTCACTTTTCATCTCAAACGAACTACATCGTTCATGAAGCTCACACATTTCTCATCTAAACTGACAAGCATTGGATGTTAGAAGACCTCTGGTTTGTTTCAGTTTCAGAAGCAGAGATGAACTAGATATGGTCCGTATATGTACGAAACACCGTTCTTGCTTTCTGAGCACACTCAGGTTTCTGGCTGTATTAGAGATTCTAGAAAGCAAGAGTGTTCTTCTTGCTCTAAAGCAGAGTGTGATCCATGGATGAGAACTATGCTGTGTGTTTCCCTTCAGAAATGGAGTTAAATCCCAGGCTCTGAGTCTTCCTATAATCAAGACATCGATTCAAGTAAGGGCAGTTACTTTACAGCTCAAAGGAACTACATCATTCACGAAGCTCACACGTTTCTCATCTTAACTGACAAGCATTGGATGTTAGAGAACCTGTGCTTTGTATCAATTTCAGAGGCAGAGTTGGACTAGATATGGTCCGTATGTGTAGGAAACACCGTTGTTTTTTACTCATCACACTCATGTTTCCTGCTGTCTTAGAGACTCTAGAAAGCAAGAGCGTGCTTCTTGCTCTAAAGCAGAGTGTGATCTATATATGCGAACTCTGCTGTGTGTTTCCCTTCAGAAATGGAGTTAAATCCCAGGATCTGAGTCTTCCTACAAGCAAGACTTCGAATCAGGTAAGGGCAGTTACTTTACAGCTCAAATGAATTACATCATTCACGACTCTCACACATTTCTCATCTTAACTGAAAATCATCGGATGTTAGAGTAGCAGTGCTTTGTATCAGTTTCAGAAGCAGAGTTGAACTAGATATGGTCCGTATGTGTAGGAAACACTGTTCTTTTGTTCTGAGCACACTCAAGTTTCCTGCTGTATTAGAGATTCTAGAAAGCAAGAGCATTCTTCTTGCTCTAAAGCAGAGTGTGATCCATGGATGGCAACTATGCTGTGTGTTTCCCTTCAGAAATTGAGTTAAATCCCAGGCTCTGAGTCTTCCTACAAGCAAGACTTCATTTCAGGTAAGGGCAGTTACTTAACAGCTCAAACGAATTACATCGTTCACGATGCTCACACATTTCTCATCTTAACTGACAAGCATTGGATGTTAGAGGACCTGTGGTTTCTTTCAGTTTCAGAAGCAGAGTAGAACTAGATAAGGCCGTTATGTGTAGGAAACACCGTGCTTTTGTTATGAGCACACTCAAGTTTCCTGCTATATTAGAGAATCTAGAATGCAAGAGTGTGCTTCTTGTCCTAAAGCAGAGTGTGATCCATGGATGAGAACTATGCTGTGTGTTTCCCTTAGGAAATGGTGTTAATTCCTATGCTCTGTGTCTTCCTACAAGCACTACTTTGTTTCAGGTAAGGCAGTTACTTTACAGCTCAAACGAACTACATCGTTCACGAAGCTCACACGTTTCTCATCTTAACTGACAAGCATTGGATGTTAGAGGACCAGTGCTTTGTATCAGTTTCAGAAGCAGCGTTGGAGTAGATATGGTCCGTATGTGTAGGAAACACCGTTCATTTTTTCTCAGCACACCCAATTTTCCTGTTGTCTTGGAGACTCTAGAAAGCTAGAGCGTGCTTCTTGCTCTAAAGCAGGGTGTGATCAATAGATGAGAACTCTGTTGTGTGTTTCACTTCAGAAATGGAGTTAAATCCCTGGCACTGAGTCTTCCTACAAGCAAGACTTCGGTTCAGGTAAGGGCAGTTACTTTACAGCTCAAACGAACTACATCGTTCACGTACCTCACACGTTTCTCATCTTAACTGACAAGCATTGGATGTTAGAGGACCAGTGCTTTGTATCAGTTTCAGAATCAGATTTGGACTAGATATCGCTCGTATGTTTAGGAAACAGCGTTTTTTTCTTCTGAGCACACTCAAGTTTCCTGCTGTATTAGACACTCTGGAAAGCAAGAGCGTGCTTCTTGCTCTAAAGCAGAGTGTGATCCATGGATGAGAACTGTGTTGTGTGTTTCCCTTCAGAAATGGAGTTAAACCCCACGCCCTGTGTCTTCCTACATTCAAGACTTCGTTTCAGGTAAGGGCAGTCACTTTTCAGCTCAAACGAACTCCATCGTTCACGAAGCTCACACGTTTCTCATCTTAACTGACAAGCATCGGATTATAGAGAACCAGTGCTTTGTATCAGTTTCAGAAGCAGCGTTGGACTAGATATGGTCCGTATGTGTAGGAAACACCGTTCATTTTTTCTTAAGACACCCAATTTTCCTGCTGTCTTAGAGACTCTAGAAAGCTAGAGCGTGCTTCTTGCTCTAAAGCAGAGTGTGATCAATGGATGAGAACTCTGCTGTGTGTTTCACTTCAGAAATGGTGCTAAATCCCAGGCTCTGAGTCTTCCTAAAATCAAGCCTTTCTTTCATGTAAGGGCAGTTTCTTTATACCTCAAACGAACTACATCGTTCACGAAACTCACACGTTTCTCATCTTAACTGAAAAGCATTGGATGTTAGAGGACCAGTGCTTTATATCAGTTTCAGAAGCAGAGTTGGACCACATATGGTCCGTATGTGTAGGCAACACCGTTATTTTGTTCTCAGCACACTCACGCTCCCTGCTGTCTTTGAGCCTCTAGAAAGCAAGAGCGTGCTTCTTGCTCTAAAGCAGAGGGTGATCAATGGATGAGAACTCTTCTTCGTGTTTCCCTTCAGAAATGGAGTTAAATCCCAGGCTCTGAGTCTTCCTACAAGCAAGAATTCGTTTAGGGTAAGGGCAGTCACTTTTCAGCTCAAACGAACTACATCGTTCACGAAGCTCACACATTTCTTATCTTAACTGACAAGCATCAGATGTTAGAGGACCAGTGCTTTGTATCATTTTCAGAAGGA
This sequence comes from Onychomys leucogaster, assembly GCA_949786385.1. Taxonomy (NCBI): domain Eukaryota; kingdom Metazoa; phylum Chordata; class Mammalia; order Rodentia; family Cricetidae; genus Onychomys; species Onychomys leucogaster. The sequence continues at coordinate 3,017,209 of CATKUP010000033.1, read as the reverse complement.
GAGTTGGACTAGATATGGTCCGTATGTGTAGGAAACACCGTTCTTTTGTTCTCAGCACACTCAGGTTTCCTGCTGTCTTAGAGAATCTAGAAAGCAAGAGTGTGCTTCTTGCTCTAAAGCAGAGTGTGATCAATGGATGAGAACTCTGCTCTGTGTTTCACTTAAGAAATGGAGTTAAATCCCAGGCTCTGAGTCTTCCTACAAGGAAGATTTCGATTCAAGTAAGGGCAGTTACTTTACAGCTCAAACGAACTCCATCGTTCACGAAGCTCACACGTTTCTCATCTTAACTGACAAGCATCGTATTATAGAGGACCAGTGCTTTGTATCAGTTTCAGAAGCAGCGTTGGACTACATATGGTCCGTATGTGTAGGAAACACCGTTCATTTTTTCTCAGCACACCCAATTTTCCTGCTGTCTTAGAGACTCTAGAAAGCTAGAGCATGCTTCTTGCTCTAAAGCAGGGTGTGATCAATGGATGAGAACTCTGTTGTGTGTTTCACTTCAGAAATGGAGTTAAATCTCTGGCTCTGAGTCTTACTAAAAGCAAGACTTCGGTTCAGGTAAGGGCAGTTACTTTACAGCTCAAACGAACTACAACATTCACGAAGCTCACACGTTTCCCATCTTAGCTGACAAGCATTGAATGTTAGAGTACCAGTGCTTTGTATCAGTTTCAGAAGCAGAGTTGGACTATATATGGTCTGTATGTGTTGGAAACACAGTTCTTTTGTTCTCAGCACACTCACGTTTTCTGTTGTCTTAGAGACTCTAGAAAGCAAGAGAGTGCTTCTTGCTCTAAAGCAGAGTTTGATCCGTGGATGAGAACTATGCTGTGTGTTTCCCTTCAGAAATGGAGTTAAATCCTAGGCTCTGTGTTTTCCTACTAGCAAGACATCGTTTCAGGTTAGGGCAGTCACTTGTAAGCTCAAACTACCTACATTGTTCACAAAACTCACACGTTTCTCATCTTAAATGACAAGCATTGGATGTTAGAGGACCAGTGCTTTGTATCAGTTTCAGAAGCAGAGTTGAACTACATATGGCCCGTATATGTAGGAAACGCCGTTTTTAGATCTGAGCACACTCATGTTTCCTGCTGTATTAGAGACTCTAGAAAGCAAGAGCGTGCTTCTTGCTCTAAAGCAGAGTGTGATCAATGGATGAGAACTCTGTTGTGTGTTTCACTTCAGAAATGGAGTTAAATCCCTGGCTCTGAGTCTTCCTACAAGCAAGACTTCATTTCAGGTAAGGGCAGTTACTTTACAGCTCAAACGAACTACATCGTTCACAAAGCTCACACATTTCTCACCTAATCTGAGAAGCATTGGATGTTCGAGGACCTATGGTTTGTATCAATTTCAAGCAGAGTTGAAATAGATATGGTCCGTATGTATAGGAAACACCGTTCTTTTCTTCTGAGCACACTCACGTTTCCTGCTGTATTAGAGAATCTAGAAAAAAAGAGCAAGCTTCTTACTTTAAAGCAGATTGTGATCCATGGATGAGAAATGTGTTGTGTGTTTCCCTTCAGAAATGGTGTTAAACACCATGCTCTGAGTCTTCCTCCAAGCAAGATTTCGTTTCAGGTAAGGGCAGTCACTTTTCATCTCAAACGAACTACATCGTTCATGAAGCTCACACATTTCTCATCTAAACTGACAAGCATTGGATGTTAGAAGACCTCTGGTTTGTTTCAGTTTCAGAAGCAGAGATGAACTAGATATGGTCCGTATATGTACGAAACACCGTTCTTGCTTTCTGAGCACACTCAGGTTTCCTGCTGTATTAGAGATTCTAGAAAGCAAGAGCGTTCTTCTTGCTCTAAAGCAGAGTGTGATCCATGGATGAGAACTATGCTGTGTGTTTCCCTTCAGAAATGGAGTTAAATCCCAGGCTCTGAGTATTCCTATAAACAAGACATCGATTCAAGTAAGGGCAGTTACTTTACAGCTCAAAGGAACTACATCGTTCACGAAGCTCACACGTTTCTCATCTTAACTGACAAGCATTGGATGTAAGAGAACCTGTGCTTTGTATCAATTTCAGAGGCAGAGTTGGACTAGATATGGTCCGTATGTGTAGGAAACACCGTTGTTTTTTACTCATCACACTCATGTTTCCTGCTGTCTTAGAGACTCTAGAAAGCAAGAGCGTGCTTCTTGCTCTAAAGCAGAGTGTGATCTATATATGCGAACTCTGCTGTGTGTTTCACTTCAGAAATGGAGTTAAATCCCAGGATCTGAGTCTTCCTACAAGCAAGACTTCGAATCAGGTAAGGGCAGTTATTTTGCAGCTCAATTGAATTACATCATTCACGACTCTCACACATTTCTCATCTTAACTGAAAATCATCGGATGTTAGAGTAGCAGTGCTTTGTATCAGTTTCAGAAGGAGAGTTGGACTAGATATGGTCCGTATGTGTAGGAAACACCGTTCTTTTGTTCTCAGCACACTCAGGTTTCCTGCTATCTTAGAGACTCTAGAAAGCAAGAGCGTGCTTATTGCTCTAAAGCAGAGTGTGATCTATATATGAGAACTCTGCTGTGAGTTTCACTTCAGAAATGGAGTTAAATCCCAGGCTCTGAGTCTTCCTACAAGCAAGACTTCAATTCAGGTAAGGGAAGTTACTTTACAGCTCAAATGAATTACATCGTTCACGATGCTCACACATTTCTCATCTTAACTGACAAGCATTGGATGTTGGAGGACCTGTGGTTTCTTTCAGTTTCAGAAGCAGAGTTGAACTAGATATGGTCCGTATGTGTAGGAAACACTGTTCTTTTGTTCTGAGCACACTCAAGTTTCCTGCTGTATTAGAGATTCTAGAAAGCAAGAGCATTCTTCGTGCTCTAAAGCAGAGTGTGATCCATGGATGGCAACTATGCTGTGTGTTTCCCTTCAGAAATGGAGTTAAATCCCGGGCTCTGAGTCTTCCTACAAGCAAGACTTCGTTTCATTTAAGGGCAATTACTTAACAGCTCAAACGAATTACATCGTTCACGATGCTCACACATTTCTCATCTTAACTGACAAGCATTGGATGTTAGAGGACCTGTGGTTTCTTTCAGTTTCAGAAGCAGAGTAGAACTAGATAAGGCCCGTATGTGTAGGAAACACCGTGCTTTTATTATGAGCACACGCAAGTTTCCTGCTATATTAGAGAATCTAGAAAGCAAGAGTGTGCTTCTTGTCCTAAAGCAGAGTGTGATCCATGGATGAGAACTATGCTGTGTGTTTCCCTTAGGAAATGGTGTTAATTCCTATGCTCTGTGTCTTCCTACAAGCACTACTTTGTTTCAGGTAAGGGCAGTTACTTTACAGCTCAAACGAACTACATCGTTCACGAAGCTAACACGTTTCTCATCTTAACTGACAAGCATTGGATGTTAGAGGACCAGTGCTTTGTATCAGTTTCAGAAGCAGCATTGGACTAGATATGGTCCGTATGTGTAGGAAACACCGTTCATTTTTTCTCAGCACACCAAATTTTCCTGTTGTCTTAGAGACTCTAGAAAGCTAGAGCATGCTTCTTGCTCTAAAGCAGGGTGTGATCAATGGATGAGAACTCTGTTGTGTGTTTCACTTCAGAAATGGAGTTAAATCCCTGGCTCTGAGTCTTCCTACAAGCAAGACTTCGGTTCAGGCAAGGGCAGTTGCTTTACAGCTAAAACGAACTACATCATTCACGTAGCTCACACGTTTCTCATCTTAACTGACAAGCATTGGATGTTAGAGGACCAGTGCTTTGTGTCAGTTTCAGAAGCAGATATGGACTAGATATCGTTGGTATGTTTAGGAAACACCGTTCTTTTCTTCTGAGCACACTCAAGTTTCCTGCTGTATTAGACACTCTGGAAAGCAAGAGCGTGCTTCTTGCTCTAAAGCAGAGTGTGATCCATGGATGAGAACTGTGTTGTGTGTTTCCCTTCAGAAATTGAGTTAAACCCCACGCCCTGTGTCTTCCTACATTCAAGACTTCGTTTCAGGTAAGGGCAGTCACTTTTCAGCTCAAACGAACTCCATCGTTCACGAAGCTCACACGTTTCTCATCTTAACTGACAAGCATCGGATTATAGAGAACCAGTGCTTTGTATCAGTTTCAGAAGCAGCGTTGGACTAGATATGGTCCGTATGTGTAGGAAACACCGTTCATTTTTTCTCAGCACACCCAATTTTCCTGCTGTCTTAGAGACTCTAGAAAGCTAGAGCGTGCTTCTTGCTCTAAAGCAGGGTGTGATCAATGGATGAGAACTCTGTTGTGTGTTTCACTTCAGAAATGGAGTTAAATCTCTGGCTCTGAGTCTTACTAAAAGCAAGACTTCGGTTCAGGTAAGGGCAGTTACTTTACAGCTCAAACGAACTACAATGTTCACGAAGCTCACACGTTTCCCATCTTAACGGACAAGCATTGAATGTTAGAGGACCAGTGCTTTGTATCAGTTTCAGAAGCAGAGTTGGACTATATATGGTCTGTATGTGTTGGAAACACCGTTCTTTTGTTCTCAGCACACTCACGTTTTCTGTTGTCTTAGAGACTCTAGAAAGCAAGAGAGTGCTTCTTGCTCTAAAGCAGAGTTTGATCAGTGGATGAGAACTCTGTTGTGTGTTTCACTTCAGAAATGGAGTTAAATCCCTGGCTCTGAGTCTTCCTACAAGCAAGACTTCGGTTCAGGTAAGGGCAGTTACTTTACAGCTAAAACGAACTACATCATTCACGTAGCTCACACGTTTCTCATCTTAACTGACAAGCATTGAAAGTTAGAGGACCAGTGCTTTGTATCAGTTTCAGAAGCAGAGTTGGACTATATATGGTCTGTATGTGTTGGAAACACCGTTCTTTTGTTCTCAGCACACTCACGTTTCCTGCTGTCTTAGAGACTCTAGAAAGCAAGAGCGTGCTTCTTGTTCTAAGCAGAGTGTGATCAATGGATGAGAACTATGCTGTTTGTTTCCGTTAAGAAATGGTGTTAAATCCCAGGCTCTGTGTCTTCCCACAAGCAAGACTTCATTTCAGGTAAGGGCAGTCACTTTTCAGCTCAAACGAACTACATCGTTCATGAAGCTCAACGTTTCTCAACTTAACTGACAAGCATTGGATGTTAGAGGACCAGTGCTTTTTATCAGTTTCAGAAGCAGAGTTGGACTAGATATGGTCCGTATGTGTAGGAAACAACGTTCTTTTGTTCTCAGCACACTCACTTTTCCTGCTGTCTTAGAGACTCAAGAAAGCAAGAGCATGCTTCTTGTTCTAAGCAGAGTGTGATCAATGGATGAGAACTATGCTGTTTGTTCCCATTCAGAAATGGTGTTAAATCCCAGGCTCTGTGTCTTCCCACAAGCAAGACTTCATTTCAGGTAAGGGCAGTCACTTTTCAGCTCAAACGAACTACATCGTTCACAAAGCTCACACGTTTCTCATCTGCACTGAAAAGAATTGGATGTTAGAGGACCTTTGCTTTGTATGAATTTCAGAAGCAGAGTTGAACTAGATATGGTCCGTATGTGTAGGAAACACCGTTCTTTTGTTCTGATCACACTCAGGTTTCCTGCTGTATTAGAGACTCTAGAAAGCAAGAGCGTGCTTCTCGCTCTAAAGCAGAGTGTGATCAATGGATGAGAACTCTGCTGTGTGTTTCACTTCAGAAATTGAGTTAAATCCCAGGCTCTGAGTCTTCCTAAAAGCAAGACTTTCTTTCATGTAAGGGCAGTTTCTTTATAGCTCAAACGAACTACATCGTTCACGAAACTCACACGTTTCTCCTCTTAACTGACAAGCATTGGATGTTAGAGGACCAGTGCTTTATATCAGTTTTAGAAGCAGATTTGGACCACATATGGTCCGTATGTGTAGGCAACACCGTGCTTTTGTTCTCAGTACACTCACGCTCCCTGCTGTCTTTGAGTCTCTAGAAAGCAAGAGCGTGCTTCTTGCTCTAAAGCAGAGTGTGATCTATGGATGAGAACTATGCTGTGTGTTTCACTTCAGAAATGGAGTTAAGTACCAGGCTCTGAGTCTTCCTACATGCAAGACTTCCTTTCAGGTAAGAGCAGTTACTTTACAGGTCAAACAAACTACATCTTTCACGAAGCTCTCCCGTTTCGGATCATACTTGACGAGCATTGGATGTTAGAGGACCTTTCATTTGTTTCAGTTTCAGAAGCAGAAATGAACAAGATATGGTCTGTATGTGTAGGAAACACCGTTCTTTTGTTCTGAGCACACTCATGTTTCCTGCTGTATTAAAGACTCTAGAAAGCAAGAGCGTAATTCTCGCTCTAAAGCAGAGTGTGATCCATGGATGAGAACTATGCTGTGTGTTACCCTTCAGAAATGGAGTTAAATCCCAGGCTCTGTGTCTTCCTACAAGCAAGACTTCGTTTCAGGTAAGGGCAGACACTTTTCAGCTCAAACGAACTACATCATTCACTAAGCTCACACGTTTCTCATCCTAACTGACAAGCATTGGATGTTAGAGGACCAGTGCTTTGTATCAGTTTCAGAAGCAGATTTGGACCACATATGGTCCGTATGTGTAGGCAACACCGTTCTTTTGTTCTCAGCACACTCACGCTCCCTGCTGTCTTTGAGCCTCTAGAAAGCAAGAGCGTGCTTCTTGCTCTAAAGCAGAGTGTGATCATTGGATGAGAACTCTTTTGCGTGTTTCCCTTCAGAAATGGAGTTAAATCGCAGGCTCTGAGTCTTCCTACATAGAAGACTTCGTTTCAGGTAAGGGCAGTTACTTTACAGCTCAAACGAACTACATCTTTCACGAAGCTCACACGTTTCTCATCTTAACTGACAAACATTGGATGTTAGAGGACCTTTGCTTTGTATGAATTTCAGAGGCAGATTTGGACTAGATATGGTCCGTATGTGTAGGAAACACCATTCTTTTGTTCTCAGCACACTCACGTTTCCTGCTGTCTTAGAGACTCTAGAAAGCAAGAGCGTGCTTCTTGTTCTAAGCAGAGTGTGATCAATGGATGAGAACACTGCTGTGTGTTTCACTTCAGAAATGGAGTTAAATCCCAGGCTCTGAGTCTTCCTACAAGCAAGACTTCCTTTAAGGTAAGGGCAGTCACTTTTCTGCTCAAACGAACTACATCGTTCACAAAGCTCAGACGTTTCTCATCTTAACTGACAAGCATTGGATGTTAGAGGACCAGTGCTTTGTATCAGTTTCAGAAGCAGAGTTGGACTAGATATGGTCAGTATATGTAGGAAACACCGTTCATTTGTTCTCAGCACACTCATGTTTCCTGCTGTCTTAGAGATTCTAGAAAGCAAGAGCATGCTTCCCACTCTAAAGCAGAGTGTGATACATGGATGAGAACTATGCTGTGTGTTTCCCTTCAGAAATGGAGTTAAAGCCCATGCTCCTTGTCTTACTACAAGCAAGACTTCGTTTCAAGTAACGGCAGTCACTTTTCAGCACAAATGAAATACATCGTTCATGAAGCTCAACATTTCTCATCTTAACTGACAAGCATTGTATGTTAGAGGACCTTTCATTTGTTTCAGTTTCAGAAGCAGAGATGAACAAGTTATGGTCCCTATGTGTAGGAAACACCGTTCTTTTGTTCTGAGCACACTCAGGTTTCCTGCTGTATTAGAGACTCTAGAAAGCAAGAGCGTGCTTCCCACTCTAAAGCAGAGTGTGATCCATGGATGAGAACTATGCTGTGTGTTTCACTTCAGAACTGGAGTTAAATCACAGGCTTTGTGTCTTCCTACAAGCAAGAATTCGTTTCAGGTAAGGGCAGTCACTTTTCAGCTCAAACGAACTACAACATTCACGAAGCTCACACGTTTCTCATCCTAACTGAGAAGCATTGGATGTTAGAGGACCAGTGCTTTGTATCAGTTTCAGAATCAGATTTGGACTACATATGGTCCGTATGTGTAGGAAACACTGTTCTTTTGTTCTGGGCACACTAAGATTTCCTGCTGTCTTAGAGACTCTATAAAGCAAGAGAGTGCTTCTTGCTCTAAAGCAGAGTATGATCAATGGATGAGAATTCTGCTGTGTGTTTCACATCAGAAATGGAGTTGAATCCCAGGCTCTGAGTCTTCCTAAAAGGAAGACTTTCTTTCATGTAAGGGCATTTTCTTTATAGCTCAAACGAACTACATAGTTCACGAAACTCACACGTTCCTCATCTTAAATGACAAGCATTGGATGTTAGAGGACCAGTGCTTTATATTAGTTTCAAAAGCAGATTTGGACCACATATGATCCGTATGTGTAGGCAACACCGTTCTTTTGTTCTCAGCACAATCACGCTCCCTGCTGTCTTTGAGCCTCTAGAAAGCAAGAGCGTGTTCTTGCTCTAAAGCAGAGTGTGATCAATGGATGAGAACTCTTTTGCGTGTTTCCCATCAGAAATGGAGTTAAATCCCAGGCTCTGAGTCTTCCTACAAAGAAGACTTCGTTTCAGGTAAGGGCAGTTACTTTACAGCTCAAAAGAACTACATCTTTCACGAAGCTCACACGTTTCTCATCTTAACAGACAAGCATTGGATGTTAGAGGACCAGTGCTTTGTATTAGTTTCAGAAGCAGAGTTGTACTACATATGGTCCGTATGTGTAGGAAACACTGTTCTTTTGTTCTCAGCACAGTCACGTTTCCTGCTGTCTTAGAGACTCTAGAAAGCAAGAGCGGGCTTCTTGTTTTAAAGCAGAGTGTGATCAATGGATGAGAACACTGCTGTGTGTTTCACTTCAGAAATGGAGTTAAATCCCAGGCTCTGAGTCTTCCTACAAGCAAGACTTCGTTTAAGGTAAGGGCAGTCACTTTTCTGCTCAAACGAACTACATTGTTCACAAAGCTCACACGTTTCTCTTCTTAACTGACAAGCATTGGATGTTAGAGGACCAGTGCTTTGTATCAGTTTCAGAAGCAGAGTTGGACTAGATATGGTTTGTATGTGTAGGAAACAACGTTCTTTTGTTCTCAGCACACTCACGTTTCCTGATGGCTTGGAGATTCTAGAAAGGAAGAGCGTGCTTCTTGCTCTAAAGCAGAGTGTGATCAATGAATGAGAACTCTGCTCTGTGTTTCACTTCAGAAATGGAGTTAAATCCCAGGCTCTGAGTCTTCCTACAAACAAGACTTTGTTTCAGGTAAGGGCATTTACTTTACATCTCAAACGAACTACATCTTTCACGAAGCTCACATATTTCTCACCTTAACTGACAAACATTGGATGTTAGAGGACCTTTGCTTTTTATGAATTTCAGAAGCAGAGTTGGACTAGATATTGTACGTATGTGTAGGAAACACCATTCTTTTGTTCTCAGCACACTCACGTTTCCTGCTGTTTTAGAGACTCTAGAAAGCAAGAGCGTGCTTCTTGTTCTAAGCAGAGTGTGATCAATGGATGAGAACTATGCTGTGTGTTTCCCTTCAGAAATGGAGTTAAAGCCCAGGCTCTGTGTCTTACTACAAGCAAGACTTCGTTTCAAGTAACGGCAGTCACTTTTCAGCACAAACGAAATACATCGTTCATGAAGCTCAACATTTCTCATCTTAACTGACAAGCATTGGATGTTAGAGGACCTTTCATTTGTTTCAGTTTCAGAAGCAGAGATGAACAAGTTATGGTCCCTATGTGTAGGAAACACCGTTCTTTTGTTCTGAGCACACTCAGGTTTCCTGCTGTATTAGAGACTCTAGAAAGCAAGAGCGTGCTTCCCACTCTAAAGCAGAGTGTGATCCATGGATGAGAACTATGCTGTGTGTTTCACTTCAGAACTGGAGTTAAATCACAGGCTTTGTGTCTTCCTACAAGCAAGAATTCGTTTCAGGTAAGGGCAGTCACTTTTCAGCTCAAACGAACTACAACATTCACGAAGCTCACACGTTTCTCATCCTAACTGAGAAGCATTGGATGTTAGAGGACCAGTGCTTTGTATCAGTTTCAGAATCAGATTTGGACTACATATGGTCCGTATGTGTAGGAAACACTGTTCTTTTGTTCTGGGCACACTAAGATTTCCTGCTGTCTTAGAGACTCTATAAAGCAAGAGAGTGCTTCTTGCTCTAAAGCAGAGTATGATCAATGGATGAGAATTCTGCTGTGTGTTTCACATCAGAAATGGAGTTGAATCCCAGGCTCTGAGTCTTCCTAAAAGGAAGACTTTCTTTCATGTAAGGGCATTTTCTTTATAGCTCAAACGAACTACATCGTTCACGAAACTCACACGTTCCTCATCTTAAATGACAAGCATTGGATGTTAGAGGACCAGTGTTTTATATTAGTTTCAAAAGCAGATTTGGACCACATATGATCCATATGTGTAGGCAACACCGTTCTTTTGTTCTCAGCACACTCACGCTCCCTGCTGTCTTTGAGCCTCTAGAAAGCAAGAGCGTGCTTCTTGTTCTAAAGCAGAGTGTGATCAATGGATGAGAACTCTTTTGCGTGTTTCCCATCAGAAATGGAGTTAAATCCCAGGCTCTGAGTCTTCCTACAAAGAAGACTTCGTTTCAGGTAAGGGCAGTTACTTTACAGCTCAAAAGAACTACATCTTTCACGAAGCTCACACGTTTCTCATCTTAACAGACAAGCATTGGATGTTAGAGGACCAGTGCTTTGTATTAGTTTCAGAAGCAGAGTTGTACTACATATGGTCCGTATGTGTAGGAAACACTGTTCTTTTGTTCTCAGCACAGTCACGTTTCCTGCTGTCTTAGAGACTCTAGAAAGCAAGAGCGGGCTTCTTGTTTTAAAGCAGAGTGTGTTCAATGGATGAGAACACTGCTGTGTGTTTCACTTCAGAAATGGAGTTAAATCCCAGGCTCTGAGTCTTCCTACAAGCAAGACTTCTTTTAAGGTAAGGGCAGTCACTTTTCTGCTCAAACGAACTACATCGTTCACAAAGCTCACACGTTTCTCTTCTTAACTGACAAGCATTGGATGTTAGAGGACCAGTGCTTTGTATCAGTTTCAGAAGCAGAGTTGGACTAGATATGGTTTGTATGTGTAGGAAACAACGTTCTTTTGTTCTCAGCACACTCACGTTTCCTGATGGCTTGGAGATTCTAGAAAGGAAGAGCATGCTTCTTGCTCTAAAGCAGAGTGTGATCAATGAATGAGAACTCTGCTCTGTGTTTCACTTCAGAAATGGAGTTAAATCCCAGGCTCTGAGTCTTCCTACAAACAAGACTTCGTTTCAGGTAAGGGCATTTACTTTACATCTCAAACGAACTACATCTTTCACGAAGCTCACATATTTCTCACCTTAACTGACAAACATTGGATGTTAGAGGACCTTTGCTTTTTATGAATTTCAGAAGCAGAGTTGGACTAGATATTGTACGTATGTGTAGGAAACACCATTCTTTTGTTCTCAGCACACTCACGTTTCCTGCTGTCTTAGAGACTCTAGAAAGCAAGAGCGTGCTTCTTGTTCTAAGCAGAGTGTGATCAATGGATGAGAACTATGCTGTTTGTTTCCCTTCAGAAATGGTGTTAAATCCCAGGATCTGTGTCTTCCTACAAGGAAGACTTCATTTCAGGTAAGGGTAGTCACTTTTCAGCTCAAAGGAACTACATCGTTCACGAAGCTCACACTTTTCTCATCTTAACAGACAAGCATTGGATGTTAGAGGACCAGTGCTTTGTATCAGTTTCAGAAGCAGAGTTGGACTACATATGGTCCGTATGTGTAGGAAACACCGTTCTTTTGTTCTCAGCACACTCACGTTTCCTGCTGTCTTAGAGACTCTAGAAAGCAAGAGCGTGCTTCTTGTTCTAAGCAGAGTGTGGTCAATGGATGAGAACTCTGCTGTGTGTTTCACTTCAGAAATGGAGTTAAATCCCTGGCTCTGAGTCTTCCTACAAGCAAGACTTCGGTTCAGGTAAGGGCAGTTACTTTACAGCTAAAACGAACTACATCATTCACGTAGCTCACACGTTTCTCATCTTAACTGACAAGCATTGGATGTTAGAGGACCAGTGCTTTATATCAGTTTTAGAAGCAGATTTGGACCACATATGGTCCGTATGTGTAGGCAACACCGTGCTTTTGTTCTCAGTACACTCACGCTCCCTGCTGTCTTTGAGTCTCTAGAAAGCAAGAGCGTGCTTCTTGCTCTAAAGCAGAGTGTGATCTATGGATGAGAACTATGCTGTGTGTTTCACTTCAGAAATGGAGTTAAGTACCAGGCTCTGAGTCTTCCTACATGCAAGACTTCCTTTCAGGTAAGAGCAGTTACTTTACAGGTCAAACAAACTACATCTTTCACGAAGCTCTCACGTTTCGGATCATACCTGACGAGCATTGGATGTTAGAGGACCTTTCATTTGTTTCAGTTTCAGAAGCAGAAATGAACAAGATATGGTCTGTATGTGTAGGAAACACCGTTCTTTTGTTCTGAGCACACTCATGTTTCCTGCTGTATTAAAGACTCTAGAAAGCAAGAGCGTGCTTCTCGCTCTAAAACAGAGTGTGATCCATGGATGAGAACTATGCTGTGTGTTACCCTTCAGAAATGGAGTTAAATCCCAGGCTCTGTGTCTTCCTACAAGCAAGACTTCGTTTCAGGTAAGGGCAGACACTTTTCAGCTCAAACGAACTACATCATTCACTAAGCTCACACGTTTCTCATCCTAACTGACAAGCATTGGATGTTAGAGGACCAGTGCTTTGTATCAGTTTCAGAAGCAGATTTGGACCACATATGGTCCGTATGTGTAGGCAACACCGTTCTTTTGTTCTCAGCACACTCACGCTCCCTGCTGTCTTTGAGCCTCTAGAAAGCAAGAGCGTGCTTCTTGCTCTAAAGCAGAGTGTGATCATTGGATGAGAACTCTTTTGCGTGTTTCCCTTCAGAAATGGAGTTAAATCCCAGGCTCTGAGTCTTCCTACATAGAAGGCTTCGTTTCAGGTAAGGGCAGTTACTTTACAGCTCAAACGAACTACATCTTTCACGAAGCTCACACGTTTCTCATCTTAACTGACAAACATTGGATGTTAGAGGACCTTTGCTTTGTATGAATTTCAGAAGCAGATTTGGACTAGATATGGTCCGTATGTGTAGGAAACACCATTCTTTTGTTCTCAGCACACTCACGTTTCCTGCTGTCTTAGAGACTCTAGAAAGCAAGAGCGTGCTTCTTGTTCTAAGCAGAGTGTGATCAATGGATGAGAACACTGCTGTGTGTTTCACTTCAGAAATGGAGTTAAATCCCAGGCTCTGAGTCTTCCTACAAGCAAGACTTCCTTTAAGGTAAGGGCAGTCACTTTTCTGCTCAAACGAACTACATCGTTCATAAAGCTCACACGTTTCTCATCTTAACTGACAAGCATTGGATGTTAGAGGACCAGTGCTTTGTATCAGTTTCAGAAGCAGAGTTGGACTAGATATGGTCAGTATATGTAGGAAACACCGTTCATTTGTTCTCAGCACACTCATGTTTCCTGCTGTCTTAGAGATTCTAGAAAGCAAGAGCGTGCTTCCCACTCTAAAGCAGAGTGTGATACATGGATGAGAACTATGCTGTGTGTTTCCCTTCAGAAATGGAGTTAAAGCCCATGCTCTGTGTCTTACTACAAGCAAGACTTCGTTTCAAGTAACGGCAGTCACTTTTCAGCACAAAAGAAATACATCGTTCATGAAGCTCAACATTTCTCATCTTAACTGACAAGCATTGTATGTTAGAGGACCTTTCATTTGTTTCAGTTTCAGAAGCAGAGATGAACAAGTTATGGTCCCTATGTGTAGGAAACACCGTTCTTTTGTTCTGAGCACACTCAGGTTTCCTGCTGTATTAGAGACTCTAGAAAGCAAGAGCGTGCTTCCCACTCTAAAGCAGAGTGTGATCCATGGATGAGAACTATGCTGTGTGTTTCACTTCAGAAATGGAGTTAAATCACAGGCTTTGTGTCTTCCTACAAGCAAGAATTCGTTTCAGGTAAGGGCAGTCACTTTTCAGCTCAAACGAACTACAACATTCACAAAGCTCACACGTTTCTCATCCTAACTGAGAAGCATTGGATGTTAGAGGACCAGTGCTTTGTATCAGTTTCAGAATCAGATTTGGACTACATATGGTCCGTATGTGTAGGAAACACTGTTCTTTTGTTCTGGGCACACTAAGATTTCCTGCTGTCTTAGAGACTCTATAAAGCAAGAGAGTGCTTCTTGCTCTAAAGCAGAGTATGATCAATGGATGAGAATTCTGCTGTGTGTTTCACATCAGAAATGGAGTTGAATCCCAGGCTCTGAGTCTTCCTAAAAGGAAGACTTTCTTTCATGTAAGGGCATTTTCTTTATAGCTCAAACGAACTACATCGTTCACGAAACTCACACGTTCCTCATCTTAAATGACAAGCATTGGATGTTAGAGGACCAGTGCTTTATATTAGTTTCAAAAGCAGATTTGGACCACATATGATCCGTATGTGTAGGCAACACCGTTCTTTTGTTCTCAGCACACTCACGCTCCCTGCTGTCTTTGAGCCTCTAGAAAGCAAGAGCGTGCTTCTTGCTCTAAAGCAGAGTGTGATCAATGGATGAGAACTCTTTTGCGTGTTTCCCATCAGAAATGGAGTTAAATCCCAGGCTCTGAGTCTTCCTACAAAGAAGACTTCGTTTCAGGTAAGGGCAGTTACTTTACAGCTCAAAAGAACTACATCTTTCACGAAGCTCACACGTTTCTCATCTTAACAGACAAGCATTGGATGTTAGAGGACCAGTGCTTTGTATTAGTTTCAGAAGCAGAGTTGTACTACATATGGTCCATATGTGTAGGAAACACTGTTCTTTTGTTCTCAGCACAGTCACGTTTCCTGCTGTCTTAGAGACTCTAGAAAGCAAGAGCGGGCTTCTTGTTTTAAAGCAGAGTGTGATCAATGGATGAGAACACTGCTGTGTGTTTCACTTCAGAAATGGAGTTAAATCCCAGGCTCTGAGTCTTCCTACAAGCAAGACTTCGTTTAAGGTAAGGGCAGTCACTTTTCTGCTCAAACGAACTACATCGTTCACAAAGCTCACACGTTTCTCTTCTTAACTGACAAGCATTGGATGTTAGAGGACCAGTGCTTTGTATCAGTTTCAGAAGCAGAGTTGGACTAGATATGGTTTGTATGTGTAGGAAACAACGTTCTTTTGTTCTCAGCACACTCACGTTTCCTGATGGCTTGGAGATTCTAGAAAGGAAGAGCGTGCTTCTTGCTCTAAAGCAGAGTGTGATCAATGAATGAGAACTCTGCTCTGCGTTTCACTTCAGAAATGGAGTTAAATCCCAGGCTCTGAGTCTTCCTACAAACAAGACTTTGTTTCAGGTAAGGGCATTTACTTTACATCTCAAACGAACTACATCTTTCACGAAGCTCACATATTTCTCACCTTAACTGACAAACATTGGATGTTAGAGGACCTTTGCTTTTTATGAATTTCAGAAGCAGAGTTGGACTAGATATTGTACGTATGTGTAGGAAACACCATTCTTTTGTTCTCAGCACACTCACGTTTCCTGCTGTCTTAGAGACTCTAGAAAGCAAGAGCGTGCTTCTTGTTCTAAGCAGAGTGTGATCAATGGATGAGAACTATGCTGTGTGTTTCCCTTCAGAAATGGAGTTAAAGCCCAGGCTCTGTGTCTTACTACAAGCAAGACTTCGTTTCAAGTAACGGCAGTCACTTTTCAGCACAAACAAAATACATCGTTCATGAAGCTCAACATTTCTCATCTTAACTGACAAGCATTGTATGTTAGAGGACCTTTCATTTGTTTCATTTTCAGAAGCAGAGATGAACAAGTTATGGTCCCTATGTGTAGGAAACACCGTTCTTTTGTTCTGAGCACACTCAGGTTTCCTGCTGTATTAGAGACTCTAGAAAGCAAGAGCGTGCTTCCCACTCTAAAGCAGAGTGTGATCCATGGATGAGAACTATGCTGTGGGTTTCACTTCAGAACTGGAGTTAAATCACAGGCTTTGTGTCTTCCTACAAGCAAGAATTCGTTTCAGGTAAGGGCAGTCACTTTTCAGCTCAAACGAACTACAACATTCACGAAGCTCACACGTTTCTCATCCTAACTGAGAAGCATTGGATGTTAGAGGACCAGTGCTTTGTATCAGTTTCAGAATCAGATTTGGACTACATATGGTCCGTATGTGTAGGAAACACTGTTCTTTTGTTCTGGGCACACTAAGATTTCCTGCTGTCTTAGAGACTCTATAAAGCAAGAGAGTGCTTCTTGCTCTAAAGCAGAGTATGATCAATGGATGAGAATTCTGCTGTGTGTTTCACATCAGAAATGGAGTTGAATCCCAGGCTCTGAGTCTTCCTAAAAGGAAGACTTTCTTTCATGTAAGGGCATTTTCTTTATAGCTCAAACGAACTACATCGTTCACGAAACTCACACGTTCCTCATCTTAAATGACAAGCATTGGATGTTAGAGGACCAGTGCTTTATATTAGTTTCAGAAGCAGATTTGGACCACATATGATCCGTATGTGTAGGCAACACCGTTCATTTGTTCTCAGCACACTCACGCTCCCTGCTGTCTTTGAGCCTCTAGAAAGCAAGAGCGTGCTTCTTGCTCTAAAGCAGAGTGTGATCAATGGATGAGAACTCTTTTGCGTGTTTCCCATCAGAAATGGAGTTAAATCCCAGGCTCTGAGTCTTCCTACAAAGAAGACTTCGTTTCAGGTAAGGGCAGTTACTTTACAGCTCAAAAGAACTACATCTTTCACGAAGCTCACACGTTTCTCATCGTAACAGACAAGCATTGGATGTTAGAGGACCAGTGCTTTGTATTAGTTTCAGAAGCAGAGTTGTACTACATATGGTCCGTATGTGTAGGAAACACTGTTCTTTTGTTCTCAGCACAGTCACGTTTCCTGCTGTCTTAGAGACTCTAGAAAGCAAGAGCGGGCTTCTTGTTTTAAAGCAGAGTGTGATCAATGGATGAGAACACTGCTGTGTGTTTCACTTCAGAAATGGAGTTAAATCCCAGGCTCTGAGTCTTCCTACAAGCAAGACTTCGTTTAAGGTAAGGGCAGTCACTTTTCTGCTCAAACGAACTACATCGTTCACAAAGCTCACACGTTTCTCTTCTTAACTGACAAGCATTGGATGTTAGAGGACCAGTGCTTTGTATCAGTTTCAGAAGCAGAGTTGGACTAGATATGGTTTGTATGTGTAGGAAACAACGTTCTTTTGTTCTCAGCACACTCACGTTTCCTGATGGCTTGGAGATTCTAGAAAGGAAGAGCGTGCTTCTTGCTCTAAAGCAGAGTGTGATCAATGAATGAGAACTCTGCTCTGTGTTTCACTTCAGAAATGGAGTTAAATCCCAGGCATTGAGTCTTCCTACAAACAAGACTTCGTTTCAGGTAAGGGCATTTAATTTACATCTCAAACGAACTACATCTTTCACGAAGCTCACATATTTCTCACCTTAACTGACAAACATTGGATATTAGAGGACCTTTGCTTTTTATGAATTTCAGAAGCAGAGTTGGACTAGATATTGTCCGTATGTGTAGGAAACACCATTCTTTTTTTCTCAGCACACTCACGTTTCCTGCTGTCTTAGAGACTCTAGAAAGCAAGAGCGTGCTTCTTGTTCTAAGCAGAGTGTGATCAATGGATGAGAACTATGCTGTTTTTTTCCCTTCAGAAATGGTGTTAAATCCCAGGATCTGTGTCTTCCTTCAAGGAAGACTTCATTTCAGGTAAGTGCAGTCTCTTTTCAGCTCAAAGGAACTACATCATTCACGAAGCTCACACTTTTCTCATCTTAACAGACAAGCATTGGATGTTAGAGGACCAGTGCTTTTTATCAGTTTCAGAAGCAGAGTTGGACTACATATGGTCCGTATGTGTAGGAAACACCGTTCTTTTGTTCTCAGCACAGTCACGTTTCCTGCTGTCTTAGAGACTCTAGAAAACAAGAGCTTGCTTCTTGTTCTAAAGCAGGGTGTTATCAATGGATGAGAACTCTGTTGTGTGTTTCACTTCAGAAATGGAGTTAAATCCCTGGCTCTGAGTCTTCCTACAAGCAAGACTTCGGTTCAGGTAAGGGCAGTTACTTTACAGCAAAAACGAACTACATCATTCACGTAGCTCACACGTTTCTCATCTTAACTGACAAGCATTGGATGTTAGAGGACCAGTGCTTTGTATCAGTTTCAGAAGCAGATTTGGACTAGATATCGTTGGTATGTTTAGGAAACACCGTTCTTTTCTTCTGAGCACACTCAAGTTTCCTGCTGTATTAGACACTCTGGAAAGCAAGAGCGTGCTTCTTGCTCTAAAGCAGAGTGTGATCCATGGATGAGAACTGTGTTGTGTGTTTCCCTTCAGAAATTGAGTTAAACCCCACGCCCTGTGTCTTCCTACATTCAAGACTTCGTTTCAGGTAAGGGCAGTCACTTTTCAGCTCAAACGAACTACATAGTTCACGAAGCTCACACGTTTCTCATCTTAACTGAAAAGCATCGGATTATAGAGAACCAGTGCTTTGTATCAGTTTCAGAAGCAGCGTTGGACTAGATATGGTCCGTATGTGTAGGAAACACCATTCATTTTTTCTCAGCACACCCAATTTTCCTGCTGTCTTAGAGACTCTAGAAAGCTAGAGCGTGCTTCTTGCTCTAAAGCAGGGCGTGATCCATGGATGAGAACTCTGTTGTGTGTTTCACTTCAGAAATTGAGTTAAACCCCACGCCCTGTGTCTTCCTACATTCAAGACTTCGTTTCAGGTAAGGGCAGTCACTTTTCAGCTCAAACGAACTCCATCGTTCACGAAGCTCACACGTTTCTCATCTTAACTGACAAGCATCGGATTATAGAGAACCAGTGCTTTGTATCAGTTTCAGAAGCAGAGTTGGACTAGATATGGTCAGTATATGTAGGAAACACCGTTCATTTGTTCTCAGCACACTCATGTTTCCTGCTGTCTTAGAGATTCTAGAAAGCAAGAGCGTGCTTCCCACTCTAAAGCAGAGTGTGATACATGGATGAGAACTATGCTGTGTGTTTCCCTTCAGAAATGGAGTTAAAGCCCATGCTCTGTGTCTTACTACAAGCAAGACTTCGTTTCAAGTAACGGCAGTCACTTTTCAGCACAAAAGAAATACATCGTTCATGAAGCTCAACATTTCTCATCTTAACTGACAAGCATTGTATGTTAGAGGACCTTTCATTTGTTTCAGTTTCAGAAGCAGAGATGAACAAGTTATGGTCCCTATGTGTAGGAAACACCGTTCTTTTGTTCTGAGCACACTCAGGTTTCCTGCTGTATTAGAGACTCTAGAAAGCAAGAGCGTGCTTCCCACTCTAAAGCAGAGTGTGATCCATGGATGAGAACTATGCTGTGTGTTTCACTTCAGAAATGGAGTTAAATCACAGGCTTTGTGTCTTCCTACAAGCAAGAATTCGTTTCAGGTAAGGGCAGTCACTTTTCAGCTCAAACGAACTACAACATTCACAAAGCTCACACGTTTCTCATCCTAACTGAGAAGCATTGGATGTTAGAGGACCAGTGCTTTGTATCAGTTTCAGAATCAGATTTGGACTACATATGGTCCGTATGTGTAGGAAACACTGTTCTTTTGTTCTGGGCACACTAAGATTTCCTGCTGTCTTAGAGACTCTATAAAGCAAGAGAGTGCTTCTTGCTCTAAAGCAGAGTATGATCAATGGATGAGAATTCTGCTGTGTGTTTCACATCAGAAATGGAGTTGAATCCCAGGCTCTGAGTCTTCCTAAAAGGAAGACTTTCTTTCATGTAAGGGCATTTTCTTTATAGCTCAAACGAACTACATCGTTCACGAAACTCACACGTTCCTCATCTTAAATGACAAGCATTGGATGTTAGAGGACCAGTGCTTTATATTAGTTTCAAAAGCAGATTTGGACCACATATGATCCGTATGTGTAGGCAACACCGTTCTTTTGTTCTCAGCACACTCACGCTCCCTGCTGTCTTTGAGCCTCTAGAAAGCAAGAGCGTGCTTCTTGCTCTAAAGCAGAGTGTGATCAATGGATGAGAACTCTTTTGCGTGTTTCCCATCAGAAATGGAGTTAAATCCCAGGCTCTGAGTCTTCCTACAAAGAAGACTTCGTTTCAGGTAAGGGCAGTTACTTTACAGCTCAAAAGAACTACATCTTTCACGAAGCTCACACGTTTCTCATCTTAACAGACAAGCATTGGATGTTAGAGGACCAGTGCTTTGTATTAGTTTCAGAAGCAGAGTTGTACTACATATGGTCCATATGTGTAGGAAACACTGTTCTTTTGTTCTCAGCACAGTCACGTTTCCTGCTGTCTTAGAGACTCTAGAAAGCAAGAGCGGGCTTCTTGTTTTAAAGCAGAGTGTGATCAATGGATGAGAACACTGCTGTGTGTTTCACTTCAGAAATGGAGTTAAATCCCAGGCTCTGAGTCTTCCTACAAGCAAGACTTCGTTTAAGGTAAGGGCAGTCACTTTTCTGCTCAAACGAACTACATCGTTCACAAAGCTCACACGTTTCTCTTCTTAACTGACAAGCATTGGATGTTAGAGGACCAGTGCTTTGTATCAGTTTCAGAAGCAGAGTTGGACTAGATATGGTTTGTATGTGTAGGAAACAACGTTCTTTTGTTCTCAGCACACTCACGTTTCCTGATGGCTTGGAGATTCTAGAAAGGAAGAGCGTGCTTCTTGCTCTAAAGCAGAGTGTGATCAATGAATGAGAACTCTGCTCTGCGTTTCACTTCAGAAATGGAGTTAAATCCCAGGCTCTGAGTCTTCCTACAAACAAGACTTTGTTTCAGGTAAGGGCATTTACTTTACATCTCAAACGAACTACATCTTTCACGAAGCTCACATATTTCTCACCTTAACTGACAAACATTGGATGTTAGAGGACCTTTGCTTTTTATGAATTTCAGAAGCAGAGTTGGACTAGATATTGTACGTATGTGTAGGAAACACCATTCTTTTGTTCTCAGCACACTCACGTTTCCTGCTGTCTTAGAGACTCTAGAAAGCAAGAGCGTGCTTCTTGTTCTAAGCAGAGTGTGATCAATGGATGAGAACTATGCTGTGTGTTTCCCTTCAGAAATGGAGTTAAAGCCCAGGCTCTGTGTCTTACTACAAGCAAGACTTCGTTTCAAGTAACGGCAGTCACTTTTCAGCACAAACAAAATACATCGTTCATGAAGCTCAACATTTCTCATCTTAACTGACAAGCATTGTATGTTAGAGGACCTTTCATTTGTTTCATTTTCAGAAGCAGAGATGAACAAGTTATGGTCCCTATGTGTAGGAAACACCGTTCTTTTGTTCTGAGCACACTCAGGTTTCCTGCTGTATTAGAGACTCTAGAAAGCAAGAGCGTGCTTCCCACTCTAAAGCAGAGTGTGATCCATGGATGAGAACTATGCTGTGGGTTTCACTTCAGAACTGGAGTTAAATCACAGGCTTTGTGTCTTCCTACAAGCAAGAATTCGTTTCAGGTAAGGGCAGTCACTTTTCAGCTCAAACGAACTACAACATTCACGAAGCTCACACGTTTCTCATCCTAACTGAGAAGCATTGGATGTTAGAGGACCAGTGCTTTGTATCAGTTTCAGAATCAGATTTGGACTACATATGGTCCGTATGTGTAGGAAACACTGTTCTTTTGTTCTGGGCACACTAAGATTTCCTGCTGTCTTAGAGACTCTATAAAGCAAGAGAGTGCTTCTTGCTCTAAAGCAGAGTATGATCAATGGATGAGAATTCTGCTGTGTGTTTCACATCAGAAATGGAGTTGAATCCCAGGCTCTGAGTCTTCCTAAAAGGAAGACTTTCTTTCATGTAAGGGCATTTTCTTTATAGCTCAAACGAACTACATCGTTCACGAAACTCACACGTTCCTCATCTTAAATGACAAGCATTGGATGTTAGAGGACCAGTGCTTTATATTAGTTTCAGAAGCAGATTTGGACCACATATGATCCGTATGTGTAGGCAACACCGTTCATTTGTTCTCAGCACACTCACGCTCCCTGCTGTCTTTGAGCCTCTAGAAAGCAAGAGCGTGCTTCTTGCTCTAAAGCAGAGTGTGATCAATGGATGAGAACTCTTTTGCGTGTTTCCCATCAGAAATGGAGTTAAATCCCAGGCTCTGAGTCTTCCTACAAAGAAGACTTCGTTTCAGGTAAGGGCAGTTACTTTACAGCTCAAAAGAACTACATCTTTCACGAAGCTCACACGTTTCTCATCGTAACAGACAAGCATTGGATGTTAGAGGACCAGTGCTTTGTATTAGTTTCAGAAGCAGAGTTGTACTACATATGGTCCGTATGTGTAGGAAACACTGTTCTTTTGTTCTCAGCACAGTCACGTTTCCTGCTGTCTTAGAGACTCTAGAAAGCAAGAGCGGGCTTCTTGTTTTAAAGCAGAGTGTGATCAATGGATGAGAACACTGCTGTGTGTTTCACTTCAGAAATGGAGTTAAATCCCAGGCTCTGAGTCTTCCTACAAGCAAGACTTCGTTTAAGGTAAGGGCAGTCACTTTTCTGCTCAAACGAACTACATCGTTCACAAAGCTCACACGTTTCTCTTCTTAACTGACAAGCATTGGATGTTAGAGGACCAGTGCTTTGTATCAGTTTCAGAAGCAGAGTTGGACTAGATATGGTTTGTATGTGTAGGAAACAACGTTCTTTTGTTCTCAGCACACTCACGTTTCCTGATGGCTTGGAGATTCTAGAAAGGAAGAGCGTGCTTCTTGCTCTAAAGCAGAGTGTGATCAATGAATGAGAACTCTGCTCTGTGTTTCACTTCAGAAATGGAGTTAAATCCCAGGCATTGAGTCTTCCTACAAACAAGACTTCGTTTCAGGTAAGGGCATTTAATTTACATCTCAAACGAACTACATCTTTCACGAAGCTCACATATTTCTCACCTTAACTGACAAACATTGGATATTAGAGGACCTTTGCTTTTTATGAATTTCAGAAGCAGAGTTGGACTAGATATTGTCCGTATGTGTAGGAAACACCATTCTTTTTTTCTCAGCACACTCACGTTTCCTGCTGTCTTAGAGACTCTAGAAAGCAAGAGCGTGCTTCTTGTTCTAAGCAGAGTGTGATCAATGGATGAGAACTATGCTGTTTTTTTCCCTTCAGAAATGGTGTTAAATCCCAGGATCTGTGTCTTCCTTCAAGGAAGACTTCATTTCAGGTAAGTGCAGTCTCTTTTCAGCTCAAAGGAACTACATCATTCACGAAGCTCACACTTTTCTCATCTTAACAGACAAGCATTGGATGTTAGAGGACCAGTGCTTTTTATCAGTTTCAGAAGCAGAGTTGGACTACATATGGTCCGTATGTGTAGGAAACACCGTTCTTTTGTTCTCAGCACAGTCACGTTTCCTGCTGTCTTAGAGACTCTAGAAAACAAGAGCTTGCTTCTTGTTCTAAAGCAGGGTGTTATCAATGGATGAGAACTCTGTTGTGTGTTTCACTTCAGAAATGGAGTTAAATCCCTGGCTCTGAGTCTTCCTACAAGCAAGACTTCGGTTCAGGTAAGGGCAGTTACTTTACAGCAAAAACGAACTACATCATTCACGTAGCTCACACGTTTCTCATCTTAACTGACAAGCATTGGATGTTAGAGGACCAGTGCTTTGTATCAGTTTCAGAAGCAGATTTGGACTAGATATCGTTGGTATGTTTAGGAAACACCGTTCTTTTCTTCTGAGCACACTCAAGTTTCCTGCTGTATTAGACACTCTGGAAAGCAAGAGCGTGCTTCTTGCTCTAAAGCAGAGTGTGATCCATGGATGAGAACTGTGTTGTGTGTTTCCCTTCAGAAATTGAGTTAAACCCCACGCCCTGTGTCTTCCTACATTCAAGACTTCGTTTCAGGTAAGGGCAGTCACTTTTCAGCTCAAACGAACTACATAGTTCACGAAGCTCACACGTTTCTCATCTTAACTGAAAAGCATCGGATTATAGAGAACCAGTGCTTTGTATCAGTTTCAGAAGCAGCGTTGGACTAGATATGGTCCGTATGTGTAGGAAACACCATTCATTTTTTCTCAGCACACCCAATTTTCCTGCTGTCTTAGAGACTCTAGAAAGCTAGAGCGTGCTTCTTGCTCTAAAGCAGGGCGTGATCCATGGATGAGAACTCTGTTGTGTGTTTCACTTCAGAAATTGAGTTAAACCCCACGCCCTGTGTCTTCCTACATTCAAGACTTCGTTTCAGGTAAGGGCAGTCACTTTTCAGCTCAAACGAACTCCATCGTTCACGAAGCTCACACGTTTCTCATCTTAACTGACAAGCATCGGATTATAGAGAACCAGTGCTTTGTATCAGTTTCAGAAGCAGAGTTGGACTAGATATGGTCAGTATATGTAGGAAACACCGTTCTTTTGTTCTCAGCACACTCATGTTTCCTGCTGTCTTAGAGTTTCTAGAAAGCAAGAGCGTGCTTCTTGTTCTAAGCAGAGTGTGATCAATGGATGAGAACTATGCTGTGTGTTTCCCTTCAGAAATGGAGTTAAAGCCCAGGCTCTCTGTCTTACTACAAGCAAGACTTCGTTTCAAGTAACGGCAGTCACTTTTCAGCACAAACGAAATACATCGTTCATGAAGCTCAACATTTCTCATCTTAACTGACAAGCATTGTATGTTAGAGGACCTTTCATTTGTTTCAGTTTCAGAAGCAGAGATGAACAAGTTATGGTCCCTATGTGTAGGAAACACCGTTCTTTTGTTCTGAGCACACTCAGGTTTCCTGCTGTATTAGAGACTCTAGAAAGCAAGAGCGTGCTTCCCACTCTAAAGCAGAGTGTGATCCATGGATGAGAACTATGCTGTGTGTTTCACTTCAGAAATGGAGTTAAATCACAGGCTTTGTGTCTTCCTACAAGCAAGAATTCGTTTCAGGTAAGGGCAGTCACTTTTCAGCTCAAACGAACTACAACATTCACGAAGCTCACACGTTTCTCATCCTAACTGAGAAGCATTGGATGTTAGAGGACCAGTGCTTTGTATCAGTTTCAGAATCAGATTTGGACTACATATGGTCCGTATGTGTAGGAAACACTGTTCTTTTGTTCTGGGCACACTAAGATTTCCTGCTGTCTTAGAGACTCTATAAAGCAAGAGAGTGCTTCTTGCTCTAAAGCAGAGTATGATCAATGGATGAGAATTCTGCTGTGTGTTTCACATCAGAAATGGAGTTGAATCCCAGGCTCTGAGTCTTCCTAAAAGGAAGACTTTCTTTCATGTAAGGGCATTTTCTTTATAGCTCAAACGAACTACATCGTTCACGAAACTCACACGTTCCTCATCTTAAATGACAAGCATTGGATGTTAGAGGACCAGTGCTTTATATTAGTTTCAGAAGCAGATTTGGACCACATATGATCCGTATGTGTAGGCAACACCGTTCTTTTGTTCTCAGCACACTCACGCTCCCTGCTGTCTTTGAGCCTCTAGAAAGCAAGAGCGTGCTTCTTGCTCTAAAGCAGAGTGTGATCAATGGATGAGAACTCTTTTGCGTGTTTCCCATCAGAAATGGAGTTAAATCCCAGGCTCTGAGTCTTCCTACAAAGAAGACTTCGTTTCAGGTAAGGGCAGTTACTTTACAGCTCAAAAGAACTACATCTTTCACGAAGCTCACACGTTTCTCATCTTAACAGACAAGCATTGGATGTTAGAGGACCAGTGCTTTGTATTAGTTTCAGAAGCAGAGTTGTACTACATATGGTCCGTATGTGTAGGAAACACTGTTCTTTTGTTCTCAGCACAGTCACGTTTCCTGCTGTCTTAGAGACTCTAGAAAGCAAGAGCGGGCTTCTTGTTTTAAAGCAGAGTGTGATCAATGGATGAGAACACTGCTGTGTGTTTCACTTCAGAAATGGAGTTAAATCCCAGGCTCTGAGTCTTCCGACAAGCAAGACTTCGTTTAAGGTAAGGGCAGTCACTTTTCTGCTCAAACGAACTACATCGTTCACAAAGCTCACACGTTTCTCTTCTTAACTGACAAGCATTGGATGTTAGAGGACCAGTGCTTTGTATCAGTTTCAGAAGCAGAGTTGGACTAGATATGGTTTGTATGTGTAGGAAACAACGTTCTTTTGTTCTCAGCACACTCACGTTTCCTGATGGCTTGGAGATTCTAGAAAGGAAGAGCGTGCTTCTTGCTCTAAAGCAGAGTGTGATCAATGAATGAGAACTCTGCTCTGTGTTTCACTTCAGAAATGGAGTTAAATCCCAGGCTCTGAGTCTTCCTACAAACAAGACTTCGTTTCAGGTAAGGGCATTTACTTTACATCTCAAACGAACTACATCTTTCACGAAGCTCACATATTTCTCACCTTAACTGACAAACATTGGATGTTAGAGGACCTTTGCTTTTTATGAATTTCAGAAGCAGAGTTGGACTAGATATTGTACGTATGTGTAGGAAACACCATTCTTTTGTTCTCAGCACACTCACGTTTCCTGCTGTCTTAGAGACTCTAGAAAGCAAGAGCGTGCTTCTTGTTCTAAGCAGAGTGTGATCAATGGATGAGAACTATGCTGTTTGTTTCCCTTCAGAAATGGTGTTAAATACCAGGATCTGTGTCTTCCTACAAGGAAGACTTCATTTCAGGTAAGGGCAGTCACTTTTCAGCTCAAAGGAACTACATCGTTCACGAAGCTCACACGTTTCTCATCTTAACTGACAAGCATCGGATTATAGAGGACCAGTGCATTGTATCATTTTCAGAAGCAGAGTTGGACTACATATGGTCCGTATGTGTAGGAAACACCGTTCTTTTGTTCTCAGCACAGTCACGTTTCCTGCTGTCTTAGAGACTCTAGAAAACAAGAGCTTGCTTCTTGTTCTAAAGCAGGGTGTTATCAATGGATGAGAACTCTGTTGTGTGTTTCACTTCAGAAATGGAGTTAAATCCCTGGCTCTGAGTCTTCCTACAAGCAAGACTTCGGTTCAGGTAAGGGCAGTTACTTTACAGCTAAAACGAACTACATCATTCACGTAGCTCACATGTTTCTCATCTTAACTGACAAGCATTGGATGTTAGAGGACCAGTGCTTTGTATCAGTTTCAGAAGCAGATTTGGACTAGATATCGTTGGTATGTTTAGGAAACACCGTTCTTTTCTTCTGAGCACACTCAAGTTTCCTGCTGTATTAGACACTCTGGAAAGCAAGAGCGTGCTTCTTGCTCTAAAGCAGAGTGTGATCCATGGATGAGAACTGTGTTGTGTGTTTCCCTTCAGAAATTGAGTTAAACCCCACGCCCTGTGTCTTCCTACATTCAAGACTTCGTTTCAGGTAAGGGCAGTCACTTTTCAGCTAAAACGAACTCCATCGTTCACGAAGCTCACACGTTTCTCATCTTAACTGACAAGCATCGGATTATAGAGAACCAGTGCTTTGTATCAGTTTCAGAAGCAGCGTTGGACAAGATATGGTCCGTATGTGTAGGAAACACCATTCATTTTTTCTCAGCACACCCAATTTTCCTGCTGTCTTAGAGACTCTAGAAAGCTAGAGCGTGCTTCTTGCTCTAAAGCAGGGCGTGATCCATGGATGAGAACTCTGTTGTGTGTTTCACTTCAGAAATTGAGTTAAACCCCACGCCCTGTGTCTTCCTACATTCAAGACTTCGTTTCAGGTAAGGGCAGTCACTTTTCAGCTCAAACGAACTCCATCGTTCACGAAGCTCACACGTTTCTCATCTTAACTGACAAGCATCGGATTATAGAGAACCAGTGCTTTGTATCAGTTTCAGAAGCAGAGTTGGACTAGATATGGTCAGTATATGTAGTAAACACCGTTCTTTTGTTCTCAGCACACTCATGTTTCCTGCTGTCTTAGAGATTCTAGAAAGCAAGAGCGTGCTTCTTGTTCTAAGCAGAGTGTGATCAATGGATGAGAACTATGCTGTGTGTTTCCCTTCAGAAATGGAGTTAAAGCCCAGGCTCTCTGTCTTACTACAAGCAAGACTTCGTTTCAAGTAACGGCAGTCACTTTTCAGCACAAACGAAATACATCGTTCATGAAGCTCAACATTTCTCATCTTAACTGACAAGCATTGTATGTTAGAGGACCTTTCATTTGTTTCAGTTTCAGAAGCAGAGATGAACAAGTTATGGTCCCTATGTGTAGGAAACACCGTTCTTTTGTTCTGAGCACACTCAGGTTTCCTGCTGTATTAGAGACTCTAGAAAGCAAGAGCGTGCTTCCCACTCTAAAGCAGAGTGTGATCCATGGATGAGAACTATGCTGTGTGTTTCACTTCAGAAATGGAGTTAAATCACAGGCTTTGTGTCTTCCTACAAGCAAGAATTCGTTTCAGGTAAGGGCAGTCACTTTTCAGCTCAAACGAACTACAACATTCACGAAGCTCACACGTTTCTCATCCTAACTGAGAAGCATTGGATGTTAGAGGACCAGTGCTTTGTATCAGTTTCAGAATCAGATTTGGACTACATATGGTCCGTATGTGTAGGAAACACTGTTCTTTTGTTCTGGGCACACAAAGATTTCCTGCTGTCTTAGAGACTCTATAAAGCAAGAGAGTGCTTCTTGCTCTAAAGCAGAGTATGATCAATGGATGAGAATTCTGCTGTGTGTTTCACATCAGAAATGGAGTTGAATCCCAGGCTCTGAGTCTTCCTAAAAGGAAGACTTTCTTTCATGTAAGGGCATTTTCTTTATAGCTCAAACGAACTACATCGTTCACGAAACTCACACGTTCCTCATCTTAAATGACAAGCATTGGATGTTAGAGGACCAGTGCTTTATATTAGTTTCAAAAGCAGATTTGGACCACATATGATCCGTATGTGTAGGCAACACCGTTCTTTTGTTCTCAGCACACTCACGCTCCCGGCTGTCTTTGAGCCTCTAGAAAGCAAGAGCGTGCTTCTTGCTCTAAAGCAGAGTGTGATCAATGGATGAGAACTCTTTTGCGTGTTTCCCATCAGAAATGGAGTTAAATCCCAGGCTCTGAGTCTTCCTACAAAGAAGACTTCGTTTCAGGTAAGGGCAGTTACTTTACAGCTCAAAAGAACTACATCTTTCACGAAGCTCACACGTTTCTCATCTTAACAGACAAGCATTGGATGTTAGAGGACCAGTGCTTTGTATTAGTTTCAGAAGCAGAGTTGTACTACATATGGTCCGTATGTGCAGGAAACACTGTTCTTTTGTTCTCAGCACAGTCACGTTTCCTGCTGTCTTAGAGACTCTAGAAAGCAAGAGCGGGCTTCTTGTTTTAAAGCAGAGTGTGATCAATGGATGAGAACACTGCTGTGTGTTTCACTTCAGAAATGGAGTTAAATCCCAGGCTCTGAGTCTTCCTACAAGCAAGACTTCGTTTAAGGTAAGGGCAGTCACTTTTCTGCTCAAACGAACTACATCGTTCACAAAGCTCACACGTTTCTCTTCTTAACTGACAAGCATTGGATGTTAGAGGACCAGTGCTTTGTATCAGTTTCAGAAGCAGAGTTGGACTAGATATGGTTTGTATGTGTAGGAAACAACGTTCTTTTGTTCTCAGCACACTCACGTTTCCTGATGGCTTGGAGATTCTAGAAAGGAAGAGCGTGCTTCTTGCTCTAAAGCAGAGTGTGATCAATGAATGAGAACTCTGCTCTGTGTTTCACTTCAGAAATGGAGTTAAATCCCAGGCTCTGAGTCTTCCTACAAACAAGACTTCGTTTCAGGTAAGGGCATTTAATTTACATCTCAAACGAACTACATCTTTCACGAAGCTCACATATTTCTCACCTTAACTGACAAACATTGGATGTTAGAGGACCTTTGCTTTTTATGAATTTCAGAAGCAGAGTTGGACTAGATATTGTACGTATGTGTAGGAAACACCATTCTTTTGTTCTCAGCACACTCACGTTTCCTGCTGTCTTAGAGACTCTAGAAAGCAAGAGCGTGCTTCTTGTTCTAAGCAGAGTGTGATCAATGGATGAGAACTATGCTGTTTGTTTCCCTTCAGAAATGGTGTTAAATCCCAGGATCTGTGTCTTCCTACAAGGAAGACTTCATTTCAGGTAAGGGCAGTCACTTTTCAGCTCAAAGGAACTACATCATTCACGAAGCTCACACTTTTCTCATCTTAACAGACAAGCATTGGATGTTAGAGGACCAGTGCTTTTTATCAGTTTCAGAAGCAGAGTTGGACTACATATGGTCCGTATGTGTAGGAAACACCGTTCTTTTGTTCTCAGCACAGTCACGTTTCCTGCTGTCTTAGAGACTCTAGAAAACAAGAGCTTGCTTCTTGTTCTAAAGCAGGGTGTTATCAATGGATGAGAACTCTGTTGTGTGTTTCACTTCAGAAATGGAGTTAAATCCCTGGCTCTGAGTCTTCCTACAAGCAAGACTTCGGTTCAGGTAAGGGCAGTTACTTTACAGCAAAAACGAACTACATCATTCACGTAGCTCACACGTTTCTCATCTTAACTGACAAGCATTGGATGTTAGAGGACCAGTGCTTTGTATCAGTTTCAGAAGCAGATTTGGACTAGATATCGTTGGTATGTTTAGGAAACACCGTTCTTTTCTTCTGAGCACACTCAAGTTTCCTGCTGTATTAGACACTCTGGAAAGCAAGAGCGTGCTTCTTGCTCTAAAGCAGAGTGTGATCCATGGATGAGAACTGTGTTGTGTGTTTCCCTTCAGAAATTGAGTTAAACCCCACGCCCTGTGTCTTCCTACATTCAAGACTTCGTTTCAGGTAAGGGCAGTCACTTTTCAGCTCAAACGAACTACATAGTTCACGAAGCTCACACGTTTCTCATCTTAACTGACAAGCATCGGATTATAGAGAACCAGTGCTTTGTATCAGTTTCAGAAGCAGCGTTGGACTAGATATGGTCCGTATGTGTAGGAAACACCATTCATTTTTTCTCAGCACACCCAATTTTCCTGCTGTCTTAGAGACTCTAGAAAGCTAGAGCGTGCTTCTTGCTCTAAAGCAGGGCGTGATCCATGGATGAGAACTCTGTTGTGTGTTTCACTTCAGAAATTGAGTTAAACCCCACGCCCTGTGTCTTCCTACATTCAAGACTTCGTTTCAGGTAAGGGCAGTCACTTTTCAGCTCAAACGAACTCCATCGTTCACGAAGCTCACACGTTTCTCATCTTAACTGACAAGCATCGGATTATAGAGAACCAGTGCTTTGTATCAGTTTCAGAAGCAGAGTTGGACTAGATATGGTCAGTATATGTAGGAAACACCGTTCTTTTGTTCTCAGCACACTCATGTTTCCTGCTGTCTTAGAGTTTCTAGAAAGCAAGAGCGTGCTTCTTGTTCTAAGCAGAGTGTGATCAATGGATGAGAACTATGCTGTGTGTTTCCCTTCAGAAATGGAGTTAAAGCCCAGGCTCTCTGTCTTACTACAAGCAAGACTTCGTTTCAAGTAACGGCAGTCACTTTTCAGCACAAACGAAATACATCGTTCATGAAGCTCAACATTTCTCATCTTAACTGACAAGCATTGTATGTTAGAGGACCTTTCATTTGTTTCAGTTTCAGAAGCAGAGATGAACAAGTTATGGTCCCTATGTGTAGGAAACACCGTTCTTTTGTTCTGAGCACACTCAGGTTTCCTGCTGTATTAGAGACTCTAGAAAGCAAGAGCGTGCTTCCCACTCTAAAGCAGAGTGTGATCCATGGATGAGAACTATGCTGTGTGTTTCACTTCAGAAATGGAGTTAAATCACAGGCTTTGTGTCTTCCTACAAGCAAGAATTCGTTTCAGGTAAGGGCAGTCACTTTTCAGCTCAAACGAACTACAACATTCACGAAGCTCACACGTTTCTCATCCTAACTGAGAAGCATTGGATGTTAGAGGACCAGTGCTTTGTATCAGTTTCAGAATCAGATTTGGACTACATATGGTCCGTATGTGTAGGAAACACTGTTCTTTTGTTCTGGGCACACTAAGATTTCCTGCTGTCTTAGAGACTCTATAAAGCAAGAGAGTGCTTCTTGCTCTAAAGCAGAGTATGATCAATGGATGAGAATTCTGCTGTGTGTTTCACATCAGAAATGGAGTTGAATCCCAGGCTCTGAGTCTTCCTAAAAGGAAGACTTTCTTTCATGTAAGGGCATTTTCTTTATAGCTCAAACGAACTACATCGTTCACGAAACTCACACGTTCCTCATCTTAAATGACAAGCATTGGATGTTAGAGGACCAGTGCTTTATATTAGTTTCAGAAGCAGATTTGGACCACATATGATCCGTATGTGTAGGCAACACCGTTCTTTTGTTCTCAGCACACTCACGCTCCCTGCTGTCTTTGAGCCTCTAGAAAGCAAGAGCGTGCTTCTTGCTCTAAAGCAGAGTGTGATCAATGGATGAGAACTCTTTTGCGTGTTTCCCATCAGAAATGGAGTTAAATCCCAGGCTCTGAGTCTTCCTACAAAGAAGACTTCGTTTCAGGTAAGGGCAGTTACTTTACAGCTCAAAAGAACTACATCTTTCACGAAGCTCACACGTTTCTCATCTTAACAGACAAGCATTGGATGTTAGAGGACCAGTGCTTTGTATTAGTTTCAGAAGCAGAGTTGTACTACATATGGTCCGTATGTGTAGGAAACACTGTTCTTTTGTTCTCAGCACAGTCACGTTTCCTGCTGTCTTAGAGACTCTAGAAAGCAAGAGCGGGCTTCTTGTTTTAAAGCAGAGTGTGATCAATGGATGAGAACACTGCTGTGTGTTTCACTTCAGAAATGGAGTTAAATCCCAGGCTCTGAGTCTTCCGACAAGCAAGACTTCGTTTAAGGTAAGGGCAGTCACTTTTCTGCTCAAACGAACTACATCGTTCACAAAGCTCACACGTTTCTCTTCTTAACTGACAAGCATTGGATGTTAGAGGACCAGTGCTTTGTATCAGTTTCAGAAGCAGAGTTGGACTAGATATGGTTTGTATGTGTAGGAAACAACGTTCTTTTGTTCTCAGCACACTCACGTTTCCTGATGGCTTGGAGATTCTAGAAAGGAAGAGCGTGCTTCTTGCTCTAAAGCAGAGTGTGATCAATGAATGAGAACTCTGCTCTGTGTTTCACTTCAGAAATGGAGTTAAATCCCAGGCTCTGAGTCTTCCTACAAACAAGACTTCGTTTCAGGTAAGGGCATTTACTTTACATCTCAAACGAACTACATCTTTCACGAAGCTCACATATTTCTCACCTTAACTGACAAACATTGGATGTTAGAGGACCTTTGCTTTTTATGAATTTCAGAAGCAGAGTTGGACTAGATATTGTACGTATGTGTAGGAAACACCATTCTTTTGTTCTCAGCACACTCACGTTTCCTGCTATCTTAGAGACTCTAGAAAGCAAGAGCGTGCTTCTTGTTCTAAGCAGAGTGTGATCAATGGATGAGAACTATGCTGTTTGTTTCCCTTCAGAAATGGTGTTAAATCCCAGGATCTGTGTCTTCCTACAAGGAAGACTTCATTTCAGGTAAGGGCAGTCACTTTTCAGCTCAAAGGAACTACATCGTTCACGAAGCTCACACGTTTCTCATCTTAACTGACAAGCATCGGATTATAGAGGACCAGTGCATTGTATCATTTTCAGAAGCAGAGTTGGACTACATATGGTCCGTATGTGTAGGAAACACCGTTCTTTTGTTCTCAGCACAGTCACGTTTCCTGCTGTCTTAGAGACTCTAGAAAACAAGAGCTTGCTTCTTGTTCTAAAGCAGGGTGTTATCAATGGATGAGAACTCTGTTGTGTGTTTCACTTCAGAAATGGAGTTAAATCCCTGGCTCTGAGTCTTCCTACAAGCAAGACTTCGGTTCAGGTAAGGGCAGTTACTTTACAGCTAAAACGAACTACATCATTCACGTAGCTCACATGTTTCTCATCTTAACTGACAAGCATTGGATGTTAGAGGACCAGTGCTTTGTATCAGTTTCAGAAGCAGATTTGGACTAGATATCGTTGGTATGTTTAGGAAACACCGTTCTTTTCTTCTGAGCACACTCAAGTTTCCTGCTGTATTAGACACTCTGGAAAGCAAGAGCGTGCTTCTTGCTCTAAAGCAGAGTGTGATCCATGGATGAGAACTGTGTTGTGTGTTTCCCTTCAGAAATTGAGTTAAACCCCACGCCCTGTGTCTTCCTACATTCAAGACTTCGTTTCAGGTAAGGGCAGTCACTTTTCAGCTAAAACGAACTCCATCGTTCACGAAGCTCACACGTTTCTCATCTTAACTGACAAGCATCGGATTATAGAGAACCAGTGCTTTGTATCAGTTTCAGAAGCAGCGTTGGACAAGATATGGTCCGTATGTGTAGGAAACACCATTCATTTTTTCTCAGCACACCCAATTTTCCTGCTGTCTTAGAGACTCTAGAAAGCTAGAGCGTGCTTCTTGCTCTAAAGCAGGGCGTGATCCATGGATGAGAACTCTGTTGTGTGTTTCACTTCAGAAATTGAGTTAAACCCCACGCCCTGTGTCTTCCTACATTCAAGACTTCGTTTCAGGTAAGGGCAGTCACTTTTCAGCTCAAACGAACTCCATCGTTCACGAAGCTCACACGTTTCTCATCTTAACTGACAAGCATCGGATTATAGAGAACCAGTGCTTTGTATCAGTTTCAGAAGCAGAGTTGGACTAGATATGGTCAGTATATGTAGGAAACACCGTTCTTTTGTTCTCAGCACACTCATGTTTCCTGCTGTCTTAGAGATTCTAGAAAGCAAGAGCGTGCTTCTTGTTCTAAGCAGAGTGTGATCAATGGATGAGAACTATGCTGTGTGTTTCCCTTCAGAAATGGAGTTAAAGCCCAGGCTCTCTGTCTTACTACAAGCAAGACTTCGTTTCAAGTAACGGCAGTCACTTTTCAGCACAAACGAAATACATCGTTCATGAAGCTCAACATTTCTCATCTTAACTGACAAGCATTGTATGTTAGAGGACCTTTCATTTGTTTCAGTTTCAGAAGCAGAGATGAACAAGTTATGGTCCCTATGTGTAGGAAACACCGTTCTTTTGTTCTGAGCACACTCAGGTTTCCTGCTGTATTAGAGACTCTAGAAAGCAAGAGCGTGCTTCCCACTCTAAAGCAGAGTGTGATCCATGGATGAGAACTATGCTGTGTGTTTCACTTCAGAAATGGAGTTAAATCACAGGCTTTGTGTCTTCCTACAAGCAAGAATTCGTTTCAGGTAAGGGCAGTCACTTTTCAGCTCAAACGAACTACAACATTCACGAAGCTCACACGTTTCTCATCCTAACTGAGAAGCATTGGATGTTAGAGGACCAGTGCTTTGTATCAGTTTCAGAATCAGATTTGGACTACATATGGTCCGTATGTGTAGGAAACACTGTTCTTTTGTTCTGGGCACACAAAGATTTCCTGCTGTCTTAGAGACTCTATAAAGCAA
Organism: Onychomys leucogaster; assembly: GCA_949786385.1. Taxonomy (NCBI): domain Eukaryota; kingdom Metazoa; phylum Chordata; class Mammalia; order Rodentia; family Cricetidae; genus Onychomys; species Onychomys leucogaster. The sequence continues at coordinate 2,981,816 of CATKUP010000033.1, read as the reverse complement.
GAGAGTGCTTCTTGCTCTAAAGCAGAGTATGATCAATGGATGAGAATTCTGCTGTGTGTTTCACATCAGAAATGGAGTTGAATCCCAGGCTCTGAGTCTTCCTAAAAGGAAGACTTTCTTTCATGTAAGGGCATTTTCTTTATAGCTCAAACGAACTACATCGTTCACGAAACTCACACGTTCCTCATCTTAAATGACAAGCATTGGATGTTAGAGGACCAGTGCTTTATATTAGTTTCAAAAGCAGATTTGGACCACATATGATCCGTATGTGTAGGCAACACCGTTCTTTTGTTCTCAGCACACTCACGCTCCCGGCTGTCTTTGAGCCTCTAGAAAGCAAGAGCGTGCTTCTTGCTCTAAAGCAGAGTGTGATCAATGGATGAGAACTCTTTTGCGTGTTTCCCATCAGAAATGGAGTTAAATCCCAGGCTCTGAGTCTTCCTACAAAGAAGACTTCGTTTCAGGTAAGGGCAGTTACTTTACAGCTCAAAAGAACTACATCTTTCACGAAGCTCACACGTTTCTCATCTTAACAGACAAGCATTGGATGTTAGAGGACCAGTGCTTTGTATTAGTTTCAGAAGCAGAGTTGTACTACATATGGTCCGTATGTGCAGGAAACACTGTTCTTTTGTTCTCAGCACAGTCACGTTTCCTGCTGTCTTAGAGACTCTAGAAAGCAAGAGCGGGCTTCTTGTTTTAAAGCAGAGTGTGATCAATGGATGAGAACACTGCTGTGTGTTTCACTTCAGAAATGGAGTTAAATCCCAGGCTCTGAGTCTTCCTACAAGCAAGACTTCGTTTAAGGTAAGGGCAGTCACTTTTCTGCTCAAACGAACTACATCGTTCACAAAGCTCACACGTTTCTCTTCTTAACTGACAAGCATTGGATGTTAGAGGACCAGTGCTTTGTATCAGTTTCAGAAGCAGAGTTGGACTAGATATGGTTTGTATGTGTAGGAAACAACGTTCTTTTGTTCTCAGCACACTCACGTTTCCTGATGGCTTGGAGATTCTAGAAAGGAAGAGCGTGCTTCTTGCTCTAAAGCAGAGTGTGATCAATGAATGAGAACTCTGCTCTGTGTTTCACTTCAGAAATGGAGTTAAATCCCAGGCTCTGAGTCTTCCTACAAACAAGACTTCGTTTCAGGTAAGGGCATTTAATTTACATCTCAAACGAACTACATCTTTCACGAAGCTCACATATTTCTCACCTTAACTGACAAACATTGGATGTTAGAGGACCTTTGCTTTTTATGAATTTCAGAAGCAGAGTTGGACTAGATATTGTACGTATGTGTAGGAAACACCATTCTTTTGTTCTCAGCACACTCACGTTTCCTGCTGTCTTAGAGACTCTAGAAAGCAAGAGCGTGCTTCTTGTTCTAAGCAGAGTGTGATCAATGGATGAGAACTATGCTGTTTGTTTCCCTTCAGAAATGGTGTTAAATCCCAGGATCTGTGTCTTCCTACAAGGAAGACTTCATTTCAGGTAAGGGCAGTCACTTTTCAGCTCAAAGGAACTACATCGTTCACGAAGCTCACACGTTTCTCATCTTAACTGACAAGCATCGGATTATAGAGGACCAGTGCTTTGTATCATTTTCAGAAGCAGAGTTGGACTACATATGGTCCGTATGTGTAGGAAACACCGTTCATTTTTTCTCAGCACACCCAATTTTCCTGCTGTCTTAGAGACTCTAGAAAGCTAGAGCGTGCTTCTTGCTCTAAAGCAGGGTGTGATCAATGGATGAGAACTCTGTTGTGTGTTTCACTTCAGAAATGGAGTTAAATCCCTGGCTCTGAGTCTTCCTACAAGCAAGACTTCGGTTCAGGTAAGGCCAGTTACTTTACAGCTCAAATGAACTACAACCTTCACGAAGCTCACACGTTTCCCATCTTAACTGACAAGCATTGAATGTTAGAGGACCAGTGCTTTGTATCAGTTTCAGAAGCAGAGTTGGACTATATATGGTCTGTACGTGTTGGAAACACCGTTCTTTTGTTCTCAGCACACTCAGGTTTTCTGCTGTCTTAGAGAGTCTAGAAAGCAAGAGTGTGCTTCTTGCTCTAAAGCAGAGTGTGATCAATGGATGAGAACTCTGTTGTGTGTTTCACTTCAGAAATGGAGTTAAATCCCTGGCTCTGAGTCTTCCTACAAGCAAGACTTCATTTCAGGTAAGGGCAGTTACTTTACAGATCAAACAAACTACATCGTTCACAAAGCTCACACATTTCTCATCTAGACTGGGAAGCATTGGATGTTCGAGGACCTTTGGTTTGAATCTATTTCAAGCAGAGTTGAACTAGATATGGTCTGTATGTATAGGAAACACCGTTCTTTTCTTCTGAGCACACTCACGTATCCTGCTGTATTAGAGACTCTAGAAAGAAAGAGCATGCTTCTTAATTTAAAGCAGATTGTGATCCATGGATGAGAAATGTGTTGTGTGTTTCCCTTCAGAAATGGTGTTAAACACCAGGCTCTGAGTCTTCCTACATTCAAGACTTCGTTTCAGGTAAGGGCAGTCACTTTTCAGCTCAAACGAACTCCATCGTTCACGAAGCTCACACGTTTCTCATCTTAACTGACAAGCATCGGATTATAGAGAACCAGTGCTTTGTATCAGTTTCAGAAGCAGCGTTGGACTAGATATGGTCCGTATGTGTAGGAAACACCGTTCATTTTTTCTCAGCACACCCAATTTTCCTGCTGTCTTAGAGACTCTAGAAAGCTAGAGCGTGCTTCTTGCTCTAAAGCAGGGTGTGATCCATGGATGAGAACTCTGTTGTGTGTTTCACTTCAGAAATTGAGTTAAACCCCACGCCCTGTGTCTTCCTACATTCAAGACTTCGTTTCAGGTAAGGGCAGTCACTTTTCAGCTCAAACGAACTCCATCGTTCACGAAGCTCACACGTTTCTCATCTTAACTGACAAGCATCGGATTATAGAGAACCAGTGCTTTGTATCAGTTTCAGAAGCAGAGTTGGACTAGATATGGTCAGTATATGTAGGAAACACCGTTCTTTCGTTCTCAGCACACTCATGTTTCCTGCTGTCTTAGAGATTCTAGAAAGCAAGAGCGTGCTTCTTGTTCTAAGCAGAGTGTGATCAATGGATGAGAACTATGCTGTGTGTTTCCCTTCAGAAATGGAGTTAAAGCCCAGGCTCTCTGTCTTACTACAAGCAAGACTTCGTTTCAAGTAATGGCAGTCACTTTTCAGCACAAACGAAATACATCGTTCATGAAGCTCAACATTTCTCATCTTAACTGACAAGCATTGTATGTTAGAGGACCTTTCATTTGTTTCAATTTCAGAAGCAGAGATGAACAAGTTATGGTCCCTATGTGTAGGAAACACGGTTCTTTTGTTCTGAGCACACTCAGGTTTCCTGCTGTATTAGAGACTCTAGAAAGCAAGAGCGTGCTTCCCACTCTAAAGCAGAGTCTGATCCATGGATGAGAACTATGCTGTGTGTTTCACTTCAGAAATGGAGTTAAATCACAGGCTCTGAGTCTTCCTACAAGCAAGACTTCGTTTAAGGTAAGGGCAGTCACTTTTGTGCTCAAACGAACTACATCGTTCACAAAGCTCACACGTTTCTCTTCTTAACTGACAAGCATTGGATGTTAGAGGACCAGTGCTTTGTATCAGTTTCAGAAGCAGAGTTGGACTAGATATGGTTTGTATGTGTAGGAAATAACGTTCTTTTGTTCTCAGCACACTCACGTTTCCTGATGGCTTGGAGATTCTAGAAAGGAAGAGCGTGCTTCTTGCTCTAAAGCAGAGTGTGATCAATGAATGAGAACTCTGCTCTGTGTTTCACTTCAGAAATGGAGTTAAATCCCAGGCTCTGAGTCTTCCTACAAACAAGACTTCGTTTCAGGTAAGGGCATTTACTTTACATCTCAAACGAACTACATCTTTCACGAAGCTCACATATTTCTCACCTTAACTGACAAACATTGGATGTTAGAGGACCTTTGCTTTTTATGAATTTCAGAAGCAGAGTTGGACTAGATATTGTACGTATGTGTAGGAAACACCATTCTTTTGTTCTCAGCACACTCACGTTTCCTGCTGTCTTAGAGACTCTAGAAAGCAAGAGCGTGCTTCTTGTTCTAAGCAGAGTGTGATCAATGGATGAGAACTATGCTGTGTGTTTCCCTTCAGAAATGGTGTTAAATCCCAGGATCTGTGTCTTCCTACAAGGAAGACTTCATTTCAGGTAAGGGTAGTCACTTTTCAGCTCAAAGGAACTACATCGTTCACGAAGCTCACACTTTTCTCATCTTAACAGACAAGCATTGGATGTTAGAGGACCAGTGCTTTGTATCAGTTTCAGAAGCAGAGTTGGACTACATATGGTCCGTATGTGTAGGAAACACCGTTCTTTTGTTCTCAGCACAGTCACGTTTCCTGCTGTCTTAGAGACTCTAGAAAACAAGAGCTTGCTTCTTGTTCTAAAGCAGGGTGTGATCAATGGATGAGAACTCTGTTGTGTGTTTTTCTTCAGAAATGGAGTTAAGTCCCTGGCTCTGAGTCTTCCTACAAGCAAGACTTCGGTTCAGGTAAGGGCAGTTACTTTACAGCTAAAACGAACTACATCATTCACGTAGCTCACACGTTTCTCATCTTAACTGACAAGCATTGGATGTTAGAGGACCAGTGCTTTGTATCAGTTTCAGAAGCAGATTTGGACTAGATATCGTTGGTATGTTTAGGAAACACCGTTCTTTTCTTCTGAGCACACTCAAGTTTCCTGCTGTATTAGACACTCTGGAAAGCAAGAGCGTGCTTCTTGCTCTAAAGCAGAGTGTGATCCATGGATGAGAACTGTGTTGTGTGTTTCCCTTCAGAAATTGAGTTAAACCCCACGCCCTGTGTCTTCCTACATTCAAGACTTCGTTTCAGGTAAGGGCAGTCACTTTTCAGCTCAAACGAACTCCATTGTTCAAGAAGCTCACACGTTTCTCATCTTAACTGACAAGCATCGGATTATAGAGAACCAGTGCTTTGTATCAGTTTCAGAAGCAGCGTTGGACTAGATATGGTCCGTATGTGTAGGAAACACCGTTCATTTTTTCTCAGCACACCCAATTTTCCTGTAGTCTTAGAGACTCTAGAAAGCTAGAGCGTGCTTCTTGCTCTAAAGCAGGGTGTGATCAATGGATGAGAACTCTGTTGTGTGTTTCACTTCAGAAATGGAGTTAAATCGCTGGCTCTGAGTCTTACTAAAAGCAAGACTTCGGTTCAGGTAAGGGCAGTTACTTTACAGCTCAAACGAACTACAATGTTCACGAAGCTCACACGTTTCCCATCTTAACTGACAAGCATTGAATGTTAGAGGACCAGTGCTTTGTATCAGTTTCAGAAGCAGAGTTGGACTATATATGGTCTGTATGTGTTGGAAACACCGTTCTTTTGTTCTCAGCACACGAACGTTTTCTGTTGTCTTAGAGACTCTAGAAAGCAAGAGAGTGCTTCTTGCTCTAAAGCAGAGTGTGATCCATGGATGAGAACTGTGTTGTGTGTTTCCCTTCAGAAATTGAGTTAAACCCCACGCCCTGTGTCTTCCTACATTCAAGACTTCGTTTCAGGTAAGGGCAGTCACTTTTCAGCTAAAACGAACTCCATCGTTCACGAAGCTCACACGTTTCTCATCTTAACTGACAAGCATCGGATTATAGAGAACCAGTGCTTTGTATCAGTTTCAGAAGCAGCGTTGGACTAGATATGGTCCGTATGTGTAGGAAACACCATTCATTTTTTCTCAGCACACCCAATTTTCCTGCTGTCTTAGAGACTCTAGAAAGCTAGAGCGTGCTTCTTGCTCTAAAGCAGGGCGTGATCCATGGATGAGAACTCTGTTGTGTGTTTCACTTCAGAAATTGAGTTAAACCCCACGCCCTGTGTCTTCCTACATTCAAGACTTCGTTTCAGGTAAGGGCAGTCACTTTTCAGCTCAAACGAACTCCATCGTTCACGAAGCTCACACGTTTCTCATCTTAACTGACAAGCATCGGATTATAGAGAACCAGTGCTTTGTATCAGTTTCAGAAGCAGAGTTGGACTAGATATGGTCAGTATATGTAGTAAACACCGTTCTTTTGTTCTCAGCACACTCATGTTTCCTGCTGTCTTAGAGATTCTAGAAAGCAAGAGCGTGCTTCTTGTTCTAAGCAGAGTGTGATCAATGGATGAGAACTATGCTGTGTGTTTCCCTTCAGAAATGGAGTTAAAGCCCAGGCTCTCTGTCTTACTACAAGCAAGACTTCGTTTCAAGTAACGGCAGTCACTTTTCAGCACAAACGAAATACATCGTTCATGAAGCTCAACATTTCTCATCTTAACTGACAAGCATTGTATGTTAGAGGACCTTTCATTTGTTTCAGTTTCAGAAGCAGAGATGAACAAGTTATGGTCCCTATGTGTAGGAAACACCGTTCTTTTGTTCTGAGCACACTCAGGTTTCCTGCTGTATTAGAGACTCTAGAAAGCAAGAGCGTGCTTCCCACTCTAAAGCAGAGTGTGATCCATGGATGAGAACTATGCTGTGTGTTTCACTTCAGAAATGGAGTTAAATCACAGGCTTTGTGTCTTCCTACAAGCAAGAATTCGTTTCAGGTAAGGGCAGTCACTTTTCAGCTCAAACGAACTACAACATTCACGAAGCTCACACGTTTCTCATCCTAACTGAGAAGCATTGGATGTTAGAGGACCAGTGCTTTGTATCAGTTTCAGAATCAGATTTGGACTACATATGGTCCGTATGTGTAGGAAACACTGTTCTTTTGTTCTGGGCACACAAAGATTTCCTGCTGTCTTAGAGACTCTATAAAGCAAGAGAGTGCTTCTTGCTCTAAAGCAGAGTATGATCAATGGATGAGAATTCTGCTGTGTGTTTCACATCAGAAATGGAGTTGAATCCCAGGCTCTGAGTCTTCCTAAAAGGAAGACTTTCTTTCATGTAAGGGCATTTTCTTTATAGCTCAAACGAACTACATCGTTCATGAAACTCACATGTTCCTCATCTTAAATGACAAGCATTGGATGTTAGAGGACCAGTGCTTTATATTAGTTTCAAAAGCAGATTTGGACCACATATGATCCGTATGTGTAGGCAACACCGTTCTTTTGTTCTCAGCACACTCACGCTCCCGGCTGTCTTTGAGCCTCTAGAAAGCAAGAGCGTGCTTCTTGCTCTAAAGCAGAGTGTGATCAATGGATGAGAACTCTTTTGCGTGTTTCCCATCAGAAATGGAGTTAAATCCCAGGCTCTGAGTCTTCCTACAAAGAAGACTTCGTTTCAGGTAAGGGCAGTTACTTTACAGCTCAAAAGAACTACATCTTTCACGAAGCTCACACGTTTCTCATCTTAACAGACAAGCATTGGATGTTAGAGGACCAGTGCTTTGTATTAGTTTCAGAAGCAGAGTTGTACTACATATGGTCCGTATGTGCAGGAAACACTGTTCTTTTGTTCTCAGCACAGTCACGTTTCCTGCTGTCTTAGAGACTCTAGAAAGCAAGAGCGGGCTTCTTGTTTTAAAGCAGAGTGTGATCAATGGATGAGAACACTGCTGTGTGTTTCACTTCAGAAATGGAGTTAAATCCCAGGCTCTGAGTCTTCCTACAAGCAAGACTTCGTTTAAGGTAAGGGCAGTCACTTTTCTGCTCAAACGAACTACATCGTTCACAAAGCTCACACGTTTCTCTTCTTAACTGACAAGCATTGGATGTTAGAGGACCAGTGCTTTGTATCAGTTTCAGAAGCAGAGTTGGACTAGATATGGTTTGTATGTGTAGGAAACAACGTTCTTTTGTTCTCAGCACACTCACGTTTCCTGATGGCTTGGAGATTCTAGAAAGGAAGAGCGTGCTTCTTGCTCTAAAGCAGAGTGTGATCAATGAATGAGAACTCTGCTCTGTGTTTCACTTCAGAAATGGAGTTAAATCCCAGGCTCTGAGTCTTCCTACAAACAAGACTTCGTTTCAGGTAAGGGCATTTAATTTACATCTCAAACGAACTACATCTTTCACGAAGCTCACATATTTCTCACCTTAACTGACAAACATTGGATGTTAGAGGACCTTTGCTTTTTATGAATTTCAGAAGCAGAGTTGGACTAGATATTGTACGTATGTGTAGGAAACACCATTCTTTTGTTCTCAGCACACTCACGTTTCCTGCTGTCTTAGAGACTCTAGAAAGCAAGAGCGTGCTTCTTGTTCTAAGCAGAGTGTGATCAATGGATGAGAACTATGCTGTTTGTTTCCCTTCAGAAATGGTGTTAAATCCCAGGATCTGTGTCTTCCTACAAGGAAGACTTCATTTCAGGTAAGGGCAGTCACTTTTCAGCTCAAAGGAACTACATCGTTCACGAAGCTCACACGTTTCTCATCTTAACTGACAAGCATCGGATTATAGAGGACCAGTGCTTTGTATCATTTTCAGAAGCAGAGTTGGACTACATATGGTCCGTATGTGTAGGAAACACCGTTCATTTTTTCTCAGCACACCCAATTTTCCTGCTGTCTTAGAGACTCTAGAAAGCTAGAGCGTGCTTCTTGCTCTAAAGCAGGGTGTGATCAATGGATGAGAACTCTGTTGTGTGTTTCACTTCAGAAATGGAGTTAAATCCCTGGCTCTGAGTCTTCCTACAAGCAAGACTTCGGTTCAGGTAAGGCCAGTTACTTTACAGCTCAAATGAACTACAACCTTCACGAAGCTCACACGTTTCCCATCTTAACTGACAAGCATTGAATGTTAGAGGACCAGTGCTTTGTATCAGTTTCAGAAGCAGAGTTGGACTATATATGGTCTGTACGTGTTGGAAACACCGTTCTTTTGTTCTCAGCACACTCAGGTTTTCTGCTGTCTTAGAGAGTCTAGAAAGCAAGAGTGTGCTTCTTGCTCTAAAGCAGAGTGTGATCAATGGATGAGAACTCTGTTGTGTGTTTCACTTCAGAAATGGAGTTAAATCCCTGGCTCTGAGTCTTCCTACAAGCAAGACTTCATTTCAGGTAAGGGCAGTTACTTTACAGATCAAACAAACTACATCGTTCACAAAGCTCACACATTTCTCATCTAGACTGGGAAGCATTGGATGTTCGAGGACCTTTGGTTTGAATCTATTTCAAGCAGAGTTGAACTAGATATGGTCTGTATGTATAGGAAACACCGTTCTTTTCTTCTGAGCACACTCACGTATCCTGCTGTATTAGAGACTCTAGAAAGAAAGAGCATGCTTCTTAATTTAAAGCAGATTGTGATCCATGGATGAGAAATGTGTTGTGTGTTTCCCTTCAGAAATGGTGTTAAACACCAGGCTCTGAGTCTTCCTACATTCAAGACTTCGTTTCAGGTAAGGGCAGTCACTTTTCAGCTCAAACGAACTCCATCGTTCACGAAGCTCACACGTTTCTCATCTTAACTGACAAGCATCGGATTATAGAGAACCAGTGCTTTGTATCAGTTTCAGAAGCAGCGTTGGACTAGATATGGTCCGTATGTGTAGGAAACACCGTTCATTTTTTCTCAGCACACCCAATTTTCCTGCTGTCTTAGAGACTCTAGAAAGCTAGAGCGTGCTTCTTGCTCTAAAGCAGGGTGTGATCCATGGATGAGAACTCTGTTGTGTGTTTCACTTCAGAAATTGAGTTAAACCCCACGCCCTGTGTCTTCCTACATTCAAGACTTCGTTTCAGGTAAGGGCAGTCACTTTTCAGCTCAAACGAACTCCATCGTTCACGAAGCTCACACGTTTCTCATCTTAACTGACAAGCATCGGATTATAGAGAACCAGTGCTTTGTATCAGTTTCAGAAGCAGAGTTGGACTAGATATGGTCAGTATATGTAGGAAACACCGTTCTTTTGTTCTCAGCACACTCATGTTTCCTGCTGTCTTAGAGATTCTAGAAAGCAAGAGCGTGCTTCTTGTTCTAAGCAGAGTGTGATCAATGGATGAGAACTATGCTGTGTGTTTCCCTTCAGAAATGGAGTTAAAGCCCAGGCTCTCTGTCTTACTACAAGCAAGACTTCGTTTCAAGTAACGGCAGTCACTTTTCAGCACAAACGAAATACATCGTTCATGAAGCTCAACATTTCTCATCTTAACTGACAAGCATTGTATGTTAGAGGACCTTTCATTTGTTTCAATTTCAGAAGCAGAGATGAACAAGTTATGGTCCCTATGTGTAGGAAACACGGTTCTTTTGTTCTGAGCACACTCAGGTTTCCTGCTGTATTAGAGACTCTAGAAAGCAAGAGCGTGCTTCCCACTCTAAAGCAGAGTCTGATCCATGGATGCGAACTATGCTGTGTGTTTCACTTCAGAAATGGAGTTAAATCACAGGCTCTGAGTCTTCCTACAAGCAAGACTTCGTTTAAGGTAAGGGCAGTCACTTTTGTGCTCAAACGAACTACATCGTTCACAAAGCTCACACGTTTCTCTTCTTAACTGACAAGCATTGGATGTTAGAGGACCAGTGCTTTGTATCAGTTTCAGAAGCAGAGTTGGACTAGATATGGTTTGTATATGTAGGAAATAACGTTCTTTTGTTCTCAGCACACTCACGTTTCCTGATGGCTTGGAGATTCTAGAAAGGAAGAGCGTGCTTCTTGCTCTAAAGCAGAGTGTGATCAATGAATGAGAACTCTGCTCTGTGTTTCACTTCAGAAATGGAGTTAAATCCCAGGCTCTGAGTCTTCCTACAAACAAGACTTCGTTTCAGGTAAGGGCATTTACTTTACATCTCAAACGAACTACATCTTTCACGAAGCTCACATATTTCTCACCTTAACTGACAAACATTGGATGTTAGAGGACCTTTGCTTTTTATGAATTTCAGAAGCAGAGTTGGACTAGATATTGTACGTATGTGTAGGAAACACCATTCTTTTGTTCTCAGCACACTCACGTTTCCTGCTGTCTTAGAGACTCTAGAAAGCAAGAGCGTGCTTCTTGTTCTAAGCAGAGTGTGATCAATGGATGAGAACTATGCTGTGTGTTTCCCTTCAGAAATGGTGTTAAATCCCAGGATCTGTGTCTTCCTACAAGGAAGACTTCATTTCAGGTAAGGGTAGTCACTTTTCAGCTCAAAGGAACTACATCGTTCACGAAGCTCACACTTTTCTCATCTTAACAGACAAGCATTGGATGTTAGAGGACCAGTGCTTTGTATCAGTTTCAGAAGCAGAGTTGGACTACATATGGTCCGTATGTGTAGGAAACACCGTTCTTTTGTTCTCAGCACAGTCACGTTTCCTGCTGTCTTAGAGACTCTAGAAAACAAGAGCTTGCTTCTTGTTCTAAAGCAGGGTGTGATCAATGGATGAGAACTCTGTTGTGTGTTTTTCTTCAGAAATGGAGTTAAGTCCCTGGCTCTGAGTCTTCCTACAAGCAAGACTTCGGTTCAGGTAAGGGCAGTTACTTTACAGCTAAAAGGAACTACATCATTCACGTAGCTCACACGTTTCTCATCTTAACTGACAAGCATTGGATGTTAGAGGACCAGTGCTTTGTATCAGTTTCAGAAGCAGATTTGGACTAGATATCGTTGGTATGTTTAGGAAACACCGTTCTTTTCTTCTGAGCACACTCAAGTTTCCTGCTGTATTAGACACTCTGGAAAGCAAGAGCGTGCTTCTTGCTCTAAAGCAGAGTGTGATCCATGGATGAGAACTGTGTTGTGTGTTTCCCTTCAGAAATTGAGTTAAACCCCATGCCCTGTGTCTTCCTACATTCAAGACTTCGTTTCAGGTAAGGGCAGTCACTTTTCAGCTCAAACGAACTCCATCGTTCACGAAGCTCACACGTTTCTCATCTTAACTGACAAGCATCGGATTATAGAGAACCAGTGCTTTGTATCAGTTTCAGAAGCAGCGTTGGACTAGATATGGTCCGTATGTGTAGGAAACACCGTTCATTTTTTCTCAGCACACCCAATTTTCCTGCTGTCTTAGAGACTCTAGAAAGCTAGAGCGTGCTTCTTGCTCTAAAGCAGGGTGTGATCAATGGATGAGAACTCTGTTGTGTGTTTCACTTCAGAAATGGAGTTAAATCGCTGGCTCTGAGTCTTACTAAAAGCAAGACTTCGGTTCAGGTAAGGGCAGTTACTTTACAGCTCAAACGAACTACAATGTTCACGAAGCTCACACGTTTCCCATCTTAACTGACAAGCATTGAATGTTAGAGGACCAGTGCTTTGTATCAGTTTCAGAAGCAGAGTTGGACTATATATGGTCTGTATGTGTTGGAAACACCATTCTTTTGTTCTCAGCACACGAACGTTTTCTGTTGTCTTAGAGACTCTAGAAAGCAAGAGAGTGCTTCTTGCTCTAAAGCAGAGTTTGATCCGTGGATGAGAACTATGCTGTGTGTTTCCCTTCAGAAATGGAGTCAAATCCCAGGCTCTGTGTTTTCCTACTAGCAAGACATCGTTTCAGGTTAGGGCAGTCACTTGTAAGCTCAAACTACCTACATTGTTCACGAAACTCACACGTTTCTCATCTTAAATGACAAGCATTGGATGTTAGAGGACCAGTGCTTTGTATCAGTTTCAGAAGCTGAGTTGAACTACATATGGCCCGTATATGTAGGAAACGCCATTTTTAGATCTGAGCACACTCATGTTTCCTGCTGTAGTAGAGACTCTAGAAAGCAAGAGCGTGCTTCTTGCTCTAAAGCAGAGTGTGATCAATGGATGAGAACTCTGTTGTGTGTTTCACTTCAGAAATGGAGTTAAATCCCTGGCTCTGAGTCTTCCTACAAGCAAGACTTCATTTCAGGTAAGGGCAGTTACTTTACAGCTCAAACGAACTACATCGTTCACAAAGCTCACACATTTCTCAACTAAACTGAGAAGCATTGGATGTTCGAGGACCTTTGGTTTGTATCAATTTCAAGCAGAGTTGAACTAGATATGGTCCGTATGTATAGGAAGCACCGTTCTTTTCTTCTGAGCACACTCACGTTTCCTGCTGTATTAGAGAATCTAGAAAGAAAGAGCATGCTTCTTACATTAAAGCAGATTGTCATCCATGGATGAGAAATGTGTTGTGTGTTTCCCTTCAGAAATGGTGTTAAACACCAGGCTCTGAGTCTTCCTACAAACAAGACTTCGTTTCAGGTAAGGGCAGTCACTTTTCATCTCAAACGAACTACATCGTTCATGAAGCTCACACATTTCTCATCTAAACTGACAAGCATTGGATGTTAGAAGACCTCTGGTTTGTTTCAGTTTCAGAAGCAGAGATGAACTAGATATGGTCCGTATATGTACGAAACACCGTTCTTGCTTTCTGAGCACACTCAGGTTTCCTGCTGTATTAGAGATTCTAGAAAGCAAGAGCGTTCTTCTTGCTCTAAAGCAGAGTGTGATCCATGGATGAGAACTATGCTGTGTGTTTCCCTTCAGAAATGGAGTTAAATCCCAGGCTCTGAGTCTTCCTACAAACAAGACATCGATTCAAGTAAGGGCAGTCACTTTTCTGCTCAAACGAACTACATCGTTCACAAAGCTCACACGTTTCTCATCTTAACTGACAAGCATTGGATGTTAGAGGACCAGTGCTTTGTATCAGTTTCAGAAGCAGAGATGGACTAGATATGGTCAGTATATGTAGGAAACACCGTTCTTTTGTTCTCAGCACACTCATGTTTCCTGCTGTCTTAGAGATTCTAGAAAGCAAGAGCGTGCTTCCCACTCTAAAGCAGAGTGTGATACATGGATGAGAACTATGCTGTGTGTTTCCCTTCAGAAATGGAGTTAAAGCCCAGGCTCTCTGTCTTACTACAAGCAAGACTTCGTTTCAAGTAACGGCAGTCACTTTTCAGCACAAACGAAATACATCGTTCATGAAGCTCAACATTTCTCATCTTAACTGACAAGCATTGTATGTTAGAGGACCTTTCATTTGTTTCAGTTTCAGAAGCAGAGATGAACAAGTTATGGTCCCTATGTGTAGGAAACACCGTTCTTTTGTTCTGAGCACACTCAGGTTTCCTGCTGTATTAGAGACTCTAGAAAGCAAGAGCGTGCTTCCCACTCTAAAGCAGAGTGTGATCCATGGATGAGAACTATGCTGTGTGTTTCACTTCAGAAATGGAGTTAAATCACAGGCTTTGTGTCTTCCTACAAGCAAGAATTCGTTTCAGGTAAGGGCAGTCACTTTTCAGCTCAAACGAACTACAACATTCACGAAGCTCACACGTTTCTCATCCTAACTGAGAAGCATTGGATGTTAGAGGACCAGTGCTTTGTATCAGTTTCAGAATCAGATTTGGACTACATATGGTCCGTATGTGTAGGAAACACTGTTCTTTTGTTCTGGGCACACTAAGATTTCCTGCTGTCTTAGAGACTCTATAAAGCAAGAGAGTGCTTCTTGCTCTAAAGCAGAGTATGATCAATGGATGAGAATTCTGCTGTGTGTTTCACATCAGAAATGGAGTTGAATCCCAGGCTCTGAGTCTTCCTAAAAGGAAGACTTTCTTTCATGTAAGGGCATTTTCTTTATAGCTCAAACGAACTACATCGTTCACGAAACTCACACGTTCCTCATCTTAAATGACAAGCATTGGATGTTAGAGGACCAGTGCTTTATATTAGTTTCAAAAGCAGATTTGGACCACATATGATCCGTATGTGTAGGCAACACCGTTCTTTTGTTCTCAGCACACTCACGCTCCCTGCTGTCTTTGAGCCTCTAGAAAGCAAGAGCGTGCTTCTTGCTCTAAAGCAGAGTGTGATCAATGGATGAGAACTCTTTTGCGTGTTTCCCATCAGAAATGGAGTTAAATCCCAGGCTCTGAGTCTTCCTACAAAGAAGACTTCGTTTCAGGTAAGGGCAGTAACTTTACAGCTCAAAAGAACTACATCTTTCACGAAGCTCACACGTTTCTCATCTTAACAGACAAGCATTGGATGTTAGAGGACCAGTGCTTTGTATTAGTTTCAGAAGCAGAGTTGTACTACATATGGTCCGTATGTGTAGGAAACACTGTTCTTTTGTTCTCAGCACAGTCACGTTTCCTGCTGTCTTAGAGACTCTAGAAAGCAAGAGCGGGCTTCTTGTTTTAAAGCAGAGTGTGATCAATGGATGAGAACACTGCTGTGTGTTTCACTTCAGAAATGGAGTTAAATCCCAGGCTCTGAGTCTTCCTACAAGCAAGACTTCGTTTAAGGTAAGGGCATTCACTTTTCTGCTCAAACGAACTACATCGTTCACAAAGCTCACACGTTTCTCTTCTTAACTGACAAGCAAGGGATGTTAGAGGACCAGTGCTTTGTATCAGTTTCAGAAGCAGAGTTGGACTAGATATGGTTTGTATGTGTAGGAAACAACGTTCTTTTGTTCTCAGCACACTCACGTTTCCTGATGGCTTGGAGATTCTAGAAAGGAAGAGCGTGCTTCTTGCTCTAAAGCAGAGTGTGATCAATGAATGAGAACTCTGCTCTGTGTTTCACTTCAGAAATGGTGTTAAATCCCAGGCTCTGAGTCTTCCTACAAACAAGACTTCGTTTCAGGTAAGGCCATTTACTTTACATCTCAAACGAACTACATCTTTCACGAAGCTCACATATTTCTCACCTTAACTGACAAACATTGGATGTTAGAGGACCTTTGCTTTTTATGAATTTCAGAAGCAGAGTTGGACTAGATATTGTACGTATGTGTAGGAAACACCATTCTTTTGTTCTCAGCACACTCACGTTTCCTGCTGTCTTAGAGACTCTAGAAAGCAAGAGCGTGCTTCTTGTTCTAAGCAGAGTGTGATCAATGGATGAGAACTATGCTGTTTGTTTCCCTTCAGAAATGGTGTTAAATCCCAGGATCTGTGTCTTCCTACAAGGAAGACTTCATTTCAGGTAAGGGCAGTCACTTTTCAGCTCAAAGGAACTACATCGTTCACGAAGCTCACACGTTTCTCATCTTAACTGACAAGCATCGGATTATAGAGGACCAGTGCTTTGTATCATTTTCAGAAGCAGAGTTGGACTACATATGGTCCGTATGTGTAGGAAACACCGTTCATTTTTTCTCAGCACACCCAATTTTCCTGCTGTCTTAGAGACTCTAGAAAGCTAGAGCGTGCTTCTTGCTCTAAAGCAGGGTGTGATCAATGGATGAGAACTCTGTTGTGTGTTTCACTTCAGAAATGGAGTTAAATCGCTGGCTCTGAGTCTTCCTACAAGCAAGACTTCGGTTCAGGTAAGGGCAGTTACTTTACAGCTCAAATGAACTACAACATTCACGAAGCTCACACGTTTCCCATCTTAACTGACAAGCATTGAATGTTAGAGGACCAGTGCTTTGTATCAGTTTCAGAAGCAGAGTTAGACTATATATGGTCTGTACGTGTTGGAAACACCGTTCTTTTGTTCTCAGCACACTCAGGTTTTCTGCTGTCTTAGAGAGTCTAGAAAGCAAGAGCGTGCTTCTTGCTCTAAAGCAGAGTGTGATCAATGGATGAGAACTCTGTTGTGTGTTTCACTTCAGAAATGGAGTTAAATCCCTGGCTCTGAGTCTTCCTACAAGGAAGACTTCATTTCAGGTAAGGGCAGTTACTTTACAGATCAAACAAACTACATCGTTCACAAAGCTCACACATTTCTCATCTAGACTGGGAAGCATTGGATGTTCGAGGACCTTTGGTTTGAATCAATTTCAAGCAGAGTTGAACTAGATATGGTCTGTATGTATAGGAAACACGGTTCTTTTCTTCTCAGCACACTCACGTTTCCTGCTGTATTAGAGACTCTAGAAAGAAAGAGCATGCTTCTAAATTTAAAGCAGATTGTGATCCATGGATGAGAAATGTGTTGTGTGTTTCCCTTCAGAAATGGTGTTAAACACCAGGCTCTGAGTCTTCCTACAAGCAAGACTTCGTTTCAGGTAAGGGCAGTCACTTTTCATCTCAAACGAACTACATCGTTCACGAAGCTCACACATTTCTCATCTAAACTGACAAGCATTAGATGTTAGAGGACATCTGGTTTGTGTCAGTTTCAGAAGCAGAGATGAACTAGATATGGTCTGTATGTGTACGAAACACCGTTCTTGCTTTCTGAGCACACTCAGGTTTCCTGCTGTATTAGAGATTCTAGAAAGCAAGAGCGTTCATCTTGCTCTAAAGCAGAGTGTGATCCATGGATGAGAACTATGCTGTGTGTTTCCCGTCAGAAACGGAGTTAAATCCCAGGCTCTGAGTCTTCCTACAAGCAAGACTTCGATTCAAGTAAGGGCAGTACTTTACAGCTCAAATGAACTACATCGTTCACGAAGCTCACACGTTTCTCATCTTAACTGACAAGCATTGGATGTTAGAGAACCTGTGCTTTGTGTCAATTTCAGAGGCAGAGTTGGACTAGATATGGTCCGTATGTGTAGGAAACACCGTTCTTTTGTTCTCAGCACACTCAGGTTTCCTGCTATCTTAGAGACTCTAGAAAGCAAGAGCGTGCTTATTGCTCTAAAGCAGAGTGTGATCTATATATGAGAACTCTGCTGTGAGTTTCACTTCAGAAATGGAGTTAAATCCCAGGCTCTGAGTCTTCCTACAAGCAAGACTTCGTTTCAGGTAAGGGCAGTTACTTTACAGCTCAATCGAATTACATCGTTCACGATGCTCACACATTTCTCATCTTAACTGACAAGCATTGGATGTTGGAGGACCTGTGGTTTCTTTCAGTTTCAGAAGCAGAGTTGAACTAGATATGGTCCGTATGTGTAGGAAACACTGTTCTTTTGTTCTGAGCACACTCAAGTTTCCTGCTGTATTAGAGATTCTAGAATGCAAGGGCATTCTTCTTGCTCTAAAGCAGAGTGTGATCCATGGATGGCAACTATGCTGTTTGTTTCCCTTCAGAAATGGAGTTAAATCCCAGGCTCTGAGTCTTCCTACAAGCAAGACTTCGTTTCAGGTAAGGGCAGTTACTTAACAGCTCAAATGAATTACATCGTTCACGATGCTCACACATTTCTCATCTTAACTGACAAGCATTGGGTGTTAGAGGACCTGTGGTTTCTTTCAGTTTCAGAAGCAGAGTAGAACTAGATAAGGCCGGTATGTGTAGGAAACACCGTGCTTTTTTTATGAGCACACTCAAGTTTCCTGCTATATTAGAGAATCTAGAATGCAAGAGTGTGCTTCTTGTCCTAAAGCAGAGTGTGATCCATGGATGAGAACTATGATGTGTGTTTCCCTTAGGAAATGGTGTTAATTCCTATGCTCTGTGTCTTCCTACAAGCACTACTTTGTTTCAGGTAAGGCAGTTACTTTACAGCTCAAACGAACTACATCGTTCACGAAGCTCACATGTTTCTCATCTTAACTGACAAGCATTGGATTTTAGAGGACCAGTGCTTTGTATCAGTTTCAGAAGCAGCGTTGGAGTAGATATGGTCCGTATGTGTAGGAAACACCGTTCATTTTTTCTCAGCACACCCAATTTTCCTGCTGTCTTAGAGACTCTAGAAAGCTAGAGCGTGCTTCTTGCTCTAAAGCAGGGTGTGATCAATGGACGAGAACTCTGTTGTGTGTTTCACTTCAGAAATGGAGTTAAATCCCTGGCTCTGATTCTTCCTACAAGCAAGACTTCGGTTCAGGTAAGGGCAGTTACTTTACAGCTCAAACGAACTACATCATTCACGTACCTCACACGTTTCTCATCTTAACTGACAAGCATTGGATGTTAGAGGACCAGTGCTTTGTATCAGTTTCAGAATCAGATTTGGACTAGATATCGCCCGTATGTTTAGGAAACACCGTTTTTTCTTCTGAGCACACTCAAGTTTCCTGCTGTATTAGACACTCTGGAAAGCAAGAGCGTGTTTCTTGCTCTAAAGCAGAGTGTGATCCATGGATGAGAACTGTGTTGTGTGTTGCCCTTCAGAAATGGAGTTAAACCCCACGCCCTGTGTCTTCCTACATTCAAGACTTTGTTTCAGGTAAGGGCAGTCACTTTTCAGCTCAAACGAACTACATCGTTCACAAAGCTCACACATTTCTCATCTTAACTGACAAGCATCAGATGTTAGAGGACCAGTGCTTTGTATCATTTTCAGAAGGAGAGTTGGACTAGATATGGTCCGTATGTGTAGGAAACACCGTTCTTTTGTTCTCAGCACACTCAGGTTTCCTGCTGTCTTAGAGAATCTAGAAAGCAAGAGCGTGCTTCTTGCTCTAAAGCAGAGTGTGATCAATGGATGAGAACTCTGCTCTGTGTTTCACTTAAGAAATAGAGTTAAACCCCACGCCCTGTGTCTTCCTACATTCAAGACTTCGTTTCAGTTAAGGGCAGTCACTTTTCAGCTCAAAGGAACTACATCGTTCACGAAGCTCACACATTTCTCATCTTAACTGACAAGCATCAGATGTTAGAGGACCAGTGCTTTGTATCAGTTTCAGAAGCAGAGTTGGACTACATATGGTCTGTATGTGTAGGAAACACCGTTCATTTTTTCTCAGCACACCCAATTTTCCTGCTGTCTTAGAGACTCTAGAAAGCTAGAGCATGCTTCTTGCTCTAAAGCAGGGTGTGATCAATGGATGAGAACTCTGTTGTGTGTTTCACTTCAGAAATGGAGTTAAATCTCTGGCTCTGAGTCTTCCTACAAGCAAGACTTCGGTTCAGGTAAGGGCAGTTACTTTTCTGCTCAAACGAACTACAACGTTCACGAAGCTCACACGTTTCCCATCTTAGCTGACAAGCATTGAATGTTAGAGGACCTGTGCTTTGTATCAGTTTCAGAAGCAGAGTTGGACTATATATGGTCTGTATGTGTTGGAAACACAGTTCTTTTGTTCTGAGCACACTCACGTTTTCTGTTGTCTTAGAGACTCTAGAAAGCAAGAGAGTGCTTCTTGCTCTAAAGCAGAGTTTGATCCGTGGATGAGAACTATGCTGTGTGTTTCCCTTCAGAAATGGAGTTAAATCACAGGCTCTGTGTTTTCCTACTAGCAAGACATCGTTTCAGGTTAGGGCATTCACTTGTAAGCTCAAATTACCTACATTGTTCACGAAAATCACACGTTTCTCATCTTAAATGACAAGCATTGGATGTTAGAGGACCAGTGCTTTGTATCAGTTTCAGAAGCAGAGTTGAACTACATATGGCCCGTATATGTAGGAAACGCCGTTTTTAGATCTGAGCACACTCATGTTTCCTGCTGTATTAGAGACTCTAGAAAGCAAGAGCGTGCTTCTTGCTCTAAAGCAGAGTGTGATCAATGGATGAGAACTCTGTCGTGTGTTTCACTTCAGAAATGGAGTTAAATCCCTGGCTCTGAGTCTTCCTACAAGCAAGACTTCATTTCAGGTAAGGGCAGTTACTTTACAGCTCAAACGAACTACATCGTTCACAAAGCTCACACATTTCTCATCTAAACTGAGAAGCATTGGATGTTCGAGGACCTTTGGTTTGTATCAATTTCAAGCAGAGTTGAACTAGATATGGTACGTATGTATAGGAAACACCGTTCTTTTCTTCTGAGCACACTCACGTTTCCTGCTGTATTAGAGAATCTAGAAAGAAAGAGCATGCTTCTTACTTTAAAGCAGATTGTGATCCATGGATGAGAAATGTGTTGTGTGTTTCCCTTCAGAAATGGTGTTAAACACCAGGCTCTGAGTCTTCCTACTAACAAGACTTCGTTTCAGGTAAGGGCAGTCACTTTTCATCTCAAACGAACTACATCGTTCATGAAGCTCGCACATTTCTCATCTAAACTGACAAGCATTGGATATTAGAAGACTTCTGGTTTGTTTCAGTTTCAGAAGCAGAGATGAACTAGATATGGTCCGTATATGTACGAAACACCGTTCTTGCTTTCTGAGCACACTCAGGTTTCCTATTGTATTAGAGATTCTAGAAAGCAAGAGCGTTCTTCTTGCTCTAAAGCAGAGTGTGATCCATGGATGAGAACTATGCTGTGTGTTTCCCTTCAGAAAAGGAGTTAAATCCCAGGCTCTGAGTCTTCCTATAAACAAGACATCGATACAAGTAAGGGCAGTTAATTTTCAGCTCAAACAACTACATCGTTCACGAAGCTCACACGTTTCTCATCTTAACTGACAAGCATTGGATGTTTGAGAACCTGTGCTTTGTAACAATTTCAGAGGCAGAGTTGGACTAGATATGGTCCGTATGTGTAGGAAACACCGTTGTTTTTTACTCATCACACTCATGTTTCCTGCTGTCTTAGAGACTCTAGAAAGCAAGAGCGTGTTTCTTGCTCTAAAGCAGAGTGTGATCTATATATGCGAACTCTGCTGTGTGTTTCACTTCAGAAATGGAGTTAAATCCCAGGATCTGAGTCTTCCTACAAGCAAGACTTCGAATCAGGTAAGGGCAGTTATTTTACAGCTCAAATGAATTACATCATTCACGACTCTCACACATTTCTCATCTTAACTGAAAATCATCGGATGTTACAGTACCAGTACTTTGTATCAGTTTCAGAAGGAGAGTTGGACTAGATATGGTCCATATGTGTAGGAAACACCGTTCTTTTGTTCTCAGCACTCTCAGGTTTCCTGCTATCTTAGAGACTCTAGAAAGCAAGAGCGTGCTTATTGCTCTAAAGCAGAGTGTGATCTATATATGAGAACTCTGCTGTGAGTTTCACTTCAGAAATGGAGTTAAATCCCAGGATCTGAGTCATCCTACAAGCAAGACTTCATTTCAGGTAAGGGCAGTTACTTTACAGCTCAAATGAATTACATCGTTCACGATGCTCACACATTTCTCATCTTAACTGACAAGCATTGGATGTTGGAGGACCTGTGGTTTCTTTCAGTTTCAGAAGCAGAGTTGAACTAGATATGGTCGGTACGTGTAGGAAACACTGTTCTTTTGTTCTGAGCACACTCAAGTTTCCTGCTGTATTAGAGATTCTAGAAAGCAAGAGCATTCTTCGTGCTCTAAAGCAGAGTGTGATCCATGGATGGCAACTATGCTGTGTGTTTCCCTTCAGAAATGGAGTTAAATCCCGGGCTCTGAGTCTTCCTACAAGCAAGACTTCGTTTCAGGTAAGGGCAGTTACTTAACAGCTCAAATGAATTACATCGTTCACGATGCTCACACATTTCTCATCTTAACTGACAAGCATTGGATGTTAGAGGACCTGTGGTTTCTTTCAGTTTCAGAAGCAGAGTAGAACTAGATAAGGCCCGTATGTGTAGGAAACACCGTGCTCTTGTTATGAGCACACTCAAGTTTCCTGGTATATTAGAGAATCTAGAAAGCAAGAGTGTGCTTCTTGTCCTAAAGCAGAGTGTGATCCATGGATGAGAACTATGCTGTGTGTTTCCCTTAGGAAATGGTGTTAATTCCTATGCTCTGTTTCTTCCTACAAGCACTAGTTTGTTTCAGGTAAGGGCAGTTACTTTACAGCTCAAACGAAATACATCGTTCACGAAGCTAACACGTTTCTCCTCTTAACTGACAAGCATTGGATGTTAGAGGAGCAGTGCTTTGTATCAGTTTCAGAAGCAGCGTTGGACTAGATATGGTCCGTATGTGTAGGAAACACCGTTCATTTTTTCTCAGCACACCCAATTTTCCTGTTGTCTTAGAGACTCTAGAAAGCTAGAGCGTGCTTCTTGCTCTAAATCAGGGTGTGATCAATGGATGAGAACTCTGTTGTGTGTTTCACTTCACAAATGGAGTTAAATCCCTGGCTCTGAGTCTTCCTACAAGCAAGACTTCGGTTCAGGTAAGGGCAGTTACTTTACATCTAAAACGAACTACATCATTCACGTAGCTCACACGTTTCTCATCTTAACTGACAAGCATTGGATGTTAGAGGACCAGTGCTTTGTATCAGTTTCAGAAGCAGATTTGGACTAGATATCGTTGGTATGTTTAGGAAACACCGTTCTTTTCTTCTGAGCACACTCAAGTTTCCTGCTGTATTAGACACTCTGGAAAGCAAGAGCGTGCTTCTTGCTCTAAAGCAGAGTGTGATCCATGGATGAGAACTGTGTTGTGTGTTTCCCTTCAGATATTGAGTTAAACCCCACGCCCTGTGTCTTCCTACATTCAAGACTTCGTTTCAGGTAAGGGCAGTCACTTTTCAGCTCAAACGAACTCCATCCTTCACGAAGCTCACACGTTTCTCATCTTAACTGACAAGCATCGGATTATAGAGGACCAGTGCTTTGTATCAGTTTCAGAAGCAGCGTTGGACTAGATATGGTCCGTATGTGTAGGAAACACCGTTCATTTTTTCTCAGCACACACAATTTTCCTGCTGTCTTAGAGACTCTAGAAAGCTAGAGTGCGCTTCTTGCCCTAAAGCAGGGTGTGATCAATGGATGAGAACTCGGCTCTGTGTTTCACTTCAGAAATGGAGTTAAATCTCTGGCTCTGTGTCTTACTAAAAGCAAGACTTCGGTTCAGGTAAGGGCAGTTACTTTACAGCTCAAACGAACTACAACGTTCACAAAGCTCACACGTTTCCCATCTTAACTGACAAGCATTGAATGTTAGAGGACCAGTGCTTTGTATCAGTTTCAGAAGCAGAGTTGGACTATATATGGTCTGTATGTGTTGGAAACACCGTTCTTTTGTTCTCAGCACACTCACGTTTTCTGTTGTCTTAGAGAGTCTTGAAAGCAAGAGTGTGCTTCTTGCTCTAAAGCAGAGTTTGATCCGTGGATGAGAACTATGCTGTGTGTTTCCCTTCAGAAATGGAGTTAAATCCCAGGCTCTGTGTTTTCCTACTAGCAAGACATCGTTTCAGGTTAGGGCAGTCACTTGTAAGCTCAAACTACCTACATTGTTCACGAAACTCACACGTTTCTCATCTTAAATGACAAGCATTGGATGTTAGAGGACCAGTGCTTTGTATCAGTTTCAGAAGCAGAGTTGAACTATATATGGCCCGTATATGTAGGAAACGCCATTTTTAGATCTGAGCACACATGTTTCCTGCTGTATTAGAGACTCTAGAAAGCAAGAGCGTGCTTCTTGCTCTAAAGCAGAGTGTGATCCATGGATGAGAACTATGCTGTGTGTTTCCCTTCAGAAATGGAGTTAAATCCCAGGCTCTGAGTCTTCCTATAAACAAGACATCGATTCAAGTAAGGGCAGTTACTTTACAGCTCAAAGGAACTACATCGTTCACGAAGCTCACACGTTTCTCATCTTAACTGACAAGCATTGGATGTTAGAGAACCTGTGCTTTGTATCAATTTCAGAGGCAGAGTTGGACTAGATATGGTCCGTATGTGTAGGAAACACCGTTGTTTTTTACTCATCACACTCATGTTTCCTGCTGTCTTAGAGACTCTAGAAAGCAAGAGCGTGCTTCTTGCTCTAAAGCAGAGTGTGATCTATATATGCGAACTCTGCTGTGTGTTTCACTTCAGAAATGGAGTTAAATCCCTGGCTCTGAGTCTTCCTACAAGCAAGACTTCGAATCAGGTAAGGGCAGTTATTTTGCAGCTCAATTGAATTACATCATTCACGACTCTCACACATTTCTCATCTTAACTGAAAATCATCGGATGTTAGAGTACCAGTGCTTTGTATCAGTTTCAGAAGGAGAGTTGGACTAGATATGGTCCGTATGTGTAGGAAACACCGTTCTTTTGTTCTCAGCACACTCAGGTTTCCTGCTATCTTAGAGACTCTAGAAAGCAAGAGCGTGCTTATTGCTCTAAAGCAGAGTGTGATCTATATATGAGAACTCTGCTGTGAGTTTCACTTCAGAAATGGAGTTAAATCCCAGGCTCTGAGTCTTCCTACAAGCAAGACTTCAATTCAGGTAAGGGAAGTTACTTTACAGCTCAAATGAATTACATCGTTCACGATGCTCACACATTTCTCATCTTAACTGACAAGCATTGGATGTTGGAGGACCTGTGGTTTCTTTCAGTTTCAGAAGCAGAGTTGAACTAGATATGGTCCGTATGTGTAGGAAACACTGTTCTTTTGTTCTGAGCACACTCAAGTTTCCTGCTGTATTAGAGATTCTAGAAAGCAAGAGCATTCTTCGTGCTCTAAAGCAGAGTGTGATCCATGGATGGCAACTATGCTGTGTGTTTCCCTTCAGAAATGGAGTTAAATCCCGGGCTCTGAGTCTTCCTACAAGCAAGACTTTGTTTCATTTAAGGGCAATTACTTAACAGCTCAAACGAATTACATCGTTCACGATGCTCACACATTTCTCATCTTAACTGACAAGCATTGGATGTTAGAGGACCTGTGGTTTCTTTCAGTTTCAGAAGCAGAGTAGAACTAGATAAGGCCCGTATGTGTAGGAAACACCGTGCTTTTGTTATGAGCACACTCAAGTTTCCTGCTATATTAGAGAATCTAGAAAGCAAGAGTGTGCCTCTTGTCCTAAAGCAGAGTGTGATCCATGGATGAGAACTATGCTGTGTGTTTCCCTTAGGAAATGGTGTTAATTCCTATGCTCTGTGTCTTCCTACAAGCACTACTTTGTTTCAGGTAAGGCAGTTACTTTACAGCTCAAACGAACTACATCGTTCACGAAGCTAACACGTTTCTTATCTTAACTGACAAGCATTGGATGTTAGAGGACCAGTGCTTTGTATCAGTTTCAGAAGCAGCATTGGACTAGATATGGTCCGTATGTGTAGGAAAGACCGTTCATTTTTTCTCAGCACACCCAATTTTCCTGTTGTCTTAGAGACTCTAGAAAGCTAGAGCGTGCTTCTTGCTCTAAAGCAGGGTGTGATCAATGGATGAGAACTCTGTTGTGTGTTTCACTTCAGAAATGGAGTTAAATCCCTGGCTCTGAGTCTTCCTACAAGCAAGACTTCGGTTCAGGTAAGGGCAGTTACTTTACAGCTAAAACGAACTACATCATTCACGTTGCTCACACGATTCTCATCTTAACTGACAAGCATTGGATGTTAGAGGACCAGTGCTTTGTATCAGTTTCAGAAGCAGATTTGGACTAGATATCGTTGGTATGTTTAGGAAACACAGTTCTTTTCTTCTGAGCACACTCAAGTTTCCTGCTGTATTAGACACTCTGGAAAGCAAGAGCGTGCTTCTTGCTCTAAAGCAGAGTGTGATCCATGGATGAGAACTGTGTTGTGTGTTTCCCTTCAGAAATTGAGTTAAACCCCACGCCCTGTGTCTTCCTATATTCAAGACTTCGTTTCAGGTAAGGGCAGTCACTTTTCAGCTCAAACGAACTCCATCGTTCACGAAGCTCACACGTTTCTCATCTTAACTGACAAGCATCGGATTATAGAGAACCAGTGCTTTGTATCAGTTTCAGAAGCAGCGTTGGACTAGATATGGTCCGTATGTGTAGGAAACACCGTTCATTTTTTCTTAGCACACCCAAATTTCCTGCTGTCTTAGAGACTCTAGAAAGCTAGAGCGTGCTTCTTGCTCTAAAGCAGGGTGAGATCAATGGATGAGAACTCTGTTGTGTGTTTCACTTCAGAAATGGAGTTAAATCTCTGGCTCTGAGTCTTACTAAAAGCAAGACTTCGGTTCAGGTAAGGGCAGTTACTTTACAGCTCAAACGAACTACAATGTTCACGAAGCTCACACGTTTCCCATCTTAACTGACAAGCATTGAATGTTAGAGGACCCGTGCTTTGTGTCAGTTTCAGAAGCAGAGTTGGACTATATATGGTCTGTATGTGTTGGAAACACCGTTCTTTTGTTCTCAGCACACTCACGTTTTCTGTTGTCTTAGAGACTCTAGAAAGCAAGAGAGTGCTTCTTGCTCTAAAGCAGAGTTTGATCCGTGGATGAGAACTATGCTGTGTGTTTCCCTTTTGAAATGGAGTTAAATCCCAGGCTCTGTGTTCCTACTAGCAAGACATCGTTTCAGGTTAGGGCAGTCACTTGTAAGCTCAAACTACCTACATTGTTCACGAAACTCACACGTTTCTCATCTTAAATGACAAGCATTGGATGTTAGAGGACCAGTGCTTTGTATCAGTTTCAGAAGCAGAGTTGAACTACATATGGCCCGTATATGCAGGAAACGCCATTTTTAGATCTGAGCACACTCATGTTTCCTGCTGTATTAGAGACTCTAGAAAGCAAGAGCGTGCTTCTTGCTCTAAAGCAGAGTGTGATCAATGGATGAGAACTCTGTTGTGTGTTTCACTTCAGAAATGGAGTTAAATCCCTGGCTCTGAGTCTTCCTACAAGCAAGACTTCATTTCAGTTAAGGGCAGTTACTTTACAGCTCAAACGAACTACATCGTTCACAAAGCTCACACATTTCTCATCTAAACTGAGAAGCATTGGATGTTCGAGGACCTTTGGTTTGTATCAATTTCAAGCAGAGTTGAACTAGATATGGTCCGTATGTATAGGAAGCACCGTTCTCTTCTTCTGAGCACACTCACGTTTCCTGCTGTATTAGAGAATCTAGAAAGAAAGAGCATGCTTCTTACATTAAAGCCGATAGTCATCCATGGATGAGAAATGTGTTGTGTGTTTCCCTTCAGAAATGGTGTTAAACACCAGGCTCTGAGTCTTCCTACAAACAAGACTTCGTTTCAGGTAAGGGCAGTCACTTTTCATCTCAAACGAACTACATCGTTCATGAAGCTCACACATTTCTCATCTAAACTGACAAGCATTGGATGTTAGAAGACCTCTGGTTTGTTTCAGTTTCAGAAGCAGAGATGAACTAGATATGGTACGTATATGTACGAAACACCGTTCTTGCTTTCTGAGCACACTCAGGTTTCCTGCTGTATTAGAGATTCTAGAAAGCAAGAGCGTTCTTCTTGCTCTAAAGCAGAGTGTGATCCATGGATGAGAACTATGCTGTGTGTTTCCCTTCAGAAATGGAGTTAAATCCCAGGCTCTGAGTCTTCCTACAAACAAGACATCGATTCAAGTAAGGGCAGTTACTTTACAGCTCAAAGGAACTACATCGTTCACGAAGCTCACACGTTTCTCATCTTAACTGACAAGCATTGGATGTTAGAGAACCTGTGCTTTGTATCAATTTCAGAGGCAGAGTTGGACTAGATATGGTACGTATGTGTAGGAAACATCGTTGTTTTTTTCTCATCACACTCATGTTTCCTGCTGTCTTAGAGACTCCAGAAAGCAAGAGCGTGCTTCTTGCTCTAAAGCAGAGTGTGATCTATATATGCGAACTCTGCTGTGTGTTTCACTTCAGAAATGGAGTTATATCCCAGGCTCTGAGTCTTCCTACAAGCAAGACTTCGAATCAGGTAAGGGCAGTTACTTTACAGCTCAAATGAATTACATCATTCACGACTCTCACACATTTCTCATCTTAACTGAAAATCATCGGATGTTAGAGTACCAGTGCTTTGTATCAGTTTCACAAGGAGAGTTGGACTAGATATGGTCCGTATGTGTAGGAAACAACGTTCTTTTGTTCTCAGCACACTCAGGTTTCCTGCTATCTTAGAGACTCTAGAAAGCAAGAGCGTGCTTATTGCTCTAAAGCAGAGTGTGATCTATATATGAGAACTCTGCTGTGAGTTTCACTTCAGACATGGAGTTAAATCCCAGGCTCTGAGTCTTCCTACAAGCAAGACTTCGTTTCAGGTAAGGGCAGTTACTTTATAGCTCAAAGGAACTACATCGTTCACGAAAATCACACGTTTCTCATCTTAACTGACAAGCATTGGATGTTAGAGGACCAGTGCTTTTTATCAGTTTCAGAAGCAGAGTTGGACTAGATGTGGTCCGTATGTGTAGGAAACAATGTTCTTTTGTTCTCAGCACACTCACGTTACTGCTGTCTTAGAGAATCTAGAAAGCAAGTGTGTGCTTCTTGCTCTAAAGCAGAGTATGGTCAATGAATGAGAACTATGCTGTGTGTTTCACTTCAGAAATGGAGTTGAGTACCTGGCTCTGAGTCTTCCTACAAGCAAGACCTCGTTTCAGGTAAGAGCAGTTACTTTAGAGGTCAAACAAACTACATCTTTCACGAAGCTCACACGTTTCAGATCATATCTGACGAGCATTGGATATTAGAGGACCTTTCATTTGTTTCAGTTTCAGAAGCAGAGATGAACAAGATATGGTCCGTATGTGTAGGAAACACTGTTCTTTTGTTCTGGGCACACTAAGATTTCCTGCTGTATTAGAGATACTATAAAGCAAGACAGTGCTTCTTGCTCTAAAGGAGTGTATGATCAATGGATGAGAACTCTGCTGTGTGTTTCCCTTCAGAAATGGTGCTAAATCCCAGGCTCTGGGTCTTCCTAAAATCAAGCCTTTCTTTCATGTAAGGGCAGTTGCTTTATACCTCAAACGAACTACATCATTCACGAAACTCACACGTTTCTCATCTTAACTAAAAAGCATTGGATGTTAGAGGACCAGTGCTTTATATCAGTTTCAGAAGCAGAGTTGGACCACATATGGTCCGTATGTGTAGGCAACACCGTTATTTTGTTCTCAGCACACTCATGCTCCCTGCTGTCTTTGAGCCTCTAGAAAGCAAGAGCGTGCTTCTTGCTCTAAAGCAGAGGGTGATCAATGGATGAGAACTCTTCTTCGTGTTTCCCTTCAGAAATGGAGTTAAATCCCAGGCTCTGAGTCTTCCTACAAGCAAGACTTCGTTTAAGGTAAGGGCAGTCACTTTTCTGCTCAAACAAACTACATCGTTCTCGAAGCTCACACGTTTCTCATCTTAACTGACAAGCATTGGATGGTAGAGGACCAGTGCTTTTTATCAGTTTCAGAAGCAGAGTTGGACTAGATATGGTCCGTATGTGTAGGAAACAACGTTCTTTTGTTCTCAGCACACTCACTTTTCCTGCTGTCTTAGAGACTCAAGAAAGAAAGAGCATGCTTCTTGTTCTAAGCAGAGTGTGATCAATGGATGAGAACTATGCTGTTTGTTCCCATTCAGAAATGGTGTTAAATCCCAGGCTCTGTGTCTTCCCACAAGCAAGACTTCATTTCAGGTAAGGGCAGTCACTTTTCAGCTCAAACGAACTACATCGTTCACAAAGCTCACACGTTTCTCATCTTAACTGAAAAGAATTGGATGTTAGAGGACCTTTGCTTTGTATGAATTTCAGAAGCAGAGTTGAACTAGATATGGTCCGTATGTGTAGGAAACACCGTTCTTTTGTTCTGATCACACTCAGGTTTCCTGCTGTATTAGAGACTCTAGAAAGCAAGAGCGTGCTTCTCGCTCTAAAGCAGAGTGTGATCAATGGATGAGAACTCTGCTGTGTGTTTCAATTCAGATATGGAGTTAAATCCCAGGCTCTGAGTCTTCCTAAAAGCAAGACTTTCTTTCATGTAAGGGCAGTTTCTTTATAGCTCAAACGAACTACATCGTTCACGAAACTCACACGTTTCTCCTCTTAACTGACAAGCATTGGATGTTAGAGGACCAGTGCTTTATATCAGTTTTAGAAGCAGATTTGGACCACATATGGTCCGTATGTGTAGGCAACACCGTGCTTTGTTCTCAGTACACTCACGCTCCCTGCTGTCTTTGAGTCTCTAGAAAGCAAGAGCGTGCTTCTTGCTCTAAAGCAGAGTGTGATCTATGGATGAGAACTATGCTGTGTGTTTCACTTCAGAAATGGAGTTAAGTACCAGGCTCTGAGTCTTCCTACATGCAAGACTTCCTTTCAGGTAAGAGCAGTTACTTTACAGGTCAAACAAACTACATCTTTCACGAAGCTCTCAGGTTTCTGATCATACCTAACGAGCATTGGATGTTAGAGGACCTTTCATTTGTTTCAGTTTCAGAAGCAGAAATGAACAAGATATGGTCCGTATGTGTAGGAAACACCGTTCTTTTGTTCTGAGCACACTCATGTTTCCTGCTGTATTAAAGACTCTAGAAAGCAAGAGCGTGCTTCTCGCTCTAAAGCAGAGTGTGATCCATGGATGAGAACTATGCTGTGTGTTACCCTTCAGAAATGGAGTTAAATCCCAGGCTCTGTGTCTTCCTATAAGCAAGACTTCGTTTCAGGTAAGGGCAGACACTTTTCAGCTCAAACGAACTACATCATTCACTATGCTCACACGTTTCTCATCCTAACTGACAAGCATTGGATGTTAGAGGACCAGTGCTTTGTATCAGTTTCAGAAGCAGATTTGGACCACATATGGTCCGTATGTGTAGGCAACACCGTTCTTTTGTTCTCAGCACACTCACGCTCCCTGCTGTCTTTGAGCCTCTAGAAAGCAAGAGCGTGCTTCTTGCTCTAAAGCAGAGTGTGATCAATGGATGAGAACTCTTTTGCGTGTTTCCCATCAGAAATGGAGTTAAATCCCAGGCTCTGAGTCTTCCTACAAAGAAGACTTCGTTTCAGGTAAGGGCAGTTACTTTACAGCTCAAAAGAACTACATCTTTCACGAAGCTCACACGTTTCTCATCTTAACAGACAAGCATTGGATGTTAGAGGACCAGTGCTTTGTATTAGTTTCAGAAGCAGAGTTGGACTACATATGGTCCGTATTGTAGGAAACACTGTTCTTTTGTTCTCAGCACAGTCACGTTTCCTGCTGTCTTAGAGACTCTAGAAAGCAAGAGCGGGCTTCTTGTTTTAAAGCAGAGTGTGATCAATGGATGAGAACACTGCTGTGTGTTTCACTTCAGAAATGGAGTTAAATCCCAGGCTCTGAGTCTTCCTACAAGCAAGACTTCGTTTAAGGTAAGGGCAGTCACTTTTCTGCTCAAAGGAACTACATCGTTCACAAAGCTCACACGTTTCTCTTCTTAACTGACAAGCATTGGATGTTAGAGGACCAGTGCTTTGTATCAGTTTCAGAAGCAGAGTTGGACTAGATATGGTTTGTATGTGTAGGAAACAACGTTCTTTTTTTCTCAGCACACTCACGTTTCCTGATGGCTTGGAGATTCTAGAAAGGAAGAGCGTGCTTCTTGCTCTAAAGCAGAGTGTGATCAATGAATGAGAACTCTGCTCTGTGTTTCACTTCAGAAATGGAGTTAAATCCCAGGCTCTGAGTCTTCCTACAAACAAGACTTCGTTTCAGGTAAGGGCATTTACTTTACATCTCAAACGAACTACATCTTTCACGAAGCTCACATATTTCTCACCTTAACTGACAAACATTGGATGTTAGAGGACCTTTCATTTGTTTCAGTTTCAGAAGCAGAGATGAACAAGTTATGGTCCCTATGTGTAGGAAACACGGTTCTTTTGTTCTGAGCACACTCAGGTTTCCTGCTGTATTAGAGACTCTAGGTAGCAAGAGCGTGCTTCCCACTGTAAAGCAGAGTGTGATCCATGGATGAGAACTATGCTGTGTGTTTCACTTCAGAAATGGAGTTAAATCACAGGCTTTGTGTCTTCCTACAAGCAAGAATTCGTTTCAGGTAAGGGCAGTCACTTTTCAGCTCAAACGAACTACAACATTCACGAAGCTCACACGTTTCTCATCCTAACTGAGAAGCATTGGATGTTAGAGGACCAGTGCTTTGTATCAGTTTCAGAATCAGATTTTGACTACATATGGTCCGTATGTGTAGGAAACTCTGTTCTTTTGTTCTGGGCACACTAAGATTTCCTGCTGTCTTAGAGACTCTATAAAGCAAGAGAGTGCTTCTTGCTCTAAAGCAGAGTATGATCAATGGATGAGAATTCTGCTGTGTGTTTCACATCAGAAATGGAGTTGAATCCCAGGCTCTGAGTCTTCCTAAAAGGAAGACTTTCTTTCTTGTAAGGGCATTTTCTTTATAGCTCAAACGAACTACATCGTTCACGAAACTCACACGTTCCTCATCTTAAATGACAAGCATTGGATGTTA
Organism: Onychomys leucogaster; assembly: GCA_949786385.1. Classification (NCBI taxonomy): domain Eukaryota; kingdom Metazoa; phylum Chordata; class Mammalia; order Rodentia; family Cricetidae; genus Onychomys; species Onychomys leucogaster. The sequence continues at coordinate 2,949,059 of CATKUP010000033.1, read as the reverse complement.
GAGGACCAGTGCTTTATATTAGTTTCAAAAGCAGATTTGGACCACATATGATCCGTATGTGTAGGCAACACTGTTCTTTTGTTCTCAGCAGACTCACGCTCCCTGCTGTCTTTGAGCCTCTAGAAAGCAAGAGCGTGCTTCTTGCTCTAAAGCAGAGTGTGATCAATGGATGAGAACTCTTTTGCGTGTTTCCCATCAGAAATGGAGTTAAATCCCAGGCTCTGAGTCTTCCTACAAAGAAGACTTCGTTTCAGGTAAGGGCAGTTACTTTACAGCTCAAAAGAACTACATCTTTCACGAAGCTCACACGTTTCTCATCTTAACAGACAAGCATTGGATGTTAGAGGACCAGTGCTTTGTATTAGTTTCAGAAGCAGAGTTGTACTACATATGGTCCGTATGTGTAGGAAACACTGTTCTTTTGTTCTCAGCACAGTCATGTTTCCTGCTGTCTTAGAGACTCTAGAAAGCAAGAGCGGGCTTCTTGTTTTAAAGCAGAGTGTGATCAATGGATGAGAACACTGCTGTGTGTTTCACTTCAGAAATGGAGTTAAATCCCAGGCTCTGAGTCTTCCTACAAGCACGACTTCGTTTAAGGTAAGGGCAGTCACTTTTCTGCTCAAACGAACTACATCGTTCACAAAGCTCACACGTTTCTCTTCTTAACTGACAAGCATTGGATGTTAGAGGACCAGTGCTTTGTATCAGTTTCAGAAGCAGAGTTGGACTAGATATGGTTTGTATGTGTAGGAAACAACGTTCTTTTGTTCTCAGCACACTCACGTTTCCTGATGGCTTGGAGATTCTAGAAAGGAAGAGCGTGCTTCTTGCTCTAAAGCAGAGTGTGATCAATGAATGAGAACTCTGCTCTGTGTTTCACTTCAGAAATGGAGTTAAATCCCAGGCTCTGAGTCTTCCTACAAACAAGACTTCGTTTAAGGTAAGGGCATTTACTTTTCAGCTCAAACGAATTACATCGTTCACGATGCTCACACATTTCTCATCTTAACTGAAAAGCATTGGATGTTAGAGGACCTGTGGTTTCTTTAAGTTTCAGAAGCAGAATAGAACTAGATAAGGCCGGTATGTGTAGGAAACACCGTGCTTTTGTTATGAGCACACTCAAGTTTCCTGCTATATTAGAGAATCTAGAATGCAAGAGTGTGCTTCTTGTCCTAAAGCAGAGTGTGATCCATGGATGAGAACTATGATGTGTGTTTCCCTTAGGAAATGGTGTTAATTCCTATGCTCTGTGTCTTCCTACAAGCACTACTTTGTTTCAGGTAAGGCAGTTACTTTACAGCTCAAACGAACTACATCGTTCACGAAGCTCACACGTTTCTCATCTTAACTGACAAGCATTGGATGTTAGAGGACCAGTGCTTTGTATCAGTTTCAGAAGCAGCGTTGGAGTAGATCTGGTCCGTATGTGTAGGAAACACCGTTCATTTTTTCTCAGCACACCCAATTTTCCTGTTGTCTTAGAGACTCTAGAAAGCTAGAGCGTGCTTCTTGCTCTAAAGCAGGGTGTGATCAATGGATGAGAACTCTGTTGTGTGTTTCACTTCAGAAATGGAGTTAAATCCCTGGCTCTGAGTCTTCCTACAAGCAAGACTTCGGTTCAGGTAAGGGCAGTTACTTTACAGCTCAAACGAACTACATCGTTCACGTACCTCACACGTTTCTCATCTTAACTGACAAGCATTGGATGTTAGAGGACCAGTGCTTTGTATCAGTTTCAGAATCAGAGTTGGACTATATATCGCCCGTATGTTTAGGAAACACCGTTTTTTTCTTCTGAGCACACTCAAGTTTCCTGCTGTATTAGACACTCTGGAAAGCAAGAGCGTGCTTCTTGCTCTAAAGCAGAGTGTGATCCATGGATGAGAACTGTGTTGTGTGTTTCCCTTCAGAAATGGAGTTAAACCCCACGCCCTGTGTCTTCCTACATTCAAGACTTCGTTTCAGGTAAGGGCAGTCACTTTTCAGCTCAAACGAACTACATCGTTCACGAAGCTCACATATTTCTTATCTTAACTGACAAGCATCAGATGTTAGAGGACCAGTGCTTTGTATCATTTTCAGAAGGAGAGTTGGACTAGATATGGTCCGTATGTGTAGGAAACACCGTTCTTTTGTTCTCAGCACACTCAGGTTTCCTGCTGTCTTAGAGAATCTAGAAAGCAAGAGCGTGCTTCTTGCTCTAAAGCAGAGTGTGATCAATGGATGAGAACTCTGCTCTGTGTTTCACTTAAGAAATGGAGTTAAATCCCAGGCTCGGAGTCTTCCTACAAGGAAGATTTCGATTCAAGTAAGGGCAGTTACTTTACAGCTCAAACGAACTCCATCGTTCACGAAGCTATCACGTTTCTCATCTTAACTGACAAGCATCGGATTATAGAGGACCAGTGCTTTGTATCAGTTTCAGAAGCAGCATTGGACTAGATATGGTCCGTATGTGTAGGAAACACCGTTCATTTTTTCTCAGCACACCCAACTTTCCTGTTGTCTTAGAGACTCTAGAAAGTGGAGCGTGCTTCTTGCTCTAAAGCAGGGTGTGATCAATGGATGAGAACTCTGTTGTGTGTTTCACTTCAGAAATGGAGTTAAATCCCTGGCTCTGAGTCTTCCTACAAGAAAGACTTCGGTTCAGGTAAGGGCAGTTACTTTACAGCTAAAACGAACTACATCATTCACGTAGCTCACACGTTTCTCATCTTAACTGACAAGCATTGGATGTTAGAGGACCAGTGCTTTGTATCAGTTTCAGAAGCAGATTTGGACTAGATATCGTTGGTATGTTTAGGAAACACAGTTCTTTTCTTCTGAGCACACTCAAGTTTCCTGCTGTATTAGACACTCTGGAAAGCAAGAGCGTGCTTCTTGCTCTAAAGCAGAGTGTGATCCATGGATGAGAACTGTGTTGTGTGTTTCCCCTCAGAAATTGAGTTAAACCCCACGCCCTGTGTCTTCCTACATTCAAGACTTCGTTTCAGGTAAGGGCAGTCACTTTTCAGCTCAAATGAACTCCATCGTTCACGAAGCTCACACGTTTCTCATCTTAACTGACAAGCATTGGATTATAGAGAACCAGTGCTTTGTATCAGTTTCAGAAGCAGCGTTGGACTAGATATGGTCCGTATGTGTAGGAAACACCGTTCATTTTTTCTCAGCACACCCAATTTTCCTGCTGTCTTAGAGACTCTAGAAAGCTAGAGCGTGCTTCTTGCTCTAAAGCAGGGTGTGATCAATGGATGAGAACTCTGTTGTGTGTTTCACTTCAGAAATGGAGTTAAATCTCTGGCTCTGAGTCTTACTAAAAGCAAGACTTCGGTTCAGGTAATGGCAGTTACTTTACAGCTTAAACGAACTACAATGTTCACGAAGCTCACACGTTTCCCATCTTAACTGACAAGCATTGAATGTTAGAGGACCAGTGCTTTGTATCAGTTTCAGAAGCAGAGTTGGACTATATATGGTCTTTATGTGTTGGAAACACCGTTCTTTTGTTCTCAGCACACTCACGTTTTCTGTTGTCTTAGAGACTCTAGAAAGCAAGAGAGTGCTTCTTGCTCTAAAGCAGAGTTTGATCCGTGGATGAGAACTATGCTGTGTGTTTCCTTTCAGAAATGGAGTTAAATCCCAGGCTCTGTGTTTTCCTACTAGCAAGACATCGTTTCAGGTTAGGGCAGTCACTTGTAAGCTCAAACTACCTACATTGTTCACGAAACTCACACGTTTCTCATCTTAAATGACAAGCATTGGATGTTAGAGGACCAGTGCTTTGTATCAGTTTCAGAAGCAGAGTTGAACTACATATGGCCCGTATATGAAGGAAACGCCATTTTTAGATCTGAGCACACTCATGTTTCCTGCTGTATTAGAGACTCTAGAAAGCAAGAGCGTGCTTCTTGCTCTAAAGCAGAGTGTGATCAATGGATGAGAACTCTCTTGTGTGTTTCACTTCAGAAATGGAGTTAAATCCCTGGCTCTGAGTCTTCCTACAAGCAAGACTTCATTTCAGTTAAGGGCAGTTACTTTACAGCTCAAACGAACTACATCGTTCACAAAGCTCACACATTTCTCATCTAAACTGAGAAGCATTGGATGTTCGAGGACCTTTGGTTTGTATCAATTTCAAGCAGAGTTGAACTAGATATGGTCCGTATGTATAGGAAGCACCGTTCTTTTCTTCTGAGCACACTCACGTTTCCTGCTGTATTAGAGAATCTAGAAAGAAAGAGCATGCTTCTTACATTAAAGCAGATTGTCATCCATGGATGAGAAATGTGTTGTGTGTTTCCCTTCAGAAATGGTGTTAAACACCAGGCTCTGAGTCTTCCTACAAACAAGACTTCGTTTCAGGTAAGGGCAGTCACTTTTCATCTCAAACGAACTACATCGTTCATGAAGCTCACACATTTCTCATCTAAACTGACAAGCATTGGATGTTAGAAGACCTCTGGTTTGTTTCAGTTTCAGAAGCAGAGATGAACTAGATATGGTCCGTATATGTACGAAACACCGTTCTTGCTTTCTGAGCACACTCAGGTTTCCTGCTGTATTAGAGATTCTAGAAAGCAAGAGCGTTCTTCTTGCTCTAAAGAAGAGTGTGATCCATGGAGGAGAACTATGCTGTGTGTTTCCCTTCAGAAATGGAGTTAAATCCCAGGCTCTGAGTCTTCCTAAAAACAAGACATCGATTCAAGTAAGGGCAGTTACTTTACAGCTCAAAGGAACTACATCGTTCACGACGCTCACACGTTTCTCATCTTAACTGACAAGCATTGGATGTTAGAGAACCTGTGCTTTGTATCAATTTCAGAGGCAGAGTTGGACTAGATATGGTACGTATGTGTAGGAAACACCGTTGTTTTTTTCTCATCACACTCATGTTTCCTGCTGTCTTAGAGACTCTAGAAAGCAACAGCGTGCTTCTTGCTCTAAAGCAGAGTTTGATCAATGGATGAGAACTCTTCTTCGTGTTTCCCTTCAGAAATGGAGTTAAATCCCAGGCTCTGAGTCTTCCTACAAGCAAGGCTTCGTTTAAGGTAAGGGCAGTCTCTTTTCTGCTCAAACAAACTACATCGTTCACGAAGCTCACACGTTTCTCATCTTAACTGACAAGCATTGGATGTTAGAGGACCTTTGCTTTGTATGAATTTCAGAAGCAGAGTTGGACTAGATATGGTCCTTATGTGTAGGAAACACCATTCTTTTGTTCTCAGCACACTCACGTTTCCTGCTGTCTTAGAGACTCTAGAAAGCAAGAGCGTGCTTCTTGTTCTAAGCAGAGTGTGATCAATGGATGAGAACTATGCTGTTTGTTTCCATTAAGAAATGGTGTTAAATCCCAGGCTCTGTGTCTTCCTACAAGCCAGACTTCATTTCAGGTATGGGCAGTCACTTTTCAGCTCAAACGAACTACATCGTTCACGAAGCTCACACGTTTCTCATCTTAACTGACAAGCATTGGATGTTAGAGGACCAGTGCTTTGTGTCAGTTTCAGAAGCAGATTTGGACTACATATGGTCCGTATGTGTAGGAAACACCGTTCTTTTGTTCTGAGCACACTCAGGTTTCCTGCTGTATTAGAGACTCTAGAAAGCAAGAGCGTGCTTCCCGCTCTAAAGCAGAGTGTGATCCATGGATGAGAACTATGCTGTGTGTTACCCTTCAGAAATGGAGTTAAATCCCAGGCTCTGTGTCTTCCTACAAGCAAGACTTCGTTTCAGGTAAGGGCAGACACTTTTCAGCTCAAACGAACTACATCATTCACTAAGCTCACACGTTTCTCATCCAAACTGACAAGCATTGGATGTTAGAGGACCAGTGCTTTGTATCAGTTTCAGAAGCAGATTTGGACCACATATGGTCCGTATGTGTAGGCAACACTGTTCTTTTGTTCTCAGCACACTCACGCTCCCTGCTGTCTTTGAGCCTCTAGAAAGCAAGAGCGTGCTTCTTGCTCTAAAGCAGAGTGTGATCATTGGATGAGAACTCTTTTGCGTGTTTCCCTTCAGAAATGGAGTTAAATCCCATGCTCTGAGTCTTCCTACATAGAAGACTTCGTTTCAGGTAAGGGCAGTTACTTTACAGCTCCAACGAACTACATCTTTCACGAAGCTCACACGTTTCTCATCTTAACTGACAAACATTGGATGTTAGAGGACCTTTGCTTTGTATGAATTTCAGAAGCAGATTTGGACTAGATATGGTCCGTATGTGTAGGAAACAGCATTCTTTTGTTCTCAGCACACTCACGTTTCCTGCTGTCTTAGAGACTCTAGAAAGCAAGACCGTGCTTCTTGTTCTAAGCAGAGTGTGATCAATGGATGAGAACTATGCTGTGTGTTTCCATTCATAAATGGTGTTAAATCCCAGGCTCTGAGTCTTCCTACAAGCAAGACTTCCTTTAAGGTAAGGGCAGTCACTTTTCTGCTCAAACGAACTACATCGTTCACAAAGCTCACACGTTTCTCATCTTAACTGACAAGCATTGGATGTTAGAGGACCAGTGCTTTGTATCAGTTTCAGAAGCAGAGTTGGACTAGATATGGTCAGTATATGTAGGAAACACCGTTCTTTTGTTCTCAGCACACTCATGTTTCCTGCTGTCTTAGAGATTCTAGAAAGCAAGAGCGTGCTTCCCACTCTAAAGCAGAGTGTGATACATGGATGAGAACTATGCTGTGTGTTTCCCTTCAGAAATGGAGTTAAAGCCCAGGCTCTGTGTCTTACTACAAGCAAGACTTCGTTTCAAGTAAGGGCAGTCACTTTTCAGCACAAACGAAATACATCGTTCATGAAGCTCAACATTTCTCATCTTAACTGACAAGCATTGTATGTTAGAGGACCTTTCATTTGTTTCAGTTTCAGAAGCAGAGATGAACAAGTTATGGTCCCTATGTGTAGGAAACACCGTTCTTTTGTTCTGAGCACACTCAGGTTTCCTGCTGTATTAGAGACTCTAGAAAGCAAGAGCGTGCTTCCCACTCTAAAGCAGAGTGTGATCCATGGATGAGAACTATGCTGTGTGTTTCACTTCAGAAATGGAGTTAAATCACAGGCTTTGTGTCTTCCTACAAGCAAGAATTCGTTTCAGGTAAGGGCAGTCACTTTTCAGCTCAAACGAACTACAACATTCACGAAGCTCACACGTTTCTCATCCTAACTGAGAAGCATTGGATGTTAGAGGACCAGTGCTTTGTATCAGTTTCAGAATCAGATTTGGACTACATATGGTCCGTATGTGTAGGAAACACTGTTCTTTTGTTCTGGGCACACTAAGATTTCCTGCTGTCTTAGAGACTCTATAAAGCAAGAGAGTGCTTCTTGCTCTAAAGCAGAGTATGATCAATGGATGAGAACTCTGCTGTGTGTTTCACATCAGAAATGGAGTTGAATCCCAGGCTCTGAGTCTTCCTAAAAGGAAGACTTTCTTTCATGTAAGGGCAGTTTCTTTATAGCTCAAACGAACTACATAGTTCACGAAACTCACACGTTCCTCATCTTAAATGACAAGCATTGGATGTTAGAGGACCAGTGCTTTATATTAGTTTCAGAAGCAGATTTGGACCACATATGATCCGTATGTGTAGGCAACACCGTTCTTTTGTTGTCAGCACACTCACGCTCCCTGCTGTCTTTGAGCCTCTAGAAAGCAAGAGCGTGCTTCTTGCTCTAAAGCAGAGTGTGATCAATGGATGAGAACTCTTTTGCGTGTTTCCCATCAGAAATGGAGTTAAATCCCAGGCTCTGAGTCTTCCTACAAAGAAGACTTCGTTTCAGGTAAGGGCAGTTACTTTAAAGCTCAAAAGAACTACATCTTTCACGAAGCTCACACGTTTCTCATCCTAACAGACAAGCATTGGATGTTAGAGGACCAGTGCTTTGTATTAGTTTCAGAAGCAGAGTTGGACTACATATGGTCCGTATGTGTAGAAAACACTGTTCTTTTGTTCTCAGCACAGTCACGTTTCCTGCTGTCTTAGAGACTCTAGAAAGCAAGAGCGGGCTTCTTGTTTTAAAGCAGAGGGTGATCAATGGATGAGAACACTGCTGTGTGTTTCACTTCAGAAATGGAGTTAAATCCCAGGCTCTGAGTCTTCCTACAAGCAAGACTTCGTTTAAGGTAAGGGCAGTCACTTTTCTGCTCAAACGAACTACATCGTTCACGGAGCTCACACGTTTCTCTTCTTAACTGACAAGCATTGGATGTTAGAGGACCAGTGCTTTGTATCAGTTTCAGAAGCAGAGTTGGACTAGATATGGTCTGTATGTGTAGGAAACAACGTTCTTTTGTTCTCAGCACACTCACGTTTCCTGATGGCTTGGAGATTCTAGAAAGGAAGAGCGTGCTTCTTGCTCTAAAGCAGAGTGTGATCAATGAATGAGAACTCTGCTCTGTGTTTCACTTCAGAAATGGAGTTAAATCCCAGGCTCTGAGTCTTCCTACAAACAAGACTTCGTTTCAGGTAAGGGCATTTACTTTACATCTCAAACGAACTACATTTTTCACGAAGCTCACATATTTCTCACCTTAACTGACAAACATTGGATGTTAGAGGACCTTTGCTTTTTATGAATTTCAGAAGCAGAGTTGTACTAGATATGGTCCGTATGTGTAGGATACACCATTCTTTTGTTCTCAGCACACTCACGTTTCCTGCTGTCTTAGAGACTCTAGAAAGCAAGAGCGTGCTTCTTGTTCTAAGCAGAGTGTGATCAATGGATGAGAACTATGCTGTTTGTTTCCCTTCAGAAATGGTGTTAAATCCCAGGCTCTGAATCTTCCTACAAGGAAGACTTCATTTCAGATAAGGGCAGTCACTTTTCAGCTCAAAGGAACTACATCGTTCACGAAGCTCACACTTTTCTCATCTTAACAGACAAGCATTGGATGTTAGAGGACCAGTGCTTTGTATCAGTTTCAGAAGCAGATTTGGACTACATATGGTCCGTATGTGTAGGAAACACCGTTCTTTTGTTCTCAGCACAGTCACGTTTCCTGCTGTCTTAGAGACTCTAGAAAACAAGAGCTTGCTTCTTGTTCTAAAGCAGAGTGTGATCAATGGATGAGAACAATGCTGTCTGTTTCACTTCAGAAATGGAGTTAATTCCCAGGCTCTGAGTCTTCCTACAAACAAGACTTCATTTCAGGTAAGGGCAGTTACTTTACAGCTCAACCAACTACATCTTTCACAAAGCCCACATGTTTCTCATCTTAACTGACAAGCATTGGATCTTAGAGGACCTTTGCTTTGTATGAAGTACAGAAGCAGAGTTGGACTATATATGGTCCGTTTGTGTAGGAAACACCATTCTTTTGTTCTCAGCACACTCACGTTTCCTGCTGTCTTAGAGACTCTAGAAAGCAAGAGCGTGCTTCTTGTTCTAAAGCAGAGTGTGATCAATGGATGAGAACTCTGCTGTGTGTTTCACTTCAGAAATGGAGTTAAATCCCAGGCTCTGTGTCTTACTACAAGCAAGACTTCGTTTCAAGTAAGGGCAGTCACTTTTCAGCTCAAATGAAATACATCGTTCATGAAGCTCAACGTTTCTCATCTTAACTGACAAGCATTGGATGTCAGAGGACCAGTGCTTTGTATCAGTTTCAGAAGCAGAGTTGGAGTAGATATGGTCCATATGTGTAGGAAAACAACGTTCTTTTGTTCTCAGCACACTCACGTTTACTGCTGTCTTAGAGACTCTAGAAAGCAAGAGCGTGCTTCTTGCTCTAAAGCAGAGTGTGTTCAATGAATGAGAACTATGCTGTGTGTTTCACTTCAGAAATGGAGTTAAATACCAGGCTCTGTGTCTTCCTACAAGCAAGACATCGTTTCAGGTAAGTGCAGTTACTTTACAGGTCAAATGAACTACATCTTTCACCAAGCTCACACTTTGCGGATCTTACCTGACGAGCATTGGATGTTAGAGGACCTTTCATTTGTTTCAGTTTCAGAAGGAGAGATGAACAAGATATGGTCCGTATGTGTAGGAAACACCTTTCTTTTGTTCTGAGCACACTCATGTTTCCTGCTGCATTAAAGACTCTAGAAAGCCAGAGCATGCTTCTCGCTCTAAAGCAGAGTGTGATCCATGGATGAGAACTATGCTGTGTGTTACCCTTCAGAAATGGAAGTTAAATCCCAGGCTCTGTGTCTTCCTACAAGCAAGAATTCGTTTCAGGTAAGGGCAGTCACTTTTCAGCTCAAACGAACTACATCATTCACGAAGCTCACACGTTTCTCATCCTAACTGACAAGCATTGGATGTTAGAGGACCAGTGCTTTGTAACAGTTTCAGAAGCAGATTTGGACTACATATGGTCCGTATGTGTAGGAAACACTGTTCTTTTTTCTGGGCACACTAACATTCCTGCTGTCTTAGAGCCTCTAGAAAGCAAGAGCGTGCTTCTTGCTCTAAAGCAGAGTGTGATCTATGGATGAGAACGCTGCTCTGTGTTTCACTTCAGAAATGGATTTAAATCCCAGGATCTGAGTCTTCCTACAAACAAGACTTCGTTTCAGGTAAAGGCAGTTACTTTACAGCTCAAACGAACTACATCTTTCACGAAGTTCACACGTTTCTCATCTCAACTGACAAACATTGGATGTTAGAGGACCTGTGCTTTGTATGAATTTCAGAAGCAGAGTTGGACTAGATATGGTCCCGATGTGTAGGAAACACCATTCTTTTGTTCTCAGCACACTCACGTTTCCTGCTGTCTTAGAGACTCTAGAAAGCAAGAGCGTGCTTCTTGTTCTAAGCAGAGTGTGATCAATGGATGAGAACTATGCTGTTTGTTTCCCTTCAGAATTGGTGTTAAATCCCAGGCTCTGTGTCTTCCTACAAGCAAGACTTCATTTCAGGTAAGGGCAGTCACTTTTCAGCTCAAAGGAACTACATCGTTCACGAAGCTCACACGTTTCTCATCTTAACTGACAAGCATTGGATGTTAGAGGACCAGTGCTTTGTATCAGTTTCAGAAGCAGAATTGGACTACATATGGTCCGTATATGTAGGAAATACCGTTCTTTTGTTCTCAGCACAGTCACATTTCCTGCTGTCTTAGAGACACTAGAAAACAAGAGCGTGCTTCTTGTTCTAAAGCAGAGTGTGATCAATGGATGAGAACACTGCTGTGTGTTTCACTTGAGAAATGGTGTTAATTCCCAGGCTCTGAGTCGTCCTACAAGCAAGACTTCGTTTAAGGTAAGGGCAGTCACTTTTCTGCTCAAACGAAATACATCGTTCACGAAGCTCATACGTTTCTCATCATAACTGACAAGCATTGGATGTTAGAGGACCAGTGCTTTTTATCAGTTTCAGAAGCAGAGTTGGACTAGATATGGTCCGTATGTGTAGGAAACAACGTTCTTGTGTTCTCAGCACACTCACGTTTCCTGCTGTCTTAGAGACTCTAGAAAGCAAGAGCATGCTTCTTGCTCTAAAGCAGAGTGTGATCAATGAATGAGAACTCTGCTCTGTGTTTCACTTCATAAATGGAGTTAAATCCCAGGCTCTGAGTCTTCCTACAAACAAGACTTCGTTTCAGGTAAGGGCAGTTACTTTACAGCTGAAACGAACTACATCTTTCACGAAGCTCACACGTTTCTCATCTTAACTGACAAGCATTGGATGTTAGAGGACCTTTGCTTTGTTTGAATTACAGAAGCAGAGTTGGACTATATATGGTCCGTTTGTGTAGGAAACACCATTCTTTTGTTCTCAGCACACTCATGTTTCCTGCTGCCTTAGAGACTCTAGAAAGCAAGAGCGTGCTTCTTGCTCTAAAGCAGAGTGTGTTCAATGAATGAGAACTATGCTGTGTGCTTCACTTCATAAATGGAGTTAAATACAAGGCTCTGAGTCTTCCTACAAGCAAGAGTTCGTTTCAGGTAAGTGCAGTTACTTTACAGGTCAAACGAACTATATCTTTCACCAAGCTCACACTTTTCAGATCTTACCTGACGAGCATTGGATATTAGAGGACCTTTCATTTGTTTCACTTTCAGAAGCAGAGTTGGACTAGATATGATAAGTATGTGTAGGAAACAATGTTCTTTTGTTCTCAGCACACTCACGTTTCCTGCTATCTTAGAGACTCTAGAAAGCAAGAGCGTGCTTCTTGTTCTATGCAGAGTGTGATCAATGGATGAGAACTATGCTGTTTGTTTCCGTTCAGAAATGGTGTTAAATCCCAGGCTCTGTGTCTTCCTACAAGCAAGACTTCATTTCAGGTAAGGGCAGTCACTTTTCAGCTCAAACGAACTACATCATTCACGAAGCTCACACGTTTCTCATCTTAACTGACAAGCATTGAATGTTAGAGGACCAGTGCTTTGTATCAGTTTCAGAAGCAGATTTGGACTACATATGGTCCGTATGTGTGGGAAACACTGTTCTTTTGTTCTGGACACACTCAGATTGCCTGCTGTATTAGTGATTCTAGAAAGCAAGAGCGAGCTTCTTGCTCTAAAGCAGAGTGTGATCAATGGATGAGAACTTTGCTGTGTGTTTCACTTCAGAAATGGAGTTAAATCCCAGGCTCTGAGTCTTCCTACAAGCAACACTTCCTTTCAGGTAAGGGCAGTTTCTTTATAGCTCAAAGGAACTACATCGTTCACGAAACTCACATATTTCTCATCTTAACTGAGAAGCATTGGATGTTAGAGGACCAGTGCTTTGTATCAGTTTCACAAGCAGATTTGGTCTACATATTTTCCCTATGTTTAGGCAACATCGTTCTTTTGTTCTCAGCACACTCACTTTTTCATGCTGTCTTAGAGCCTCTAAAAAGCAAGAGCGTGCTTCTTGCTCTAAAGCAGAGTGTGATCAATGGATGAGAACTCTGCTGTGTGTTTCACCTCAGAAATGGAGTTAAATCCCAGGCTCTGAGTCTTCCTACAAGTAAGACTTCATTTCAGGTAAGGGCAGTTACTTTTCTGCTCAAACGAACTACATCGTTCACGAAGCTCACACCTTTCTCATCTTAACTGACAAGCATTGGATGTTAGAGGACCAGTGCTTTGTATCAGTTTCAGAAGCAGATTTGGACTACATACGGTCCTTATGTGTACGAAAAACCGTTCTTTCATTCTGGGAACACTCAGATTTCCTGCTTATTAGGGACTCTAGAAAGCAAGACCATGCTTCTCACTGTAAAGCAGAGTGTGATCCATGGATGAGAACTATGCTGTGTGTTTGCCTTCGGAAATGGAGTTAAATCCCAGGCTCTATGTCTTCCTACAAGCAAGACTTCGTTTCAGGTAAGTGCAGTTACTTTACAGGTCAAACGAACTACATCGTTCACGAAGCTCACATGTTTCGGATCTTACCTGACAAGCATTGGATGTTAGAGGACCTGTGGTTTGTTTCAGTTTCAGAAGCAGATTTGAACTCGATATGGTCTGTATGTGTAGGAAACACCGTTCTTTTGTTCTCAGCACACTCATGTTCCCTGCTGTATTAGAGACTCTAGAAAGCAAGAGTGTGCTTCTCGCTCTAAAGCAGAGTGTGATCCATGGATGAGAACTATGCTGTGTGTTTCCTTTCAGAAATGGAGTTAAATCCAGGCTCTGTGTCTTCCTACAAGCAAGACTTCGTTTCAGGTAAGGGCAGTCACTTATCAGCTCAAACGAACTACATCGTTCACGAAGCTCACACGTTTCTCATCTTAACTGAGAAGCATTGGATGTTAGAGGACCGGTGCTTTGTATCAGTTCCACAAGAAGATTTGGTCTACATATTGTCCCTATGTTTAGGCAACATCGTTCTTTTGTTCTCAGCACACTCATGTTTCATGCTGTCTTAGAGCCTCTAAAAAGCAAGAGCGTGCTTCTTGCTCTAAAGCAGAGTGTGATCAATGGATGAGAACTCTGCTGTGTGTTTCACTTCAGAAATGGAGTTAAATCCCAGGCTCTGAGTCTTCCTACAAGCAAGACTTCATTTCAGGTAAGGGCAGATACTTTTCTGCTCAAACAAACTACATCGTTCACAAAGCTCACACGTTTCTCATCTTAACTGACAAGCATTGGGTGTTAGAGGACCAGTGCTTTGTATCAGTTTCAGAAGCAGATTTGGACTACATATGGTCCTTATGTGTACGAAAAACCGTTCTTTCATTCTGGGAACTCTCAGATTTCCTGCTGTATTAGGGACTCTAGAAAGCAAGACCGTGCTTCTCGCTCTATGAAGAGTGTGATCCATGGATGAGGACTATGCTGTGTGTTTGCCTTCAGAAATGGAGTTAAATCCAGGCTCTGTGTCTTCCTACAAGCAAGACTTCGTTTCAGGTAAGTGCAGTTAATTTACAGGTCATATGAACTACATCGTTCACGAAGCTCACACGTTTCGGATCTTACCTGACAAGCATTGGATGTTAGAGGACCTGTGGTTTGTTTCAGTTTCAGAAGCAGATTTGAACTAGATATGGTCTGTATGTGTAGGAAACACCGTTCTTTTGTTCTCAGCACACTCATGTTCCCTGCTGTATTAGAGACTCTAGAAACCAAGAGTGTGCTTCTCACTCTAAAGCAGAGTGTGATCAATGGATGGGAACTCTTTTTCTTGTTTCCATTCAGAAATGGAGTTAAATCCCAGGCTCTGAGTGTTCCTACAAAGAAGACTTCGTTTCAGGTAACGGCAGTTACTTTACAGCTCAAAGGAACTACATCGTTCACGAAGCTCACACGTTTCTCATCTTAACTGACAAGCATTGGATGTTAGAGGACCAGTGCTTTGTATCAGTTTCAGAGGCAGATTTGGACTACATATGGTCCGTATGTGTGGGAAACACCGTTCTTTTGTTCTGGACACACTCAGATTGCCTGCTGTATTAGAGATTCTAGAAAGCAAGAGTGAGCTTCTTGCTCTAAAGCAGAGTGTGATCAATGGATGAGAACTCTGCTGTGTGTTTCACTTCAGAAATGGAGTTAAATCCCAGGCTCTGAGTCTTCCTACAAGCAACACTTCCTTTCAGGTAACGGCAGTTTCTTTATAGCTCAAAGGAACTACATCGTTCACGAAACTCACATGTTTCTCATCTTAACTGAGAAGCATTGGATGTTAGAGGACCGGTGCTTTGTATCAGTTCCACAAGCAGATTTGGTCTACATATTGTCCCTATGTTTAGGCAACATCGTTCTTTTGTTCTCAGCACACTCACCTTTCATGCTGTCTTAGAGCCTCTAAAAAGCAAGAGCGTGCTTCTTGCTCTAAAGCAGAGTGTGATCAATGGATGAGAACTCTGCTGTGTGTTTCACTTCAGAAATGGAGTTAAATCCCAGGCTCTGAGTCTTCCTACAAGCAAGACTTCATTTCAGGTAAGGGCAGTTACTTTTCTGCTCAAACGAACTACATCGTTCACAAAGCTCACACCTTTCTCATCTTAACTGACAAGCATTGGATGTTAGAGGACCAGTGCTTTGTATCAGTTTCAGAAGCAGATTTGGACTACATATGGTCCGTATGTGTGGGAAACACCGTTCTTTCATTCTGGGAACACTCAGATTTCCTGCTGTATTAGGGACTCTAGAAAGCAAGACCGTGCTTCTCGCTCTAAAGAAGAGTGTGATCCATGGATGAGGACTATGCTGTGTGTTTGCCTTCGGAAATGGAGTTAAATCCCAGGCTCTGTGTCTTCCTACAAGCAAGACTTCGTTTCAGGTAAGTGCAGTTACTTTACAGGTCATATGAACTACATCGTTCACGAAGCTCACACGTTTCGGATCTTACCTGACAAGCATTGGATGTTAGAGGACCTGTGGTTTGTTTCAGTTTCAGAAGCAGATTTGAACTAGATATGGTCTGTATGTGTAGGAAACACCGTTCTTTTGTTCTCAGCACACTCATGTTCCCTGCTGTATTAGAGACTCTAGAAACCAAGAGTGTGCTTCTCGCTCTAAAGCAGAGTGTGATCAATGGATGAGAACCCTTTTTCTTGTTTCCCTTCAGAAATGGAGTTAAATCCCAGGCTCTGAGTCTTCCTACAAAGAAGACTTCGTTTCAGGTAAGGGCAGTTACTTTACAGATCAACGAACTACATCTTTCACGAAGCTCACACGTTTCTCATGTTAACTGACAAACATTGGATGTTAGAGGACCTTTGCTTTGTATGATTTTCAGAATCAGATTTGGACTAGATATGGTCCGTATGTGTAGGAAATACCATTCTTTTGTTCTCAGCACACTCACGTTTCCTGCTGTCTTAGAGACCCTAGAAAGGAAGAGCGTGCTTGTGGCTGTAAGCAGAGTGTGATCCATGGATGAGAGCTCTGCTGTGTGTTTCACTTCAGAAATGGGGTTAAATCCCAGGCTCTGAGTCTTCCTACAAGCAAGACTTCCTTTAAGGTAAGGGCAGTCACTTTTCTGCTCAAACGAACTACATCGTTCACAAAGCTAACACGTTTCTCATCTTAACTGACAAGCATTGGATGTTAGAGGACCAGTTCTTTGTATCAGTTTCAGAAACAGAGTTGGACTACATATGGTCTGTATGTGTAGGAAACACCTTTCTTTTGTTCTCAGCACAGTCACGTTTCCTGCTGTCTTAGAGACTCTAGAAAGCAAGAGCGTGCTTCTTGTTCTAAAGCAGAGTGTGATCAATGGATGAGAACACTGCTGTGTGTTTCACTTCAGAAATGGAGTTAAATCCCAGGCTCTGAGTCTTCCTACAAGCAAGACTTCATTTAAGGTAAGGGCAGTCACTTTTCTGCTCAAACGAACTACATCGTTCACGAAGCTCACACGTTTCTCATCTTAACTGACAAGCATTGGATGTTACAGGACCAGTGCTTTGTATCAGTTTCAGAAGCAGAGTTGGACTAGATATGATCCGTATGTGTAGAAAACAACGTTCTTTTGTTCTCAGCACACTCACGTTTCCTGCTATCTTAGAGACTCTAGAAAGCAACAGCGTGCTTCTTGCTCTAAAGCAGAGTGGGATCAATGAATGAGAACTGTGCTCTGTGTTTCACTTCAGACATGGAGTTAAATCCAAGGCTCTGAGTCTTCCTACAAACAAGACTTCGTTTCAGGTAAAGGCAGTTACTTTACAGCTCAAACGAACTACATCTTTCACGAAGTTCACATGTTTCTCATCTTAACTGAAAAACATTGGATGTTAGAGGACCTGTATTTTGTATGAATTTCAGAAGCAGAGTTGGACTAGATACGGTCCCTATGTGTAGGTACACCATTCTTTTGTTCTCAGCACACTCACGTTTCCTGCGTTCTTAGAGACTCTAGAAAGCAAGAGCGTGCTTCTTGTTCTAAGCAGAGTGTGATCAATGGATGAGAACTATGCTGTTTGTTTCCATTCAGAAATGGTGTTAAATCCCAGGTTCTGAGTCTTCCTACAAGCAAGACTTCATTTCAGGTAAGGGCAGTCACTTTTCAGCTCAAACGAACTACATCGTTCACGAAGCTCACACGTTTCTCATCTTAACTGACAAGCATTGGATGTTAGAGGACCAGTGCTTTGTATCAGTTTCAGAAGCAGATTTGGACTACATATGGTCCATATGTGTGGGAAACACTGTTCTTTTGTTCTGGACACACTCAGATTGCCTGCTGTATTAGAGATTCTAGAAAGCAAGAGCGAGCTTCTTGCTCTAAAGCAGAGTGTGATCAATGGATGAGAACTTTGCTGTGTGTTTCACTTCAGAAATGGAGTTAAATCCCAGGCTCTGAGTCTTCCTACAAGCAACACTTCCTTTCAGGTAAGGGCAGTTTCTTTATAGCTCAAAGGAACTACATCGTTCACGAAACTCACATGTTTCTCATCTTAACTGAGAAGCATTGGATGTTAGAGGACCAGTGCTTTGTATCAGTTTCACAAGCAGATTTGGTCTACATACTTTCCCTATGTTTAGGCAACATCGTTCTTTTGTTCTCAGCACACTCACATTTCATGCTGTCTTACAGCCTCTAAAAAGCAAGAGCATGCTTCTTGCTCTAAAGCAGAGTGTGATCAATGGATGAGAACTCTGCTGTGTGTTTCACTTCAGAAATGGAGTTAAATCCCAGGCTCTGAGTCTTCCTACAAGCAAGACTTCATTTCAGGTAAGGGCAGTTACTTTTCTGCTCAAACGAACTACATCGTTCACGAAGCTCACACCTTTCTCATCTTAACTGACAAGCATTGGATGTTAGAGGACCAGTGCTTTGTATCAGCTTCAGAAGCAGAGTTGGACTAGATATGGTCCGTATGTGTAGGAAACAACATTCTTTTGTTCTCAGCACACTCAGATTTCCTGCTGTATTAGGGACTCTAGAAAGCAAGACCGTGCTTCTCGCTCTAAAGCAGAGTGTGATCCATGGATGAGAACTATGCTGTGTGTTTGCCTTCGGAAATGGAGTTAAATCCCAGGCTCTGTGTCTTCCTACAAGCAAGACTTCGTTTCAGGTAAGTGCAGTTACTTTACATGTCAAACGAACTACATTGTTCACAAAGCTCACACGTTTTGGATCTTACCTGACAAGCATTGGATGTTAGAGGACCTGTGGTTTGTTTCAGTTTCAGAAGCAGATTTGAACTAGATATGGTCTGTATGTGTAGGAAACACCGTTCTTTTGTTCTCAGCACACTCATGTTCCCTGCTGTATTAGAGACTCTAGAAAGCAAGAGTGTGCTTCTCGCTCTAAAGCAGAGTGTGATCCATGGATGAGAACTATGCTGTGTGTTTCCCTTCAGAAATGGAGTTAAATCCAGGCTCTGTGTCTTCCTACAAGCAAGACTTCGTTTCAGGTAAGGGCAGTCACTTATCAGCTCAAACTAACTACATCGTTCACGAAGCTCACACGTTTCTCATCTTAACTGACAAGCATTGGATGTTAGAGGACCAGTGCTTTGTATCAGTTTCAGAAGCAGATTTGGACTACATATGGTCCGTATGTGTGGGAAACACCGTTCTTTTGTTCTGGACACACTCAGATTGCCTGCTGTATTAGAGATTCTAGATAGCAAGAGCGAGCTTCTTGCTCTAAAGCAGAGTGTGATCAATGGATGAGAACTCTGCTGTGTGTTTCACTTCAGAAATGGAGTTAAATAACAGGCTCTGAGTCTTCCTACAAGCAACACTTCCTTTCAGGTAAGGGCAGTTTCTTTATAACTCAAAGGAACTACATTGTTCACGAAACTCACATGTTTCTCATCTTAACTGAGAAGCATTGGATGTTAGAGGACCAGTGCTTTGTATCAGTTCCACAAGCAGATTTGGTCTACATATTGTCCCTATGTTTAGGCAACATCGTTCTTTTGTTCTCAGCACACTCATGTTTCATGCTGTCTTAGAGCCTCTAAAAAGCAATAGCGTGCTTCTTGCTCTAAAGCAGAGTGTGATCAATGGATGAGAACTCTGCTGTGTGTTTCACTTCAGAAATGGAGTTAAATCCCAGGCTCTGAGTCTTCCTACAAGCAAGACTTCATTTCAGGTAAGGGCAGTTACTTTTCTGCTCAAACGAACTACATCGTTCACGAAGCTCACACGTTTCTCATCTTAACTGACAAGCATTGGATGTTAGAGGACCAGTGCTTTGTATCAGTTTCAGAAGCAGATTTGGACTACATACGGTCCTTATGTGTACGAAAAACCGTTCTTTCATTCTGGGAACACTCAGATTTCCTGCTGTATTAGGGACTCTAGAAAGCAAGACCGTGCTTCTCGCTCTAAAGCAGAGTGTGATCCATGGATGAGAACTATGCTGTGTGTTTGCCTTCGGAAATGGAGTTAAATCCCAGGCTCTGTGTCTTCCAACAAGCAAGACTTCGTTTCAGGTAAGTGCAGTTACTTTACAGGTCAAATGATCTACATCGTACACGAAGCTCACACGTTTCGGATCTTACCTGACAAGCATTGGATGTTAGAGGACCTGTGGTTTGTTTCAGTTTCATAAGCAGATTTGAACTAGATATGGTCTGTATGTGTAGGAAACACCGTTCTTTTGTTCTCAGCACACTCATGTTCCCTCATGTATTAGAGACTCTAGAAAGCAAGAGTGTGCTTCTCGCTCTAAAGCAGAGTGTGATCAATGGATGAGAACTCTTTTGCGTGTTTCCCTTCAGAAATGGAGTTAAATCCCAGGCTCTGAGTCTTCCTACAAAGAAGATTTCGTTTCAGGTAAGGGCAGTTACTTTACAGCTCAAACGATCTACATCTTTCACGAAGCTCACACGTTTCTCATCTTACTGACAAGCATTGGATGTTAGAGGACCAGTTCTTTGCATCAGTTTCAGAAACAGAGTTGGACTACATATGGTCTGTATGTGTAGGAAACTCCGTTCTTTTGTTCTCAGCACAGTCACGTTTCCTGCTGTCTTAGAGACTCTAGTAAGCAAGAGCGTGCTTCTTGTTCTAAAGCAGAGTGTGATCAATGGATGAGAACACTGCTGTGTGTTTCACTTCAGAAATGGAGTTAAATCCCAGGCTCTGAGTCTTCCTACAAACAAGACTTCGTTTCAGGTAAAGGCAGTTACTTTACAGCTCAAACGAACTACATCTTTCACAAAGTTCACACGTTTCTCATCTTAACTGACAAACATTGGATGTTAGAGGACCTGTATTTTGTATGAATTTCAGAAGCAGAGTTGGACTAGATACGGACCGTATGTGTAGGAAACACCATTCTTTTGTTCTCAGCACACTCACGTTTCCTGCGTTCTTAGAGACTCTAGAAAGCAAGAGCGTGCTTCTTGTTCTAAGCAGAGTGTGATCAATGGATGAGAACTATGCTGTTTGTTTCCGTTCAGAAATGGTGTTAAATTCCAGGCTCTGTGTCTTCCTACAAGCAAGACTTCATTTCAGGTAAGGGCAGTCACTTTTCAGCTCAAACGAACTACATCGTTCACGAAGCTCACACGTTTCTCATCTTAACTGACAAGCATTGGAAGTTAGAGGACCAGTGCTTTGTATCAGTTTCAGAAGCAGATTTGGACTACATATGGTCCGTATGTGTGGGAAACACTGTTCTTTTGTTCTGGACACACTCAGATTGCCTGCTGTATTAAAGATTCTAGAAAGCAAGAGCGAGCTTCTTGCTCTAAAGCAGAGTGTGATCAATGGATGAGAACTTTGCTGTGTGTTTCACTTCAGAAATGGAGTTAAATCCCAGACTCTGAGTCTTCCTACAAGCAACATTTCCTTTCAGGTAAGGGCAGTTACTTTATAGCTCAAAGGAACTACATCGTTCACAAAGCTCACACCTTTCTCATCTTAACTGACAAGCATTGGATGTTAGAGGACCAGTGCTTTGTATCAGTTTCAGAAGCAGATTTGGACTACATACGGTCCTTATGTGTACGAAAAACCGTTCTTTCATTCTGGGAACACTCAGATTTCCTGCTGTATTAGGGACTCTAGAAAGCAAGACCGTGCTTCTCGCTCTAAAGCAGAGTGTGATCCATGGATGAGAACTATGCTGTGTGTTTGCCTTCGGAAATGGAGTTAAATCACAGGCTCTGTGTCTTCCAACAAGCAAGACTTCGTTTCAGGTAAGTGCAGTTACTTTACAGGTCAAATGAACTACATCGTACACGAAGCTCACACGTTTCGGATCTTACCTGACAAGCATTGGATGTTAGAGGACCTGTGGTTTGTTTCAGTTTCAGAAGCAGATTTGAACTAGATATGGTCTGTATGTGTATGAAACACCGTTCTTTTGTTCTCAGCACACTCATGTTCCCTCATGTATTAGAGACTCTAGAAAGCAAGAGTGTGCTTCTCGCTCTAAAGCAGAGTGTGATCAATGGATGAGAACTCTTTTGCGTGTTTCCCTTCAGAAATGGAGTTAAATCCCAGGCTCTGAGTCTTCCTACAAAGAAGATTTCGTTTCAGGTAAGGGCAGTTACTTTACAGCTCAAACGAACTACATCTTTCACGAAGCTCACACGTTTCTCATCTTACTGACAAGCATTGGATGTTAGAGGACCAGTTCTTTGCATCAGTTTCAGAAACAGAGTTGGACTACATATGGTCTGTATGTGTAGGAAACTCCGTTCTTTTGTTCTCAGCACACTCATGTTTCATGCTGTCTTAGAGACTCTAGTAAGCAAGAGCGTGCTTCTTGTTCTAAAGCAGAGTGTGATCAATGGATGAGAACACTGCTGTGTGTTTCACTTCAGAAATGGAGTTAAATCCCAGGCTCTGAGTCTTCCTACAAGCAAGACTTCATTTAAGGTAAGGGCAGTCACTTTTCTGCTCAAACGAACTACATCGTTCACGAAGCTCACACGTTTCTCATCTTAACTGACAAGCATTCGATGTTAGAGGACCAGTGGTTTGTATCAGTTTCAGAAGCAGAGTTGGACTAGATATGATCCGTATGTGTAGGAAACAACGTTCTTTTGTTCTCAGCACACTCACGTTTCCTGCTATCTTAGAGACTCTAGAAAGCAACAGCGTGCTTCTTGCTCTAAAGCAGAGTGGGATCAATGAATGAGAACTGTGCTCTGTGTTTCACTTCAGAAATGGAGTTAAATCCAAGGCTCTGAGTCTTCCTACAAACAAGACTTCGTTTCAGGTAAGGGCAGTTACTTTACAGCTCAAACGAACTACATCTTTCAGGAAGCTCACACGTTTCTCATCTTAACTGACAAACATTGGATGTTAGAGGACCTGTGCCTTTTATGAATTTCAGAAGCAGAGTTGGACTAGATACGGACCGTATGTGTAGGAAACACCATTCTTTTGTTCTCAGCACACTCACGTTTCCTGCGTTCTTAGAGACTCTAGAAAGCAAGAGCATGCTTCTTGTTCTAAGCAGAGTGTGATCAATGGATGAGAACTATGCTGTTTGTTTCCGTTCAGAAATGGTGTTAAATCCCAGGCTCTGTGTCTTCCTACAAGCAAGACTTCATTTCAGGTAAGGGCAGTCACTTTTCAGCTCAAACGAACTACATCGTTCACGAAGCTCACACGTTTCTCATCTTAACTGACAAGCATTGGAAGTTAGAGGACCAGTGCTTTGTATGAGTTTCAGAAGCAGATTTGGACTACATATGGTCCGTATGTGTGGGAAACACTGTTCTTTTGTTCTGGACACACTCAGATTGCCTGCTGTATTAAAGATTCTAGAAAGCAAGAGCGAGCTTCTTGCTCTAAAGCAGAGTGTGATCAATGGATGAGAACTTTGCTGTGTGTTTCACTTCAGAAATGGAGTTAAATCCCAGGCTCTGAGTCTTCCTACAAGCAACACTTCCTTTCAGGTAAGGGCAGTTACTTTATAGCTCAAAGGAACTACATCGTTCACGAAACTCAGATGTTTCTCATCTTAACTGAGAAGCATTGGATGTTAGAGGACCAGTGCTTTGTATCAGGTTCACAAGCAGATTTGGTCTACATACTTTCCCTATGTTTAGGCAACATCGTTCTTTTGTTCTCAGCACACTCACGTTTCATGCTGTCTTAGAGCCTCTAAAAAGCAAGAGCGTGCTTCTTGCTCTAAAGCAGAGTGTGATCAATGGATGAGAACTCTGCTGTGTGTTTCACTTCAGAAATGGAGTTAAATCCCAGGCTCTGAGTCTTCCTACAAGCAAGACTTCATTTCAGGTAAGGGCAGTTACTTTTCTGCTCAAACGAACTACATCGTTCACGAAGCTCACACCTTTCTCACCTTAACTGACAAGCATTGGATGTTAGAGGACCAGTGCTTTGTATCAGTTTCAGAAGCAGATTTGGACTACATACGGTCCTTATGTGTATGAAAATCCGTTCTTTCTTTCTGGGAACACTCAGATTTGCTGCAGTATTAGGGACTCTAGAAAGCAAGACCGTGCTTCTCGCTCTAAAGCAGAGTGTGATCCATGGATGAGAACTAGGCTGTGTGTTTGCCTTCGGAAATGGAGTTAAATCCCAGGCTCTGTGTCTTCCTACAAGCAAGACTTAGTTTCAGGTAAGGGCAGTTACTTTACAGGTCAAATGAACTACATCGTTCACGAAGCTCACACATTGCAGATCTTACCTGACAAGCATTGGATGTTAGAGGACCTGTGGTTTGTTTCAGTTTCAGAAGCAGATTTGAACTCGATATGGTCTGTATGTGTAGGAAACACCGTTCTTTTGTTCTCAGCACACTCATGTTACCTGGTGTATTAGAGACTCTAGAAAGCAAGAGTGTGCTTCTCGCTCTAAAGCAGAGTGTGATCCATGGATGAGAACTATGCTGTGTGTTTCCCTTCAGAAATGGAGTTAAATCCAGGCTCTGTGTCTTCCTACAAGCAAGACTTCGTTTCAGGTAAGGGCAGTCACTTATCAGCTCAAACGAACTACATCGTTCACGAAGCTCACACGTTTCTCATCTTAACTGACAAGCATTGGATGTTAGAGGACCAGTGCTTTGTATCAGTTTCAGAAGCAGATTTGGACTACATATGGTCCGTATGTGTGGGAAACACCGTTCTTTTGTTCTGGACACACTCAGATTGCATGCTGTATTAGAGATTCTAGAAAGCAAGAGCGAGCTTCTTGCTCTAAAGCAGAGTGTGATCAATGGATGAGAACTCTGCTGTGTGTTTCACTTCAGAAATGGTGTTAAACCCCAGGCTCTGAGTCTTCCTACAAGCAACACTTCCTTTCAGGTAAGGGCCGTTTCTTTATAGCTCAATGGAACTACATCGTTCACAAAACTCACATGTTTCTCATCTTAACTGAGAAGCATTGGATGTTAGAGGACCGGTGCTTTGTATCAGTTCCACAAGCAGATTTGGTCTAAATATTGTCCCTATGTTTAGGCAACATCGTTCTTTTGTTCTCAGCACACTCATGTTTCATGCTGTCTTAGAGCCTCTAAAAAGCAAGAGCGTGCTCCTTGCTCTAAATCAGAGTGTGATCAATGGATGAGAACTCTGCTGTGTGTTTCACTTCAGAAATGGAGTTAAATCCCAGGCTCTGAGTCTTCCTACAAGCAAGACTTCATTTCAGGTAAGGGCAGTTACTTTTCTGCTCAAACGAACTACATCGTTCACGAAGCTCACACGTTTCTCATCTTAACTGACAAGCATTGGATGTTAGAGGAACAGTGCTTTGTATCAGTTTCAGAAGCAGATTTTGACTACATACGGTCCTTATGTGTACGAAAAACCGTTCTTTCATTCTGGGAACACTCAGATTTCCTGCTGTATTAGGGACTCTAGAAAGCAAGACCATGCTTCTCGCTCTAAAGGAGAGTGTGATCCATGGATGAGAACTATGCTGTGTGTTTGCCTTCGGAAATGGAGTTAAATCCCAGGCTCTGTGTCTTCCTACAAGCCAGACTTCGTTTCAGGTAAGTGCAGTTACTTTACAGGTCAAATGAACTACATCGTTCACGAAGCTCACACGTTTCGGATCTTACCTGACAAGCATTGGATGTTAGAGGACCTGTGGTTTGTTTCAGTTTCAGAAGCAGATTTGAACTAGATATGGTCTGTATGTGTAGGAAACACCGTTCTTTTGTTCTCAGCACACTCATGTTCCCTCCTGTGTTAGAGACTCTAGAAAGCAAGAGTGTGCTTCTCGCTCTAAAGCAGAGTGTGATCAATGGATGAGAACTCTTTTGCGTGTTTCCCTTCAGAAATGGAGTTAAATCCCAGGCTCTGAGTCTTCCTACAAAGAAGACTTCGTTTCAGGTAAGGGCAGTTACTTTACAGCTCAAACGAACTACATCTTTCACGAAGCTCACACGTTTCTCATCTTAACTGACAAACATTGGATGTTAGAGGACCTTTGCTTTGTATGAATTTCAGAATCAGATTTGGACTAGATATGGTCCGTATGTGTAGGAAACACCATTCTTTTGTTCTCAGCACACTCACGTTTCCTGCTGTCTTAGAGACTCTAGAAAGCAAGACCGTTCTTCTCGTTCTAAGTAGAGTGTGATCAATGGATGAGAACTATGCTGTTTGTTTCCCTTCGGAAATGGAGTTAAATCCCAGGCTCTGAGTCTTCCTACAAGCAAGACTTCCTTTAAGGTAAGGGCAGTCACTTTTCTGCTCAAACGAACTACATCGTTCACAAAGCTCACATGTTTCTCATCTTAACTGACAAGCATTGGATGTTAGAGGACCAGTTCTTTGTATCAGTTTCAGAAACAGAGTTGGACTACATATGGTCTTTTTGTGTAGGAAACACCGTTCTTTTGTTCTCAGCACAGTCACGTTTCCTGCTGTCTTAGAGACTCTAGAAAGCAAGAGCGTGCTTCTTGTTCTAAAGCAGAGTGTGATCAATGGATGAGAACACTGCTGTGTGTTTCACTTCAGAAATGGAGTTAAATCCCAGGCTCTGAGTCTTCCTACAAGCAAGACTTCATTTAAGGTAAGGGCAGTCACTTTTCTGCTCAAACGAACTACATCGTTCACGAAGCTCACACGTTTCTCATCTTAACTGACAAGCATTGGATGTTAGAGGACCAGTGGTTTGTATCAGTTTCAGAAGCAGAGTTGGACTAGATATGATCCGTATGTGTAGGAAACAACGTTCTTTTGTTCTCATCACACTCACGTTTCCTGCTATCTTAGAGACTCTAGAAAGCAACAGCGTGCTTCTTGCTCTAAAGCAGAGTGGGATCAATGAATGAGAACTGTGCTCTGTGTTTCACTTCAGAAATGGAGTTAAATCCAAGGCTCTGAGTCTTCCTACAAACAAGACTTCGTTTCAGGTAAGGGCAGTTACTTTACAGCTCAAACGAACTACATCTTTCAGGAAGCTCACACGTTTCTCATCTTAACTGACAAACATTGGATGTTAGAGGACCTGTGCCTTTTATGAATTTCAGAAGCAGAGTTGGACTAGATATGGTCTGTATGTGTAGGAAACACCATTCTTTTGTTCTCAGCACACACACGTTTCCTGCTGTCTTAGAGACTCTAGAAAGCAAGAGCGTGCTTCCCACTCTAAAGCAGAGTGTGATACATGGATGAGAACTATGCTGTGTTTTTCCCTTCAGAAATGGAGTTAAAGCCCAGGCTCTTTGTCTTCCTACAAGCAAGACTTCGTTTCAAGTGAGGGCAGTAACTTTTCAGAACAAACGAAATACATCGTTCATGAAGCTCAACGTTTCTCATCTTAACTGACAAGCATTGGATGTTAGAGGACCAGTGCTTTTTATCAGTTTCAGAAGCAGATTTGGACTATATATGGTCCGTATGTGTAGGAAACAACATTCTTTTGTTCTCAGCACACTCACGTTTACTGCTGTTTTAGAGACTCTAGAAAGCAAGAGCGTGCTTCTTGTTCTAAGCAGAGTGTGATCAATGGATGAGAACTATGCTGTGTGTTTCCCTTCACAAATGGAGTTAAATCCCAGGCTCTGTGTCTTCCTACAAGCAAGACTTCATTACAGGTAAGGGCAGTCACTTTTCAGCTCAAAGGAACTACATCGTTCAGGAAGCTCACACGTTTCTCATCTTAACAGACAAGCATTGGATGTTAAGGACCCGTGCTTTGTATCAGTTTCAGAAGCAGAGTTGGACTACATATGGTCCATATGTGTAGGAGACACCATTCTTTTGTGCTCAGCACACTCACGCTTCCTGCTGTCTTAGAGACTCCAGAAAGCAAGAGCTTGCTT
Source organism: Onychomys leucogaster (assembly GCA_949786385.1). Classification (NCBI taxonomy): domain Eukaryota; kingdom Metazoa; phylum Chordata; class Mammalia; order Rodentia; family Cricetidae; genus Onychomys; species Onychomys leucogaster. Next base: position 2,921,509 of record CATKUP010000033.1, on the reverse strand, counting down.
CTTGTTCTAAAGCAGGGTGTGATCAATGGATGAGAACTCTGTTGTGTGTTTCACTTCAGAAATGGAGTTAAATCCCTGGCTCTTAGTCTTCCTACAAGCAAGACTTCGGTTCAGGTAAGGGCAGTTACTTTACAGCTAAAACGAACTACATCATTCACGTAGCTCACACGTTTCTCATCTTAACTGACAAGCATTGGATGTGGGAGGACCTGTGGTTTCTTTCAGTTTCAGAAGCAGAGTTGAACTAGATATGGTCGGTATGTGTAGGAAACACTGTTCTTTTTTTCTGAGCACACTCAAGTTTCCTGCTGTATTAGAGATTCTAGAAAGCAAGAGCATTCTTCTTGCTCTAAAGCAGAGTGTGATCCATGGATGGCAACTATGCTGTGTGTTTCCCTTCAGAAATTGAGTTAAATCCCAGGCTCTGAGTCTTCCTACAAGCAAGACTTCATTTCAGGTAAGGGCAGTAACTTAACAGCTCAAACGAATTACATCGTTCACGATGCTCACACATTTCTCATCTTAACTGAAAAGCATTGGATGTTAGAGGACCTGTGGTTTCTTTAAGTTTCAGAAGCAGAATAGAACTAGATAAGGCCGGTATGTGTAGGAAACACCGTGCTTTTGTTATGAGCACACTCAAGTTTCCTGCTATATTAGAGAATCTAGAATGCAAGAGTGTGCTTCTTGTCCTAAAGCAGAGTGTGATCCATGGATGAGAACTATGATGTGTGTTTCCCTTAGGAAATGGTGTTAATTCCTATGCTCTGTGTCTTCCTACAAGCACTACTTTGTTTCAGGTAAGGCAGTTACTTTACAGCTCAAACGAACTACATCGTTCACGAAGCTCACACGTTTCTCATCTTAACTGACAAGCATTGGATGTTACAGGACCAGTGCTTTGTATCAGTTTCAGAAGCAGCGTTGGAGTAGATCTGGTCCGTATGTGTAGGAAACACCGTTCATTTTTTCTCAGCACACCCAATTTTCCTGTTGTCTTAGAGACTCTAGAAAGCTAGAGCGTGCTTCTTGCTCTAAAGCAGGGTGTGATCAATGGATGAGAACTCTGTTGTGTGTTTCACTTCAGAAATGGAGTTAAATCCCTGGCTCTGAGTCTTCCTACAAGCAAGACTTCGGTTCAGGTAAGGGCAGTTACTTTACAGCTCAAACGAACTACATCGTTCACGTACCTCACACGTTTCTCATCTTAACTGACAAGCATTGGATGTTAGAGGACCAGTGCTTTGTATCAGTTTCAGAATCAGATTTGGACTATATATCGCCCGTATGTTTAGGAAACACCGTTTTTTTCTTCTGAGCACACTCAAGTTTCCTGCTGTATTAGACACTCTGGAAAGCAAGAGCGTGCTTCTTGCTCTAAAGCAGAGTGTGATCCATGGATGAGAACTGTGTTGTGTGTTTCCCTTCAGAAATGGAGTTAAACCCCACGCCCTGTGTCTTCCTACATTCAAGACTTCGTTTCAGGTAAGGGCAGTCACTTTTCAGCTCAAACGAACTACATCGTTCACGAAGCTCACACATTTCTTATCTTAACTGACAAGCATCAGATGTTAGAGGACCAGTGCTTTGTATCATTTTCAGAAGGAGAGTTGGACTAGATATGGTCCGTATGTGTAGGAAACACCGTTCTTTTGTTCTCAGCACACTCAGGTTTCCTGCTGTCTTAGAGAATCTAGAAAGCAAGAGCGTGCTTCTTGCTCTAAAGCAGAGTGTGATCAATGGATGAGAACTCTGCTCTGTGTTTCACTTAAGAAATGGAGTTAAATCCCAGCCTCGGAGTCTTCCTACAAGGAAGATTTCGATTCAAGTAAGGGCAGTTACTTTACAGCTCAAACGAACTCCATCGTTCACGAAGCTAACACGTTTCTCATCTTAACTGACAAGCATCGGATTATAGAGGACCAGTGCTTTGTATCAGTTTCAGAAGCAGCATTGGACTAGATATGGTCCGTATGTGTAGGAAACACCGTTCATTTTTTCTCAGCACACCCAATTTTCCTGTTGTCTTAGAGACTCTAGAAAGTCGAGCGTGCTTCTTGCTCTAAAGCAGGGTGTGATCAATGGATGAGAACTCTGTTGTGTGTTTCACTTCAGAAATGGAGTTAAATCCCTGGCTCTGAGTCTTCCTACAAGCAAGACTTCGGTTCAGGTAAGGGCAGTTACTTTACAGCTAAAACGAACTACATCATTCACGTAGCTCACACGTTTCTCATCTTAACTGACAAGCATTGGATGTTAGAGGACCAGTGCTTTGTATCAGTTTCAGAAGCAGATTTGGACTAGATATCGTTGGTATGTTTAGGAAACACCGTTCTTTTCTTCTGAGCACACTCAAGTTTCCTGCTGTATTAGACACTCTGGAAAGCAAGAGCGTGCTTCTTGCTCTAAAGCAGAGTGTGATCCATGGATGAGAACTGTGTTGTGTGTTTCCCTTCAGAAATTGAGTTAAACCCCACGCCCTGTGTCTTCCTACATTCAAGACTTCGTTTCAGGTAAGGGCAGTCACTTTTCAGCTCAAATGAACTCCATCGTTCACGAAGCTCACACGTTTCTCATCTTAACTGACAAGCATTGGATTATAGAGAACCAGTGCTTTGTATCAGTTTCAGAAGCAGCGTTGGAGTAGATATGGTCCGTATGTGTAGGAAACACCGTTCATTTTTTCTCAGCACACCCAATTTTCCTGGGGTCTTAGAGACTCTAGAAAGCTAGAGCGTGCTTCTTGCTCTAAAGCAGGGTGTGATCAATGGATGAGAACTCTGTTGTGTGTTTCACTTCAGAAATGGAGTTAAATCTCTGGCTCTGAGTCTTACTAAAAGCAAGACTTCGGTTCAGGTAAGGGCAGTTACTTTACAGCTTAAACGAACTACAATGTTCACGAAGCTCACACGTTTCCCATCTTAACTGACAAGCATTGAATGTTAGAGGACCAGTGCTTTGTATCAGTTTCAGAAGCAGAGTTGGACTATATATGGTCTGTATGTGTTGGAAACACCGTTCTTTTGTTCTCAGCACACTCACGTTTTCTGTTGTCTTAGAGACTCTAGAAAGCAAGAGAGTGCTTCTTGCTCTAAAGCAGAGTTTGATCCGTGGATGAGAACTATGCTGTGTGTTTCCCTTCAGAAATGGAGTTAAATCCCAGGCTCTGTGTTTTCCTACTAGCAAGACATCGTTTCAGGTTAGGGCAGTCACTTGTAAGCTCAAACTACCTACATTGTTCACGAAACTCACACGTTTCTCATCTTAAATGACAAGCATTGGATGTTAGAGGACCAGTGCTTTGTATCAGTTTCAGAAGCAGAGTTGAACTACATATGGCCCGTATATGAAGGAAACGCCATTTTTAGATCTGAGCACACTCATGTTTCCTGCTGTATTAGAGACTCTAGAAAGCAAGAGCGTGCTTCTTGCTCTAAAGCAGAGTGTGATCAATGGATGAGAACTCTCTTGTGTGTTTCACTTCAGAAATGGAGTTAAATCCCTGGCTCTGAGTCTTCCTACAAGCAAGACTTCATTTCAGTTAAGGGCAGTTACTTTACAGCTCAAACGAACTACATCGTTCACAAAGCTCACACATTTCTCATCTAAACTGAGAAGCATTGGATGTTCGAGGACCTTTGGTTTGTATCAATTTCAAGCAGAGTTGAACTAGATATGGTCCGTATGTATAGGAAGCACCGTTCTTTTCTTCTGAGCACACTCACGTTTCCTGCTGTATTAGAGAATCTAGAAAGAAAGAGCATGCTTCTTACATTAAAGCAGATTGTCATCCATGGATGAGAAATGTGTTGTGTGTTTCCCTTCAGAAATGGTGTTAAACACCAGGCTCTGAGTCTTCCTACAAACAAGACTTCGTTTCAGGTAAGGGCAGTCACTTTTCATCTCAAACGAACTACATCGTTCATGAAGCTCACACATTTCTCATCTAAACTGACAAGCATTGGATGTTAGAAGACCTCTGGTTTGTTTCAGTTTCAGAAGCAGAGATGAACTAGATATGGTCCGTATATGTACGAAACACCGTTCTTGCTTTCTGAGCACACTCAGGTTTCCTGCTGTATTAGAGATTCTAGAAAGCAAGAGCGTTCTTCTTGCTCTAAAGAAGAGTGTGATCCATGGAGGAGAACTATGCTGTGTGTTTCCCTTCAGAAATGGAGTTAAATCCCAGGCTCTGAGTCTTCCTACAAGCAAGGCTTCGTTTAAGGTAAGGGCAGTCTCTTTTCTGCTCAAACAAACTACATCGTTCACGAAGCTCACACGTTTCTCATCTTAACTGACAAGCATTGGATGTTAGAGGACCTTTGCTTTGTATGAATTTCAGAAGCAGAGTTGGACTAGATATGGTCCTTATGTGTAGGAAACACCATTCTTTTGTTCTCAGCACACTCACGTTTCCTGCTGTCTTAGAGACTCTAGAAAGCAAGACCGTGCTTCTTGTTCTAAGCAGAGTGTGATCAATGGATGAGAACTATGCTGTGTGTTTCCATTCATAAATGGAGTTAAATCCCAGGCTCTGAGTCTTCCTACAAGCAAGACTTCCTTTATGGTAAGGGCAGTCACTTTTCTGCTCAAACGAACTACATCGTTCACAAAGCTCACACGTTTCTCATCTTAACTGACAAGCATTGGATGTTAGAGGACCAGTGCTTTGTATCAGTTTCAGAAGCTGAGTTGGACTAGATATGGTCAGTATATGTAGGAAACACCGTTCTTTTGTTCTCAGCACACTCATGTTTCCTGCTGTCTTAGAGATTCTAGAAAGCAAGAGCGTGCTTCCCACTCTAAAGCAGAGTGTGATACATGGATGAGAACTATGCTGTGTGTTTCCCTTCAGAAATGGAGTTAAAGCCCAGGCTCTGTGTCTTACTACAAGCAAGACTTCGTTTCAAGTAAGGGCAGTCACTTTTCAGCACAAACGAAATACATCGTTCATGAAGCTCAACATTTCTCATCTTAACTGACAAGCATTGTATGTTAGAGGACCTTTCATTTGTTTCAGTTTCAGAAGCAGAGATGAACAAGTTATGGTCCCTATGTGTAGGAAACACCGTTCTTTTGTTCTGAGCACACTCAGGTTTCCTGCTGTATTAGAGACTCTAGAAAGCAAGAGCGTGCTTCCCACTCTAAAGCAGAGTGTGATCCATGGATGAGAACTATGCTGTGTGTTTCACTTCAGAAATGGAGTTAAATCACAGGCTTTGTGTCTTCCTACAAGCAAGAATTCGTTTCAGGTAAGGGCAGTCACTTTTCAGCTCAAACGAACTACAACATTCACGTAGCTCACACGTTTCTCATCCTAACTGAGAAGCATTGGATGTTAGAGGACCAGTGCTTTGTATCAGTTTCAGAATCAGATTTGGACTACATATGGTCCGTATGTGTAGGAAACACTGTTCTTTTGTTCTGGGCACACTAAGATTTCCTGCTGTCTTAGAGACTCTATAAAGCAAGAGAGTGCTTCTTGCTCTAAAGCAGAGTATGATCAATGGATGAGAACTCTGCTGTGTGTTTCACATCAGAAATGGAGTTGAATCCCAGGCTCTGAGTCTTCCTAAAAGGAAGACTTTCTTTCATGTAAGGGCAGTTTCTTTATAGCTCAAACGAACTACATAGTTCACGAAACTCACACGTTCCTCATCTTAAATGACAAGCATTGGATGTTAGAGGACCAGTGCTTTATATTAGTTTCAGAAGCAGATTTGGACCACATATGATCCGTATGTGTAGGCAACACCGTTCTTTTGTTCTCAGCACACTCACGCTCCCTGCTGTCTTTGAGCCTCTAGAAAGCAAGAGCGTGCTTCTTGCTCTAAAGCAGAGTGTGATCAATGGATGAGAACTCTTTTGCGTGTTTCCCATCAGAAATGGAGTTAAATCCCAGGCTCTGAGTCTTCCTACAAAGAAGACTTCGTTTCAGGTAAGGGCAGTTACTTTAAAGCTCAAAAGAACTACATCTTTCACGAAGCTCACACGTTTCTCATCTTAACAGACAAGCATTGGATGTTAGAGGACCAGTGCTTTGTATTAGTTTCAGAAGCAGAGTTGGACTACATATGGTCCGTATGTGTAGGAAACACTGTTCTTTTGTTCTCAGCACAGTCACGTTTCCTGCTGTCTTAGAGACTCTAGAAAGCAAGAGCGGGCTTCTTGTTTTAAAGCAGAGGGTGATCAATGGATGAGAACACTGCTGTGTGTTTCACTTCAGAAATGGAGTTAAATCCCAGGCTCTGAGTCTTCCTACAAGCAAGACTTCGTTTAAGGTAAGGGCAGTCACTTTTCTGCTCAAACGAACTACATCGTTCACGGAGCTCACACGTTTCTCTTCTTAACTGACAAGCATTGGATGTTAGAGGACCAGTGCTTTGTATCAGTTTCAGAAGCAGAGTTGGACTAGATATGGTCTGTATGTGTAGGAAACAACGTTCTTTTGTTCTCAGCACACTCACGTTTCCTGATGGCTTGGAGATTCTAGAAAGGAAGAGCGTGCTTCTTGCTCTAAAGCAGAGTGTGATCAATGAATGAGAACTCTGCTCTGTGTTTCACTTCAGAAATGGAGTTAAATCCCAGGCTCTGAGTCTTCCTACAAACAAGACTTCGTTTCAGGTAAGGGCATTTACTTTACATCTCAAACGAACTACATTTTTCACGAAGCTCACATATTTCTCACCTTAACTGACAAACATTGGATGTTAGAGGACCTTTGCTTTTTATGAATTTCAGAAGCAGAGTTGTACTAGATATGGTCCGTATGTGTAGGATACACCATTCTTTTGTTCTCAGCACACTCACGTTTCCTGCTGTCTTAGAGAATCTAGAAAGCAAGAGCGTGCTTCTTGTTCTAAGCAGAGTGTGATCAATGGATGAGAACTATGCTGTTTGTTTCCCTTCAGAAATGGTGTTAAATCCCAGGCTCTGAATCTTCCTACAAGGAAGACTTCATTTCAGATAAGGGCAGTCACTTTTCAGCTCAAAGGAACTACATCGTTCACGAAGCTCACACTTTTCTCATCTTAACAGACAAGCATTGGATGTTAGAGGACCAGTGCTTTGTATCAGTTTCAGAAGCAGATTTGGACTACATATGGTCCGTATGTGTAGGAAACACCGTTCTTTTGTTCTCAGCACAGTCACGTTTCCTGCTGTCTTAGAGACTCTAGAAAACAAGAGCTTGCTTCTTGTTCTAAAGCAGAGTGTGATCAATGGATGAGAACAATGCTGTCTGTTTCACTTCAGAAATGGAGTTAATTCCCAGGCTCTGAGTCTTCCTACAAACAAGACTTCATTTCAGGTAAGGGCAGTTACTTTACAGCTCAAACGAACTACATCTTTCACAAAGCCCACATGTTTCTCATCTTAACTGACAAGCATTGGATCTTAGAGGACCTTTGCTTTGTATGAACTACAGAAGCAGAGTTGGACTATATATGGTCCGTTTGTGTAGGAAACACCATTCTTTTGTTCTCAGCACACTCACGTTTCCTGTTGTCTTAGAGACTCTAGAAAGCAAGAGCGTGCTTCTTGTTCTAAAGCAGAGTGTGATCAATGGATGAGAACTCTGCTGTGTGTTTCACTTCAGAAATGGAGTTAAATCCCAGGCTCTGTGTCTTACTACAAGCAAGACTTCGTTTCAAGTAAGGGCAGTCACTTTTCAGCTCAAACGAAATACATCGTTCATGAAGCTCAACGTTTCTCATCTTAACTGACAAGCATTGGATGTCAGAGGACCAGTGCTTTGTATCAGTTTCAGAAGCAGAGTTGGAGTAGATATGGTCCATATGTGTAGGAAAACAACGTTCTTTTGTTCTCAGCACACTCACGTTTACTGCTGTCTTAGAGACTCTAGAAAGCAAGAGCGTGCTTCTTGCTCTAAAGCAGAGTGTGTTCAATGAATGAGAACTATGCTGTGTGTTTCACTTCAGAAATGGAGTTAAATACCAGGCTCTGTGTCTTCCTACAAGCAAGACATCGTTTCAGGTAAGTGCAGTTACTTTACAGGTCAAATGAACTACATCTTTCACCAAGCTCACACTTTGCGGATCTTACCTGACAAGCATTGGATGTTAGAGGACCTTTCATTTGTTTCAGTTTCAGAAGGAGAGATGAACAAGATATGGTCCGTATGTGTAGGAAACACCTTTCTTTTGTTCTGAGCACACTCATGTTTCCTGCTGCATTAAAGACTCTAGAAAGCCAGAGCATGCTTCTCGCTCTAAAGCAGAGTGTGATCCATGGATGAGAACTATGCTGTGTGTTACCCTTCAGAAATGGAAGTTAAATCCCAAGCTCTGTGTCTTCCTACAAGCAAGAATTCGTTTCAGGTAAGGGCAGTCACTTTTCAGCTCAAACGAACTACATCATTCACGAAGCTCACACGTTTCTCATCCTAACTGACAAGCATTGGATGTTAGAGGACCAGTGCTTTGTAACAGTTTCAGAAGCAGATTTGGACTACATATGGTCCGTATGTGTAGGAAACACTGTTCTTTTTTCTGGGCACACTAACATTTCCTGCTGTCTTAGAGACTCTATAAAGCAAGAGAGTGCTTCTTGCTCTAAAGCAGAGTATGATCAATGGATGAGAACTCTGCTGTGTGTTTCACTTCATAAATGGAGTTAAATCACAGGCTCTGAGTCTTCCTAAAAGCAAGACTTTCTTTCATGTAAGGGCAGTTTCTTTATAGCTCAAACGAACTACATCGTTCACGAAACTCACACGTTTCTCCTCTTAACTGACAAGCATTGGATGTTAGAGGACCAGTGCTTTATATCAGTTTCAGAAGCAGATTTAGACCACATATGGTCCATATGTGTAGGCAACACCGTTCTTTTGTTCTCAGCAAACTCACGCTTCCTGCTGTCTTAGAGCCTCTAGAAAGCAAGAGCGTGCTTCTTGCTCTAAAGCAGAGTGTGATCTATGGATGAGAACGCTGCTCTGTGTTTCACTTCAGAAATGGATTTAAATCCCAGGATCTGAGTCTTCCTACAAACAAGACTTCGTTTCAGGTAAAGGCAGTTACTTTACAGCACAAACGAACTACATCTTTCACGAAGTTCACACGTTTCTCATCTCAACTGACAAACATTGGATGTTAGAGGACCTGTGCTTTGTATGAATTTCAGAAGCAGAGTTGGACTAGATATGGTCCCGATGTGTAGGAAACACCATTCTTTTGTTCTCAGCACACTCACGTTTCCTGCTGTCTTAGAGACTCTAGAAAGCAAGAGCGTGCTTCTTGTTCTAAGCAGAGTTTGATCAATGGATGACAACTCTGCTGTTTGTTTCCCTTCAGAATTGGTGTTAAATCCCAGGCTCTGTGTCTTCCTACAAGCAAGACTTCATTTCAGGTAAGGGCAGTCACTTTTCAGCTCAAAGGAACTACATCGTTCACGAAGCTCACACGTTTCTCATCTTAACAGACAAGCATTGGATGTTAGAGGACCAGTGCTTTGTATCAGTTTCAGAAGCAGAATTGGACTACATATGGTCCGTATATGTAGGAAATACCGTTCTTTTGTTCTCAGCACAGTCACATTTCCTGCTGTCTTAGAGACACTAGAAAACAAGAGCGTGCTTCTTGTTCTAAAGCAGAGTGTGATCAATGGATGAGAACACTGCTGTGTGTTTCACTTCAGAAATGGTGTTAATTCCCAGGCTCTGAGTCGTCCTACAAGCAAGACTTCGTTTAAGGTAAGGGCAGTCACTTTTCTGCTCAAACGAAATACATCGTTCACGAAGCTCATACGTTTCTCATCATAACTGACAAGCATTGGATGTTAGAGGACCAGTGCTTTTTATCAGTTTCAGAAGCAGAGTTGGACTAGATATGGTCCGTATGTGTAGGAAACAACGTTCTTGTGTTCTCAGCACACTCACGTTTCCTGCTGTCTTAGAGACTCTAGAAAGCAAGAGCATGCTTCTTGCTCTAAAGCAGAGTGTGATCAATGAATGAGAACTCTGCTCTGTGTTTCACTTCAGAAATGGAGTTAAATCCCAGGCTCTGAGTCTTCCTACAAAGAAGACTTCGTTTCAGGTAAGGGCAGTTACTTTACAGATCAACGAACTACATCTTTCACGAAGTTCACACGTTTCTCATCTTAACTGACAAACATTGGATGTTAGAGGACCTTTGCTTTGTATGATTTTCAGAATCAGATTTGGACTAGATATGGTCCGTATGTGTAGGAAATACCATTCTTTTGTTCTCAGCACACTCACGTTTCCTGCTGTCTTAGAGACCCTAGAAAGGAAGAGCGTGCTTGTGGCTGTAAGCAGAGTGTGATCCATGGATGAGAGCTCTGCTGTGTGTTTCACTTCAGAAATGGGGTTAAATCCCAGGCTCTGAGTCTTCCTACAAGCAAGACTTCCTTTAAGGTAAGGGCAGTCACTTTTCTGCTCAAACGAACTACATCGTTCACAAAGCTAACACGTTTCTCATCTTAACTGACAAGCATTGGATGTTAGAGGACCAGTTCTTTGTATCAGTTTCAGAAACAGAGTTGGACTACATATGGTCTGTATGTGTAGGAAACACCTTTCTTTTGTTCTCAGCACAGTCACGTTTCCTGCTGTCTTAGAGACTCTAGAAAGCAAGAGCGTGCTTCTTGTTCTAAAGCAGAGTGTGATCAATGGATGAGAACACTGCTGTGTGTTTCACTTCAGAAATGGAGTTAAATCCCAGGCTCTGAGTCTTCCTACAAGCAAGACTTCATTTAAGGTAAGGGCAGTCACTTTTCTGCTCAAACGAACTACATCGTTCACGAAGCTCACACGTTTCTCATCTTAACTGACAAGCATTGGATGTTAGAGGACCAGTGCTTTGTATCAGTTTCAGAAGCAGAGTTGGACTAGATATGATCCGTATGTGTAGAAAACAACGTTCTTTTGTTCTCAGCACACTCACGTTTCCTGCTATCTTAGAGACTCTAGAAAGCAACAGCGTGCTTCTTGCTCTAAAGCAGAGTGGGATCAATGAATGAGAACTGTGCTCTGTGTTTCACTTCAGAAATGGAGTTAAATCCAAGGCTCTGAGTCTTCCTACAAACAAGACTTCGTTTCAGGTAAAGGCAGTTACTTTACAGCTCAAACGAACTACATCTTTCACGAAGTTCACATGTTTCTCATCTTAACTGAAAAACATTGGATGTTAGAGGACCTGTATTTTGTATGAATTTCAGAATCAGAGTTGGACTAGATACGGTCCCTATGTGTAGGTACACCATTCTTTTGTTCTCAGCACACTCACGTTTCCTGCGTTCTTAGAGACTCTAGAAAGCAAGAGCGTGCTTCTTGTTCTAAGCAGAGTGTGATCAATGGATGAGAACTCTGCTGTGTGTTTCACTTCAGAAATGGAGTTAAATCCCAGGCTCTGAGTCTTCCTACAAGCAAGACTTCATTTCAGGTAAGGGCAGTTACTTTTCTGCTCAAACGAACTACATCGTTCATGAAGCTCACACCTTTCTCATCTTAACTGACAAGCATTGGATGTTAGAGGACCAGTGCTTTGTATCAGTTTCAGAAGCAGATTTGGACTACATACGGTCCTTATGTGTACGAAAAACCGTTCTTTCATTCTGGGAACACTCAGATTTCCTGCTGTATTAGGGATTCTAGAAAGCAAGACCGTGCTTCTCGCTCTAAAGCAGAGTGTGATCCATGGATGAGAACTATGCTGTGTGTTTGCCTTCGGAAATGGAGTTAAATCCCAGGCTCTGTGTCTTCCCACAAGTAAGACTTCGTTTCAGGTAAGTGCAGTTACTTTACATGTCAAACGAACTACATTGTTCACAAAGCTCACACGTTTTGGATCTTACATGACAAGCATTGGATGTTAGAGGACCTGTGGTTTGTTTCAGTTTCAGAAGCAGATTTGAACTAGATATGGTCTGTATGTGTAGGAAACACCGTTCTTTTGTTCTCAGCACACTCATGTTCCCTGCTGTATTAGAGACTCTAGAAAGCAAGAGTGTGCTTCTCGCTCTAAAGCAGAGTGTGATCCATGGATGAGAACTATGCTGTGTGTTTGCCTTCGGAAATGGAGTTAAATCCCAGGCTCTGTGTCTTCCAACAAGCAAGACTTCGTTTCAGGTAAGTGCAGTTACTTTACAGGTCAAATGAACTACATCGTACACGAAGCTCACACGTTTCGGATCTTACCTGACAAGCATTGGATGTTAGAGGACCTGTGGTTTGTTTCAGTTTCAGAAGCAGATTTGAACTAGATATGGTCTGTATGTGTAGGAAACACCGTTCTTTTGTTCTCAGCACACTCATGTTCCCTCATGTATTAGAGACTCTAGAAAGCAAGAGTGTGCTTCTCGCTCTAAAGCAGAGTGTGATCAATGGATGAGAACTCTTTTGCGTGTTTCCCTTCAGAAATGGAGTTAAATCCCAGGCTCTGAGTCTTCCTACAAAGAAGATTTCGTTTCAGGTAAGGGCAGTTACTTTACAGCTCAAACGAACTACATCTTTCACGAAGCTCACACGTTTCTCATCTTACTGACAAGCATTGGATGTTAGAGGACCAGTTCTTTGCATCAGTTTCAGAAACAGAGTTGGACTACATATGGTCTGTATGTGTAGGAAACACCATTCTTTTGTTCTCAGCACACTCACGTTTCCTGCGTTCTTAGAGACTCTAGAAAGCAAGAGCGTGCTTCTTGTTCTAAGCAGAGTGTGATCAATGGATGAGAACTATGCTGTTTGTTTCCGTTCAGAAATGGTGTTAAATCCCAGGCTCTGTGTCTTCCTACAAGCAAGACTTCATTTCAGGTAAGAGCAGTCACTTTTCAGCTCAAACGAACTACATCGTTCACGAAGCTCACACGTTTCTCATCTTAACTGACAAGCATTGGAAGTTAGAGGACCAGTGCTTTGTATCAGTTTCAGAAGCAGATTTGGACTACATATGGTCCGTATGTGTGGGAAACACTGTTCTTTTGTTCTGGACACACTCAGATTGCCTGCTGTATTAAAGATTCTAGAAAGCAAGAGCGAGCTTCTTGCTCTAAAGCAGAGTGTGATCAATGGATGAGAACTTTGCTGTGTGTTTCACTTCAGAAATGGAGTTAAATCCCAGGCTCTGAGTCTTCCTACAAGCAACACTTCCTTTCAGGTAAGGGCAGTTACTTTATAGCTCAAAGGAACTACATCGTTCACGAAACTCAGATGTTTCTCATCTTAACTGAGAAGCATTGGATGTTAGAGGACCAGTGCTTTGTATCAGGTTCACAAGCAGATTTGGTCTACATACTTTCCCTATGTTTAGGCAACATCGTTCTTTTGTTCTCAGCACACTCACGTTTCATGCTGTCTTAGAGCCTCTAAAAAGCAAGAGCGTGCTTCTTGCTCTAAAGCAGAGTGTGATCAATGGATGAGAACTCTGCTGTGTGTTTCCCTTCAGAAATGGAGTTAAATCCCAGGCTCTGAGTCTTCCTACAAGCAAGACTTCATTTCAGGTAAGGGCAGTTACTTTTCTGCTCAAACGAACTACATCGTTCACGAAGCTCACACCTTTCTCACCTTAACTGACAAGCATTGGATGTTAGAGGACCAGTGCTTTGTATCAGTTTCAGAAGCAGATTTGGACTACATACGGTCCTTATGTGTATGAAAATCCGTTCTTTCTTTCTGGGAACACTCAGATTTTCTGCAGTATTAGGGACTCTATAATGCAAGACCGTGCTTCTCGCTCTAAAGCAGAGTGTGATCCATGGATGAGAACTAGGCTGTGTGTTTGCCTTCGGAAATGGAGTTAAATCCCTGGCTCTGTGTCTTCCTACAAGCAAGACTTAGTTTCAGGTAAGTGCAGTTACTTTACAGGTCAAACGAACTACATCGTTCACGAAGCTCACACATTGCAGATCTTACCTGACAAGCATTGGATGTTAGAGGACCTGTGGTTTGTTTCAGTTTCAGAAGCAGATTTGAACTAGATATGGTCTGTATGTGTAGGAAACACCGTTCTTTTGTTCTCAGCACACTCATGTTACCTGGTGTATTAGAGACTCTAGAAAGCAAGAGTGTGCTTCTCGCTCTAAAGCAGAGTGTGATCCATGGATGAGAACTATGCTGTGTGTTTCCCTTCAGAAATGGAGTTAAATCCAGGCTCTGTGTCTTCCTACAAGCAAGACTTCGTTTCAGGTAAGTGCAGTTACTTTACAGGTCAAACGAACTACATCGTTCACGAAGCTCACACATTGCAGATCTTACCTGACAAGCATTGGATGTTAGAGGACCTGTGGTTTGTTTCACTTTCAGAAGCAGATTTCAACTAGATATGGTCTGTATGTGTAGGAAACACCGTTCTTTTGTTCTCAGCACACTCATGTTCCCTCCTGTATTAGAGACTCTAGAAAGCAAGAGTGTGCTTCTCGCTCTAAAGCAGAGTGTGATCAATATATGAGAACTCTTTTGCGTGTTTCCCTTCAGAAATGGAGTTACATCCCAGGCTCTGAGTCTTCCTACAATGAAGATTTCTTTTCAGGTAAGGGCAGTTACTTTACTGCTCAAACGAACTACATCTTTCACGAAGCTCACACGTTTCTCATCTTAACTGACAAACATTGGATGTTAGAGGACCTTTGCTTCGTATGAATTTCAGAATCAGATTTGGACTAGATATGGTCCGTATGTGTAGGAAACACCATTCTTTTGTTCTCAGCACACTCACGTTTCCTGCTGTCTTAGAGACTCTAGAAAGCAAGACCGTGCTTCTCGTTCTAAGTAGAGTGTGATCAATGGATGAGAACTATGCTGTTTGTTTCCCTTCGGAAATGGAGTTAAATCCCAGGCTCTGTGTCTTCCAACAAGCAAGACTTCGTTTCAGGTAAGTGCAGTTACTTTACAGGTCAAATGAACTACATCGTACACGAAGCTCACACGTTTCGGATCTTACCTGACAAGCATTGGATGTTAGAGGACCTGTGGTTTGTTTCACTTTCAGAAGCAGATTTCAACTAGATATGGTCTGTATGTTTAGGAAACACCATTCTTTTGTTCTCAGCACACTCACGTTTCCTGCTGTCTTAGAGACTCTAGAAAGCAAGAGCGTGCTTCCCACTCTAAAGCAGAGTGTGATACATGGATGAGAACTATGCTGTGTGTTTCCCTTCAGAAATGGAGTTAAAGCCCAGGCTCTGTGTCTTCCTACAAGCAAGACTTCGTTTCAAGTAAGGGCAGTCACTTTTCAGAACAAACGAAATACATCGTTCATGAAGCTCAAAGTTTCTCATCTTAACTGACAAGCATTGGATATTAGAGGACCAGTGCTTTTTGTCAGTTTCAGAAACAGATATGGACTATATATGGTCCGTATGTGTAGGAAACAACGTTCTTTTGTTCTCAGCACACTCACGTTTACTGCTGTTTTAGAGACTCTAGAAAGCAAGAGCGTGCTTCTTGTTCTAAGCAGAGTGTGATCAATGGATGAGAACTATGCTGTTTGTTTCCCTTCAGAAATGGTGTTAAATCCCAGGCTCTGTGTCTTCCTACAAGCAAGACTTCATTTCAGGTAAGGGCAGTCACTTTTCAGCTCAAAGGAACTACATCTTTCACGAAGCTCACATGTTTCTCATCTTAACTGACAAACATTGGATGTTAGAGGACCTTTGCTTTGTATGAATTACAGAAGCAGAGTTGGACTATATATGGTCCGTTTGTGTAGGAAACACCATTCTTTTGTTCTCAGCACACTCACGCTTCCTGCTGTTTTAGAGACTCCAGAAAGCAAGAGCGTGCTTCTTGTTCTAAAGCAGAGTGTGATCAATGGATGAGAACTCTGCTGTGTGCTTCACTTCAGAAATGGAGTTAAATCCCAGGCTCTGTGTCTTACTACAAGCAAGACTTCGTTTCAGGTAAGTGCAGTTACTTTACAGGTCAAACGAACTACATCTTTCACCAAGCTCACACTTTTCGGATATTACCTGACGAGCATTGGATGTTAGAGGACCTTTCATTTGTTTCAGTTTCAGAAGCAGAGATGAACAAGATATGGTCCGTATGTGTAGGAAACACCGTTCTTTTGTTCTGGACACACTCAGATTGCCTACTGTATTAGAAATTCTAGAAAGCAAGAGCGAGCTTCTTGCTCTAAAGCAGAGTGTGATCAATGGATGAGAACTTTTTTGTGTGTTTCACTTCAGAAATGGAGTTAAATCCCAGGCTCTGAGTCTTCCTACAAGCAACACTTCCTTTCAGGTAAGCTCACACCTTTCTCACCTTAACTGACAAGCATTGGATGTTAGAGGACCAGTGCTTTGTATCAGTTTCAGAAGCAGATTTGGTCTACATATTGTCCCTATGTTTAGGCAACATCGTTCTTTTGTTCTCAGCACACTCACGTTTCATGCTGTCTTAGAGCCTCTAAAAAGCAAGAGCATGCTTCTTGCTGTAAAGCAGAGTGTGATCCATGGATGAGAACTATGCTGTGTTTTTCCCTTCAGAAATGGAGTTAAATCCAGGCTCTGTGTCTTCCCACAAGCAAGACTTCGTTTCAGGTAAGGGCAGTCACTTATCAGCTCAAATGAACTACATCGTTCACGAAGCTCACACGTTTCAGATCTTACCTGACAAGCATTGGATGTTAGAGGACCTGTGGTTTGTTTCAGTTTCAGAAGCAGATTTGAACTAGATATGGTGTGTATGTGTAGGAAACACCGTTCTTTTGTTCTCAGCACACTCATGTTCCCTGCTGTATTAGAGACTCTAGAAAGCAAGAGTGTGCTTCTCGCTCTAAAGCAGAGTGTGATCAATGGATGAGAACTCTTTTGCGTGTTTCCCTTCAGAAATGGAGTTAAATCCCAGGCTCTGAGTCTTCCTACAAAGAAGACTTCGTTTCACGTAAGGGCAGTTACTTTACAGCTCAAACGAACTACATCTTTCACGAAGCTCACACGTTTCTCATCTTAACTGACAAACATTGGATGTTAGAGGACCTTTGCTTTGTATGAATTTCAGAATCAGATTTGGACTAGATATGGTCCGTATGTGTAGGAAACATCATTCTTTTGTTCTCAGCACACTCACGTTTCCTGCTGTCTTAGAGACTCTAGAAAGCAAGAGAGTGCTTCTTGTTCTAAGCAGAGTGTGATCAATGGATGAGAACTATGCTGTTTGTTTCCCTTCGGAAATGGAGTTAAATCCCAGGCTCTGAGTCTTCCTACAAGCAAGACTTCCTTTAAGGTAAGGGCAGTCACTTTTCTGCTCAAACGAACTACATCGTTCACAAAGCTCACACGTTTCTCATCTTAACTGACAAGCATTGGATGTTAGAGGACCAGTTCTTTGTATCAGTTTCAGAAACAGAGTTGGACTACATATGGTCCGTATGTGTAGGAAACACCGTTCTTTTGTTCTGAGCACACTCAGTTTTCCTGCTGTCTTAGAGACTCTAGAAAGCAAGAGCGTGCTTCTTGTTCTAAAGCAGAGTGTGATCAATGGATGAGAACACTGCTGTGTGTTTCACTTCAGAAAAGGAGTTAAATCCCAGGCTCTGAGTCTTCCTACAAGCAAGACTTCATTTAAGGTAAGGGCAGTCACTTTTCTGCTCAAACGAACTACATCGTTCACAAAGCTCACACGTTTCTCATCTTAACTGACAAGCATTGGATGTTAGAGTACCAGTGCTTTGTATCAGTTTCAGAAGCAGAGTTGGACTAGATATGATCCGTATGTGTAGGAAAGAACGTTCTTTTGTTCTCAGCTCACTCACGTTTCCTGCTGTCTTAGAGACTCTAGAAAGCAACAGCGTGCTTCTTGCTCTAAAGCAGAGTGGGATCAATGAATGAGAACTGTGCTCTGTGTTTCACTTCAGAAATGGAGTTAAATCCAAGGCTCTGAGTCTTCCTACAAACAAGACGTCGTTTCAGGTAGAGGCAGTTACTTTACAGCTGAAACGAACTACATCTTTCAGGAAGTTCACACGTTTCTCATCTTAACTGACAAACATTGAATGTTAGAGGACCAGTGATTTGTCTGAATTTCAGAAGCAGAGTTGGACTAGATATGGTCCGTATGTGTAGGAAACACCATTCTTTTGTTCTCAGCACACTCACGTTTCCTTCGGTCTTAGAGACTCTAGAAAGCAAGAGCGTGCTTCTTGTTCTAAGCAGAGTGTAATCAATGGATGAGAAATATGCTGTTTGTTTCCGTTCAGAAATGGTGTTAAATCCCAGGCTCTGTGTCTTCCTACAAGCAAGACTTCATTTCAGGTAAGGGCAGTCACTTTTCAGCTCAAACGAACTACATCGTTCACAAAGCTCACACGTTTCTCACTTAACAGACAAGCATTGGATGTTAGAGGACCAGTGCTTTGTATCAGTTTCAGAAGCAGAGTTGGACTAGATATGGTCAGTATATGTAGGAAACACCGTTATTTTGTTCTCAGCACACTCACGGTTCCTGCTGTCTTAGAGATTATAGAAAGCAAGAGCGTGCTTCCCACTCTAAAGCAGAGTGTGATACATGGATGAGAACTATGCTGTGTGTTTCCCTTCAGAAATGGAGTTAAAGCCCAGGCTCTGTGTCTTACTACAAGCAAGACTTCGTTTCAAGTAAGGGCAGTCACTTTTCAGCACAAACGAAATACATCGTTCATGAAGCTCAACGTTTCTCATCTTAACTGACAAGCATTGTATGTTAGAGGACCTTTCATTTGTTTCAGTTTCAGAAGCAGAGATGAACCAGTTATGGTCCCTATGTGTAGGAAACACCGTTCTTTTGTTCTGAGCACACTCAGGTTTCCTGCTGTATTAGAGACTCTAGAAAGCAAGAGCGTGATTCCCACTCTAAAGCAGAGTGTGCTCCATGGATGAGAACTATGCTGTGTGTTTCACTTCAGAAATGGAGTTAAATCACAGGCTTTGTGTCTTCCTACAAGCAAGAATTCGTTTCAGGTAAGGGCAGTCACTTTTCAGCTCAAACGAACTACAACATTCACAAAGCTCACACGTTTCTCATCCTAACTGAGAAGCATTGGATGTTAGAGGACCAGTGCTTTGTATCAGTTTCAGAATCAGATTTGGACTACATATGGTCCGTATGTGTAGGAAACACTGTTCTTTTGTTCTGGGCACACTAAGATTTCCTGCTGTCTTAGAGACTCTATAAAGCAAGAGAGTGCTTCTTGCTCTAAAGCAGAGTATGATCAATGGATGAGAACTCTGCTGTGTGTTTCACATCAGAAATGGAGTTGAATCCCAGGCTCTGAGTCTTCCTAAAAGGAAGACTTTCTTTCATGTAAGGGCAGTTTCTTTATAGCTCAAACGAACTACATAGTTCACGAAACTCACACGTTCCTCATCTTAAATGACAAGCATTGGATGTTAGAGGACCAGTGCTTTATATCAGTTTCAGAAGCAGATTTGGACCACATATGATCCGTATGTGTAGGCAACACCGTTCTTTTGTTCTCAGCACACTCACGCTCCCTGCTGTCTTTGAGCCTCTAGAAAGCAAGAGCGTGCTTCTTGCTCTAAAGCAGAGTGTGATCAATGGATGAGAACTCTTTTGCGTGTTTCCCATCAGAAATGGAGTTAAATCCCAGGCTCTGAGTCTTCCTACAAACAAGACTTCGTTTCAGGTAAGGGCAGTTACTTTAAAGCTCCAAAGAACTACATCTTTCACGAAGCTCACACGTTTCTCATCTTAACAGACAAGCATTGGATGTTAGAGGACCAGTGCTTTGTATTAGTTTCAGAAGCAGAGTTGGACTACATATGGTCCGTATGTGTAGGAAACACTGTTCTTTTGTTCTCAGCACAGTCACGTTTCCTGCTGTCTTAGAGACTCTAGAAAGCAAGAGCGGGCTTCTTGTTTTAAAGCAGAGGGTGATCAATGGATGAGAACACTGCTGTGTGTTTCACTTCAGAAATGGAGTTAAATCCCAGGCTCTGAGTCTTCCTACAAGCAAGACTTCGTTTAAGTTAAGGGCAGTCACTTTTCTGCTCAAACGAACTACATCGTTCATGAAGCTCACACGTTTCTCTTCTTAACTGACAAGCACTGGATGTTAGAGGACCAGTGCTTTGTATCAGTTTCAGAAGCAGAGTTGGACTAGATATGGTCTGTATGTGTAGGAAACAACGTTCTTTTGTTCTCAGCACACTCACGTTTCCTGATGGCTTGGAGATTCTAGAAAGGAAGAGCGTGCTTCTTGCTCTAAAGCAGAGTGTGATCAATGAATGAGAACTCTGCTCTGTGTTTCACTTCAGAAATGGAGTTAAATCCCAGGCTCTGAGTCTTCCTACAAACAAGACTTCGTTTCAGATAAGGGCATTTACTTTACATCTCAAATGAACTACATCTTTCACGAAGCTCACATATTTCAAACCTTAACTGACAAACATTGGATGTTAGAGGACCTTTGCTTTTTATGAATTTCAGAAGCAGAGTTGTACTAGATATTGTCCGTATGTGTAGGAAACACCATTCTTTTGTTCTCAGCACACTCACGTTTCCTGCTGTCTTAGAGATTCTAGAAAGCAAGAGCGTGCTTCTTGTTCTAAGCAGAGTGTGATCAATGGATGAGAACTATGCTGTTTGTTTCCCTTCAGAAATGGTGTTAAATCCCAGGCTCTGTGTCTTCCTACAAGCAAGACTTCTTTTCAGGTAAGGGCAGTCACTCTTCAGCTCAAAGGAACTACATCGTTCACGAAGCTCACACTTTTCTCATCTTAACAGACAAGCATTGGATGTTAGAGGACCAGTGCTTTTTATCAGTTTCAGAAGCAGAGTTGGACTACATATGGTCCGTATGTGTAGGAAACACCGTTCTTTTGTTCTCAGCACAGTCACGTTTCCTGCTGTCTTAGAGACTCTAGAAAACAAGAGCTTGCTTCTTGTTCTAAAGCAGAGTGTGATCAATGGATGAGAACAATGCTGTCTGTTTCACTTCAGAAATGGAGTTAATTCCCAGGCTCTGAGTCTTCCTACAAACAAGACTTCGTTTCAGGTAAGGGCAGTTACTTTACAGCTCAAACGAACTACATCTTTCACGAAGCCCACATGTTTCTCATCTTAACTGACAAGCATTGGATCTTAGAGGACCTTTGCTTTGTATGAACTACAGAAGCAGAGTTGGACTATATATGGTCCGTTTGTGTAGGAAACACCATTCTTTTGTTCTCAGCACACTCACGTTTCCTGCTGTCTTAGAGACTCTAGAAAGCAAGAGCGTGCTTCTTGTTCTAAAGCAGAGTGTGATCAATGGATGAGAACTCTGCTGTGTGTTTCACTTCAGAAATGGAGTTAAATCCCAGGCTCTGTGTCTTACTACAAGCAAGACTTCGTTTCAAGTAAGGGTAGTCACTTTTCAGCTCAAACGAAATACATCGTTCATGAAGCTCAGCGTTTCTCATCTTAACTGACAAGCATTGGATGTCAGAGGACCAGTGCTTTGTATCAGTTTCAGAAGCAGAGTTGGAGTAGATATGGTCCATATGTGTAGGAAAACAACGTTCTTTTGATCTCAGCACACTCACGTTTACTGCTGTCTTAGAGACTCTAGAAAGCAAGAGCGTGCTTCTTGCTCTAAAGCAGAGTGTGTTCAATGAATGAGAACTATGCTGTGTGTTTCACTTCAGAAATGGAGTTAAATACCAGGCTCTGTGTCTTCCTACAAGCAAGACATCGTTTCAGGTAAGTGCAGTTACTTTACAGGTCAAACGAACTACATCTTTCACCAAGCTCACACTTTGCGGATCTTACCTGACGAGCATTGGATGTTAGAGGACCTTTCATTTGTTTCAGTTTCAGAAGGAGAGATGAACAAGATATGGTCCCTATGTGTAGGAAACACCGTTCTTTTGTTCTGAGCACACTCATGTTTCCTGCTGCATTAAAGAATCTAGAAAGCCAGAGCATGCTTCTCGCTCTAAAGCAGAGTGTGATCCATGGATGAGAACTATGCTGTGTGTTACCCTTCAGAAATGGAAGTTAAATCCCAGGCTCTGTGTCTTCCTACAAGCAAGAATTCGTTTCAGGTAAGGGCAGTCACTTTTCAGCTCAAACGAACTACATCATTCACGAAGCTCACACGTTTCTCATCCTAACTGACAAGCATTGGATGTTAGAGGACCAGTGCTTTGTAACAGTTTCAGAAGCAGATTTGGACTACATATGGTCCGTATGTGTAGGAAACACTGTTCTTTTTTCTGGGCACACTAACATTTCCTGCTGTCTTAGAGACTCTATAAAGCAAGAGAGTGCTTCTTGCTCTAAAGCAGAGTATGATCAATGGATGAGAACTCTGCTGTGTGTTTCACTTCATAAATGGAGTTAAATCCCAGGCTCTGAGTCTTCCTAAAAGCAAGACTTTCTTTCATGTAAGGGCAGTTTCTTTATAGCTCAAACGAACTACATCGTTCACGAAACTCACACGTTTCTCCTCTTAACTGACAAGCATTGGATGTTAGAGGACCAGTGCTTTATATCAGTTTCAGAAGCAGATTTGGACCACATATGGTCCGTATGTGTAGGCAACACTGTTCTTTTGTTCTCAGCAAACTCATGCTTCCTGCTGTCTTAGAGCCTCTAGAAAGCAAGAGCGTGCTTCTTGCTCTAAAGCAGAGTGTGATCTATGGATGAGAACGCTGCTCTGTGTTTCACTTCAGAAATGGATTTAAATCCCAGGATCTGAGTCTTCCTACAAACAAGACTTCGTTTCAGGTAAAGGCAGTTACTTTACAGCTCAAACGAACTACATCTTTCACGAAGTTCACACGTTTCTCCTCTTAACTGACAAACATTGGATGTTAGAGGACCTGTGCTTTGTATGAATTTCAGAAGCAGAGTTGGACTAGATATGGTCCCGATGTGTAGGAAACACCATTCTTTTGTTCTCAGCACACTCACGTTTCCTGCGGTCTTAGAGACTCTAGAAAGCAAGAGCGTGCTTCTTGTTCTAAGCAGAGTGTGATCAATGGATGAGAACTATGCTGTTTGTTTCCCTTCAGAATTGGTGTTAAATCCCAGGCTCTGTGTCTTCCTACAAGCAAGACTTCATTTCAGGTAAGGGCAGTCACTTTTCAGCTCAAAGGAACTACATCGTTCACGAAGCTCACACGTTTCTCATCTTAACAGACAAGCATTGGATGTTAGAGAACCAGTGCTTTGTATCAGTTTCAGAAGCAGAGTTGGACTACATATGGTCCGTATATTTAGGAAACACCGTTCTTTTGTTCTCAGCACAGTCACGTTTCCTGCTGTCTTAGAGACACTTGAAAACAAGAGCGTGCTTCTTGTTCTAAAGCAGAGTGTGATCAATGGATGAGAACACTGCTGTGTGTTTCACTTCAGAAATGGAGTTAAATCCCAGGCTCTGAGTCGTCCTACAAGCAAGACTTCGTTTAAGGTAAGGGCAGTCACTTTTCTGCTCAAACAAACTACATCGTTCACGAAGCTCACACGTTTCTCTTCTTAACTGACAAGCATTGGATGTTAGAGGACCAGTGCTTTGTATCAGTTTCAGAAGCATAGTTGGACTAGATATGGTCTGTATGTGTAGGAAACAACGTTCTTTTGTTCTCAGCACACTCACGTTTCCTGATGGCTTGGAGATTCTAGAAAGGAAGAGCGTGCTTCTTGCTCTAAAGCAGAGTGTGATCAATGAATGAGAACTCTGCTCTGTGTTTCACTTCAGAAATGGAGTTAAATCCCAGGCTCTGAGTCTTCCTACAAACAAGACTTCGTTTCATGTAAGGGCATTTACTTTACATCTCAAACGAACTACATCTTTCACGAAGCTCACATATTTCTCACCTTAACTGACAAACATTGGATGTTAGAGGACCTTTGCTTTTTATGAATTTCAGAAGCAGAGTTGTACTAGATATTGTCCGTATGTGTAGGAAACACCATTCTTTTGTTCTCAGCACACTCACGTTTCCTGCTGTCTTAGAGATTCTAGAAAGCAAGAGCGTGCTTCTTGTTCTAAGCAGAGTGTGATCAATGGATGAGAACTATGCTGTTTGTTTCCCTTCAGAAATGGTGTTAAATCCCAGGCTCTGTGTCTTCCTATAAGGAAGACTTCATTTCAGTTAAGGGCAGTCACTTTTCAGCTCAAAGGAACTACATCGTTCACGAAGCTCACACTTTTCTCATCTTAACAGACAAGCATTGGATGTTAGAGGACCAGTGCTTTGTATCAGTTTCAGAAGCAGAGTTGGACTACATATGGTCCGTATGTGTAGGAAACACCGTTCTTTTCTTCTCAGCACAGTCACGTTTCCTGCTGTCTTAGAGACTCTAGAAATCAAGAGCATGCTTCTTGTTCTAAAGCAGAGTGTGATCAATGGATGAGAACAATGCTGTCTGTTTCACTTCAGAAATGGAGTTAATTCCCAGGCTCTGAGTCTTCCTACAAACAAGACTTCGTTTCAGGTAAGGGCAGTTACTTTACAGCTCAAACGAACTACATCTTTCACGAAGCCCACATGTTTCTCATCTTAACTGACAAGCATTGGATCTTAGAGGACCTTTGCTTTGTATGAACTACAGAAGCAGAGTTGGACTATATATGGTCCGTTTGTGTAGGAAACACCATTCTTTTGTTCTCAGCACACTCACGTTTCCTGCTGTCTTAGAGACTCTAGAAAGCAAGAGCGTGCTTCTTGTTCTAAAGCAGAGTGTGATCAATGGATGAGAACTCTGCTGTGTGTTTCACTTCAGAAATGGAGTTAAATCCCAGGCTCTGTGTCTTACTACAAGCAAGACTTCGTTTCAAGTAAGGGCAGTCACTTTTCAGCTCAAACGAAATACATCGTTCATGAAGCTCAACGTTTCTCATCTTAACTGACAAGCATTGGATGTCAGAGGACCAGTGCTTTGTATCAGTTTCAGAAGCAGAGTTGGAGTAGATATGGTCCATATGTGTAGGAAAACAACGTTCTTTTGTTCTCAGCACACTCACGTTTACTGCTGTCTTAGAGACTCTAGAAAGCAAGAGCATGCTTCTTGCTCTAAAGCAGAGTGTGTTCAATGAATGAGAACTATGCTGTGTGTTTTACTTCAGAAATGGAGTTAAATACCAGGCTCTGTGTCTTCCTACAAGCAAGACATCGTTTCAGGTAAGTGCAGTTACTTTACAGGTCAAACGAACTACATCTTTCACCAAGCTCACACTTTGCGGATCTTACCTGACGAGCATTGGATGTTAGAGGACCTTTCATTTGTTTCAGTTTCAGAAGGAGAGATGAACAAGATATGGTCCCTATGTGTAGGAAACACCGTTCTTTTGTTCTGAGCACACTCATGTTTCCTGCTGCATTAAAGAATCTAGAAAGCCAGAGCATGCTTCTCGCTCTAAAGCAGAGTGTGATCCATGGATGAGAACTATGCTGTGTGTTACCCTTCAGAAATGGAAGTTAAATCCCAGGCTCTGTGTCTTCCTACAAGCAAGAATTCGTTTCAGGTAAGGGCAGTCACTTTTCAGCTCAAACGAACTACATCATTCACGAAGCTAACACGTTTCTCATCCTAACTGACAAGCATTGGATGTTAGAGGACCAGTGCTTTGTAACAGTTTCAGAAGCAGATTTGGACTACATATGGTCCGTATGTGTAGGAAACACTGTTCTTTTTTCTGGGCACACTAACATTTCCTGCTGTCTTAGAGACTCTATAAAGCAAGAGAGTGCTTCTTGCTCTAAAGCAGAGTATGATCAATGGATGAGAACTCTGCTGTGTGTTTCACTTCATAAATGGAGTTAAATCCCAGGCTCTGAGTCTTCCTAAAAGCAAGACTTTCTTTCATGTAAGGGCAGTTTCTTTATAGCTCAAACGAACTACATCGTTCACGAAACTCACACGTTTCTCCTCTTAACTGACAAGCATTGGATGTTAGAGGACCAGTGCTTTATATCAGTTTCACAAGCAGATTTGGACCACATATGGTCCGTATGTGTAGGCAACACCGTTCTTTTGTTCTCAGCAAACTCACGCTTCCTGCTGTCTTAGAGCCTCTAGAAAGCAAGAGCGTGCTTCTTGCTCCAAAGCAGAGTGTGATCTATGGATGAGAACGCTGCTCTGTGTTTCACTTCAGAAATGGATTTAAATCCCAGGATCTGAGTCTTCCTACAAACAAGACTTCGTTTCAGGTAAAGGCAGTTACTTTACAGCTCAAACGAACTACATCTTTCACGAAGTTCACACGTTTCTCATCTTAACTGACAAACATTGGATGTTAGAGGACCTGTGCTTTGTATGAATTTCAGAAGCAGAGTTGGACTAGATATGGTCCCGATGTGTAGGAAACACCATTCTTTTGTTCTCAGCACACTCACGTTTCCTGCGGTCTTAGAGACTCTAGAAAGCAAGAGCGTGCTTCTTGTTCTAAGCAGAGTGTGATCAATGGATGACAACTATGCTGTTTGTTTCCCTTCAGAATTGGTGTTAAATCCCAGGCTCTGTGTCTTCCTACAAGCAAGACTTCATTTCAGGTAAGGGCAGTCACTTTTCAGCTCAAAGGAACTACATCGTTCACGAAGCTCACGCGTTTCTCATCTTAACAGACAAGCATTGGATGTTAGAGGACCAGTGCTTTGTATCAGTTTCAGAAGCAGAGTTGGACTACATATGGTCCGTATATGTAGGAAACACCGTTCTTTTGTTCTCAGCACAGTCACGTTTCCTGCTGTCTTAGAGACACTAGAAAACAAGAGCGTGCTTCTTGTTCTAAAGCAGAGTGTGATCAATGGATGAGAACACTGCTGTGTGTTTCACTTCAGAAATGGAGTTAAATCCCAGGCTCTGAGTCGTCCTACAAGCAAGACTTCGTTTAAGGTAAGGGCAGTCACTTTTCTGCTCAAACGAACTACATCGTTCACAAAGCTCACACGTTTCTCTTCTTAACTGACAAGCATTGGATGTTAGAGGACCAGTGCTTTTTATCAGTTTCAGAAGCAGAGTAGGACTAGATATGGTCCGTATGTGTAGGAAACAACGTTCTTGTGTTCTCAGCACACTCACATTTCCTACTGTCTTAGAGACTCTAGAAAGCAAGAGCATGCTTCTTGCTCTAAAGCAGAGTGTGATCAATGAATGAGAACTCTGCTCTGTGTTTCACTTCATAAATGGAGTTAAATCCCAGGCTCTGAGTCTTCCTACAAACAAGACTTCGTTTCAGGTAAGGGCAGTTACTTTACAGCTGAAACGAACTACATCTTTCACCAAGCTCACACTTTTCGGATCTTACCTGACGAGCATTGGATCTTAGAGGACCTTTCATTTGTTTCAGTTTCAGAAGCAGCGATGAACAAGATATGGTCCTTATGTGTAGGAAACACCGTTCTTTTGTTCTGAGCACACTCATGTTTCCTGCTGCATTAAAGACTCTAGAAAGCAAGAGCATGCTTCTCGCTCTAAAGCAGGGTGTGATCCATGGATGAGAACTATGCTGTGTGTTACCATTCAGAAATGGAGTTAAATCCCAGGCGCTGTGTCTTCCTACAAGCAAGACTTCGTTTCAGGTAAGGGCAGTCACTTTTCAGCTCAAACGAACTACATCATTCATGAAGCTCACACGTTTCTTATCCTAACTGACAATCATTGGAAGTTAGAGGACCAGTGCTTTGTATCAGTTTCAGAAGCAGAGTTGGACTAGATATGGTCTGTATGTGTAGGAAACAACGTTCTTTTGTTCTCAGCACACTCACGTTTCCTGATGGCATGGATATTCTAGAAAGGAAGAGCGTGCTTCTTGCTCTAAAGCAGAGTGTGATCAATGAATGAGAACTCTGCTCTGTGTTTCACTTCAGAAATGGAGTTAAATCCCAGGCTCTGAGTCTTCCTACAAGCAAGACTTCATTTAAGGTAAGGGCAGTCACTTTTCTGCTCAAACGAACTACATCGTTCACGAAGCTCACACGTTTCTCATCTTAACTGACAAGCACTGGATGTTAGAGGACCAGTGGTTTGTATCAGTTTCAGAAGCAGAGTTGGACTAGATATGATCCGTATGTGTAGGAAACAACGTTCTTTTGTTCTCAGCACACTCACGTTTCCTGCGGTCTTAGAGACTCTAGAAAGCAAGAGCGTGCTTCTTGTTCTAAGCAGAGTGTGATCAATGGATGAGAACTATGCTGTTTGTTTCCGTTCAGAAATGGTGTTAAATCCCAGGCTCTGTGTCTTCCTACAAGCAAGACTTCATTTCAGGTAAGGGCAGTCACTTTTCAGCTCAAACGAACTACATCTTTCACGAAGCTCACACGTTTCTCATCTTAACTGACAAGCATTGGATGTTAGAGGACCAGTGCTTTGTAACAGTTTCAGAAGCAGATTTGGACTACATATGGTCCGTATGATTGGGAAACACTGTTCTTTTGTTCTGGACACACTCAGATTGCCTGCTGTATTAGAGATTCTAGAAAGCAAGAGCGAGCTTCTTGCTCTAAAGCAGAGTGTGACCAATGGATGAGAACTTTGCTGTGTGTTTCACTTCAGAAATGGAGTTAAATCCCAGGCTCTGAGTCTTCCTACAAGCAACACTTCCTTTCAGGAAAGGGCACTTTCTTTATAGCTCAAAGGAACTACATCGTTCACGAAACTCACATGTTTCTCATCTTAACTGAGAGGCATTGGATGTTAGAGGACCAGTGCTTTGTATCAGTTTCACAAGCAGATTTGGTCTACATATTTTCCCTATGTTTAGGCAACATCGTTCTTTTGTTCTCAGCACACTCACCTTTCATGCTGTCTTAGAGCCTCTAAAAAGCAAGAGCGTGCTTCTTGCTCTAAAGCAGAGTGTGATCAATGGATGAGAACTCTGCTGTGTGTTTCACTTCAGAAATGGAGTTAAATCCCAGGCTCTGAGTCTTCCTACAAGCAACACTTCCTTTCAGGTAAGGGCAGTTTCTTTATAGCTCAAAGGAACTACATCGTTCACGAAACTCACATGTTTCTCATCTTAACTGAGAAGCATTGGATGTTAGAGGACCTGTGGTTTGTTTCAGTTTCAGAAGCAGATTTGAACTAGATATGGTCTGTATGTGTAGGAAACACCGTTCTTTTGTTCTCAGCACACTCATGTTCCCTGCTGTATTAGAGACTCTAGAAACGAAGAGTTTGCTTCTCGCTCTAAAGCAGAGTGTGATCAATGGATGAGAACTCTTTTTCTTGTTTCCCTTCAGAAATGGAGTTAAATCCCAGGCTCTGAGTCTTCCTACAAAGAAGACTTCGTTTCAGGTAAGGGCAGTTACTTTACAGCACAAATGAACTACATCTTTCACGAAGCTCACACGTTTCTCATCTTAACTGACAAACATTGGATGTTAGAGGACCTTTGCTTTGTATGAATTTCAGAATCAGATTTGGACTAGATATGGTCCGTATGTGTAGGAAATTCCATTCTTTTGTTCTCAGCACACTCACGTTTCCTGCTGTCTTAGAGACTCTAGAAAGGAAGAGCGTGCTTGTGGCTGTAAGCAGAGTGTGATCCATGGATGAGAGCTCTGCTGTGTGTTTCACTTCAGAAATGGAGTTAAATCCCAGGCTCTGAGTCTTCCTACAAGCAAGACTTCCTTTAAGGTAAGGGCAGTCACTTTTCTGCTCAAACGAACTACATCGTTCACAAAGCTAACACGTTTCTCATCTTAACTGACAAGCATTGGATGTTAGAGGACCAGTTCTTTGTATCAGTTTCAGAAACAGAGTTGGACTACATATGGTCTGTATGTGTAGGAAACACCGTTCTTTTGTTCTCAGCACAGTCACGTTTCCTGCTGTCTTAGAGACTCTAGAAAGCAAGAGCGTGCTTCTTGTTCTAAAGCAGAGTGTGATCAATGGATGAGAACACTGCTGTGTGTTTCACTTCAGAAATGGAGTTAAATCCCAGGCTCTGAGTCGTCCTACAAGCAAGACTTCGTTTAAGGTAAGGGCAGTCACTTTTCTGCTCAAACGAACTACATCGTTCACAAAGCTCACACGTTTCTCTTCTTAACTGACAAGCATTGGATGTTAGAGGACCAGTGCTTTTTATCAGTTTCAGAAGCAGAGTTGGACTAGATATGGTCCGTATGTGTAGGAAACAACGTTCTTGTGTTCTCAGCACACTCACATTTCCTACTGTCTTAGAGACTCTAGAAAGCAAGAGCATGCTTCTTGCTCTAAAGCAGAGTGTGATCAATGAATGAGAACTCTGCTCTGTGTTTCACTTCATAAATGGAGTTAAATCCCAGGCTCTGAGTCTTCCTACAAACAAGACTTCGTTTCAGGTAAGGGCAGTTAATTTACAGCTGAAACGAACTACATCTTTCACCAAGCTCACACTTTTCGGATCTTACCTGACGAGCATTGGATCTTAGAGGACCTTTCATTTGTTTCAGTTTCAGAAGCAGAGATGAACAAGATATGGTCCTTATGTGTAGGAAACACCGTTCTTTTGTTCTGAGCACACTCATGTTTCCTGCTGCATTAAAGACTCTAGAAAGCAAGAGCATGCTTCTCGCTCTAAAGCAGGGTGTGATCCATGGATGAGAACTATGCTGTGTGTTACCATTCAGAAATGGAGTTAAATCCCAGGCGCTGTGTCTTCCTACAAGCAAGACTTCGTTTCAGGTAAGGGCAGTCACTTTTCAGCTCAAACGAACTACATCATTCATGAAGCTCACACGTTTCTTATCCTAACTGACAATCATTGGAAGTTAGAGGACCAGTGCTTTGTATCAGTTTCAGAAACAGAGTTGGACTAGATATGGTCTGTATGTGTAGGAAACAACGTTCTTTTGTTCTCAGCACACTCACGTTTCCTGATGGCTTGGAGATTCTAGAAAGGAAGAGCGTGCTTCTTGCTCTAAAGCAGAGTGTGATCAATGAATGAGAACTCTGCTCTGTGTTTCACTTCAGAAATGGAGTTAAATCCCAGGCTCTGAGTCTTCCTACAAGCAAGACTTCATTTAAGGTAAGGGCAGTCACTTTTCTGCTCAAACGAACTACATCGTTCACGAAGCTCACACGTTTCTCATCTTAACTGACAAGCATTGGATGTTAGAGGAACAGTGGTTTGTATCAGTTTCAGAAGCAGAGTTGGACTAGATATGATCCGTATGTGTAGGAAACAACGTTCTTTTGTTCTCAGCACACTCATGTTTCCTGCGGTCTTAGAGACTCTAGAAAGCAAGAGCGTGCTTCTTGTTCTAAGCAGAGTGTGATCAATGGATGAGAACTATGCTGTTTGTTTCCGTTCAGAAATGGTGTTAAATCCCAGGCTCTGTGTCTTCCTACAAGCAAGACTTCATTTCAGGTAAGGGCAGTCACTTTTCAGCTCAAACGAACTACATCGTTCACGAAGCTCACACGTTTCTCATCTTAACTGACAAGCATTGGATGTTAGAGGACCAGTGCTTTGTATCAGTTTCAGAATCAGATTTGGACTACATATGGTCCGTATGATTGGGAAACACTGTTCTTTTGTTCTGGACACACTCAGATTGCCTGCTGTATTAGAGATTCTAGAAAGCAAGAGCGAGCTTCTTGCTCTAAAGCAGAGTGTGATCAATGGATGAGAACTTTGCTGTGTGTTTCACTTCAGAAATGGAGTTAAATCCCAGGCTCTGAGTCTTCCTACAAGCAACACTTCCTTTCAGGTAAGGGCACTTTCTTTATAGCTCAAAGGAACTACATCGTTCACGAAACTCACATGTTTCTCATCTTAACTGAGAAGCATTGGATGTTAGAGGACCAGTGCTTTGTATCAGTTTCACAAGCAGATTTGGTCTACATATTTTCCCTATGTTTAGGAAACATCGTTCTTTTGTTCTCAGCACACTCACCTTTCATGCTGTCTTAGAGCCTCTAAAAAGCAAGAGCGTGCTTCTTGCTCTAAAGCAGAGTGTGATCAGTGGATGAGAACTCTGCTGTGTGTTTCACTTCAGAAATGGAGTTAAATCCCAGGCTCTGAGTCTTCCTACAAGCAACACTTCCTTTCAGGTAAGGGCAGTTTCTTTATAGCTCAAAGGAACTACATCGTTCACGAAACTCACATGTTTCTCATCTTAACTGAGAAGCATTGGATGTTAGAGGACCTGTGGTTTGTTTCAGTTTCAGAAGCAGATTTGAACTAGATATGGTCTGTATGTGTAGGAAACACCGTTCTTTTGTTCTCAGCACACTCATGTTCCCTGCTGTATTAGAGACTCTAGAAACGAAGAGTTTGCTTCTCGCTCTAAAGCAGAGTGTGATCAATGGATGAGAACTCTTTTTCTTGTTTCCCTTCAGAAATGGAGTTAAATCCAAGGCTCTGAGTCTTCCTACAAAGAAGACTTCGTTTCAGGTAAGGGCAGTTACTTTACAGCTCAAACGAACTACATCTTTCACGAAGCTCACACGTTTCTCATCTTAACTGACAAATATTGGATGTTAGAGGACCTTTGCTTTGTATGAATTTCAGAATCAGATTTGGACTAGATATGGTCCGTATGTGTAGGAAATTCCATTCTTTTGTTCTCAGCACACTCACTTTTCCTGCTGTCTTAGAGACTCTAGAAAGGAAGAGCGTGCTTGTGGCTGTAAGCAGAGTGTGATCCATGGATGAGAGCTCTGCTGTGTGTTTCACTTCAGAAATGGAGTTAAATCCCAGGCTCTGAGTCTTCCTACAAGCAAGACTTCCTTTAAGGTAAGGGCAGTCACTTTTCTGCTCAAACGAACTACATCGTTCACAAAGCTAACACGTTTCTCATCTTAACTGACAAGCATTGGATGTTAGAGGACCAGTTCTTTGTATCAGTTTCAGAAACAGAGTTGGACTACATATGGTCTGTATGTGTAGGAAACACCGTTCTTTTGTTCTCAGCACAGTCACGTTTCCTGCTGTCTTAGAGACTCTAGAAAGCAAGAGCGTGCTTCTTGTTCTAAAGCAGAGTGTGATCAATGGATGAGAACACTGCTGTGTGTTTCACTTCAGAAATGGAGTTAAATCCCAGGCTCTGAGTCTTCCTACAAGCAAGACTTCATTTAAGGTAAGGGCAGTCACTTTTCTGCTCAAAGGAACTACATCGTTCACGAAGCTCACACGTTTCTCATCTTAACTGACAAGCATTGGATGTTAGAGGACCAGTGGTTTGTATCAGTTTCAGAAGCAGAGTTGGACTAGATATGATCCGTATGTGTAGGAAACAACGTTCTTTTGTTCTCAGCACACTCACGTTTCCTGCTATCTTAGAGAATCTAGAAAGCAATAGCGTGCTTCTTGGTCTAAAGCAGAGTGGGATCAATGAATGAGAACTGTGCTCTGTGTTTCACTTCAGAAATGGAGTAAAATCCAAGGCTCTGAGTCATTCTACAAACAAGATTTCGTTTCAGGTAAAGGCAGTTACTTTACAGCTCAAACGAACTACATCTTTCACGAAGTTCATACGTTTCTCATCTTAACTGAAAAACATTGGATGTTAGAGGACCTGTATTTTGTATGAATTTCAGAAGCAGAGTTGGACTAGATACGGTCCGTATGTGTAGGTACACCATTCTTTTGTTCTCAGCACACTCACGTTTCCTGCTGTCTTAGAGACTCTAGAAAGCAAGAGCGTGCTTCTTGTTCTAAGCAGAGTGTGATCAATGGATGAGAACTATGCTGTTTGTTTCCGTTCAGAAATGGTGTTAAATCCCAGGCTCTGTGTCTTCCTACAAGCAAGACTTCATTTCAGGTAAGGGCAGTTACTTTACAGCTCAAACGAACTACATCTTTCACGAAGCTCACACGTTTCTCATCCTAACTGACAAGCATTGGATGTTAGAGGACCAGTGCTTTGTATCAGTTTCAGAAGCAGATTTGGACTACATATGGTCCGTATGTGTGGGAAACACTGTTCTTTTGTTCTGGACACACTCAGATTGCCTGCTGTATTAGAGATTCTAGAAAGCAAGAGCGAGCTTCTTGCTCTAAAGCAGAGTGTGATCAATGGATGAGAACTTTGCTGTGTGTTTCACTTCAGAAATGGAGTTAAATCCCAGGCTCTGAGTCTTCCTACAAGCAACACTTCCTTTCAGGTAAGGGCAGTTTCTTTATAGCTCAAAGGAACTACATCGTTCACGAAACTCACATGTTTCTCATCTTAACTGAGAAGCATTGGATGTTAGAGGACCAGTGCTTTGTATCAGTTTCACAAGCAGATTTGGTCTACATATTTTCCCTATGTTTAGGCAACATCGTTCTTTTGTTCTCAGCACACTCACCTTTCATGCTGTCTTAGAGCCTCTAAAAAGCAAGAGCGTGCTTCTTGCTCTAAAGCAGAGTGTGATCAATGGATGAGAACTCTGCTGTGTGTTTCCCTTCAGAAATGGAGTTAAATCCCAGGCTCTGAGTCTTCCTACAAGCAAGACTTCATTTCAGGTAAGGGCAGTTACTTTTCTGCTCAAACGAACTACATCGTTCACAAAGCTCACACCTTTCTCATCTTAACTGACAAGCATTGGATGTTAGAGGACCAGTGCTTTGTATCAGTTTCAGAAGCAGATTTGGACTACATATGGTCCGTATGTGTGGGAAACACCGTTCTTTTATTCTGGGAACACTCACATTTCCTGCTGTATTAGGGACTCTAGAAAGCAAGACCGTGCTTCTCGCTCTAAAGAAGAGTGTGATCCATGGATGAGGACTATGCTGTGTGTTTGCCTTCGGAAATGGAGTTAAATCCCAGGCTCTGTGTCTTCCTACAAGCAAGACTTCGTTTCAGGTAAGTGCAGTTACTTTACAGGTCATATGAACTACATCGTTCACGAAGCTCACACGTTTCAGATCTTACCTGACAAGCATTGGATGTTAGAGGACCTGTGGTTTGTTTCAGTTTCAGAAGCAGATTTGAACTAGATATGGTCTGTATGTGTAGGAAACACCGTTCTTTTGTTCTCAGCACACTCATGTTCCCTGCTGTATTAGAGACTCTAGAAACCAAGAGTGTGCTTCTCGCTCTAAAGCAGAGTGTGATCAATGGATGAGAACCCTTTTTCTTGTTTCCCTTCAGAAATGGAGTTAAATCCCAGGCTCTGAGTCTTCCTACAAAGAAGACTTCGTTTCAGGTAAGGGCAGTTACTTTACAGCTCAAACGAACTACATCTTTCACGAAGCTCACACGTTTCTCATCCTAAATGACAAGCATTGAATGGTATACAACCATTGTTTTGTAACAGTTTCAGAAGCAGATTTGAACTAGATATGGTCTGTATGTGTAGGAAACACCGTTCTTTTGTTCTCAGCACACTCATGTTCCCTGCTGTATTAGAGACTCTAGAAACCAAGAGTGTGCTTCTCGCTCTAAAGCAGAGTGTGATCCATGGATGAGAACCATGCTGTTTGTTTCCCTTCAGAAATGGAGTTAAATCCCAGGCTCTGTGTCTTCCTAAAAGCAAGACTTCGTTTCAGGTAAGGGCTGTCACTTTTCAGTTCAAACGAACTACATCGTTCACGAAGCTCACACGTTTCTCATCTTAAATGACAAGCATTGGATGTTAGAGGACCAGTGCTTTGTATCAGTTTCAGAAGCAGATTTGGACTACATATGGTCCGTATGTATGGGAAACACCGTTCTTTTGTTCTGGGCACACTCAGATTGCCTGCTGTATTAGAGACTCTAGAAAGCAAGAGCGAGCTTCTTGCTCTAAAGCAGAGTGTGATCAATGGATGAGAACTCTGATGTGTGTTTCACTTCAGAAATGGAGTGAAATCCCATGCTCTGAGTCTTCCTTCAAGCAAGACTTCCTTTCAGGTAAGGGCAGTTTCTTTATAGCTCAAAGGAAGTACATCGTTCATGAAACTCACATGTTTCTCATCTTAACTGACAAGCATTGGATGTTAGAGGACCAGTGCTTTATATGAGTTTCAG
The DNA here is from genome assembly GCA_949786385.1 of Onychomys leucogaster. Taxonomy (NCBI): domain Eukaryota; kingdom Metazoa; phylum Chordata; class Mammalia; order Rodentia; family Cricetidae; genus Onychomys; species Onychomys leucogaster. The sequence continues at coordinate 2,885,683 of CATKUP010000033.1, read as the reverse complement.
AAGCAGATTTGGACCACATATGGTCCGTATGTGTAGGCAACACCGTTCTTTTGTTCTCAACACACTCACGCTTCCTGCTGTCTTAGAGCCTCTAGTAAGCAAGAGCGTGCTTCTTGCTCTAAAGCAGAGTGTGATCTATGGATGAGAACTCTTTTGCGTATTTCCCTTCAGAAATGGAGTAAAATCCCAGGCTCTGAGTCTTCCTACAAAGAAGTCTTCATTTCAGGTAAGAGCAGTCAATTTTCAGCTCAAACGAACTACATCGTTCACGAAGCTCACACGTTTCTCATCTTAACTGACAAGCATTGGAAGGTAGAGGACCAGTGCTTTGTATCAGTTTCAGAAGCAGAGTTGGACTAGATATGGTCCGTATGTGTAGGAAACAACGTTCTTTTGTTCTCAGCACACTCACGTTTCCTGCTGTCTTAGAGACTCTAGAAAGCAAGAGCTTGCTTCTTGTTATAAAGCATAGTGTGATCAATTAATGAGAACTATGCTGTTTGTTTCCCTTCAGAAATGGTGTTAAATCCCAAGCTCTGTGTCTTCCTACAAGCAAGACTTCATTTCAGGTAAGGGCAGTCACTTTTCAGCTCAAAGGAACTACATCTTTCACGAAGATCACACGTTTCTCCTCTTAACTGACAAGCATTGGATGTTAGAGGACCTTTGCTTTGTATGAATTTCAGAAGCAGAGTTGAACAAGATATGGTCAGTATGTTTAGGAAACACCGTACTTTTGTTCTGATCACACTCAGGCTTCCTGCTGTATTAGAGACCCTAGAACGCAAGAGCGTGCTTCTAGCTCTAAAGCAGAATGTGATCCATGAATGAGAACTATGCTGTTTGTTTCCCTTCAGAAATGGTGTTAAATCCCACGCTCTGTGTCTTCCTACAAGCAAGACTTCCTTTCAGGTAAGGGCAGTCACTTTTCAGCTCAAACGAACTACATCGTTCACGAAGCTCACACGTTTCTCATCTTAACAGACAAGCATTGGATGTTAGAGGACCAGTGCTTTGTATCAGTTTCAGAAGCAGAGTTGGACTACATATGGTCCATATGTGTAGGAAACACCGTTCTTTTGTTCTCAGCACATTCAGGTTTCCTGCTGTCTTAGAGACTCTATAAAGCAAGAGCGTGCTTCTTGTTCTAAAGCAGAGTGTGATCAATGGATGAGAACACTGCTGTGTGTTTCACTTCAGAAATGGAGTTAAATCCCAGGCTCTGATTCTTCCTACAAGCAAGAGTTCGTTTAAGGTAAGGGCAGTCACTTTTATGCTCAAACAAAATACATCATTCACAAGGCACACAAGATTCTCATCTTAACTGACAAGCATTGGATGTTAGAGGACCAGTGCTTTGTATCAGTTTCAGAAGCAGAGTTGGACTAGATATGGTCCGTATGTGTAGGAAACACCGTTCTTTTGTTCTCAGCACACTCACTTTTCCTGCTGTCTTAGAGACTCTAGAGAGCAAGAGCATGCTTCTTGCTTTAAAGCAGGGTGTGATCAATGGATGAGAACTCTGCTGTGTGTTTCACTTCAGAAATGGAGTTAAATCCTAGTCTCTGAGTCTTCCTACAAGCAAGACTTCGTTTCAGGTAAGTGCAGTTACTTTACAGGTCAAACGAACTACATCGTTCACGAAGCTCACAAGTTTAGGATCTTACATGGCAAGCATTGGATGGTAGAGGACCTGTGGTTTGTTTGAGTTTCAGAAAAAGAGTTGAACTAGATATGGTCCGTATGTGTAGGAAACAACTTTCTTTTTTTCTGAGCAAACTCAGGTTTCCTGCTGTATTGAAGACTCAAGAAAGCAAGAGCTTGCTTCTCGCTCTAAAGCAGAGTGTGATCCATGGATGAGAACTATGCTGTATGTTTCCCTTCAGAAATGGAGCTAAATCCCAGGCTCAGTGTCTTCCTACAAGCAAGACTTTGTTTCAGGTAAGGGCCGTCACTTTTCAGCTCTAACAAACTACATCGTTCACGAAGCTCACACGTTTCTCATCCTAAATGACAAGCATTGGATGGTAGACAACCATTGTTTTTAACAGTTTCAGAAGCAGATTTGAACTAGATATGGTCTGTATGTGTAGGAAACACCGTTCTTTTGTTCTCAGCACACTCATGTTCCCTGCTGTATTAGAGACTCTAGAAACCAAGAGTGTGCTTCTCGCTCTAAAGCAGAGTGTGATCCATGGATGAGAACCATGCTGTGTGTTTCCCTTCAGAAATGGAGTTAAATCCCAGGCTCTGTGTCTTCCTACAAGCAAGACTTCGTTTCAGGTAAGGGCTGTCACTTTTCAGTTCAAACGAACTACATCGTTCACGAAGCTCACACGTTTCTCATCTTAACTGACAAGCATTGGAAGGTAGAGGACCAGTGCTTTGTATCAGTTTCAGAAGCAGAGTTGGACTAGATATGGTCCGTATGTGTAGGAAACAACGTTCTTTTGTTCTCAGCACACTCACGTTTCCTGCTGTCTTAGAGACTCTAGAAAGCAAGAGCTTGCTTCTTGTTATAAAGCATAGTGTGATCAATTAATGAGAACTATGCTGTTTGTTTCCCTTCAGAAATGGTGTTAAATCCCAAGCTCTGTGTCTTCCTACAAGCAAGACTTCATTTCAGGTAAGGGCAGTCACTTTTCAGCTCAAAGGAACTACATCTTTCACGAAGATCACACGTTTCTCCTCTTAACTGACAAGCATTGGATGTTAGAGGACCTTTGCTTTGTATGAATTTCAGAAGCAGAGTTGAACAAGATATGGTCAGTATGTTTAGGAAACACCGTACTTTTGTTCTGATCACACTCAGGCTTCCTGCTGTATTAGAGACCCTAGAACGCAAGAGCGTGCTTCTAGCTCTAAAGCAGAATGTGATCCATGAATGAGAACTATGCTGTTTGTTTCCCTTCAGAAATGGTGTTAAATCCCACGCTCTGTGTCTTCCTACAAGCAAGACTTCCTTTCAGGTAAGGGCAGTCACTTTTCAGCTCAAACGAACTACATCGTTCACGAAGCTCACACGTTTCTCATCTTAACAAACAAGCATTGGATGTTAGAGGACCAGTGCTTTGTATCAGTTTCAGAAGCAGAGTTGGACTATATATGGTCCATATGTGTAGGAAACACCGTTCTTTTGTTCTCAGCACATTCAGGTTTCCTGCTGTCTTAGAGACTCTATAAAGCAAGAGCGTGCTTCTTGTTCTAAAGCAGAGTGTGATCAATGGATGAGAACACTGCTGTGTGTTTCACTTCAGAAATGGAGTTAAATCCCAGGCTCTGATTCTTCCTACAAGCAAGAGTTCGTTTAAGGTAAGGGCAGTCACTTTTATGCTCAAACGAAATACATCATTCACAAGGCACACAAGATTCTCATCTTAACTGACAAGCATTGGATGTTAGAGGACCAGTGCTTTGTATCAGTTTCAGAAGCAGAGTTGGACTAGATATGGTCCGTATGTGTAGGAAACACCGTTCTTTTGTTCTCAGCACACTCACTTTTCCTGCTGTCGTAGAGACTCTAGAGAGCAAGAGCATGCTTCTTGCTTTAAAGCAGGGTGTGATCAATGGATGAGAACTCTGCTGTGTGTTTCACTTCAGAAATGGAGTTAAATCCTAGTCTCTGAGTCTTCCTACAAGCAAGACTTCGTTTCAGGTAAGTGCAGTTACTTTACAGGTCAAACGAACTACATCGTTCACGAAGCTCACAAGTTTAGGATCTTACATGGCAAGCATTGGATGGTAGAGGACCTGTGGTTTGTTTGAGTTTCAGAAAAAGAGTTGAACTAGATATGGTCCGTATGTGTAGGAAACACCTTTCTTTTTTTCTGAGCACACTCAGGTTTCCTGCTGTATTGAAGACTCAAGAAAGCAAGAGCTTGCTTCTCGCTCTAAAGCAGAGTGTGATCCATGGATGAGAACTATGCTGTATGTTTCCCTTCAGAAATGGAGCTAAATCCCAGGCTCAGTGTCTTCCTACAAGCAAGACTTTGTTTCAGGTAAGGGCCGTCACTTTTCAGCTCTAACAAACTACATCGTTCACGAAGCTCACACGTTTCTCATCCTAAATGACAAGCATTGGATGGTAGACAACCATTGTTTTTAACAGTTTCAGAAGCAGATTTGAACTAGATATGGTCTGTATGTGTAGGAAACACCGTTCTTTTGTTCTCAGCACACTCATGTTCCCTGCTGTGTTAGAGACTCTAGAAACCAAGAGTGTGCTTCTCGCTCTAAAGCAGAGTGTGATCCATGGATGAGAACCATGCTGTGTGTTTCCCTTCAGAAATGGAGTTAAATCCCAGGCTCTGTGTCTTCCTACAAGCAAGACTTCGTTTCAGGTAAGGGCTGTCACTTTTCAGTTCAAACGAACTACATCGTTCACGAAGCTCACACGTTTCTCATCTTAAATGACAAGCATTGGATGTTAGAGGACCAGTGCTTTGTATCAGTTTCAGAAGCAGATTTGGACTACATATGGTCCGTATGTATGGGAAACACCGTTCTTTTGTTCTGGGCACACTCAGATTGCCTGCTGTATTAGAGACTCTAGAAAGCAAGAGCGAGCTTCTTGCTCTAAAGCAGAGTGTGATCAATGGATGAGAACTCTGATGTGTGTTTCACTTCAGAAATGGAGTGAAATCCCATGCTCTGAGTCTTCCTACAAGCAAGACTTCCTTTCAGGTAAGGGCAGTTTCTTTATAGCTCAAAGGAAGTACATCGTTCATGAAACTCACATGTTTCTCATCTTAACTGACAAGCATTGGATGTTAGAGGACCAGTTCTTTGTATCAGATTCAGAAGCAGATTTGGACTACATATTGTCCCTATGTTTAGGCAACATCATTCTTTTGTTCTCAGCACACTCACGTTTCATGCTGTCTTAGAGCCTCTAGAAAGCAAGAGCGTGCTTCTTGCTCTAAAGCAGAGTGTGATCAATGCATGAAAACTCTGCATTTGTTTCACTTCAGAAATGCAGTTAAATCCCAGGCTCTGAGTCTTCCTACAAGCAAGACTTCCTTTCAGGTAAGGGCAGTTTCTTTATAGCTCAAAGGAACTACATCGTTCACGAAACTCACACGTTTCTCATCTTAACTGACAAGCATTGGATGTTAGAGGACCTTTGCTTTGTATGAATTTCAGAAGCAGAGTTGGACTAGATATGGTCCCGATGTGTAGGAAACACCATTCTTTTGTTCTCAGCACACTCACGTTTCCTGTTGTCTTAGAGACTCTAGAAAGCAAGAGTGTGCTTCTTGTTCTAAAGCAGAGTGTGATCCATGGATGAGAACTATGCTGTTTGTTTCCCTTCAGAAATGGTGTTAAATCCCAGGCTCTGTGTCTTCCTACAAGCAAGACTTCATTTCAGGTAAGGGCAGTCACTTTTCAGCTCAAACGAACTGCATCGTTCACGAAGCTCACACGTTTCTCAAAGTAACAGACAAGCATTGGATGTTAGAGGCCCAGTGCTTTGTATCAGTATCAAAAGCAGATTTGGACTAGATATGCTCTGTATATGTAGGAAACACCGGTATTTTGTTCTCAGCACACTCACATTTCCTACTGTCTTAGAGATTATAGAAAGCAAGAGCGTGCTTCTTGCTCTAAAGCAGAGTGTGATCAATGAATGAGAACTCTGCTGTGTGTTTAACTTAAGAAATAGAGTTAAATCCCAGGCTCTGAGTCTTCCTTCATGCAAGACTTCGTTTCAGGTAAGTGCAGTTACTTTACAGGTCAAACGAACTACATCTTTCACGAATCTCACACGTTTCGGATCTTACCTGACCAGGATTGGATGTTAGAGGACCTTTCGTTTGTTTCAGTTTCAGAAGCAGAGTTGAACTAGATATGGTCAGTATGTGTAGGAAACACCATTCTTTTGTTCTGAGCACACTCATGTTTCCTGCTGTATTAAAGACTCTAGAAAGCAAGAGCGTGCTTCTCGCTCTAAAGCAGAGTGTGATCCATGGATGAGAACTATGCTGTGTGTTTCCCTTCACAAATGGAGTTAAATCCCAGGCTCTGAGTCTTCATACAAGCAAGACTTCGTTTCCGGAAAGGCAGTCACTTTACAGCTCAAGCGAACTACATCATTCACAAAGCTCACAAGTTTCTCATCCTAACTGACAAGCATTGGATGTTAGAGGACCAGTTCTTTGTATCAGTTTCAGACGCAGAGTTGGACTAGATATGGTCCGTATGGGTAGGAAACACCGTTCTTTTGTTTCAGCACACACACCTTTCCTGATGTCTTAGATAATCTAGAAAACAAGAGCGTGCTTCTTCTTCTAAAGCAGAGTGTGATCAATGGATGAGAACACTGCTGTGTGTTTCACTTCAGAAATGGAGTTAAATCGCAGGCTCTGAGTCTTCCTACAAGCAAGATTTCATTTCATGAAAGGGCAGTCACTTTTCTGCTCAAACTAACTACATTGGTCAAAAACTCACACGTTTCTCATCTGAACTGACAAGCTTTGGATGTTAGCGGACCAGTGCTTTGTATCAGTTTCAGAAGCAGATTTGGACTACATATGGTCTGTATGTGTAAGAAAAACCGTTCATTTTTTCTGGGCACACTCAGATTTTCTGCTGCATTAGAGACTCTAGAAAGCAAGAGTGTGCTTCTCGCTCTAAAGCAGAGTGTGATCCATGGATGAGAACTATGCTGTGTGTTTCCCATCAGAAATGGAGTTAAATCCCAGGCTCTGAGTCTTCCTGCAAGCAAGAATTACTTTCAGGTAAGGGCAGTCACTTTTCAGCTCAAAAGAACTACATTGTTCACGAAGCTCACACGTTTCTCATCTTAACTGACAAGCATTAGATGTTAGAGGACCAGTGCTATGTATCAGTTTCAGAAGCAGAGTTCGACTAGATATGGTCCGTATGTGTAGGAAACACCATTCTTTTGTTCTGAGCACACTCATGTTTCCTGCTGTATTAAAGACTCTAGAAAGCAAGAGCGTGCTTCTCGCTCTAAAGCAGAGTGTGATCCATGGATGAGAACTATGCTGTGTGTTTCCCTTCACAAATGGAGTTAAATCCCAGGCTCTGAGTCTTCATACAAGCAAGACTTCGTTTCCGGAAAGGCAGTCACTTTACAGCTCAAGCGAACTACATCATTCACAAAGCTCACAAGTTTCTCATCCTAACTGACAAGCATTGGATGTTAGAGGACCAGTTCTTTGTATCAGTTTCAGAAGCAGAGTTGGACTAGATATGGTCCGTATGGGTAGGAAACACCGTTCTTTTGTTTCAGCACACACACCTTTCCTGATGTCTTAGATAATCTAGAAAACAAGAGCGTGCTTCTTCTTCTAAAGCAGAGTGTGATCAATGGATGAGAACACTGCTGTGTGTTTCACTTCAGAAATGGAGTTAAATCGCAGGCTCTGAGTCTTCCTACAAGCAAGATTTCGTTTCATGAAAGGGCAGTCACTTTTCTGCTCAAACTAACTACATTGGTCAAAAACTCACACGTTTCTCATCTGAACTGACAAGCTTTGGATGTTAGCGGACCAGTGCTTTGTATCAGTTTCAGAAGCAGATTTGGACTACATATGGTCTGTATGTGTAAGAAAAACCGTTCATTTTTTCTGGGCACACTCAGATTTTCTGCTGCATTAGAGACTCTAGAAAGCAAGAGTGTGCTTCTCGCTCTAAAGCAGAGTGTGATCCATGGATGAGAACTATGCTGTGTGTTTCCCATCAGAAATGGAGTTAAATCCCAGGCTCTGAGTCTTCCTGCAAGCAAGAATTACTTTCAGGTAAGGGCAGTCACTTTTCAGCTCAAAAGAACTACATTGTTCACGAAGCTCATACGTTTCTCATCTTAACTGACAAGCATTAGATGTTAGAGGACCAGTGCTATGTATCAGTTTCAGAAGCAGAGTTCGACTAGATATGGTCCGTATGTGTAGGAAACACCGTTCTTTTGTTCTCAGCACACTCACTTTTCCTGCTGTCTTAGAGACTCTAGAGAGCAAGAGCATGCTTCTTTTTCTAAAGCAGTGTGTGATCAATGGATGAGAACTCTGCTGTGTGTTTCACTTCAGAAATGGAGTTAAATCCTAGTCTCTGAGTCTTCCTACAAGCAAGACTTCGTTTCAGGTAAGTGCAGTTACTTTACAGGTCAAACGAACTACATCGTTCACGAAGCTCACAAGTTTAGGATCTTACCTGACAAGCATTGGATGTTAGAGGACCTGTGGTTTGTTTGAGTTTCAGAAAAAGAGTTGAACTAGATATGGTCCGTATGTGAAGGAAACACCTTTCTTTTTTTCTGAGCACACTCAGGTTTCCTGCTGTATTGGAGACTCTAGAAAGCAAGAGCTTGCTTCTCGCTCTAAAGCAGAATGTGACCAATGGATGAGAACTATGCTGTGTGTTTCCCTTCAGAAATGGAGCTAAATCCCAGGCTCAGTGTCTTCCTAAAAAGCAAGACTTCGTTTCAGGAAAGGGCAGTCACTTTTCAGCTCTATCGAACTACATCGTTCACGAAGCTCACACGTTACTCATCCTAAATGACAAGCATTGGATGGTAGACAACCATTGCTTTGTAACAGTTTCAGAAGCAGAGTTGGACTAGATATGGTCCATATGTGCAGGAAACACCGTTCTTTTGTTCTCAGCACACTCACGTTTCCTGGTGTCTCAGAGACTCTAAAAAGCAAGAACGTGCTTCTTGTTCTAAAGCAGAGTGTGTCCAATGGATGAGAACACTGCAGTGTGTTTCACTTCAGGAATGGAGTTAAATCTCAGGCTCTGAGTCTTCCTACAAGCAAGACTTCGTTTCAGGTAAGTGCAGTTACTTTACAGGTCGAACGAACTACATCGTTCACGAAGCACACACGTTTCAGATCTTACCTGACAAGCATGGGATGTTAGAGGACCTGTGGGTTGTTTCAGTTTCAGAAGCAGAGTTGTCCTATATATGGTCTGTACGTGTAGGAAAGACCTTTCTTTTGTTCTCAGCACACTCAGGTTCCCTGATGTATTAGAGACTCTAGAAAGCAAGAGGGTGCTTCTCGCTCTAAAGCAGAGTGTGATCCATGGATGACAACCATGCTGTGTGTTTCCCTTCAGAAATGGAGTTAAATCCCAGGCTCTGTGTCTTCCTACATGCAAGACTTCGTTTCAGGTAAGGGCAGTCACTTTTCAGCTCAAACGAACTACATTGTTCACGAAGCTCACACGTTTCTCATCTTAAATGACAAGCATTGGATGTTAGAGGACCAGTGCTTTGTATCAGTTTCAGAAGCAGATTTGGACTACATATGGTCCGTATGTGTGGGAAACACCGTTCTTTTGTTCTGGGCACACTCAGATTGCCTCCTGTATTAGAGACTCTAGAAAGCAAGAGCGAGCTTCTTGCTCTAAAGCAGAGTGTGATCAATGGATGAGAACTCTGCTGTGTATTTCACTTCAGAAATGGAGTGAAATCCCATGCTCTGAGTCTTCCTACAAGCAAGACCTCCTTTCAGGTAAGGGCAGTTTCTTTATAGCTCAAAGGAAGTACATTGTTCATGAAACTCACATGTATCTCATCTTAACTGACAAGCATTGGATGTTAGAGGACCAGTGCTTTGTATCAGATTCAGAAGCACATTTGGACTACATATTGTCCCTATGTTTAGGCAACATCGTTCTTTTGTTGTCAGCACACTCACGTTTCATGCTGTCTTAGAGCCTCTAGAAAGCAAGAGCGTGCTTCTTGCTCTAAAGCAGAGTGTGATCAATGCAAGAAAACTCTGCAGTTTGTTTCACTTCAGAAATGCAGTTAAATCCCAGGCTCTGAGTCTTCCTACAAGCAAGACTTCCTTTCAGGTAAGGGCAGTTTCTTTATAGCTCAAAGGAACTACATCGTTCACGAAACTCACACGTTTCTCATCTTAACTGACAAGCATTGGATGTTAGAGGACCTTTGCTTTGTATGAATTTCAGAAGCAGAGTTGGACTAGATATGGTCCCGATGTGTAGGAAACACCATTCTTTTGTTCTCAGCACACTCATGTTTCCTGTTGTCTTAGAGACTCTAGAAAGCAAGAGTGTGCTTCTTGTTCTAAAGCAGAGTGTGATCCATGGATGAGAACTATGCTGTTTGTTTCCCTTCAGAAATGGTGTTAAATCCCAGGCTCTGTGTCTTCCTACAAGCAAGACTTCATTTCAGGTAAGGGCAGTCACTTTTCAGCTCAAACGAACTGCATCGTTCACGAAGCTCACACGTTTCTCAAAGTAACAGACAAGCATTGGATGTTAGAGGCCCAGTGCTTTGTATCAGTATCAAAAGCAGATTTGGACTAGATATGCTCTGTATATGTAGGAAACACCGGTCTTTTGTTCTCAGCACACTCACATTTCCTACTGTCTTAGAGATTATAGAAAGCAAGAGCGTGCTTCTTGCTCTAAAGCAGAGTGTGATCAATGAATGAGAACTCTGCTGTGTGTTTAACTTCAGAAATAGAGTTAAATCCCAGGCTCTGAGTCTTCCTTCATGCAAGACTTCGTTTCAGGTAAGTGCAGTTACTTTACAGGTCAAACGAACTACATCTTTCACGAATCTCACACGTTTCGGATCTTACCTGACCAGGATTGGATGTTAGAGGACCTTTCGTTTGTTTCAGTTTCAGAAGCAGAGTTGAACTAGATATGGTCCGTATGTGTAGGAAACACCATTCTTTTGTTCTGAGCACACTCATGTTTCCTGCTGTATTAAAGACTCTAGAAAGCAAGAGCGTGCTTCTCGCTCTAAAGCAGAGTGTGATCCATGGATGAGAACTATGCTGTGTGTTTCCCTTCACAAATGGAGTTAAATCCCAGGCTCTGAGTCTTCATACAAGCAAGACTTCGTTTCCGGAAAGGCAGTCACTTTACAGCTCAAGCGAACTACATCATTCACAAAGCTCACAAGTTTCTCATCCTAACTGACAAGCATTGGATGTTAGAGGACCAGTTCTTTGTATCAGTTTCAGAAGCAGAGTTGGACTAGATATGGTCCGTATGGGTAGGAAACACCGTTCTTTTGTTTCAGCACACACACCTTTCCTGATGTCTTAGATAATCTAGAAAACAAGAGCGTGCTTCTTCTTCTAAAGCAGAGTGTGATCAATGGATGAGAACACTGCTGTGTGTTTCACTTCAGAAATGGAGTTAAATCGCAGGCTCTGAGTCTTCCTACAAGCAAGATTTCATTTCATGAAAGGGCAGTCACTTTTCTGCTCAAACTAACTACATTGGTCAAAAACTCACACGTTTCTCATCTGAACTGACAAGCTTTGGATGTTAGCGGACCAGTGCTTTGTATCAGTTTCAGAAGCAGATTTGGACTACATATGGTCTGTATGTGTAAGAAAAACCGTTCATTTTTTCTGGGCACACTCAGATTTTCTGCTGCATTAGAGACTCTAGAAAGCAAGAGTGTGCTTCTCGCTCTAAAGCAGAGTGTGATCCATGGATGAGAACTATGCTGTGTGTTTCCCATCAGAAATGGAGTTAAATCCCAGGCTCTGAGTCTTCCTGCAAGCAAGAATTACTTTCAGGTAAGGGCAGTCACTTTTCAGCTCAAAAGAACTACATTGTTCACGAAGCTCACACGTTTCTCATCTTAACTGACAAGCATTAGATGTTAGAGGACCAGTGCTATGTATCAGTTTCAGAAGCAGAGTTCGACTAGATATGGTCCGTATGTGTAGGAAACACCATTCTTTTGTTCTGAGCACACTCATGTTTCCTGCTGTATTAAAGACTCTAGAAAGCAAGAGCGTGCTTCTCGCTCTAAAGCAGAGTGTGATCCATGGATGAGAACTATGCTGTGTGTTTCCCTTCACAAATGGAGTTAAATCCCAGGCTCTGAGTCTTCATACAAGCAAGACTTCGTTTCCGGAAAGGCAGTCACTTTACAGCTCAAGCGAACTACATCATTCACAAAGCTCACAAGTTTCTCATCCTAACTGACAAGCATTGGATGTTAGAGGACCAGTTCTTTGTATCAGTTTCAGAAGCAGAGTTGGACTAGATATGGTCCGTATGGGTAGGAAACACCGTTCTTTTGTTTCAGCACACACACCTTTCCTGATGTCTTAGATAATCTAGAAAACAAGAGCGTGCTTCTTCTTCTAAAGCAGAGTGTGATCAATGGATGAGAACACTGCTGTGTGTTTCACTTCAGAAATGGAGTTAAATCGCAGGCTCTGAGTCTTCCTACAAGCAAGATTTCGTTTCATGAAAGGGCAGTCACTTTTCTGCTCAAACTAACTACATTGGTCAAAAACTCACACGTTTCTCATCTGAACTGACAAGCTTTGGATGTTAGCGGACCAGTGCTTTGTATCAGTTTCAGAAGCAGATTTGGACTACATATGGTCTGTATGTGTAAGAAAAACCGTTCATTTTTTCTGGGCACACTCAGATTTTCTGCTGCATTAGAGACTCTAGAAAGCAAGAGTGTGCTTCTCGCTCTAAAGCAGAGTGTGATCCATGGATGAGAACTATGCTGTGTGTTTCCCATCAGAAATGGAGTTAAATCCCAGGCTCTGAGTCTTCCTGCAAGCAAGAATTACTTTCAGGTAAGGGCAGTCACTTTTCAGCTCAAAAGAACTACATTGTTCACGAAGCTCATACGTTTCTCATCTTAACTGACAAGCATTAGATGTTAGAGGACCAGTGCTATGTATCAGTTTCAGAAGCAGAGTTCGACTAGATATGGTCCGTATGTGTAGGAAACACCGTTCTTTTGTTCTCAGCACACTCACTTTTCCTGCTGTCTTAGAGACTCTAGAGAGCAAGAGCATGCTTCTTTTTCTAAAGCAGTGTGTGATCAATGGATGAGAACTCTGCTGTGTGTTTCACTTCAGAAATGGAGTTAAATCCTAGTCTCTGAGTCTTCCTACAAGCAAGACTTCGTTTCAGGTAAGTGCAGTTACTTTACAGGTCAAACGAACTACATCGTTCACGAAGCTCACAAGTTTAGGATCTTACCTGACAAGCATTGGATGTTAGAGGACCTGTGGTTTGTTTGAGTTTCAGAAAAAGAGTTGAACTAGATATGGTCCGTATGTGAAGGAAACACCTTTCTTTTTTTCTGAGCACACTCAGGTTTCCTGCTGTATTGGAGACTCTAGAAAGCAAGAGCTTGCTTCTCGCTCTAAAGCAGAATGTGACCAATGGATGAGAACTATGCTGTGTGTTTCCCTTCAGAAATGGAGCTAAATCCCAGGCTCAGTGTCTTCCTAAAAAGCAAGACTTCGTTTCAGGAAAGGGCAGTCACTTTTCAGCTCTATCGAACTACATCGTTCACGAAGCTCACACGTTACTCATCCTAAATGACAAGCATTGGATGGTAGACAACCATTGCTTTGTAACAGTTTCAGAAGCAGAGTTGGACTAGATATGGTCCATATGTGCAGGAAACACCGTTCTTTTGTTCTCAGCACACTCACGTTTCCTGGTGTCTCAGAGACTCTAAAAAGCAAGAACGTGCTTCTTGTTCTAAAGCAGAGTGTGTCCAATGGATGAGAACACTGCAGTGTGTTTCACTTCAGGAATGGAGTTAAATCTCAGGCTCTGAGTCTTCCTACAAGCAAGACTTCGTTTCAGGTAAGTGCAGTTACTTTACAGGTCGAACGAACTACATCGTTCACGAAGCACACACGTTTCAGATCTTACCTGACAAGCATGGGATGTTAGAGGACCTGTGGGTTGTTTCAGTTTCAGAAGCAGAGTTGTCCTATATATGGTCTGTACGTGTAGGAAAGACCTTTCTTTTGTTCTCAGCACACTCAGGTTCCCTGATGTATTAGAGACTCTAGAAAGCAAGAGGGTGCTTCTCGCTCTAAAGCAGAGTGTGATCCATGGATGACAACCATGCTGTGTGTTTCCCTTCAGAAATGGAGTTAAATCCCAGGCTCTGTGTCTTCCTACATGCAAGACTTCGTTTCAGGTAAGGGCAGTCACTTTTCAGCTCAAACGAACTACATTGTTCACGAAGCTCACACGTTTCTCATCTTAAATGACAAGCATTGGATGTTAGAGGACCAGTGCTTTGTATCAGTTTCAGAAGCAGATTTGGACTACATATGGTCCGTATGTGTGGGAAACACCGTTCTTTTGTTCTGGGCACACTCAGATTGCCTCCTGTATTAGAGACTCTAGAAAGCAAGAGCGAGCTTCTTGCTCTAAAGCAGAGTGTGATCAATGGATGAGAACTCTGCTGTGTATTTCACTTCAGAAATGGAGTGAAATCCCATGCTCTGAGTCTTCCTACAAGCAAGACCTCCTTTCAGGTAAGGGCAGTTTCTTTATAGCTCAAAGGAAGTACATTGTTCATGAAACTCACATGTATCTCATCTTAACTGACAAGCATTGGATGTTAGAGGACCAGTGCTTTGTATCAGATTCAGAAGCACATTTGGACTACATATTGTCCCTATGTTTAGGCAACATCGTTCTTTTGTTGTCAGCACACTCACGTTTCATGCTGTCTTAGAGCCTCTAGAAAGCAAGAGCGTGCTTCTTGCTCTAAAGCAGAGTGTGATCAATGCATGAAAACTCTGCAGTTTGTTTCACTTCAGAAATGCAGTTAAATCCCAGGCTCTGAGTCTTCCTACAAGCAAGACTTCCTTTCAGGTAAGGGCAGTTTCTTTATAGCTCAAAGGAACTACATCGTTCACGAAACTCACACGTTTCTCATCTTAACTGACAAGCATTGGATGTTAGAGGACCTTTGCTTTGTATGAATTTCAGAAGCAGAGTTGGACTAGATATGGTCCCGATGTGTAGGAAACACCATTCTTTTGTTCTCAGCACACTCATGTTTCCTGTTGTCTTAGAGACTCTAGAAAGCAAGAGTGTGCTTCTTGTTCTAAAGCAGAGTGTGATCCATGGATGAGAACTATGCTGTTTGTTTCCCTTCAGAAATGGTGTTAAATCCCAGGCTCTGTGTCTTCCTACAAGCAAGACTTCATTTCAGGTAAGGGCAGTCACTTTTCAGCTCAAACGAACTGCATCGTTCACGAAGCTCACACGTTTCTCAAAGTAACAGACAAGCATTGGATGTTAGAGGCCCAGTGCTTTGTATCAGTATCAAAAGCAGATTTGGACTAGATATGCTCTGTATATGTAGGAAACACCGGTCTTTTGTTCTCAGCACACTCACATTTCCTACTGTCTTAGAGATTATAGAAAGCAAGAGCGTGCTTCTTGCTCTAAAGCAGAGTGTGATCAATGAATGAGAACTCTGCTGTGTGTTTAACTTCAGAAATAGAGTTAAATCCCAGGCTCTGAGTCTTCCTTCATGCAAGACTTCGTTTCAGGTAAGTGCAGTTACTTTACAGGTCAAACGAACTACATCTTTCACGAATCTCACACGTTTCGGATCTTACCTGACCAGGATTGGATGTTAGAGGACCTTTCGTTTGTTTCAGTTTCAGAAGCAGAGTTGAACTAGATATGGTCCGTATGTGTAGGAAACACCATTCTTTTGTTCTGAGCACACTCATGTTTCCTGCTGTATTAAAGACTCTAGAAAGCAAGAGCGTGCTTCTCGCTCTAAAGCAGAGTGTGATCCATGGATGAGAACTATGCTGTGTGTTTCCCTTCACAAATGGAGTTAAATCCCAGGCTCTGAGTCTTCATACAAGCAAGACTTCGTTTCCGGAAAGGCAGTCACTTTACAGCTCAAGCGAACTACATCATTCACAAAGCTCACAAGTTTCTCATCCTAACTGACAAGCATTGGATGTTAGAGGACCAGTTCTTTGTATCAGTTTCAGAAGCAGAGTTGGACTAGATATGGTCCGTATGGGTAGGAAACACCGTTCTTTTGTTTCAGCACACACACCTTTCCTGATGTCTTAGATAATCTAGAAAACAAGAGCGTGCTTCTTATTCTAAAGCAGAGTGTGATCAATGGATGAGAACACTGCTGTGTGTTTCACTTCAGAAATGGAGTTAAATCGCAGGCTCTGAGTCTTCCTACAAGCAAGATTTCGTTTCATGAAAGGGCAGTCACTTTTCTGCTCAAACTAACTACATTGGTCAAAAACTCACACGTTTCTCATCTGAACTGACAAGCTTTGGATGTTAGCGGACCAGTGCTTTGTATCAGTTTCAGAAGCAGATTTGGACTACATATGGTCTGTATGTGTAAGAAAAACCGTTCATTTTTTCTGGGCACACTCAGATTTTCTGCTGCATTAGAGACTCTAGAAAGCAAGAGTGTGCTTCTCGCTCTAAAGCAGAGTGTGATCCATGGATGAGAACTATGCTGTGTGTTTCCCATCAGAAATGGAGTTAAATCCCAGGCTCTGAGTCTTCCTGCAAGCAAGAATTACTTTCAGGTAAGGGCAGTCACTTTTCAGCTCAAAAGAACTACATTGTTCACGAAGCTCACACGTTTCTCATCTTAACTGACAAGCATTAGATGTTAGAGGACCAGTGCTATGTATCAGTTTCAGAAGCAGAGTTCGACTAGATATGGTCCGTATGTGTAGGAAACACCGTTCTTTTGTTCTCAGCACACTCACTTTTCCTGCTGTCTTAGAGACTCTAGAGAGCAAGAGCATGCTTCTTTTTCTAAAGCAGTGTGTGATCAATGGATGAGAACTCTGCTGTGTGTTTCACTTCAGAAATGGAGTTAAATCCCAGGCTCTGAGTCTTCCTACAAGCAAGACTTCGTTTCAGGTAAGTGCAGTTACTTTACAGGTCAAACGAACTACATGGTTCACGAAGCTCACAAGTTTAGGATCTTACCTGACAAGCATTGGATGTTAGAGGACCTGTGGTTTGTTTGAGTTTCAGAAAAAGAGTTGAACTAGATATGGTCCGTATGTGAAGGAAACACCTTTCTTTTTTTCTGAGCACACTCAGGTTTCCTGCTGTATTGGAGACTCTAGAAAGCAAGAGCTTGCTTCTCGCTCTAAAGCAGAATGTGATCAATGGATGAGAACTATGCTGTGTGTTTCCCTTCAGAAATGGAGCTAAATCCCAGGCTCAGTGTCTTCCTAAAAAGCAAGACTTCGTTTCAGGAAAGGGCAGTCACTTTTCAGCTCTAACGAACTACATCGTTCACGAAGCTCACACGTTACTCATCCTAAATGACAAGCATTGGATGGTAGACAACCATTGCTTTGTAACAGTTTCAGAAGCAGAGTTGGACTAGATATGGTCCATATGTGCAGGAAACACCGTTCTTTTGTTCTCAGCACACTCACGTTTCCTGGTGTCTCAGAGACTCTAAAAAGCAAGAACGTGCTTCTTGTTCTAAAGCAGAGTGTGTCCAATGGATGAGAACACTGCAGTGTGTTTCACTTCAGGAATGGAGTTAAATCTCAGGCTCTGAGTCTTCCTACAAGCAAGACTTCGTTTCAGGTAAGTGCAGTTACTTTACAGGTCGAACGAACTACATCGTTCACGAAGCACACACGTTTCAGATCTTACCTGACAAGCATGGGATGTTAGAGGACCTGTGGGTTGTTTCAGTTTCAGAAGCAGAGTTGTCCTATATATGGTCTGTATGTGTAGGAAAGACCTTTCTTTTGTTCTCAGCACACTCAGGTTCCCTGATGTATTAGAGAATCTAGAAAGCAAGAGGGTGCTTCTCGCTCTAAAGCAGAGTGTGATCCATGGATGAGAACCATGCTGTGTGTTTCCCTTCAGAAATGGAGTTAAATCCCAGGCTCTGTGTCTTCCTACATGCAAGACTTCGTTTCAGGTAAGGGCAGTCACTTTTCAGCTCAAACGAACTACATTGTTCACGAAGCTCACACGTTTCTCATCTTAAATGACAAGCATTGGATGTTAGAGTACCAGTGCTTTGTATCAGTTTCAGAAGCAGATTTGGACTACATATGGTCCGTATGTGTGGGAAACACCGTTCTTTTGTTCTGGGCACACTCAGATTGCCTCCTGTATTAGAGACTCTAGAAAGCAAGAGCGAGCTTCTTGCTCTAAAGCAGAGTGTGATCAATGGATGAGAACTCTGCTGTGTATTTCACTTCAGAAATGGAGTGAAATCCCATGCTCTGAGTCTTCCTACAAGCAAGACCTCCTTTCAGGTAAGGGCAGTTTCTTTATAGCTCAAAGGAAGTACATCGTTCATGAAACTCACATGTATCTCATCTTAACTGACAAGCATTGGATGTTAGAGGACCAGTGCTTTGTATCAGATTCAGAAGCACATTTGGACTACATATTGTCCCTATGTTTAGGCAACATCGTTCTTTTGTTGTCAGCACACTCACGTGTCCTGCTGTCTTAGAGCCTCTAGAAAGCAAGAGCGTGCTTCTTGCTCTAAAGCACAGTGTGATCAATGCATGAAAACTCTGCAGTTTGTTTCACTTCAGAAATGCAGTTAAATCCCAGGCTCTGAGTCTTCCTACAAGCAAGACTTCCTTTCAGGTAAGGGCAGTTTCTTTATAGCTCAAAGGAACTACATCGTTCACGAAACTCACACGTTTCTCATCTTAACTGACAAGCATTGGATGTTAGAGGACCTTTGCTTTGTATGAATTTCAGAAGCAGAGTTGGACTAGATATGGTCCCGATGTGTAGGAAACACCATTCTTTTGTTCTCAGCACACTCATGTTTCTTGTTGGCTTAGAGACTCTAGAAAGCAAGAGTGTGCTTCTTGTTCTAAAGCAGAGTGTGATCCATGGATGAGAACTATGCTGTTTGTTTCCCTTCAGAAATGGTGTTAAATCCCAGGCTCTGTGTCTTCCTACAAGCAAGACTTCATTTCAGGTAAGGGCAGTCACTTTTCAGCTCAAACGAACTGCATCGTTCACGAAGCTCACACGTTTCTCAAAGTAACAGACAAGCATTGGATGTTAGAGGCCCAGTGCTTTGTATCAGTATCAAAAGCAGATTTGGACTAGATATGCTCTGTATATGTAGGAAACACCGGACTTTTGTTCTCAGCACACTCACATTTCCTACTGTCTTAGAGATTATAGAAAGCAAGAGCGTGCTTCTTGCTCTAAAGCAGAGTGTGATCAATGAATGAGAACTCTGCTGTGTGTTTAACTTCAGAAATAGAGTTAAATCCCAGGCTCTGAGTCTTCCTTCATGCAAGACTTCGTTTCAGGTAAGTGCAGTTACTTTACAGGTCAAACGAACTACATCTTTCACGAATCTCACACGTTTCGGATCTTTCATGACCAGGATTGGATGTTAGAGGACCTTTCGTTTGTTTCAGTTTCAGAAGCAGAGTTGAACTAGATATGGTCCGTATGTGTAGGAAACACCATTCTTTTGTTCTGAGCACACTCATGTTTCCTGCTGTATTAAAGACTCTAGAAAGCAAGAGCGTGCTTCTCGCTCTAAAGCAGTGTGTGATCCATGGATGAGAACTATGCTGTGTGTTTCCCTTCACAAATGGAGTTAAATCCCAGGCTCTGAGTCTTCATACAAGCAAGACTTCGTTTCCGGAAAGGCAGTCACTTTACAGCTCAAGCGAACTACATCATTCACAAAGCTCACAAGTTTCTCATCCTAACTGACAAGCATTGGATGTTAGAGGACCAGTTCTTTGTATCAGTTTCAGAAGCAGAGTTGGACTAGATATGGTCCGTATGGGTAGGAAACACCGTTCTTTTGTTTCAGCACACACACCTTTCCTGATGTCTTAGATAATCTAGAAAACAAGAGCGTGCTTCTTATTCTAAAGCAGAGTGTGATCAATGGATGAGAACACTGCTGTGTGTTTCACTTCAGAAATGGAGTTAAATCGCAGGCTCTGAGTCTTCCTACAAGCAAGATTTTGTTTCATGAAAGGGCAGTCACTTTTCTGCTCAAACTAACTACATTGGTCAAAAACTCACACGTTTCTCATCTGAACTGACAAGCATTGGATGTTAGCGGACCAGTGCTTTGTATCAGTTTCAGAAGCAGATTTGGACTACATATGGTCTGTATGTGTAAGAAAAACCGTTCATTTTTTCTGGGCACACTCAGATTTTCTGCTGCATTAGAGACTCTAGAAAGCAAGAGTGTGCTTCTCGCTCTAAAGCAGAGTGTGATCCATGGATGAGAACTATGCTGTGTGTTTCCCATCAGAAATGGAGTTAAATCCCAGGCTCTGAGTCTTCCTGCAAGCAAGAATTACTTTCAGGTAAGGGCAGTCACTTTTCAGCTCAAAAGAACTACATTGTTCACGAAGCTCACACGTTTCTCATCTTAACTGACAAGCATTAGATGTTAGAGGACCAGTGCTATGTATCAGTTTCATAAGCAGAGTTCGACTAGATATGGTCCGTATGTGTAGGAAACACCGTTCTTTTGTTCTCAGCACACTCACTTTTCCTGCTGTCTTAGAGACTCTAGAGAGCAAGAGCATGCTTCTTTTTCTAAAGCAGTGTGTGATCAATGGATGAGAACTCTGCTGTGTGTTTCACTTCAGAAATGGAGTTAAATCCCAGGCTCTGAGTCTTCCTACAAGCAAGACTTCGTTTCAGGTAAGTGCAGTTACTTTACAGGTCAAACGAACTACATGGTTCACGAAGCTCACAAGTTTAGGATCTTACCTGACAAGCATTGGATGTTAGAGGACCTGTGGTTTGTTTGAGTTTCAGAAAAAGAGTTGAACTAGATATGGTCCGTATGTGAAGGAAACACCTTTCTTTTTTTCTGAGCACACTCAGGTTTCCTGCTGTATTGGAGACTCTAGAAAGCAAGAGCTTGCTTCTCGCTCTAAAGCAGAATGTGATCAATGGATGAGAACTATGCTGTGTGTTTCCCTTCAGAAATGGAGCTAAATCCCAGGCTCAGTGTCTTCCTAAAAAGCAAGACTTCGTTTCAGGAAAGGGCAGTCACTTTTCAGCTCTAACGAACTACATCGTTCACGAAGCTCACACGTTACTCATCCTAAATGACAAGCATTGGATGGTAGACAACCATTGTTTTGTAACAGTTTCAGAAGCAGATTTGAACTAGATATGGTCTGTATGTGTAGGAAACACCGTTCTTTTGTTCTCAGCACACTCATGTTCCCTGCTGTATTAGAGACTCTAGAAACCAAGAGTGTGCTTCTCGCTCTAAAGCAGAGTGTGATCCATGGATGAGAACCATGCTGTGTGTTTCCCTTCAGAAATGGAGTTAAATCCCAGGCTCTGTGTCTTCCTACAAGCAAGACTTCGTTTCAGGTAAGGGCTGTCACTTTTCAGTTCAAACGAACTACATCGTTCACGAAGCTCACACGTTTCTCATCTTAAATGACAAGCATTGGATGTTAGAGGACCAGTGCTTTGTATCAGTTTCAGAAGCAGATTTGGACTACATATGGTCCGTATGTATGGGAAACACCGTTCTTTTGTTCTGGGCACACTCAGATTGCCTGCTGTATTAGAGACTCTAGAAAGCAAGAGCGAGCTTCTTGCTCTAAGGCAGAGTGTGATCAATGGATGAGAACTCTGATGTGTGTTTCACTTCAGAAATGGAGTGAAATCCCATGCTCTGAGTCTTCCTACAAGCAAGACTTCCTTTCAGGTAAGGGCAGTTTCTTTATAGCTCAAAGGAAGTACATCGTTCATGAAACTCACATGTTTCTCATCTTAACTGACAAGCATTGGATGTTAGAGGACCAGTTCTTTGTATCAGATTCAGAAGCAGATTTGGACTACATATTGTCCCTATGTTTAGGCAACATCATTCTTTTGTTCTCAGCACACTCACGTTTCATGCTGTCTTAGAGCCTCTAGAAAGCAAGAGCGTGCTTCTTGCTCTAAAGCAGAGTGTGATCAATGCATGAAAACTCTGCATTTGTTTCACTTCAGAAATGCAGTTAAATCCCAGGCTCTGAGTCTTCCTACAAGCAAGACTTCCTTTCAGGTAAGGGCAGTTTCTTTATAGCTCAAAGGAACTACATCGTTCACGAAACTCACACGTTTCTCATCTTAACTGACAAGCATTGGATGTTAGAGGACCTTTGCTTTGTATGAATTTCAGAAGCAGAGTTGGACTAGATATGGTCCCGATGTGTAGGAAACACCATTCTTTTGTTCTCAGCACACTCACGTTTCCTGTTGTCTTAGAGACTCTAGAAAGCAAGAGTGTGCTTCTTGTTCTAAAGCAGAGTGTGATCCATGGATGAGAACTATGCTGTTTGTTTCCCTTCAGAAATGGTGTTAAATCCCAGGCTCTGTGTCTTCCTACAAGCAAGACTTCATTTCAGGTAAGGGCAGTCACTTTTCAGCTCAAACGAACTGCATCGTTCACGAAGCTCACACGTTTCTCAAAGTAACAGACAAGCATTGGATGTTAGAGGCCCAGTGCTTTGTATCAGTATCAAAAGCAGATTTGGACTAGATATGCTCTGTATATGTAGGAAACACTGGTATTTTGTTCTCAGCACACTCACATTTCCTACTGTCTTAGAGATTATAGAAAGCAAGAGCGTGCTTCTTGCTCTAAAGCAGAGTGTGATCAATGAATGAGAACTCTGCTGTGTGTTTAACTTAAGAAATAGAGTTAAATCCCAGGCTCTGAGTCTTCCTTCATGCAAGACTTCGTTTCAGGTAAGTGCAGTTACTTTACAGGTCAAACGAACTACATCTTTCACGAATCTCACACGTTTCGGATCTTACCTGACCAGGATTGGATGTTAGAGGACCTTTCGTTTGTTTCAGTTTCAGAAGCAGAGTTGAACTAGATATGGTCCGTATGTGTAGGAAACACCATTCTTTTGTTCTGAGCACACTCATGTTTCCTGCTGTATTAAAGACTCTAGAAAGCAAGAGCGTGCTTCTCGCTCTAAAGCAGAGTGTGATCCATGGATGAGAACTATGCTGTGTGTTTCCCTTCACAAATGGAGTTAAATCCCAGGCTCTGAGTCTTCATACAAGCAAGACTTCGTTTCCGGAAATGCAGTCACTTTACAGCTCAAGCGAACTACATCATTCACAAAGCTCACAAGTTTCTCATCCTAACTGACAAGCATTGGATGTTAGAGGACCAGTTCTTTGTATCAGTTTCAGAAGCAGAGTTGGACTAGATATGGTCCGTATGGGTAGGAAACACCGTTCTTTTGTTTCAGCACACACACATTTCCTGATGTCTTAGATAATCTAGAAAACAAGAGCGTGCTTCTTCTTCTAAAGCAGAGTGTGATCAATGGATGAGAACACTGCTGTGTGTTTCACTTCAGAAATGGAGTTAAATCGCAGGCTCTGAGTCTTCCTACAAGCAAGATTTCGTTTCATGAAAGGGCAGTCACTTTTCTGCTCAAACTAACTACATTGGTCAAAAACTCACACGTTTCTCATCTGAACTGACAAGCTTTGGATGTTAGCGGACCAGTGCTTTGTATCAGTTTCAGAAGCAGATTTGGACTACATATGGTCTGTATGTGTAAGAAAAACCGTTCATTTTTTCTGGGCACACTCAGATTTTCTGCTGCATTAGAGACTCTAGAAAGCAAGAGTGTGCTTCTCGCTCTAAAGCAGAGTGTGATCCATGGATGAGAACTATGCTGTGTGTTTCCCATCAGAAATGGAGTTAAATCCCAGGCTCTGAGTCTTCCTGCAAGCAAGAATTACTTTCAGGTAAGGGCAGTCACTTTTCAGCTCAAAAGAACTACATTGTTCACGAAGCTCACACGTTTCTCATCTTAACTGACAAGCATTAGATGTTAGAGGACCAGTGCTATGTATCAGTTGCAGAAGCAGAGTTCGACTAGATATGGTCTGTATGTGTAGGAAACACCATTCTTTTGTTCTGAGCACACTCATGTTTCCTGCTGTATTAAAGACTCTAGAAAGCAAGAGCGTGCTTCTCGCTCTAAAGCAGAGTGTGATCCATGGATGAGAACTCTGCTGTGTGTTTCACTTCACAAATGGAGTTAAATCCCAGGCTCTGAGTCTTCATACAAGCAAGACTTCGTTTCCGGAAAGGCAGTCACTTTACAGCTCAAGCGAACTACATCATTCACAAAGCTCACAAGTTTCTCATCCTAACTGACAAGCATTGGATGTTAGAGGACCAGTTCTTTGTATCAGTTTCAGAAGCAGAGTTGGACTAGATATGGTCCGTATGGGTAGGAAACACCGTTCTTTTGTTTCAGCACACACACCTTTCCTGATGTCTTAGATAATCTAGAAAACAAGAGCGTGCTTCTTATTCTAAAGCAGAGTGTGATCAATGGATGAGAACACTGCTGTGTGTTTCACTTCAGAAATGGAGTTAAATCGCAGGCTCTGAGTCTTCCTACAAGCAAGATTTCGTTTCATGAAAGGGCAGTCACTTTTCTGCTCAAACTAACTACATTGGTCAAAAACTCACACGTTTCTCATCTGAACTGACAAGCTTTGGATGTTAGCGGACCAGTGCTTTGTATCAGTTTCAGAAGCAGATTTGGACTACATATGGTCTGTATGTGTAAGAAAAACCGTTCATTTTTTCTGGGCACACTCAGATTTTCTGCTGCATTAGAGACTCTAGAAAGCAAGAGTGTGCTTCTTGCTCTAAAGCAGAGTGTGATCCATGGATGAGAACTATGCTGTGTGTTTCCCATCAGAAATGGAGTTAAATCCCAGGCTCTGAGTCTTCCTGCAAGCAAGAATTACTTTCAGGTAAGGGCAGTCACTTTTCAGCTCAAAAGAACTACATTGTTCACGAAGCTCACACGTTTCTCATCTTAACTGACAAGCATTAGATGTTAGAGGACCAGTGCTATGTATCAGTTTCAGAAGCAGAGTTCGACTAGATATGGTCCGTATGTGTAGGAAACACCGTTCTTTTGTTCTCAGCACACTCACTTTTCCTGCTGTCTTAGAGACTCTAGAGAGCAAGAGCATGCTTCTTTTTCTAAAGCAGTGTGTGATCAATGGATGAGAACTCTGCTGTGTGTTTCACTTCAGAAATGGAGTTAAATCCCAGGCTCTGAGTCTTCCTACAAGCAAGACTTCGTTTCAGGTAAGTGCAGTTACTTTACAGGTCAAACGAACTACATGGTTCACGAAGCTCACAAGTTTAGGATCTTACCTGACAAGCATTGGATGTTAGAGGACCTGTGGTTTGTTTGAGTTTCAGAAAAAGAGTTGAACTAGATATGGTCCGTATGTGAAGGAAACACCTTTCTTTTTTTCTGAGCACACTCAGGTTTCCTGCTGTATTGGAGACTCTAGAAAGCAAGTGCTTGCTTCTTGCTCTAAAGCAGAATGTGATCAATGGATGAGAACTCTGTTGTGTGTTTCCCTTCAGAAATGGAGCTAAATCCCAGGCTCAGTGTCTTCCTAAAAACAAGACTTCGTTTCAGGAAAGGGCAGTCACTTTTCAGTTCTAACGAACTACATCGTTCACGAAGCTCACACGTTACTCATCCTAAATGACAAGCATTGGATGGTAGACAACCATTGCTTTGTAACAGTTTCAGAAGCAGAGTTGGACTAGATATGGTCCATATGTGCAGGAAACACCGTTCTTTTGTTCTCAGCACACTCACGTTTCCTGGTGTCTCAGAGACTCTAAAAAGCAAGAACGTGCTTCTTGTTCTAAAGCAGAGTGTGTCCAATGGATGAGAACACTGCAGTGTGTTTCACTTCAGAAATGGAGTTAAATCTCAGGCTCTGAGTCTTCCTACAAGCAAGACTTCGTTTCAGGTAAGTGCAGTTACTTTACAGGTCGAACGAACTACATCGTTCACGAAGCACACACGTTTCAGATCTTACCTGACAAGCATGGGATGTTAGAGGACCTGTGGGTTGTTTCAGTTTCAGAAGCAGAGTTGTCCTATATATGGTCTGTATGTGTAGGAAAGACCTTTCTTTTGTTCTCAGCACACTCAGGTTCCCTGATGTATTAGAGACTCTAGAAAGCAAGAGGGTGCTTCTCGCTCTAAAGCAGAGTGTGATCCATGGATGAGAACCATGCTGTGTGTTTCCCTTCAGAAATGGAGTTAAATCCCAGGCTCTGTGTCTTCCTACATGCAAGACTTCGTTTCAGGTAAGGGCAGTCACTTTTCAGCTCAAACGAACTACATTGTTCACGAAGCTCACACGTTTCTCATCTTAAATGACAAGCATTGGATGTTAGAGGACCAGTGCTTTGTATCAGTTTCAGAAGCAGATTTGGACTACATATGGTCCGTATGTGTGGGAAACACCGTTCTTTTGTTCTGGGCACACTCAGATTGCCTCCTGTATTAGAGACTCTAGAAAGCAAGAGCGAGCTTCTTGCTCTAAAGCAGAGTGTGATCAATGGATGAGAACTCTGCTGTGTATTTCACTTCAGAAATGGAGTGAAATCCCATGCTCTGAGTCTTCCTACAAGCAAGACCTCCTTTCAGGTAAGGGCAGTTTCTTTATAGCTCAAAGGAAGTACATCGTTCATGAAACTCACATGTATCTCATCTTAACTGACAAGCATTGGATGTTAGAGGACCAGTGCTTTGTATCAGATTCAGAAGCACATTTGGACTACATATTGTCCCTATGTTTAGGCAACATCGTTCTTTTGTTGTCAGCACACTCACGTTTCATGCTGTCTTAGAGCCTCTAGAAAGCAAGAGCGTGCTTCTTGCTCTAAAGCACAGTGTGATCAATGCATGAAAACTCTGCAGTTTGTTTCACTTCAGAAATGCAGTTAAATCCCAGGCTCTGAGTCTTCCTACAAGCAAGACTTCCTTTCAGGTAAGGGCAGTTTCTTTATAGCTCAAAGGAACTACATCGTTCACGAAACTCACACGTTTCTCATCTTAACTGACAAGCATTGGATGTTAGAGGACCTTTGCTTTGTATGAATTTCAGAAGCAGAGTTGGACTAGATATGGTCCCGATGTGTAGGAAACACCATTCTTTTGTTCTCAGCACACTCATGTTTCCTGTTGTCTTAGAGACTCTAGAAAGCAAGAGTGTGCTTCTTGTTCTAAAGCAGAGTGTGATCCATGGATGAGAACTATGCTGTTTGTTTCCCTTCAGAAATGGTGTTAAATCCCAGGCTCTGTGTCTTCCTACAAGCAAGACTTCATTTCAGGTAAGGGCAGTCACTTTTCAGCTCAAACGAACTGCATCGTTCACGAAGCTCACACGTTTCTCAAAGTAACAGACAAGCATTGGATGTTAGAGGCCCAGTGCTTTGTATCAGTATCAAAAGCAGATTTGGACTAGATATGCTCTGTATATGTAGGAAACACCGGTCTTTTGTTCTCAGCACACTCACATTTCCTACTGTCTTAGAGATTATAGAAAGCAAGAGCGTGCTTCTTGCTCTAAAGCAGAGTGTGATCAATGAATGAGAACTCTGCTGTGTGTTTAACTTCAGAAATAGAGTTAAATCCCAGGCTCTGAGTCTTCCTTCATGCAAGACTTCGTTTCAGGTAAGTGCAGTTACTTTACAGGTCAAACGAACTACATCTTTCACGAATCTCACACGTTTTGGATCTTACCTGACCAGGATTGGATGTTAGAGGACCTTTCGTTTGTTTCAGTTTCAGAAGCAGAGTTGAACTAGATATGGTCCGTATGTGTAGGAAACACCATTCTTTTGTTCTGAGCACACTCATGTTTCCTGCTGTATTAAAGACTCTAGAAAGCAAGAGCGTGCTTCTCGCTCTAAAGCAGAGTGTGATCCATGGATGAGAACTATGCTGTGTGTTTCCCTTCACAAATGGAGTTAAATCCCAGGCTCTGAGTCTTCATACAAGCAAGACTTCGTTTCCGGAAAGGCAGTCACTTTACAGCTCAAGCGAACTACATCATTCACAAAGCTCACAAGTTTCTCATCCTAACTGACAAGCATTGGATGTTAGAGGACCAGTTCTTTGTATCAGTTTCAGAAGCAGAGTTGGACTAGATATGGTCCGTATGGGTAGGAAACACCGTTCTTTTGTTTCAGCACACACACCTTTCCTGATGTCTTAGATAATCTAGAAAACAAGAGCGTGCTTCTTATTCTAAAGCAGAGTGTGATCAATGGATGAGAACACTGCTGTGTGTTTCACTTCAGAAATGGAGTTAAATCGCAGGCTCTGAGTCTTCCTACAAGCAAGATTTCGTTTCATGAAAGGGCAGTCACTTTTCTGCTCAAACTAACTACATTGGTCAAAAACTCACACGTTTCTCATCTGAACTGACAAGCTTTGGATGTTAGCGGACCAGTGCTTTGTATCAGTTTCAGAAGCAGATTTGGACTACATATGGTCTGTATGTGTAAGAAAAACCGTTCATTTTTTCTGGGCACACTCAGATTTTCTGCTGCATTAGAGACTCTAGAAAGCAAGAGTGTGCTTCTCGCTCTAAAGCAGAGTGTGATCCATGGATGAGAACTATGCTGTGTGTTTCCCATCAGAAATGGAGTTAAATCCCAGGCTCTGAGTCTTCCTGCAAGCAAGAATTACTTTCAGGTAAGGGCAGTCACTTTTCAGCTCAAAAGAACTACATTGTTCACGAAGCTCACACGTTTCTCATCTTAAATGACAAGCATTGGATGTTAGAGGACCAGTGCTTTGTATCAGTTTCAGAAGCAGATTTGGACTACATATGGTCCGTATGTGTGGGAAACACCGTTCTTTTGTTCTGGGCACACTCAGATTGCCTCCTGTATTAGAGACTCTAGAAAGCAAGAGCGAGCTTCTTGCTCTAAAGCAGAGTGTGATCAATGGATGAGAACTCTTCTGTGTATTTCACTTCAGAAATGGAGTGAAATCCCATGCTCTGAGTCTTCCTACAAGCAAGACCTCCTTTCAGGTAAGGGCAGTTTCTTTATAGCTCAAAGGAAGTACATCGTTCATGAAACTCACATGTATCTCATCTTAACTGACAAGCATTGGATGTTAGAGGACCAGTGCTTTGTATCAGATTCAGAAGCACATTTGGACTACATATTGTCACTATGTTTAGGCAACATCGTTCTTTTGTTGTCAGCACACTCACGTTTCATGCTGTCTTAGAGCCTCTAGAAAGCAAGAGCGTGCTTCTTGCTCTAAAGCACAGTGTGATCAATGCATGAAAACTCTGCAGTTTGTTTCACTTCAGAAATGCAGTTAAATCCCAGGCTCTGAGTCTTCCTACAAGCAAGACTTCCTTTCAGGTAAGGGCAGTTTCTTTATAGCTCAAAGGAACTACATCGTTCACGAAACTCACACGTTTCTCATCTTAACTGACAAGCATTGGATGTTAGAGGACCTTTGCTTTGTATGAATTTCAGAAGCAGAGTTGGACTAGATATGGTCCCGATGTGTAGGAAACACCATTCTTTTGTTCTCAGCACACTCATGTTTCCTGTTGTCTTAGAGACTCTAGAAAGCAAGAGTGTGCTTCTTGTTCTAAAGCAGAGTGTGATCCATGGATGAGAACTATGCTGTTTGTTTCCCTTCAGAAATGGTGTTAAATCCCAGGCTCTGTGTCTTCCTACAAGCAAGACTTCATTTCAGGTAAGGGCAGTCACTTTTCAGCTCAAACGAACTGCATCGTTCACGAAGCTCACACGTTTCTCAAAGTAACAGACAAGCATTGGATGTTAGAGGCCCAGTGCTTTGTATCAGTATCAAAAGCAGATTTGGACTAGATATGCTCTGTATATGTAGGAAACACCGGTCTTTTGTTCTCAGCACACTCACATTTCCTACTGTCTTAGAGATTATAGAAAGCAAGAGCGTGCTTCTTGCTCTAAAGCAGAGTGTGATCAATGAATGAGAACTCTGCTGTGTGTTTAACTTCAGAAATAGAGTTAAATCCCAGGCTCTGAGTCTTCCTTCATGCAAGACTTCGTTTCAGGTAAGTGCAGTTACTTTACAGGTCAAACAAACTACATCTTTCACGAATCTCACACGTTTCGGATCTTACCTGACCAGGATTGGATGTTAGAGGACCTTTCGTTTGTTTCAGTTTCAGAAGCAGAGTTGAACTAGATATGGTCCGTATGTGTAGGAAACACCATTCTTTTGTTCTGAGCACACTCATGTTTCCTGCTGTATTAAAGACTCTAGAAAGCAAGAGCGTGCTTCTCGCTCTAAAGCAGAGTGTGATCCATGGATGAGAACTATGCTGTGTGTTTCCCTTCACAAATGGAGTTAAATCCCAGGCTCTGAGTCTTCATACAAGCAAGACTTCGTTTCCGGAAAGGCAGTCACTTTACAGCTCAAGCGAACTACATCATTCACAAAGCTCACAAGTTTCTCATCCTAACTGACAAGCATTGGATGTTAGAGGACCAGTTCTTTGTATCAGTTTCAGAAGCAGAGTTGGACTAGATATGGTCCGTATGGGTAGGAAACACCGTTCTTTTGTTTCAGCACACACACCTTTCCTGATGTCTTAGATAATCTAGAAAACAAGAGCGTGCTTCTTATTCTAAAGCAGAGTGTGATCAATGGATGAGAACACTGCTGTGTGTTTCACTTCAGAAATGGAGTTAAATCGCAGGCTCTGAGTCTTCCTACAAGCAAGATTTCGTTTCATGAAAGGGCAGTCACTTTTCTGCTCAAACTAACTACATTGGTCAAAAACTCACACGTTTCTCATCTGAACTGACAAGCTTTGGATGTTAGCGGACCAGTGCTTTGTATCAGTTTCAGAAGCAGATTTGGACTACATATGGTCTGTATGTGTAAGAAAAACCGTTCATTTTTTCTGGGCACACTCAGATTTTCTGCTGCATTAGAGACTCTAGAAAGCAAGAGTGTGCTTCTTGCTCTAAAGCAGAGTGTGATCCATGGATGAGAACTATGCTGTGTGTTTCCCATCAGAAATGGAGTTAAATCCCAGGCTCTGAGTCTTCCTGCAAGCAAGAATTACTTTCAGGTAAGGGCAGTCACTTTTCAGCTCAAAAGAACTACATTGTTCACGAAGCTCACACGTTTCTCATCTTAACTGACAAGCATTAGATGTTAGAGGACCAGTGCTATGTATCAGTTTCAGAAGCAGAGTTCGACTAGATATGGTCCGTATGTGTAGGAAACACCGTTCTTTTGTTCTCAGCACACTCACTTTTCCTGCTGTCTTAGAGACTCTAGAGAGCAAGAGCATGCTTCTTTTTCTAAAGCAGTGTGTGATCAATGGATGAGAACTCTGCTGTGTGTTTCACTTCAGAAATGGAGTTAAATCCCAGGCTCTGAGTCTTCCTACAAGCAAGACTTCGTTTCAGGTAAGTGCAGTTACTTTACAGGTCAAACGAACTACATCGTTCACGAAGCTCACAAGTTTAGGATCTTACCTGACAAGCATTGGATGTTAGAGGACCTGTGGTTTGTTTGAGTTTCAGAAAAAGAGTTGAACTAGATATGGTCCGTATGTGAAGGAAACACCTTTCTTTTTTTCTGAGCACACTCAGGTTTCCTGCTGTATTGGAGACTCTAGAAAGCAAGAGCTTGCTTCTCGCTCTAAAGCAGAATGTGATCAATGGATGAGAACTCTGTTGTGTGTTTCCCTTCAGAAATGGAGCTAAATCCCAGGCTCAGTGTCTTCCTAAAAAGCAAGACTTCGTTTCAGGAAAGGGCAGTCACTTTTCAGTTCTAACGAACTACATCGTTCACGAAGCTCACACGTTACTCATCCTAAATGACAAGCATTGGATGGTAGACAACCATTGCTTTGTAACAGTTTCAGAAGCAGAGTTGGACTAGATATGGTCCATATGTGCAGGAAACACCGTTCTTTTGTTCTCAGCACACTCACGTTTCCTGGTGTCTCAGAGACTCTAAAAAGCAAGAACGTGCTTCTTGTTCTAAAGCAGAGTGTGTCCAATGGATGAGAACACTGCAGTGTGTTTCACTTCAGAAATGGAGTTAAATCTCAGGCTCTGAGTCTTCCTACAAGCAAGACTTCGTTTCAGGTAAGTGCAGTTACTTTACAGGTCGAACGAACTACATCGTTCACGAAGCACACACGTTTCAGATCTTACCTGACAAGCATGGGATGTTAGAGGACCTGTGGGTTGTTTCAGTTTCAGAAGCAGATTTGTCCTATATATGGTCTGTATGTGTAGGAAAGACCTTTCTTTTGTTCTCAGCACACTCAGGTTCCCTGATGTATTAGAGACTCTAGAAAGCAAGAGGGTGCTTCTCGCTCTAAAGCAGAGTGTGATCCATGGATGAGAACCATGCTGTGTGTTTCCCTTCAGAAATGGAGTTAAATCCCAGGCTCTGTGTCTTCCTACATGCAAGACTTCGTTTCAGGTAAGGGCAGTCACTTTTCAGCTCAAACGAACTACATTGTTCACGAAGCTCACACGTTTCTCATCTTAAATGACAAGCATTGGATGTTAGAGGACCAGTGCTTTGTATCAGTTTCAGAAGCAGATTTGGACTACATATGGTCCGTATGTGTGGGAAACACCGTTCTTTTGTTCTGGGCACACTCAGATTGCCTCCTGTATTAGAGACTCTAGAAAGCAAGAGCGAGCTTCTTGCTCTAAAGCAGAGTGTGATCAATGGATGAGAACTCTGCTGTGTATTTCACTTCAGAAATGGAGTGAAATCCCATGCTCTGAGTCTTCCTACAAGCAAGACCTCCTTTCAGGTAAGGGCAGTTTCTTTATAGCTCAAAGGAAGTACATCGTTCATGAAACTCACATGTATCTCATCTTAACTGACAAGCATTGGATGTTAGAGGACCAGTGCTTTGTATCAGATTCAGAAGCACATTTGGACTACATATTGTCACTATGTTTAGGCAACATCGTTCTTTTGTTGTCAGCACACTCACGTTTCATGCTGTCTTAGAGCCTCTAGAAAGCAAGAGCGTGCTTCTTGCTCTAAAGCACAGTGTGATCAATGCATGAAAACTCTGCAGTTTGTTTCACTTCAGAAATGCAGTTAAATCCCAGGCTCTGAGTCTTCCTACAAGCAAGACTTCCTTTCAGGTAAGGGCAGTTTCTTTATAGCTCAAAGGAACTACATCGTTCACGAAACTCACACGTTTCTCATCTTAACTGACAAGCATTGGATGTTAGAGGACCTTTGCTTTGTATGAATTTCAGAAGCAGAGTTGGACTAGATATGGTCCCGATGTGTAGGAAACACCATTCTTTTGTTCTCAGCACACTCATGTTTCCTGTTGTCTTAGAGACTCTAGAAAGCAAGAGTGTGCTTCTTGTTCTAAAGCAGAGTGTGATCCATGGATGAGAACTATGCTGTTTGTTTCCCTTCAGAAATGGTGTTAAATCCCAGGCTCTGTGTCTTCCTACAAGCAAGACTTCATTTCAGGTAAGGGCAGTCACTTTTCAGCTCAAACGAACTGCATCGTTCACGAAGCTCACACGTTTCTCAAAGTAACAGACAAGCATTGGATGTTAGAGGCCCAGTGCTTTGTATCAGTATCAAAAGCAGATTTGGACTAGATATGCTCTGTATATGTAGGAAACACCGGTCTTTTGTTCTCAGCACACTCACATTTCCTACTGTCTTAGAGATTATAGAAAGCAAGAGCGTGCTTCTTGCTCTAAAGCAGAGTGTGATCAATGAATGAGAACTCTGCTGTGTGTTTAACTTCAGAAATAGAGTTAAATCCCAGGCTCTGAGTCTTCCTTCATGCAAGACTTCGTTTCAGGTAAGTGCAGTTACTTTACAGGTCAAACAAACTACATCTTTCACGAATCTCACACGTTTCGGATCTTACCTGACCAGGATTGGATGTTAGAGGACCTTTCGTTTGTTTCAGTTTCAGAAGCAGAGTTGAACTAGATATGGTCCGTATGTGTAGGAAACACCATTCTTTTGTTCTGAGCACACTCATGTTTCCTGCTGTATTAAAGACTCTAGAAAGCAAGAGCGTGCTTCTCGCTCTAAAGCAGAGTGTGATCCATGGATGAGAACTATGCTGTGTGTTTCCCTTCACAAATGGAGTTAAATCCCAGGCTCTGAGTCTTCATACAAGCAAGACTTCGTTTCCGGAAAGGCAGTCACTTTACAGCTCAAGCGAACTACATCATTCACAAAGCTCACAAGTTTCTCATCCTAACTGACAAGCATTGGATGTTAGAGGACCAGTTCTTTGTATCAGTTTCAGAAGCAGAGTTGGACTAGATATGGTCCGTATGGGTAGGAAACACCGTTCTTTTGTTTCAGCACACACACCTTTCCTGATGTCTTAGATAATCTAGAAAACAAGAGCGTGCTTCTTATTCTAAAGCAGAGTGTGATCAATGGATGAGAACACTGCTGTGTGTTTCACTTCAGAAATGGAGTTAAATCGCAGGCTCTGAGTCTTCCTACAAGCAAGATTTCGTTTCATGAAAGGGCAGTCACTTTTCTGCTCAAACTAACTACATTGGTCAAAAACTCACACGTTTCTCATCTGAACTGACAAGCTTTGGATGTTAGCGGACCAGTGCTTTGTATCAGTTTCAGAAGCAGATTTGGACTACATATGGTCTGTATGTGTAAGAAAAACCGTTCATTTTTTCTGGGCACACTCAGATTTTCTGCTGCATTAGAGACTCTAGAAAGCAAGAGTGTGCTTCTTGCTCTAAAGCAGAGTGTGATCCATGGATGAGAACTATGCTGTGTGTTTCCCATCAGAAATGGAGTTAAATCCCAGGCTCTGAGTCTTCCTGCAAGCAAGAATTACTTTCAGGTAAGGGCAGTCACTTTTCAGCTCAAAAGAACTACATTGTTCACGAAGCTCACACGTTTCTCATCTTAACTGACAAGCATTAGATGTTAGAGGACCAGTGCTATGTATCAGTTTCAGAAGCAGAGTTCGACTAGATATGGTCCGTATGTGTAGGAAACACCGTTCTTTTGTTCTCAGCACACTCACTTTTCCTGCTGTCTTAGAGACTCTAGAGAGCAAGAGCATGCTTCTTTTTCTAAAGCAGTGTGTGATCAATGGATGAGAACTCTGCTGTGTGTTTCACTTCAGAAATGGAGTTAAATCCCAGGCTCTGAGTCTTCCTACAAGCAAGACTTCGTTTCAGGTAAGTGCAGTTACTTTACAGGTCAAACGAACTACATCGTTCACGAAGCTCACAAGTTTAGGATCTTACCTGACAAGCATTGGATGTTAGAGGACCTGTGGTTTGTTTGAGTTTCAGAAAAAGAGTTGAACTAGATATGGTCCGTATGTGAAGGAAACACCTTTCTTTTTTTCTGAGCACACTCAGGTTTCCTGCTGTATTGGAGACTCTAGAAAGCAAGAGCTTGCTTCTCGCTCTAAAGCAGAATGTGATCAATGGATGAGAACTCTGTTGTGTGTTTCCCTTCAGAAATGGAGCTAAATCCCAGGCTCAGTGTCTTCCTAAAAAGCAAGACTTCGTTTCAGGAAAGGGCAGTCACTTTTCAGTTCTAACGAACTACATCGTTCACGAAGCTCACACGTTACTCATCCTAAATGACAAGCATTGGATGGTAGACAACCATTGCTTTGTAACAGTTTCAGAAGCAGAGTTGGACTAGATATGGTCCATATGTGCAGGAAACACCGTTCTTTTGTTCTCAGCACACTCACGTTTCCTGGTGTCTCAGAGACTCTAAAAAGCAAGAACGTGCTTCTTGTTCTAAAGCAGAGTGTGTCCAATGGATGAGAACACTGCAGTGTGTTTCACTTCAGAAATGGAGTTAAATCTCAGGCTCTGAGTCTTCCTACAAGCAAGACTTCGTTTCAGGTAAGTGCAGTTACTTTACAGGTCGAACGAACTACATCGTTCACGAAGCACACACGTTTCAGATCTTACCTGACAAGCATGGGATGTTAGAGGACCTGTGGGTTGTTTCAGTTTCAGAAGCAGATTTGTCCTATATATGGTCTGTATGTGTAGGAAAGACCTTTCTTTTGTTCTCAGCACACTCAGGTTCCCTGATGTATTAGAGACTCTAGAAAGCAAGAGGGTGCTTCTCGCTCTAAAGCAGAGTGTGATCCATGGATGAGAACCATGCTGTGTGTTTCCCTTCAGAAATGGAGTTAAATCCCAGGCTCTGTGTCTTCCTACATGCAAGACTTCGTTTCAGGTAAGGGCAGTCACTTTTCAGCTCAAACGAACTACATTGTTCACGAAGCTCACACGTTTCTCATCTTAAATGACAAGCATTGGATGTTAGAGGACCAGTGCTTTGTATCAGTTTCAGAAGCAGATTTGGACTACATATGGTCCGTATGTGTGGGAAACACCGTTCTTTTGTTCTGGGCACACTCAGATTGCCTCCTGTATTAGAGACTCTAGAAAGCAAGAGCGAGCTTCTTGCTCTAAAGCAGAGTGTGATCAATGGATGAGAACTCTGCTGTGTATTTCACTTCAGAAATGGAGTGAAATCCCATGCTCTGAGTCTTCCTACAAGCAAGACCTCCTTTCAGGTAAGGGCAGTTTCTTTATAGCTCAAAGGAAGTACATCGTTCATGAAACTCACATGTATCTCATCTTAACTGACAAGCATTGGATGTTAGAGGACCAGTGCTTTGTATCAGATTCAGAAGCACATTTGGACTACATATTGTCCCTATGTTTAGGCAACATCGTTCTTTTGTTGTCAGCACACTCACGTTTCATGCTGTCTTAGAGCCTCTAGAAAGCAAGAGCGTGCTTCTTGCTCTAAAGCACAGTGTGATCAATGCATGAAAACTCTGCAGTTTGTTTCACTTCAGAAATGCAGTTAAATCCCAGGCTCTGAGTCTTCCTACAAGCAAGACTTCCTTTCAGGTAAGGGCAGTTTCTTTATAGCTCAAAGGAACTACATCGTTCACGAAACTCACACGTTTCTCATCTTAACTGACAAGCATTGGATGTTAGAGGACCTTTGCTTTGTATGAATTTCAGAAGCAGAGTTGGACTAGATATGGTCCCGATGTGTAGGAAACACCATTCTTTTGTTCTCAGCACACTCATGTTTCCTGTTGTCTTAGAGACTCTAGAAAGCAAGAGTGTGCTTCTTGTTCTAAAGCAGAGTGTGATCCATGGATGAGAACTATGCTGTTTGTTTCCCTTCAGAAATGGTGTTAAATCCCAGGCTCTGTGTCTTCCTACAAGCAAGACTTCATTTCAGGTAAGGGCAGTCACTTTTCAGCTCAAACGAACTGCATCGTTCACGAAGCTCACACGTTTCTCAAAGTAACAGACAAGCATTGGATGTTAGAGGCCCAGTGCTTTGTATCAGTATCAAAAGCAGATTTGGACTAGATATGCTCTGTATATGTAGGAAACACCGGTCTTTTGTTCTCAGCACACTCACATTTCCTACTCTCTTAGAGATTATAGAAAGCAAGAGCGTGCTTCTTGCTCTAAAGCAGAGTGTGATCAATGAATGAGAACTCTGCTGTGTGTTTAACTTCAGAAATAGAGTTAAATCCCAGGCTCTGAGTCTTCCTTCATGCAAGACTTCGTTTCAGGTAAGTGCAGTTACTTTACAGGTCAAACGAACTACATCTTTCACGAATCTCACACGTTTTGGATCTTACCTGACCAGGATTGGATGTTAGAGGACCTTTCGTTTGTTTCAGTTTCAGAAGCAGAGTTGAACTAGATATGGTCCGTATGTGTAGGAAACACCATTCTTTTGTTCTGAGCACACTCATGTTTCCTGCTGTATTAAAGACTCTAGAAAGCAAGAGCGTGCTTCTCGCTCTAAAGCAGAGTGTGATCCATGGATGAGAACTATGCTGTGTGTTTCCCTTCACAAATGGAGTTAAATCCCAGGCTCTGAGTCTTCATACAAGCAAGACTTCGTTTCCGGAAAGGCAGTCACTTTACAGCTCAAGCGAACTACATCATTCACAAAGCTCACAAGTTTCTCATCCTAACTGACAAGCATTGGATGTTAGAGGACCAGTTCTTTGTATCAGTTTCAGAAGCAGAGTTGGACTAGATATGGTCCGTATGGGTAGGAAACACCGTTCTTTTGTTTCAGCACACACACCTTTCCTGATGTCTTAGATAATCTAGAAAACAAGAGCGTGCTTCTTATTCTAAAGCAGAGTGTGATCAATGGATGAGAACACTGCTGTGTGTTTCACTTCAGAAATGGAGTTAAATCGCAGGCTCTGAGTCTTCCTACAAGCAAGATTTCGTTTCATG
The DNA here is from genome assembly GCA_949786385.1 of Onychomys leucogaster. NCBI lineage: Eukaryota > Metazoa > Chordata > Mammalia > Rodentia > Cricetidae > Onychomys > Onychomys leucogaster. The sequence continues at coordinate 2,847,759 of CATKUP010000033.1, read as the reverse complement.
AAAGGGCAGTCACTTTTCTGCTCAAACTAACTACATTGGTCAAAAACTCACACGTTTCTCATCTGAACTGACAAGCTTTGGATGTTAGCGGACCAGTGCTTTGTATCAGTTTCAGAAGCAGATTTGGACTACATATGGTCTGTATGTGTAAGAAAAACCGTTCATTTTTTCTGGGCACACTCAGATTTTCTGCTGCATTAGAGACTCTAGAAAGCAAGAGTGTGCTTCTCGCTCTAAAGCAGAGTGGGATCCATGGATGAGAACTATGCTGTGTGTTTCCCATCAGAAATGGAGTTAAATCCCAGGCTCTGAGTCTTCCTGCAAGCAAGAATTACTTTCAGGTAAGGGCAGTCACTTTTCAGCTCAAAAGAACTACATTGTTCACGAAGCTCACACGTTTCTCATCTTAAATGACAAGCATTGGATGTTAGAGGACCAGTGCTTTGTATCAGTTTCAGAAGCAGATTTGGACTACATATGGTCCGTATGTGTGGGAAACACCGTTCTTTTGTTCTGGGCACACTCAGATTGCCTCCTGTATTAGAGACTCTAGAAAGCAAGAGCGAGCTTCTTGCTCTAAAGCAGAGTGTGATCAATGGATGAGAACTCTGCTGTGTATTTCACTTCAGAAATGGAGTGAAATCCCATGCTCTGAGTCTTCCTACAAGCAAGACCTCCTTTCAGGTAAGGGCAGTTTCTTTATAGCTCAAAGGAAGTACATCGTTCATGAAACTCACATGTATCTCATCTTAACTGACAAGCATTGGATGTTAGAGGACCAGTGCTTTGTATCAGATTCAGAAGCACATTTGGACTACATATTGTCCCTATGTTTAGGCAACATCGTTCTTTTGTTGTCAGCACACTCACGTTTCATGCTGTCTTAGAGCCTCTAGAAAGCAAGAGCGTGCTTCTTGCTCTAAAGCACAGTGTGATCAATGCATGAAAACTCTGCAGTTTGTTTCACTTCAGAAATGCAGTTAAATCCCAGGCTCTGAGTCTTCCTACAAGCAAGACTTCCTTTCAGGTAAGGGCAGTTTCTTTATAGCTCAAAGGAACTACATCGTTCACGAAACTCACACGTTTCTCATCTTAACTGACAAGCATTGGATGTTAGAGGACCTTTGCTTTGTATGAATTTCAGAAGCAGAGTTGGACTAGATATGGTCCCGATGTGTAGGAAACACCATTCTTTTGTTCTCAGCACACTCATGTTTCCTGTTGTCTTAGAGACTCTAGAAAGCAAGAGTGTGCTTCTTGTTCTAAAGCAGAGTGTGATCCATGGATGAGAACTATGCTGTTTGTTTCCCTTCAGAAATGGTGTTAAATCCCAGGCTCTGTGTCTTCCTACAAGCAAGACTTCATTTCAGGTAAGGGCAGTCACTTTTCAGCTCAAACGAACTGCATCGTTCACGAAGCTCACACGTTTCTCAAAGTAACAGACAAGCATTGGATGTTAGAGGCCCAGTGCTTTGTATCAGTATCAAAAGCAGATTTGGACTAGATATGCTCTGTATATGTAGGAAACACCGGTCTTTTGTTCTCAGCACACTCACATTTCCTACTGTCTTAGAGATTATAGAAAGCAAGAGCGTGCTTCTTGCTCTAAAGCAGAGTGTGATCAATGAATGAGAACTCTGCTGTGTGTTTAACTTCAGAAATAGAGTTAAATCCCAGGCTCTGAGTCTTCCTTCATGCAAGACTTCGTTTCAGGTAAGTGCAGTTACTTTACAGGTCAAACAAACTACATCTTTCACGAATCTCACACGTTTCGGATCTTACCTGACCAGGATTGGATGTTAGAGGACCTTTCGTTTGTTTCAGTTTCAGAAGCAGAGTTGAACTAGATATGGTCCGTATGTGTAGGAAACACCATTCTTTTGTTCTGAGCACACTCATGTTTCCTGCTGTATTAAAGACTCTAGAAAGCAAGAGCGTGCTTCTCGCTCTAAAGCAGAGTGTGATCCATGGATGAGAACTATGCTGTGTGTTTCCCTTCACAAATGGAGTTAAATCCCAGGCTCTGAGTCTTCATACAAGCAAGACTTCGTTTCCGGAAAGGCAGTCACTTTACAGCTCAAGCGAACTACATCATTCACAAAGCTCACAAGTTTCTCATCCTAACTGACAAGCATTGGATGTTAGAGGACCAGTTCTTTGTATCAGTTTCAGAAGCAGAGTTGGACTAGATATGGTCCGTATGGGTAGGAAACACCGTTCTTTTGTTTCAGCACACACACCTTTCCTGATGTCTTAGATAATCTAGAAAACAAGAGCGTGCTTCTTATTCTAAAGCAGAGTGTGATCAATGGATGAGAACACTGCTGTGTGTTTCACTTCAGAAATGGAGTTAAATCGCAGGCTCTGAGTCTTCCTACAAGCAAGATTTCGTTTCATGAAAGGGCAGTCACTTTTCTGCTCAAACTAACTACATTGGTCAAAAACTCACACGTTTCTCATCTGAACTGACAAGCTTTGGATGTTAGCGGACCAGTGCTTTGTATCAGTTTCAGAAGCAGATTTGGACTACATATGGTCTGTATGTGTAAGAAAAACCGTTCATTTTTTCTGGGCACACTCAGATTTTCTGCTGCATTAGAGACTCTAGAAAGCAAGAGTGTGCTTCTTGCTCTAAAGCAGAGTGTGATCCATGGATGAGAACTATGCTGTGTGTTTCCCATCAGAAATGGAGTTAAATCCCAGGCTCTGAGTCTTCCTGCAAGCAAGAATTACTTTCAGGTAAGGGCAGTCACTTTTCAGCTCAAAAGAACTACATTGTTCACGAAGCTCACACGTTTCTCATCTTAACTGACAAGCATTAGATGTTAGAGGACCAGTGCTATGTATCAGTTTCAGAAGCAGAGTTCGACTAGATATGGTCCGTATGTGTAGGAAACACCGTTCTTTTGTTCTCAGCACACTCACTTTTCCTGCTGTCTTAGAGACTCTAGAGAGCAAGAGCATGCTTCTTTTTCTAAAGCAGTGTGTGATCAATGGATGAGAACTCTGCTGTGTGTTTCACTTCAGAAATGGAGTTAAATCCCAGGCTCTGAGTCTTCCTACAAGCAAGACTTCGTTTCAGGTAAGTGCAGTTACTTTACAGGTCAAACGAACTACATCGTTCACGAAGCTCACAAGTTTAGGATCTTACCTGACAAGCATTGGATGTTAGAGGACCTGTGGTTTGTTTGAGTTTCAGAAAAAGAGTTGAACTAGATATGGTCCGTATGTGAAGGAAACACCTTTCTTTTTTTCTGAGCACACTCAGGTTTCCTGCTGTATTGGAGACTCTAGAAAGCAAGAGCTTGCTTCTCGCTCTAAAGCAGAATGTGATCAATGGATGAGAACTCTGTTGTGTGTTTCCCTTCAGAAATGGAGCTAAATCCCAGGCTCAGTGTCTTCCTAAAAAGCAAGACTTCGTTTCAGGAAAGGGCAGTCACTTTTCAGTTCTAACGAACTACATCGTTCACGAAGCTCACACGTTACTCATCCTAAATGACAAGCATTGGATGGTAGACAACCATTGCTTTGTAACAGTTTCAGAAGCAGAGTTGGACTAGATATGGTCCATATGTGCAGGAAACACCGTTCTTTTGTTCTCAGCACACTCACGTTTCCTGGTGTCTCAGAGACTCTAAAAAGCAAGAACGTGCTTCTTGTTCTAAAGCAGAGTGTGTCCAATGGATGAGAACACTGCAGTGTGTTTCACTTCAGAAATGGAGTTAAATCTCAGGCTCTGAGTCTTCCTACAAGCAAGACTTCGTTTCAGGTAAGTGCAGTTACTTTACAGGTCGAACGAACTACATCGTTCACGAAGCACACACGTTTCAGATCTTACCTGACAAGCATGGGATGTTAGAGGACCTGTGGGTTGTTTCAGTTTCAGAAGCAGAGTTGTCCTATATATGGTCTGTATGTGTAGGAAAGACCTTTCTTTTGTTCTCAGCACACTCAGGTTCCCTGATGTATTAGAGACTCTAGAAAGCAAGAGGGTGCTTCTCGCTCTAAAGCAGAGTGTGATCCATGGATGAGAACCATGCTGTGTGTTTCCCTTCAGAAATGGAGTTAAATCCCAGGCTCTGTGTCTTCCTACATGCAAGACTTCGTTTCAGGTAAGGGCAGTCACTTTTCAGCTCAAACGAACTACATTGTTCACGAAGCTCACACGTTTCTCATCTTAAATGACAAGCATTGGATGTTAGAGGACCAGTGCTTTGTATCAGTTTCAGAAGCAGATTTGGACTACATATGGTCCGTATGTGTGGGAAACACCGTTCTTTTGTTCTGGGCACACTCAGATTGCCTCCTGTATTAGAGACTCTAGAAAGCAAGAGCGAGCTTCTTGCTCTAAAGCAGAGTGTGATCAATGGATGAGAACTCTGCTGTGTATTTCACTTCAGAAATGGAGTGAAATCCCATGCTCTGAGTCTTCCTACAAGCAAGACCTCCTTTCAGGTAAGGGCAGTTTCTTTATAGCTCAAAGGAAGTACATCGTTCATGAAACTCACATGTATCTCATCTTAACTGACAAGCATTGGATGTTAGAGGACCAGTGCTTTGTATCAGATTCAGAAGCACATTTGGACTACATATTGTCCCTATGTTTAGGCAACATCGTTCTTTTGTTGTCAGCACACTCACGTTTCATGCTGTCTTAGAGCCTCTAGAAAGCAAGAGCGTGCTTCTTGCTCTAAAGCACAGTGTGATCAATGCATGAAAACTCTGCAGTTTGTTTCACTTCAGAAATGCAGTTAAATCCCAGGCTCTGAGTCTTCCTACAAGCAAGACTTCCTTTCAGGTAAGGGCAGTTTCTTTATAGCTCAAAGGAACTACATCGTTCACGAAACTCACACGTTTCTCATCTTAACTGACAAGCATTGGATGTTAGAGGACCTTTGCTTTGTATGAATTTCAGAAGCAGAGTTGGACTAGATATGGTCCCGATGTGTAGGAAACACCATTCTTTTGTTCTCAGCACACTCATGTTTCCTGTTGTCTTAGAGACTCTAGAAAGCAAGAGTGTGCTTCTTGTTCTAAAGCAGAGTGTGATCCATGGATGAGAACTATGCTGTTTGTTTCCCTTCAGAAATGGTGTTAAATCCCAGGCTCTGTGTCTTCCTACAAGCAAGACTTCATTTCAGGTAAGGGCAGTCACTTTTCAGCTCAAACGAACTGCATCGTTCACGAAGCTCACACGTTTCTCAAAGTAACAGACAAGCATTGGATGTTAGAGGCCCAGTGCTTTGTATCAGTATCAAAAGCAGATTTGGACTAGATATGCTCTGTATATGTAGGAAACACCGGTCTTTTGTTCTCAGCACACTCACATTTCCTACTCTCTTAGAGATTATAGAAAGCAAGAGCGTGCTTCTTGCTCTAAAGCAGAGTGTGATCAATGAATGAGAACTCTGCTGTGTGTTTAACTTCAGAAATAGAGTTAAATCCCAGGCTCTGAGTCTTCCTTCATGCAAGACTTCGTTTCAGGTAAGTGCAGTTACTTTACAGGTCAAACGAACTACATCTTTCACGAATCTCACACGTTTTGGATCTTACCTGACCAGGATTGGATGTTAGAGGACCTTTCGTTTGTTTCAGTTTCAGAAGCAGAGTTGAACTAGATATGGTCCGTATGTGTAGGAAACACCATTCTTTTGTTCTGAGCACACTCATGTTTCCTGCTGTATTAAAGACTCTAGAAAGCAAGAGCGTGCTTCTCGCTCTAAAGCAGAGTGTGATCCATGGATGAGAACTATGCTGTGTGTTTCCCTTCACAAATGGAGTTAAATCCCAGGCTCTGAGTCTTCATACAAGCAAGACTTCGTTTCCGGAAAGGCAGTCACTTTACAGCTCAAGCGAACTACATCATTCACAAAGCTCACAAGTTTCTCATCCTAACTGACAAGCATTGGATGTTAGAGGACCAGTTCTTTGTATCAGTTTCAGAAGCAGAGTTGGACTAGATATGGTCCGTATGGGTAGGAAACACCGTTCTTTTGTTTCAGCACACACACCTTTCCTGATGTCTTAGATAATCTAGAAAACAAGAGCGTGCTTCTTATTCTAAAGCAGAGTGTGATCAATGGATGAGAACACTGCTGTGTGTTTCACTTCAGAAATGGAGTTAAATCGCAGGCTCTGAGTCTTCCTACAAGCAAGATTTCGTTTCATGAAAGGGCAGTCACTTTTCTGCTCAAACTAACTACATTGGTCAAAAACTCACACGTTTCTCATCTGAACTGACAAGCTTTGGATGTTAGCGGACCAGTGCTTTGTATCAGTTTCAGAAGCAGATTTGGACTACATATGGTCTGTATGTGTAAGAAAAACCGTTCATTTTTTCTGGGCACACTCAGATTTTCTGCTGCATTAGAGACTCTAGAAAGCAAGAGTGTGCTTCTTGCTCTAAAGCAGAGTGTGATCCATGGATGAGAACTATGCTGTGTGTTTCCCATCAGAAATGGAGTTAAATCCCAGGCTCTGAGTCTTCCTGCAAGCAAGAATTACTTTCAGGTAAGGGCAGTCACTTTTCAGCTCAAAAGAACTACATTGTTCACGAAGCTCACACGTTTCTCATCTTAAATGACAAGCATTGGATGTTAGAGGACCAGTGCTTTGTATCAGTTTCAGAAGCAGATTTGGACTACATATGGTCCGTATGTGTGGGAAACACCGTTCTTTTGTTCTGGGCACACTCAGATTGCCTCCTGTATTAGAGACTCTAGAAAGCAAGAGCGAGCTTCTTGCTCTAAAGCAGAGTGTGATCAATGGATGAGAACTCTGCTGTGTATTTCACTTCAGAAATGGAGTGAAATCCCATGCTCTGAGTCTTCCTACAAGCAAGACCTCCTTTCAGGTAAGGGCAGTTTCTTTATAGCTCAAAGGAAGTACATCGTTCATGAAACTCACATGTATCTCATCTTAACTGACAAGCATTGGATGTTAGAGGACCAGTGCTTTGTATCAGATTCAGAAGCACATTTGGACTACATATTGTCCCTATGTTTAGGCAACATCGTTCTTTTGTTGTCAGCACACTCACGTTTCATGCTGTCTTAGAGCCTCTAGAAAGCAAGAGCGTGCTTCTTGCTCTAAAGCACAGTGTGATCAATGCATGAAAACTCTGCAGTTTGTTTCACTTCAGAAATGCAGTTAAATCCCAGGCTCTGAGTCTTCCTACAAGCAAGACTTCCTTTCAGGTAAGGGCAGTTTCTTTATAGCTCAAAGGAACTACATCGTTCACGAAACTCACACGTTTCTCATCTTAACTGACAAGCATTGGATGTTAGAGGACCTTTGCTTTGTATGAATTTCAGAAGCAGAGTTGGACTAGATATGGTCCCGATGTGTAGGAAACACCATTCTTTTGTTCTCAGCACACTCATGTTTCCTGTTGTCTTAGAGACTCTAGAAAGCAAGAGTGTGCTTCTTGTTCTAAAGCAGAGTGTGATCCATGGATGAGAACTATGCTGTTTGTTTCCCTTCAGAAATGGTGTTAAATCCCAGGCTCTGTGTCTTCCTACAAGCAAGACTTCATTTCAGGTAAGGGCAGTCACTTTTCAGCTCAAACGAACTGCATCGTTCACGAAGCTCACACGTTTCTCAAAGTAACAGACAAGCATTGGATGTTAGAGGCCCAGTGCTTTGTATCAGTATCAAAAGCAGATTTGGACTAGATATGCTCTGTATATGTAGGAAACACCGGTCTTTTGTTCTCAGCACACTCACATTTCCTACTGTCTTAGAGATTATAGAAAGCAAGAGCGTGCTTCTTGCTCTAAAGCAGAGTGTGATCAATGAATGAGAACTCTGCTGTGTGTTTAACTTCAGAAATAGAGTTAAATCCCAGGCTCTGAGTCTTCCTTCATGCAAGACTTCGTTTCAGGTAAGTGCAGTTACTTTACAGGTCAAACAAACTACATCTTTCACGAATCTCACACGTTTCGGATCTTACCTGACCAGGATTGGATGTTAGAGGACCTTTCGTTTGTTTCAGTTTCAGAAGCAGAGTTGAACTAGATATGGTCCGTATGTGTAGGAAACACCATTCTTTTGTTCTGAGCACACTCATGTTTCCTGCTGTATTAAAGACTCTAGAAAGCAAGAGCGTGCTTCTCGCTCTAAAGCAGAGTGTGATCCATGGATGAGAACTATGCTGTGTGTTTCCCTTCACAAATGGAGTTAAATCCCAGGCTCTGAGTCTTCATACAAGCAAGACTTCGTTTCCGGAAAGGCAGTCACTTTACAGCTCAAGCGAACTACATCATTCACAAAGCTCACAAGTTTCTCATCCTAACTGACAAGCATTGGATGTTAGAGGACCAGTTCTTTGTATCAGTTTCAGAAGCAGAGTTGGACTAGATATGGTCCGTATGGGTAGGAAACACCGTTCTTTTGTTTCAGCACACACACCTTTCCTGATGTCTTAGATAATCTAGAAAACAAGAGCGTGCTTCTTATTCTAAAGCAGAGTGTGATCAATGGATGAGAACACTGCTGTGTGTTTCACTTCAGAAATGGAGTTAAATCGCAGGCTCTGAGTCTTCCTACAAGCAAGATTTCGTTTCATGAAAGGGCAGTCACTTTTCTGCTCAAACTAACTACATTGGTCAAAAACTCACACGTTTCTCATCTGAACTGACAAGCTTTGGATGTTAGCGGACCAGTGCTTTGTATCAGTTTCAGAAGCAGATTTGGACTACATATGGTCTGTATGTGTAAGAAAAACCGTTCATTTTTTCTGGGCACACTCAGATTTTCTGCTGCATTAGAGACTCTAGAAAGCAAGAGTGTGCTTCTTGCTCTAAAGCAGAGTGTGATCCATGGATGAGAACTATGCTGTGTGTTTCCCATCAGAAATGGAGTTAAATCCCAGGCTCTGAGTCTTCCTGCAAGCAAGAATTACTTTCAGGTAAGGGCAGTCACTTTTCAGCTCAAAAGAACTACATTGTTCACGAAGCTCACACGTTTCTCATCTTAACTGACAAGCATTAGATGTTAGAGGACCAGTGCTATGTATCAGTTTCAGAAGCAGAGTTCGACTAGATATGGTCCGTATGTGTAGGAAACACCGTTCTTTTGTTCTCAGCACACTCACTTTTCCTGCTGTCTTAGAGACTCTAGAGAGCAAGAGCATGCTTCTTTTTCTAAAGCAGTGTGTGATCAATGGATGAGAACTCTGCTGTGTGTTTCACTTCAGAAATGGAGTTAAATCCCAGGCTCTGAGTCTTCCTACAAGCAAGACTTCGTTTCAGGTAAGTGCAGTTACTTTACAGGTCAAACGAACTACATCGTTCACGAAGCTCACAAGTTTAGGATCTTACCTGACAAGCATTGGATGTTAGAGGACCTGTGGTTTGTTTGAGTTTCAGAAAAAGAGTTGAACTAGATATGGTCCGTATGTGAAGGAAACACCTTTCTTTTTTTCTGAGCACACTCAGGTTTCCTGCTGTATTGGAGACTCTAGAAAGCAAGAGCTTGCTTCTCGCTCTAAAGCAGAATGTGATCAATGGATGAGAACTCTGTTGTGTGTTTCCCTTCAGAAATGGAGCTAAATCCCAGGCTCAGTGTCTTCCTAAAAAGCAAGACTTCGTTTCAGGAAAGGGCAGTCACTTTTCAGTTCTAACGAACTACATCGTTCACGAAGCTCACACGTTACTCATCCTAAATGACAAGCATTGGATGGTAGACAACCATTGCTTTGTAACAGTTTCAGAAGCAGAGTTGGACTAGATATGGTCCATATGTGCAGGAAACACCGTTCTTTTGTTCTCAGCACACTCACGTTTCCTGGTGTCTCAGAGACTCTAAAAAGCAAGAACGTGCTTCTTGTTCTAAAGCAGAGTGTGTCCAATGGATGAGAACACTGCAGTGTGTTTCACTTCAGAAATGGAGTTAAATCTCAGGCTCTGAGTCTTCCTACAAGCAAGACTTCGTTTCAGGTAAGTGCAGTTACTTTACAGGTCGAACGAACTACATCGTTCACGAAGCACACACGTTTCAGATCTTACCTGACAAGCATGGGATGTTAGAGGACCTGTGGGTTGTTTCAGTTTCAGAAGCAGAGTTGTCCTATATATGGTCTGTATGTGTAGGAAAGACCTTTCTTTTGTTCTCAGCACACTCAGGTTCCCTGATGTATTAGAGACTCTAGAAAGCAAGAGGGTGCTTCTCGCTCTAAAGCAGAGTGTGATCCATGGATGAGAACCATGCTGTGTGTTTCCCTTCAGAAATGGAGTTAAATCCCAGGCTCTGTGTCTTCCTACATGCAAGACTTCGTTTCAGGTAAGGGCAGTCACTTTTCAGCTCAAACGAACTACATTGTTCACGAAGCTCACACGTTTCTCATCTTAAATGACAAGCATTGGATGTTAGAGGACCAGTGCTTTGTATCAGTTTCAGAAGCAGATTTGGACTACATATGGTCCGTATGTGTGGGAAACACCGTTCTTTTGTTCTGGGCACACTCAGATTGCCTCCTGTATTAGAGACTCTAGAAAGCAAGAGCGAGCTTCTTGCTCTAAAGCAGAGTGTGATCAATGGATGAGAACTCTGCTGTGTATTTCACTTCAGAAATGGAGTGAAATCCCATGCTCTGAGTCTTCCTACAAGCAAGACCTCCTTTCAGGTAAGGGCAGTTTCTTTATAGCTCAAAGGAAGTACATCGTTCATGAAACTCACATGTATCTCATCTTAACTGACAAGCATTGGATGTTAGAGGACCAGTGCTTTGTATCAGATTCAGAAGCACATTTGGACTACATATTGTCCCTATGTTTAGGCAACATCGTTCTTTTGTTGTCAGCACACTCACGTTTCATGCTGTCTTAGAGCCTCTAGAAAGCAAGAGCGTGCTTCTTGCTCTAAAGCACAGTGTGATCAATGCATGAAAACTCTGCAGTTTGTTTCACTTCAGAAATGCAGTTAAATCCCAGGCTCTGAGTCTTCCTACAAGCAAGACTTCCTTTCAGGTAAGGGCAGTTTCTTTATGGCTCAAAGGAACTACATCGTTCATGAAACTCACACGTTTCTCATCTTAACTGACAAGCATTGGATGTTAGAGGACCTTTGCTTTGTATGAATTTCAGAAGCAGAGTTGGACTAGATATGGTCCCGATGTGTAGGAAACACCATTCTTTTGTTCTCAGCACACTCATGTTTCCTGTTGTCTTAGAGACTCTAGAAAGCAAGAGTGTGCTTCTTGTTCTAAAGCAGAGTGTGATCCATGGATGAGAACTATGCTGTTTGTTTCCCTTCAGAAATGGTGTTAAATCCCAGGCTCTGTGTCTTCCTACAAGCAAGACTTCATTTCAGGTAAGGGCAGTCACTTTTCAGCTCAAACGAACTGCATCGTTCACGAAGCTCACACGTTTCTCAAAGTAACAGACAAGCATTGGATGTTAGAGGCCCAGTGCTTTGTATCAGTATCAAAAGCAGATTTGGACTAGATATGCTCTGTATATGTAGGAAACACCGGTCTTTTGTTCTCAGCACACTCACATTTCCTACTCTCTTAGAGATTATAGAAAGCAAGAGCGTGCTTCTTGCTCTAAAGCAGAGTGTGATCAATGAATGAGAACTCTGCTGTGTGTTTAACTTCAGAAATAGAGTTAAATCCCAGGCTCTGAGTCTTCCTTCATGCAAGACTTCGTTTCAGGTAAGTGCAGTTACTTTACAGGTCAAACGAACTACATCTTTCACGAATCTCACACGTTTCGGATCTTACCTGACCAGGATTGGATGTTAGAGGACCTTTCGTTTGTTTCAGTTTCAGAAGCAGAGTTGAACTAGATATGGTCCGTATGTGTAGGAAACACCATACTTTGGTTCTGAGCACACTCATGTTTCCTGCTGTATTAAAGACTCTAGAAAGCAAGAGCGTGCTTCTCGCTCTAAAGCAGAGTGTGATCCATGGATGAGAACTATGCTGTGTGTTTCCCTTCACAAATGGAGTTAAATCCCAGGCTCTGAGTCTTCATACAAGCAAGACTTCGTTTCCGGAAAGGCAGTCACTTTACAGCTCAAGCGAACTACATCATTCACAAAGCTCACAAGTTTCTCATCCTAACTGACAAGCATTGGATGTTAGAGGACCAGTTCTTTGTATCAGTTTCAGAAGCAGAGTTGGACTAGATATGGTCCGTATGGGTAGGAAACACCGTTCTTTTGTTTCAGCACACACACCTTTCCTGATGTCTTAGATAATCTAGAAAACAAGAGCGTGCTTCTTATTCTAAAGCAGAGTGTGATCAATGGATGAGAACACTGCTGTGTGTTTCACTTCAGAAATGGAGTTAAATCGCAGGCTCTGAGTCTTCCTACAAGCAAGATTTCGTTTCATGAAAGGGCAGTCACTTTTCTGCTCAAACTAACTACATTGGCCAAAAACTCACACGTTTCTCATCTGAACTGACAAGCTTTGGATGTTAGCGGACCAGTGCATTGTATCAGTTTCAGAAGCAGATTTGGACTACATATGGTCTGTATGTGTAAGAAAAACCGTTCATTTTTTCTGGGCACACTCAGATTTTCTGCTGCATTAGAGACTCTAGAAAGCAAGAGTGTGCTTCTTGCTCTAAAGCAGAGTGTGATCCATGGATGAGAACTATGCTGTGTGTTTCCCATCAGAAATGGAGTTAAATCCCAGGCTCTGAGTCTTCCTGCAAGCAAGAATTACTTTCAGGTAAGGGCAGTCACTTTTCAGCTCAAAAGAACTACATTGTTCACGAAGCTCACACGTTTCTCATCTTAACTGACAAGCATTAGATGTTAGAGGACCAGTGCTATGTATCAGTTTCAGAAGCAGAGTTCGACTAGATATGGTCCGTATGTGTAGGAAACACCGTTCTTTTGTTCTCAGCACACTCACTTTTCCTGCTGTCTTAGAGACTCTAGAGAGCAAGAGCATGCTTCTTTTTCTAAAGCAGTGTGTGATCAATGGATGAGAACTCTGCTGTGTGTTTCACTTCAGAAATGGAGTTAAATCCCAGGCTCTGAGTCTTCCTACAAGCAAGACTTCGTTTCAGGTAAGTGCAGTTACTTTACAGGTCAAACGAACTACATCGTTCACAAAGCTCACAAGTTTAGGATCTTACCTGACAAGCATTGGATGTTAGAGGACCTGTGGTTTGTTTGAGTTTCAGAAAAAGAGTTGAACTAGATATGGTCCGTATGTGAAGGAAACACCATTCTATTTTTCTGAGCACACTCAGGTTTCCTGCTGTATTGGAGACTCTAGAAAGCAAGAGCTTGCTTCTCGCTCTAAAGCAGAATGTGATCAATGGATGAGAACTATGCTGTGTGTTTCCCTTCAGAAATGGAGCTAAATCCCAGGCTCAGTGTCTTCCTAAAAAGCAAGACTTCGTTTCAGGAAAGGGCAGTCACTTTTCAGCTCTAACGAACTACATCGTTCACGAAGCTCACACGTTACTCATCCTAAATGACAAGCATTGGATGGTAGACAACCATTGCTTTGTAACAGTTTCAGAAGCAGAGTTGGACTAGATATGGTCCATATGTGCAGGAAACACCGTTCTTTTGTTCTCAGCACACTCACGTTTCCTGGTGTCTCAGAGACTCTAAAAAGCAAGAACGTGCTTCTTGTTCTAAAGCAGAGTGTGTCCAATGGATGAGAACACTGCAGTGTGTTTCACTTCAGAAATGGAGTTAAATCTCAGGCTCTGAGTCTTCCTACAAGCAAGACTTCGTTTCAGGTAAGTGCAGTTACTTTACAGGTCGAACGAACTACATCGTTCACGAAGCACACACGTTTCAGATCTTACCTGACAAGCATGGGATGTTAGAGGACCTGTGGGTTGTTTCAGTTTCAGAAGCAGAGTTGTCCTATATATGGTCTGTATGTGTAGGAAAGACCTTTCTTTCGTTCTCAGCACACTCAGGTTCCCTGATGTATTAGAGACTCTAGAAAGCAAGAGGGTGCTTCTCGCTCTAAAGCAGAGTGTGATCCATGGATGAGAACCATGCTGTGTGTTTCCCTTCAGAAATGGAGTTAAATCCCAGGCTCTGTGTCTTCCTACATGCAAGACTTCGTTTCAGGTAAGGGCAGTCACTTTTCAGCTCAAACGAACTACATTGTTCACGAAGCTCACACGTTTCTCATCTTAAATGACAAGCATTGGATGTTACAGGACCAGTGCTTTGTATCAGTTTCAGAAGCAGATTTGGACTACATATGGTCCGTATGTGTGGGAAACACCGTTCTTTTGTTCTGGGCACACTCAGATTGCCTCCTGTATTAGAGACTCTAGAAAGCAAGAGCAAGCTTCTTGCTCTAAAGCAGAGTTTGATCAATGGATGAGAACTCTGCTGTGTATTTCACTTCAGAAATGGAGTTAAATCCCATGCTCTGAGTCTTCCTACAAGCAAGACCTCCTTTCAGGTAAGGGCAGTTTCTTTATAGCTCAAAGGAAGTACATCGTTCATGAAACTCACATGTTTCTCATCTTAACTGAGAAGCATTGGATGTTAGAGGACCAGTGCTTTGTATGAGTTTCACAAGCACATTTGGTCTACATATTGTCCCTATGTTTAGGCAACATCATTCTTTTGTTCTCAGCACAATACGTTTCATTCTGTCTTAGAGCCTCTAAAAAGCAAGAGCGTGCTTCTTGCTCTAAAGCAGAGTGTGAACAATGGATGAGAACTCTGCTGTGTGTTTCACTTCAGAAATGGAGTTAAATCCCAGGCTCTGAGTCTTCCTACAAGCAAGACTTCATTTCAGGTAAGGGCAGTTACTTTGCTGCTCAAACGAACTACATCGTTCACGAAGCTCACACGTTTCTCATCTTAACTGACAATCATTGGATGTTAGAGGAACAGTGCTTTGTATCAGTTTCAGAAGCAGATTTTGACTACATATGGTCCTTATGTGTACGAAAAACCGTTCTTTCATTCTGGGAACACTCAGATTTCCTGCTGTATTAGGGACTCTAGAAAGCAAGACTGTGCTTCTCGCTCTAAAGCAGAGTGTGATCCATGGATGAGAACTATGCTGTGTGTTTGATTTCGGAAATGGAGTTAAATCCCAGGCTCTGTGTCCTCCTACAAGCAAGACTTCGTTTCAGGTAAGTGCAGTTACTTTAGAGGTCAAATGAACTACATCGTTCACAAAGCTCACACGTTTCTGATCTTACCTGACAAGCATTGGATGTTAGAGGACCTGTGGTTTTTTTCAGTTTCAGAAGCAGATTTGGACTACATATGGTCCGTATGTATGGGAAAGACCGTTCTTTTGTTCTGGTCACACTCAGATTGCCTGCTGTATTAGAGATTCTAGAAAACAAGAGTGAGGTTCTTGCTCTAAAGCAGAGTGTGATCAATGGATGAGAACTTTGCTGTGTGTTTCACTTCAGAAATGGAGTTAAATCCCAGGCTCTGAGTCTTCCTACAAGCAACACTTCCTTTCAGGTAAGGGCAGTTTCTTTATAGCTCAAAGGAACTACATCGTTCACGAAACTCACACGTTTCTCATCTTAACTGACAAGCATTGGATGTTAGAGGACCAGTGCTTTGTATCAGTTTCAGAAGCAGATTTGGACTACATACGGTCCTTATGTGTACGAAAAACCGTTCTTTCATTCTGGGAACACTCAGATTTCCTGCTGTATTAGGGACTCTAGAAAGCAAGACCCTGCTTCTCGCTCTAAAGCAGAGTGTGATACATGGATGAGAACTATGCTGTGTGTTTGCCTTCGGAAATGGAGTTAAATCCCAGGCTCTGTGTCTTACTACAAGCAAGACTTCGTTTCTTGTAAGTGCAGTTACTTTACAGGTCAAACGAACTACATTGTTCACGAAGCTCACACGTTTCTGATCTTACCTGACAAGCATTGTATGTTAGAGGACCTGTGGTTTGTTTCAGTTTCAGAAGTAGATTTGAACTAGATATGGTCTGTATATGTAGGAAACACCGTTCTTTTGTTCTCAGCACACTCATGTTCCCTGCTGTATTAGAGACTCTAGAAAGCAACAGCGTGCTTCTTGTTCTAAAGCAGAGTGTGATCTATGTAGGAGAACACTGCTGTGTGTTTCCCTTCAGACATGGAGTTAAATCCCAGGCTCTGAGTCTTCCTCCAAGCAAGACTTCGTTTCAGGTAAGGGCAGTTACTTTACAGCTCAAACGAACTACATCATTCACGAAGCTCACACGTTTCTCATCCTAAC
This sequence comes from Onychomys leucogaster, assembly GCA_949786385.1. Taxonomy (NCBI): domain Eukaryota; kingdom Metazoa; phylum Chordata; class Mammalia; order Rodentia; family Cricetidae; genus Onychomys; species Onychomys leucogaster. The sequence continues at coordinate 2,831,580 of CATKUP010000033.1, read as the reverse complement.
TGACAAGCATTGGATGTTAGAGGACCATTGCTTTGTATCAGTTTCAGAAGCAGAGTTGGACTAGATATGGTCCATATGTGTAGGAAACACCGTTCTTTTGTTCTCAGCACACTCACTTTTCCTGCTGTCTTAGAGACTCTAGAAAGCAAGAGTGTGCTTCTTGTTCTAAAGCAGAGTGTGTTCAATGGATGAGAACACTGCTGTGTGTTTCACTTCAGAAATGGAGTTAAATCCCAGGCTCTGAGTCTTCCTACAAGCATAATTCCTTTCAGGTAAGGGCAGTTTCTTTATAGCTCAAACGAACTACATCGTTCATGAAACTCACACGTTTCTCATCTTAACTGACAAGCATTGGATGTTAGAGGACCAGTGCTTTGTATCACTTTCAGAAGCAGATTTGGACTACATATGGTCCATATGTGTAGGCAACATGGTTCTTTGGTCTCAGCACACTCACGTTTCATGCTGTTTTAGAGCCTCTAGAAAGCAAGAGCATGCTTCTTGCTCTAAAGCAGAGTGTGATCAATGGATGAGAAATCTGCTGTGTGTTTCACTTCAGAAATGAAGTGAAATCCCAGGCTCTGAGTCTTCCTACAAGCAAGACTTTGTTTCAGGTAAGTGCAGTTACTTTACAGGTCAAACGAACTACATCGTTCACGAAGCTCACACATTTCAGATCTTACCTGACAAGCATTGGATGTTAGAGGACCTGTGGTTTGTTTCAGTTTCAGAAGCAGATTTGAACTAGATATGGTCCGTATGTGTAGGAAACACCGTTCTTTTGTTCTCAGCACACTCAGGTTCCCTGCTGTATTAGAGACTCTAGAAAGCAAGAGGGTGCTTCTCGCTCTAAAGCAGAGTGTGATCCATGGATGAGAACCATGCTGTGTGTTTCCCTTCAGAAATGGAGTTAAATCCCAGGCACTGTGTCTTCCTACAATCAATACTTCGTTTCAGGTATGGGCAGTCACTTTTCAGCTCAAACGAACTATATCATTCACGAAGCTCACATGTTTTTCATCTTAACTGACAAGCATTGGATGTTAGAGGATCAGTGCTTTGTATCAGTTTCAGAAGCAGATTTGGACTACATATGGTCCGTATGTGTGGGAAATACCGTTCTTTTGTTCTGGGCACACTCAGATTGCCTGCTGTATTAGAGACTCTAGAAAGCAAGAGCAAGCTTCTTGCTCTAAAGCAGAGTGTGATCCTTGGATGAGAACTCTGCTGTGTGTTTCACTTCAGAAATGGAGTGAAATCCCATGATCTGAGTCTTCCTACAAGCAAGACTTCCTTTCAGGTAAGGGCAGTTTCTTTATAGCTCAAAGGAAGTACATCGTTCATGAAACTCACATGTTTCTCCTCTTAACTGACAAGCATTGGATGTTAGAGGACCTGTGGTTTGTTTCAGTTTCAGAAGCAGAGTTGAACTAGATATGGTCCGTATGTGTAGGAAACACCGTTCTTTTGTTCTCAGCACACTCAGGTTCCCTGCTGTATTAGAGACTCTAGAAAGTAAGAGTGTGCTTCTTGTTCTAAAGCAGAGTGTTTTCAATGGATGAGAACACTGCTGTGTGTTTCCCTTCAGAAATGGAGTTAAATCCCAGGCTCTGAGTCTTCCTACAAGCAAGACTTCGTTTCAAGTAAGGGCAGTCACTTTTCAGCTCAAACGAAATACATCGTTCACAAAGCTCACACGTTTCTCAAGTTAACTGACAAGCATTGGATGTTAGAGGACCAGTGCTTTGTATCAGTTTCAGAAACAGAGTTGGACTAGATATGGTCCGTATGTGTGGGAAACTCCGTTCTTTTGTTCTGGGCACACTCAGATTGCCTGCTGTATTAGAGACTCTAGAAAGCAAGAGCGAGCTTCTTGCTCTAAAGCAGAGTGTGATCAATGGATGAGAACTCTGCTGTGTGTATCACTTCAGAAATGGAGTGAAATCCCATCCTCTGAGTCTTCCTACAAGCAAGACTTCCTTTCAGGTAAGGCAGTTTCTCTATAGATCAAAGGAAGTATATCGTTCACGAAACTCACATGTTTCTCTTCTTAACTGACAAGCATTGGATGTTTGAGGACCAGTGCTTTGTATCAGTTTCAGAAGCAGATTTGGACTACATATTGTCCCTATGTTTAGGCAACATCGTTCCTTTGTTCTCAGCACACTCACGTTTCATGCTGTCTTAGAGCCTCTAGAAAGCAAGAGCGTGCTTCTTGTTCTAAAGCAGAGTGTGATCCATGGATGAGAACTATGCTGTGTGTTTCACTTCAGAAATGGAGTTAAATCCCAGGCTCTGAGTGTTCCTACAAGCAAGACTTCTTTTCAGGTAAGGGCAGTCACTTTTCTGCACAAACAAACTAAATAGTTCACGAAGCTCACACGTTTCTCATCTAAACAGACAAGCATTGGATGTAACAGGAAAAGTGCTTTGTATCAGTTTCAGAAGCAGATTTGGACGACATAAGTTCCGTATATGTAGGAAACACTATTCATTGTTCTGGGCACACTCAGATTTCCTGCTGTATTAGAGACTCTAGAAAGCAAGAGCGAGCTTCTTGCTCTAAAGCAGAGTGTGATCAATGGATGAGAACTCTGCTGTGTGTTTCACTTCAGAAATGGAGTTAAATCCCAGGCTCTGTGTCTTCCTACAAGCAAGATTTCGTTTCAGGTAAGTACAGTTACTTTACAGCTCAAACGAACTACATCAGTCATGTAGCTCACAGGTTTCGGATCTTACCTGATAAGCATTGGATGTTAGAGGACCTGTGGTTTTTTTCAGTTTCAGAAGCAGTTTTGAACTAGATATGGTCTGTATGTGTAGGAAACACCGTTCATTTGTTCTCAGCACACTCATGTTCCTTGCTGTATTAGAGACTCTACAAAGCAAGAGTGTGCTTCTCGCTCTAAAGCAGAGTGTGATACATGGATGAGAACTATGCTGTGTGTTTGCCTTCGGAAATGGAGTTAAATCCCAGGCTCTGTGTCTTACTACAAGCAAGACTTCGTTTCTTGTAAGTGCAGTTACTTTACAGGTCAAACGAACTACATTGTTCACGAAGCTCACACGTTTCTGATCTTACCTGACAAGCATTGTATGTTAGAGGACCTGTGGTTTGTTTCAGTTTCAGAAGTAGATTTGAACTAGATATGGTCTGTATATGTAGGAAACACCGTTCTTTTGTTCTCAGCACACTCATGTTCCCTGCTGTATTAGAGACTCTAGAAAGCAACAGCGTGCTTCTTGTTCTAAAGCAGAGTGTGATCTATGTAGGAGAACACTGCTGTGTGTTTCCCTTCAGACATGGAGTTAAATCCCAGGCTCTGAGTCTTCCTCCAAGCAAGACTTCGTTTCAGGTAAGGGCAGTTACTTTACAGCTCAAACGAACTACATCATTCACGAAGCTCACACGTTTCTCATCCTAACTGACAAGCATTGGATGTTAGAGGACCATTGCTTTGTATCAGTTTCAGAAGCAGAGTTGGACTAGATATGGTCCATATGTGTAGGAAACACCGTTCTTTTGTTCTCAGCACACTCACTTTTCCTGCTGTCTTAGAGACTCTAGAAAGCAAGAGTGTGCTTCTTGTTCTAAAGCAGAGTGTGTTCAATGGATGAGAACACTGCTGTGTGTTTCACTTCAGAAATGGAGTTAAATCCCAGGCTCTGAGTCTTCCTACAAGCATAATTCCTTTCAGGTAAGGGCAGTTTCTTTATAGCTCAAACGAACTACATCGTTCATGAAACTCACACGTTTCTCATCTTAACTGACAAGCATTGGATGTTAGAGGACCAGTGCTTTGTATCACTTTCAGAAGCAGATTTGGACTACATATGGTCCGTATGTGTAGGCAACATGGTTCTTTGGTCTCAGCACACTCACGTTTCATGCTGTTTTAGAGCCTCTAGAAAGCAAGAGCATGCTTCTTGCTCTAAAGCAGAGTGTGATCAATGGATGAGAAATCTGCTGTGTGTTTCACTTCAGAAATGAAGTGAAATCCCAGGCTCTGAGTCTTCCTACAAGCAAGACTTTGTTTCAGGTAAGTGCAGTTACTTTACAGGTCAAACGAACTACATCGTTCACGAAGCTCACACATTTCAGATCTTACCTGACAAGCATTGGATGTTAGAGGACCTGTGGTTTGTTTCAGTTTCAGAAGCAGATTTGAACTAGATATGGTCCGTATGTGTAGGAAACACCGTTCTTTTGTTCTCAGCACACTCAGGTTCCCTGCTGTATTAGAGACTCTAGAAAGCAAGAGGGTGCTTCTCGCTCTAAAGCAGAGTGTGATCCATGGATGAGAACCATGCTGTGTGTTTCCCTTCAGAAATGGAGTTAAATCCCAGGCACTGTGTCTTCCTACAATCAATACTTCGTTTCAGGTATGGGCAGTCACTTTTCAGCTCAAACGAACTATATCATTCACGAAGCTCACATGTTTTTCATCTTAACTGACAAGCATTGGATGTTAGAGGATCAGTGCTTTGTATCAGTTTCAGAAGCAGATTTGGACTACATATGGTCCGTATGTGTGGGAAATACCGTTCTTTTGTTCTGGGCACACTCAGTTTGCCTGCTGTATTAGAGACTCTAGAAAGCAAGAGCAAGCTTCTTGCTCTAAAGCAGAGTGTGATCCTTGGATGAGAACTCTGCTGTGTGTTTCACTTCAGAAATGGAGTGAAATCCCATGATCTGAGTCTTCCTACAAGCAAGACTTCCTTTCAGGTAAGGGCAGTTTCTTTATAGCTCAAAGGAAGTACATCGTTCATGAAACTCACATGTTTCTCCTCTTAACTGACAAGCATTGGATGTTAGAGGACCTGTGGTTTGTTTCAGTTTCAGAAGCAGAGTTGAACTAGATATGGTCCGTATGTGTAGGAAACACCGTTCTTTTGTTCTCAGCACACTCAGGTTCCCTGCTGTATTAGAGACTCTAGAAAGTAAGAGTGTGCTTCTTGTTCTAAAGCAGAGTGTTTTCAATGGATGAGAACACTGCTGTGTGTTTCCCTTCAGAAATGGAGTTAAATCCCAGGCTCTGAGTCTTCCTACAAGCAAGACTTCGTTTCAAGTAAGGGCAGTCACTTTTCAGCTCAAACGAAATACATCGTTCACAAAGCTCACACGTTTCTCAAGTTAACTGACAAGCATTGGATGTTAGAGGACCAGTGCTTTGTATCAGTTTCAGAAACAGAGTTGGACTAGATATGGTCCGTATGTGTGGGAAACTCCGTTCTTTTGTTCTGGGCACACTCAGATTGCCTGCTGTATTAGAGACTCTAGAAAGCAAGAGCGAGCTTCTTGCTCTAAAGCAGAGTGTGATCAATGGATGAGAACTCTGCTGTGTGTATCACTTCAGAAATGGAGTGAAATCCCATCCTCTGAGTCTTCCTACAAGCAAGACTTCCTTTCAGGTAAGGCAGTTTCTCTATAGATCAAAGGAAGTATATCGTTCACGAAACTCACATGTTTCTCTTCTTAACTGACAAGCATTGGATGTTTGAGGACCAGTGCTTTGTATCAGTTTCAGAAGCAGATTTGGACTACATATTGTCCCTATGTTTAGGCAACATCGTTCCTTTGTTCTCAGCACACTCACGTTTCATGCTGTCTTAGAGCCTCTAGAAAGCAAGAGCGTGCTTCTTGTTCTAAAGCAGAGTGTGATCCATGGATGAGAACTATGCTGTGTGTTTCACTTCAGAAATGGAGTTAAATCCCAGGCTCTGAGTGTTCCTACAAGCAAGACTTCTTTTCAGGTAAGGGCAGTCACTTTTCTGCACAAACAAACTAAATAGTTCACGAAGCTCACACGTTTCTCATCTAAACAGACAAGCATTGGATGTAACAGGAAAAGTGCTTTGTATCAGTTTCAGAAGCAGATTTGGACGACATAAGTTCCGTATATGTAGGAAACACTATTCATTGTTCTGGGCACACTCAGATTTCCTGCTGTATTAGAGACTCTAGAAAGCAAGAGCGAGCTTCTTGCTCTAAAGCAGAGTGTGATCAATGGATGAGAACTCTGCTGTGTGTTTCACTTCAGAAATGGAGTTAAATCCCAGGCTCTGTGTCTTCCTACAAGCAAGATTTCGTTTCAGGTAAGTACAGTTACTTTACAGGTCAAACGAACTACATCGTTCACGAAGCTCACATGTTTCGGATCTTAAGTGACAAGCATTGCATGTTAGAGGACCTGTGGTTTGTTTCAGTTTCAGAAGCAGAGTTGAACTAGATATGGTCTGTATGTGTAGGAAAGACCGTTCTTTTGTTCTCAGCACACTCAGGTTCCCTGCTTTATTAGAGACTCTAGAAAGCAAGAGCGTGCTTCTCGCTCTAAAGCAGAGTGTGATCCATGGATGAGAACTATGCTGTGTGTTTCCCTTCAGAAATGGAGTTGAATCCCGGGCTCTGAGTCTTCCTCCAAGCAAGACTTCGTTTCAGGTAAGGGCAGTTACTTTACAGCTCAAACGAACTACATCAGTCATGTAGCTCACAGGTTTCGGATCTTACCTGATAAGCATTGGATGTTAGAGGACCTGTGGTTTTTTTCAGTTTCAGAAGCAGTTTTGAACTAGATATGGTCTGTATGTGTAGGAAACACCGTTCATTTGTTCTCAGCACACTCATGTTCCTTGCTGTATTAGAGACTCTACAAAGCAAGAGTGTGCTTCTCGCTCTAAAGCAGAGTGTGATCCATGGATGAGAACTATGCTGTGTGTTTCCCTTCAGAAATGGAGTTAAATCCAGGCTCTGTGTCTTCCTACAAGCAAGACTTCATTTCAGGTAAGGGCAGTCACTTTTCAGCTCAAACGAACTACATCGTTCACGAAGCTCACACGTTTCTCATCTTAACTGACAAGCATTGGATGTTAGACGACCAGTGCTTTGTATCAGTTTCATAAGCATATTTGGACTACATATGGTCCGTATGTGTGGGAAACACCGTTCTTTTGTTCTGGACACACTCAGATTGCCTGCTGTATTAGAGACTCTGGAAAGCAAGTGCGAGCTTCTTGCTCTAAAGCAGACTGTGATCAATGGATGAGAACTTTGCTGTGTGTTTCACTTCAGAAATGGAGTTAAATCCCAGGCTCTGAGTCTTCCTACAAGCAACACTTCCTTTAAGGTAAGGGCAGTTTCTTTATAGCTCAAAGGAACTACATCGTTCACGAAACTCACATGATTCTCATCTTAACTGAGAAGCATTGGATGTTAAAGGACCAGTGCTTTGTATGAGTTTCACAAGCAGATTTGGTCTACATATTGTCCCTATGTTTAGGCACCATCGTTCTTTTGTTCTCCGCACACTCACGTTTCATGCTGTCTTAGAGCCTGTAAAAAGCAAGAGCGTGCTTCTTGTTCTAAAGCAGAATGTGATCAATGGATGAGAACTCTGCTGTGTGTTTCACTTCAGAAATGGAGTTAAATCCCAGGCTCTGAGTCTTCCTACAAGCAAGACTTCATTTCAGGTAAGGGCAGTTACTTTTCTGCTCAAACGAACTACATCGTCCACGAAGCTCACACGTTTCTCATCTTAACTGACAAGCATTGGATGTTAGAGGACCAGTGCTTTGTATCAGTTTCAGAAGCAGATTTGGACTACATACGGTCCTTATGTGTATGAAAAACCATTCTTTCATTCTGGGAACACTCAGATTTCCTGCTGTATTAGGGACTCTAGAAAGCAAGACCGTGCTTCTCGCTCTAAAGCAGAGTGTGATCCATGGATGAGAACTATGCTGTGTGTTTGCCTTCGGAAATGGAGTTAAATCCCAGGCTCGGTGTCTTCCTACAAGCAAGACTTCGTTTCAGGTAAGTGCAGTTACTTTACAGGTCAAACGAACTACATCGTTCACGAAGCTCACACGTTTCGGATCTTACCTGACAAGCATTGGATGTTAGAGAACCTGTGGTTTGTTTCAGTGTCAGAAGCAGATTTGAACTAGATATGGTCTGTATGTGTAGGAAACACCGTTCTTTTGTTCTCAGCACACTCATGTTCCCTGCTGTATTAGAGACTCTAGAAACCAAGAGTGTGCTTCTCGCTCTAAAGCAGAGTGTGATCCATGGATGAGAACTATGCTGTGTGTTTCCCTTCAGAAATGGAGTTAAATCCAGGCTCTGTGCCTTCCTACAAGCAAGACTTCGTTTCAGGTAAGGGCAGTCACTTATCAGCTCAAACGAACTACATCGTTCACGAAGCTCACACGTTTCTCATCTTAAGTGACAAGCTTTGGATGTTAGAGGACCAGTGCTTTGTATCAGTTTCAGAAGCAGATTTGGACTACATATGGTCCGTATGTATGGGAAACACCGTTCTTTTGTTCTGGACACACTCAGATTGCCTGCTGTATTAGAGATTCTAGAAAACAAGAGCGAGCTTCTTGCTCTAAAGCAGAGTGTGATCAATGGATGAGAACTTTGCTGTGTGTTTCACTTCAGAAATGGAGTTAAATCCCAGGCTCTGTGTCTTCCTACATGCAAGACTTCGTTTCAGGTAAGGGCAGTCACTTTTCAGCTCAAACGAACTACATTGTTCACGAAGCTCACACGTTTCTCATCTTAAATGACAAGCATTGGATGTTAGAGGACCAGTGCTTTGTATCAGTTTCAGAAGCAGATTTGGACTACATATGGTCTGTATGTGTAGGAAACACCGGTTATTGTTCTGGGCAGACTCAGATTTCCTGCTGTATTTGTGACCCAAGAAAGCAAGAGCGTGATTCTCGCTCTAAAGCAGAGTGTGATCCATGGATGAGAACTATGCTGTGTGTTTCCCTTCAGAAATGGATTTAAATCCCAGGCTCTGAGTCTTCCTATAAGCAGAATTCCTTTCAGGTAAGGGCAGTTTCTTTATAGCTCAAAGGAACTACATCGTTCATGAAACTCTCACGTTTCTCATCTTAACTGACAAGCATTGGATGTTAGAGGACCAGTGCTTTGCATCAGTTTCAGAAGCAGATTTGGACTACAAATTATCCATATGTGTAGGCAACATCGTTCTTTTGATCTCAGCACACTCACGTTTCATGCTGTGTTAGAGCCTCTAGAAAGCAAGAGCGTGCTTCTTGTTCTAAAGCAGAGTGTGATCAATGGATGAAAACTCTGCTGTGTGTTTCCCTTCAGAAATGGAGCTAAATCCCAGGCTCTGTGTCTTCCTACAAGCAAGACTTCGACTCAGGTAAGTGCAGTTACTTTTCTGCTCTAACGAACTACATCGTTCACGAAGCTCACACGTTTCTCATCTTAACTGACAAGCATTGGATGTTAGAGGAACAGTGCTTTGTATCAGTTTCAGAAGCAGATTTTGACTACATACGGTCCTTATGTGTACGAAAAACCGTTCTTTCATTCTGGGAACACTCAGATTTCCTGCTGTATTAGGGACTCTAGAAAGCAAGACTGTGCTTCTCGCTCTAAAGCAGAGTGTGATCCATGGATGAGAACTATGCTGTGTGTTTGCCTTCGGAAATGGAGTTAAATCCCAGGCTCTGTGTCTTCCTACAAGCAAGACTTCGTTTCAGGTAAGTGCAGTTACTTTACAGGTCAAATGAACTACATCGTTCACAAAGCTCACACGTTTCGGATCTTACCTGACAAGCATTGGATGTTAGAGGACCTGTGGTTTTTTTCAGTTTCAGAAGCAGTTTTGAACTAGATATGGTCTGTATGTGTAGGAAACACCGTTCATTTGTTCTCAGCACACTCATGTTCCTTGCTGTATTAGAGACTCTACAAAGCAAGAGTGTGCTTCTCGCTCTAAAGCAGAGTGTGATCCATGGATGAGAACTATGCTGTGTGTTTCCCTTCAGAAATGGAGTTAAATCCAGGCTCTGTGTCTTCCTACAAGCAAGACTTCATTTCAGGTAAGGGCAGTCACTTTTCAGCTCAAACGAACTACATCGTTCACGAAGCTCACACGTTTCTCATCTTAACTGACAAGCATTGGATGTTAGACGACCAGTGCTTTGTATCAGTTTCATAAGCATATTTGGACTACATATGGTCCGTATGTGTGGGAAACACCGTTCTTTTGTTCTGGACACACTCAGATTGCCTGCTGTATTAGAGACTCTGGAAAGCAAGTGCGAGCTTCTTGCTCTAAAGCAGAGTGTGATCAATGGATGAGAACTTTGCTGTGTGTTTCACTTCAGAAATGGAGTTAAATCCCAGGCTCTGAGTCTTCCTACAAGCAACACTTCCTTTCAGGTAAGGGCAGTTTCTTTATAGCTCAAAGGAACTACATCGTTCACGAAACTCACATGATTCTCATCTTAAATGAGAAGCATTGGATGTTAAAGGACCAGTGCTTTGTATGAGTTTCACAAGCAGATTTGGTCTACATATTGTCCCTATGTTTAGGCACCATCGTTCTTTTGTTCTCCGCACACTCACGTTTCATGCTGTCTTAGAGCCTCTAAAAAGCAAGAGCGTGCTTCTTGCTCTAAAGCAGAGTGTGATCAATGGATGAGAACTCTGCTGTGTGTTTCACTTCAGAAATGGAGTTAAATCCCAGGCTCTGAGTCTTCCTACAAGCAAGACTTCATTTCAGGTAAGGGCAGTTACTTTTCTGCTCAAACGAACTACATCGTCCACTAAGCTCACACGTTTCTCATCTTAACTGACAAGCATTGGATGTTAGAGGACCAGTGCTTTGTATCAGTTTCAGAAGCAGATTTGGACTACATACGGTCCTTATGTGTACGAAAAACCATTCTTTCATTCTGGGAACACTCAGATTTCCTGCTGTATTAGGGACTCTAGAAAGCAAGACCGTGCTTCTCGCTCTAAAGCAGAGTGTGATACATGGATGAGAACTATGCTGTGTGTTTGCCTTCGGAAATGGAGTTAAATCCCAGGCTCTGTGTCTTCCTACAAGCAAGACTTCGTTTCAGGTAAGTGCAGTTACTTTACAGGTCAAACGAACTACATCGTTCACGAAGCTCACACGTTTCGGATCTTACCTGACAAGCATTGGATGTTAGAGAACCTGTGGTTTGTTTCAGTTTCAGAAGCAGATTTGAACTAGATATGGTCCGTATGTGTAGGAAACACCGTTCTTTTGTTCTCAGCACACTCATGTTCCCTGCTGTATTAGAGACTCTAGAAACCAAGAGTGTGCTTCTCGCTCTAAAGCAGAGTGTGATCCATGGATGAGAACTATGCTGTGTGTTTCCCTTCAGAAAGGGAGTTGAATCCAGGCTCTGTGTCTTCCTACAAGCAAGACTTCGTTTCAGGTAAGGGCAGTTTCTTTATAGCTCAAAGGAACTACATCGTTCACGAAACTCACATGTTTCTCATCTTAACTGAGAAGCATTGGATGTTAGAGGACCGGTGCTTTGTATGAGTTTCACAAGCAGATTTGGTCTACATATTGTCCCTATGTTTAGGCAACATCGTTCTTTTGTTCTCAGCACACTCACGTTTCATGCTGTCTTAGAGCCTCTAAAAAGCAAGAGCGTGCTTCTTGCTCTAAAGCAGAGTGTGATCAATGGATGAGAACTCTGCTGTGTGTTTCAATTCAGAAATGGAGTTAAATCCCAGGCTATGAGTCTTCCTACAAGCAAGACTTCATTTCAGGTAAGGGCAGTTACCTTTCTGCTCAAACGAACTACTTCGTTCACGAAGCTCACACGTTTCTCATCTTAACTGACAAGCATTGGATGTTAGAGGACCAGTGCTTTGTATCAGTTTCAGAAGCAGATTTGGACTACATACGGTCCTTATGTGTACGAAAAACCGTTCCTTCATTCTGGGAACACTCAGATTTCCTGCTGTATTAGAGATTCTAGAAAGCAAGAGCGAGCTTCTTGCTCTAAAGCAGAGTGTGATCAATGGATGAGAACTTTGCTGTGTGTTTCACTTCAGAAATGGAGTTAAATCCCAGGCTCTGAGTCTTCCTACAAGCAACACTTCCTTTCAGGTTAGGGCAGTTTCTTTATAGCTCAAAGGAACTACATCGTTCACGAATCTCACATGTTTCTCATCTTAACTGAGAAGCATTGGATGTTAGAAGACCAGTGCTTTGTATCAGTTTCAGAAGCAGAGTTGGACTAGATATGGTCCGTATGTGTAGGAAACACCGTTCTTTTGTTCTCAGCACACACACGTTTCTTGCAGTCTTAGAGACTCTAAAAAGCAAGAGCGTGCTTCATGCTCTAATGCAGAGTGTGATCAATGGATGAGAACTCTGCTGTGTGTTTCACTTCAGAAATGGAATTAAATCCCAGGCTCTGTGTCTTCCTACAAGCAGACTTCGTTTCAGGTAAGGGCAGTCACTTATCAGCTCAAACGAACTACATCGTGCACGAAGCTCACACGTTTCTCATCTTAACTGACAAGCATTGGATGTTAGAGGACCTGTGGTTTGTTTCAGTTTCAGAAGCAGATTTGAACTAGATATGGTCTGTATGTGTAGGAAACACCGTTCTTTTGTTCTCAGCACACTCATGTTCCCTGCTGTATTAGAGACTCTAGAAACCAAGAGTGTGCTTCTCGCTCTAAAGCAGAGTGTGATCCATGGATGAGAACTTTGCTGTGTGTTTCACTTCAGAAATGGAGTTAAATCCCAGGCTCTGAGTCTTCCTACAAGCAACACTTCCTTTCAGGTAAGGGCAGTTTCATTATAGCTCAAAGGAACTATATCGTTCACGAAACTCACATGTTTCTCATCTTAACTGAGAAGCATTGGATGTTAGAGGACCAGTGCTTTGTATGAGTTTCACAAGCAGATTTGGTCTACATATTGTCCCTATGTTTAGGCAACATCGTTCTTTTGTTCTCAGCACACTCACGTTTCATGCTGTCTTAGAGCCTCTAAAAAGCAAGAGCGTGCTTCTTGCTCTAAAGCAGAGTGTGATCAATGGATGAGAACTCTGCTGTGTGTTTCACTTCAGAAATGGAGTTAAATCCCAGGCTCTGAGTCTTCCTACAAGCAAGACCTCAATTTAGGTAAGGGCAGTTACTTTGCTGCTCAAACGAACTACATCGTTCACGAAGCTCACACGTTTCTCATCTTAACTGACAAGCATTGGATGTTAGAGGACCAGTGCTTTGTATCAGTTTCAGAAGCAGATTTGGACTACATACGGTCCTTATGTGTACGAAAAACCGTTCTTTCATTCTGGGAACACTCAGATTTCCTGCTGTATTAGGGACTCTAGAAAGCAAGACTGTGCTTCTTGCTCCAGAGCAGAGTGTGATCCATGGATGAGAACTATGCTGTGTGTTTGCCTTCAGAAATGGAGTTAAATCCCAGGCTTTGTGTCTTACTACAAGCAAGACTTCGTTTCAGGTAAGGGCAGTCACTTTTCAGCTCAAACGAACTACATCGTTCACGAAGCTCACACGTTTCTCATCTTAACTGACAAGCATTGGATGTTAGAGGACCAGTGCTTTGTATCAGTTTCAGAAGCAGATTTGGACTACATATGGTCCATATGTGTGGGAAACTCCGTTCTTTTGTTCTGGACACACTCAGATTGCCTGCTGTATCAGAGATTCTAGAAAGCAAGAGCGTGCTTCTTGCTCTAAAGCAGAGTGTGATCAATGGATGAGAACTTTGCTGTGTGTTTCACTTCAGAAATGGAGTTAAATCCCAGGCTCTGAGTCTTCCTACAAGCAACACTTCCTTTCAGGTAAGGGCAGTTTCTTTATAGCTCAAAGGAACTACATCGTTCACGAAACTCACATGTTTCTCATCTTAACTGAGAAGCATTGGATGTTAGAGGACCAGTGCTTTGTATCAGTTTCAGAAGCAGAGTTGGACTAGATATGGTCTGTATGTGTAGGAAACACCGTTCTTTTGTTCTCAGCACACACACTTTTCTTGCAGTCTTAGAGACTCTAGAAAGAAAGAGCGTGATTCTTGCACTAATGCAGAGTGTGATCAATGGATGAGAACTCTGCTGTGTGTTTCACTTCAGAAATGGAATTCAATCCCAGGCTCTGAGTCTTCCTACAAGCAAGACTTCATTTCAGGTAAGGGCAGATACTTTATAGCTAAAACGAACTACATCGTTCACTAAGCTCACATGTTTTGGATCTTACCTGAAAAGCATTGGATGTTGGAGGACCTGTGGTTTATTTCAGTTTCAGAAGCAGAGTTAAACTAGATATGTTCCCTATGTGTAGGAAACACCGTTCTTTTGTTTTGAGCACACTCAGGTTTCCTGCTGTATTAGAGATTCTAGAAAGCAAGAGCATGCTTCTTGCTCTAAAGCAGAGTGTGATCCATGGATGAGAACTATGATGTGTGTTTCCCTTCAGAAATGGAGATAAATCGCAGGCTCTGTGTCTTCCTACAAGCAAGACTTCGTTTCAGGTAAGGGCAGTCACTTTTCAGCTCAAACGAACTACATCGTTCACGAAGCTCACACGTTTCTCATCTTCACAGACAAGCATTGGATGTTAGAGGACCAGTGCTTTGTGTCAGTTTCAGAAGCAGAGTTGGACTAGATACGGTCCGTATGTGTAGGAAACATCGTTCTTTGGTTCTCAGCACACTCATGTTTCCTGCTGTCATGGAGACTCTAGAAAGGAAGAGGGTGCTTCTTGTTCTAAAGCAGAGTGTGATCAATGGATGAGAACACTGCTGTGTGTTTCACTTCAGAAATGGAGTTAAATCCCAGGCTCTGAGTCTCCCTACAATCAAGATTTCTTTTCAGGTAAGGGCAGTCACTTTTCTGCTCAAACGAAGTACATAGTTCACGAAGCTCACACGTTTCTCATCTTAACTGACAAGCATTGGATGTTAGAGGAAAAGTGCTTTGTATCAGTTTCAGAAGCAGATTTGGACGACATAAGTTCCGTATATGTAGGAAACACCATTCATTGTTCTGGGCACACTCAGATTTCCTGCTGTATTAGTGACTCTAGAAAGCAAGACCTTGCTTCTCGCTCTAAAGCAGAGTGTGATCCATGGATGAGAACTATGCTGTGTGTTTGCCTTCGGAAATGGAGTTAAATCCCAGGCTCTGTGTCTTCCTACAAGCAAGACTTCGTTTCAGGTAAGTGCAGTTACTTTACAGGTCAAAAGAACTACATCGTTCACGAAGCTCACACGTTTCGGATCTTACCTGACAAGCATTGGATGTTAGAGGACCAGTGCTTTGTATCAGTTTCAGAAGCAGATTTGGACTACATATGATCCGTATGTATGGGAAACACCGTTCTTTTGTTCTGGACACACTCAGATTGCCTGCTGTATTAGAGATTCTAGAAAGCAAGAGCGAGCTTCTTGCTCTAAAGCAGAGTGTGATCAATGGATGAGAACTTTGCTGTGTGTTTCACTTCAGAAATGGAGTTAAATCCCAGGCTCTGAGTCTTCCTACAAGCAACACTTCCTTTCAGGTAAGGGCAGTTTCTTTATAGCTCAAAGGAACTACATCGTTCACGAAACTCACATGATTCTCATCTTAACTGAGAAGCGTTGGATGTTAGAGGACCAGTGCTTTGTATGAGTTTCACAAGCAGATTTGGTCTACATATTGTCCCTATGTTTAGGCAACATCGTTCTTTTGTTCTCAGCACACTCACGTTTCACGCTGTCTTAGAGCCTCTAGAAAGCAAGAGCATGCTTCTTGCTCTAAAGCAGAGTGTGATCCATGGATGAGAAATCTGCTGTGTGTTTCACTTCAGAAATGGAGTTAAATCCCAGGCTCTGTGTCTTCCTACAAGCAAGACTTCGTTTCAGGTAAGTGCAGTTTCTTTATAGCTCAAAGGAAGTACGTCGTTCATGAAACTCACATGTTTCGGATCTTACTGGACAAGCATTGGGTGTTAGAGGACCTGTGGTTTGTTTCAGTGTCAGAAGCAGATTTGAACTAGATATGGTTCGTATTTGTAGGAAACACCGTTCTTTTGTTCATCGCACACTCATGTTCCCTGCTGTATTAGAGACTCTAGAAAGCAAGAGCGTGCTTCTCACTCTAAAGCAGAGTGTGATCCATGGATGAGAACTATGCTGTGATTTTCCCTTCAGAAATGGAGTTAAATCCCAGGCTATGTGTCTGCCTACAAGCAAGACTTCGTTTCAGGTAAGGGCAGTCACTTTTCAGCTCAAATGAACTACATCGTTCACGAAGCTCACACGTTTCTCATCTTAACTGACAAGCATGGATATTAGAGGACCAGTGCTTTGTATCAGTTTCAGAAGCAGATTTGGACTACATATGGTCCGTATGTGTGGGAAACACCGTTCTTTTGTTCTGGACACACTCAGATTGCCTGATGTATTAGAGACTCTAGAAAGCAAGAGCGAGCTTCTTGCTCTAAAGCAGAGTGTGATCAATGGATGAGAACTTTGCTGTGTGTTTCACTTCAGAAATGGAGTTAAATCCCAGGCTCTGAGTCTTCCTACAAGCAACACTTCCTTTCAGGTAAGGGCAGTTTCTTTATAGCTCAAAGGAACTACATCGTTCACAAAGCTCACACGTTTCTCATCTTAACTGACAAGCATTGGATGTTAGAGGACCAGTGCTTTGTATCAGTTTCAAAAGCAGATTTGGACTAGATATGGTCCGTATGTGTAGGAACCAACCTTCTTTTGTTCTCAGCACACTCACGTTTCCTGCTGTCTTAGAGAATCTAGAAAGCAATAGCGTGCTTCTTGCTCTAAAGCAGAGTGGGATCAATGAATGAAAACTCTGCTCTGTGTTTCACTTCAGAAATGGAGTTAAATCCCAGGCTCTGAGTCTTCCTACAAACAAGACTTCGTTTCAGGTAAAGGCAGTTACTTTACAGCTCAAACGAACTACATCTTTCACGAAGTTCACACGTTTCTCATCTTAACTGACAAACATTGGATGTTAGAGGACCTGTGCTTTGTATGAATTACAGAAGCAGAGTTGGACTAGATATGGTCCTTATGTGTAAGAAACACCGTTCTTTTGTTCTCAGCACAGTCACGTTTCCTGCTGTCTTAGAGACTCTAGAAGGTAAGAGCGTGCTGCTTGCTCTAAGGCAGAGTGTGATCAATGAATGAGAACACTGCTCTGTGTTTCACTTCAGAAATGGAGTTAAATCCCAGTCTCTGAGTCCTCCTACAAACAAGACATCATTTCAGGTAAGAGCAGTCACTTTTCAGCTCAAACAAACTACATCGTTCACGAAGCTCACACGTTTCTCATCTTAACTGACAAGCATTGGATGTTAGAAGACCAGTGCTTTTTATCAGTTTCAGAAGCAGAATTGGACTAGATATGGTCCGTATGTGTAGGAAACAACGTTCTTTTGTTCTCAGCACACTCACTTTTCCTGCTCTCTTAGAGACTCTAGAAAGCAAGAGCGTGCTTCTTGTTCTAAGCAGAGTGTGATCAATGGATGAGAACTATGCTGTTTGTTTCCATTCACAAATGGTGTTAAATCCCAGGCTCTGTGTCTTCCCACAAGCAAGACTTCATTTCAGGTAAGGGCAGTCACTTTTCAGCTCAAACGAACTACATCGTTAACGAAGCTCACACGTTTCTCATATTAACTGAAAAGCATTGGATGTTAGAGGACCTTTGCTTTGTATGAATTTCAGAAGCAGAGTTGAACTAGATATGGTCAGTTTGTTTAGGAAACACCATTCTTTTGTTCTGATCACACTCAGGTTTCCTATGTATTAGAGACTCTAGAAAGCAAGAGCGTGCTTCTCGCTCTAAAGCAGAGTGTGATCAATGGATGAGAACTCTGCTGTGTGTTTCACTTCAGAAATGGAGTTAAATCCCAGGCTCTGAGTCTTCCTAAAAGCAAGACTTTCTTTCATGTAAGGGCAGTTTCTTTATAGCTCAAACGAACTACATCGTTCACGAAACTCACACGTTTCTCATCTTAACTGACAAGCATTGGATGTTAGAGGACCAGTGCTTTATATCAGTTTTAGAAGCAGATTTGGACCACATATGGTCCGTAGGTGTAGGCAACACCGTTCTTTTGTTCTCAGCACACTCACGCTCCCTGCTGTCTTTGAGCCTCTAGAAAGCAAGAGCGTGCTTCTTGCTCTAAAGCAGAGTGTGATCTATGGATGAGAACTATGCTGTGTGTTTCACTTCAGAAATGGAGTTAAGTACCAGGCTCTGAGTCTTCCTACAAGCAAGACTTCCTTTCAGGTATCAGCAGTTACTTTACAGGTCAAACAAACTACATCTTTCACGAAGCTCACACGTTTCGGATCATACCTGACGAGCATTGGATGTTTAGGACCTTTCATTTGTTTCAGTTTCAGAAGCAGAAATGAACAAGATATGGTCCGTATGTGTATGAAACAACGTTCTTCTGAGCACACTCATGTTTCCTGCTGTATTAAAGACTCTAGAAAGCAAGAGCGTGCTTCCCGCTCTAAAGCAGAGTGTGATCCATGGATGAGAACTATGCTTCGTGTTACCCTTCAGAAATGGAGTTAAATCCCAGGCTCTGTGTCTTCCTACAAGCAAGACTTACTTTCAGGTAAGGGCAGTCACTTTTCAGCTCAAACGAACTACATCATTCACGAAGCTCACACGTTTCTCATCCTAACTGACAAACATTGGATGTTAGAGGACCTTTGCTTTGTATGAATTTCAGAAGCAGATTTGGACCAGATATGGTCCGTATGTGTAGGAAACACCATTCTTTTGTTCTCAGCACACTCACGTTTCATGCTGTCTTAGAGACTCTAGAAAGCAAGAGCGTGCTTCTTGTTCTAAGCAGAGTGTGATCAATGGATGAGAACTATGCTGTGTGTTTCACTTCAGAAATGGAGTTAAATCCCAGGCTCTGAGTCTTCCTACAAGCAAGACTTCATTTAAGGTAAGGGCAGTCACTTTTCTGATCAAACGAACTACATCGTTCACGAAGCTCACACGTTTCTCATCTTAACGGACAAGCATTGGATGTTAGAGGACCAGTGCTTTGTATCAATTTCAGAAGCAGAGTTGGACTAGATATGGTCCGTATGTGTAGGAAACAACGTTCTTTTGTTCTGAGCACACTCAGGTTTCCTGCTGTATTAGAGAATCTAGAAAGCAAGAGCGTGCTTCTTGCTCTAAAGCAGAGTGGGATCAATGAATGAGAACTCTGCTCTGTGTTTCACTTCAGAAATGGAGTTAAATCCCAGGCTCTGAGTCTTCCTACAAACAAGACTTCGTTTCAGGTAAAGGCAGTTACTTTACAGCTCAAACGAACTACATCTTTCACGAAGTTCACACGTTTCTCATCTTAACTGACAAACATTGGATGTTAGAGGACCTGTGCTTTGTATGAATTTCAGAAGCAGAGTTGGACTAGATATGGTCCTTATGTGTAAGAAACACCGTTCTTTTGTTCTCAGCACAGTCACGTTTCCTTCTGCCTTAGAGACTCTAGAAAGTAAGAGCGTGCTGCTTGCTCTAAGGCAGAGTGTGATCAATGAATGAGAACACTGCTCTGTGTTTCACTTCAGAAATGGAGTTAAATCCCAGGCTCTGAGTCTTCCTACAAACAAGACTTCGTTTCAGGTAAGGGCAGGTACTTTACAGCTCAAACGAACTACATCTTTCACGAAGCTCACAAGTTTCTCATCTTAACTGACAAACATTGGATGTTAGAGGACCTTTGCTTTGTATGAATTTCAGAAGCAGATTTGGACCAGATATGGTCCGTATGTGTAGGAAACACCATTCTTTTGTTCTCAGCACACTCACGTTTCATGCTGTCTTAGAGACTCCAGAAAGCAAGAGCATGCTTCTTGTTCTAAGCAGAGTGTGATCAATGGATGAGAACTATGCTGTTTGTTTCCCTTCAGAAATGGAGTTAAATCCCAGGCTCTGAGTCTTCCTACAAGCAAGACTTCGTTTAAGGTAAGGGCAGTCACTTTTCTGCTCAAACGAACTACATCGTTCACAAAGCTCACACGTTTCTCAACTTAACTGACTAGCATTAGATGTTAGAGGACCAGTTCTTTGTATCAGTTTCAGAAACAGAGTTGGACTACATATTGTCCATATGTGTAGGAAACAACGTTCTTTTGTTCTCATCACACTCAGGTTTCCTGCTGTATTAGAGACTCTAGAAAGCAAGAGCGTGCTTCTAGCTCTAAAGCAGAGTGTGATCCATGGATGAGAACTATGCTGTTTGTTTCCCTTCAGAAATGGTGTTAAATCCCAGGCTCTGTGTCTTCCTACAAGCAAGACTTCTTTCAGGTAAGGGCAGTCACTTTTCAGCTCAAACGAACTACATCATTCACGAAGCTCACACGTTTCTCACTTAACAGACAAGCATTGGATGTTAGAGGACCAGTGCTTTGTATCAGTTTCAGAAGCAGATTTGGACTATGTATGGTCCGTATGTGTAGGAAACACCGTTCTTTTGTTCTGAGCACACTCAGTTTTCCTGCTGTATTAGAGATTCTAGAAAGCAAGAGCGAGTTTCCCCACTCTAAAGCAGAGTGTGATCCATGGAAGAGAACTATGCTGTGTGTTTCCCTTCAGAAATGGAGTTAAATCCCAGGCTCTGTGTCTTCCTACAAGCAAGACTTCGTTTCAGGTAAGGGCAGTAACTTTTCAGCTCAAACGAACTACATCATTCACGAAGCTCACACGTTTCTCATCCTAACTGACAAACATTGGATGTTAGAGGACCTTTGCTTTGTATGAATTTCAGAAGCAGATTTGGACTAGATATGGTCCGTATGTGTAGGAAACAACGTTCTTTTGTTCTCAGCACACTCACTTTTCCTGCTCTCTTAGAGACTCTAGAAAGCAAGAGCGTGCTTCTTGTTCTAAGCAGAGTGTGATCAATGGATGAGAACTATGCTGTTTGTTTCCATTCAGAAATGGTGTTAAATCCCAGGCTCTGTGTCTTCCCACAAGCAAGACTTCATTTCAGGTAAGGGCAGTCACTTTTCAGCTCAAACGAACTACATCGTTAACGAAGCTCACACGTTTCTCATCTTAACTGAAAAGCATTGGATGTTAGAGGACCTTTGCTTTGTATGAATTTCAGAAGCAGAGTTGAACTAGATATGGTCAGTATGTTTAGGAAACACCATTCTTTTGTTCTGATCACACTCAGGTTTCCTGCTGTATTAGAGACTCTAGAAAGCAAGAGCGTGCTTCTCGCTCTAAAGCAGAGTATGATCAATGGATGAGAACTCTGCTGTGTGTTTCACTTCAGAAATGGAGTTAAATCCCAGGCTCTGAGTCTTCCTAAAAGCAAGACTTTCTTTCATGTAAGGGCAGTTTCTTTATAGCTCAAACGAACTACATCGTTCACGAAACTCACACGTTTCTCATCTCAACTGACAAGCATTGGATGTTAGAGGACCAGTGCTTTATATCAGTTTTAGAAGCAGATTTGGACCACATATGGTCCGTAGGTGTAGGTAACACCGTTCTTTTGTTCTCAGCACACTTACGCTCCCTGCTGTCTTTGAGCCTCTGGAAAGTAAGAGCGTGCTGCTTGCTCTAAGGCAGAGTGTGATCAATGAATGAGAACACTGCTCTGTGTTTCACTTCAGAAATGGAGTTAAATCCCAGGCTCTGAGTCTTCCTACAAACAAGACTTCATTTCAGGTAAGGGCAGGTACTTTACAGCTCAAACGAACTACATCTTTCACGAAGCTCACACGTTTCTCATCTTAACTGAAAACATTGGATGTTAGAGGACCTGTACTTTGTATGAATTTCAGAAGTAGAGTTGGACTAGATATGGTCCGTATGTGTAGGAAACACCATTCTTTTGTTCACAGCACACTCACGTTTCCTGCGGTCTTAGAGACTCTAGAAAGCAAGAGCGTGCTTCTTGTTCTAAGCAGAGTGTGATCAATGGATGAGAACTATGCTGTTTGTTTCCGTTCAGAAATGGTGTTAAATCCCAGGCTCTGTGTCTTCCTACAAGCAAGACTTCATTTCAGGTAAGGGCAGTCACTTTTCAGCTCAAAGGAAATACATCGATCATAAAGCTCACACGGTTCTCATCTTAACTGACAAGCATTGGATGTTAGAGGAACTTTGCTTTGTATGAATTTCAGAAGCAGAGTTGAACTAGATATGGTCAGTAAGTTTAGGAAACGCCGTTCTTTTGTTCTCATCACACTCAGGTTTCCTGCTGTATTAGAGACTCTAGAAAGCAAGAGCGTGCTTCTAGCTCTAAAGCAGAGTGTGATCCATGGATGAGAACTATGCTGTTTGTTTCCCTTCAGAAATGGTGTTAAATCCCAGGCTCTGTGTCTTCCTACAAGCAAGACTTCATTTCAGGTAAGGGCAGTCACTTTTCAGCTCAAAAGAACTACATCATACACGAAGCTCACACGTTTCTCACTTAACAGACAAGCATTGGATGTTAGAGGACCAGTGCTTTGTATCAGTTTCAGAAGCAGAGTTGGACTAGATATGGTCAGTATATGTAGGAAACACCGTTCTTTTGTTCTCAGCACACTCACGTTTCCTGCTGTCTTACAGATTCTAGAAAGCAAGAGCGTGCTTCTTGTTCTAAAGCAGAGTGTGATCAATGGATGAGAACACTGCTGTGTTTTTCACTTCAGAAATGGAGTTAAATCCCAGGCTCTGAGTCTTCCTGCAAGCAAGACTTCGTTTAAGGTAAGGGCAGTCACTTTTCTGCTCAAACGAACTACATCGTTCACAAAGCTCACACGTTTCTCATCTTAACTGACAAGCATTGGATGTTAGAGGGTGAGTGCTTTGTATCAGTTTCCGAAGCAGATTTGGACTATGTATGGTCCGTATGTGTAGGAAACACCGTTCTTTTGTTCTGAGCACACTCAGGTTTCCTGCTGTATTAGAGACTCTAGAAAGCAAGAGCAAGCTTCCCCACTCTAAAGCAGAGTGTGATCCATGGAAGAGAACTATGCTGTGTGTTTCCCTTCAGAAATGGAGTTAAATCCCAGGCTCTGTGTCTTCCTACAAGCAAGACTTCGTTTCAGGTAAGGGCAGTAACTTTTCAGCTCAAACGAACTACATCATTCACGAAGCTCACACGTTTCTCATCCTAACTGACAAACATTGGATGTTAGAGGACCTTTGCTTTGTATGAATTTCAGAAGCAGATTTGGACTAGATATGGTCCGTATGTGTAGGAAACACCATTCTTTTGTTCTCAGCACACTCACGTTTGCTGCTGTCTTAGAGACTCTAGAAAGCAAGAGCGTGCTTCTTGTTCTAAGCAGAGTGTGATCAATGGATGAGAACTATGCTGTGTGTTTCACTTCAGAAATGGAGTTAAGTACCAGGCTCTGAGTCTTCCTACAAGCAAGACTTCCTTTCAGGTAAGAGCAGTTACTTTACAGGTCAAACAAACTACATTTTTCACGAAGCTCACACGTTTCGGATCATACCTGACGAGCATTGGATGTTAGAGGACCTTTCATTTGTTTCAGTTTCAGAAGCAGAAATGAACAAGATATGGTCCATATGTGTAGGAAACACCGTTCTTCTGAGCACACTCATGTTTCCTGCTGTATTAAAGACTCTAGAAAGCAAGAGCGTGCTTCTCGCTCTAAAGCAGGGTGTGATCCATGGATGAGAACTATGCTGTGTGTTACCCTTCAGAAATGGAGTTAAATCCCAGGCTCTGTGTCTTCCTACAAGCAAGACTTCCATTCAGGTAAGGGCAGTCACATTTCAGCTCAAACGAACTACATCATTCACGAAGTTCACACGTTTCTCATCTTAACTGACAAACATTGGATGTTAGAGGACCTGTGCTTTGTATGAATTTCAGAAGCAAAGTTGGACTAGATATGGTCCTTATGTGTAAGAAACACCGTTCTTTTTTTCTCATGCAAAGTCACGTTACCTTCTGTCTTAGAGACTCTAGAAAGTAAGAGCGTGCTGCTTGCTCTAAGGCAGAGTGTGATCAATGAATGAGAACACTGCTCTGTGTTTCACTTCAGAAATGGAGTTAAATCCCAGGCTCTGAGTCTTCCTACAAACAAGACTTCGTTTCAGGTAAGGGCAGGTACTTTACAGCTCAAACGAACTACATCTTTCACGAAGCTCACACGTTTCTCATCTTAACTGAAAACATTGGATGTTAGAGGACCTGTGCTTTGTATGAATTTCAGAAGTAGAGTTGGACTAGATATGGTCCGTATGTGTAGGAAACACCATTCTTTTGTTCACAGCACACTCACGTTTCCTGCGGTCTTAGAGATTCTAGAAAGCAAGAGCGTGCTTCTTGTTCTAAGCAGAGTGTGATCAATGGATGAGAACTATGCTGTTTGTTTCCGTTCAGAAATGGTATTAAATCCCAGGCTCTGTGTCTTCCTACAAGCAAGACTTCATTTCAGGTAAGGGCAGTCACTTTTCAGCTCAAAGGAAATACATCGATCATGAAGCTCACACGTTTCTCATCTTAACTGACAAGCATTGGATGTTAGAGGACCTTTGCTTTGTATGAATTTCAGAAGCAGAGTTGAACTAGATATGGTCAGTATGTTTAGGAAACGCCGTTCTTTTTTTCTCATCACACTCAGGTTTCCTGCCGTATTAGAGATTCTAGAAAGCAAGAGCGTGCTCCTAGCTCTAAAGCAGAGTGTGATCCATGGATGATAACTATGCTGTTTGTTTCCATTCAGAAATGGTGTTAAATCCCAGGCTCTGTGTCTTCCTACAAGCAAGACTTCATTTCAGGTAAGGGCAGTCACTTTTCAGCTCAAACGAACTACATCATTCACGAAGCTCACACGTTTCTCACTTAACAGACAAGCATTGGATGTTAGAGGACCAGTGCTTTGTATCAGTTTCAGAAGCAGAGTTGGACTAGATATGGTCAGTATATGTAGGAAACACCGTTCTTTTGTTCTCAGCACACTCCCGTTTCCTGCTGTCTTAGAGATTCTAGAAAGCAAGAGCGTGCTTCTTGTTCTAAAGCAGAGTGTGATCAATGGATGAGAACACTGCTGTGTTTTTCAC
The DNA here is from genome assembly GCA_949786385.1 of Onychomys leucogaster. Taxonomy (NCBI): domain Eukaryota; kingdom Metazoa; phylum Chordata; class Mammalia; order Rodentia; family Cricetidae; genus Onychomys; species Onychomys leucogaster. The sequence goes on along the minus strand of CATKUP010000033.1, from coordinate 2,806,710 downwards.
TTCAGAAATGGTGTTAAATCCCAGGCTCTGAGTCTTCCTACAAGCAAGACTTCGTTTAAGGTAAGGGCAGTCACTTTTCTGCTCAAACGAACTACATCGTTCACAAAGCTCACACGTTTCTCATCTTAACTGACAAGCATTGGATGTTAGAGGGTGAGTGCTTTGTATCAGTTTCAGAAGCAGATTTGGACTATGTATGGTCCGTATGTGTAGGAAACACCGTTCTTTTGTTCTGAGCACACTCAGGTTTCCTGCTGTATTAGAGACTCTAGAAAGCAAGAGCGAGCTTCCCCACTCTAAACCAGAGTGTGATCCATGGAAGATAACTATGCTGTGTGTTTCCCTTCAGAAATGGAGTTAAATCCCAGGCTCTGTGTCTTCCTACAAGCAAGACTTCGTTTCAGGTAAGGGCAGTAACTTTTCAGCTCAAACGAACAACATCATTCACGAAGCTCACACGTTTCTCATCCTAACTGACAAACATTGGATGTTAGAGGACCTTTGCTTTGTATGAATTTCAGAAGCAGATTTGGACTAGATATGGTCCGTATGTGTAGGAAACAACGTTCTTTTGTTCTCAGCACACTCACGTTTCCTGCTGTCTTAGAGACTCTAGAAAGCAAGAGCGTGCTTCTTGTTCTAAGCAGAGTGTGATCAATGGATGAGAACTATGCTGTGTGTTTCCCTTCAGAAATGGAGTTGAAGCCTAGGCTCTGAGTCTTCCTACAAGCAAGACTTTGTTTCAAGTACGGGCAGTCACTTTTCAGCTCAAACGAAATACATCGTTCACAAAGCTCACATGTTTCTCAACTTAACTGACAAGCATTGGATGTTAGAGGACCAGTGCTTTGTATCAGTTTCAGAAACAGAGTTGGACTAGATATGGTCCGTATGTGTAGGAAACAACGTTCTTTTGTTCTCAGCACACTCACTTTTCCTGCTCTCTTAGAGACTCTAGAAAGCAAGAGCATGCTTCTTGTTCTAAGCAGAGTGTGATCAATGGATGAGAACTATGCTGTTTGTTTCCATTCAGAAATGGTGTTAAATCCCAGGCTCTGTGTCTTCCCACAAGCAAGACTTCATTTCAGGTAAGGGCAGTCACTTTTCAGCTCAAACGAACTACATCCTTAACGAAGCTCACACGTTTCTCATCTTAACTGAAAAGCATTGGATGTTAGAGGACCTTTGCTTTGTATGAATTTCAGAAGCAGAGTTGAACTAGATATGGTCAGTATGTTTAGGAAACACCATTCTTTTGTTCTGATCACACTCAGGTTTCCTGCTGTATTAGAGACTCTAGAAATTAAGAGCGTGCTTCTCGCTCTAAAGCAGAGTGTGATCAATGGATGAGAACTATGCTGTGTGTTTCACTTCAGAAATGGAGTTAAATCCCAGGCTCTGAGTCTTCCTAAAAGCAAGACTTTCTTTCATGTAAGGGCAGTTTCTTTATAGCTCAAACGAACTACATCGTTCACGAAACTCACACGTTTCTCATCTCAACTGACAAGCATTGGATGTTAGAGGACCAGTGCTTTATATCAGTTTTAGAAGCAGATTTGGACCACATATGGTCCGTAGGTGTAGGCAACACCGTTCTTTTGTTCTCAGCACACTCACGCTCCCTGCTGTCTTTGAGCCTCTAGAAAGCAAGAGCGTGCTTCTTGCTCTAAAGCAGAGTGTGATCTATGGATGAGAACTATGCTGTGTGTTTCACTTCAGAAATGGAGTTAAGTACCAGGCTCTGAGTCTTCCTACAAGCAAGACTTCCTTTCAGGTAAGAGCAGTTACTTTACAGGTCAAACAAACTACATCATTCACGAAGCTCACACGTTTCTCATCCTAACTGACAAACATTGGATGTTAGAGGACCTGTGCTTTGTATGAATTTCAGAAGCAGATTTGGACCAGATATGGTCCGTATGTGTAGGAAACACCGTTCTTTTGTTCTCAGCACAGTCACGTTTCCTGCTGTCTTCGAGACTCTAGAAAGCAAGAACGTGCTTCTTGTTCTAAAGCAGAGTTTGATCAATGGATGAGAACTCTGCTGTGTGTTTCACTTCAGAAATGGAGTTATTCCCAGGCTCTGAGTCTTCCTACAAGCAAGACTTCATTTAAGGTAAGGGCAGTCACTTTTTTGCTCAAACGAACTACATCGTTCACGAAGCTCACACGTTTCTCATCTTAACGGACAAGCATTGGATGTTAGAGGACCAGTGCTTTCTATCAGTTTCAGAAGCAGAGTTGGACTAGATATGGTCCATATGTGTAGGAAACAACGTTCTTTTGTTCTCAGCACACTCACGTTTCCTGCTGTCTTAGAGACTCTAGAAAGCAAGAGCGTGCTTCTTGCTCTAAAGCAGAGTGGGATCAATGAATGAGAACTCTGCTCTGTGTTTCACTTCAGAAATGGAGTTAAATCCCAGGCTCTGAGTCTTCCTACAAACAAGACTTCGTTTCAGGTAAAGGCAGTTACTTTACAGCTCAAACGAACTACATCTTTCACGAAGTTCACACGTTTCTCATCTTAACTGACAAACATTGGATGTTAGAGGACCTGTGCTTTGTATGAATTTCAGAAGCAGAGTTGGACTAGATATGGTCCTTATGTGTAAGAAACACGGTTCTTTTGTTCTCAGCACAGTCATGTTTCCTTCTGTCTTAGAGACTCTAGAAAGTAAGAGCGTGCTGCTTGCTCTAAGGCAGAGTGTGATCAATGAATGAGAACACTGCTCTGTGTTTCACTTCAGAAATGGAGTTAAATCCCAGGCTCTGAGTCTTCCTACAAACAAGACTTCGTTTCAGGTAAGGGCAGGTACTTTACAGCTCAAAAGAACTACATCTTTCACGAAGCTCACACGTTTCTCATCTTAACTGAAAACATTGGATGTTAGAGGACCTGTGCTTTGTATGAATTTCAGAAGTAGAGTTGGACTAGATATGGTCCGTATGTGTAGGAAACACCATTCTTTTGTTCACAGCACACTCACGTTTCCTGCGGTCTTAGAGACTCTAGAAAGCAAGAGCGTGCTTCTTGTTCTAAGCAGAGTGTGATCAATGGATGAGAACTATGCTGTTTGTTTCCGTTCAGAAATGGTGTTAAATCTAAGGCTCTGTGTCTTCCTACAAGCAAGACTTCATTTCAGGTAAGGGCAGTCACTTTTCAGCTCAAAGGAAATACATCGATCATGAAGCTCACACGGTTCTCATCTTAACTGACAAGCATTGGATGTTAGAGGACCTTTGCTTTGTATGAATTTCAGAAGCAGAGTTGAACTAGATATGGTCAGTAAATTTAGGAAACGCCATTCTTTTGTTCTCATTACACTCAGGTTTCCTGCTGTATTAGAGACTCTAGAAAGCAAGAGCGTGCTTCTAGCTCTAAAGCAGAGTGTGATCCATGGATGAGAACTATGCTGTTTGTTTCCCTTCAGAAATGGGGTTAAATCACAGGCTCTGTGTCTTCCTACAAGCAAGACTTCATTTCAGGTAAGGGCAGTCACTTTTCAGCTCAAAAGAACTACATCATACACGAAGCTCACACGTTTCTCACTTAACAGACAAGCATTGGATGTTAGAGGACCAGTGCTTTGTATCAGTTTCAGAAGCAGAGTTGGACTAGATATGGTCAGTATATGTAGGAAACACCGTTCTTTTGTTCTCAGCACACTCACGTTTCCTGCTGTCTTAGAGATTCTAGAAAGCAAGAGCGTGCTTCTTGTTCTAAAGCAGAGTGTGATCAATGGATGAGAACACTGCTGTGTTTTTCACGTCAGAAATGGAGTTAAATCCCAGGCTCTGAGTCTTCCTACAAGCAAGACTTCGTTTAAGGTAAGGGCAGTCACTTTTCTGCTCAAACGAACTACATCGTTCACAAAGCTCACACGTTTCTCATCTTAACTGACAAGCATTGGATGTTAGAGGGTCAGTGCTTTGTATCAGTTTCAGAAGCAGATTTGGACTATGGATGGTCCCTATGTGTAGGAAACACCGTTCTTTTGTTCTGAGCACACTCAGGTTTCCTGCTGTATTAGAGACTCAAAAAGCAAGAGCAAGCTTCCCCATTCTAAAGCAGAGTGTGATCCATGGAAGAGAACTATGCTGTGTGTTTCCCTTCAGAAATGGAGTTAAATCCCAGGCTCTGTGTCTTCCTACAAGCAAGACTTCGTTTCAGGTAAGGGCAGTAACTTTTCAGCTCAAACGAACTACATCATTCACGAAGCTCACACGTTTCTCATCCTAACTGACAAACATTGGATGTTAGAGGACCTTTGCTTTGTATGAATTTCAGAAGCAGATTTGTACTAGATATGGTCCGTATGTGTAGGAAACACCATTCTTTTGTTCTCAGCACACTCACGTTTCCTGCTGTCTTAGAGACTCTAGAAAGCAAGAGCGTGCTTCTTGTTCTAAGCAGAGTGTGATCAATGGATGAGAACTATGCTGTGTGTTTCACTTCAGAAATGGAGTTAAGTACCAGGCTCTGAGTCTTCCTACAAGCAAGACTTCCTTTCAGGTAAGAGCAGTTACTTTACAGGTCAAACAAACTACATCTTTCACGAAGCTAACACGTTTCGGATCATACCTGACGAGCATTGGATGTTAGAGGACCTTTCATTTGTTTCAGTTTCAGAAGCAGAAATGAACAAGATATGGTCCATATGTGTAGGAAACACCGTTCTTCTGAGCACACTCATGTTTCCTGCTGTATTAAAGACTCTAGAAAGCAAGAGCGTGCTTCTCGCTCTAAAGCAGGGTGCGATCCATGGATGAGAACTATGCTGTGTGTTACCCTTCAGAAATGGAGTTAAATCCCAGGCTCTGTGTCTTCCTACAAGCAAGACTTCCTTTCAGGTAAGGGCAGTCACTTTTCAGCTCAAACGAACTACATCATTCACGAAGCTCACACGTTTCTCATCCTAACTGACAAACATTGGATGTTAGAGGACCTTTGCTTTGTATGAATTTCAGAAGCAGATTTGGACCAGATATGGTCCGTATGTGTAGGAAACACCATTCTTTTGTTCTCAGCACACTCACGTTTCATGCTGTCTTAGAGACTCTAGAAAGCAAGAGCGTGCTTCTTGTTCTAAGCAGAGTGTGATGAATGGATGAGAACTATGCTGTTTGTTTCACTTCAGAAATGGAGTTAAATCCCAGGCTCTGAGTCTTCCTACAAGCAAGACTTGGTTTAAGGTAAGGGCAGTCACTTTTCTGCTCAAACGTACTACATCGTTCACAAAGCTCACACGTTTCTCAACTTAACTGACAAGCATTGGATGTTAGAGGACCAGTTCTTTGTATCAGTTTCAGAAACAGAGTTGGACTACATATGGTCCGTATGTGTAGGAAACACCGTTCTTTTGTTCTCAGCACAGTCACGTTTCCTTCTGTCTTAGAGACTCTAGAAAGTAAGAGCGTGCTGCTTGCTCTAAGGCAGAGTGTTATCAATGAATGAGAACACTGCTCTGTGTTTCACTTCAGAAATGGAGTTAAATCCCAGGCTCTGTGTCTTCCTACAAGCAAGACTTCGTTTCAGGTAAGGGCAGTAACTTTTCAGCTCAAACGAACTACATCATTCACGAAGCTCACACGTTTCTCATCCTAACTGACAAACATTGGATGTTAGAGGACCTTTGCTTTGTATGAATTTCAGAAGCAGATTTGGACTAGATATGGTCCGTATGTGTAGGAAACACCATTCTTTTGTTCTCAGCACACTCATGTTTCCTGCTGTCTTAGAGACTCTAGAAAGCAAGAGCGTGCTTCTTGTTCTAAGCAGAGTGTGATCAATGGATGAGAACTATGCTGTGTGTTTCACTTCAGAAATGGAGTTAAGTACCAGGCTCTGAGTCTTCCTACAAGCAAGACTTCCTTTCAGGTAAGAGCAGTTACTTTACAGGTCAAACAAACTACATCTTTCACGAAGCTCACACGTTTCGGATCATACCTGACGAGCATTGGATGTTAGAGGACCTTTCATTTGTTTCAGTTTCAGAAGCAGAAATGAACAAGATATGGTATATGTGTAGGAAACACCGTTCTTCTGAGCACACTCATGTTTCCTGCTGTATTAAAGACTCTAGAAAGCAAGAGCGTGCTTCTCGCTCTAAAGCAGGGTGTGATCCATGGATGAGAACTATGCTGTGTGTTACCCTTCAGAAATGGAGTTAAATCCCAGGCTCTGTGTCTTCCTACAAGTAAGACTTCCATTCAGGTAAGGGCAGTCACTTTTCAGCTCAAACGAACTACATCATTCACGAAGTTCACACGTTTCTCATCTTAACTGACAAACATTGGATGTTAGAGGACCTGTGCTTTGTATGAATTTCAGAAGCAAAGTTGGACTAGATATGGTCCTTATGTGTAAGAAACACCGTTCTTTTTTTCTCAGCACAGTCACGTTACCTTCTGTCTTAGAGACTCTAGAAAGTAAGAGCGTGCTGCTTGCTCTAAGGCAGAGTGTGATCAATGAATGAGAACACTGCTCTGTGTTTCACTTCAGAAATGGAGTTAAATCCCAGGCTCTGAGTCTTCCTACAAACAAGACTTCGTTTCAGGTAAGGGCAGGTACTTTACAGCTCAAACGAACTACATCTTTCACGAAGCTCACACGTTTCTCATCTTAACTGACAAATATTGGATGTTAGAGGACCTGTGCTTTGTATGAATTTCAGAAGTAGAGTTGGACTAGATATGGTCCGTATGTGTAGGAAACACCATTCTTTTGTTCACAGCACACTCACGTTTCCTGCGGTCTTAGAGATTCTAGAAAGCAAGAGCGTGCTTCTAGTTCTAAGCAGAGTGTGATCAATGGATGAGAACTATGCTGTTTGTTTCCGTTCAGAAATGGTATTAAATCCCAGGCTCTGTGTCTTCCTACAAGCAAGACTTCATTTCAGGTAAGGGCAGTCACTTTTCAGCTCAAAGGAAATACATCGATCATGAAGCTCACACGTTTCTCATCTTAACTGACAAGCATTGGATGTTAGAGGACCTTTGCTTTGTATGAATTTCAGAAGCAGAGTTGAACTAGATATGGTCAGTATGTTTAGGAAACGCCGTTCTTTTGTTCTCATCACACTCAGGTTTCCTGCCGTATTAGAGATTCTAGAAAGCAAGAGCGTGCTCCTAGCTCTAAAGCAGAGTGTGATCCATGGATGATAACTATGCTGTTTGTTTCCATTCAGAAATGGTGTTAAATCCCAGTCTCTGTGTCTTCCTACAAGCAAGACTTCATTTCAGGTAAGGGCAGTCACTTTTCAGCTCAAACGAACTACATCATTCACGAAGCTCACACGTTTCTCACTTAACAGACAAGCATTGGATGTTAGAGGACCAGTGCTTTGTATCAGTTTCAGAAGCAGAGTTGGACTAGATATGGTCAGTATATGTAGGAAACACCGTTCTTTTGTTCTCAGCACACTCCCGTTTCCTGCTGTCTTAGAGATTCTAGAAAGCAAGAGCGTGCTTCTTGTTCTAAAGCAGAGTGTGATCAATGGATGAGTACACTGCTGTGTTTTTCACTTCAGAAATGGTGTTAAATCCCAGGCTCTGAGTCTTCCTACAAGCAAGACTTCCTTTCAGGTAAGAGCAGTTACTTTACAGGTCAAACAAACTACATCATTCACGAAGCTCACACGTTTCTCATCCTAACTGAAAAACATTGGATGTTAGAGGACCTGTGCTTTGTATGAATTTCAGAAGCAGATTTGGACCAGATATGGTCCGTATGTGTAGGAAACACCGTTCTTTTGTTCTCAGCACAGTCACGTTTCCTGCTGTCTTCGAGACTCTAGAAAGCAAGAACGTGCTTCTTGTTCTAAAGCAGAGTTTGATCAATGGATGAGAACTCTGCTGTGTGTTTCACTTCAGAAATGGAGTTAAATCCCAGGCTCTGAGTCTTCCTACAAGCAAGACTTCATTTAAGGTAAGGGCAGTCACTTTTTTGCTCAAACGAACTACATCGTTCACGAAGCTCACACGTTTCTCATCTTAACGGACAAGCATTGGATGTTAGAGGACCAGTGCTTTCTATCAGTTTCAGAAGCAGAGTTGGACTAGATATGGTCCATATGTGTAGGAAACAACGTTCTTTTGTTCTCAGCACACTCACGTTTCCTGCTGTCTTAGAGACTCTAGAAAGCAAGAGCGTGCTTCTTGCTCTAAAGCAGAGTGGGATCAATGAATGAGAACTCTGCTCTGTGTTTCACTTCAGAAATGGAGTTAAATCCCAGGCTCTGAGTCTTCCTACAAACAAGACTTCGTTTCAGGTAAAGGCAGTTACTTTACAGCTCAAACGAACTACATCTTTCACGAAGTTCACACGTTTCTCATCTTAACTGACAAACATTGGATGTTAGAGGACCTGTGCTTTGTATGAATTTCAGAAGCAGCGTTGGACTAGATATGGTCCTTATGTGTAAGAAACACGGTTCTTTTGTTCTCAGCACAGTCATGTTTCCTTCTGTCTTAGAGACTCCAGAAAGTAAGAGCGTGCTGTTGCTCTAAGGCAGAGTGTGATCAATGAATGAGAATACTGCTCTGTGTTTCACTTCAGAAATGGAGTTAAATCCCAGGCTCTGAGTCTTCCTACAAACAAGACTTCGTTTCAGGTAAGGGCAGGTACTTTACAGCTCAAACGAACTACATCTTTCACGAAGCTCACACGTTTCTCATCTTAACTGAAAACATTGGATGTTAGAGGACCTGTGCTTTGTATGAATTTCAGAAGTAGAGTTGGACTAGATATGGTCCGTATGTGTAGGAAACACCATTCTTTTGTTCACAGCACACTCACGTTTCCTGCGGTCTTAGAGACTCTAGAAAGCAAGAGCGTGCTTCTTGTTCTAAGCAGAGTGTGATCAATGGATGAGAACTATGCTGTTTGTTTCCGTTCAGAAATGGTGTTAAATCCCAGGCTCTGTGTCTTCCTACAAGCAAGACTTCATTTCAGGTAAGGGCAGTCACTTTTCAGCTCAAAGGAAATACATCGATCATGAAGCTCACACGGTTCTCATCTTAACTGACAAGCATTGGATGTTAGAGGACCTTTGCTTTGTATGAATTTCAGAAGCAGAGTTGAACTAGATATGGTCAGTAAGTTTAGGAAACGCCATTCTTTTGTTCTCATCACACTCAGGTTTCCTGCTGTATTAGAGACTCTAGAAAGCAAGAGCGTGCTTCTAGCTCTAAAGCAGAGTGTGATCCATGGATGAGAACTATGCTGTTTGTTTCCCTTCAGAAATGGTGTTAAATCCCAGGCTCTGTGTCTTCCTACAAGCAAGACTTCATTTCAGGTAAGGGCAGTCACTTTTCAGCTCAAAAGAACTACATCATACACGAAGCTCACACGTTTCTCACTTAACAGACAAGCATTGGATGTTAGAGGACCAGTGCTTTGTATCAGTTTCAGAAGCAGAGTTGGACTAGATATGGTCAGTATATGTAGGAAACACCGTTCTTTTGTTCTCAGCACACTCACGTTTCCTGCTGTCTTAGAGATTCTAGAAAGCAAGAGCGTGCTTCTTGTTCTAAAGCAGAGTGTGATCAATGGATGAGAACACTGCTGTGTTTTTCACGTCAGAAATGGAGTTAAATCCCAGGCTCTGAGTCTTCCTACAAGCAAGACTTCGTTTAAGGTAAGGGCAGTCACTTTTCTGCTCAAACGAACTACATCGTTCACAAAGCTCACACGTTTCTCATCTTAACTGACAAGCATTGGATGTTAGAGGGTCAGTGCTTTGTATCAGTTTCCGAAGCAGATTTGGATTATGTATGGTCCGTATGTGTAGGAAACACCGTTCTTTTGTTCTGAGCACACTCAGGTTTCCTGCTGTATTAGAGACTCAAAAAGCAAGAGCAAGCTTCCCCACTCTAAAGCAGAGTGTGATCCATGGAAGAGAACTATGCTGTGTGTTTCCCATCAGAAATGGAGTTAAATCCCAGGCTCTATGTCTTCCTACAAGCAAGACTTCGTTTCAGGTAAGGGCAGTAACTTTTCAGCTCAAACGAACTACATCATTCACGAAGCTCACACGTTTCTCATCCTAACTGACAAACATTGGATGTTAGAGGACCTTTGCTTTGTATGAATTTCAGAAGCAGATTTGGACTAGATATGGTCCGTATGTGTAGGAAACACCATTCTTTTGTTCACAGCACACTCACGTTTCCTGCGGTCTTAGAGACTCTAGAAAGCAAGAGCGTGCTTCTTGTTCTAAGCAGAGTGTGATCAATGGATGAGAACTATGCTGTTTGTTTCCGTTCAGAAATGGTGTTAAATCCCAGGCTCTGTGTCTTCCTACAAGCAAGACTTGGTTTAAGGTAAGGGCAGTCACTTTTCTGCTCAAACGAACTACATCGTTCACAAAGCTCACACATTTCTCAACTTAACTGACAAGCATTGGATGTTAGAGGACCAGTTCTTTGTATCAGTTTCAGAAACAGAGTTGGACTACATATGGTCTGTATGTGTAGGAAACACCGTTCTTTTGTTCTCAGCTCAGTCACGTTTCCTGCTGTCCTAGAGACTCTAGAAAGCAAGAGCGTGCTTCTTGCTCTAAAGCAGAGTGGGATCAATGAATGAGAACTCTGCTCTGTGTTTCACTTCAGAAATGGAGTTAAATCCCAGGCTCTGAGTCTTCCTACAAACAAGACTTCGTTTCAGGTAAAGGCAGTTACTTTACAGCTCAAACGAACTACATCGTTCACGAAGTTCACACGTTTCTCATCTTAACTGACAAACATTGGATGTTAGAGGACCTGTGCTTTGTATGAATTTCAGAAGCAGAGTTGGACTATATATGGTCCTTATGTGTAAGAAACACCGTTCTTTTGTTCTCAGCACAGTCACGTTTCCTTCTGTCTTAGAGACTCTAGAAAGTAAGAGCGTGCTGCTTGCTCTAAGGCAGAGTGTTATCAATGAATGAGAACACTGCTCTGTGTTTCACTTCAGAAATGGAGTTAAATCCCAGGCTCTGAGTCTTCCTACAAACAAGACTTCGTTTCAGGTAAAGGCAGGTACTTTAGAGCTCAAACGAACTACATCTTTCACGAAGCTCACACGTTTCTCATCTTAACTGAAAACATTGGATGTTAGAGGACCTGTGCTTTGTATGAATTTCAGAAGTAGAGTTGGACTAGATATGGTCCGTATGTGTAGGAAACACCATTCTTTTGTTCACAGCACACTCACGTTTCCTGCAGTCTTTGAGACACTAGAAAGCAAGAGCGTGCTTCTTGTTCTAAGCAGAGTGTGATCAATGGATGAGAACTATGCTGTTTGTTTCCGTTCAGAAATGGTGTTAAATCCCAGGCTCTGTGTCTTCCTACAAGCAAGACTTCATTTCAGGTAAGGGCAGAAACTTTTCAGCTCAAAGGAAATACATCGATCATGAAGCTCACACGGTTCTCATCTTAACTGACAAGCATTGGATGTTAGAGGACCTTTGCTTTGTATGAATTTCAGAAGCAGAGTTGAACTAGATATGGTCAGTATGTTTAGGAAACGCCGTTCTTTTGTTCTCATCACTCTCAGGTTTCCTGCTGTATTAGAGACTATAGAAAGCAAGAGCGTGCTTCTAGCTCTAAAGCAGAGTGTGATCCATGGATGAGAACTATGCTGTTTGTTTCCCTTCAGAAATGGAGTTAAATCCCAGGCTCTAAGTCTTCCTACAAGCAAGACTTCGTTTAAGGTAAGGGCAGTCACTTTTCTGCTCAAACGAACTACATCGTTCACAAAGCTCACACGTTTCTCAACTTAACTGACAAGCATTGGATGTTAGAGGACCAGTTCTTTGTATCAGTTTCAGAAACAGAGTTGGACTACATATGGTCCGTATGTGTAGGAAACACCGTTCTTTTGTTCTCAGCACAGTCACGTTTCCTGCTGTCTTAGAGACTCTAGAAAGCAAGAGCGTGCTTCTTGTTCTAAGCAGAGTGTGATCAATGGATGAGAACTATGCTGTGTGTTTCACTTCAGAAATGGAGTTAAGTACCAGGCTCTGAGTCTTCCTACAAGCAAGACTTCCTTTCAGGTAAGAGCAGTTACTTTACAGGTCAAACAAACTACATCTTTCACGAAGCTAACACGTTTCGGATCATACCTGACGAGCATTGGATGTTAGAGGACCTTTCATTTGTTTCAGTTTCAGAAGCAGAAATGAACAAGATATGGTCCATATGTGTAGGAAACACCGATCTTCTGAGCACACTCATGTTTCCTGCTGTATTAAAGACTCTAGAAAGCAAGAGCGTGCTTCTCGCTCTAAAGCAGGGTGTGATACATGGATGAGAACTATGCTGTGTGTTACCCTTCAGAAATGGAGTTAAATCCCAGGCTCTGTGTCTTCCTACAAGCAAGACTTCCTTTCAGGTAAGGGCAGTCACTTTTCAGCTCAAACGAACTACATCATTCACGAAGCTCACACGTTTCTCATCCTAACTGACAAACATTGGATGTTAGAGGACCTTTGCTTTGTATGAATTTCAGAAGCAGATTTGGACCAGATATGGTCCGTATGTGTAGGAAACACCATTCTTTTGTTCTCAGCACACTCACGTTTCATGCTGTCTTAGAGACTCTAGAAAGCAAGAGCGTGCTTCTTGTTCTAAGCAGAGTGTGATGAATGGATGAGAACTATGCTGTTTGTTTCCCTTCAGAAATGGAGTTAAATCCCAGGCTCTGAGTCTTCCTACAAGCAAGACTTCGTTTAAGGTAAGGGCAGTCACTTTTCTGCTCAAACGTACTACATCGTTCACAAAGCTCACACGTTTCTCAACTTAACTGACAAGCATTGGATGTTAGAGGACCAGTTCTTTGTATCAGTTTCAGAAACAGAGTTGGACTACATATGGTCCGTATGTGTAGGAAACACCGTTCTTTTGTTCTCAGCTCAGTCACGTTTCCTGCTGTCTTAGAGACTCTAGAAAGCAAGAGCGTGCTTCTTGCTCTAAAGCAGAGTGGGATCAATGAATGAGAACTCTGCTCTGTGTTTCACTTCAGAAATGGAGTTAAATCCCAGGCTCTGAGTCTTCCTACAAACAAGACTTCGTTTCAGGTAAAGGCAGTTACTTTACAGCTCAAACGAACTACATCGTTCACGAAGTTCACACGTTTCTCATCTTAACTGACAAACATTGGATGTTAGAGGACCTGTGCTTTGTATGAATTTCAGAAGCAGAGTTGGACTAGATATGGTCCTTATGTGTAAGAAACACCGTTCTTTTGTTCTCAGCACAGTCACGTTTCCTTCTGTCTTAGAGACTCTAGAAAGTAAGAGCGTGCTGCTTGCTCTAAGGCAGAGTGTTATCAATGAATGAGAACACTGCTCTGTGTTTCACTTCAGAAATGGAGTTAAATCCCAGGCTCTGAGTCTTCCTACAAACAAGACTTCGTTTCATGTACGGGCAGGTACTTTACAGCTCAAACGAACTACATCTTTCACGAAGCTCACACGTTTCTCATTTAACTGAAAACATTGGATGTTAGAGGACCTGTGCTTTGTATGAATTTCAGAAGTAGAGTTGGACTAGATATGGTCCGTATGTGTAGGAAACACCATTCTTTTGTTCACAGCACACTCCTGTTTCCTGCGGTCTTAGAGACTCTAGAAAGCAAGAGCGTGCTTCTTGTTCTAAGCAGAGTGTGATCAATGGATGAGAACTATGCTGTTTGTTTCCGTTCAGAAATGGTGTTAAATCCCAGGCTCTGTGTCTTCCTACAAGCAAGACTTCATTTCAGGTAAGGGCAGTCACTTTTCAGCTCAAAAGAACTACATCATACACGAAGCTCACACGTTTCTCACTTAACAGACAAGCATTGGATGTTAGAGGACCAGTGCTTTGTATCAGTTTCAGAAGCAGAGTTGGACTAGATATGGTCAGTATATGTAGGAAACACCGTTCTTTTGTTCTCATCACACTCACGTTTCCTGCTGTCTTAGAGATTCTACAAAGCAAGAGCGTGCTTCTTGTTCTAAAGTAGAGTGTGATCAATGGATGAGAACACTGCTGTGTTTTTCACGTCAGAAATGGAGTTAAATCCCAGGCTCTGAGTCTTCCTACAAGCAAGACTTCGTTTAAGGTAAGGGCAGTCACTTTTCTGCTCAAACGAACTACATCGTTCACAAAGCTCACACGTTTCTCATCTTAACTGACAAGCATTGGATGTTAGAAGGTCAGTGCTTTGTATCAGTTTCCGAAGCAGATTTGAACTATGTATGGTCCGTATGTGTAGGAAACACCGTTCTTTTGTTCTGAGCACACTCAGGTTTCCTGCTGTATTAGAGACTCAAAAAGCAAGAGCAAGCTTCCCCACTCTAAAGCAGAGTGTGATCCATGGAAGAGAACTATGCTGTGTGTTACCCTTCAGAAATGGAGTTAAATCCCAGGCTCTGTGTCTTCCTACAAGCAAGACTTCCTTTCAGGTAAGGGCAGTCACTTTTCAGCTCAAACGAACTACATCATTCACGAAGCTCACACGTTTCTCATCCTAACTGACAAACATTGGATGTTAGAGGACCTTTGCTTTGTATGAATTTCAGAAGCAGATTTGGACCAGATATGGTCCGTATGTGTAGGAAACACCATTCTTTTGTTCTCAGCAAACTCACGTTTCATGCTGTCTTAGAGACTCTAGAAAGCAAGAGCGTGCTTCTTGTTCTAAGCAGAGTGTGATGAATGGATGAGAACTATGCTGTTTGTTTCCCTTCAGAAATGGAGTTAAATCCCAGGCTCTGAGTCTTCCTACAAGCAAGACTTGGTTTAAGGTAAGGGCAGTCACTTTTCTGCTCAAACGAACTACATCGTTCACAAAGCTCACACGTTTCTCAACTTAACTGACAAGCATTGGATGTTAGAGGACCAGTTCTTTGTATCAGTTTCAGAAACAGAGTTGGACTACATATGGTCCGTATGTGTAGGAAACACCGTTCTTTTGTTCTCAGCACAGTCACGTTTCCTGCTGTCTTAGAGACTCTAGAAAGCAAGAGCGTGCTTCTTGTTCTAAGCAGAGTGTGATCAATGGATGAGAACTATGCTGTGTGTTTCACTTCAGAAATGGAGTTAAGTACCAGGCTCTGAGTCTTCCTACAAGCAAGACTTCCTTTCAGGTAAGAGCAGTTACTTTACAGGTCAAACAAACTACATCTTTCACGAAGCTAACACGTTTCGGATCATACCTGACGAGCATTGGATGTTAGAGGACCTTTCATTTGTTTCAGTTTCAGAAGCAGAAATGAACAAGATATGGTCCATATGTGTAGGAAACACCGATCTTCTGAGCACACTCATGTTTCCTGCTGTATTAAAGACTCTAGAAAGCAAGAGTGTGCTTCTCGCTCTAAAGCAGGGTGTGATACATGGATGAGAACTATGCTGTGTGTTACCCTTCAGAAATGGAGTTAAATCCCAGGCTCTGTGTCCTCCTACAAGCAAGACTTCCTTTCAGGTAAGGGCAGTCACTTTTCAGCTCAAACGAACTACATCATTCACGAAGCTCACACGTTTCTCATCCTAACTGAAAAACATTGGATGTTAGAGGACCTTTGCTTTGTATGAATTTCAGAAGCAGATTTGGACCAGATATGGTCCGTATGTGTAGGAAACACCATTCTTTTGTTCTCAGCACACTCACGTTTCATGCTGTCTTAGAGACTCTAGAAAGCAAGAGCGTGCTTCTTGTTCTAAGCAGAGTGTGATGAATGGATGAGAACTATGCTGTTTGTTTCCCTTCAGAAATGGTGTTAAATCCCAGGCTCTGTGTCTTCCTACAAGCAAGACTTCATTTCAGGTAAGGGCAGTCACTTTTCAGCTCAAAAGAACTACATCATACACGAAGCTCACACGTTTCTCACTTAACAGACAAGCATTGGATGTTAGAGGACCAGTGCTTTGTATCAGTTTCAGAAGCAGAGTTGGACTAGATATGGTCAGTATATGTAGGAAACACCGTTCTTTTGTTCTCATCACACTCACGTTTCCTGCTGTCTTAGAGATTCTAGAAAGCAAGAGCGTGCTTCTTGTTCTAAAGCAGAGTGTGATCAATGGAGGAGAACACTGCTGTGTTTTTCACGTCAGAAATGGAGTTAAATCCCAGGCTCTGAGTCTTCCTACAAGCAAGACTTCGTTTCAGGTAAGGGCAGGTACTTTAGAGCTCAAACGAACTACATCTTTCACGAAGCTCACACGTTTCTCATCTTAACTGAAAACATTGGATGTTAGAGGACCTGTGCTTTGTATGAATTTCAGAAGTAGAGTTGGACTAGATATGGTCCGTATGTGTAGGAAACACCATTCTTTTGTTCACAGCACACTCACGTTTCCTGCAGTCTTTGAGACACTAGAAAGCAAGAGCGTGCTTCTTGTTCTAAGCAGAGTGTGATCAATGGATGAGAACTATGCTGTTTGTTTCCGTTCAGAAATGGTGTTAAATCCCAGGCTCTGTGTCTTCCTACAAGCAAGACTTCATTTCAGGTAAGGGCAGTCACTTTTCAGCTCAAAGGAAATACATCGATCATGAAGCTCACACGGTTCTCATCTTAACTGACAAGCATTGGATGTTAGAGGACCTTTGCTTTGTATGAATTTCAGAAGCAGAGTTGAACTAGATATGGTCAGTATGTTTAGGAAACGCCGTTCTTTTGTTCTCATCACACTCAGGTTTCCTGCTGTATTAGAGACTATAGAAAGCAAGAGCGTGCTTCTAGCTCTAAAGCAGAGTGTGATCCATGGATGAGAACTATGCTGTTTGTTTCCCTTCAGAAATGGAGTTAAATCCCAGGCTCTGAGTCTTCCTACAAGCAAGACTTCGTTTAAGGTAAGGGCAGTCACTTTTCTGCTCAAACGAACTACATCGTTCACAAAGCTCACACGTTTCTCAACTTAACTGACAAGCATTGGATGTTAGAGGACCAGTTCTTTGTATCAGTTTCAGAAACAGAGTTGGACTACATATGGTCCGTATGTGTAGGAAACACCGTTCTTTTGTTCTCAGCACAGTCACGTTTCCTGCTGTCTTAGAGACTCTAGAAAGCAAGAACATGCTTCTTGTTCTAAAGTAGAGTGTGATCAATGGATGAGAACTCTGCTGTGTGTTTCTCTTCAGAAATGGAGTTAAATCCCAGGCTCTGAGTCTTCCTACAAGCAAGACTTCATTTAAGGTAAGGGCAGTCACTTTTTTGCTCAAACGAACTACATCGTTCACGAAGCTCACACGTTTCTCATCTTAACGGACAAGCATTGGATGTTAGAGGACCAGTGCTTTGTATCAGTTTCAGAAGCAGAGTTGGACTAGATATGGTCAGTATATGTAGGAAACACCGTTCTTTTGTTCTCAGCACACTCAGGTTTCCTGCTGTATTAGAGACTCTAGAAAGCAAGAGCGAGCTCCCCCACTCTAAAGCAGATTGTGATCCATGGAAGAGAACTATGCTGTGTGTTTCCCTTCAGAAATGGAGTTAAATCCCAGGCTCTGTGTCTTCCTACAAGCAAGACTTCGTTTCAGGTAAGGGCAGTAACTTTTCAGCTCAAACGAAATACATCGTTCACAAAGCTCACACGTTTCTCAACTTAACTGACAAGCATTGGATGTTAGAGGACCAGTGCTTTGTATCAGTTTCAGAAGCAGATTTGGACTATATATGGTCCGTATGTGTAGGAAACACCGTTCTTTTGTTCTGATCACACTCAGGTTTCCTGCTGTATTAGAGACTCTAGAAAGCAAGAGCGAGCTTCCCCACTCTAAAGCAGAGTGTGATCCATGGAAGAGAACTATGCTGTGTGTTTCCCTTCAGAAATGGAGTTAAATCCGAGGCTCTGTGTCTTCCTACAAGCAAGACTTCGTTTCAGGTAAGGGCAGTAACTTTTCAGCTCAAACGAACTACATCATTCACGAAGCTCACACGTTTCTCATCCTAACTGACAAACATTGGATGTTAGAGGACCTTTGCTTTGTATGAATTTCAGAAGCAGATTTGGACTAGATATGGTCCGTATGTGTAGGAAACACCATTCTTTTGTTCTCAGCACACTCACGTTTCCTGCTGTCTTAGAGACTCTAGAAAGCAAGAGCGTGCTTCTTGTTCTAAGCAGAGTGTGATCAATGGATGAGAACTATGCTGTGTGTTTCCCTTCAGAAATGGAGTTGAAGCCCAGGCTCTGAGTCTTCCTACAAGCAAGACTTCGTTTAAGGTAAGGGCAGTCACTTTTCTGCTCAAACGAACTACATCGTTCACAAAGCTCACACGTTTCTCATCTTAACTGACAAGCATTGGATGTTAGAGGGTGAGTGCTTTGTATCAGTTTCAGAAGCAGATTTGGACTATGTATGGTCCGTATGTGTAGGAAACACCGTTCTTTTGTTCTGAGCACACTCAGGTTTCCTGCTGTATTAGAGACTCTAGAAAGCAAGAGCGTGCTTCTCGCTCTAAAGCAGAGTGTGATCAATGGATGAGAACTCTGCTGTTTGTTTCACTTCAGAAATGGAGTTAAATCCCAGGCTCTGAGTCTTCCTAAAAGCAAGACTTTCTTTCATGTAAGGGCAGTTTCTTTATAGCTCAAACGAACTACATCGTTCACGAAACTCACACGTTTCTCATCTCAACTGACAAGCATTGGATGTTAGAGGACCAGTGCTTTATATCAGTTTTAGAAGCAGATTTGGACCACATATGGTCCGTAGGTGTAGGCAACACCGTTCTTTTGTTCTCAGCACACTCACGCTCCCTACTGTCTTTGAGCCTCTAGAAAGCAAGAGCGTGCTTCTTGCTCTAAAGCAGAGTGTGATCTATGGATGAGAACTATGCTGTGTGTTTCACTTCAGAAATGGAGTTAAGTACCAGGCTCTGAGTCTTCCTACAAGCAAGACTTCCTTTCAGGTAAGAGCAGTTACTTTACAGGTCAAACAAACTACATCATTCACGAAGCTCACACGTTTCTCATCCTAACTGACAAACATTGGATGTTAGAGGACCTTTGCTTTGTATGAATTTCAGAAGCAGATTTGGACCAGATATGGTCCGTATGTGTAGGAAACACCATTCTTTTGTTCTGAGCACACTCATGTTTCCTGCTGTATTAAAGACTCTAGAAAGCAAGAGCGTGCTTCTCGCTCTAAAGCAGAGTGTGATCAATGGATGAGAACTATGCTGTTTGTTTCCCTTCAGAAATGGAGTTAAATCCCAGGCTCTGAGTCTTCCTACAAGCAAGACTTCGTTTAAGGTAAGGGCAGTCACTTTTCTGCTCAAACGAACTGCATCGTTCACAAAGCTCACAAGTTTCTCAACTTAACTGTCAAGCATTGGATGTTAGAGGACCAGTTCTTTGTATCAGTTTCAGAAACAGAGTTGGACTACATATGGTCCGTATGTGTAGGAAACACCGTTCTTTTGTTCTCAGCACAGTCACGTTTCCTGCTGTCTTAGAGACTCTAGAAAGCAAGAACGTGCTTCTTGTTCTAAAGCAGAGTGTGATCAATGGATGAGAACTCTGCTGTGTGTTTCACTTCAGAAATGGAGTTAAATCCCAGGCTCTGAGTCTTCCTACAAGCAAGACTTCATTTAAGTTAAGGGCAGTCACTTTTCAGCTCAAATGAACTACATCGTTCACGAAGCTCACACGTTTCTCATCTTAACGGACAAGCATTGGATGTTAGAGGACCAGTGCTTTGTATCAGTTTCAGAAGCAGAGTTGGACTAGATATGGTCAGTATGTGTAGGAAACAACGTTCTTTTGTTCTCAGCACACTCACGTTTCCTGCTGTCTTAGAGATTCTAGAAAGCAAGAGCGTGCTTCTTGTTCTAAAGCAGAGTGTGATCAATGGATGAGAACACTGCTGTGTTTTTCACTTCAGAAATGGAGTTAAATCCCAGGCTCTGAGTCTTCCTACAAGCAAGACTTCGTTTAAGGTAAGGGCAGTCACTTTTCTGCTCAAACAAACTACATCGTTCACAAAGCTCACACGTTTCTCATCTTAACGGACAAGCATTGGATGTTAGAGGACCAGAGCTTTGTATCAGTTTCAGAAGCAGAGTTGGACTAGATATGGTCAGTATATGTAGGAAACACCGTTCTTTTGTTCTGAGCACACTCAGTTTTCCTGCTGTCTTAGAGACTCTAGAAAGCAAGAGCGAGCTTCCCCACTCTAAAGCAGAGTGTGATCCATGGAAGAGAACTATGCTGTGTGTTTCCCTTCAGAAATGGAGTTAAATCCCAGGCTCTGTGTCTTCCTACAAGCAAGACTTCGTTTCATGTAAGGGCAGTAACTTTTCAGCTCAAACGAACTACATCATTCACGAAGTTCACACGTTTCTCATCCTAACTGACAAACATTGGATGTTAGAGGACCAGTGCTTTATATCAGTTTTAGAAGCAGATTTGTACCACATATGGTCCGTAGGTGTAGGCAACACCGTTCTTTTGTTCTCAGCACACTCACGCTCCCTGCTGTCTTTGAGCCTCTAGAAAGCAAGAGCATGCTTCTTGCTCTAAAGCAGAGTGTGATCTATGGATGAGAACTATGCTGTGTGTTTTACTTCAGAAATGGAGTTAAATCCCAGGCTCTGAGTCTTCCTACAAGCAAGACTTCATTTAAGGTAAGGGCAGTCACTTTTCTGCTCAAACGAACTACATCGTTCACAAAGCTCACACGTTTCTCAACTTAACTGACAAGCATTGGATGTTAGAGGACCAGTTCTTTGTATCAGTTTCAGAAACAGAGTTGGACAACATATGGTCCGTATGTGTAGGAAACACCGTTCTTTTGTTCTCAGCACAGTCACGTTTCCTGCTGTCTTAGAGACTCTAGAAAGCAAGAAAGTGCTTCTTGTTCTAAAGCAGAGTGTGATCAATGGATGAGAACTCTGCTGTGTGTTTCACTTCAGAAATGGAGTTAAATCCCAGGCTCTGAGTCTTCCTACAAGCAAGACTTCATTTAAGGTAAGGGCAGTCACTTTTTTGCTCAAACGAACTACATCGTTCACAAAGCTCACACGTTTATCATCTTAACGGACAAGCATTGGATGTTAGAGGACCAGTGCTTTGTATCAGTTTCAGAAGCAGAGTTGGACTAGATATGGTCCGTATGTGTAGGAAACAACGTTCTTTTGTTCTCAGCACACTCACTTTTTTGCTCTCTTAGAGACTCTAGAAAGCAAGAGCGTGCTTCTTGTTCTAAGCAGAGTGTGATCAATGGATGAGAACTATGCTGTTTGTTTCCATTCAGAAATGGTGTTAAATCCCAGGCTCTGTGTCTTCCCACAAGCAAGACTTCATTTCAGGTAAGGGCAGTCACTTTTCAGCTCAAACGAACTACATCGTTAACGAAGCTCACACGTTTCTCATCTTAACTGAAAAGCATTGGATGTTAGAGGACCTTTGCTTTGTATGAATTTCAGAAGCAGAGTTGAACTAGATATGGTCAGTATGTTTAGGAAACACCATTCTTTTGTTCTGATCACACTCAGGTTACCTGCTGTATTAGAGACTCTAGAAAGCAAGAACGTGCTTCTTGTTCTAAAGCAGGGTGTGATCAGTGGATGAGAACTCTGCTGTGTGTTTCACTTCAGAAATGGAGTTAAATCCCAGGCTCTGAGTCTTCCTACAAGCAAGACTTCATTTAAGGTAAGGGCAGTCACTTTTTTGCTCAAATGAACTACATCGTTCACGAAGCTCACACGTTTCTCATCTTAACGGACAAGCATTGGATGTTAGAGGACCAGTGCTTTGTATCAGTTTCAGAAGCAGAGTTGGACTAGATATGGTCTGTATGTGTAGGAAACAACGTTCTTTTGTTCTCAGCACACTCACGTTTCCTGCTGTCTTAGAGATTCTAGAAAGCAAGAGTGTGCTTCTTGTTCTAAAGCAGAGTGTGATCAATGGATGAGAACACTGCTGTGTTTTTCACTTCAGAAATGGAGTTAAATCCCAGGCTCTGAGTCTTCCTACAAGCAAGACTTCTTTTAAGGTAAGGGCAGTCACTTTTCTGCTCAAACGAACTACATCGTTCACAAAGCTCACACGTTTCTCATCTTAACTGACAAGCATTGGATGTTAGAGGGTGAGTGCTTTGTATCAGTTTCAGAAGCAGATTTGGACTATGTATGGTCCGTATGTGTAGGAAACACCGTTCTTTTGTTCTGAGCACACTCAGGTTTCCTGCTGTATTAGAGACTCTAGAAAGCAAGAGCGAGCTTCCCCACTCTAAAGCAGAGTGTGATCCATGGAAGAGAACTATGCTGTGTGTTTCCCTTCAGAAATGGAGTTAAATCCCAGGCTCTGTGTCTTCCTACAAGCAAGACTTCGTTTCAGGTAAGGGCAGTAACTTTTCAGCTCAAACGAACTACATCATTCACGAAGCTCACACGTTTCTCATCCTAACTGACAAACATTGGATGTTAGAGGACCTTTGCTTTGTATGAATTTCAGAAGCAGATTTGGACTAGATATGGTCCGTATGTGTAGGAAACACCATTCATTTGTTCTCAGCACACTCACGTTTCCTGCTGTCTTAGAGACTCTAGAAAGCAAGAGCGTGCTTCTTGTTCTAAGCAGAGTGTGATCAATGGATGAGAACTATGCTGTGTGTTTCCCTTCAGAAATGGAGTTGAAGCCCAGGCTCTGAGTCTTCCTACAAGCAAGACTTCGTTTCAAGTAAGGGCAGTCACTTTTCAGCTCAAACGAAATACATCGTTCACAAAGCTCACACGTTTCTCAACTTAACGGACAAGCATTGGATGTTAGAGGACCAGTGCTTTGTATCAGTTTCAGAAACAGAGTTGGACTAGATATGGTCCGTATGTGTAGGAAACAACGTTCTTTTGTTCTCAGCACACTCACTTTTCCTGCTCTCTTAGAGACTCTAGAAAGCAAGAGCGTGCTTCTTGTTCTAAGCAGAGTGTGATCAATGGATGAGAACTATGCTGTTTGTTTCCATTCAGAAATGGTGTTAAATCCCAGGCTCTGTGTCTTCCCACAAGCAAGACTTCATTTCAGGTAAGGGCAGTCACTTTTCAGCTCAAATGAACTACATCGTTAACGAAGCTCACACGTTTCTCATCTTAACGGACAAGCATTGGATGTTAGAGGACCAGTGCTTTGTATCAGTTTCAGAAGCAGAGTTGGACTAGATATGGTCCGTATGTGTAGGAAACAACGTTCTTTTGTTCTCAGCACACTCACGTTTCCTGCTGTCTTAGAGATTCTAGAAAGCAAGAGCGTGCTTCTTGTTCTAAAGCAGAGTGTGATCAATGGATGAGAACTCTGCTGTGTGTTTCACTTCAGAAATGGAGATAAATCCCAGGCTCTGAGTCTTCCTACAAGCAAGACTTCGTTTAAGGTAAGGGCAGTCACTTTTCTGCTCAAACGAACTACATCATTCACAAAGCTCACACGTTTCTCATCTTAACTGACAAGCATTGGATGTTAGAGGGTGAGTGCTTTGTATCAGTTTCAGAAGCAGATTTGGACTATGTATGGTCCGTATGTGTAGGAAGCACCGTTCTTTTGTTCTGAGCACACTCAGGTTTCCTGCTGTATTAGAGACTCTAGAAAGCAAGAGCGAGCTTCCCCACTCTAAAGCAGAGTGTGATCCATGGAAGAGAACTATGCTGTGTGTTTCCCTTCAGAAATGGAGTTAAATCCCAGGCTCTGTGTCTTCCTACAAGCAAGACTTCGTTTCAGGTAAGGGCAGTAACTTTTCAGCTCAAACGAACTACATCATACACGAAGCTCACACGTTTCTCATCCTAACTGACAAACATTGGATGTTAGAGGACCAGTGCTTTATATCAGTTTTAGAAGCAGATTTGTACCACATATGGTCCGTAGGTGTAGGCAACACCGTTCTTTTGTTCTCAGCACACTCACGCTCCCTGCTGTCTTTGAGCCTCTAGAAAGCAAGAGCGTGCTTCTTGCTCTAAAGCAGAGTGTGATCTATGGATGAGAACTATGCTGTGTGTTTCACTTCAGAAATGGAGTTAAATCCCAGGCTCTGAGTCTTCCTACAAGCAAGACTTCGTTTAAGGTAAGGGCAGTCACTTTTCTGCTCAAACGAACTACATCTTTCACAAAGCTCACACGTTTCTCAACTTAACTGACAAGCATTGGATGTTAGAGGACCAGTTCTTTGTATCAGTTTCAGAAACAGAGTTGGACTACATATGGTCCGTATGTGTAGGAAACACCGTTCTTTTGTTCTCAGCACAGTCACGTTTCCTGCTGTCTTAGAGACTCTAGAAAGCAAGAACGTGCTTCTTGTTCTAAAGCAGAGTGTGATCAATGGATGAGAACTCTGCTGTGTGTTTCACTTCAGAAATGGAGTTAAATCCCAGGCTCTGAGTCTTCCTACAAGCAAGACTTCATTTAAGGTAATGGCAGTCACTTTTTTGCTCAAACGAACTACATCGTTCACAAAGCTCACACGTTTATCATCTTAACGGACAAGCATTGGATGTTAGAGGACCAGTGCTTTGTATCAGTTTCAGAAGCAGAGTTGGACTAGATATGGTCTGTATGTGTAGGAAACAACGTTCTTTTGTTCTCAGCACACTCACTTTTTTGCTCTCTTAGAGACTCTAGAAAGCAAGAGCGTGCTTCTTGTTCTAAGCAGAGTGTGATCAATGGATGAGAACTATGCTGTTTGTTTCCATTCAGAAATGGTGTTAAATCCCAGGCTCTGTGTCTTCCCACAAGCAAGACTTCATTTCAGGTAAGGGCAGTCACTTTTCAGCTCAAACGAACTACATCGTTAACGAAGCTCACACGTTTCTCATCTTAACTGAAAAGCATTGGATGTTAGAGGACCTTTGCTTTGTATGAATTTCAGAAGCAGAGTTGAACTAGATATGGTCAGTATGTTTAGGAAACACCATTCTTTTGTTCTGATCACACTCAGGTTTCCTGCTGTATTAGAGACTCTAGAAAGCAAGAACGTGCTTCTTGTTCTAAAGCAGAGTGTGTTCAATGGATGAGAACTCTGCTGTGTGTTTCACTTCAGAAATGGAGTTAAATCCCAGGCTCTGAGTCTTCCTACAAGCAAGACTTCATTTAAGGTAAGGGCAGTCACTTTTTTGCTCAAATGAACTACATCGTTCACGAAGCTCACACGTTTCTCATCTTAACGGACAAGCATTGGATGTTAGAGGACCAGTGCTTTGTATCAGTTTCAGAAGCAGATTTGGACTAGATATGGTCCGTATGTGTAGGAAACACCATTCTTTTGTTCTCAGCACACTCACGTTTCCTGCTGTCTTAGAGACTCTAGAAAGCAAGAGCGTGCTTCTTGTTCTAAGCAGAGTGTGATCAATGGATGAGAACTATGCTGTGTGTTTCCCTTCAGAAATGGAGTAGAAGCCCAGGCTCTGAGTCTTCCTACAAGCAAGGCTTCGTTTCAAGTAAGGGCAGTCACTTTTCAGTTCAAACGAAATACATCGTTCACAAAGCTCACACGTTTCTCAACTTAACTGACAAGCATTGGATGTTAGAGGACCAGTGCTTTGTATCAGTTTCAGAAACAGAGTTGGACTAGATATGGTCCGTATGTGTAGGAAACAACGTTCTATTGTTCTCAGCACACTCACTTTTCCTGCTCTCTTAGAGACTCTAGAAAGCAAGAGCGTGCTTCTTGTTCTAAGCAGAGTGTGATCAATGGATGAGAGCTATGCTGTTTGTTTCCATTCAGAAATGGTGTTAAATCTCAGGCTCTGTGTCTTCCCACAAGCAAGACTTCATTTCAGGTAAGGGCAGTCACTTTTCAGCTCAAACGAACTACATCGTTAACGAAGCTCACACGTTTCTCATCTTAACTGAAAAGCATTGGATGTTAGAGGACCTTTGCTTTGTATGAATTTCAGAAGCAGAGTTGAACTAGATATGGTCAGTATGTTTAGGAAACACCATTCTTTTGTTCTGATCACACTCAGGTTTCCTGCTGTATTAGAGACTCTAGAAAGCAAGAACGTGCTTCTTGTTCTAAAGCAGAGTGTGATCAATGGATGAGAACTCTGCTGTGTGTTTCACTTCAGAAATGGAGTTAAATCCCAGGCTCTGAGTCTTCCTACAAGCAAGACTTCATTTAAGGTAAGGGCAGTCACTTTTTTGCTCAAATGAACTACATCGTTCACGAAGCTCACACGTTTCTCATCTTAACGGACAAGCATTGGATGTTAGAGGACCAGTGCTTTGTATCAGTTTCAGAAGCAGAGTTGGACTAGATATGGTCCGTATGTGTAGGAAACAACGTTCTTTTGTTCTCAGCACACTCACGTTTCCTGCTGTCTTAGAGATTCTAGAAAGCAAGAGCGTGCTTCTTGTTCTAAAGCAGAGTGTGATCAATGGATGAGAACTCTGCTGTGTGTTTCACTTCAGAAATGGAGTTAAATCCCAGGCTCTGAGTCTTCCTACAAGCAAGACTTCGTTTAAGGTAAGGGCAGTCACTTTTCTGCTCAAACGAACTACATCATTCACAAAGCTCACACGTTTCTCATCTTAACTGACAAGCATTGGATGTTAGAGGGTGAGTGCTTTGTATCAGTTTCAGAAGCAGATTTGGACTATGTATGGTCCGTATGTGTAGGAAACACCGTTCTTTTGTTCTGAGCACACTCAGGTTTCCTGCTGTATTAGAGACTCTAGAAAGCAAGAGCGAGCTTCCCCACTCTAAAGCAGAGTGTGATCCATGGAAGAGACCTATGCTGTGTGTTTCCCTTCAGAAATGGAGTTAAATCCCAGGCTCTGTGTCTTCCTACAAGCAAGACTTCGTTTCAGGTAAGGGCAGTAACTTTTCAGCTCAAACGAACTACATCATTCACGAAGCTCACACGTTTCTCATCCTAACTGACAAACATTGGATGTTAGAGGACCTTTGCTTTGTATGAATTTCAGAAGCAGATTTGTACTAGATATGGTCCGTATGTGTAGGAAACACCATTCTTTTGTTCTCAGCACACTCACGTTTCCTTCTGTCTTAGAGACTCTAGAAAACAAGAGCGTGCTTCTTGTTCTAAGCAGAGTGTGATCAATGGATGAGAACTATGCTGTTTGTTTCCATTCAGAAATGGTGTTAAATCCCAGGCTCTGTGTCTTCCCACAAGCAAGACTTCATTTCAGGTAAGGGCAGTCACTTTTCAGCTCAAACGAACTACATCGTTAACGAAGCTCACACGTTTCTCATCTTAACTGAAAAGCATTGGATGTTAGAGGACCTTTGCTTTGTATGAATTTCAGAAGCAGAATTGAA
The DNA here is from genome assembly GCA_949786385.1 of Onychomys leucogaster. NCBI lineage: Eukaryota > Metazoa > Chordata > Mammalia > Rodentia > Cricetidae > Onychomys > Onychomys leucogaster. Next base: position 2,779,478 of record CATKUP010000033.1, on the reverse strand, counting down.
CTAGATATGGTCAGTATGTTTAGGAAACACCATTCTTTTGTTCTGATCACACTCAGGTTTCCTGCTGTATTAGAGACTCTAGAAAGCAAGAACGTGCTTCTTGTTCTAAAGCAGAGTGTGATCAATGGATGAGAACTCTGCTGTGTGTTTCCCTTCAGAAATGGAGTTGAAGCCCAGGCTCTGAATCTTCCTACATGCAAGACTCCGTTTCAAGTAAGGGCAGTCACTTTTCAGCTCAAACGAAATACATCGTTAACAAAGCTCACACGTTTCTCAACTTAACGGACAAGCATTGGATGTTAGAGGACCAGTGCTTTGTATCAGTTTCAGAAACAGAGTTGGACTAGATATGGTCCGTATGTGTAGGAAACAACGTTCTTTTGTTCTCAGCACACTCACTTTTTTGCTCTCTTAGAGACTCTAGAAAGCAAGAGCGTGCTTCTTGTTCTAAGCAGAGTGTGATCAATGGATGAGACCTATGCTGTTTGTTTCCATTCAGAAATGGTGTTAAATCCCAGGCTCTGTGTCTTCCCACAAGCAAGACTTCATTTCAGGTAAGGGCAGTCACTTTTCAGCTCAAACGAACTACATCGTTAACGAAGCTCACACGTTTCTCATCTTAACTGAAAAGCATTGGATGTTAGAGGACCTTTGCTTTGTATGAATTTCAGAAGCAGAGTTGAACTAGATATGGTCAGTATGTTTAGGAAACACCATTCTTTTGTTCTGATCACACTCAGGTTTCCTGCTGTATTAGAGACTCTAGAAAGCAAGAACGTGCTTCTTGTTCTAAAGCAGAGTGTGATCAATGGATGAGAACTCTGCTGTGTGTTTCACTTCAGAAATGGAGTTAAATCCCAGGCTCTGAGTCTTCCTACAAGCAAGACTTCATTTAAGGTAAGGGCAGTCACTTTTTTGCTCAAATGAACTACATCGTTCACGAAGCTCACACGTTTCTCATCTTAACGGACAAGCATTGGATGTTAGAGGACCAGTGCTTTGTATCAGTTTCAGAAGCAGAGTTGGACTAGATATGGTCTGTATGTGTAGGAAACAACGTTCTTTTGTTCTCAGCACACTCACGTTTCCTGCTGTCTTAGAGATTCTAGAAAGCAAGAGCGTGCTTCTTGTTCTAAAGCAGAGTGTGATCAATGGATGAGAACACTGCTGTGTTTTTCACTTCAGAAATGGAGTTAAATCCCAGGCTCTGAGTCTTCCTACAAGCAAGACTTCGTTTAAGGTAAGGGCAGTCACTTTTCTGCTCAAACGAACTACATCGTTCACAAAGCTCACACGTTTCTCATCTTAACTGACAAGCATTGGATGTTAGAGGGTGAGTGCTTTGTATCAGTTTCAGAAGCAGATTTGGACTATGTATGGTCCGTATGTGTAGGAAACACCGTTCTTTTGTTCTGAGCACACTCAGGTTTCCTGCTGTATTAGAGACTCTAGAAAGCAAGAGCGAGCTTCCCCACTCTAAAGCAGAGTGTGATCAATGGATGAGAACTACGCTGTGTGTTTCCCTTCAGAAATGGAGTTAAATCCCAGGCTCTGTGTCTTCCTACAAGCAAGACTTCGTTTCAGGTAAGGGCAGTAACTTTTCAGCTCAAACGAACTACATCATTCACGAAGCTCACACGTTTCTCATCCTAACTGACAAACATTGGATGTTAGAGGACCTTTGCTTTGTATGAATTTCAGAAGCAGATTTGGACTAGATATGGTCCGTATGTGTAGGAAACACCATTCTTTTGTTCTCAGCACACTCACGTTTCCTGCTGTCTTAGAGACTCTAAAAAGCAAGAGCGTGCTTCTTGTTCTAAGCAGAGTGTGATCAATGGATGAGAACTATGCTGTGTGTTTCCCTTCAGAAATGGAGTAGAAGCCCAGGCTCTGAGTCTTCCTACAAGCAAGACTTCGTTTCAAGTAAGGGCAGTCACTTTTCAGTTCAAACGAAATACATCGTTCACAAAGCTCACACGTTTCTCAACTTAACTGACAAGCATTGGATGTTAGAAGACCAGTGCTTTGTATCAGTTTCAGAAACAGAGTTGGACTAGATATGGTCCGTATGTGTAGGAAACAACGTTCTATTGTTCTCAGCACACTCACTTTTCCTGCTCTCTTAGAGACTCTAGAAAGCAAGAGCGTGCTTCTTGTTCTAAGCAGAGTGTGATCAATGGATGAGAACTATGCTGTTTGTTTCCATTCAGAAATGGTGTTAAATCCCAGGCTCTGTGTCTTCCCACAAGCAAGACTTCATTTCAGGTAAGGGCAGTCACTTTTCAGCTCAAACGAACTACATCGTTAACGAAGCTCACACGTTTCTCATCTTAACTGAAAAGCATTGGATGTTAGAGGACCTTTGCTTTGTATGAATTTCAGAAGCAGAGTTGAACTAGATATGGTCAGTATGTTTAGGAAACACCATTCTTTTGTTCTGATCACACTCAGGTTTCCTGCTGTATTAGAGACTCTAGAAAGCAAGAACGTGCTTCTTGTTCTAAAGCAGAGTGTGATCAATGGATGAGAACTCTGCTGTGTGTTTCACTTGAGAAATGGAGTTAAATCCCAGGCTCTGAGTCTTCCTACAAGCAAGACTTCATTTAAGGTAAGGGCAGTCACTTTTTTGCTCAAATGAACTACATCGTTCACGAAGCTCACACGTTTCTCATCTTAACGGACAAGCATTGGATGTTAGAGGACCAGTGCTTTGTATCAGTTTCAGAAGCAGAGTTGGACTAGATATGGTCTGTATGTGTAGGAAACAACGTTCTTTTGTTCTCAGCACACTCACGTTTCCTGCTGTCTTAGAGATTCTAGAAAGCAAGAGCGTGCTTCTTGTTCTAAGGCAGAGTGTGATCAATGGATGAGAACACTGCTGTGTTTTTCACTTCAGAAATGGAGTTAAATCCCAGGCTCTGAGTCTTCCTACAAGCAAGAGTTCGTTTAAGGTAAGGGCAGTCACTTCTCTGCTCAAACGAACTACATCGTTCACAAAGCTCACACGTTTCTCATCTTAACTGACAAGCATTGGATGTTAGAGGGTGAGTGCTTTGTATCAGTTTCAGAAGCAGATTTGGACTATGTATGGTCCGTATGTGTAGGAAACACCGTTCTTTTGTTCTGAGCACACTCAGGTTTCCTGCTGTATTAGAGACTCTAGAAAGCAAGAGCGAGCTTCCCCACTCTAAAGCAGAGTGTGATCAATGGATGAGAACTACGCTGTGTGTTTCCCTTCAGAAATGGAGTTAAATCCCAGGCTCTGTGTCTTCCTACAAGCAAGACTTCGTTTCAGGTAAGGGCAGTAACTTTTCAGCTCAAACGAACCACATCATTCAAGAAGCTCACACGTTTCTCATCCTAACTGACAAACATTGGATGTTAGAGGACCTTTGCTTTGTATGAATTTCAGAAGCAGATTTGGACTAGATATGGTCCGTATGTGTAGGAAACACCATTCTTTTGTTCTCAGCACACTCACGTTTCCTGCTGTCTTAGAGACTCTAGAAAGCAAGAGCGTGCTTCTTGTTCTAAGCAGAGTGTGATCAATGGATGAGAACTATGCTGTGTGTTTCCCTTCAGAAATGGAGTAGAAGCCCAGGCTCTGAGTCTTCCTACAAGCAAGACTTCGTTTCAAGTAAGGGCAGTCACTTTTCAGCTCAAACGAACTACATCATTCACGAAGCTCACACGTTTCTCATCCTAACTGACAAACATTGGATGTTAGAGGACCTTTGCTTTGTATGAATTTCAGAAGCAGAGTTGAACTAGATATGGTCAGTATGTTTAGGAAACACCATTCTTTTGTTCTGATCACACTCAGGTTTCCTGCTGTATTAGAGACTCTAGAAAGCAAGAGCGTGCTTCTCGCTCTAAAGCAGAGTGTGATCATTGGACGAGAACTCTGCTGTGTGTTTCACTTCAGAAATGGAGTTAAATCCCAGGCTCTGAGTCTTCCTAAAAGCAAGACTTTCTTTCATGTAAGGGCAGTTTCTTTATAGCTCAAACGAACTACATCGTTCACGAAACTCACACGTTTCTCATCTCAACTGACAAGCATTGGATGTTAGAGGACCAGTGCTTTATATCAGTTTTAGAAGCAGATTTGGACCACATATGGTCCGTAGGTGTAGGCAACACCGTTCTTTTGTTCTCAGCACACTCACGCTCCCTGCTGTCTGAGCCTCTAGAAAGCAAGAGCGTGCTTCTTGCTCTAAAGGAGAGTGTGATCTATCGATGAGAACTATGCTGTGTGTTTCACTTCAGAAATGGAGTTAAGTACCAGGCTCTGAGTCTTCCTACAAGCAAGACTTCCTTTCAGGTAAGAGCAGTTACTTTACAGGTCAAACAAACTACATCATTCACGAAGCTCACACGTTTCTCATCCTAACTGACAAACATTGGATGTTAGAGGACCTTTGCTTTGTATGAATTTCAGAAGCAGATTTGGACCAGATATGGTCCGTATGTGTAGGAAACACCATTCTTTTGTTCTGAGCACACTCATGTTTCCTGCTGTATTAAAGACTCTAGAAAGGAAGAGCGTGCTTCTCGCTCTAAAGCAGAGTGTGATCAATGGATGAGAACTATGCTGTTTGTTTCCCTTCAGAAATGGAGTTAAATCCCAGGCTCTGAGTATTCCTACAAGCAAGACTTCGTTTAAGGTAAGGGCAGTCACTTTTCTGCTCAAACGAACTACATCGTTCACAAAGCTCACACGTTTCTCAACTTAACTGACAAGCATTGGATGTTAGAGGACCAGTTCTTTGTATCAGTTTCAGAAACAGTTGGACTACATATGGTCCGTATGTGTAGGAAACACCGTTCTTTTGTTCTCAGCACAGTCATGTTTCCTGCTGTCTTAGAGACTCTAGAAAGCAAGAACGTGCTTCTTGTTCTAAAGCAGAGTGTGATCAATGGATGAGAACTCTGCTGTGTGTTTCACTTCAGAAATGGAGTTAAATCCCAGGCTCTGAGTCTTCCTACAAGCAAGACTTCATTTAAGGTAAGGACAGTCACTTTTTTGCTCAAACGAACTACATCGTTCACGAAGCTCACACGTTTATCATCTTAACGGACAAGCATTGGATGTTAGAGGACCAGTGCTTTGTATCAGTTTCAGAAGCAGAGTTGGACTAGATATGGTCCGTATGTGTAGGAAACATCGTTCTTTTGTTCTCAGCACACTCACGTTTCCTGCTGTCTTAGAGACTCTAGAAAGCAAGAGCGTGCTTCTTGCTCTAAAGCAGAGTGGGATCAAGGAATGAGAACTCTGCTCTGTGTTTCACTTCAGAAATGGAGTTAAATCCCAGGCTCTGAGTCTTCCTAAAAACAAGACTTCGTTTCAGGTAAAGGCAGTTACTTTACAGCTCAAACGAACTACATCTTTCACGAAGTTCACACGTTTCTCATCTTAACTGACAAACATTGGATGTTAGAGGACCTGTGCTTTGTATGAATTTAAGAAGCAGAGTTGGATTAGATATGGTCCTTATGTGTAAGAAACACCGTTCTTTTGTTCTCAGCACAGTCACGTTTCCTTCTGTCTTAGAGACTCTAGAAAGTAAGAGCGTGCTGCTTGCTCTAAGGCAGAGTGTGATCAATGAATGAGAACACTGCTCTGTGTTTCACTTCAGAAATGGAGTTAAATCCCAGGCTCTGAGTCTTCCTACAAACAAGACTTCGTTTCAGGTAAGGGCAGGTACTTTACAGCTCAAAAGAACTACATCTTTCACGAAGCTCACACGTTTCTCATCTTAACTGAAAACATTGGATGTTAGAGGACCTGTGCTTTGTATGAATTTCAGAAGTAGAGTTGGACTAGATATGGTCCGTATGTGTAGGAAACACCATTCTTTTGTTCACAGCACACTCACGTTTCCTGCGGTCTTAGAGACTCTAGAAAGCAAGAGCGTGCTTCTTGTTCTAAGCAGAGTGTGATCAATGGATGAGAACTATGCTGTTTGTTTCCCTTCAGAAATGGAGTTAAATCCCAGGCTCTGAGTCTTCCTACAAGCAAGACTTCGTTTAAGGTAAGGGCAGTCACTTTTCTGCTCAAACGAACTACATCGTTCACAAAGCTCACACGTTTCTCAACTTAACTGACAAGCATTGGATGTTCGAGGACCAGTTCTTTGTATCAGTTTCAGAAACAGTTGGACTACATATGGTCCGTATGTGTAGGAAACACCGTTCTTTTGTTCTCAGCACAGTCACGTTTCCTGCTGTCTTAGAGACTCTAGAAAGCAAGAACGTGCTTCTTGTTCTAAAGCAGAGTGTGATCAATGGATGAGAACTCTGCTGTGTGTTTCACTTCAGAAATGGAGTTAAATCCCAGGCTCTGAGTCTTCCTACAAGCAAGACTTCATTTAAGGTAAGGGCAGTCACTTTTTTGCTCAAACGAACTACATCGTTCACGAAGCTCACACGTTTATCATCTTAACGGACAAGCATTGGATGTTAGAGGACCAGTGCTTTGTATCAGTTTCAGAAGCAGAGTTGGACTAGATATGGTCCGTATGTGTAGGAAACAACGTTCTTTTGTTCTCAGCACACTCACGTTTCCTGCTGTCTTAGAGACTCTAGAAAGCAAGAGCGTGCTTCTTGCTCTAAAGCAGAGTGGGATCAATGAATGAGAACTCTGCTCTGTGTTTCACTTCAGAAATGGAGTTAAATCCCAGGCTCTGAGTCTTCCTACAAACAAGACTTCGTTTCAGGTAAAGGCAGTTACTTTACAGCTCAAATGAACTACATCTTTCACGAAGTTCACACGTTTCTCATCTTAACTGACAAACATTGGATGTTAGAGGACCTGTGCTTTGTATGAATTTCAGAAGCAGAGTTGGACTAGATATGGTCCTTATGTGTAAGAAACACCGTTCTTTTGTTCTCAGCACAGTCACGTTTCCTTCTGTCTTAGAGACTCTAGAAAGTAAGAGCGTGCTGCTTGCTCTAAGGCAGAGTGTGATCAATGAATGAGAACACTGCTCTGTGTTTCACTTCAGAAATGGAGTTAAATCCCAGGCTCTGAGTCTTCCTACAAACAAGACTTCTTTTCAGGTAAGGGCAGGTACTTTACAGCTCAAACAAACTACATCTTTCACGAAGCTCACACGTTTCTCATCTTAACTGAAAACATTGGATGTTAGAGGACCTGTGCTTTGTATGAATTTCAGAAGTAGAGTTGGACTAGATATGGTCCGTATGTGTAGGAAACTCCATTCTTTTGTTCACAGCACACTCCCGTTTCCTGCGGTCTTAGAGACTCTAGAAAGCAAGAGCGTGCTTCTTGTTCTAAGCAGAGTGTGATCAATGGATGAGAACTATGCTGTTTGTTTCCGTTCAGAAATGGTGTTAAATCCCAGGCTCTGTGTCTTCCTACAAGCAAGACTTCATTTCAGGTAAGGGCAGTCACTTTTCAGCTCAAAGGAAATACATCGATCATGAAGCTCACACGGTTCTCATCTTAACTGACAAGCATTGGATGTTAGAGGACCTTTGCTTTGTATGAATTTCAGAAGCAGAGTTGAACTAGATATGGTCAGTATGTTTAGGAAACGCCGTTCTTTTGTTCTCATCACACTCAGGTTTCCTGCTGTATTAGAGACTCTAGAAAGCAAGACCGTGCTTCTAGCTCTAAAGCAGAGTGTGATCCATGGATGAGAACTATGCTGTTTGTTTCCCTTCAGAAATGGTGTTAAATCCCAGGATCTGTGTCTTCCTACAAGCAAGACTTCATTTCAGGTAAGGGCAGTCACTTTTCAGCTCAAACGAACTACATCATTCACGAAGCTCACACGTTTCTCACTTAACAGACAAGCATTGGATGTTAGAGGACCAGTGCTTTGTATCAGTTTCAGAAGCAGATTTGGACTAGATATGGTCAGTATATGTAGGAAACACCGTTCTTTTGTTCTCAGCACACTCACGTTTCCTGCTGTCTTAGAGATTCTAGAAAGCAAGAGCGTGCTTCTTGTTCTAAAGCAGAGTGTGATCAATGGATGAGAACACTGCTGTGTTTTTCACTTCAGAAATGGAGTTAAATCCCAGGCTCTGAGTCTTCCTACAAGCAAGACTTCGTTTAAGGTAAGGGCAGTCACTTTTCTGCTCAAACGAACTACATCGTTTACAAAGCTCAAACGTTTCTCATCTTAACTGACAAGCGTTGAATGTTAGAGGGTCAGTGCTTTGTATCAGTTTCAGAAGCAGATTTGGACTATGTATGGTCCGTATGTGTAGGAAACACCGTTCTTTTGTTCTGAGCACACTCAGGTTTCCTGCTGTATTAGAGACTCTAGAAAGCAAGAGCGAGCTTCCCCACTCTAAAGCAGAGTGTGATCCATGGAAGAGAACTATGCTGTGTGTTTCCCTTCAGAAATGGAGTTAAATCCCAGGCTCTGTGTCTTCCTACAAGCAAGACTTCGTTTCAGGTAAGGGCAGTAACTTTTCAGCTCAAACGAACTACATCATTCACGAAGCTCACACGTTTCTCATCCTAACTGACAAACATTGGATGTTAGAGGACCTTTGCTTTGTATGAATTTCAGAAGCAGATTTGGACTAGATATGGTCCGTATGTGTAGGAAACACCATTCTTTTGTTCTCAGCACACTCACGTTTCCTGCTGTCTTAGAGACTCTAGAAAGCAAGTGCGTGCTTCTTGTTCTAAGCAGAGTGTGATCAATGGATGAGAACTATGCTGTGTGTTTCCCTTCAGAAATGGAGTTAAAGCCCAGGCTCTGTGTCTTCCCACAAGCAAGACTTCATTTCAGGTAAGGGCAGTCACTTTTCAGCTCAAACGACCTACATCGTTAACGAAGCTCACACGTTTCTCATCTTAACTGAAAAGCATTGGATGTTAGAGGACCTTTGCTTTGTATGAATTTCAGAAGCAGAGTTGAACTAGATATGGTCAGTATGTTTAGGAAACACCATTCTTTTGTTCTGATCACACTCAGGTTTCCTGCTGTATTAGAGACTCTAGAAAGCAAGAGCGTGCTTCTCGCTCTAAAGCAGAGTGTGATCAATGGATGAGAACTCTGCTGTGTGTTTCACTTCAGAAATGGAGTTAAATCCCAGGCTCTGAGTCTTCCTAAAAGCAAGACTTTCTTTCATGTAAGGGCAGTTTATATATAGCTCAAACGAACTACATCGTTCACGAAACTCACACGTTTCTCATCTCAACTGACAAGCATTGGATGTTAGAGGACCAGTGCTTTATATCAGTTTTAGAAGCAGATTTGGACCACATATGGTCCGTAGGTGTAGGCAACACCGTTCTTTTGTTCTCAGCACACTCACGCTCCCTGCTGTCTTTGAGCCTCTAGAAAGCAAGAGCGTGCTTCTTGCTCTAAAGCAGAGTGTGATCTATGGATGAGAACTATGCTGTGTGTTTCACTTCAGAAATGGAGTTAAGTACCAGGCTCTGAGTCTTCCTACAAGCAAGATTTCCTTTCAGGTAAGAGCAGTTACTTTACAGGTCAAACAAACTACATCATTCACAAAGCTCACACGTTTCTCATCCTAACTGACAAACATTGGATGTTAGAGGACCTTTGCTTTGTATGAATTTCAGAAGCAGATTTGGACCAGATATTGTCCGTATGTGTAGGAAACACCATTCTTTTGTTCACAGCACACTCACGTTTCCTGCTGTCTTAGAGACTCTAGAAAGCAAGAGCGTGCTTCTTGTTCTAAGCAGAGTGTGATCAATGGATGAGAACTATGCTGTTTGTTTCAGTTCAGAAATGGAGTTAAACCCCAGGCTCTGAGTCTTCCTACAAGCAAGATTTCGTTTAAGGTAAGGGCAGTCACTTTTCTGCTCAAACGAACTACATCGTTCACAAAGCTCACACGTTTCTCATCTTAACTGACAAGCATTGGATGTTAGAGGGTCAGTGCTTTGTATCAGTTTCAGAAGCAGATTTGGACTATGTATGGTCTGTATGTGTAGGAAACACCGTTCTTTTGTTCTGAGCACACTCAGGTTTCCTGCTGTATTAGAGACTCTAGAAAGCAAGAGCGAGCTTCCCCACTCTAAAGCAGAGTGTGATCCATGGAAGAGAACTATGCTGTGTGTTTCCCTTCAGAAATGGAGTTAAATCCCAGGCCCTGTGTCTTCCTACAAGCAAGACTTCGTTTCAGGTAAGGGCAGTAACTTTTCAGCTCAAACGAACTACATCATTCACGAAGCTCACACGTTTCTCATCCTAACTGACAAACATTGGATGTTAGAGGACCTTTGCTTTGTATGAATTTCAGAAGCAGATTTGGACTATGTGTAGGAAACACCATTCTTTGTTCTCAGCACACTCACGTTTCCTGCTGTCTTAGAGACTCTAGAAAGCAAGAGCGTGCTTCTTGTTCTAAGCAGAGTGTGATCAATGGATGAGAACTATGCTGTGTGTTTCCCTTCAGAAATGGAGTTAAAGCCCAGGCTCTGAGTCTTCCTACAAGCAAGACTTCGTTTCAAGTAAGGGCAGTCACTTTTCAGCTCAAACGAAATACATCGTTCACAAAGCTCACACGTTTCTCAATTTAACTGACAAGCATTGGATGTTAGAGGACCAGTGCTTTGTATCAGTTTCAGAAACAGAGTTGCACTAGATATGGTACGTATGTGTAGGAAACAACGTTCTTTTTTTCTTAGCACACTCACATTTCCTGCTCTCTTAGAGACTCTAGAAAGCAAGAGCGTGCTTCTTGTTCTAAGCAGAGTGTGATCAATGGATGAGAACTATGCTGTTTGTTTCCATTCAGAAATGGTGTTAAATCCCAGGCTCAGTGTCTTCCCACAAGCAAGACTTCATTTCAGGTAAGGGCAGTCACTTTTCAGCTCAAACGAACTACATCGTTTACGAAGCTCACACGTTTCTCATCTTAACTGAAAAGCATTGGATGTTAGAGGACCTTTGCTTTGTATGAATTTCAGAAGCAGAGTTGAACTAGATATGGTCAGTATGTTTAGGAAACACCATTCTTTTGTTCTGATCACACTCAGGTTTCCTGCTGTATTAGAGACTCTAGAAAGCAAGAGCGTGCTTCTCGCTCTAAAGCAGAGTGTGATCAATGGATGAGAACTCTGCTGTGTGTTTCACTTCAGAAATGGAGTTAAATCCCAGGCTCTGAGTATTCCTAAAAGCAAGACTTTCTTTCATGTAAGGGCAGTTTCTTTATAGCTCAAACGAACTACATCGTTCACGAAACTCACACGTTTCTCATCTCAACTGACAAGCATTCGATGTTAGAGGACCAGTGTTTTATATCAGTTTTAGAAGCAGATTTGGACCACATATGGTCCGTAGGTGTAGGCAACACCGTTCTTTTGTTCTCAGCACACTCACGCTCCCTGCTGTCTTTTAGCCTCTAGAAAGCAAGAGCGTGCTTCTTGCTCTAAAGCAGAGTGTGATCTATGGATGAGAACTATGCTGTGTGTTTCACTTCAGAAATGGAGTTAAGTACCAGGCTCTGAGTCTTCCTACAAGCAAGACTTTCTTTCAGGTAAGAGCAGTTACTTTACAGGTCAAACAAACTACATCTTTCACGAAGCTCACACGTTTCGGATCATACCTGACGAGCATTGGACGTTAGAGGACCTTTCATTTGTTTCAGTTTCAGAAGCAGAAATGAACAAGATATGGTCTGTATGTGTAGGAAACACCGTTCTTCTGAGCACACTCATGTTTCCTGCTGTATTAAAGACTCTAGAAAGCAAGAGCGTGCTTCTCGCTCTAAAGCAGAGTGTGATCCATGGATGAGAACTATGCTGTGTGTTACCCTTCAGAAATGGAGTTAAATCCCAGGCTCTGTGTCTTCCTACAAGCAAGACTTCCTTTCAGGTAAGGGCAGTCACTTTTCAGCTCAAACGAACTACATCATTCACGAAGCTCACACGTTTCTCATCCTAACTGACAAACATTGGATGTTAGAGGACCTTTGCTTTGTATGAATTTCAGAAGCAGATTTGGACCAGATATGGTCCGTATGTGTAGGAAACCCCATTCTTTTGTTCACAGCACACTCACAATTCCTGTGGTCTTAGAGACTATAGAAAGCAAGAGCGTGCTTCTTGTTCCAAGCAGAGTGTGATCAATGGATGAGAACTATGCCGTTTGTTTCCGTTCAGAAATGGTATTAAATCCCAGGCTCTGTGACTTCCTACAAGCAAGACTTCATTTCAGGTAAGGGCAGTCACTTTTCAGCTCAAAGGAAATACATCGATCATGAAGCTCACACGTTTCTCATCTTAACTGACAAGCATTGGATGTTAGAGGACCTTTGCTTTGTATGAATTTCAGAAGCAGAGTTGAACTAGATATGGTCAGTATGTTTAGGAAACGCCGTTCTTTTGTTCTCATCACACTGAGGTTTCCTGCTGTATTAGAGACTCTAGAAAGCAAGAGCGTGCTTCAAGCTCTAAAGCAGAGTGTGATCCATGGATGATAACTATGCTGTTTGTTTCCCTTCAGAAATGGTGTTAAATCCCAGGCTCTGTGTCTTCCTACAAGCAAGACTTCATTTCAGGTAAGGGCTGTCACTTTTCAGGTCCAACGAAATACATCATTCACGAAGCTCACACGTTTCTCACTTAACAGACAAGCATTGGATGTTAGAGGACCAGTGCTTTGTATCAGTTTCAGAAGCAGAGTTGGACTAGATATGGTCAGTATATGTAGGAAACACCGTTATTTTGTTCTCAGCACACTCACGTTTCCTGCTGTCTTAGAGATTCTAGAAAGCAAGAGCGTGCTTCTTGTTCTAAAGCAGAGTGTGATCAATGGATGAGAACACTGCTGTGTTTTTCACTTCAGAAATGGAGTTAAATCCCAGGCTCTGAATCTTCCTACAAGCAAGACTTCGTTTAAGGTAAGGGCAGTCACTTTTCTGCTCAAACGAACTACATCGTTCACGAAGCTCACACGTTTCTCATCTTAACTGACAAGCATTGGATGTTAGAGGGTAGGTTCTTTGTATAAGTTTCAGAAGCAGATTTGGACTATGTATGGTCCGTATGTGTAGGAAACACCGTTCTTTTGTTCTGAGCACACTCAGGTTTCCTGCTGTATTAGAGACTCTAGAAAGCAAGAGCGAGCTTCCCCACTCTAAAGCAGAGTGTGATCCATGGATGAGAACTATGCTGTGTGTTTCCCTTCAGAAATGGAGTTAAATCCCAGGCTCTGTGTCTTCCTACAAGCAAGACTTCGTTTCAGGTAAGGGCAGTCACTTTTCAGCTCAAACGAACTACATCATTCACGAAGCTCACACGTTTCTCATCCTAACTGACAAACATTCATGTTAGAGGACCTTTGCTTTGTATGAATTTCAGAAGCAGATTTGGACTAGATATGGTCTGTATGTGTAGGAAACACCGTTCTTTTGTTCTCAGCACACTCACGTTTCCTGCTGTCTTAGAGATTCTAGAAATCAAGAGCGTGCTTCCCACTCTAAAGCAGAGTGTGATCCATGGAAGAGAACTCTGCTGTGTGTTTCCCTTCAGAAATGGAGTTAAATCCCAGGCTCTGTGTCTTCCTACAAGCAAGACTTCGTTTCAGGTAAGGGCAGTAACTTTTCAGCTCAAACGAACTACATCATTCACGAAGCTCACACGTTTCTCATCCTAACTGACAAACATTGGATGTTAGAGGACCTTTGCTTTGTATGAATTTCAGAAGCAGATTTGGACTAGATATGGTCCGTATGTGTAGGAAACACCATTCTTTTGTTCTCAGCACACTCACGTTTCCTGCTGTCTTAGAGACTCTAGAAAGCAAGAGCGTGCTTCTTGTTCTAAGCAGAGTGTGATCAATGGATGAGAACTATGCTGTTTGTTTCCCTTCAGAAATGGAGTTAAATCCCAGGCTCTGAGTCTTCCTACAAGCAAGACTTCGTTTATGGTAAGGGCAGTCACTTTTCTGCTCAAACGAACTACATCGTTCACAAACATCACACGTTTCTCAACTTAACTGACAAGCATTGGATGTTAGAGGACCAGTTCTTTGTATCAGTTTCAGAAACAGAGTTGGACTACATATGGTCCGTATGTGTAGGAAACACCGTTCTTTTGTTCTCAGCACAGTCACGTTTCCTGCTGTCTTAAAGACTCTAGAAAGCAAGAGCGGGCTTCTTGTTTTGAAGCAGAGTGTGATCAATTGATGAGAACACTGCTGTGTGATTCACTTCAGAAATGGAGTTAAATCCCAGACTCTGAGTTTTCCTACAAGCAAGACTTCGTTTAAGGTAAGGGCAGTCACTTTTCTAATCAAACAAACTACATCGTTCACGAAGCTCACACGTTTCTCATCTTAACTGACAAGCATTGGATTTTAGAGGACCAGTGCTTTGTATCAGTTTCAGAAGCAGAGTTGGACTAGATATGGTCTGTATGTGTAGGAAACACCGTTCTTTTGTTCTCAGCACACCCACGTTTCGTGATATCTTGGAGATTCTAGAAAGCAAGAGCGTGCTTCTTGCTCTAAAGCAGAGTGTGATCAATGGATGAGAACTCTGCTGTGTGTTTCCCTTCAGAAATGGAGTTAAATCCCAGGCTCTGTGTCTTACTACAAGCAAGACTTCGTTTCAAGTAAGGGCAGTCACTTTTCAGCTCAAACGAAATACATCGTTCATGAAGCTCAACGTTTCTCATCTTAACTGACAAGCATTGGATGTTAGAGGACCAGTGCTTTGTATCAGTTTCAGAAGCAGAGTTGGAGTAGATATGGTCCATATGTGTAGGAAACTCCGTTCTTTTGTTCTGATCACACTCAGGTTTCCTGCTGTATTAGAGACTCTAGAAAGCAAGAGCATGCTTCTCGCTCTAAAGCAGAGTGTGATCCATGGATGAGAACTATGCTGTGTGTTTCACTTCAGAAATGGAGTTAAATCCCAGGCTCGGAGTCTTCCTAAAAGCAAGACTTTCTTTCATGTAAGGGCAGTTTCTTTATAGCTCAAACGAACTACATTGTTCACGAAGCTCACACGTTTCTCATCTTAACTGACAAGCATTGGATGTTAGAGGACCAGTGCTTTAAATCAGTTTCAGAAGCAGATTTGGACCACATATGGTCCGTATGTGTAGGCAACACCGTTCATTTGTTCTCAGCACACTCACGCTTCCTGCTGTCTTAGAGCCTCTAGAAAGCAAGAGCGTGCTTATTGTTCTAAGCAGAGTGTGATCAATGGATGAGAACTCTTTTGCGTGTTTCCCTTCAGAAATGGAGTTAAATCCCAGGCTCTGTGTCTTCCTACAAGCAAGACTTCATTTCAGGTAAGGGCAGTCACTTTTCAGCTCAAAGGAACTACATCGTTCACGAAGCTCACATGTTTCTCATCTTAACAGACAAGCATTGGATGTTAGAGGACCAGTGCTTTGTATCAGTTTCAGAAGCAGACTTGGACTAGATATGGTGCATATGTGTAGGAAACAACGTTCTTTTGTTCTCAGCACACTCACGTTTACTGCTGACTTAGAGACTCTAGAAAGCAAGAGCGTGCTTCTTGCTCTAAAGCAGAGTGTGTTCAATGAATGAGAACTATGCTGTGTGTTTCACTTCAGAAATGGAGTTAAATCCCAGGCTCTGAGTCTTCCTAAAATCAAGACTTTCTTTCATGTAAGGGCAGTTTCTTTATAGCTCAAACGAACTACATCGTTCACGAAACTCACACGTTTCTCCTCTTAACTGACAAGCATTGGATGTTAGAGGACCAGTGCTTTATATCAGTTTCAGAAGCAGATTTGGACCACATATGGTCCGTATGTGTAGGCAACACAGTTCATTTGTTCTCAGCACACTCACGCTTCCTGCTGTCTTAGAGCCTCTAGAAAGCAAGAGCATGCTTCTTGCTCTAAAGCAGAGTGTGATCTATGGATGTGAACTCTTTTGCGTGTTTCCCCTCAGAAATGGAGTTAAATCCCAGGCTCTGAGTCTTCCTACAGAGAAGACATTGTTTCAGGTAAGGGCAGTTACTTTACAGCTCAAACGAACTACATCTTTCACGAAGGTCACACGTTTCTCATATTAACTGACAAGCATTGAATGTTAGAGGACCTTTGCTTTGTATGAATTTCAGAAGCCGAGTTGAACTAGATATGGTCTGTATGTGTAGGAAACAACGTACTTTTGTTCTGATCACACTCAGGTTTCCTGCTGTATTAGAGACTCTAGAAAGCAAGAGCGTGCTTCTCGCTCTAAAGCAGAGTGTGATCCATGGATGAGAACTTTGCTGTTTGTTTCCCTTTAGAAATGGTGTTAAATCCCAGGCTCTGTGTCTTCCTACATGCAAGACTTCATTTCAGGTAAGGGCAGTCACTTTTCAGCTCAAACAAATTACATTGTTCACGAAGCTCACACGTTTCTCATCTTAACTGACAAGCATTGGATGTTAGAGGCCTTTACTTTGTATGAATTTCAGAAGCAGTGTTGGACTAGATATTGTCCGTATGTGTAGGAAACACCATTCTTTTGTTCTCAGCACACTCACGTTTCCTGCTGTCTTAGAGATGCTAGAAAGCAAGAGCGTGCTTCTTGTTCTAAGCATAGTGTGATCAATGGATGAGAACTATGCTGTTTGTTTCCCTTCAGAAATGGTGTTAAATACCAGGCTCTGTGTCTTCCTACACGCAAGACTTCATTTCAGGTAAGGGCAGTCACTTTTCAGCTCAAAGGAACTACATCGTTCACGAAGCTCACACGTTTCTCATCTTAACAGACAAGCATTGGATGTTAGAGGACCAGTGCTTTGTATCAGTTTCAGAAGCAGATTTGGACTACATATGGTCCGTATGTGTACGAAACACTGTTCTTTTGTTCTGGGCACACTAAGATTTCCTGCTTTCTTAGAGACTCTATAAAGCAAGAGAGTGCTTCTTGCTCTAAAGCAGAGTGTGATCAATGGATGAGAACTCTGCTGTGTGTTTCACTTCAGAAATGGAGTTGAATCCCAGGCTCTGAGTCTTCCTAAAAGGAAGACTTTCTTTCATGTAAGGGCAGTTTCTTTATAGCTCAAACGAACTACATCGTTCACGAAACTCACAGGTTTCTCATCTTAAATGACAAGCATTGGATGTTAGAGGACCAGTGCTTTATATTAGTTTCAGAAGCAGATTTGGACCACATGTGATCCGTATGTGTAGGCAACACCGTTCTTTTGTTCTCAGCACACTCACGCTCCCTGCTGTCTTTAAGCCTCTAGAAAGCAAGAGCGTGCTTCCTGCTCTAAAGCAGAGTGTGATCAATGGATGAGAACTCTTTTGCCTGTTTCCCTTCAGAAATGGAGTTAAATCCCAGGCTCTGAATCTTCCTACAAAGAATACTTCATTTCAGTTAAGGCCAGTTACTTTACAGCTCAAAAGAACTACATCTTTCACGAAGCTCACACGTTTCTCATCTTAACAGACAAGCATTGGATGTTAGAGGACCAGTGCTTTGTATTAGTTTCAGAAGCAGAGTTGGACTACATATGGTCCGTATGTGTAGGAAACACCGTTCTTTTGTTCTCAGCACACTCACGTTTCCTGCTGTCTTAGAGACTCTAGAAAGCAAGAGCGTGCTTCTTGTTCTAAAGCAGAGTGTGATCAATGGATGAGAACTCTGCTGTGTGTTTCACTTCAGAAATGGAGTTAAATCCCAGGCTCTGTGTCTTACTACATGCAAGACTTTGTTTCAAGTAAGGGCAGTCACTTTTCAGCTCAAACGAACTACATCATTCATGAAGCTCAACGTTTCTCATCTTAACTGACAAGCATTGGATTTTAGAGGACCTTTGCTTTGTATGAATTTCAGAAGCAGAGTTGAACTAGATATGGTCCGTATGTGTAAGAAACACAGTTCTTTTGTTCTGCTATCACTCAGGTTTCCTGCTGTATTACAGACTCTAGAAAGCAAGAGCGTGCTTCTCGCTCTAAAGCAGAGTGTGATCCATGGATGAGAACTTTGCTGTTTGTTTCCCTTTAGAAATGGTGTTAAATCCCAGGCTCTGTGTCTTCCTACAAGCAAGACTTCATTTCAGGTAAGGGCAGTCACTTTTCAGCTCAAACCAACTACATTGTTCACGAAGCTCACACGTATCTCATCTTAACTGACAAGCATTGGATGTTAGAGGACCAGTGCTTTGTATCAGTTTCAGAATCAGAGTTGGACTAGATAAGGTCCGTATGTGTAGGAAACACCGTTCTTTGGTTCTCAGCACACTCATGTTTCCTGTTGTTTTAGAGAGTCTAGAAAGCTAGAGTGTGCTTCTTGCTCTAAAGCAGAGTGTGATCAATGGATGAGAACTCTGCTCTGTGTTTCACTTCAGAAATGGAGTTAAATCCCAGGCTCTGAGTCTTCCTACAAACAAGACTTCGTTTCAGTTAAGGGCAGTTACTTTACATCTCAAAGGAACTACATCTTTCACGAAGCTCTCATGTTTCTCATCTTAACTGACAAACATTGGATGTTAGAGGACCTTTACTTTGTATGAATTTCAGAAGCAGAGTTGGACTAGATATTGTCCGTATTTGTAGGAAACACCATTCTTTTGTTCTCAGCACATTCACGTTTACTGCTGTCATAGAGACTCTAGAAAGCAAGAGCGTGCTTCTTGTTCTAAAGCAGAGTGTGATCAATGGATGAGAACACTGCTGTGTGTTTCACTTCAGAAATGGAGTTAAATCCCAGGCTCTGAGTCGTCCTACAAGCAAGACTTCGTTTAAGGTAAGGGCAGTCACTTTTCTGCTCAAACGAAATACATCGTTCCCGAAGCTCATACGTTTCTCATCTTAACTGACAAGCATTGGATGTTAGAGGACCAGTGCTTTTTATCAGTTTCAGAAGCAGAGTTGGACTAGATATGGTCCGTATGTGTAGGAAACAACGTTCTTGTGTTCTCAGCACACTCACATTTCCTGCTGTCTTAGATACTCTAGAAAGCAAGAGCGTGCTTTTTGCTCTAAAGCAGAGTGTGTTCAATGAATGAGAACTATGCTGTGTGTTTCACTTCAGAAATGGAGTTAAATACCAGGCTCTGAGTCTTCCTACAAGCAAGACTTCTTTTCAGGTAAGTGCAGTTACTTTACAGGTCAAACGAACTACATCTTTCACAAAGCTCACACTTTTAGGATCTTACCTGATGAACATGGGATGTTAGAGGACCTTTCATTTGTTTCAGTTTCAGAAGCAGAGATGAAGAAGATATGGTCCTTATGTGTAGGAAACACCGCTCTTTTGTTCTGAGCACACTCATGTTTCCTGCTGCATTAAAGACTCTAGAAAGCAAGAGCATGCTTCTCGCTCTAAAGCAGAGTGTGATCCATGGATGAGAACTATGCTGTGTGTTACCTTTCAGAAATGGAGTTAAATCCCAGGCGCTGTGTCTTCCTACAAGCAAGACTTCGTTTCAGGTAAGGACAGTCACTTTTCAGCTCAAACGAACTACATCATTCACGAAGCTCACACGTTTCTTATCCTAACTAAGAAGCATTGGATGTTAGAGGACCAGTGCTTTGTATCAGTTTCAGAAGCAGATTTGGACTACATATGGTCCGTATGTGTAGGAAACACTGTTCTTTTGTTCTGGGCATACTAAGATTTCCTGCTGTCTTAGAGACTCTATAAAGCAAGAGAGTGCTTCTTGCTCTAAAGCAGAGTATGATCAATGGATGAGAACTCTGCTGTGTGTTTCACTTCAGAAATGGAGTTGAATCCCAGGCTCTGAGTCTTCCTAAAAGGAAGACTTTCTTTCATGTAATGGCAGTTTCTTTATAGCTCAAACGAACTACATCGTTCACGAAACTCACACGTTTCTCATCTTAAATGACAAGCATTGGATGTTAGAGGACCAGTGCTTTATATTAGTTTCAGAAGTAGATTTGGACCACATGTGATCCGTATGTGTAGGCAACACCGTTCTTTTGTTCTCAGCACACTCACGCTCCCTGCTGTCTTTAAGCCTCTAGAAAGCAAGAGCGTGCTTCTTGCTCTAAAGCAGTGTGTGATCAATGGATGAGAACTCTTTTGCGTGTTTCCCTTCAGAAATGGAGTTAAATCCCAGGCTCTGAGTCTTCCTACAAAGAAGACTTCGTTTCAGTTAAGGCCAGTTACTTTACAGCTCAAAAGAACTACATCTTTCACGAAGCTCACACGTTTCTCATCTTAACAGACAAGCATTGGATGGTAGAGGACCAGTGCTTTGTATTAGTTTCAGAAGCAGAGTTGGACTACATATGGTCCGTATGTGTAGGAAACACCGTTCTTTTCTTCTCAGCACAGTCACGTTTCCTGCTGTCTTAGAGACTCTAGAAAGCAAGAGCGGGCTTCTACTTTTAAAGCAGAGTGTGATCAATGGATGAGAACACTGCTGTGTGATTCACTTCAGAAATGGAGTTAAATCCCAGACTCTGAGTCTTCCTACAAGCAAGACTTCGTTTAAGGTAAGGGCAGTCACTTTTCTGCTCAAACGAACTACATCGTTCACGAAGCTCACACGTTTCTCATCTTAACTGACAAGCATTGGATGTTAGAGGACCAGTGCTTTGTATCAGTTTCAGAAGCAGAGTTGGACTACATATGGTCCGTATGTGTAGGAAACACCGTTCTTTTGTTCTCAGCACAGTCACGTTTCCTGCTGTCTTAGAGACTCTAGAAAACAAGAGCGTGCTTCTTGTTCTAAAGCAGAGTGTGGTCAATGGATGAGAACACTGCTGTGTGTTTCACTTCAGAAATGGAGTTAAATCCCAGGCTCTGAGTCTTCCTACAAACAAGACTTCATTTCAGGTAAGGGCAGTTACTTTACATCTGAAACGAACTACATCTTTCACGAAGCTCACATGTTTCTCATCTTAACTGACATGCATTGGATGTTAGAGGACCTTTGCTTTGTATGAATTACAGAAGCAGAGTTGGACTATATATGGTCCGTTTGTGTAGGAACCACCATTCTTTTGTTCTCAGCACACTCACGTTTCCTGCTGTGTTAGAGAGTCTAGAAAGCAAGAGAGTGCTTCTTGTTCTAAAGCAGAGTGTGATCAATGGATGAGAACTCGGCTGTGTGTTTCACTTCAGAAATGGAGTTAAATCCCAGGCTCTGTGTCTTACTAAATGCAAGACTTCGTTTCAAGTAAAGGCAGTCACTTTTCAGCTCAAACGAAATACATCGTTCATGAAGCTCAACGTTTCTCATCTTAACTGACAAGCATTGGATGTTAGAGGACCAGTGCTTTGTATGAATTTCAGAAGCAGAGTTGAACTAGATATGGTCCGTATGTGTAAGAAACACCGTTCTTTTGTTCTGATATCACTCAGGTTTCCTGCTGTATTAGAGACTCTAGAAAGCAAGAGCGTGCTTCTCGCTCTAAAGCAGAGTGTGATCCATGGATGAGAACTTTGCTGTTTGTTTCCCTTTAGAAATGGTGTTAAATCCCAGGCTCTGTGTCTTCCTATAAGCAAGACTTCATTTCAGGTAAGGGCAGTCACTTTTCAGCTCAAACCAACTACATTGTTCACGAAGCTCACACGTATCTCATCTTAACTGACAAGCATTGGATGTTAGAGGACCAGTGCTTTGTATCAGTTTCAGAATCAGAGTTGGACTAGATAAGGTCTGTATGTGTAGGAAACACCGTTCTTTGGTTCTCAGCACACTCATGTTTCCTGTTGTTTTAGAGAGTCTAGAAAGCTAGAGTGTGCTTCTTGCTCTAAAGCAGAGTGTGATCAATGGATGAGAACTCTGCTGTGTGTTTCACTTCAGAAATGGAGTTAAATCCCAGGCTCTGAGTCTTCCTACAAACAAGACTTCGTTTCAGTTAAGGGCAGTTACTTTACATCTCAAAGGAACTACATCTTTCACGAAGCTCTCACGTTTCTCATCTTAACTGACAAACATTGGATGTTAGAGGACCTTTACCTTGTATGAATTTCAGAAGCAGAGTTGGACTAGATATTGTCCGTATGTGTAGGAAACACCATTCTTTTGTTCTCAGCACACTCACGTTTACTGCTGTCTTAGAGACTCTAGAAAGCAAGAGCGTGCTTCTTGTTCTAAGCATAGTGTGATCAATGGATGAGAACTATGCTGTTTGTTTCCCTTCAGAAATGGTGTTAAATCCCAGGCTCTGTGTCTTCCTACAAGCAAGACTTCATTTCAGGTAAGGGCAGTCACTTTTCAGCTCAAAGGAAGTACATCGTTCACGAAGCTCACACGTTTCTCATCTTAACAGACAAGCATTGGATGTTAGAGGACCAGTGCTTTGTATCAGTTTCAGAAGCAGAGTAGGACTACATATGGTCCGTATATGTAGGAAACACCGTTCTTTTGTTCTCAGCACAGTCACGTTTCCTGCTGTCTTAGAGACACTAGAAAACAAGAGCGTGCTTCTTGTTCTAAAGCAGAGTGTGATCAATGGATGAGAACACTGCTGTGTGTTTCACTTCAGAAATGGAGTTAAATCCCAGGCTCTGAGTCGTCCTACAAGCAAGACTTCGTTTAAGGTAAGGGCAGTCACTTTTCTGCTCAAACGAAATACATCGTTCCCGAAGCTCATACGTTTCTCATCTTAACTGACAAGCATTGGATGTTAGAGGACCAGTGCTTTTTATCAGTTTCAGAAGCAGAGTTGGACTAGATATGGTCCGTATGTGTAGGAAACAACGTTCTTGTGTTCTCAGCACACTCACATTTCCTGCTGTCTTAGATACTCTAGAAAGCAAGAGCGTGCTTCTTGCTCTAAAGCAGAGTGTGTTCAATGAATGAGAACTATGCTGTGTGTTTCACTTCAGAAATGGAGTTAAATACCAGGCTCTGAGTCTTCCTACAAGCAAGACTTCTTTTCAGGTAAGTGCAGTTACTTTACAGGTCAAACGAACTACATCTTTCACTAAGCTCACACTTTTCGGATCTTACCTGATGAACATGGGATGTTAGAGGACCTTTCATTTGTTTCAGTTTCAGAAGCAGAGATGAAGAAGATATGGTCCCTATGTGTAGGAAACACCGCTCTTTTGTTCTGAGCACACTCATGTTTCCTGCTGCATTAAAGACTCTAGAAAGCAAGAGCATGCTTCTCGCTCTAAAGCAGAGTGTGATCCATGGATGAGAACTATGCTGTGTGTTACCTTTCAGAAATGGAGTTAAATCCCAGGCGCTGTGTCTTCCTACAAACAAGACTTCGTTTAAGGTAAGGGCAGTCACTTTTCTGCTCAAACGAACTACATCGTTCACGAAGCTCACACGTTTCTCATCTTAACTGACAAGCATTGCATGTTAGAGGACCTGTGGTTTGTTTCAGTTTGAGAAGCAGAGTTGAACTAGATATGGTCTGTATGTGTAGGAAAGACCGTTCTTTTGTTCTCAGCACACTCAGGTTCCCTGCTTTATTAGAGACTCTAGAAAGCAAGAGCGTGCTTCTCGCTAAAGCAGAGTGTGATCCATGGATGAGAACTATGCTGTGTGTTTCCCTTCAGAAATGGAGTTGAATCCCGGGCTCTGAGTCTTCCTCCAAGCAAGACTTCATTTCAGGTAAGGGCAGTTACTTTACAGCTCAAACGAACTACATCATTCACGAAGCTCACACGTTTCTCATCCTAACTGACAAGCATTGGATGTTAGAGGACCATTGCTTTGTATCAGTTTCAGAAGCAGAGTTGGACTAGATATGGTCCATATGTGTAGGAAACACCGTTCTTTTGTTCTCAGCACACTCACGTTTCCTGCTGTCTTAGAGACTCTAGAAAGCAAGAGCGTGCTTCTTGTTCTAAAGCAGAGTGTGTTCAATGGATGAGAACACTGCTGTGTGTTTCACTTCAGAAATGGAGTTAAATCCCAGGCTCTGAGTCTTCCTACAAGCATAATTCCTTTCAGGTAAGGGCAGTTTCTTTATAGCTCAAACGAACTACATCGTTCATGAAACTCACACGTTTCTCATCTTAACTGACAAGCATTGGATGTTAGAGGACCAGTGCTTTGTATCACTTTCAGAAGCAGATTTGGACTACATATGGTCCGTATGTGTAGGCAACATCGTTCTGTGGTCTCAGCACACTCACGTTTCATGCTGTCTTAGAGCCTCTAGAAAGCAAGAGCATGCTTCTTGCTCTAAAGCAGAGTGTGATCAATGGATGAGAAATCTGCTGTGTGTTTCACTTCAGAAATGAAGTGAAATCCCAGGCTCTGAGTCTTCCTACAAGCAAGACTTCGTTTCAGGTAAGTGCAGTTACTTTACAGGTCAAACGAACTACATCGTTCACGAAGCTCACACATTTCAGATCTTACCTGACAAGCATTGGATGTTAGAGGACCTGTGGTTTGTTTCAGTTTCAGAAGCAGATTTGAACTAGATATGGTCCGTATGTGTAGGAAACACCGTTCTTTTGTTCTCAGCACACTCAGGTTCCCTGCTGTATTAGAGACTCTGGAAAGCAATAGGGTGCTTCTCGCTCTAAAGCATAGTGTGATCCATGGATGAGAACCATGCTGTGTGTTTCCCTTCAGAAATGGAGTTAAATCCCAGGCACTGTGTCTTCCTACAATCAAGACTTCGTTTCAGGTAAGGGCAGTCACTTTTCAGCTCAAACGAACAATATCGTTCACGAAGCTCACAAGTTTTTCATCTTAACTGACAAGCATTGGATGTTAGAGGATCAGTGCTTTGTATCAGTTTCAGAAGCAGATTTGGACTACATATGGTCCGTATGTGTGGGAAATACCGTTCTTTGTTCTGGGCACACTCAGATTGCCTGCTGTATTAGAGACTCTAGAAAGCAAGAGCAAGCTTCTTGCTCTAAAGCTGAGTGTGATCCTTGGATGAGAACTCTGCTGTGAGTTACACTTCAGAAATGGAGTGAAATCCCATGCTCTCAGTCTTCCTACAAGCAAGACTTCCTTTCAGGTAAGGGCAGATTCTTTATAGCTCAAAGGAAGTACATCGTTCATGAAACTCACATGTTTCTCATCTTAACTGACAAGCATTGGATGTTAGAGGACCTGTGGTTTGTTTCAGTTTCAGAAGCAGAGTTGAACTAGATATGGTCCGTATGTGTAGGAAACACCGTTCTTTAGTTCTCAGCACACTCATGTTCCCTGCTGTATTAGAGACTCTAAAAAGCAAGAGTGTGCTTCTTGTTCTAAAGCAGAGTGTTTTCAATGGATGAGAACACTGCTGTGTGTTTCCCTTCAGAAATGGAGTTAAATCCCAGGCTCTGAGTCTTCCTACAAGCAAGACTTCATTTCAGGTAAGGGCAGTTATTTTACAGGTCAAACGAACTACATCGTTCACGAAGCTCACACGTTTCTCATCTTAACTGACAAGCATTGGATGTTAGAGGACCAGTGCTTTGTATCAGTTTCAGAAGCAGATTTGGGCGACATACGGTCCTTATGTGTATGAAAAACCGTTCTTTCATTCTGGGAACACTCAGATTTCCTGCTCTATTAGGGACTCTAGAAAGCAAGACTGTGCTTCTTGCTCTAAAGCAGAGTGTGATCCATGGATGAGAACTATGCTGTGTGTTTCCCTTCAGAAATGGAGTTAAATCCCAGGCTTTGTGTCTTACTAAAAGCAAGACTTCGTTTCAGGTAAGGGCAGGCACTTCCAAGCTCAAACGAACCACATCGTTCTTGAAGCTCACACGTTTCTCATCTTAACTGACAAGCATTGGATGTTAGAGGACCAGTGCTTTGTATCAGTTTCAGAAGCAGAGTTGGACTAGATACGGTCCGTATGTGTAGGAAACATCATTCTTTGGTTCTCAGCACACTCATGTTTCCTGCTTTCTTAGGGACTCTAGAAAGCAAGAGCATGATTCTTTTTCTAAAGCAGGGTGTGATCAATGGATGAGAACTCTGCTGTGTGTTTCACTTCAGACATGGAGTTAAATCCCAGGCTCTGAGTTTTCCTCCAAGCAAGACTTCGTTTCAGGTAAGGGCAGTTACTTTACAGCTCAAACGAACTACATCATTCACGAAGCTCACACGTTTCTCATCCTAACTGACAAGCATTGGATGTTAGAGGACCATTGCTTTGTATCAGTTTCAGAAGCAGAGTTGGACTAGATATGGTCCATATGTATAGGAAACACCGTTCTTTTGTTCTCAGCACACTCACTTTTCCTGCTGTCTTAGAGACTCTAGAAAGCAAGAGTGTGCTTCTTGTTCTAAAGCAGAGTGTGATCAATGGATGAGAAATCTGCTGTCTGTTTCACTTCAGAAATGAATTGAAATCCCAGGCTCTGAGTCTTCCTACAAGCAAGACTTCGTTTCAGGTAAGTGCAGTCACTTTTCAGCTCAAACGAACTACATAGTTCACGAAGCTCACACGTTTCTCATCTTAACTGACAAGCATTGGATGTTAGAGGACCAGTGCTTTGTATCAGTTTCAGAAGCAGATTTGGAATACATATGGTCCGTATGTGTGGGAAACACCGTTCATTTGTTCTGGGCACACTCCGATTACCTGCTGTATTAGAGACTCTAGAAAGAAAGAGCGAGCTTCTTGCTCTAAAGCAGAGTGTGATCAATGGATGAAAAATCTGCTGTTTGTTTCACTTAAAATTGAGTTAAATCCCAGGCTCTGAGTCTTCCTATAAGCAGAATTCTGTTCAGGTAAGGGCAGTCACTTTTCAGCTCAAACGAACTACATCGTTCACGAAGCTCACACGTTTCTCATCTTAACTGACAAGCATTGGATGTTAGAGGACCAGCGCTTTGTTTCAGTTTCAGAAGCTGATTTGGACTACAAATGGTCTGTATGTGTAGGCAACATCGTTCTTTTGTTCTCAGCACACTCACGTTTCATGCTGTCTTAGAGCCTCTAGAAAGCAAGTGCGTGCTTCTTGCTCTAAAGCAGAGTGTGATCAATGGATGAGAACTCTGCTGTGTGTTTCACTTCAGAAATGGAGTTAAATCCCAGTCTCTGAGTCTTCCTACAAGCAAGACTTCGTTTCAGGTAAGTGCAGTTACTTTACAGGTCAAACGAACTACATCGTTCACGAAGCTCACACGTTTTGGATCTTACCTAACAAGAATTGGATGTTAGAGGACCCGTGGTTTGTTTCAGTTTCAGAAGCAGAGTTTGACTAGATATGGTCCGTATGTGTAGGAAACACCGTTCTTTTGTTCTCAGCACACTCAAGTTTCCTGCTGTCTTAGAGACTCTAGAAAGCAACAGCGTGCTTCTTGTTCTAAAGCAGAGTGTGATCTATGTAGGAGAACACTTCTGTGTGTTTCCCTTCAGACATGGAGTTAAATCCCAGGCTCTGAGTCTTCCTCCAAGCAAGACTTCGTTTCAGGTAAGGGCAGTTACTTTACAGCTCAAACGAACTACATCATTCACGAAGCTCACACGTTTCTCATCCTAACTGACAAGCATTGGATGTTACAGGACCATTGCTTTGTATCAGTTTCAGAAGCAGAGTTGGACTAGATATGGTCCATATGTGTAGGAAACACCGTTCTTTTGTTCTCAGCACACTCACTTTTCCTGCTGTCTTAGAGACTCTAGAAAGCAAGAGTGTGCTTCTTGTTCTAAAGCAGAGTGTGTTCAATGGATGAGAACACTGCTGTGTGTTTCATTTCAGAAATGGAGTTAAATCCCAGGCTCTGAGTCTTCCTACAAGCATAATTCCTTTCAGGTAAGGGCAGTTTCTTTATAGCTCAAACGAACTACATCGTTCATGAAACTCACACGTTTCTCATCTTAACTGACAAGCATTGGATGTTAGAGGACCAGTGCTTTGTATCACTTTCAGAAGCAGATTTGGACTACATATGGTCCGTATGTGTAGGCAACATGGTTCTTTGGTCTCAGCACACTCACGTTTCATGCTGTCTTAGAGCCTCTAGAAAGCAAGAGCATGCCTCTTGCTCTAAAGCAGAGTGTGATCAATGGATGAGAAATCTGCTGTGTGTTTCACTTCAGAAATGAAGTGAAATCCCAGGCTCTGAGTCTTCCTACAAGCAAGACTTCGTTTCAGGTAAGTGCAGTTACTTTACAGGTCAAACGAACTACATCGTTCACGAAGCTCACACATTTCAGATCTTACCTGACAAGCATTGGATGTTAGAGGACCTGTGGTTTGTTTCAGTTTCAGAAGCAGATTTGAACTAGATATGGTCTGTATGTGTAGGAAACACCGTTCTTTTGTTCTCAGCACACTCAGGTTCCCTGCTGTATTAGAGACTCTAGAAAGCAAGAGGGTGCTTCTCGCTCTAAAGCAGAGTGTGATCCATGGATGAGAACCATTCTGTGTGTTTCCTTTCAGAAATGGAGTTAAATCCCAGGCTCTGTGTCTTCCTACAAGCAAGACTTCGTTTCAGGTAAGGGCAGTCACTTTTCAGCTCAAACGAACTACATCGTTCACGAAGCTCACACGATGCTCATCTTAACTGACAAGCATTGGATGTTAGAGGACGAGTGCTTTGTATCAGTTTCAGAAGCAGATTTGGACTACATATGGTCCGTATGTGTGGGAAACACCGTTCATTTGTTCTGGGCACACTCAGATTGCCTGTTGTATTAGAGACTCTAGAAAGCAAGAGCGTGCTTCTTGCTCTAAAGCAGAGTGTGATCAATGGATGAAAACTCTGCTGTTTGTTTCACTTTAGAAATGGAGTTAAATCGCAGGCTCTGTGTCTTCCTACAAGCAAGACTTCGTTTCAGGTAAGGGCAGTCACTTTTCAGCTCAAACGAACTACATCGTTCACGAAGCTCACACGTTTCTCATCTTAACTGACAAGCATTGGATGTTAGAGGACCCGTGGTTTGTTTCAGTTTCAGAAGCAGAGTTTGACTAGATATGGTCCGTATGTGTAGGAAACACCGTTCTTTTGTTCTCAGCACACTCACGTTTCCTGCTGTCTTAGAGACTCTAGAAAGCAACAGCGTGCTTCTTGTTCTAAAGCAGAGTGTGATCTATGTAGGAGAACACTTCTGTGTGTTTCCCTTCAGACATGGAGTTAAATCCCAGGCTCAGAGTCTTCCTCCAAGCAAGACTTCGTTTCAGGTAAGGGCAGTTACTTTACAGCTCAAACGAAATACATCGTTCCCGAAGCTCATACGTTTCTCATCTTAACTGACAAGCATTGGATGTTAGAGGACCAGTGCTTTTTATCAGTTTCAGAAGCAGAGTTGGACTAGATATGGTCCGTATATGTAGGAAACAACGTTCTTGTGTTCTCAGCACACTCACATTTCCTGCTGTCTTAGATACTCTAGAAAGCAAGAGCGTGCTTCTTGCTCTAAAGCAGAGTGTTTTCAATGAATGAGAACTATGCTGTGTGTTTCACTTCAGAAATGGAGTTAAATACCAGGCTCTGAGTCTTCCTACAAGCATAATTCCTTTCAGGTAAGGGCAGTTTCTTTATAGCTCAAACGAACTACATCGTTCACGAAGCTCACACGTTTCTCATCTTAACTGACAAGCATTGGATGTTAGAGGACCAGTGCTTTGTATCAGTTTCAGAAGCAGATATGGGCGACATACGGTCCTTATGTGTACGAAAAACCGTTCTTTCATTCTGGGAACACTCAGATTTCCTGCTCTATTAGGGACTCTAGGAAGCAAGACTGTTCCTCTTGCTCTAAAGCAGAGTGTGATCCATGGATGAGAACTATGCTGTGTGTTTCCCTTCAGAAATGGAGTTAAATCCCAGGCTTTGTGTCTTACTAAAAGCAAGACTTCGTTTCAGGTAAGGGCAGGCACTTCCCAGCTCAAACGAACCACATCGTTCTTGAAGCTCACACGTTTCTCATCTTAACTGACAAGCATTGGATGTTAGAGGACCAGTGCTTTGTATCAGTTTCAGAAGCAGAGTTGGACTAGATACGGTCCGTATGTGTAGGAAACATCATTCTTTGGTTCTCAGCACACTCATGTTTCCTGCTTTCTTAGGGACTCTAGAAAGCAAGAGCATGATTCTTTTTCTAAAGCAGGGTGTGATCAACGGATGAGAACTCTGCTGTGTGTTTCACTTCAGACATGGAGTTAAATCCCAGGCTCTGAGTCTTCCTACAAGCATAATTCCTTTCAGGTAAGGGCAGTTTCTTTATAGCTCAAACGAACTACATCGTTCATGAAACTCACACGTTTCTCATCTTAACTGACAAGCATTGGATGTTAGAGGACCAGTGCTTTGTATCACTTTCAGAAGCAGATTTGGACTACATATGGTCCGTATGTGTAGGCAACATGGTTCTTTGGTCTCAGCACACTCACGTTTCATGCTGTCTTAGAGCCTCTAGAAAGCAAGAGCATGCTTCTTGCTCTAAAGCAGAGTGTGATCAATGGATGAGAAATCTGCTGTGTGTTTCACTTCAGAAAGGAAGTGAAATCCCAGGCTCTGAGTCTTCCTATAAGCAAGACTTCGTTTCAGGTAAGTGCAGTTACTTTACAAGTCAAACTAACTACATCGTTCACGAAGCTCACACGTTTTGGATCTTACCTGACAAGCATTGGATGTTAGAGGACCTGTAGTTTGTTTCAGTTTCAGAAGCAGATTTGAACTAGATATGGTCCGTATGTGTAGGAAACACCGTTCTTTTGTTCTCAGCACACTCAGGTTCCCTGCTGTATTAGAGACTCTAGAAAGCAAGAGGGTGCTTCTCGCTCTAAAGCAGAGTGTGATCCATGGATGAGAACCATGCTGTGTGTTTCCTTTCAGAAATGGAGTTAAATCCCAGGCTCTGTGTCTTCCTACAAGCAAGACTTCGTTTCAGGTAAGGGCAGTCACTTTTCAGCTCAAACGAACTATATCGTTCACGAAGCTCACACGATTCTCATCTTAACTGACAAGCATTGGATGATAGAGGACGAGTGCTTTGTATCAGTTTCAGAAGCAGATTTGGACTACATATGGTCCGTATGTGTGGGAAACACCGTTCATTTGTTCTGGGCACACTCAGATTGCCTGTTTTATTAGAGACTCTAGAAAGCAAGAGCGTGCTTCTTGCTCTAAAGCAGAGTGTGATCAATGGATGAAAACTCTGCTGTTTGTTTCACTTCAGAAATGGAGTTAAATCGCAGGCTCTGTGTCTTCCTACAAGCAAGACTTCGTTTCAGGTAAGGGCAGTCACTTTTCAGCTCAAACGAACTACATCGTTCACGAAGCTCACACGTTTCTCATCTTAACTGACAAGCATTGGATGTTAGAGGACCCGTGGTTTGTTTCAGTTTCAGAAGCAGAGTTTGACTAGATATGGTCCATATGTGTAGGAAACACCGTTCTTTTGTTCTCAGCACACTCACGTTTCCTGCTGTCTTAGAGAATCTAGAAAGCAACAGCGTGCTTCATGTTCTAAAGCAGAGTGTGATCTATGTAGGAGAACACTTCTGTGTGTTTCCCTTCAGACATGGAGTTAAATCCCAGGCTCAGAGTCTTCCTCCAAGCAAGACTTCGTTTCAGGTAAGGGCAGTTACTTTACAGCTCAAACGAAATACATCGTTCCCGAAGCTCATACGTTTCTCATCTTAACTGACAAGCATTGGATGTTAGAGGACTAGTGCTTTTTATCACTTTCAGAAGCAGAGTTGGACTAGATATGGTCCGTATATGTAGGAAACAACGTTCTTGTGTTCTCAGCACACTCACATTTCCTGCTGTCTTAGATACTCTAGAAAGCAAGAGCGTGCTTCTTGCTCTAAAGCAGAGTGTGCTCAATGAATGAGAACTATGCTGTGTGTTTCACTTCAGAAATGGAGTTAAATACCAGGCTCTGAGTCTTCCTACAAGCATAATTCCTTTCAGGTAAGGGCAGTTTCTTTATAGCTCAAACGAACTACATCGTTCATGAAACTCACACGTTTCTCATCTTAACTGACAAGCATTGGATGTTAGAGGACCAGTGCTTTGTATCACTTTCAGAAGCAGATTTGGACTACATATGGTCCGTATGTGTAGGCAACATGGTTCTTTGGTCTCAGCACACTCACGTTTCATGCTGTCTTAGAGCCTCTAGAAAGCAAGAGCATGCTTCTTGCTCTAAAGCAGAGTGTGATCAATGGATGAGAAATCTGCTGTGTGTTTCACTTCAGAAATGAAGTGAAATCCCAGGCTCTGAGTCTTCCTACAAGCAAGACTTCGTTTCAGGTAAGTGCAGTTACTTTACAGGTCAAACGAACTACATCGTTCACGAAGCTCACACATTTCAGATCTTACCTGACAAGCATTGGATGTTAGAGGACCTGTGCTTTGTTTCAGTTTCAGAAGCAGATTTGAACTAGATATGGTCTGTATGTGTAGGAAACACCGTTCTTTTGTTCTCAGCACACTCAGGTTCCCTGCTGTATTAGAGACTCTAGAAAGCAAGAGGGTGCTTCTCGCTCTAAAGCAGAGTGTGATCCATGGATGAGAACCATGCTGTGTGTTTCCTTTCAGAAATGGAGTTAAATCCCAGGCTCTGTGTCTTCCTACAAGCAAGACTTCGTTTCAGGTAAGGGCAGTCACTTTTCAGCTCAAACGAACTACATCGTTCACGAAGCTCACACGATTCTCATCTTAACTGACAAGCATTGGATGATAGAGGACGAGTGCTTTGTATCAGTTTCAGAAGCAGATTTGGACTACATATGGTCCGTATGTGTGGGAAACACCGTTCATTTGTTCTGGGCACACTCAGTTTGCCTGTTGTATTAGAGACTCTAGAAAGCAAGAGCGTGCTTCTTGCTCTAAAGCAGAGTGTGATCAATGGATGAAAACTCTGCTGTTTGTTTCACTTCAGAAATGGAGTTAAATCCCAGGCTCTGTGTCTTCCTACAAGCAAGACTTCGTTTCAGGTAAGGGCAGTCACTTTTCAGCTCAAACGAACTACATCGTTCACGAAGCTCACACGATTCTCATCTTAACTGACAAGCATTGGATGTTAGAGGACCAGTGCTTTGTATCAGTTTCAGAAGCAGATTTGGACTACATATGGTCCGTATGTGTGGGAAACACCGTTCATTTGTTCTGGGCACACTCAGATTGCCTGATTTATTAGAGACTCTAGAAAGCAAGAGCGTGCTTCTTGCTCTAAAGCAGAGTGTGATCAATGGATGAAAACTCTGCTGTTTGTTTCACTTCAGAAATGGAGTTAAATCCCAGGCTCTGAGTCTTCCTACAAGCATGACTTCATTTCAGGTAAGGGCAGGCACTTCCCAGCTCAAACGAACCACATCTTTCTTGAAGCTCACACGTTTCTCATCTTAACTGACAAGCATTGGATGTTAGAGGACCCGTGGTTTGTTTCAGTTTCAGAAGCAGAGTTTGACTAGATATGGTCCATATGTGTAGGAAACACCGTTCTTTTGTTCTCAGCACACTCACGTTTCCTGCTGTCTTAGAGACTCTAGAAAGCAACAGCGTGCTTCATGTTCTAAAGCAGAGTGTGATCTATGTAGGAGAACACTTCTGTGTGTTTCCCTTCAGACATGGAGTTAAATCCCAGGCTCAGAGTCTTCCTCCAAGCAAGACTTCGTTTCAGGTAAGGGCAGTTACTTTACAGCTCAAACGAAATACATCGTTCCCGAAGCTCATACGTTTCTCATCTTAACTGACAAGCATTGGATGTTAGAGGACCAGTGCTTTTTATCACTTTCAGAAGCAGAGTTGGACTAGATATGGTCCGTATATGTAGGAAACAACGTTCTTGTGTTCTCAGCACACTCACATTTCCTGCTGTCTTAGATACTCTAGAAAGCAAGAGCGTGCTTCTTGCTCTAAAGCAGAGTGTGCTCAATGAATGAGAAC
Source organism: Onychomys leucogaster (assembly GCA_949786385.1). Lineage (NCBI taxonomy): Eukaryota > Metazoa > Chordata > Mammalia > Rodentia > Cricetidae > Onychomys > Onychomys leucogaster. Next base: position 2,745,788 of record CATKUP010000033.1, on the reverse strand, counting down.
TATGCTGTGTGTTTCACTTCAGAAATGGAGTTAAATCCCAGGCTCTGAGTCTTCCTACAAGCATAATTCCTTTCAGGTAAGGGCTGTTTCTTTATAGCTCAAACGAACTACATCGTTCATGAAACTCACACGTTTCTCATCTTAACTGACAAGCATTGGATGTTAGAGGACCAGTGCTTTGTATCACTTTCAGAAGCAGATTTGGACTACATATGGTCCGTATGTGTAGGCAACATGGTTCTTTGGTCTCAGCACACTCACGTTTCATGCTGTCTTAGAGCCTCTAGAAAGCAAGAGCATGCTTCTTGCTCTAAAGCAGAGTGTGATCAATGGATGAGAAATCTGCTGTGTGTTTCACTTCAGAAATGAAGTGAAATCCCAGGCTCTGAGTCTTCCTACAAGCAAGACTTCGTTTCAGGTAAGTGCAGTTACTTTACAGGTCAAACGAACTACATCGTTCACGAAGCTCACACATTTCAGATCTTACCTGACAAGCATTGGATGTTAGAGGACCTGTGGTTTGTTTCAGTTTCAGAAGCAGATTTGAACTAGATATGGTCCGTATGTGTAGGAAACACCGTTCTTTTGTTCTCAGCACACTCAGGTTCCCTGCTGTATTAGAGACTCTAGAAAGCAAGAGGGTGCTTCTCGCTCTAAAGCAGAGTGTGATCCATGGATGAGAACCATGCTGTGTGTTTCCTTTCAGAAATGGAGTTAAATCCCAGGCTCTGTGTCTTCCTACAAGCAAGACTTCGTTTCAGGTAAGGGCAGTCACTTTTCAGCTCAAACGAACTACATCGTTCACGAAGCTCACACGATTCTCATCTTAACTGACAAGCATTGGATGCTAGAGGACGAGTGCTTTGTATCAGGTTCAGAAGCAGATTTGGACTACATATGGTCCGTATGTGTGGGAAACACCGTTCATTTGTTCTGGGCACACTCAGATTGCCTGTTGTATTAGAGACTCTAGAAAGCAAGAGCGTGCTTCTTGCTCTAAAGCAGAGTGTGATCAATGGATGAAAACTCTGCTGTTTGTTTCACTTCAGAAATGGAGTTAAATCCCAGGCTCTGTGTCTTCCTACAAGCAAGACTTCGTTTCAGGTAAGGGCAGTCACTTTTCAGCTCAAACGAACTACATCGTTCACGAAGCTCACACGATTCTCATCTTAACTGACAAGCATTGGATGTTAGAGGACCAGTGCTTTGTATCAGTTTCAGAAGCAGATTTGGACTACATATGGTCCGTATGTGTGGGAAACACCGTTCATTTGTTCTGGGCACACTCAGATTGCCTGATTTATTAGAGACTCTAGAAAGCAAGAGCGTGCTTCTTGCTCTAAAGCAGAGTGTGATCAATGGATGAAAACTCTGCTGTTTGTTTCACTTCAGAAATGGAGTTAAATCCCAGGCTCTGAGTCTTCCTACAAGCATGACTTCATTTCAGGTAAGGGCAGGCACTTCCCAGCTCAAACGAACCACATCTTTCTTGAAGCTCACACGTTTCTCATCTTAACTGACAAGCATTGGATGTTAGAGGACCAGTGCTTTGTATCAGTTTCAGAAGCAGAGTTGGACTAGATACGGTCCGTATGTGTAGGAAACATCATTCTTTGGTTCTCAGCACACTCATGTTTCCTGCTTTCTTAGGGACTCTAGAAAGCAAGAGCATGATTCTTTTTCTAAAGCAGGGTGTGATCAATGGATGAGAACTCTGCTGTGTGTTTCACTTCAGACATGGAGTTAAATCCCAGGCTCTGAGTTTTCCTCCAAGCAAGACTTCGTTTCAAGTAAGGGCAGTTACTTTAGAGCTCAAACGAACTACATCATTCACGAAGCTCACACGTTTCTCATCCTAACTGACAAGCATTGGATGTTAGAGGACCATTGCTTTGTATCAGTTTCAGAAGCAGAGTTGGACTAGATATGGTCCATATGTGTAGGAAACACCGTTCTTTTGTTCTCAGCACACTCACTTTTCCTGCTGTCTTAGAGACTCTAGAAAGCAAGAGTGTGCTTCTTGCTCTAAAGCAGAGTGTGATCAATGGATGAGAAATCTGCTGTGTGTTTCACTTCAGAAATGAATTGAAATCCCAGGCTCTGAGTCTTCCTACAAGCAAGACTTCGTTTCAGGTAAGTGCAGTCACTTTTCAGCTCAAACGAACTACATCGTTCACGAAGCTCACACGTTTCTCATCTTAACTGACAAGCATCGGATGTTAGAGGACCAGTGCTTTGTATCAGTTTCAGAAGCAGATTTGGACTACATATGGTCCGTATGTGTGGGAAACACCGTTCATTTGTTCTGGGCACACTCAGATTGCCTGATTTATTAGAGACTCTAGAAAGCAAGAGCGTGCTTCTTGCTCTAAAGCAGAGTGTGATCAATGGATGAAAACTCTGCTGTTTGTTTCACTTCAGAAATGGAGTTAAATCCCAGGCTCTGAGTCTTCCTACAAGCATGACTTCATTTCAGGTAAGGGCAGGCACTTCCCAGCTCAAACGAACCACATCTTTCTTGAAGCTCACACGTTTCTCATCTTAACTGACAAGCATTGGATGTTAGAGGACCCGTGGTTTGTTTCAGTTTCAGAAGCAGAGTTTGACTAGATATGGTCCATATGTGTAGGAAACACCGTTCTTTTGTTCTCAGCACACTCACGTTTCCTGCTGTCTTAGAGACTCTAGAAAGCAACAGCGTGCTTCATGTTCTAAAGCAGAGTGTGATCTATGTAGGAGAACACTTCTGTGTGTTTCCCTTCAGACATGGAGTTAAATCCCAGGCTCAGAGTCTTCCTCCAAGCAAGACTTCGTTTCAGGTAAGGGCAGTTACTTTACAGCTCAAACGAAATACATCGTTCCCGAAGCTCATACGTTTCTCATCTTAACTGACAAGCATTGGATGTTAGAGGACCAGTGCTTTTTATCACTTTCAGAAGCAGAGTTGGACTAGATATGGTCCGTATATGTAGGAAACAACGTTCTTGTGTTCTCAGCACACTCACATTTCCTGCTGTCTTAGATACTCTAGAAAGCAAGAGCGTGCTTCTTGCTCTAAAGCAGAGTGTGCTCAATGAATGAGAACTATGCTGTGTGTTTCACTTCAGAAATGGAGTTAAATCCCAGGCTCTGAGTCTTCCTACAAGCATAATTCCTTTCAGGTAAGGGCTGTTTCTTTATAGCTCAAACGAACTACATCGTTCATGAAACTCACACGTTTCTCATCTTAACTGACAAGCATTGGATGTTAGAGGACCAGTGCTTTGTATCACTTTCAGAAGCAGATTTGGACTACATATGGTCCGTATGTGTAGGCAACATGGTTCTTTGGTCTCAGCACACTCACGTTTCATGCTGTCTTAGAGCCTCTAGAAAGCAAGAGCATGCTTCTTGCTCTAAAGCAGAGTGTGATCAATGGATGAGAAATCTGCTGTGTGTTTCACTTCAGAAATGAAGTGAAATCCCAGGCTCTGAGTCTTCCTACAAGCAAGACTTCGTTTCAGGTAAGTGCAGTTACTTTACAGGTCAAACGAACTACATCGTTCACGAAGCTCACACATTTCAGATCTTACCAGACAAGCATTGGATGTTAGAGGACCTGTGGTTTGTTTCAGTTTCAGAAGCAGATTTGAACTAGATATGGTCCGTATGTGTAGGAAACACCGTTCTTTTGTTCTCAGCACACTCAGGTTCCCTGCTGTATTAGAGACTCTAGAAAGCAAGAGGGTGCTTCTCGCTCTAAAGCAGAGTGTGATCCATGGATGAGAACCATGCTGTGTGTTTCCTTTCAGAAATGGAGTTAAATCCCAGGCTCTGTGTCTTCCTACAAGCAAGACTTCGTTTCAGGTAAGGGCAGTCACTTTTCAGCTCAAACGAACTACATCGTTCACGAAGCTCACACGATTCTCATCTTAACTGACAAGCATTGGATGCTAGAGGACGAGTGCTTTGTATCAGTTTCAGAAGCAGATTTGGACTACATATGGTCCGTATGTGTGGGAAACACCGTTCATTTGTTCTGGGCACACTCAGATTGCCTGTTGTATTAGAGACTCTAGAAAGCAAGAGCGTGCTTCTTGCTCTAAAGCAGAGTGTGATCAATGGATGAAAACTCTGCTGTTTGTTTCACTTCAGAAATGGAGTTAAATCCCAGGCTCTGTGTCTTCCTACAAGCAAGACTTCGTTTCAGGTAAGGGCAGTCACTTTTCAGCTCAAACGAACTACATCGTTCACGAAGCTCACACGATTCTCATCTTAACTGACAAGCATTGGATGTTAGAGGACCAGTGCTTTGTATCAGTTTCAGAAGCAGATTTGGACTACATATGGTCCGTATGTGTGGGAAACACCGTTCATTTGTTCTGGGCACACTCAGATTGCCTGATTTATTAGAGACTCTAGAAAGCAAGAGCGTGCTTCTTGCTCTAAAGCAGAGTGTGATCAATGGATGAAAACTCTGCTGTTTGTTTCACTTCAGAAATGGAGTTAAATCCCAGGCTCTGTGTCTTCCTACAAGCATGACTTCATTTCAGGTAAGGGCAGGCACTTCCCAGCTCAAACGAACCACATCTTTCTTGAAGCTCACACGTTTCTCATCTTAACTGACAAGCATTGGATGTTAGAGGACCAGTGCTTTGTATCAGTTTCAGAAGCAGAGTTGGACTAGATATGGTCCGTATGTGTAGGAAACATCATTCTTTGGTTCTCAGCACACTCATGTTTCCTGCTTTCTTAGGGACTCTAGAAAGCAAGAGCATGATTCTTTTTCTAAAGCAGGGTGTGATCAATGGATGAGAACTCTGCTGTGTGTTTCACTTCAGACATGGAGTTAAATCCCAGGCTCTGAGTTTTCCTCCAAGCAAGACTTCGTTTCAAGTAAGGGCAGTTACTTTAGAGCTCAAACGAACTACATCATTCACGAAGCTCACACGTTTCTCATCCTAACTGACAAGCATTGGATGTTAGAGGACCATTGCTTTGTATCAGTTTCAGAAGCAGAGTTGGACTAGATATGGTCCATATGTGTAGGAAACACCGTTCTTTTGTTCTCAGCACACTCACTTTTCCTGCTGTCTTAGAGACTCTAGAAAGCAAGAGTGTGCTTCTTGTTCTAAAGCAGAGTGTGATCAATGGATGAGAAATCTGCTGTGTGTTTCACTTCAGAAATGAATTGAAATCCCAGGCTCTGAGTCTTCCTACAAGCAAGACTTCGTTTCAGGTAAGTGCAGTCACTTTTCAGCTCAAACGAACTACATCGTTCACGAAGCTCACACGTTTCTCATCTTAACTGACAAGCATCGGATGTTAGAGGACCAGTGCTTTGTATCAGTTTCAGAAGCAGATTTGGAATACATATGGTCTGTATGTGTGGGAAACACCGTTCATTTGTTCTGGGCACACTCCGATTACCTGCTGTATTAGAGACTCTAGAAAGAAAGAGCGAGCTTCTTGCTCTAAAGCAGAGTGTGATCAATGGATGAAAACTCTGCTGTTTGTTTCACTTCAAAAATGGAGTTAAATCCCAGGCTCTGAGTCTTCCTATAAGCAGAATTCTGTTCAGGTAAGGGCAGTCACTTTTCAGCTCAAACGAACTACATCGTTCACGAAGCTCACACGTTTCTCATCTTAACTGACAAGCATTGGATGTTAGAGGACCAGCGCTTTGTTTCAGTTTCAGAAGCTGATTTGGACTACAAATGGTCTGTATGTGTAGGCAACATCGTTCTTTTGTTCTCAGCACACTCACGTTTCATGCTGTCTTAGAGCCTCTAGAAAGCAAGTGCGTGCTTCTTGCTCTAAAGCAGAGTGTGCTCAATGAATGAGAACTATGCTGTGTGTTTCACTTCAGAAATGGAGTTAAATCCCAGGCTCTGAGTCTTCCTACAAGCAAGACTTCGTTTCAGGTAAGTGCAGTCACTTTTCAGCTCAAACGAACTACATCGTTCACGAAGCTCACACGTTTCTCATCTTAACTGACAAGCATCGGATGTTAGAGGACCAGTGCTTTGTATCAGTTTCAGAAGCAGATTTGGACTACATATGGTCCGTATGTGTGGGAAACACCGTTCATTTGTTCTGGGCACACTCAGATTGCCTGATTTATTAGAGACTCTAGAAAGCAAGAGCGTGCTTCTTGCTCTAAAGCAGAGTGTGATCAATGGATGAAAACTCTGCTGTTTGTTTCACTTCAGAAATGGAGTTAAATCCCAGGCTCTGAGTCTTCCTACAAGCATGACTTCATTTCAGGTAAGGGCAGGCACTTCCCAGCTCAAACGAACCACATCTTTCTTGAAGCTCACACGTTTCTCATCTTAACTGACAAGCATTGGATGTTAGAGGACCCGTGGTTTGTTTCAGTTTCAGAAGCAGAGTTTGACTAGATATGGTCCATATGTGTAGGAAACACCGTTCTTTTGTTCTCAGCACACTCACATTTCCTGCTGTCTTAGAGACTCTAGAAAGCAACAGCGTGCTTCATGTTCTAAAGCAGAGTGTGATCTATGTAGGAGAACACTTCTGTGTGTTTCCCTTCAGACATGGAGTTAAATCCCAGGCTCAGAGTCTTCCTCCAAGCAAGACTTCGTTTCAGGTAAGGGCAGTTACTTTACAGCTCAAACGAAATACATCGTTCCCGAAGCTCATACGTTTCTCATCTTAACTGACAAGCATTGGATGTTAGAGGACCAGTGCTTTTTATCACTTTCAGAAGCAGAGTTGGACTAGATATGGTCCGTATATGTAGGAAACAACGTTCTTGTGTTCTCAGCACACTCACATTTCCTGCTGTCTTAGATACTCTAGAAAGCAAGAGCGTGCTTCTTGCTCTAAAGCAGAGTGTGCTCAATGAATGAGAACTATGCTGTGTGTTTCACTTCAGAAATGGAGTTAAATCCCAGGCTCTGAGTCTTCCTACAAGCATAATTCCTTTCAGGTAAGGGCTGTTTCTTTATAGCTCAAACGAACTACATCGTTCATGAAACTCACACGTTTCTCATCTTAACTGACAAGCATTGGATGTTAGAGGACCAGTGCTTTGTATCACTTTCAGAAGCAGATTTGGACTACATATGGTCCGTATGTGTAGGCAACATGGTTCTTTGGTCTCAGCACACTCACGTTTCATGCTGTCTTAGAGCCTCTAGAAAGCAAGAGCATGCTTCTTGCTCTAAAGCAGAGTGTGATCAATGGATGAGAAATCTGCTGTGTGTTTCACTTCAGAAATGAAGTGAAATCCCAGGCTCTGAGTCTTCCTACAAGCAAGACTTCGTTTCAGGTAAGTGCAGTTACTTTACAGGTCAAACGAACTACATCGTTCACGAAGCTCACACATTTCAGATCTTACCTGACAAGCATTGGATGTTAGAGGACCTGTGGTTTGTTTCAGTTTCAGAAGCAGATTTGAACTAGATATGGTCCGTATGTGTAGGAAACACCGTTCTTTTGTTCTCAGCACACTCAGGTTCCCTGCTGTATTAGAGACTCTAGAAAGCAAGAGGGTGCTTCTCGCTCTAAAGCAGAGTGTGATCCATGGATGAGAACCATGCTGTGTGTTTCCTTTCAGAAATGGAGTTAAATCCCAGGCTCTGTGTCTTCCTCCAAGCAAGACTTCGTTTCAGGTAAGGGCAGTCACTTTTCAGCTCAAACGAACTACATCGTTCACGAAGCTCACACGATTCTCATCTTAACTGACAAGCATTGGATGCTAGAGGACGAGTGCTTTGTATCAGTTTCAGAAGCAGATTTGGACTACATATGGTCCGTATGTGTGGGAAACACCGTTCATTTGTTCTGGGCACACTCAGATTGCCTGTTGTATTAGAGACTCTAGAAAGCAAGAGCGTGCTTCTTGCTCTAAAGCAGAGTGTGATCAATGGATGAAAACTCTGCTGTTTGTTTCACTTCAGAAATGGAGTTAAATCCCAGGCTCTGTGTCTTCCTACAAGCAAGACTTCGTTTCAGGTAAGGGCAGTCACTTTTCAGCTCAAACGAACTACATCGTTCACGAAGCTCACACGATTCTCATCTTAACTGACAAGCATTGGATGTTAGAGGACCAGTGCTTTGTATCAGTTTCAGAAGCAGATTTGGACTACATATGGTCCGTATGTGTGGGAAACACCGTTCATTTGTTCTGGGCACACTCAGATTGCCTGATTTATTAGAGACTCTAGAAAGCAAGAGCGTGCTTCTTGCTCTAAAGCAGAGTGTGATCAATGGATGAAAACTCTGCTGTTTGTTTCACTTCAGAAATGGAGTTAAATCCCAGGCTCTGAGTCTTCCTACAAGCATGACTTCATTTCAGGTAAGGGCAGGCACTTCCCAGCTCAAACGAACCACATCTTTCTTGAAGCTCACACGTTTCTCATCTTAACTGACAAGCATTGGATGTTAGAGGACCAGTGCTTTGTATCAGTTTCAGAAGCAGAGTTGGACTAGATACGGTCCGTATGTGTAGGAAACATCATTCTTTGGTTCTCAGCACACTCATGTTTCCTGCTTTCTTAGGGACTCTAGAAAGCAAGAGCATGATTCTTTTTCTAAAGCAGGGTGTGATCAATGGATGAGAACTCTGCTGTGTGTTTCACTTCAGACATGGAGTTAAATCCCAGGCTCTGAGTTTTCCTCCAAGCAAGACTTCGTTTCAAGTAAGGGCAGTTACTTTAGAGCTCAAACGAACTACATCATTCACGAAGCTCACACGTTTCTCATCCTAACTGACAAGCATTGGATGTTAGAGGACCATTGCTTTGTATCAGTTTCAGAAGCAGAGTTGGACTAGATATGGTCCATATGTGTAGGAAACACCGTTCTTTTGTTCTCAGCACACTCACTTTTCCTGCTGTCTTAGAGACTCTAGAAAGCAAGAGTGTGCTTCTTGTTCTAAAGCAGAGTGTGATCAATGGATGAGAAATCTGCTGTGTGTTTCACTTCAGAAATGAATTGAAATCCCAGGCTCTGAGTCTTCCTACAAGCAAGACTTCGTTTCAGGTAAGTGCAGTCACTTTTCAGCTCAAACGAACTACATCGTTCACGAAGCTCACACGTTTCTCATCTTAACTGACAAGCATCGGATGTTAGAGGACCAGTGCTTTGTATCAGTTTCAGAAGCAGATTTGGAATACATATGGTCTGTATGTGTGGGAAACACCTTTCATTTGTTCTGGGCACACTCCGATTACCTGCTGTATTAGAGACTCTAGAAAGAAAGAGCGAGCTTCTTGCTCTAAAGCAGAGTGTGATCAATGGATGAAAACTCTGCTGTTTGTTTCACTTCAAAAATGGAGTTAAATCCCAGGCTCTGAGTCTTCCTATAAGCAGAATTCTGTTCAGGTAAGGGCAGTCACTTTTCAGCTCAAACGAACTACATCCTTCACGAAGCTCACACGTTTTGGATCTTACCTGACAAGCATTGGATGTTAGAGGACCCGTGGTTTGTTTCAGTTTCAGAAGCAGAGTTTGACTAGATATGGTCCGTATGTGTAGGAAACACCGTTCTTTTGTTCTCAGCACACTCACGTTTCCTGCTGTCTTAGAGACTCTAGAAAGCAACAGCGTGCTTCTTGTTCTAAAGCAGAGTGTGATCTATGTAGGAGAACACTTCTGTGTGTTTCCCTTCAGACATGGAGTTAAATCCCAGGCTCTGAGTCTTCCTCCAAGCAAGACTTCGTTTCAGGTAAGGGCAGTTACTTTACAGCTCAAACGAACTACATCATTCACGAAGCTCACACGTTTCTCATCCTAACTGACAAGCATTGGATGTTACAGGACCATTGCTTTGTATCAGTTTCAGAAGCAGAGTTGGACTAGATATGGTCCATATGTGTAGGAAACACCGTTCTTTTGTTCTCAGCACACTCACTTTTCCTGCTGTCTTAGAGACTCTAGAAAGCAAGAGTGTGCTTCTTGTTCTAAAGCAGAGTGTGTTCAATGGATGAGAACACTGCTGTGTGTTTCATTTCAGAAATGGAGTTAAATCCCAGGCTCTGAGGCTTCCTACAAGCATAATTCCTTTCAGGTAAGGGCAGTTTCTTTATAGCTCAAACGAACTACATCGTTCATGAAACTCACACGTTTCTCATCTTAACTGACAAGCATTGGATGTTAGAGGACCAGTGCTTTGTATCACTTTCAGAAGCAGATTTGGACTACATATGGTCCGTATGTGTAGGCAACATGGTTCTTTGGTCTCAGCACACTCACGTTTCATGCTGTCTTAGAGCCTCTAGAAAGCAAGAGCATGCTTCTTGCTCTAAAGCAGAGTGTGATCAATGGATGAGAAATCTGCTGTGTGTTTCACTTCAGAAATGAAGTGAAATCCCAGGCTCTGAGTCTTCCTACAAGCAAGACTTCGTTTCAGGTAAGTGCAGTTACTTTACAGGTCAAACGAACTACATCGTTCACGAAGCTCACACATTTCAGATCTTACCTGACAAGCATTGGATGTTAGAGGACCTGTGGTTTGTTTCAGTTTCAGAAGCAGATTTGAACTAGATATGGTCCGTATGTGTAGGAAACACCGTTCTTTTGTTCTCAGCACACTCAGGTTCCCTGCTGTATTAGAGCCTCTAGAAAGCAAGAGGGTGCTTCTCGCTCTAAAGCAGAGTGTGATCCATGGATGAGAACCATGCTGTGTGTTTCCTTTCAGAAATGGAGTTAAATCCCTGGCTCTGTGTCTTCCTACAAGCAAGACTTCGTTTCAGGTAAGGGCAGTCACTTTTCAGCTCAAAAGAACTACATCGTTCACGAAGCTCACACGATTCTCATCTTAACTGACAAGCATTGGATGTTAGAGGACCAGTGCTTTGTATCAGTTTCAGAAGCAGATTTGGACTACATATGGTCCGTATGTGTGGGAAACACCGTTCATTTGTTCTGGGCACACTCAGATTGCCTGCTGTATTAGAGACTCTAGAAAGCAAGAGCGTGCTTCTTGCTCTAAAGCAGAGTGTGATCAATGGATGAAAACTCTGCTGTTTGTTTCACTTCAGAAATGGAGTTAAATCCCAGGCTCTGTGTCATCCTACAAGCAAGACTTCGTTTCAGGTAAGGGCAGTCACTTTTCAGCTGAAACGAACTACATCGTTCACGAAGCTCACACGATTCTCATCTTAACTGACAAGCATTGGATGTTAGAGGACCAGTGCTTTGTATCAGTTTCAGAAGCAGATTTGGACTACATATGGTCCGCATGTGTGGGAAATACCGTTCATTTTTTCTGGGCACACTTAGATTGCCTGCTGTATTAGAGACTCTAGAAAGCAAGAGCGTGCTTCTTGCTCTAAAGCAGAGTGTGATCAATGGATGAAAACTCTGCTGTTTGTTTCACTTCAGAAATGGAGTTAAATCCCAGGCTCTGTGTCTTCCTACAAGCAAGACTTCGTTTCAGGTAAGGGCAGTCACTTTTCAGCTCAAAAGAACTACATCGTTCACGAAGCTCACACGTTTCTCATCTTAACTGACAAGCATTGGATGTTAGAGGACCAGTGCTTTGTATCAGTTTCAGAAGCTGATTTGGACTACAAATGGTCCGTATGTGTAGGCAACATCGTTCTTTTGTTCTCAGCACACTCACGTTTCATGCTGTCTTAGAGCCTCTAGAAAGCAAGTGCGTGCTTATTGCTCTAAAGCAGAGTGTGATCAATGGATGAGAACTCTGCTGTGTGTTCACTTCAGAAATGGAGTTAAATCCCAGTCTCTCAGTCTTCCTACAAGCAAGACTTTGTTTCAGGTAAGTGCAGTTACTTACAGGTCAAACGAACTACATCGTTCACGAAGCTCACACGTTTTGGATCTTACCTGAGAAGCATTGGATGTTAGAGGACCTGTGGTTTGTTTCAGTTTCAGAAGTAGAGTTGAACTAGATATGGTCCGTATTTGTAGGAAAGACCATTCTTTTGTTCTCAGCACACTCAGGTTCCCTGCTGTATTAGAGACTCTAGAAAGCAAGAGGGTGCTTCTCGCTCTAAAGCAGAGTGTGATCCATGGATGACAACCATGCTGTGTGAATCCCGTCAGAAATGGAGTTAAATCCCAGGCTCTGTGTCTTCCTACAAGCAACACTTCGTTTCAGGTAAGGGCAGTCACTTTTCAGCTCAAACGAACTACATCGTTCACAAAGCTCACACGTTTCTCATCTTAAATGACAAGCATTGGATGTTAGAGGACCACTGCTTTGTATCAGTTTCAGAAGCAGATTTGGACTACATATGGTCTGAATGTGTGGGAAACTCTGTTCTTTTGTTCTGGGCACACTCAGATTGCCTGGTGTATTAGAGACTCTAGAAAGCAAGAGCGAGCTTCTTGCTCTAAAGCAGAGTGTGATCAATGGATGAGAACTCTGCTGTGTTTATCACTTCAGAAATGGAGTGAAATCCCATCCTCTGAGTCTTCCTACAAGCAAGACTTCCTTTCAGGTAAGGCAGTTTCTCTATAGATCAAAGGAAGTATATCGTTCACGAAACTCACATGTTTCTCTTCTTAACTGACAAGCATTGGATGTTAGAGGACCAGTGCTTTGTATCAGTTTCAGAAGCAGATTTGGACTACATATTGTCCCTATGTTTAGGCAACATCGTTCCTTTGTTCTCAGCACACTCACGTTTCATGCTGTCTTAGAGCCTCTAGAAAGCAAGAGCGTGCTTCTTGTTCTAAAGCAGAGTGTGATCCATGGATGAGAACTATGCTGTGTGTTTCACTTCAGAAATGGAGTTAAATCCCAGGCTCTGAGTGTTCCTACAAGCAAGACTTCTTTTCAGGTAAGGGCAGTCACTTTTCTGCACAAACAAACTAAATAGTTCACGAAGCTCACACGTTTCTCATCTAAACAGACAAGCATTGGATGTAACAGGAAAAGTGCTTTGTATCAGTTTCAGAAGCAGATTTGGACGACATAAGTTCCGTATATGTAGGAAACACTATTCATTGTTCTGGGCACACTCAGATTTCCTGCTGTATTAGAGACTCTAGAAAGCAAGAGCGAGCTTCTTGCTCTAAAGCAGAGTGTGATCAATGGATGAGAACTCTGCTGTGTGTTTCACTTCAGAAATGGAGTTAAATCCCAGGCTCTGTGTCTTCCTACAAGCAAGATTTCGTTTCAGGTAAGTACAGTTACTTTACAGGTCAAACGAACTACATCGTTCACGAAGCTCACATGTTTCGGATCTTAAGTGACAAGCATTGCATGTTAGAGGACCTGTGGTTTGTTTCAGTTTCAGAAGCAGAGTTGAACTAGATATGGTCTGTATGTGTAGGAAAGACCGTTCTTTTGTTCTCAGCACACTCAGGTTCCCTGCTTTATTAGAGACTCTAGAAAGCAAGAGCGTGCTTCTGGCTCTAAAGCAGAGTGTGATCCATGGATGAGAACTATGCTGTGTGTTTCCCTTCAGAAATGGAGTTGAATCCCGGGCTCTGAGTCTTCCTCCAAGCAAGACTTCGTTTCAGGTAAGGGCAGTTACTTTACAGCTCAAACGAACTACATCAGTCATGTAGCTCACAGGTTTCGGATCTTACCTGATAAGCATTGGATGTTTGAGGACCTGTGGTTTGTTTCAGTTTCAGAAGCAGAGTTTGACTAGATATGGTCCGTATGTGTAGGAAACACCGTTCTTTTGTTCTCAGCACACTCACGTTTCCTGCTGTCTTAGAGACTCTAGAAAGCAACAGCGTGCTTCTTGTTCTAAAGCAGAGTGTGATCTATGTAGGAGAACACTTCTGTGTGTTTCCCTTCAGACATGGAGTTAAATCCCAGGCTCTGAGTCTTCCTCCAAGCAAGACTTCGTTTCAGGTAAGGGCAGTTACTTTACAGCTCAAACGAACTACATCATTCACGAAGCTCACACGTTTCTCATCCTAACTGACAAGCATTGGATGTTAGAGGACCATTGCTTTGTATGAGTTTCAGAAGCAGAGTTGGACTAGATATGGTCCATATGTGTAGGAAACACCGTTCTTTTGTTCTCAGCACACTCACTTTTCCTGCTGTCTTAGAGACTCTAGAAAGCAAGAGTGTGCTTCTTGTTCTAAAGCAGAGTGTGATCAATGGATGAGAAATCTGCTGTGTGTTTCACTTCAGAAATGAATTGAAGTCCCAGGCTCTGAGTCTTCCTACAAGCAAGACTTCGTTTCAGGTAAGTGCAGTTACTTTACAGGTCAAACGAACTACATCGTTCACGAAGCTCACACATTTCAGATCTTACCTGACAAGCATTGGATGTTAGAGGACCTGTGCTTTGTTTCAGTTTCAGAAGCAGATTTGAACTAGATATGGTCCATATGTGTAGGAAACACCGTTCTTTTGTTCTCAGCACACTCAAGTTCCCTGCTGTATTAGAGACTCTAGAAAGCAAGAGGGTGCTTCTCGCTCTAAAGCAGAGTGTGATCCATGGATGAGAACCATGCTGTGTGTTTCCCTTCAGAAATGGAGTTAAATCCCAGGCTCTGTGTCTTCCTACAAGAAAGATTTCTTTTCAGGAAAGGGCAGTCACTTTTCAGCTCAAACGAACTACATCGTTCACGAAGCTCACACGTTTCTCATCTTAACTGACAAGCATTGGATGTTTGAGGACCTGTGGTTTGTTTCAGTTTCAGAAGCAGAGTTTGACTAGATATGGTCCGTATGTGTAGGAAACACCGTTCTTTTGTTCTCAGCACACTCACGTTTCCTGCTGTCTTAGAGACTCTAGAAAGCAACAGCGTGCTTCTTGTTCTAAAGCAGAGTGTGATCTATGTAGGAGAACACTTCTGTGTGTTTCCCTTCAGACATGGAGTTAAATCCCAGGCTCTGAGTCTTCCTCCAAGCAAGACTTCGTTTCAGGTAAGGGCAGTTACTTTACAGCTCAAACGAACTACATCATTCACGAAGCTCACACGTTTCTCATCCTAACTGACAAGCATTGGATGTTACAGGACCATTGCTTTGTATCAGTTTCAGAAGCAGAGTTGGACTAGATATGGTCCATATGTGTAGGAAACACCGTTCTTTTGTTCTCAGCACACTCACTTTTCCTGCTGTCTTAGAGACTCTAGAAAGCAAGAGTGTGCTTCTTGTTCTAAAGCAGAGTGTGTTCAATGGATGAGAACACTGCTGTGTGTTTCACTTCAGAAATGGAGTTAAATCCCAGGCTCTGTGTCTTCCTACAAGCATAATTCCTTTCAGGTAAGGGCAGTTTCTTTATAGCTCAAACGAACTACATCGTTCATGAAACTCACACGTTTCTCATCTTAACTGACAAGCATTGGATGTTAGAGGACCAGTGCTTTGTATCACTTTCAGAAGCAGATTTGGACTACATATGGTCCGTATGTGTAGGCAACATGGTTCTTTGGTCTCAGCACACTCACGTTTCATGCTGTCTTAGAGCCTCTAGAAAGCAAGAGTGTGCTTCTTGCTCTAAAGCAGAGTGTGATCAATGGATGAGAAATCTGCTGTGTGTTTCACTTCAGAAATGAAGTGAAATCCCAGGCTCTGAGTCTTCCTACAAGCAAGACTTCGTTTCAGGTAAGTGCAGTTACTTTACAGGTCAAACGAACTACATCGTTCACGAAGCTCACACATTTCAGATCTTACCTGACAAGCATTGGATGTTAGAGGACCTGTGGTTTGTTTCAGTTTCAGAAGCAGATTTGAACTAGATATGGTCCGTATGTGTAGGAAACACCGTTCTTTTGTTCTCAGAACACTCAGGTTCCCTGCTGTATTAGAGACTCTAGAAAGTAAGAGGGTGCTTCTCGCTCTAAAGCAGAGTCTGATCCATGGATGAGAACCATGCTGTGTGTTTCCCTTCAGAAATGGAGTTAAATCCCAGGCACTGTGTCTTCCTACAATCAAGACTTCGTTTCAGGTAAGGGCAGTCACTTTTCAGCTCAAACGAACTATATCATTCACGAAGCTCACATGTTTTTCATCTTAACTGACAAGCATTGGATGTTAGAGGATCAGTGCTTTGTATCAGTTTCAGAAGCAGATTTGGACTACATATGGTCCGTATGTGTGGAAAATACCGTTCTTTTGTTCTAGGCACACTCAGAGTGCCTGCTGTATTAGAGACTCTAGAAAGCAAGAGCAAGCTTCTTGCTCTAAAGCAGAGTGTGATCCTTGGATGAGAACTCTGCTGTGTGTTTCACTTCAGAAATGGAGTGAAATCCCATGCTCTGAGATTTCCTACAAGCAAGACTTCCTTTCAGGTAAGGGCAGTTTCTTTATAGCTCAAAGGAAGTACATCGTTCATGAAACTCACATGTTTCTCATCTTAACTGACAAGCATTGGATGTTAGAGGACCTGTGGTTTGTTTCAGTTTCAGAAGCAGAGTTGAACTAGATATGTTCCGTATGTGTAGGAAACACCGTTCTTTTGTTCGCAGCACACTCAGGTTCCCTGCTGTATTAGAGACTCTAGAAAGCAAGAGTGTGCTTCTTGTTCTAAAGCAGAGTGTTTTCAATGGATGAGAACACTGCTGTGTGTTTCCCTTCAGAAATGGAGTTAAATCCCAGGGACTGAGTCTTCCTACAAGCAAGACTTCATTTCAGGTAAGGGCAGTTACTTTTCTGCTCAAACGAACTACATCGTTCACGAAGCTCACACGTTTCTCATCTTAACTGACAAGCATTGGAAGTTAGAGGACCAGTGCTTTGTATCAGTTTCAGAAGCAGATTTGGACGACATACGGTCCTTTTGTGTACGAAAAACCGTTCTTTCATTCTGGGAACACTCAGATTTCCTGCTCTATTAGGGACTCTAGAAAGCAAGACTGTGCTTCTTGCTCTAAAGCAGAGTGTGATCCATGGATGAGAACTATGCTGTGTGTTTCCCTTCAGAAATGGAGTTAAATCCCAGGCTTTGTGTCTTACTAAAAGTAAGACTTCGTTTCAGGTAAGGACAGTTACTTTACAGCTCAAACGAACTACATCATTCACGAAGCTCACACGTTTCTCATCCTAACTGACAAGCATTGGATGTTAGAGGACCATTGCTTTGTATCAGTTTCAGAAGCAGAGTTGGACTAGATATGGTCCATATGTGTAGGAAACACCGTTCTTTTGTTCTCAGCACACTCACTTTTCCTGCTGTCTTAGAGACTCTAGAAAGCAAGAGTGTGCTTCTTGTTCTAAAGCAGAGTGTGATCAATGGATGAGAAATCTGCTGTGTGTTTCACTTCAGAAATGAATTGAAGTCCCAGGCTCTGAGTCTTCCTACAAGCAAGACTTCGTTTCAGGTAAGTGCAGTTACTTTACAGGTCAAACGAACTACATCGTTCACGAAGCTCACACATTTCAGATCTTACCTGACAAGCATTGGATGTTAGAGGACCTGTGCTTTGTTTCAGTTTCAGAAGCAGATTTGAACTAGATATGGTCCATATGTGTAGGAAACACCGTTCTTTTGTTCTCAGCACACTCAAGTTCCCTGCTGTATTAGAGACTCTAGAAAGCAAGAGGGTGCTTCTCGCTCTAAAGCAGAGTGTGATCCATGGATGAGAACCATGCTGTGTGTTTCCCTTCAGAAATGGAGTTAAATCCCAGGCTCTGTGTCTTCCTACAAGAAAGATTTCTTTTCAGGAAAGGGCAGTCACTTTTCAGCTCAAACGAACTACATCGTTCACGAAGCTCACACGTTTCTCATCTTAACTGACAAGCATTGGATGTTAGAGGACCAGTGCTTTGTATCAGTTTCAGAAGCAGATTTGGAATACATATGGTCCATATGTGTGGGAAACACCGTTCATTTGTTCTGGGCACACTCCGATTGCCTGCTGTATTAGAGACTCTAGAAAGAAAGAGCGAGCTTCTTGCTCTAAAGCAGAGTGTGTTCAATGGATGAAAACTCTGCTGTTTGTTTCACTTCAGAAATGGAGTTAAATCCCAGGCTCTGAGTCTTCCTATAAGCAGAATTCTGTTCAGGTAAGGGCAGTTTCTTTATAGCTCAAACGAACTACATCGTTCATGAAAATCACACGTTTCTCATCTTAACTGACAAGCATTGGATGTTAGAGGACCAGCGCTTTGTATCAGTTTCAGAAGCTGATTTGGACTACAAATGGTCTGTATGTGTAGGCAACATCGTTCTTTTGTTCTCAGCACACTCACGTTTCATGCTGTCTTAGAGCCTCTAGAAAGCAAGTGCGTGCTTCTTGCTCTAAAGCAGAGTGTGATCAATGGATGAGAACTCTGCTGTGTGTTTCACTTCAGAAATGGAGTTAAATCCCAGTCTCTGAGTCTTCCTACAAGCAAGACTTCGTTTCAGGTAAGTGCAGTTACTTTACAGGTCAAACGAACTACATCGTTCACGAAGCTCACAAGTTTTGGATCTTACCTGACAAGCATTGGATGTTAGAGGACCCGTGGTTTGTTTCAGTTTCAGAAGCAGAGTTTGACTAGATATGGTCCGTATGTGTAGGAAACACCGTTCTTTTGTTCTAAGCACACTCACGTTTCCTGCTGTATTAGAGACTCTAGAAAGCAACAGCGTGCTTCTTCTTCTAAAGCAGAGTGTGATCTATGTAGGAGAACACTTCTGTGTGTTTCACTTCAGACATGGAGTTAAATCCCAGGCTCTGTGTCTTCCTCCAAGCAAGACTTCGTTTCAGGTAAGGGCAGTTACTTTACAGCTCAAACGAACTACATCATTCACGAAGCTCACACGTTTCTCATCCTAACTGACAAGCATTGGATGTTACAGGACCATTGCTTTGTATCAGTTTCAGAAGCAGAGTTGGACTAGATATGGTCCATATGTGTAGGAAACACCGTTCTTTTGTTCTCAGCACACTCACTTTTCCTGCTGTCTTAGAGACTCTAGAAAGCAAGAGTGTGCTTCTTGTTCTAAAGCAGAGTGTGTTCAATGGATGAGAACACTGCTGTGTGTTTCACTTCAGAAATGGAGTTAAATCCCAGGCTCTGAGACTTCCTACAAGCATAATTCCTTTCAGGTAAGGGCAGTTTCTTTATAGCTCAAACGAACTACATCGTTCATGAAACTCACACGTTTCTCATCTTAACTGACAAGCATTGGATGTTAGAGGACCAGTGCTTTGTATCACTTTCAGAAGCAGATTTGGACTACATATGGTCCGTATGTGTAGGCAACATGGTTCTTTGGTCTCAGCACACTCACGTTTCATGCTGTCTTAGAGCCTCTAGAAAGCAAGAGCATGCTTCTTGCTCTAAAGCAGAGTGTGATCAATGGATGAGAAATCTGCTGTGTGTTTCACTTCAGAAATGAAGTGAAATCCCAGGCTCTGAGTCTTCCTACAAGCAAGACTTCGTTTCAGGTAAGTGCAGTTACTTTACAGGTCAAACGAACTACATTGTTCACGAAGCTCACACATTTCAGATCTTACCTGACAAGCATTGGATGTTAGAGGACCTGTGGTTTGTTTCAGTTTCAGAAGCAGATTTGAACTAGATATGGTCCGTATGTGTAGGAAACACCGTTCTTTTGTTCTCAGCACACTCAGGTTCCCTGCTGTATTAGAGACTCTAGAAAGTAAGAGGGTGCTTCTCGCTCTAAAGCAGAGTGTGATCCATGGATGAGAACCATGCTGTGTGTTTCCCTTCAGAAATGGAGTTAAATCCCAGGCACTGTGTCTTCCTACAATCAAGACTTCGTTTCAGGTAAGGGCAGTCACTTTTCAGCTCAAACGAACTATATCATTCACGAAGCTCACATGTTTTTCATCTTAAATGACAAGCATTGGATGTTAGAGGATCAGTGCTTTGTATTAGTTTCAGAAGCAGATTTGGACTACATATGGTCCGTATGTGTGGGAAATACCGTTCTTTTGTTCTGGGCACACTCAGAGTGCCTGCTGTATTAGAGACTCTAGAAAGCAAGAGCAAGCTTCTTGCTCTAAAGCAGAGTGTGATCCTTGGATGAGAACTCTGCTGTGTGTTTCACTTCAGAAATGGAGTGAAATCCCATGCTCTGAGATTTCCTACAAGCAAGACTTCCTTTCAGGTAAGGGCAGTTTCTTTATAGCTCAAAGGAAGTACATCGTTCATGAAACTCACATGTTTCTCATCTTAACTGACAAGCATTGGATGTTAGAGGACCTGTGGTTTGTTTCACTTTCAGAAGCAGAGTTGAACTAGATATGGTCCGTATGTGTAGGAAACACCGTTCTTTTGTTCTCAGCACACTCAGGTTCCCTGCTGTATTAGAGACTCTAGAAAGCAAGAGTGTGCTTCTTGTTCTAAAGCAGAGTGTTTTCAATGGATGAGAACACTGCTGTGTGTTTCCCTTCAGAAATGGAGTTAAATCCCAGGGTCTGAGTCTTCCTACATGCAAGACTTCATTTCAGGTAAGGGCAGTTACTTTTCTGCTCAAACGAACTACATCGTTCACGAAGCTCACACGTTTCTCATCTTAACTGACAAGCATTGGATGTTAGAGGACCAGTGCTTTGTATCAGTTTCAGAAGCAGATTTGGACGACATACGGTCCTTATGTGTACGAAAAACCGTTCTTTCATTCTGGGAACACTCAGATTTCCTGCTCTATTAGGGACTCTAGAAAGCAAGACTGTGATTCTTGCTCTAAAGCAGAGTGTGATCCATGGATGAGAACTATGCTGTGTGTTTCCCTTCAGAAATGGAGTTAAATCCCAGGCTTTGTGTCTTACTAAAAGCAAGACTTCGTTTCAGGTAAGGGCAGTTACTTTACAGCTCAAACGAACTACATCATTCACGAAGCTCACACGTTTCTCATCCTAACTGACAAGCATTGGATGTTAGAGGACCATTGCTTTGTATCAGTTTCAGAAGCAGAGTTGGACTAGATATGGTCCATATGTGTAGGAAACACCGTTCTTTTGTTCTCAGCACACTCACTTTTCCTGCTGTCTTAGAGACTCTAGAAAGCAAGAGTGTGCTTCTTGTTCTAAAGCAGAGTGTGATCAATGGATGAGAAATCTGCTGTGTGTTTCACTTCAGAAATGAATTGAAATCCCAGGCTCTGAGTCTTCCTACAAGCAAGACTTCGTTTCAGGTAAGTGCAGTTACTTTACAGGTCAAACGAACTACATCGTTCACGAAGCTCACACATTTCAGATCTTACCTGACAAGCATTGGATGTTAGAGGACCTGTGCTTTGTTTCAGTTTCAGAAGCAGATTTGAACTAGATATGGTCCATATGTGTAGGAAACACCGTTCTTTTGTTCTCAGCACACTCAAGTTCCCTGCTGTATTAGAGACTCTAGAAAGCAAGAGGGTGCTTCTCGCTCTAAAGCAGAGTGTGATCCATGGATGAGAACCATGCTGTGTGTTTCCCTTCAGAAATGGAGTTAAATCCCAGGCTCTGTGTCTTCCTACAAGAAAGATTTCTTTTCAGGAAAGGGCAGTCACTTTTCAGCTCAAACGAACTACATCGTTCATGAAGCTCACACGTTTCCCATCTTAACTGACAAGCATTGGATGTTAGAGGACCAGTGCTTTGTATCAGTTTCAGAAGAAGATTTGGACTACATATGGTCCGTATGTTTACCAACCTCCGTTCTTTTGTTCTGGGCACACTCAGATTTCCTGCTGTATTAGAGAATCTAGAAAGCAAGAGCTTGCTTCTTGCTGTAAAGCAGAGTGTGATCCATGGGTGAGAACTATGCTGTGTGTTTCCCTTCAGAAATGGAGTTAAATCCCAATCTCTGTGTCTTCCTATAAGCAAGACTTCGATTCAGGTAAGGGCAGTCACTTGTCATCTCAAACGAACTACATCATTCATGAAGCTCACACGTTTCTTATCTTAACAGACAAGCATTGGATGTTAGAGGACCAGTGCTTTGTATCAGTTTCAGAAGCAGAGTTGGACAAGATATGGTCCGTATGTGTAGGAAACACCGTTCTTTTGTTCTCAGCACACTCACGTTTCCTGCTGTGTTAGAGACTCCAGAAAACAAGAGCGTGCTTCTCGCTCTAAAGCAGAGTGTGATCCATGGATGAGAACTCTGCTGTGTGTTTCCATTCATTGATGGAGTTAAATCCCAGTCTCTGTGTCTTACTACAATCAAGACTTCGTTACAGGTAAGGGCAGTCACTTTTCAGTTCAAAGGAACTACATCATTCTCAAAGCTCATACGTTTCTCATCTTAACTGACAAGCATTGGATGTTAGAGGACCAGTGCTTTGTGTCAGTTTCAGAAACAGAGTTGGACTAGATATGGTCCGTATGTGTAGGAAACACCGTTCTTTTGTTCTCAGCGCACTCACGTTTCCTGCTGTCTTAGAGACTTTAGAAAGCAAGAGCGTGCTTCTCGCTCTAAAGGAGATTGTGATCCATGGATGAGAACTATGCTGTGTGTTTCCCTTCAGAAATGGAGTTAAATCCCAGACTCTGTGTCTTCCTACAAGCAAGAATTCGTTTAAGTAAGGGCAGTCACTTTTGTGCTAAAACGAACTACATCGTTCATGAAGCTCACAGGTTTCCCATCTTAACTGACAAGCATTGGATGTTAGAGGACCAATGCTTTGTATCAGTTTCAGAAGCAGAGTTGGACTAGATATGGTCCGTATGTGTAGGAAACACCGTTCTTTTGTTCTCAGCACACTCATGTTTCCTGCTGTGTTAGAGACTCCAGAAAACAAGAGCGTGCTTCTCGCTCTAAAGCAGAGTGTGATCCATAGATGAGAACTCTGCTGTGTGTTTCCCTTCAGAGATGGAGTTAAATCCCAGGCTCTGTGTCTTACTACAAGCAAGACTTCGTTACAGGTAAGGGCAGTCACTTTTCAGTTCAAAGGAACTACATCATTCTCAAAGCTCATACGTTTCTCATCTTAACTGACAAGCATTGGATGTTAGAGGACCAGTGCTTTGTGTCAGTTTCAGAAACAGAGTTGGACTAGATATGGTCCGTATGTGTAGGAAACACCGTTCTTTTGTTCTCTGCGCACTCACGTTTCCTGCTGTCTTAGAGACTTTAGAAAGCAAGAGCGTGCTTCTCGCTCTAAAGCAGATTGTGATCCATGGATGAGAACTATGCTGTGTGTTTCACTTCAGAAATGGAGTTAAATCCCAGGCTCTGAGTCTTCCTACAAGCATAATTCCTTTCAGGTAATGGCTGTTTCTTTATAGCTCAAACGAACTACATCGTTCATGAAACTCACACGTTTCTCATCTTAACTGACAAGCATTGGATGTTAGAGGACCAGTGCTTTGTATCACTTTCAGAAGCAGATTTGGACTACATATGGTCCGTATGTGTAGGCAACATGGTTCTTTGGTCTCAGCACACTCACGTTTCATGCTGTCTTAGAGCCTCTAGAAAGCAAGAGCATGCTTCTTGCTCTAAAGCAGAGTGTGATCAATGGATGAGAAATCTGCTGTGTGTTTCACTTCAGAAATGAAGTGAAATCCCAGGCTCTGAGTCTTCCTACAAGCAAGACTTCGTTTCAGGTAAGTGCAGTTACTTTACAGGTCAAACGAACTACATCGTTCACGGAGCTCACACATTTCAGATCTTACCTGACAAGCATTGGATGTTAGAGGACCTGTGGTTTGTTTCAGTTTCAGAAGCAGATTTGAACTAGATATGGTCCGTATGTGTAGGAAACACCGTTCTTTTGTTCTCAGCACACTCAGGTTCCCTGCTGTATTAGAGACTCTAGAAAGCAAGAGGGTGCTTCTCGCTCTAAAGCAGAGTGTGATCCATGGATGAGAACCATGCTGTGTGTTTCCTTTCAGAAATGGAGTTAAATCCCAGGCTCTGTGTCTTCCTCCAAGCAAGACTTCGTTTCAGGTAAGGGCAGTCACTTTTCAGCTCAAACGAACTACATCGTTCACGAAGCTCACACGATTCTCATCTTAACTGACAAGCATTGGATGCTAGAGGACGAGTGCTTTGTATCAGTTTCAGAAGCAGATTTGGACTACATATGGTCCGTATGTGTGGGAAACACTGTTCATTTGTTCTGGGCACACTCAGATTGCCTGTTGTATTAGAGACTCTAGAAAGCAAGAGCGTGCTTCTTGCTCTAAAGCAGAGTGTGATCAATGGATGAAAACTCTGCTGTTTGTTTCACTTCAGAAATGGAGTTAAATCCCAGGCTCTGTGTCTTCCTACAAGCAAGACTTCGTTTCAGGTAAGGGCAGTCACTTTTCAGCTCAAACGAACTACATCGTTCACGAAGCTCACACGATTCTCATCTTAACTGACAAGCATTGGATGTTAGAGGACCAGTGCTTTGTATCAGTTTCAGAAGCAGATTTGGACTACATATGGTCCGTATGTGTGGGAAACACCGTTCATTTGTTCTGGGCACACTCAGATTGCCTGATTTATTAGAGACTCTAGAAAGCAAGAGCGTGCTTCTTGCTCTAAAGCAGAGTGTGATCAATGGATGAAAACTCTGCTGTTTGTTTCACTTCAGAAATGGAGTTAAATCCCAGGCTCTGAGTCTTCCTACAAGCATGACTTCATTTCAGGTAAGGGCAGGCACTTCCCAGCTCAAACGAACCACATCTTTCTTGAAGCTCACACGTTTCTCATCTTAACTGACAAGCATTGGATGTTAGAGGACCAGTGCTTTGTATCAGTTTCAGAAGCAGAGTTGGACTAGATACGGTCCGTATGTGTAGGAAACATCATTCTTTGGTTCTCAGCACACTCATGTTTCCTGCTTTCTTAGGGACTCTAGAAAGCAAGAGCATGATTCTTTTTCTAAAGCAGGGTGTGATCAATGGATGAGAACTCTGCTGTGTGTTTCACTTCAGACATGGAGTTAAATCCCAGGCTCTGAGTTTTCCTCCAAGCAAGACTTCGTTTCAAGTAAGGGCAGTTACTTTAGAGCTCAAACGAACTACATCATTCACGAAGCTCACACGTTTCTCATCCTAACTGACAAGCATTGGATGTTAGAGGACCATTGCTTTGTATCAGTTTCAGAAGCAGAGTTGGACTAGATATGGTCCATATGTGTAGGAAACACCGTTCTTTTGTTCTCAGCACACTCACTTTTCCTGCTGTCTTAGAGACTCTAGAAAGCAAGAGTGTGCTTCTTGTTCTAAAGCAGAGTGTGATCAATGGATGAGAAATCTGCTGTGTGTTTCACTTCAGAAATGAATTGAAATCCCAGGCTCTGAGTCTTCCTACAAGCAAGACTTCGTTTCAGGTAAGTGCAGTCACTTTTCAGCTCAAACGAACTACATCGTTCACGAAGCTCACACGTTTCTCATCTTAACTGACAAGCATCGGATGTTAGAGGACCAGTGCTTTGTATCAGTTTCAGAAGCAGATTTGGAATACATATGGTCCGTATGTGTGGGAAACACCGTTCATTTGTTCTGGGCACACTCCGATTACCTGCTGTATTAGAGACTCTAGAAAGAAAGAGCGAGCTTCTTGCTCTAAAGCAGAGTGTGATCAATGGATGAAAACTCTGCTGTTTGTTTCACTTCAAAAATGAAGTTAAATCCCAGGCTCTGAGTCTTCCTATAAGCAGAATTCTGTTCAGGTAAGGGCAGTCACTTTTCAGCTCAAAAGAACTACATCGTTCACGAAGCTCACACGTTTCTCATCTTAACTGACAAGCATTGGATGTTAGAGGACCAGCGCTTTGTTTCAGTTTCAGAAGCTGATTTGGACTACAAATGGTCTGTATGTGTAGGCAACATCGTTCTTTTGTTCTCAGCACACTCACGTTTCATGCTGTCTTAGAGCCTCTAGAAAGCAAGTGCGTGCTTCTTGCTCTAAAGCAGAATGTGATCAATGGATGAGAACTCTGCTGTGTGTTTCACTTCAGAAATGGAGTTAAATCCCAGTCTCTGAGTCTTCCTACAAGCAAGACTTCGTTTCAGGTAAGTGCAGTTACTTTACAGGTCAAACGAACTACATCCTTCACGAAGCTCACACGTTTTGGATCTTACCTGACAAGCATTGGATGTTAGAGGACCCGTGGTTTGTTTCAGTTTCAGAAGCAGAGTTTGACTAGATATGGTCCGTATGTGTAGGAAACACCGTTCTTTTGTTCTCAGCACACTCACGTTTCCTGCTGTCTTAGAGACTCTAGAAAGCAACAGCGTGCTTCTTGTTCTAAAGCAGAGTGTGATCTATGTAGGAGAACACTTCTGTGTGTTTCCCTTCAGACATGGAGTTAAATCCCAGGCTCTGAGTCTTCCTCCAAGCAAGACTTCGTTTCAGGTAAGGGCAGTTACTTTACAGCTCAAACGAACTACATCATTCACGAAGCTCACACGTTTCTCATCCTAACTGACAAGCATTGGATGTTACAGGACCATTGCTTTGTATCAGTTTCAGAAGCAGAGTTGGACTAGATATGGTCCATATGTGTAGGAAACACCGTTCTTTTGTTCTCAGCACACTCACTTTTCCTGCTGTCTTAGAGACTCTAGAAAGCAAGAGTGTGCTTCTTGTTCTAAAGCAGAGTGTGTTCAATGGATGAGAACACTGCTGTGTGTTTCATTTCAGAAATGGAGTTAAATCCCAGGCTCTGAGTCTTCCTACAAGCATAATTCCTTTCAGGTAAGGGCAGTTTCTTTATAGCTCAAACGAACTACATCGTTCATGAAACTCACACGTTTCTCATCTTAACTGACAAGCATTGGATGTTAGAGGACCAGTGCTTTGTATCACTTTCAGAAGCAGATTTGGACTACATATGGTCCGTATGTGTAGGCAACTTGGTTCTTTGGTCTCAGCACACTCACGTTTCATGCTGTCTTAGAGCCTCTAGAAAGCAAGAGCATGCTTCTTGCTCTAAAGCAGAGTGTGATCAATGGATGAGAAATCTGCTGTGTGTTTCACTTCAGAAATGAAGTGAAATCCCAGGCTCTGAGTCTTCCTACAAGCAAGACTTCGTTTCAGGTAAGTGCAGTTACTTTACAGGTCAAACGAACTACATCGTTCACGAAGCTCACACATTTCAGATCTTACCTGACAAGCATTGGATGTTAGAGGACCTGTGGTTTGTTTCAGTTTCAGAAGCAGATTTGAACTAGATATGGTCCGTATGTGTAGGAAACACCGTTCTTTTGTTCTCAGCACACTCAGGTTCCCTGCTGTATTAGAGCCTCTAGAAAGCAAGAGGGTGCTTCTCGCTCTAAAGCAGAGTGTGATCCATGGATGAGAACCATGCTGTGTGTTTCCTTTCAGAAATGGAGTTAAATCCCTGGCTCTGTGTCTTCCTACAAGCAAGACTTCGTTTCAGGTAAGGGCAGTCACTTTTCAGCTCAAACGAACTACATCGTTCACGAAGCTCACACGATTCTCATCTTAACTGACAAGCATTGGATGTTAGAGGACCAGTGCTTTGTATTAGTTTCAGAAGCAGATTTGGACTACATATGGTCCGTATGTGTGGGAAATACCGTTCTTTTGTTCTGGGCACACTCAGAGTGCCTGCTGTATTAGAGACTCTAGAAAGCAAGAGCAAGCTTCTTGCTCTAAAGCAGAGTGTGATCCTTGGATGAGAACTCTGCTGTGTGTTTCACTTCAGAAATGGAGTGAAATCCCATGCTCTGAGATTTCCTACAAGCAAGACTTCCTTTCAGGTAAGGGCAGTTTCTTTATAGCTCAAAGGAAGTACATCGTTCATGAAACTCACATGTTTCTCATCTTAACTGACAAGCATTGGATGTTAGAGGACCTGTGGTTTGTTTCACTTTCAGAAGCAGAGTTGAACTAGATATGGTCCGTATGTGTAGGAAACACCGTTCTTTTGTTCTCAGCACACTCAGGTTCCCTGCTGTATTAGAGACTCTAGAAAGCAAGAGTGTGCTTCTTGTTCTAAAGCAGAGTGTTTTCAATGGATGAGAACACTGCTGTGTGTTTCCCTTCAGAAATGGAGTTAAATCCCAGGGTCTGAGTCTTCCTACATGCAAGACTTCATTTCAGGTAAGGGCAGTTACTTTTCTGCTCAAACGAACTACATCATTCACGAAGCTCACACGTTTCTCATCTTAACTGACAAGCATTGGATGTTAGAGGACCAGTGCTTTGTATCAGTTTCAGAAGCAGATTTGGACGACATACGGTCCTTATGTGTACGAAAAACCGTTCTTTCATTCTGGGAACACTCAGATTTCCTGCTCTATTAGGGACTCTAGAAAGCAAGACTGTGATTCTTGCTCTAAAGCAGAGTGTGATCCATGGATGAGAACTATGCTGTGTGTTTCCCTTCAGAAATGGAGTCAAATCCCAGGCTTTGTGTCTTACTAAAAGCAAGACTTCGTTTCAGGTAAGGGCAGTTACTTTACAGCTCAAACGAACTACATCATTCACGAAGCTCACACGTTTCTCATCCTAACTGACAAGCATTGGATGTTAGAGGACCATTGCTTTGTATCAGTTTCAGAAGCAGAGTTGGACTAGATATGGTCCATATGTGTAGGAAACACCGTTCTTTTGTTCTCAGCACACTCACTTTTCCTGCTCTCTTAGAGACTCTAGAAAGCAAGAGTGTGCTTCTTGTTCTAAAGCAGAGTGTGATCAATGGATGAGAAATCTGCTGTGTGTTTCACTTCAGAAATGAATTGAAATCCCAGGCTCTGAGTCTTCCTACAAGCAAGACTTCGTTTCAGGTAAGTGCAGTTACTTTACAGGTCAAACGAACTACATCGTTCACGAAGCTCACACATTTCAGATCTTACCTGACAAGCATTGGATGTGAGAGGACCTGTGCTTTGTTTCAGTTTCAGAAGCAGATTTGAACTAGATATGGTCCATATGTGTAGGAAACACCATTCTTTTGTTCTCAGCACACTCAAGTTCCCTGCTGTATTAGAGACTCTAGAAAGCAAGAGGGTGCTTCTCGCTCTAAAGCAGAGTGTGATCCATGGATGAGAACCATGCTGTGTGTTTCCCTTCAGAAATGGAGTTAAATCCCAGGCTCTGTGTCTTCCTACAAGAAAGATTTCTTTTCAGGAAAGGGCAGTCACTTTTCAGCTCAAACGAACTACATCGTTCATGAAGCTCACACGTTTCCCATCTTAACTGACAAGCATTGGATGTTAGAGGACCAGTGCTTTGTATCAGTTTCAGAAGAAGATTTGGACTACATATGGTCCGTATGTTTACCAACCTCCGTTCTTTTGTTCTGGGCACACTCTGATTTCCTTCTGTATTAGAGAATCTAGAAAGCAAGAGCTTGCTTCTTGCTGTAAAGCAGAGTGTGATCCATGGGTGAGAACTATGCTGTGTGTTTCCCTTCAGAAATGGAGTTAAATCCCAATCTCTGTGTCTTCCTATAAGCAAGACTTCGATTCAGGTAAGGGCAGTCACTTGTCATCTCAAACGAACTACATCATTCATGAAGCTCACACGTTTCTTATCTTAACAGACAAGCATTGGATGTTAGAGGACCAGTGCTTTGTATCAGTTTCAGAAGCAGAGTTGGACAAGATATGGTCCGTATGTGTAGGAAACACCGTTCTTTTGTTCTCAGCACACTCACGTTTCCTGCTGTGTTAGAGACTCCAGAAAACAAGAGCGTGCTTCTCGCTCTAAAGCAGAGTGTGATCCATGGATGAGAACTCTGCTGTGTGTTTCCATTCATTGATGGAGTTAAATCCCAGTCTCTGTGTCTTACTACAATCAAGACTTCGTTACAGGTAAGGGCAGTCACTTTTCAGTTCAAAGGAACTACATCATTCTCAAAGCTCATACGTTTCTCATCTTAACTGACAAGCATTGGATGTTAGAGGACCAGTGCTTTGTGTCAGTTTCAGAAACAGAGTTGGACTAGATATGGTCCGTATGTGTAGGAAACACCGTTCTTTTGTTCTCAGCGCACTCACGTTTCCTGCTGTCTTAGAGACTTTAGAAAGCAAGAGCGTGCTTCTCGCTCTAAAGGAGATTGTGATCCATGGATGAGAACTATGCTGTGTGTTTCCCTTCAGAAATGGAGTTAAATCCCAGACTCTGTGTCTTCCTACAAGCAAGAATTCGTTTAAGTAAGGGCAGTCACTTTTGTGCTAAAACGAACTACATCGTTCATGAAGCTCACAGGTTTCCCATCTTAACTGACAAGCATTGGATGTTAGAGGACCAATGCTTTGTATCAGTTTCAGAAGCAGAGTTGGACTAGATATAGTCCGTATGTGTAGGAAACACCGTTCTTTTGTTCTCAGCACACTCATGTTTCCTGCTGTGTTAGAGACTCCAGAAAACAAGAGCGTGCTTCTCGCTCTAAAGCAGAGTGTGATCCATAGATGAGAACTCTGCTGTGTGTTTCCCTTCAGAGATGGAGTTAAATCCCAGGCTCTGTGTCTTACTACAAGCAAGACTTCGTTACAGGTAAGGGCAGTCACTTTTCAGTTCAAAGGAACTACATCATTCTCAAAGCTCATACGTTTCTCATCTTAACTGACAAGCATTGGATGTTAGAGGACCAGTGCTTTGTGTCAGTTTCAGAAACAGAGTTGGACTAGATATGGTCCGTATGTGTAGGAAACACCGTTCTTTTGTTCTCTGCGCACTCACGTTTCCTGCTGTCTTAGAGACTTTAGAAAGCAAGAGCGTGCTTCTCGCTCTAAAGCAGATTGTGATCCATGGATGAGAACTATGCTGTGTGTTTCACTTCAGAAATGGAGTTAAATCCCAGGCTCTGAGTCTTCCTACAAGCATAATTCCTTTCAGGTAATGGCTGTTTCTTTATAGCTCAAACGAACTACATCGTTCATGAAACTCACACGTTTCTCATCTTAACTGACAAGCATTGGATGTTAGAGGACCAGTGCTTTGTATCACTTTCAGAAGCAGATTTGGACTACATATGGTCCGTATGTGTAGGCAACATGGTTCTTTGGTCTCAGCACACTCACGTTTCATGCTGTCTTAGAGCCTCTAGAAAGCAAGAGCATGCTTCTTGCTCTAAAGCAGAGTGTGATCAATGGATGAGAAATCTGCTGTGTGTTTCACTTCAGAAATGAAGTGAAATCCCAGGCTCTGAGTCTTCCTACAAGCAAGACTTCGTTTCAGGTAAGTGCAGTTACTTTACAGGTCAAACGAACTACATCGTTCACGAAGCTCACACATTTCAGATCTTACCTGACAAGCATTGGATGTTAGAGGACCTGTGGTTTGTTTCAGTTTCAGAAGCAGATTTGAACTAGATATGGTCCGTATGTGTAGGAAACACCGTTCTTTTGTTCTCAGCACACTCAGGTTCCCTGCTGTATTAGAGACTCTAGAAAGCAAGAGGGTGCTTCTCGCTCTAAAGCAGAGTGTGATCCATGGATGAGAACCATGCTGTGTGTTTCCTTTCAGAAATGGAGTTAAATCCCAGGCTCTGTGTCTTCCTCCAAGCAAGACTTCGTTTCAGGTAAGGGCAGTCACTTTTCAGCTCAAACGAACTACATCGTTCACGAAGCTCACACGATTCTCATCTTAACTGACAAGCATTGGATGCTAGAGGACGAGTGCTTTGTATCAGTTTCAGAAGCAGATTTGGACTACATATGGTCCGTATGTGTGGGAAACACCGTTCATTTGTTCTGGGCACACTCAGATTGCCTGTTGTATTAGAGACTCTAGAAAGCAAGAGCGTGCTTCTTGCTCTAAAGCAGAGTGTGATCAATGGATGAAAACTCTGCTGTTTGTTTCACTTCAGAAATGGAGTTAAATCCCAGGCTCTGTGTCTTCCTACAAGCAAGACTTCGTTTCAGGTAAGGGCAGTCACTTTTCAGCTCAAACGAACTACATCGTTCACGAAGCTCACACGATTCTCATCTTAACTGACAAGCATTGGATGTTAGAGGACCAGTGCTTTGTATCAGTTTCAGAAGCAGATTTGGACTACATATGGTCCGTATGTGTGGGAAACACCGTTCATTTGTTCTGGGCACACTCAGATTGCCTGATTTATTAGAGACTCTAGAAAGCAAGAGCGTGCTTCTTGCTCTAAAGCAGAGTGTGATCAATGGATGAAAACTCTGCTGTTTGTTTCACTTCAGAAATGGAGTTAAATCCCAGGCTCTGAGTCTTCCTACAAGCATGACTTCATTTCAGGTAAGGGCAGGCACTTCCCAGCTCAAACGAACCACATCTTTCTTGAAGCTCACACGTTTCTCATCTTAACTGACAAGCATTGGATGTTAGAGGACCATTGCTTTGTATCAGTTTCAGAAGCAGAGTTGGACTAGATACGGTCCGTATGTGTAGGAAACATCATTCTTTGGTTCTCAGCACACTCATGTTTCCTGCTTTCTTAGGGACTCTAGAAAGCAAGAGCATGATTCTTTTTCTAAAGCAGGGTGTGATCAATGGATGAGAACTCTGCTGTGTGTTTCACTTCAGACATGGAGTTAAATCCCAGGCTCTGAGTTTTCCTCCAAGCAAGACTTCGTTTCAAGTAAGGGCAGTTACTTTAGAGCTCAAACGAACTACATCATTCACGAAGCTCACACGTTTCTCATCCTAACTGACAAGCATTGGATGTTAGAGGACCATTGCTTTGTATCAGTTTCAGAAGCAGAGTTGGACTAGATATGGTCCATATGTGTAGGAAACACCGTTCTTTTGTTCTCAGCACACTCACTTTTCCTGCTGTCTTAGAGACTCTAGAAAGCAAGAGTGTGCTTCTTGTTCTAAAGCAGAGTGTGATCAATGGATGAGAAATCTGCTGTGTGTTTCACTTCAGAAATGAATTGAAATCCCAGGCTCTGAGTCTTCCTACAAGCAAGACTTCGTTTCAGGTAAGTGCAGTCACTTTTCAGCTCAAACGAACTACATCGTTCACGAAGCTCACACGTTTCTCATCTTAACTGACAAGCATCGGATGTTAGAGGACCAGTGCTTTGTATCAGTTTCAGAAGCAGATTTGGAATACATATGGTCCGTATGTGTGGGAAACACCGTTCATTTGTTCTGGGCACACTCTGATTACCTGCTGTATTAGAGACTCTAGAAAGAAAGAGCGAGCTTCTTGCTCTAAAGCAGAGTGTGATCAATGGATGAAAACTCTGCTGTTTGTTTCACTTCAAAAATGAAGTTAAATCCCAGGCTCTGAGTCTTCCTATAAGCAGAATTCTGTTCAGGTAAGGGCAGTCACTTTTCAGCTCAAACGAACTACATCGTTCACGAAGCTCACACGTTTCTCATCTTAACTGACAAGCATTGGATGTTAGAGGACCATCGCTTTGTTTCAGTTTCAGAAGCTGATTTGGACTACAAATGGTCTGTATGTGTAGGCAACATCGTTCTTTTGTTCTCAGCACACTCACGTTTCATGCTGTCTTAGAGCCTCTAGAAAGCAAGTGCGTGCTTCTTGCTCTAAAGCAGAATGTGATCAATGGATGAGAACTCTGCTGTGTGTTTCACTTCAGAAATGGAGTTAAATCCCAGTCTCTGAGTCTTCCTACAAGCAAGACTTCGTTTCAGGTAAGTGCAGTTACTTTACAGGTCAAACGAACTACATCCTTCACGAAGCTCACACGTTTTGGATCTTACCTGACAAGCATTGGATGTTAGAGGACCCGTGGTTTGTTTCAGTTTCAGAAGCAGAGTTTGACTAGATATGGTCCGTATGTGTAGGAAACACCGTTCTTTTGTTCTCAGCACACTCACGTTTCCTGCTGTCTTAGAGACTCTAGAAAGCAACAGCGTGCTTCTTGTTCTAAAGCAGAGTGTGATCTATGTAGGAGAACACTTCTGTGTGTTTCCCTTCAGACATGGAGTTAAATCCCAGGCTCTGAGTCTTCCTCCAAGCAAGACTTCGTTTCAGGTAAGGGCAGTTACTTTACAGCTCAAACGAACTACATCATTCACGAAGCTCACACGTTTCTCATCCTAACTGACAAGCATTGGATGTTACAGGACCATTGCTTTGTATCAGTTTCAGAAGCAGAGTTGGACTAGATATGGTCCATATGTGTAGGAAACACCGTTCTTTTGTTCTCAGCACACTCACTTTTCCTGCTGTCTTAGAGACTCTAGAAAGCAAGAGTGTGCTTCTTGTTCTAAAGCAGAGTGTGTTCAATGGATGAGAACACTGCTGTGTGTTTCATTTCAGAAATGGAGTTAAATCCCAGGCTCTGAGTCTTCCTACAAGCATAATTCCTTTCAGGTAAGGGCAGTTTCTTTATAGCTCAAACGAACTACATCGTTCATGAAACTCACACGTTTCTCATCTTAACTGACAAGCATTGGATGTTAGAGGACCAGTGCTTTGTATCACTTTCAGAAGCAGATTTGGACTACATATGGTCCGTATGTGTAGGCAACATGGTTCTTTGGTCTCAGCACACTCACGTTTCATGCTGTCTTAGAGCCTCTAGAAAGCAAGAGCATGCTTCTTGCTCTAAAGCAGAGTGTGATCAATGGATGAGAAATCTGCTGTGTGTTTCACTTCAGAAATGAAGTGAAATCCCAGGCTCTGAGTCTTCCTACAAGCAAGACTTCGTTTCAGGTAAGTGCAGTTACTTTACAGGTCAAACGAACTACATCGTTCACGAAGCTCACACATTTCAGATCTTACCTGACAAGCATTGGATGTTAGAGGACCTGTGGTTTGTTTCAGTTTCAGAAGCAGATTTGAACTAGATATGGTCCGTATGTGTAGGAAACACCGTTCTTTTGTTCTCAGCACACTCAGGTTCCCTGCTGTATTAGAGCCTCTAGAAAGCAAGAGGGTGCTTCTCGCTCTAAAGCAGAGTGTGATCCATGGATGAGAACCATGCTGTGTGTTTCCTTTCAGAAATGGAGTTAAATCCCTGGCTCTGTGTCTTCCTACAAGCAAGACTTCGTTTCAGGTAAGGGCAGTCACTTTTCAGCTCAAAAGAACTACATCGTTCACGAAGCTCACACGATTCTCATCTTAACTGACAAGCATTGGATGTTAGAGGACCAGTGCTTTGTATCAGTTTCAGAAGCAGATTTGGACTACATATGGTCCGTATGTGTGGGAAACACCGTTCATTTGTTCTGGGCACACTCAGATTGCCTGCTGTATTAGAGACTCTAGAAAGCAAGAGCGTGCTTCTTGCTCTAAAGCAGAGTGTGATCAATGGATGAAAACTCTGCTGTTTGTTTCACTTCAGAAATGGAGTTAAATCCCAGGCTCTGTGTCATCCTACAAGCAAGACTTCGTTTCAGGTAAGGGCAGTCACTTTTCAGCTGAAACGAACTACATCGTTCACGAAGCTCACACGATTCTCATCTTAACTGACAAGCATTGGATGTTAGAGGACCAGTGCTTTGTATCAGTTTCAGAAGCAGATTTGGACTACATATGGTCCGCATGTGTGGGAAATACCGTTCATTTGTTCTGGGCACACTCAGATTGCCTGCTGTATTAGAGACTCTAGAAAGCAAGAGCGTGCTTCTTGCTCTAAAGCAGAGTGTGATCAATGGATGAAAACTCTGCTGTTTGTTTCACTTCAGAAATGGAGTTAAATCCCAGGCTCTGTGTCTTCCTACAAGCAAGACTTCGTTTCAGGTAAGGGCAGTCACTTTTCAGCTCAAAAGAACTACATCGTTCACGAAGCTCACACGTTTCTCATCTTAACTGACAAGCATTGGATGTTAGAGGACCAGTGCTTTGTATCAGTTTCAGAAGCTGATTTGGACTACAAATGGTCCGTATGTGTAGGCAACATCGTTCTTTTGTTCTCAGCACACTCATGTTTCATGCTGTCTTAGAGCCTCTAGAAAGCAAGTGCGTGCTTATTGCTCTAAAGCAGAGTGTGATCAATGGATGAGAACTCTGCTGTGTGTTCACTTCAGAAATGGAGTTAAATCCCAGTCTCTCAGTCTTCCTACAAGCAAGACTTTGTTTCAGGTAAGTGCAGTTACTTACAGGTCAAACGAACTACATCGTTCACGAAGCTCACACGTTTTGGATCTTACCTGAGAAGCATTGGATGTTAGAGGACCTGTGGTTTGTTTCAGTTTCAGAAGTAGAGTTGAACTAGATATGGTCCGTATTTGTAGGAAAGACCATTCTTTTGTTCTCAGCACACTCAGGTTCCCTGCTGTATTAGAGACTCTAGAAAGCAAGAGGGTGCTTCTCGCTCTAAAGCAGAGTGTGATCCATGGATGACAACCATGCTGTGTGAATCCCGTCAGAAATGGAGTTAAATCCCAGGCTCTGTGTCTTCCTACAAGCAACACTTCGTTTCAGGTAAGGGCAGTCACTTTTCAGCTCAAACGAACTACATCGTTCACAAAGCTCACACGTTTCTCATCTTAAATGACAAGCATTGGATGTTAGAGGACCACTGCTTTGTATCAGTTTCAGAAGCAGATTTGGACTACATACGGTCCGTATGTGTGGGAAACTCTGTTCTTTTGTTCTGGGCACACTCAGATTGCCTGGTTTATTAGAGACTCTAGAAAGCAAGAGCGAGCTTCTTGCTCTAAAGCAGAGTGTGATCAATGGATGAGAACTCTGCTGTGTTTATCACTTCAGAAATGGAGTGAAATCCCATCCTCTGAGTCTTCCTACAAGCAAGACTTCCTTTCAGGTAAGGCAGTTTCTCTATAGATCAAAGGAAGTATATCGTTCACGAAACTCACATGTTTCTCTTCTTAACTGACAAGCATTGGATGTTAGAGGACCAGTGCTTTGTATCAGTTTCAGAAGCAGATTTGGACTACATATTGTCCCTATGTTTAGGCAACATCGTTCCTTTGTTCTCAGCACACTCACGTTTCATGCTGTCTTAGAGCCTCTAGAAAGCAAGAGCGTGCTTCTTGTTCTAAAGCAGAGTGTGATCCATGGATGAGAACTATGCTGTGTGTTTCACTTCAGAAATGGAGTTAAATCCCAGGCTCTGAGTGTTCCTACAAGCAAGACTTCTTTTCAGGTAAGGGCAGTCACTTTTCTGCACAAACAAACTAAATAGTTCACGAAGCTCACACGTTTCTCATCTAAACAGACAAGCATTGGATGTAACAGGAAAAGTGCTTTGTATCAGTTTCAGAAGCAGATTTGGACGACATAAGTTCCGTATATGTAGGAAACACTATTCATTGTTCTGGGCACACTCAGATTTCCTGCTGTATTAGAGACTCTAGAAAGCAAGAGCGAGCTTCTTGCTCTAAAACAGAGTGTGATCAATGGATGAGAACTCTGCTGTGTGTTTCACTTCAGAAATGGAGTTAAATCCCAGGCTCTGTGTCTTCCTACAAGCAAGATTTCGTTTCAGGTAAGTACAGTTACTTTACAGGTCAAACGAACTACATCGTTCACGAAGCTCACATGTTTCGGATCTTAAGTGACAAGCATTGCATGTTAGAGGACCTGTGGTTTGTTTCAGTTTCAGAAGCAGAGTTGAACTAGATATGGTCTGTATGTGTAGGAAAGACCGTTCTTTTGTTCTCAGCACACTCAGGTTCCCTGCTTTATTAGAGACTCTAGAAAGCAAGAGCGTGCTTCTGGCTCTAAAGCAGAGTGTGATCCATGGATGAGAACTATGCTGTGTGTTTCCCTTCAGAAATGGAGTTGAATCCCGGGCTCTGAGTCTTCCTCCAAGCAAGACTTCGTTTCAGGTAAGGGCAGTTACTTTACAGCTCAAACGAACTACATCAGTCATGTAGCTCACAGGTTTCGGATCTTACCTGATAAGCATTGGATGTTTGAGGACCTGTGGTTTGTTTCAGCTTCAGAAGCAGAGTTTGACTAGATATGGTCCGTATGTGTAGGAAACACCGTTCTTTTGTTCTCAGCACACTCACGTTTCCTGCTGTCTTAGAGACTCTAGAAAGCAACAGCGTGCTTCTTGTTCTAAAGCAGAGTGTGATCTATGTAGGAGAACACTTCTGTGTGTTTCCCTTCAGACATGGAGTTAAATCCCAGGCTCTGAGTCTTCCTCCAAGCAAGACTTCGTTTCAGGTAAGGGCAGTTACTTTACAGCTCAAACGAACTACATCATTCACGAAGCTCACACGTTTCTCATCCTAACTGACAAGCATTGGATGTTATAGGACCATTGCTTTGTATGAGTTTCAGAAGCAGAGTTGGACTAGATATGGTCCATATGTGTAGGAAACACCGTTCTTTTGTTCTCAGCACACTCACTTTTCCTGCTGTCTTAGAGACTCTAGAAAGCAAGAGTGTGCTTCTTGTTCTAAAGCAGAGTGTGATCAATGGATGAGAAATCTGCTGTGTGTTTCACTTCAGAAATGAATTGAAGTCCCAGGCTCTGAGTCTTCCTACAAGCAAGACTTCGTTTCAGGTAAGTGCAGTTACTTTACAGGTCAAACGAACTACATCGTTCACGAAGCTCACACATTTCAGATCTTACCTGACAAGCATTGGATGTTAGAGGACCTGTGCTTTGTTTCAGTTTCAGAAGCAGATTTGAACTAGATATGGTCCATATGTGTAGGAAACACCGTTCTTTTGTTCTCAGCACACTCAAGTTCCCTGCTGTATTAGAGACTCTAGAAAGCAAGAGGGTGCTTCTCGCTCTAAAGCAGAGTGTGATCCATGGATGAGAACCATGCTGTGTGTTTCCCTTCAGAAATGGAGTTAAATCCCAGGCTCTGTGTCTTCCTACAAGAAAGATTTCTTTTCAGGAAAGGGCAGTCACTTTTCAGCTCAAACGAACTACATCGTTCACGAAGCTCACACGTTTCTCATCTTAACTGACAAGCATTGGATGTTTGAGGACCTGTGGTTTGTTTCAGTTTCAGAAGCAGAGTTTGACTAGATATGGTCCGTATGTGTAGGAAACACCGTTCTTTTGTTCTCAGCACACTCACGTTTCCTGCTGTCTTAGAGACTCTAGAAAGCAACAGCGTGCTTCTTTTTCTAAAGCAGAGTGTGATCTATGTAGGAGAACACTTCTGTGTGTTTCCCTTCAGACATGGAGTTAAATCCCATGCTCTGAGTCTTCCTCCAAGCAAGACTTCGTTTCAGGTAAGGGCAGTTACTTTACAGCTCAAACGAACTACATCATTCACGAAGCTCACACGTTTCTCATCCTAACTGACAAGCATTGGATGTTACAGGACCATTGCTTTGTATCAGTTTCAGAAGCAGAGTTGGACTAGATATGGTCCATATGTGTAGGAAACACCGTTCTTTTGTTCTCAGCACACTCACTTTTCCTGCTGTCTTAGAGACTCTAGAAAGCAAGAGTGTGCTTCTTGTTCTAAAGCAGAGTGTGTTCAATGGATGAGAACACTGCTGTGTGTTTCACTTCAGAAATGGAGTTAAATCCCAGGCTCTGTGTCTTCCTACAAGCATAATTCCTTTCAGGTAAGGGCAGTTTCTTTATAGCTCAAACGAACTACATCGTTCATGAAACTCACACGTTTCTCATCTTAACTGACAAGCATTGGATGTTAGAGGACCAGTGCTTTGTATCACTTTCAGAAGCAGATTTGGACTACATATGGTCCGTATGTGTAGGCAACATGGTTCTTTGGTCTCAGCACACTCACGTTTCATGCTGTCTTAGAGCCTCTAGAAAGCAAGAGCATGCTTCTTGCTCTAAAGCAGAGTGTGATCAATGGATGAGAAATCTGCTGTGTGTTTCACTTCAGAAATGAAGTGAAATCCCAGGCTCTGAGTCTTCCTACAAGCAAGACTTCGTTTCAGGTAAGTGCAGTTACTTTACAGGTCAAACGAACTACATCGTTCACGAAGCTCACACATTTCAGATCTTACCTGACAAGCATTGGATGTTAGAGGACCTGTGGTTTGTTTCAGTTTCAGAAGCAGATTTGAACTAGATATGGTCCGTATGTGTAGGAAACACCGTTCTTTTGTTCTCAGCACACTCAGGTTCCCTGCTGTATTAGAGACTCTAGAAAGTAAGAGGGTGCTTCTCGCTCTAAAGCAGAGTCTGATCCATGGATGAGAACCATGCTGTGTGTTTCTCTTCAGAAATGGAGTTAAATCCCAGGCACTGTGTCTTCCTACAATCAAGACTTCGTTTCAGGTAAGGGCAGTCACTTTTCAGCTCAAACGAACTATATCATTCACGAAGCTCACATGTTTTTCATCTTAACTGACAAGCATTGGATGTTAGAGGATCAGTGCTTTGTATCAGTTTCAGAAGCAGATTTGGACTACATATGGTCCGTATGTGTGGAAAATACCGTTCTTTTGTTCTAGGCACACTCAGAGTGCCTGCTGTATTAGAGACTCTAGAAAGCAAGAGCAAGCTTCTTGCTCTAAAGCAGAGTGTGATCCTTGGATGAGAACTCTGCTGTGTGTTTCACTTCAGAAATGGAGTGAAATCCCATGCTCTGAGATTTCCTACAAGCAAGACTTCCTTTCAGGTAAGGGCAGTTTCTTTATAGCTCAAAGGAAGTACATCGTTCATGAAACTCACATGTTTCTCATCTTAACTGACAAGCATTGGATGTTAGAGGACCTGTGGTTTGTTTCAGTTTCAGAAGCAGAGTTGAACTAGATATGTTCCGTATGTGTAGGAAACACCGTTCTTTTGTTCGCAGCACACTCAGGTTCCCTGCTGTATTAGAGACTCTAGAAAGCAAGAGTGTGCTTCTTGTTCTAAAGCAGAGTGTTTTCAATGGATGAGAACACTGCTGTGTGTTTCCCTTCAGAAATGGAGTTAAATCCCAGGGACTGAGTCTTCCTACAAGCAAGACTTCATTTCAGGTAAGGGCAGTTACTTTTCTGCTCAAACGAACTACATCGTTCACGAAGCTCACACGTTTCTCATCTTAACTGACAAGCATTGGATGTTAGAGGACCAGTGCTTTGTATCAGTTTCAGAAGCAGATTTGGACGACATACGATCCTTTTGTGTACGAAAAACCGTTCTTTCATTCTGGGAACACTCAGATTTCCTGCTCTATTAGGGACTCTAGAAAGCAAGACTGTGCTTCTTGCTCTAAAGCAGAGTGTGATCCATGGATGAGAACTATGCTGTGTGTTTCCCTTCAGAAATGGAGTTAAATCCCAGGCTTTGTGTCTTACTAAAAGTAAGACTTCGTTTCAGGTAAGGACAGTTACTTTACAGCTCAAACGAACTACATCATTCACGAAGCTCACACGTTTCTCATCCTAACTGACAAGCATTGGATGTTAGAGGACCATTGCTTTGTATCAGTTTCAGAAGCAGAGTTGGACTAGATATGGTCCATATGTGTAGGAAACACCGTTCTTTTGTTCTCAGCACACTCACTTTTCCTGCTGTCTTAGAGACTCTAGAAAGCAAGAGTGTGCTTCTTGTTCTAAAGCAGAGTGTGATCAATGGATGAGAAATCTGCTGTGTGTTTCACTTCAGAAATGAATTGAAGTCCCAGGCTCTGAGTCTTCCTACAAGCAAGACTTCGTTTCAGGTAAGTGCAGTTACTTTACAGGTCAAACGAACTACATCGTTCACGAAGCTCACACATTTCAGATCTTACCTGACAAGCATTGGATGTTAGAGGACCTGTGCTTTGTTTCAGTTTCAGAAGCAGATTTGAACTAGATATGGTCCATATGTGTAGGAAACACCGTTCTTTTGTTCTCAGCACACTCAAGTTCCCTGCTGTATTAGAGACTCTAGAAAGCAAGAGGGTGCTTCTCGCTCTAAAGCAGAGTGTGATCCATGGATGAGAACCATGCTGTGTGTTTCCCTTCAGAAATGGAGTTAAATCCCAGGCTCTGTGTCTTCCTACAAGAAAGATTTCTTTTCAGGAAAGGGCAGTCACTTTTCAGCTCAAACGAACTACATCGTTCACGAAGCTCACACGTTTCTCATCTTAACTGACAAGCATTGGATGTTAGAGGACCAGTGCTTTGTATCAGTTTCAGAAGCAGATTTGGAATACATATGGTCCATATGTGTGGGAAACACCGTTCATTTGTTCTGGGCACACTCCGATTGCCTGCTGTATTAGAGACTCTAGAAAGAAAGAGCGAGCTTCTTGCTCTAAAGCAGAGTGTGTTCAATGGATGAAAACTCTGCTGTTTGTTTCACTTCAGAAATGGAGTTAAATCCCAGGCTCTGAGTCTTCCTATAAGCAGAATTCTGTTCAGGTAAGGGCAGTTTCTTTATAGCTCAAACGAACTACATCGTTCATGAAAATCACACGTTTCTCATCTTAACTGACAAGCATTGGATGTTAGAGGACCAGCGCTTTGTATCAGTTTCAGAAGCTGATTTGGACTACAAATGGTCTGTATGTGTAGGCAACATCGTTCTTTTGTTCTCAGCACACTCACGTTTCATGCTGTCTTAGAGCCTCTAGAAAGCAAGTGCGTGCTTCTTGCTCTAAAGCAGAGTGTGATCAATGGATGAGAACTCTGCTGTGTGTTTCACTTCAGAAATGGAGTTAAATCCCAGTCTCTGAGTCTTCCTACAAGCAAGACTTCGTTTCAGGTAAGTGCAGTTACTTTACAGGTCAAACGAACTACATCGTTCACGAAGCTCACAAGTTTTGGATCTTACCTGACAAGCATTGGATGTTAGAGGACCCGTGGTTTGTTTCAGTTTCAGAAGCAGAGTTTGACTAGATATGGTCCGTATGTGTAGGAAACACCGTTCTTTTGTTCTAAGCACACTCACGTTTCCTGCTGTATTAGAGACTCTAGAAAGCAACAGCGTGCTTCTTCTTCTAAAGCAGAGTGTGATCTATGTAGGAGAACACTT
This sequence comes from Onychomys leucogaster, assembly GCA_949786385.1. Classification (NCBI taxonomy): domain Eukaryota; kingdom Metazoa; phylum Chordata; class Mammalia; order Rodentia; family Cricetidae; genus Onychomys; species Onychomys leucogaster. The sequence goes on along the minus strand of CATKUP010000033.1, from coordinate 2,703,290 downwards.
CTGTGTGTTTCACTTCAGACATGGAGTTAAATCCCAGGCTCTGTGTCTTCCTCCAAGCAAGACTTCGTTTCAGGTAAGGGCAGTTACTTTACAGCTCAAACGAACTACATCATTCACGAAGCTCACACGTTTCTCATCCTAACTGACAAGCATTGGATGTTACAGGACCATTGCTTTGTATCAGTTTCAGAAGCAGAGTTGGACTAGATATGGTCCATATGTGTAGGAAACACCGTTCTTTTGTTCTCAGCACACTCACTTTTCCTGCTGTCTTAGAGACTCTAGAAAGCAAGAGTGTGCTTCTTGTTCTAAAGCAGAGTGTGTTCAATGGATGAGAACACTGCTGTGTGTTTCACTTCAGAAATGGAGTTAAATCCCAGGCTCTGAGACTTCCTACAAGCATAATTCCTTTCAGGTAAGGGCAGTTTCTTTATAGCTCAAACGAACTACATCGTTCATGAAACTCACACGTTTCTCATCTTAACTGACAAGCATTGGATGTTAGAGGACCAGTGCTTTGTATCACTTTCAGAAGCAGATTTGGACTACATATGGTCCGTATGTGTAGGCAACATGGTTCTTTGGTCTCAGCACACTCACGTTTCATGCTGTCTTAGAGCCTCTAGAAAGCAAGAGCATGCTTCTTGTTCTAAAGCAGAGTGTGATCAATGGATGAGAAATCTGCTGTGTGTTTCACTTCAGAAATGAATTGAAGTCCCAGGCTCTGAGTCTTCCTACAAGCAAGACTTCGTTTCAGGTAAGTGCAGTTACTTTACAGGTCAAACGAACTACATCGTTCACGAAGCTCACACATTTCAGATCTTACCTGACAAGCATTGGATGTTAGAGGACCTGTGCTTTGTTTCAGTTTCAGAAGCAGATTTGAACTAGATATGGTCCATATGTGTAGGAAACACCGTTCTTTTGTTCTCAGCACACTCAAGTTCCCTGCTGTATTAGAGACTCTAGAAAGCAAGAGGGTGCTTCTCGCTCTAAAGCAGAGTGTGATCCATGGATGAGAACCATGCTGTGTGTTTCCCTTCAGAAATGGAGTTAAATCCCAGGCTCTGTGTCTTCCTACAAGAAAGATTTCTTTTCAGGAAAGGGCAGTCACTTTTCAGCTCAAACGAACTACATCGTTCACGAAGCTCACACGTTTCTCATCTTAACTGACAAGCATTGGATGTTAGAGGACCAGTGCTTTGTATCAGTTTCAGAAGCAGATTTGGAATACATATGGTCCATATGTGTGGGAAACACCGTTCATTTGTTCTGGGCACACTCCGATTGCCTGCTGTATTAGAGACTCTAGAAAGAAAGAGCGAGCTTCTTGCTCTAAAGCAGAGTGTGATCAATGGATGAAAACTCTGCTGTTTGTTTCACTTCAGAAATGGAGTTAAATCCCAGGCTCTGAGTCTTCCTATAAGCAGAATTCTGTTCAGGTAAGGGCAGTTTCTTTATAGCTCAAACGAACTACATCGTTCATGAAAATCACACGTTTCTCATCTTAAATGACAAGCATTGGATGTTAGAGGACCAGCGCTTTGTATCAGTTTCAGAAGCTGATTTGGACTACAAATGGTCTGTATGTGTAGGCAACATCGTTCTTTTGTTCTCAGCACACTCATGTTTCATGCTGTCTTAGAGCCTCTAGAAAGCAAGTGCGTGCTTCTTGCTCTAAAGCAGAGTGTGATCAATGGATGAGAACTCTGCTGTGTGTTTCACTTCAGAAATGGAGTTAAATCCCAGTCTCTGAGTCTTCCTACAAGCAAGACTTCGTTTCAGGTAAGTGCAGTTACTTTACAGGTCAAACGAACTACATCGTTCACGAAGCTCACAAGTTTTGGATCTTACCTGACAAGCATTGGATGTTAGAGGACCCGTGGTTTGTTTCAGTTTCAGAAGCAGAGTTTGACTAGATATGGTCCGTATGTGTAGGAAACACCGTTCTTTTGTTCTCAGCACACTCACGTTTCCTGCTGTATTAGAGACTCTAGAAAGCAACAGCGTGCTTCTTCTTCTAAAGCAGAGTGTGATCTATGTAGGAGAACACTTCTGTGTGTTTCACTTCAGACATGGAGTTAAATCCCAGGCTCTGTGTCTTCCTCCAAGCAAGACTTCGTTTCAGGTAAGGGCAGTTACTTTACAGCTCAAACGAACTACATCATTCACGAAGCTCACACGTTTCTCATCCTAACTGACAAGCATTGGATGTTACAGGACCATTGCTTTGTATCAGTTTCAGAAGCAGAGTTGGACTAGATATGGTCCATATGTGTAGGAAACACCGTTCTTTTGTTCTCAGCACACTCACTTTTCCTGCTGTCTTAGAGACTCTAGAAAGCAAGAGTGTGCTTCTTGTTCTAAAGCAGAGTGTGTTCAATGGATGAGAACACTGCTGTGTGTTTCACTTCAGAAATGGAGTTAAATCCCAGGCTCTGAGACTTCCTACAAGCATAATTCCTTTCAGGTAAGGGCAGTTTCTTTATAGCTCAAACGAACTACATCGTTCATGAAACTCACACGTTTCTCATCTTAACTGACAAGCATTGGATGTTAGAGAACCAGTGCTTTGTATCACTTTCAGAAGCAGATTTGGACTACATATGGTCCGTATGTGTAGGCAACATGGTTCTTTGGTCTCAGCACACTCACGTTTCATGCTGTCTTAGAGCCTCTAGAAAGCAAGAGCATGCTTCTTGCTCTAAAGCAGAGTGTGATCAATGGATGAGAAATCTGCTGTGTGTTTCACTTCAGAAATGAAGTGAAATCCCAGGCTCTGAGTCTTCCTACAAGCAAGACTTCGTTTCAGGTAAGTGCAGTTACTTTACAGGTCAAACGAACTACATTGTTCACGAAGCTCACACATTTCAGATCTTACCTGACAAGCATTGGATGTTAGAGGACCTGTGGTTTGTTTCAGTTTCAGAAGCAGATTTGAACTAGATATGGTCCGTATGTGTAGGAAACACCGTTCTTTTGTTCTCAGCACACTCAGGTTCCCTGCTGTATTAGAGACTCTAGAAAGTAAGAGGGTGCTTCTCGCTCTAAAGCAGAGTGTGATCCATGGATGAGAACCATGCTGTGTGTTTCCCTTCAGAAATGGAGTTAAATCCCAGGCACTGTGTCTTCCTACAATCAAGACTTCGTTTCAGGTAAGGGCAGTCACTTTTCAGCTCAAACGAACTATATCATTCACGAAGCTCACATGTTTTCATCTTAAATGACAAGCATTGGATGTTAGAGGATCAGTGCTTTGTATTAGTTTCAGAAGCAGATTTGGACTACATATGGTCCGTATGTGTGGGAAATACCGTTCTTTTGTTCTGGGCACACTCAGAGTGCCTGCTGTATTAGAGACTCTAGAAAGCAAGAGCAAGCTTCTTGCTCTAAAGCAGAGTGTGATCCTTGGATGAGAACTCTGCTGTGTGTTTCACTTCAGAAATGGAGTGAAATCCCATGCTCTGAGATTTCCTACAAGCAAGACTTCCTTTCAGGTAAGGGCAGTTTCTTTATAGCTCAAAGGAAGTACATCGTTCATGAAACTCACATGTTTCTCATCTTAACTGACAAGCATTGGATGTTAGAGGACCTGTGGTTTGTTTCAGTTTCAGAAGCAGAGTTGAACTAGATATGGTCCGTATGTGTAGGAAACACCGTTCTTTTGTTCTCAGCACACTCAGGTTCCCTGCTGTATTAGAGACTCTAGAAAGCAAGAGTGTGCTTCTTGTTCTAAAGCAGAGTGTTTTCAATGGATGAGAACACTGCTGTGTGTTTCCCTTCAGAAATGGAGTTAAATCCCAGGGTCTGAGTCTTCCTACAAGCAAGACTTCATTTCAGGTAAGGGCAGTTACTTTTCTGCTCAAACGAACTACATCGTTCACGAAGCTCACACGTTTCTCATCTTAACTGACAAGCATTGGATGTTAGAGGACCAGTGCTTTGTATCAGTTTCAGAAGCAGATTTGGACGACATACGGTCCTTATGTGTACGAAAAACCGTTCTTTCATTCTGGGAACACTCAGATTTCCTGCTCTATTAGGGACTCTAGAAAGCAAGACTGTGCTTCTTGCTCTAAAGCAGAGTGTGATCCATGGATGAGAACTATGCTGTGTGTTTCCCTTCAGAAATGGAGTTAAATCCCAGGCTTTGTGTCTTACTAAAAGCAAGACTTCGTTTCAGGTAAGGGCAGTTACTTTACAGCTCAAACGAACTACATCATTCACGAAGCTCACACGTTTCTCATCCTAACTGACAAGCATTGGATGTTAGAGGACCATTGCTTTGTATCAGTTTCAGAAGCAGAGTTGGACTAGATATGGTACATATGTGTAGGAAACACCGTTCTTTTGTTCTCAGCACACTCACATTTCCTGCTGTCTTAGAGACTCTAGAAAGCAAGAGTGTGCTTCTTGTTCTAAAGCAGAGTGTGATCAATGGATGAGAAATCTGCTGTGTGTTTCACTTCAGAAATGAATTGAAATCCCAGGCTCTGAGTCTTCCTACAAGCAAGACTTCGTTTCAGGTAAGTGCAGTTACTTTACAGGTCAAACGAACTACATCGTTCACGAAGCTCACACATTGCAGATCTTACCTGACAAGCATTGGATGTTAGAGGACCTGTGCTTTGTTTCAGTTTCAGAAGCAGATTTGAACTAGATATGGTCCATATGTGTAGGAAACACCGTTCTTTTGTTCTCAGCACACTCAAGTTCCCTGCTGTATTAGAGACTCTAGAAAGCAAGAGGGTGCTTCTCGCTCTAAAGCAGAGTGTGATCCATGGATGAGAACCATGCTGTGTGTTTCCCTTCAGAAATGGAGTTAAATCCCAGGCTCTGTGTCTTCCTACAAGAAAGATTTCTTTTCAGGAAAGGGCAGTCACTTTTCAGCTCAAACGAACTACATCGTTCATGAAGCTCACACGTTTCCCATCTTAACTGACAAGCATTGGATGTTAGAGGACCAGTGCTTTGTATCAGTTTCAGAAGAAGATTTGGACTACATATGGTCCGTATGTTTACCAACCTCCGTTCTTTTGTTCTGGGCACACTCAGATTTCCTGCTGTATTAGAGAATCTAGAAAGCAAGAGCTTGCTTCTTGCTGTAAAGCAGAGTGTGATCCATGGGTGAGAACTATGCTGTGTGTTTCCCTTCAGAAATGGAGTTAAATCCCAATCTCTGTGTCTTCCTATAAGCAAGACTTCGATTCAGGTAAGGGCAGTCACTTGTCATCTCAAACGAACTACATCATTCACGAAGCTCACACGTTTCTTATCTTAACAGACAAGCATTGGATGTTAGAGGACCAGTGCTTTGTATCAGTTTCAGAAGCAGAGTTGGACAAGATATGGTCCGTATGTGTAGGAAACACCGTTCTTTTGTTCTCAGCACACTCACGTTTCCTGCTGTGTTAGAGACTCCAGAAAACAAGAGCGTGCTTCTCGCTCTAAAGCAGAGTGTGATCCATGGATGAGAACTCTGCTGTGTGTTTCCATTCATTGATGGAGTTAAATCCCAGTCTCTGTGTCTTACTACAATCAAGACTTCGTTACAGGTAAGGGCAGTCACTTTTCAGTTCAAAGGAACTACATCATTCTCAAAGCTCATACGTTTCTCATCTTAACTGACAAGCATTGGATGTTAGAGGACCAGTGCTTTGTGTCAGTTTCAGAAACAGAGTTGGACTAGATATGGTCCGTATGTGTAGGAAACACCGTTCTTTTGTTCTCAGCGCACTCACGTTTCCTGCTGTCTTAGAGACTTTAGAAAGCAAGAGCGTGCTTCTCGCTCTAAAGGAGATTGTGATCCATGGATGAGAACTATGCTGTGTGTTTCCCTTCAGAAATGGAGTTAAATCCCAGACTCTGTGTCTTCCTACAAGCAAGAATTCGTTTAAGTAAGGGCAGTCACTTTTGTGCTCAAACGAACTACATCGTTCATGAAGCTCACATGTTTCCCATCTTAACTGACAAGCATTGGATGTTAGAGGACCAATGCTTTGTATCAGTTTCAGAAGCAGAGTTGGACTAGATATGGTCCGTATGTGTAGGAAACACCGTTCTTTTGTTCTCAGCACACTCATGTTTCCTGCTGTGTTAGAGACTCCAGAAAACAAGAGCGTGCTTCTCGCTCTAAAGCAGAGTGTGATCCATAGATGAGAACTCTGCTGTGTGTTTCCCTTCAGAGATGGAGTTAAATCCCAGGCTCTGTGTCTTACTACAAGCAAGACTTCGTTACAGGTAAGGGCAGTCACTTTTCAGTTCAAAGGAACTACATCATTCTCAAAGCTCATACGTTTCTCATCTTAACTGACAAGCATTGGATGTTAGAGGACCAGTGCTTTGTGTCAGTTTCAGAAACAGAGTTGGACTAGATATGGTCCGTATGTGTAGGAAACACCGTTCTTTTGTTCTCTGCGCACTCACGTTTCCTGCTGTCTTAGAGACTTTAGAAAGCAAGAGCGTGCTTCTCGCTCTAAAGCAGATTGTGATCCATGGATGAGAACTATGCTGTGTGTTTCCCTTCAGAAATGGAGTTAAATCCCAGACTCTGTGTCTTCCTACAAGCAAGAATTCGTTTAAGTAATGGCAGTCACTTTTCTGCTCAAACGAACTACATCGTTCATGAAGCTCACATGTTTCCCATCTTAACTGACAAGCATTGGATGTTAGAGGACCAGTGCTTTGTATCAGTTTCAGAAGCAGAGTTGGACTAGATATGGTCCGTATGTGTAGGAAACACCGTTCTTTTGTTCTCAGCGCACTCACGTTTCCTGGTCTCTTAGAGACTTTAGAAAGCAAGAGCGTGCTTCTCGCTCTAAAGCAGATTGTGATCCATGGATGAGAACTATGCTGTGTGTTTCCCTTCAGAAATGGAGTTAAATCCCAGACTCTGTGTCTTCCTACAATCAAGACTTCGTTTAAGGTAAGGGCAGTCACTTTTCTGCTAAAAGGAACTACATCGTTCATGAAGCTCACACGTTTCCCATCTTAACTGACAAGCATTGGATTTTAGAGGACCAGTGCTTTGTATCAGTTTCAGAAGAAGATTTGGACTACATATGGTCCGTATGTTTACCAAACTCCGTTCTTTTGTTCTGGGCACACTCAGATTTCCTGCTGTATTAGAGACTCTAGAAAGCAAGAGCGTGCTTCTTGCTGTAAAGCAGAGTGTGATCCATAGGTGAGAACTATGCTGTGTGTTTCCCTTCAGAAATGGAGTTAAATCCCAGGCTCTGTGTCTTCCTATAAGCAAGACTTCGTTTCAGGTAAGGGCAGTCACTTGTCATCTCAAACGAACTACATCATTCACGAAGCTCACACGTTTCTTATCTTAACAGACAAGCATTGGATGTTAGAGGACCAGTGCTTTGTATCAGTTTCAGAAGCAGAGTTGGACTAGATATGGTCCGTATGTGTAGGAAACACCGTTCTTTTGTTCTCAGCACACTCACGTTTCCTGCTGTGTTAGAGACTCCAGAAAACAAGAGCGTGCTTCTCGCTCTAAAGCAGAGTGTGATCCATGGATGAGAACTCTGCTGTGTGTTTCCCTTCAGAGATGGAGTTATATCCCAGGCGCTGTGTCTTACTACAAGCAAGACTTCTTTACAGGTAAGGGCAGTCACTTTTCAGTTCAAAGGAACTACATCATTCTCAAAGCTCATACGTTTCTCATCTTAACTGACAAGCATTGGATGTTAGAGGACCAGTGCTTTGTGTCAGTTTCAGAAACAGATTTGGACTAGATATGGTCCATATGTGTAGGAAACACCGTTCTTTTGTTCTCAGCGCACTCACGTTTCCTGCTGTCTTAGAGACTTTAGAAAACAAGAGCGTGCTTCTCGCTCTAAAGCAGATTGTGATCCATGGATGAGAACTATGCTGTGTGTTTCCCTTCAGAAATGGAGTTAAATCCCAGGCTCTGAGTCTTCCTACAAGCAAAACTTCATTTCAGGTAAGGGCAGTCACTTTTCTGCTCAAACGAACTACATCGTTCATGAAGATCACAAGTTTCTCATCTCAACTGACAAGCATTGGATGTTAGAGGACCAGTGCATTGTATCAGGTTCAGAAGCAGATTTGGACTACATATGGTCCATATGTGTAGGAAACACCGTTCTTTTGTTCTGGGCACACTCACATTACCTGCTTTATTAGAGACTCTAGAAAGCAAGAGCGTGCTTCTCGCTCTAAAGCAGAGTGTGATCCATGGATGAGAACTATGCTTTGTGTTTCCCTTCAGAAATGGAGTTAAATCCCAGACTCTGTGTCTTCCTACAAGCAAGACTTCGTTTAAGGTAAGGGCAGTCACTTTTCTGCTCAAACGAACTACATCGTTCATGAAGCTCACACGTTTCCCATCTTAACTGACAAGCATTGGATGTTAGAGGACCAGTGCTTTTTATCAGTTTCAGAAGAAGATTTGGACTACATATGGTCCGTATGTTTACCAAACTCCGTTCTTTTGTTCTGGGCACACTCAGATTTCCTGCTGTATTAGAGACTCTAGAAAGCAAGAGCGTGCTTCTTGCTGTAAAGCAGAGTGTGATCCATGGGTGAGAACTATGCTGTGTGTTTCCCTTCAGAAATGGAGTTAAATCCCAGGCTCTGTGTCTTCCTATAAGCAAGACTTCGTTTCAGGTAAGGGCAGTCACTTGTCATCTCAAACGAACTACATCATTCACGAAGCTCACACGTTTCTTATCTTAACAGACAAGCATTGGATGTTAGAGGACCAGTGCTTTGTATCAGTTTCAGAAGCAGAGTTGGACTAGATATGGTCCGTATGTGTAGGAAACACCGTTCTTTTTTTCTCAGCGCACACACGTTTCCTGCTGTCTTAGAGACTTTAGAAAGCAAGAGCGTGCTTCTCGCTCTAAAGCAGATTGTGATCCATGGATGAGAACTCTGCTGTGTGTTTCCCTTCAGAAATGGAGTTAAATCCCAGACTCTGTGTCTTCCTACAAGCAAGAATTCGTTTAAGTAAGGGCAGTCACTTTTGTGCTCAAACGAACTACATCGTTCATGAAGCTCACATGTTTCCCATCTTAACTGACAAGCATTGGATGTTAGAGGACCAGTGCTTTGTATCAGTTTCAGAAGCAGAGTTGGACTAGATATGGTCCGTATGTGTAGGAAACACCGTTCTTTTGTTCTCAGCACACTCATATTTCCTGCTGTGTTAGAGACTCCAGAAAACAAGAGCATGCTTCTCGCTCTAAAGCAGAGTGTGATCCATGGATGACAACTCTGCTGTGTGTTTCCCTTCAGAGATGGAGTTAAATCCCAGGCTCTGTGTCTTACTACAAGCAAGACTTCATTACAGGTAAGGGCAGTCACTTTTCAGTTCAAAGGAACTACATCATTCTCAAAGCTCATACGTTTCTCATCTTAACTGACAAGCATTGGATGTTAGAGGACCAGTGCTTTGTGTCAGTTTCAGAAGAAGATTGGAACTACATATGGTCCGTATGTGTAGGAAACACCGTTCTTTTGTTCTCAGCGCACTCACATTTCCTGCTGTCTTAGAGACTTTAGAAAGCAAGAGCGTGCTTCTCGCTCTAAAGCAGATTGTGATCCATGGATGAGAACTATGCTGTGTGTTTCCCTTCAGAAATGGAGTTAAATCCCAGGCTCTGTGTCTTCTTATAAGCAAGACTTCGTTTCAGGTAAGGGCAGTCACTTGTCATCTCAAACGAACTACATAGTTCACGAAGCTCACACGTTTCTTATCTTAACAGACAAGCATTGGATGTTAGAGGACCAGTGCTTTGTATCAGTTTCAGAAGCAGAGTTGGACTAGATATGGTCCGTATGTGTAGGAAACACCGTTCTTTTGTTCTCAGCACACTCACGTTTCCTGCTGTGTTAGAGACTCCAGAAAACAAGAGCGTGCTTCTCGCTCTAAAGCAGAGTGTGATCCATGGATTAGAACTCTGCTGTGTGTTTCCCTTCAGAGATGGAGTTATATCCCAGGCTCTGTGTCTTACTACAAGCAAGACTTCTTTACAGGTAAGGGCAGTCACTTTTCAGTTCAAAGGAACTACATCATTCTCAAAGCTCATACGTTTCTCATCTTAACTGACAAGCATTGGATGTTAGAGGACCAGTGCTTTGTGTCAGGTTCAGAAACAGATTTGGACTAGATATGGTCCATATGTGTAGGAAACACCGTTCTTTTGTTCTCAGCGCACTCACGTTTCCTGCTGTCTTAGAGACTTTAGAAAGCAAGAGCGTGCTTCTCGCTCTAAAGCAGATTGTGATCCATGGATGAGAACTATGCTGTGTGTTTCCCTTCAGAAATGGAGTTAAATCCCAGGCTCTGAGTCTTCCTACAAGCAAAACTTCGTTTCAGGTAAGGGCAGTCACTTTTCTGCTCTAACGAACTACATCGTTCACGAAGATCACAAGTTTCTCATCTCAACTGACAAGCATTGGATGTTAGAGGACCAGTGCATTGTATCAGGTTCAGAAGCAGATTTGGACTACATATGGTCCATATGTGTAGGAAACACCGTTCTTTTGTTCTGGGCACACTCACATTACCTGCTTTATTAGAGACTCTAGAAAGCAAGAGCGTGCTTCTCGCTCTAAAGCAGAGTGTGATCCATGGATGAGAACTATGCTTTGTGTTTCCCTTCAGAAATGGAGTTAAATCCCAGACTCTGTGTCTTCCTACAAGCAAGACTTCGTTTAAGGTAAGGGCAGTCACTTTTCTGCTCAAACGAACTACATCGTTCATGAAGCTCACATGTTTCCCATCTTAACTGACAAGCATTAGATGTTAGAGGACCAGTGCTTTGTATCAGTTTCAGAAGCAGAGTTGGACTAGATATGGTCTGTATGTGTAGGAAACACCGTTCTTTTGTTCTCAGCACACTCATGTTTCCTGCTGTGTTAGAGACTCCAGAAAACAAGAGCGTGCTTCTTGCACTAAAGCAGAGTGTGATCCATAGATGAGAACTCTGCTGTGTGTTTCCCTTCAGAGATGGAGTTAAATCCCAGGCTCTGTGTCTTACTACAAGCAAGACTTCGTTACAGGTAAGGGCAGTCACTTTTCAGTTCAAAGGAACTACATCATTCTCAAAGCTCATACGTTTCTCATCTTAACTGACACGCATTGGATGTTAGAGGACCAGTGCTTTGTGTCAGTTTCAGAAACAGAGTTGGACTAGATATGGTCCGTATGTGTAGGAAACACCGTTCTTTTGTTCTCAGCGCACTCACATTTCCTGGTCTCTTAGAGACTTTAGAAATCAAGAGCGTGCTTCTCGCTCTAAAGCAGATTGTGATCCATGGATGAGAACTATGCTGTGTGTTTCCCTTCAGAAATGGAGTTAAATCCCAGACTCTGTGTCTTCCTACAAGCAAGACTTCGTTTAAGGTAAGGGCAGTCACTTTTCTGCTCAAACGAACTACATCGTTCATGAAGCTCACCCGTTTCCCATCTTAACTGACAAGCATTGGATGTTAGAGGACCAGTGCTTTGTATCAGTTTCAGAAGAAGATTGGAACTACATATGGTCCGTATGTTTACAAAACACCGTTCTTTTGTTCTGGGCACACTCAGATTTCCTGCTGTATTAGAGACTCTAGAAAGCAAGAGCGTGCTTCTTGCTGTAAAGCAGAGTGTGATCCATGGGTGAGAACTATGCTGTGTGTTTCCCTTCAGAAATGGAGTTAAATCCCAGGCTCTGTGTCTTCCTATAAGCAAGACTTCGTTTCAGGTAAGGGCAGTCACTTGTCATCTCAAACGAACTACATCGTTCACGAAGCTCACACGTTTCTTATCTTAACAGACAAGCATTGGATGTTAGAGGACCAGTGCTTTGTATCAGTTTCAGAAGCAGAGTTGGACTAGATATGGTCCGTATGTGTAGGAAACACCGTTCTTTTGTTCTCAGCACACTCACGTTTCCTGCTGTGTTAGAGACTCCAGAAAACAAGAGCGTGCTTCTCGCTGTAAAGCAGAGTGTGATCCATGGATGAGAACTCTGCTGTGTGATTCCCTTCAGAGATGGAGTTATATCCCAGGCGCTGTGTCTTACTACAAGCAAGACTTCTTTACAAGTAAGGGCAGTCACTTTTCAGTTCAAAGGAACTACATCATTCTCAAAGCTCATACGTTTCTCATCTTAACTGACAAGCATTGGATGTTAGAGGACCAGTGCTTTGTGTCAGTTTCAGAAACAGATTTGGACTAGATATGGTCCATATGTGTAGGAAACACCGTTCTTTTGTTCTCAGCGCACTCACGTTTCCTGCTGTCTTAGAGACTTTAGAAAGCAAGAGCGTGCTTCTCGCTCTAAAGCAGATTGTGATCCATGGATGAGAACTATGCTGTGTGTTTCCCTTCAGAAATGGAGTTAAATCCCAGGCTCTGAGTCTTCCTACAAGCAAAAATTCGTTTCAGGTAAGGGCAGTCACTTCTCTGCTCTAACGAACTACATCGTTCATGAAGATCACAAGTTTCTCATCTCAACTGACAAGCATTGGATGTTAGAGGACCAGTGCATTGTATCAGGTTCAGAAGCAGATTTGGACTACATATGGTCCATATGTGTAGGAAACACCGTTCTTTTGTTCTGGGCACACTCACATTACCTGCTTTATTAGAGACTCTAGAAAGCAAGAGCGTGCTTCTCGCTCTAAAGCAGAGTGTGATCCATGGATGAGAACTATGCTGTGTGTTTCCCTTCAGAAATGGAGTTAAATCCCAGACTCTGTGTCTTCCTACAAGCAAGACTTCGTGTAAGGTAAGGGCAGTCACTTTTCTGCTCAAACGAACTACATCGTTCATGAAGCTCACACGTTTCCCATCTTAACTGACAAGCATTGGATGTTAGAGGACCAGTGCTTTGTATCAGTTTCAGAAGAAGATTTGGACTACATATGGTCCGTATGTTTACGAAACTCCGTTCTTTTGTTCTGGGCACACTCAGATTTCCTGCTGTATTAGAGACTCTAGAAAGCAAGAGCGTGCTTCTTGCTGTAAAGCAGAGTGTGATCCATGGGTGAGAACTATGCTGTGTGTTTCCCTTCAGAATTGGAGATAAATCTCAGGCTCTCTGTCTTCCTATAAGCAAGACTTCGTTTCAGGTAAGGGCAGTCACTTGTCATCTCAAACGAACTACATCATTCACGAAGCTCACACATTTCTTATCTTAACAGACAAGCATTGGATGTTAGAGGACCAGTGCTTTGTATCAGTTTCAGAAGCAGAGTTGGACTAGATATGGTCCGTATGTGTAGGAAACACCGTTCTTTTGTTCTAAGCACACTCACGTTTCCTGCTGTGTTAGAGACTCCAGAAAGCAAGAGCGTGCTTCTCGCTCTAAAGCAGAGTGTGATCCATGGATGAGAACTCTGCTGTGTGTTTCCCTTTAGAGATGGAGTTAAATCCCAGACTCTGTGTCTTACTACAAGCAAGACTTCGTTACAGGTAAGGGCAGTCACTTTTCAGTTCAAAGGAACTACATCATTCTCAAAGCTCGCACGTTTCTCATCTTAACTGACAAGCAGTGGATGTTAGAGGACCAGTGCTTTGTGTCACTTACAGAAACAGAGTTGGACTAGATATGGTCCGTATGTGTAGGAAACACCGTTCTTTTGTTCTCAGCGCACTCACGTTTCCTGCTGTCTTAGAGACTCTAGAAAGCAAGAGCATGCTTCTTGTTCTAAAGCAGAGTGTGATCAATGGATGAGAACACTGCTGTGAGTTTCACTTCAGAAATGGAGTTAAATCCCAGGCTCTGAGTCTTCCTAAAAGCAAAACTTCGTTTCAGTTAAGGGCACTCACTTTTCTGCTCTAACGAACTACATCGTTCACAAAGATCACACGTTTCTCATCTTAACTGACAAGCATTGGATGTTAGAGGACCAGTGCTTTGTGTCAGTTTCAGAAACAGATTTGGACTAGATATGGTCCATATGTGTAGGAAACACCGTTCTTTTGTTCTCAGCGCACTCACGTTTCCTGCTGTCTTAGAGACTTTAGAAAGCAAGAGCGTGCTTCTCGCTCTAAAGCAGATTGTGATCCATGGATGAGAACTATGCTGTGTGTTTCCCTTCAGAAATGGAGTTAAATCCCAGGCTCTGAGTCTTCCTACAAGCAAAACTTCGTTTCAGGTAAGGGCAGTCACTTTTCTGCTCTAACGAACTACATCGTTCATGAAGATCACAAGTTTCTCATCTCAACTGACAAGCATTGGATGTTAGAGGACCAGTGCATTGTATCAGGTTCAGAAGCAGATTTGGACTACATATGGTCCATATGTGTAGGAAACACCGTTCTTTTGTTCTGGGCACACTCACATTACCTGCTTTATTAGAGACTCTAGAAAGCAAGAGCGTGCTTCTCGCTCTAAAGCAGAGTGTGATCCATGGATGAGAACTATGCTGTGTGTTTCCATTCTGAAATGGAGTTAAATCCCAGACTCTGTGTCTTCCTACAAGCAAGACTTCGTGTAAGGTAAGGGCAGTCACTTTTCTGCTCAAACGAACTACATCGTTCATGAAGCTCACACGTTTCCCATCTTAACTGACAAGCATTGGATGTTAGAGGACCAGTGCTTTGTATCAGTTTCAGAAGAAGATTTGGACTACATATGGTCCGTATGTTTACTAAACTCCGTTCTTTTGTTCTGGGCACACTCAGATTTCCTGCTGTATTAGAGACTCTAGAAAGAAAGAGCGTGCTTCTTGCTGTAAAGCAGAGTGTGATCCATGGGTGAGAACTATGCTGTGTGTTTCCCTTCAGAAATGGAGTTAAATCCCAGGCTCTGTGTCTTCCTATAAGCAAGACTTCGTTTCAGGTAAGGGCAGTCACTTGTCATCTCAAACGAACTACATCATTCACGAAGCTCACACGTTTCTTATCTTAACAGACAAGCATTGGATGTTAGAGGACCAGTGCTTTGTATCAGTTTCAGAAGCAGAGTTGGACTAGATATGGTCCGTATGTGTAGGAAACACCGTTCTTTTGTTCTCAGCACACTCACGTTTCCTGCTGTGTTAGAGACTCCAGAAAACAAGAGCGTGATTCTCGCTCTAAAGCAGAGTGTGATCCATGGATGAGAACTCTGCTGTGTGTTTCCATTCAGAGATGGAGTTAAATCCCAGGCTCTGTGTCTTACTACAAGCAAGACTTCGTTACAGGTAAGGGCAGTCACTTTTCAGTTCAAAGGAACTACATCATTCCCAAAGCTCATACGTTTCTCATCTTAACTGACAAGCATTGGATGTTAGAGGACCAGTGCTTTGTGTCAGTTTCAGAAACAGATTTGGACTAGATATGGTCCGTATGTGTAGGAAACACCGTTCTTTTGTTCTCAGCACACTCATATTACCTGCTTTGTTAGAGACTCTAGAAAGCAAGAGCGTGCTTCTCGCTCTAAAGCAGATTGTGATCCATGGATGAGAACTCTGCTGTGTGTTTCCATTCAGAGATGGAGTTAAATCCAAGGCTCTGTGTCTTACTACAAGCAAGACTTCGTTACAGGTAAGGGCAGTCACTTTTCAGTTCAAAGGAACTACATCATTCCCAAAGCTCATACGTTTCTCATCTTAACTGACAAGCATTGGATGTTAGAGGACCAGTGCTTTGTGTCAGTTTCAGAAACAGATTTGGACTAGATATGGTCCGTATGTGTAGGAAACACCGTTCTTTAGTTCTCGGCACAATCACATTACCTGCTTTGTTAGAGACTCTAGAAAGCAAGAGCGTGCTTCTCGCTCTAAAGCAGAGTGTGATCCATGGATGAGAACTCTGCTTTGTGTTTCCCTTCAGAGATGGAGTTAAATCCCAGACTCTGTGTCTTCCTACAAGCAAGACTTCGTTTAAGGTAAGGGCAGTCACTTTTCTGCTCAAACGAACTACATCGTTCATGAAGCTCACACCTTTCCCATCTTAACTGACAAGCATTGGATGTTAGAGGACCAGTGCTTTGTATCAGTTTCAGAAGAAGATTTGGTCTACATATGGTCCGTATGTTTACGAAACTCCGTTCTTTTGTTCTGGGCACACTCAGATTTCCTGCTGTATTAGAGACTCTAGAAAGCAAGAGCGTGCTTCTTGCTGTAAAGCAGAGTGTGATCCATGGGTGAGAACTATGCTGTGTGTTTCCCTTCAGAAATGGAGATAAATCCCAGGCTCTGTGTCTTCCTATAAGCAAGACTTCGTTTCAGGTAAGGGCAGTCACTTGTCATCTCAAACGAACTACATCATTCACGAAGCTCACACATTTCTTATCTTAACAGACAAGCATTGGATGTTAGAGGACCAGTGCTTTGTATCAGTTTCAGAAGCAGAGTTGGACTAGATATGGTCCGTATGTGTAGGAAACACCGTTCTTTTGTTCTAAGCACACTCACGTTTCCTGCTGTGTTAGAGACTCCAGAAAGCAAGAGCGTGCTTCTCGCTCTAAAGCAGAGTGTGATCCATGGATGAGAACTCTGCTGTGTGTTTCCCTTCAGAGATGGAGTTAAATCCCAGGCTCTGTGTCTTACTACAAGCAAGACTTCGTTACAGGTAAGGGCAGTCACTTTTCAGTTCAAAGGAACTACATCATTCTCAAAGCTCGCACGTTTCTCATCTTAACTGACAAGCAGTGGATGTTAGAGGACCAGTGCTTTGTGTCACTTACAGAAACAGAGTTGGACTAGATATGGTCCATATGTGTAGGAAACACCGTTCTTTTGTTCTCAGCGCACTCACGTTTCCTGCTGTCTTAGAGACTCTAGAAAGCAAGAGTATGCTTCTTGTTCTAAAGCAGAGTGTGATCAATGGATGAGAACACTGCTGTGTGTTTCACTTCAGAAATGGAGTTAAATCCCAGGCTCTGAGTCTTCCTAAAAGCAAAACTTCGTTTCAGGTAAGGGCACTCACTTTTCTGCTCTAACGAACTACATCGTTCACAAAGATCACACGTTTCTCATCTTAACTGACAAGCATTGGATGTTAGAGGACCAGTGCTTTGTGTCAGTTTCAGAAACAGATTTGGACTAGATATGGTCCATATGTGTAGGAAACACCGTTCTTTTGTTCTCAGCGCACTCACGTTTCCTGCTGTCTTAGAGACTTTAGAAAGCAAGAGCGTGCTTCTCGCTCTAAAGCAGATTGTGATCCATGGATGAGAACTATGCTGTGTGTTTCCCTTCAGAAATGGAGTTAAATCCCAGGCTCTGAGTCTTCCTACAAGCAAAACTTCGTTTCAGGTAAGGGCAGTCACTTTTCTGCTCTAACGAACTACATCGTTCATTAAGATCACAAGTTTCTCATCTCAACTGACAAGCATTGGATGTTAGAGGACCAGTGCATTGTATCAGGTTCAGAAGCAGATTTGGACTACATATGGTCCATATGTGTAGGAAACACCGTTCTTTTGTTCTGGGCACACTCACATTACCTGCTTTATTAGAGACTCTAGAAAGCAAGAGCGTGCTTCTCGCTCTAAAGCAGAGTGTGATCCATGGATGAGAACTATGCTGTGTGTTTCCCTTCAGAAATGGAGTTAAATCCCAGACTCTGTGTCTTCCTACAAGCAAGACTTCGTGTAAGGTAAGGGCAGTCACTTTTCTGCTCAAACGAACTACATCGTTCATGAAGCTCACACGTTTCCCATCTTAACTGACAAGCATTGGATGTTAGAGGACCAGTGCTTTGTATCAGTTTCAGAAGAAGATTTGGACTACATATGGTCCGTATGTTTACTAAACTCCGTTCTTTTGTTCTGGGCACACTCAGATTTCCTGCTGTATTAGAGACTCTAGAAAGCAAGAGCGTGCTTCTTGCTGTAAAGCAGAGTGTGATCCATGGGTGAGAACTATGCTGTGTGTTTCCCTTCAGAAATGGAGTTAAATCCCAGGCTCTGTGTCTTCCTATAAGCAAGACTTCGTTTCAGGTAAGGGCAGTCACTTGTCATCTCAAACGAACTACATCATTCACGAAGCTCACACGTTTCTTATCTTAACAGACAAGCATTGGATGTTAGAGGACCAGTGCTTTGTATCAGTTTCAGAAGCAGAGTTGGACTAGATATGGTCCGTATGTGTAGGAAACACCGTTCTTTTGTTCTCAGCACACTCACGTTTCCTGCTGTGTTAGAGACTCCAGAAAACAAGAGCGTGATTCTCGCTCTAAAGCAGAGTGTGATCCATGGATGAGAACTCTGCTGTGTGTTTCCATTCAGAGATGGAGTTAAATCCCAGGCTCTGTGTCTTACTACAAGCAAGACTTCGTTACAGGTAAGGGCAGTCACTTTTCAGTTCAAAGGAACTACATCATTCCCAAAGCTCATACGTTTCTCATCTTAACTGACAAGCATTGGATGTTAGAGGACCAGTGCTTTGTGTCAGTTTCAGAAACAGATTTGGACTAGATATGGTCCGTATGTGTAGGAAACACCGTTCTTTTGTTCTCAGCACACTCATATTACCTGCTTTGTTAGAGACTCTAGAAAGCAAGAGCGTGCTTCTCGCTCTAAAGCAGATTGTGATCCATGGATGAGAACTCTGCTGTGTGTTTCCATTCAGAGATGGAGTTAAATCCAAGGCTCTGTGTCTTACTACAAGCAAGACTTCGTTACAGGTAAGGGCAGTCACTTTTCAGTTCAAAGGAACTACATCATTCCCAAAGCTCATACGTTACTCATCTTAACTGACAAGCATTGGATGTTAGAGGACCAGTGCTTTGTGTCAGTTTCAGAAACAGATTTGGACTAGATATGGTCCGTATGTGTAGGAAACACCGTTCTTTAGTTCTCAGCACAATCACATTACCTGCTTTGTTAGAGACTCTAGAAAGCAAGAGCGTGCTTCTCGCTCTAAAGCAGAGTGTGATCCATGGATGAGAACTCTGCTTTGTGTTTCCCTTCAGAGATGGAGTTAAATCCCAGACTCTGTGTCTTCCTACAAGCAAGACTTCGTTTAAGGTAAGGGCAGTCACTTTTCTGCTCAAACGAACTACATCGTTCATGAAGCTCACACCTTTCCCATCTTAACTGACAAGCATTGGATGTTAGAGGACCAGTGCTTTGTATCAGTTTCAGAAGAAGATTTGGACTACATATGGTCCGTATGTTTACGAAACTCCGTTCTTTTGTTCTGGGCACACTCAGATTTCCTGCTGTATTAGAGACTCTAGAAAGCAAGAGCGTGCTTCTTGCTGTAAAGCAGAGTGTGATCCATGGGTGAGAACTATGCTGTGTGTTTCCCTTCAGAAATGGAGTTAAATCCCAGGCTCTGTGTCTTCCTATAAGCAAGACTTCGTTTCAGGTAAGGGAAGTCACTTGTCATCTCAAACGAACTACATCATTCACGAAGCTCACACGTTTCTTATCTTAACAGACAAGCATTGGATGTTAGAGGACCAGTGCTTTGTATCAGTTTCAGAAGCAGAGTTGGACTAGATATGGTCCGTATGTGTAGGAAACACCGTTCTTTTGTTCTCAGCGCACTCACGTTTCCTGCTGTCTTAGAGACTTTAGAAAGCAAGAGCGTGCTTCTCGCTCTAAAGCAGAGTGTGATCCATGGGTGAGAACTATGCTGTGTGTTTCCCTTCAGAAATGGAGATAAATCCCAGGCTCTGTGTCTTCCTATAAGCAAGACTTCGTTTCAGGTAAGGGCAGTCACTTGTCATCTCAAACGAACTACATCATTCACGAAGCTCACACATTTCTTATCTTAACAGACAAGCATTGGATGTTAGAGGACATGTGCTTTGTATCAGTTTCAGAAGCAGAGTTGGACTAGATATGGTCCGTATGTGTAGGAAATACCGTTCTTTTGTTCTCAGCACACTCACGTTTCCTGCTGTGTTAGAGACTCCAGAAAGCAAGAGCGTGCTTCTCGCTCTAAAGCAGAGTGTGATCCATGGATGAGAACTCTGCTGTGTGTTTCCCTTCAGAGATGGAGTTAAATCCCAGGCTCTGTGTCTTACTACAAGCAAGACTTCGTTACAGGTAAGGGCAGTCACTTTTCAGTTCAAAGGAACTACATCATTCTCAAAGCTCGCACGTTTCTCATCTTAACTGACAAGCAGTGGATGTTAGAGGACCAGTGCTTTGTGTCACTTACAGAAACAGAGTTGGACTAGATATGGTCCGTATGTGTAGGAAACACCGTTCTTTTGTTCTCAGCGCACTCACGTTTCCTGCTGTCTTAGAGACTCTAGAAAGCAAGAGCATGCTTCTTGTTCTAAAGCAGAGTGTGATCAATGGATGAGAACAATGCTGTGTGTTTCACTTCAGAAATGGAGTTAAATCCCAGGCTCTGAGTCTTCCTAAAAGCAAAACTTCGTTTCAGGTAAGGGCACTCACTTTTCTGCTCTAACGAACTACATCGTTCACAAAGATCACACGTTTCTCATCTTAACTGACAAGCATTGGATGTTAGAGGACCAGTGCTTTGTGTCAGTTTCAGAAACAGATTTGGACTAGATATGGTCCATATGTGTAGGAAACACCGTTCTTTTGTTCTCAGCGCACTCACGTTTCCTGCTGTCTTAGAGACTTTAGAAAGCAAGAACGTGCTTCTCGCTCTAAAGCAGATTGTGATCCATGGATGAGAACTATGCTGTGTGTTTCCCTTCAGAAATGGAGTTAAATCCCAGGCTCTGAGTCGTCCTACAAGCAAAACTTCGTTTCAGGTAAGGGCAGTCACTTTTCTGCTCTAACGAACTACATCGTTCATGAAGATCACAAGTTTCTCATCTCAACTGACAAGCATTGGATGTTAGAGGACCAGTGCATTGTATCAGGTTCAGAAGCAGATTTGGACTACATATGGTCCATATGTGTAGGAAACACCGTTCTTTTGTTCTGGGCACACTCACATTACCTGCTTTATTAGAGACTCTAGAAAGCAAGAGCGTGCTTCTCGCTCTAAAGCAGAGTGTGATCCATGGATGAGAACTATGCTGTGTGTTTCCCTTCAGAAATGGAGTTAAATCCCAGACTCTGTGTCTTCCTACAAGCAAGACTTCGTGTAAGGTAAGGGCAGTCACTTTTCTGCTCAAACGAACTACATCGTTCATGAAGCTCACACGTTTCCCATCTTAACTGACAAGCATTGGATGTTAGAGGACCAGTGCTTTGTATCAGTTTCAGAAGAAGATTTGGACTACATATGGTCCGTATGTTTACTAAACTCCGTTCTTTTGTTCTGGGCACACTCAGATTTCCTGCTGTATTAGAGACTCTAGAAAGCAACAGCGTGCTTCTTGCTGTAAAGCAGAGTGTGATCCATGGGTGAGAACTATGCTGTGTGTTTCCCTTCAGAAATGGAGTTAAATCCCAGGCTCTGTGTCTTATTATAAGCAAGACTTCGTTTCAGGTAAGGGCAGTCACTTGTCATCTCAAACGAACTACATCATTCACGAAGCTCACACGTTTCTTATCTTAACAGACAAGCATTGGATGTTAGAGGACCAGTGCTTTGTATCAGTTTCAGAAGCAGAGTTGGACTAGATATGGTCCGTATGTGTAGGAAACACCGTTCTTTTGTTCTCAGCACACTCACGTTTCCTGCTGTGTTAGAGACTCCAGAAAACAAGAGCGTGATTCTCGCTCTAAAGCAGAGTGTGATCCATGGATGAGAACTCTGCTGTGTGTTTCCATTCAGAGATGGAGTTAAATCCCAGGCTCTGTGTCTTACTACAAGCAAGACTTCGTTACAGGTAAGGGCAGTCACTTTTCAGTTCAAAGGAACTACATCATTCCCAAAGCTCATAAGTTTCTCATCTTAACTGACAAGCATTGGATGTTAGAGGACCAGTGCTTTGTGTCAGTTTCAGAAACAGATTTGGACTAGATATGGTCCGTATGTGTAGGAAACACCGTTCTTTTGTTCTCAGCACACTCACATTACCTGCTTTGTTAGAGACTCTAGAAAGCAAGAGCGTGCTTCTCGCTCTAAAGCAGAGTGTGATCCATGGATGAGAACTATGCTGTGTGTTTCCCTTCAGAAATGGAGTTAAATCCCAGGCTGTGTGTCTTCCTATAAGCAAGACTTCGTTTCAGGTAAGGGCAGTCACTTGTCATCTCAAACGAACTACATAGTTCACGAAGCTCACACGTTTCTTATCTTAACAGACAAGCATTGGATGTTAGAGGACCAGTGCTTTGTATCAGTTTCAGAAGCAGAGTTGGACTAGATATGGTCCGTATGTGTAGGAAACACCGTTCTTTTGTTCTCAGCACACTCACGTTTCCTGCTGTGTTAGAGACTCCAGAAAACAAGAGCGTGCTTCTCGCTCTAAAGCAGAGTGTGATCCATGGATGAGAACTCTGCTGTGTGTTTCCCTTCAGAGATGGAATTATCTCCCAGGCTCTGTGTCTTACTACAAGCAAGACTTCTTTACAGGTAAGGGCAGTCACTATTCAGTTCAAAGGAACTACATCATTCCCAAAGCTCATACGTTTCTCATCTTAACTGACAAGCATTGGATGTTAGAGGACCAGAGCTTTGTGTCAGTTTCAGAAACAGATTTGGAATAGATATGGTCCGTATGTGTAGGAAACACCGTTCTTTTGTTCTCAGCACACTCATATTACCTGCTTTGTTAGAGACTCTAGAAAGCAAGAGCGTGCTTCTCGCTCTAAAGCAGATTGTGATCCATGGATGAGAACTCTGCTGTGTGTTTCCATTCAGAGATGGAGTTAAATCCAAGGCTCTGTGTCTTACTACAAGCAAGACTTCGTTACAGGTAAGGGCAGTCACTTTTCAGTTCAAAGGAACTACATCATTCCCAAAGCTCATACGTTTCTAATCTTAACTGACAAGCATTGGATGTTAGAGGACCAGTGCTTTGTGTCAGTTTCAGAAACAGATTTGGACTAGATATGGTCCGTATGTGTAGGAAACACCGTTCTTTAGTTCTCAGCACAATCACATTACCTGCTTTGTTAGAGACTCTAGAAAGCAAGAGCGTGCTTCTCGCTCTAAAGCAGAGTGTGATCCATGGATGAGAACTCTGCTTTGTGTTTCCCTTCAGAGATGGAGTTAAATCCCAGACTCTGTGTCTTCCTACAAGCAAGACTTCGTTTAAGGTAAGGGCAGTCACTTTTCTGCTCAAACGAACTACATCGTTCATGAAGCTCACACCTTTCCCATCTTAACTGACAAGCATTGGATGTTAGAGGACCAGTGCTTTGTATCAGTTTCAGAAGAAGATTTGGACTACATATGGTCCGTATGTTTACGAAACTCCGTTCTTTTGTTCTGGGCACACTCAGATTTCCTGCTGTATTAGAGACTCTAGAAAGCAAGAGCGTGCTTCTTGCTGTAAAGCAGAGTGTGATCCATGGGTGAGAACTATGCTGTGTGTTTCCCTTCAGAAATGGAGATAAATCCCAGGCTCTGTGTCTTCCTATAAGCAAGACTTCGTTTCAGGTAAGGGCAGTCACTTGTCATCTCAAACGAACTACATCATTCACGAAGCTCACACATTTCTTATCTTAACAGACAAGCATTGGATGTTAGAGGACCAGTGCTTTGTATCAGTTTCAGAAGCAGAGTTGGACTAGATATGGTCCGTATGTGTAGGAAACACCGTTCTTTTGTTCTAAGCACACTCACGTTTCCTGCTGTGTTAGAGACTCCAGAAAGCAAGAGCGTGCTTCTCGCTCTAAAGCAGAGTGTGATCCATGGATGAGAACTCTGCTGTGTGTTTCCCTTCAGAGATGGAGTTAAATCCCAGGCTCTGTGTCTTACTACAAGCAAGACTTCGTTACAGGTAAGGGCAGTCACTTTTCAGTTCAAAGGAACTACATCATTCTCAAAGCTCGCACGTTTCTCATCTTAACTGACAAGCAGTGGATGTTAGAGGACCAGTGCTTTGTGTCACTTACAGAAACAGAGTTGGACTAGATATGGTCCATATGTGTAGGAAACACCGTTCTTTTGTTCTCAGCGCACTCACGTTTCCTGCTGTCTTAGAGACTCTAGAAAGCAAGAGTATGCTTCTTGTTCTAAAGCAGAGTGTGATCAATGGATGAGAACACTGCTGTGTGTTTCACTTCAGAAATGGAGTTAAATCCCAGGCTCTGAGTCTTCCTAAAAGCAAAACTTCGTTTCAGGTAAGGGCACTCACTTTTCTGCTCTAACGAACTACATCGTTCACAAAGATCACACGTTTCTCATCTTAACTGACAAGCATTGGATGTTAGAGGACCAGTGCTTTGTGTCAGTTTCAGAAACAGATTTGGACTAGATATGGTCCATATGTGTAGGAAACACCGTTCTTTTGTTCTCAGCGCACTCACGTTTCCTGCTGTCTTAGAGACTTTAGAAAGCAAGAGCGTGCTTCTCGCTCTAAAGCAGATTGTGATCCATGGATGAGAACTATGCTGTGTGTTTCCCTTCAGAAATGGAGTTAAATCCCAGGCTCTGAGTCGTCCTACAAGCAAAACTTCGTTTCAGGTAAGGGCAGTCACTTTTCTGCTCTAACGAACTACATCGTTCATGAAGATCACAAGTTTCTCATCTCAACTGACAAGCATTGGATGTTAGAGGACCAGTGCATTGTATCAGGTTCAGAAGCAGATTTGGACTACATATGGTCCATATGTGTAGGAAACACCGTTCTTTTGTTCTGGGCACACTCACATTACCTGCTTTATTAGAGACTCTAGAAAGCAAGAGCGTGCTTCTCGCTCTAAAGCAGAGTGTGATCCATGGATGAGAACTATGCTGTGTGTTTCCCTTCAGAAATGGAGTTAAATCCCAGACTCTGTGTCTTCCTACAAGCAAGACTTCGTGTAAGGTAAGGGCAGTCACTTTTCTGCTCAAACGAACTACATCGTTCATGAAGCTCACACGTTTCCCATCTTAACTGACAAGCATTGGATGTTAGAGGACCAGTGCTTTGTATCAGTTTCAGAAGAAGATTTGGACTACATATGGTCCGTATGTTTACTAAACTCCGTTCTTTTGTTCTGGGCACACTCAGATTTCCTGCTGTATTAGAGACTCTAGAAAGCAAGAGCGTGCTTCTTGCTGTAAAGCAGAGTGTGATCCATGGGTGAGAACTATGCTGTGTGTTTCCCTTCAGAAATGGAGTTAAATCCCAGGCTCTGTGTCTTCCTATAAGCAAGACTTCGTTTCAGGTAAGGGCAGTCACTTGTCATCTCAAACGAACTACATCATTCACGAAGCTCACACGTTTCTTATCTTAACAGACAAGCATTGGATGTTAGAGGACCAGTGCTTTGTATCAGTTTCAGAAGCAGAGTTGGACTAGATATGGTCCGTATGTGTAGGAAACACCGTTCTTTTGTTCTCAGCACACTCACGTTTCCTGCTGTGTTAGAGACTCCAGAAAATAAGAGCGTGATTCTCGCTCTAAAGCAGAGTGTGATCCATGGATGAGAACTCTGCTGTGTGTTTCCATTCAGAGATGGAGTTAAATCCCAGGCTCTGTGTCTTACTACAAGCAAGACTTCGTTACAGGTAAGGGCAGTCACTTTTCAGTTCAAAGGAACTACATCATTCCCAAAGCTCATACGTTTCTCATCTTAACTGACAAGCATTGGATGTTAGAGGACCAGTGCTTTGTGTCAGTTTCAGAAACAGATTTGGACTAGATATGGTCCGTATGTGTAGGAAACACCGTTCTTTTGTTCTCAGCACACTCATATTACCTGCTTTGTTAGAGACTCTAGAAAGCAAGAGCGTGCTTCTCGCTCTAAAGCAGATTGTGATCCATGGATGAGAACTCTGCTGTGTGTTTCCATTCAGAGATGGAGTTAAATCCAAGGCTCTGTGTCTTACTACAAGCAAGACTTCGTTACAGGTAAGGGCAGTCACTTTTCAGTTCAAAGGAACTACATCATTCCCAAAGCTCATACGTTTCTCATCTTAACTGACAAGCATTGGATGTTAGAGGACCAGTGCTTTGTGTCAGTTTCAGAAACAGATTTGGACTAGATATGGTCCGTATGTGTAGGAAACACCGTTCTTTAGTTCTCAGCACAATCACATTACCTGCTTTGTTAGAGACTCTAGAAAGCAAGAGCGTGCTTCTCGCTCTAAAGCAGAGTGTGATCCATGGATGAGAACTCTGCTTTGTGTTTCCCTTCAGAGATGGAGTTAAATCCCAGACTCTGTGTCTTCCTACAAGCAAGACTTCGTTTAAGGTAAGGGCAGTCACTTTTCTGCTCAAAAGAACTACATCGTTCATGAAGCTCACACCTTTCCCATCTTAACTGACAAGCATTGGATGTTAGAGGACCAGTGCTTTGTATCAGTTTCAGAAGAAGATTTGGACTACATATGGTCCGTATGTTTACGAAACTCCGTTCTTTTGTTCTGGGCACACTCAGATTTCCTGCTGTATTAGAGACTCTAGAAAGCAAGAGCGTGCTTCTTGCTGTAAAGCAGAGTGTGATCCATGGGTGAGAACTATGCTGTGTGTTTCCCTTCAGAAATGGAGATAAATCCCAGGCTCTGTGTCTTCCTATAAGCAAGACTTCGTTTCAGGTAAGGGCAGTCACTTGTCATCTCAAACGAACTACATCATTCACGAAGCTCACACATTTCTTATCTTAACAGACAAGCATTGGATGTTAGAGGACCAGTGCTTTGTATCAGTTTCAGAAGCAGAGTTGGACTAGATATGGTCCGTATGTGTAGGAAACACCGTTCCTTTGTTCTAAGCACACTCACGTTTCCTGCTGTGTTAGAGACTCCAGAAAGCAAGAGCGTGCTTCTCGCTCTAAAGCAGAGTGTGATCCATGGATGAGAACTCTGCTGTGTGTTTCCCTTCAGAGATGGAGTTAAATCCCAGGCTCTGTGTCTTACTACAAGCAAGACTTCGTTACAGGTAAGGGCAGTCACTTTTCAGTTCAAAGGAACTACATCATTCTCAAAGCTCGCACGTTTCTCATCTTAACTGACAAGCAGTGGATGTTAGAGGACCAGTGCTTTGTGTCACTTACAGAAACAGAGTTGGACTAGATATGGTCCGTATGTGTAGGAAACACCGTTCTTTTGTTCTCAGCGCACTCACGTTTCCTGCTGTCTTAGAGACTCTAGAAAGCAAGAGCATGCTTCTTGTTCTAAAGCAGAGTGTGATCAATGGATGAGAACAATGCTGTGTGTTTCACTTCAGAAATGGAGTTAAATCCCAGGCTCTGAGTCTTCCTAAAAGCAAAACTTCGTTTCAGGTAAGGGCACTCACTTTTCTGCTCTAACGAACTACATCGTTCACAAAGATCACACGTTTCTCATCTTAACTGACAAGCATTGGATGTTAGAGGACCAGTGCTTTGTGTCAGTTTCAGAAACAGATTTGGACTAGATATGGTCCATATGTGTAGGAAACACCGTTCTTTTGTTCTCAGCGCACTCACGTTTCCTGCTGTCTTAGAGACTTTAGAAAGCAAGAACGTGCTTCTCGCTCTAAAGCAGATTGTGATCCATGGATGAGAACTATGCTGTGTGTTTCCCTTCAGAAATGGAGTTAAATCCCAGGCTCTGAGTCGTCCTACAAGCAAAACTTCGTTTCAGGTAAGGGCAGTCACTTTTCTGCTCTAACGAACTACATCGTTCATGAAGATCACAAGTTTCTCATCTCAACTGACAAGCATTGGATGTTAGAGGACCAGTGCATTGTATCAGGTTCAGAAGCAGATTTGGACTACATATGGTCCATATGTGTAGGAAACACCGTTCTTTTGTTCTGGGCACACTCACATTACCTGCTTTATTAGAGACTCTAGAAAGCAAGAGCGTGCTTCTCGCTCTAAAGCAGAGTGTGATCCATGGATGAGAACTATGCTGTGTGTTTCCCTTCAGAAATGGAGTTAAATCCCAGACTCTGTGTCTACCTACAAGCAAGACTTCGTGTAAGGTAAGGGCAGTCACTTTTCTGCTCAAACGAACTACATCGTTCATGAAGCTCACACGTTTCCCATCTTAACTGACAAGCATTGGATGTTAGAGGACCAGTGCTTTGTATCAGTTTCAGAAGAAGATTTGGACTACATATGGTCCGTATGTTTACTAAACTCCGTTCTTTTGTTCTGGGCACACTCAGATTTCCTGCTGTATTAGAGACTCTAGAAAGCAACAGCGTGCTTCTTGCTGTAAAGCAGAGTGTGATCCATGGGTGAGAACTATGCTGTGTGTTTCCCTTCAGAAATGGAGTTAAATCCCAGGCTCTGTGTCTTATTATAAGCAAGACTTCGTTTCAGGTAAGGGCAGTCACTTGTCATCTCAAACGAACTACATCATTCACGAAGCTCACACGTTTCTTATCTTAACAGACAAGCATTGGATGTTAGAGGACCAGTGCTTTGTATCAGTTTCAGAAGCAGAGTTGGACTAGATATGGTCCGTATGTGTAGGAAACACCGTTCTTTTGTTCTCAGCACACTCACGTTTCCTGCTGTGTTAGAGACTCCAGAAAACAAGAGCGTGATTCTCGCTCTAAAGCAGAGTGTGATCCATGGATGAGAACTCTGCTGTGTGTTTCCATTCAGAGATGGAGTTAAATCCCAGGCTCTGTGTCTTACTACAAGCAAGACTTCGTTACAGGTAAGGGCAGTCACTTTTCAGTTCAAAGGAACTACATCATTCCCAAAGCTCATAAGTTTCTCATCTTAACTGACAAGCATTGGATGTTAGAGGACCAGTGCTTTGTGTCAGTTTCAGAAACAGATTTGGACTAGATATGGTCCGTATGTGTAGGAAACACCGTTCTTTTGTTCTCAGCACACTCACATTACCTGCTTTGTTAGAGACTCTAGAAAGCAAGAGCGTGCTTCTCGCTCTAAAGCAGAGTGTGATCCATGGATGAGAACTATGCTGTGTGTTTCCCTTCAGAAATGGAGTTAAATCCCAGGCTGTGTGTCTTCCTATAAGCAAGACTTCGTTTCAGGTAAGGGCAGTCACTTGTCATCTCAAACGAACTACATAGTTCACGAAGCTCACACGTTTCTTATCTTAACAGACAAGCATTGGATGTTAGAGGACCAGTGCTTTGTATCAGTTTCAGAAGCAGAGTTGGACTAGATATGGTCCGTATGTGTAGGAAACACCGTTCTTTTGTTCTCAGCACACTCACGTTTCCTGCTGTGTTAGAGACTCCAGAAAACAAGAGCGTGCTTCTCGCTCTAAAGCAGAGTGTGATCCATGGATGAGAACTCTGCTGTGTGTTTCCCTTCAGAGATGGAATTATCTCCCAGGCTCTGTGTCTTACTACAAGCAAGACTTCTTTACAGGTAAGGGCAGTCACTATTCAGTTCAAAGGAACTACATCATTCCCAAAGCTCATACGTTTCTCATCTTAACTGACAAGCATTGGATGTTAGAGGACCAGAGCTTTGTGTCAGTTTCAGAAACAGATTTGGAATAGATATGGTCCGTATGTGTAGGAAACACCGTTCTTTTGTTCTCAGCACACTCATATTACCTGCTTTGTTAGAGACTCTAGAAAGCAAGAGCGTGCTTCTCGCTCTAAAGCAGATTGTGATCCATGGATGAGAACTCTGCTGTGTGTTTCCATTCAGAGATGGAGTTAAATCCAAGGCTCTGTGTCTTACTACAAGCAAGACTTCGTTACAGGTAAGGGCAGTCACTTTTCAGTTCAAAGGAACTACATCATTCCCAAAGCTCATACGTTTCTCATCTTAACTGACAAGCATTGGATGTTAGAGGACCAGTGCTTTGTGTCAGTTTCAGAAACAGATTTGGACTAGATATGGTCCGTATGTGTAGGAAACACCGTTCTTTAGTTCTCAGCACAATCACATTACCTGCTTTGTTAGAGACTCTAGAAAGCAAGAGCGTGCTTCTCGCTCTAAAGCAGAGTGTGATCCATGGATGAGAACTCTGCTTTGTGTTTCCCTTCAGAGATGGAGTTAAATCCCAGACTCTGTGTCTTCCTACAAGCAAGACTTCGTTTAAGGTAAGGGCAGTCACTTTTCTGCTCAAACGAACTACATCGTTCATGAAGCTCACACCTTTCCCATCTTAACTGACAAGCATTGGATGTTAGAGGACCAGTGCTTTGTATCAGTTTCAGAAGAAGATTTGGACTACATATGGTCCGTATGTTTACGAAACTCCGTTCTTTTGTTCTGGGCACACTCAGATTTCCTGCTGTATTAGAGACTCTAGAAAGCAAGAGCGTGCTTCTTGCTGTAAAGCAGAGTGTGATCCATGGGTGAGAACTATGCTGTGTGTTTCCCTTCAGAAATGGAGATAAATCCCAGGCTCTGTGTCTTCCTATAAGCAAGACTTCGTTTCAGGTAAGGGCAGTCACTTGTCATCTCAAACGAACTACATCATTCACGAAGCTCACACATTTCTTATCTTAACAGACAAGCATTGGATGTTAGAGGACCAGTGCTTTGTATCAGTTTCAGAAGCAGAGTTGGACTAGATATGGTCCGTATGTGTAGGAAACACCGTTCTTTTGTTCTAAGCACACTCACGTTTCCTGCTGTGTTAGAGACTCCAGAAAGCAAGAGCGTGCTTCTCGCTCTAAAGCAGAGTGTGATCCATGGATGAGAACTCTGCTGTGTGTTTCCCTTCAGAGATGGAGTTAAATCCCAGGCTCTGTGTCTTACTACAAGCAAGACTTCGTTACAGGTAAGGGCAGTCACTTTTCAGTTCAAAGGAACTACATCATTCTCAAAGCTCGCACGTTTCTCATCTTAACTGACAAGCAGTGGATGTTAGAGGACCAGTGCTTTGTGTCACTTACAGAAACAGAGTTGGACTAGATATGGTCCATATGTGTAGGAAACACCGTTCTTTTGTTCTCAGCGCACTCACGTTTCCTGCTGTCTTAGAGACTCTAGAAAGCAAGAGTATGCTTCTTGTTCTAAAGCAGAGTGTGATCAATGGATGAGAACACTGCTGTGTGTTTCACTTCAGAAATGGAGTTAAATCCCAGGCTCTGAGTCTTCCTAAAAGCAAAACTTCGTTTCAGGTAAGGGCACTCACTTTTCTGCTCTAACGAACTACATCGTTCACAAAGATCACACGTTTCTCATCTTAACTGACAAGCATTGGATGTTAGAGGACCAGTGCTTTGTGTCAGTTTCAGAAACAGATTTGGACTAGATATGGTCCATATGTGTAGGAAACACCGTTCTTTTGTTCTCAGCGCACTCACGTTTCCTGCTGTCTTAGAGACTTTAGAAAGCAAGAGCGTGCTTCTCGCTCTAAAGCAGATTGTGATCCATGGATGAGAACTATGCTGTGTGTTTCCCTTCAGAAATGGAGTTAAATCCCAGGCTCTGAGTCTTCCTACAAGCAAAACTTCGTTTCAGGTAAGGGCAGTCACTTTTCTGCTCTAACGAACTACATCGTTCATGAAGATCACAAGTTTCTCATCTCAACTGACAAGCATTGGATGTTAGAGGACCAGTGCATTGTATCAGGTTCAGAAGCAGATTTGGACTACATATGGTCCATATGTGTAGGAAACACCGTTCTTTTGTTCTGGGCACACTCACATTACCTGCTTTATTAGAGACTCTAGAAAGCAAGAGCGTGCTTCTCGCTCTAAAGCAGAGTGTGATCCATGGATGAGAACTATGCTGTGTGTTTCCCTTCAGAAATGGAGTTAAATCCCAGACTCTGTGTCTTCCTACAAGCAAGACTTCGTGTAAGGTAAGGGCAGTCACTTTTCTGCTCAAACGAACTACATCGTTCATGAAGCTCACACGTTTCCCATCTTAACTGACAAGCATTGGATGTTAGAGGACCAGTGCTTTGTATCAGTTTCAGAAGAAGATTTGGACTACATATGGTCCGTATGTTTACTAAACTCCGTTCTTTTGTTCTGGGCACACTCAGATTTCCTGCTGTATTAGAGACTCTAGAAAGCAAGAGCGTGCTTCTTGCTGTAAAGCAGAGTGTGATCCATGGGTGAGAACTATGCTGTGTGTTTCCCTTCAGAAATGGAGTTAAATCCCAGGCTCTGTGTCTTCCTATAAGCAAGACTTCGTTTCAGGTAAGGGCAGTCACTTGTCATCTCAAACGAACTACATCATTCACGAAGCTCACACGTTTCTTATCTTAACAGACAAGCATTGGATGTTAGAGGACCAGTGCTTTGTATCAGTTTCAGAAGCAGAGTTGGACTAGATATGGTCCGTATGTGTAGGAAACACCGTTCTTTTGTTCTCAGCACACTCACGTTTCCTGCTGTGTTAGAGACTCCAGAAAACAAGAGCGTGATTCTCGCTCTAAAGCAGAGTGTGATCCATGGATGAGAACTCTGCTGTGTGTTTCCATTCAGAGATGGAGTTAAATCCCAGGCTCTGTGTCTTACTACAAGCAAGACTTCGTTACAGGTAAGGGCAGTCACTTTTCAGTTCAAAGGAACTACATCATTCCCAAAGCTCATACGTTTCTCATCTTAACTGACAAGCATTGGATGTTAGAGGACCAGTGCTTTGTGTCAGTTTCAGAAACAGATTTGGACTAGATATGGTCCGTATGTGTAGGAAACACCGTTCTTTTGTTCTCAGCACACTCATATTACCTGCTTTGTTAGAGACTCTAGAAAGCAAGAGCGTGCTTCTCGCTCTAAAGCAGATTGTGATCCATGGATGAGAACTCTGCTGTGTGTTTCCATTCAGAGATGGAGTTAAATCCAAGGCTCTGTGTCTTACTACAAGCAAGACTTCGTTACAGGTAAGGGCAGTCACTTTTCAGTTCAAAGGAACTACATCATTCCCAAAGCTCATACGTTTCTCATCTTAACTGACAAGCATTGGATGTTAGAGGACCAGTGCTTTGTGTCAGTTTCAGAAACAGATTTGGACTAGATATGGTCCGTATGTGTAGGAAACACCGTTCTTTAGTTCTCAGCACAATCACATTACCTGCTTTGTTAGAGACTCTAGAAAGCAAGAGCGTGCTTCTCGCTCTAAAGCAGAGTGTGATCCATGGATGAGAACTCTGCTTTGTGTTTCCCTTCAGAGATGGAGTTAAATCCCAGACTCTGTGTCTTCCTACAAGCAAGACTTCGTTTAAGGTAAGGGCAGTCACTTTTCTGCTCAAAAGAACTACATCGTTCATGAAGCTCACACCTTTCCCATCTTAACTGACAAGCATTGGATGTTAGAGGACCAGTGCTTTGTATCAGTTTCAGAAGAAGATTTGGACTACATATGGTCCGTATGTTTACGAAACTCCGTTCTTTTGTTCTGGGCACACTCAGATTTCCTGCTGTATTAGAGACTCTAGAAAGCAAGAGCGTGCTTCTTGCTGTAAAGCAGAGTGTGATCCATGGGTGAGAACTATGCTGTGTGTTTCCCTTCAGAAATGGAGATAAATCCCAGGCTCTGTGTCTTCCTATAAGCAAGACTTCGTTTCAGGTAAGGGCAGTCACTTGTCATCTCAAACGAACTACATCATTCACGAAGCTCACACATTTCTTATCTTAACAGACAAGCATTGGATGTTAGAGGACCAGTGCTTTGTATCAGTTTCAGAAGCAGAGTTGGACTAGATATGGTCCGTATGTGTAGGAAACACCGTTCCTTTGTTCTAAGCACACTCACGTTTCCTGCTGTGTTAGAGACTCCAGAAAGCAAGAGCGTGCTTCTCGCTCTAAAGCAGAGTGTGATCCATGGATGAGAACTCTGCTGTGTGTTTCCCTTCAGAGATGGAGTTAAATCCCAGGCTCTGTGTCTTACTACAAGCAAGACTTCGTTACAGGTAAGGGCAGTCACTTTTCAGTTCAAAGGAACTACATCATTCTCAAAGCTCGCACGTTTCTCATCTTAACTGACAAGCAGTGGATGTTAGAGGACCAGTGCTTTGTGTCACTTACAGAAACAGAGTTGGACTAGATATGGTCCATATGTGTAGGAAACACCGTTCTTTTGTTCTCAGCGCACTCACGTTTCCTGCTGTCTTAGAGACTCTAGAAAGCAAGAGTATGCTTCTTGTTCTAAAGCAGAGTGTGATCAATGGATGAGAACACTGCTGTGTGTTTCACTTCAGAAATGGAGTTAAATCCCAGGCTCTGAGTCTTCCTAAAAGCAAAACTTCGTTTCAGGTAAGGGCACTCACTTTTCTGCTCTAACGAACTACATCGTTCACAAAGATCACACGTTTCTCATCTTAACTGACAAGCATTGGATGTTAGAGGACCAGTGCTTTGTGTCAGTTTCAGAAACAGATTTGGACTAGATATGGTCCATATGTGTAGGAAACACCGTTCTTTTGTTCTCAGCGCACTCACGTTTCCTGCTGTCTTAGAGACTTTAGAAAGCAAGAGCGTGCTTCTCGCTCTAAAGCAGATTGTGATCCATGGATGAGAACTATGCTGTGTGTTTCCCTTCAGAAATGGAGTTAAATCCCAGGCTCTGAGTCTTCCTACAAGCAAAACTTCGTTTCAGGTAAGGGCAGTCACTTTTCTGCTCTAACGAACTACATCGTTCATGAAGATCACAAGTTTCTCATCTCAACTGACAAGCATTGGATGTTAGAGGACCAGTGCATTGTATCAGGTTCAGAAGCAGATTTGGACTACATATGGTCCATATGTGTAGGAAACACCGTTCTTTTGTTCTGGGCACACTCACATTACCTGCTTTATTAGAGACTCTAGAAAGCAAGAGCGTGCTTCTCGCTCTAAAGCAGAGTGTGATCCATGGATGAGAACTATGCTGTGTGTTTCCCTTCAGAAATGGAGTTAAATCCCAGACTCTGTGTCTTCCTACAAGCAAGACTTCGTGTAAGGTAAGGGCAGTCACTTTTCTGCTCAAACGAACTACATCGTTCATGAAGCTCACACGTTTCCCATCTTAACTGACAAGCATTGGATGTTAGAGGACCAGTGCTTTGTATCAGTTTCAGAAGAAGATTTGGACTACATATGGTCCGTATGTTTACTAAACTCCGTTCTTTTGTTCTGGGCACACTCAGATTTCCTGCTGTATTAGAGACTCTAGAAAGCAAGAGCGTGCTTCTTGCTGTAAAGCAGAGTGTGATCCATGGGTGAGAACTATGCTGTGTGTTTCCCTTCAGAAATGGAGTTAAATCCCAGGCTCTGTGTCTTCCTATAAGCAAGACTTCGTTTCAGGTAAGGGCAGTCACTTGTCATCTCAAACGAACTACATCATTCACGAAGCTCACACGTTTCTTATCTTAACAGACAAGCATTGGATGTTAGAGGACCAGTGCTTTGTATCAGTTTCAGAAGCAGAGTTGGACTAGATATGGTCCGTATGTGTAGGAAACACCGTTCTTTTGTTCTCAGCACACTCACGTTTCCTGCTGTGTTAGAGACTCCAGAAAACAAGAGCGTGATTCTCGCTCTAAAGCAGAGTGTGATCCATGGATGAGAACTCTGCTGTGTGTTTCCATTCAGAGATGGAGTTAAATCCCAGGCTCTGTGTCTTACTACAAGCAAGACTTCGTTACAGGTAAGGGCAGTCACTTTTCAGTTCAAAGGAACTACATCATTCCCAAAGCTCATACGTTTCTCATCTTAACTGACAAGCATTGGATGTTAGAGGACCAGTGCTTTGTGTCAGTTTCAGAAACAGATTTGGACTAGATATGGTCCGTATGTGTAGGAAACACCGTTCTTTTGTTCTCAGCACACTCATATTACCTGCTTTGTTAGAGACTCTAGAAAGCAAGAGCGTGCTTCTCGCTCTAAAGCAGATTGTGATCCATGGATGAGAACTCTGCTGTGTGTTTCCATTCAGAGATGGAGTTAAATCCAAGGCTCTGTGTCTTACTACAAGCAAGACTTCGTTACAGGTAAGGGCAGTCACTTTTCAGTTCAAAGGAACTACATCATTCCCAAAGCTCATACGTTTCTCATCTTAACTGACAAGCATTGGATGTTAGAGGACCAGTGCTTTGTGTCAGTTTCAGAAACAGATTTGGACTAGATATGGTCCGTATGTGTAGGAAACACCGTTCTTTAGTTCTCAGCACAATCACATTACCTGCTTTGTTAGAGACTCTAGAAAGCAAGAGCGTGCTTCTCGCTCTAAAGCAGAGTGTGATCCATGGATGAGAACTCTGCTTTGTGTTTCCCTTCAGAGATGGAGTTAAATCCCAGACTCTGTGTCTTCCTACAAGCAAGACTTCGTTTAAGGTAAGGGCAGTCACTTTTCTGCTCAAACGAACTACATCGTTCATGAAGCTCACACCTTTCCCATCTTAACTGACAAGCATTGGATGTTAGAGGACCAGTGCTTTGTATCAGTTTCAGAAGAAGATTTGGACTACATATGGTCCGTATGTTTACGAAACTCCGTTCTTTTGTTCTGGGCACACTCAGATTTCCTGCTGTATTAGAGACTCTAGAAAGCAAGAGCGTGCTTCTTGCTGTAAAGCAGAGTGTGATCCATGGGTGAGAACTATGCTGTGTGTTTCCCTTCAGAAATGGAGATAAATCCCAGGCTCTGTGTCTTCCTATAAGCAAGACTTCGTTTCAGGTAAGGGCAGTCACTTGTCATCTCAAACGAACTACATCATTCACGAAGCTCACACATTTCTTATCTTAACAGACAAGCATTGGATGTTAGAGGACCAGTGCTTTGTATCAGTTTCAGAAGCAGAGTTGGACTAGATATGGTCCGTATGTGTAGGAAACACCGTTCTTTTGTTCTAAGCACACTCACGTTTCCTGCTGTGTTAGAGACTCCAGAAAGCAAGAGCGTGCTTCTCGCTCTAAAGCAGAGTGTGATCCATGGATGAGAACTCTGCTGTGTGTTTCCCTTCAGAGATGGAGTTAAATCCCAGGCTCTGTGTCTTACTACAAGCAAGACTTCGTTACAGGTAAGGGCAGTCACTTTTCAGTTCAAAGGAACTACATCATTCTCAAAGCTCGCACGTTTCTCATCTTAACTGACAAGCAGTGGATGTTAGAGGACCAGTGCTTTGTGTCACTTACAGAAACAGAGTTGGACTAGATATGGTCCATATGTGTAGGAAACACCGTTCTTTTGTTCTCAGCGCACTCACGTTTCCTGCTGTCTTAGAGACTCTAGAAAGCAAGAGTATGCTTCTTGTTCTAAAGCAGAGTGTGATCAATGGATGAGAACACTGCTGTGTGTTTCACTTCAGAAATGGAGTTAAATCCCAGGCTCTGAGTCTTCCTAAAAGCAAAACTTCGTTTCAGGTAAGGGCACTCACTTTTCTGCTCTAACGAACTACATCGTTCACAAAGATCACACGTTTCTCATCTTAACTGACAAGCATTGGATGTTAGAGGACCAGTGCTTTGTGTCAGTTTCAGAAACAGATTTGGACTAGATATGGTCCATATGTGTAGGAAACACCGTTCTTTTGTTCTCAGCGCACTCACGTTTCCTGCTGTCTTAGAGACTTTAGAAAGCAAGAGCGTGCTTCTCGCTCTAAAGCAGATTGTGATCCATGGATGAGAACTATGCTGTGTGTTTCCCTTCAGAAATGGAGTTAAATCCCAGGCTCTGAGTCTTCCTACAAGCAAAACTTCGTTTCAGGTAAGGGCAGTCACTTTTCTGCTCTAACGAACTACATCGTTCATGAAGATCACAAGTTTCTCATCTCAACTGACAAGCATTGGATGTTAGAGGACCAGTGCATTGTATCAGGTTCAGAAGCAGATTTGGACTACATATGGTCCATATGTGTAGGAAACACCGTTCTTTTGTTCTGGGCACACTCACATTACCTGCTTTATTAGAGACTCTAGAAAGCAAGAGCGTGCTTCTCGCTCTAAAGCAGAGTGTGATCCATGGATGAGAACTATGCTGTGTGTTTCCCTTCAGAAATGGAGTTAAATCCCAGACTCTGTGTCTTCCTACAAGCAAGACTTCGTGTAAGGTAAGGGCAGTCACTTTTCTGCTCAAACGAACTACATCGTTCATGAAGCTCACACGTTTCCCATCTTAACTGACAAGCATTGGATGTTAGAGGACCAGTGCTTTGTATCAGTTTCAGAAGAAGATTTGGACTACATATGGTCCGTATGTTTACTAAACTCCGTTCTTTTGTTCTGGGCACACTCAGATTTCCTGCTGTATTAGAGACTCTAGAAAGCAAGAGCGTGCTTCTTGCTGTAAAGCAGAGTGTGATCCATGGGTGAGAACTATGCTGTGTGTTTCCCTTCATTAATGGAGTTAAATCCCAGGCTCTGTGTCTTCCTATAAGCAAGACTTCGTTTCAGGTAAGGGCAGTCACTTGTCATCTCAAACGAACTACATCATTCACGAAGCTCACACGTTTCTTATCTTAACAGACAAGCATTGGATGTTAGAGGACCAGTGCTTTGTATCAGTTTCAGAAGCAGAGTTGGACTAGATATGGTCCGTATGTGTAGGAAACACCGTTCTTTTGTTCTCAGCACACTCACGTTTCCTGCTGTGTTAGAGACTCCAGAAAACAAGAGCGTGATTCTCGCTCTAAAGCAGAGTGTGATCCATGGATGAGAACTCTGCTGTGTGTTTCCATTCAGAGATGGAGTTAAATCCAAGGCTCTGTGTCTTACTACAAGCAAGACTTCGTTACAGGTAAGGGCAGTCACTTTTCAGTTCAAAGGAACTACATCATTCCCAAAGCTCATACGTTTCTCATCTTAACTGACAAGCATTGGATGTTAGAGGACCAGTGCTTTGTGTCAGTTTCAGAAACAGATTTGGACTAGATATGGTCCGTATGTGTAGGAAACACCGTTCTTTTGTTCTCAGCACACTCATATTACCTGCTTTGTTAGAGACTCTAGAAAGCAAGAGCGTGCTTCTCGCTCTAAAGCAGATTGTGATCCATGGATGAGAACTCTGCTGTGTGTTTCCATTCAGAGATGGAGTTAAATCCAAGGCTCTGTGTCTTACTACAAGCAAGACTTCGTTACAGGTAAGGGCAGTCACTTTTCAGTTCAAAGGAACTACATCATTCCCAAAGCTCATACGTTTCTCATCTTAACTGACAAGCATTGGATGTTAGAGGACCAGTGCTTTGTGTCAGTTTCAGAAACAGATTTGGACTAGATATGGTCCGTATGTGTAGGAAACACCGTTCTTTAGTTCTCAGCACAATCACATTACCTGCTTTGTTAGAGACTCTAGAAAGCAAGAGCGTGCTTCTCGCTCTAAAGCAGAGTGTGATCCATGGATGAGAACTCTGCTTTGTGTTTCCCTTCAGAGATGGAGTTAAATCCCAGACTCTGTGTCTTCCTACAAGCAAGACTTCGTTTAAGGTAAGGGCAGTCACTTTTCTGCTCAAACGAACTTCATCGTTCATGAAGCTCACACCTTTCCCATCTTAACTGACAAGCATTGGATGTTAGAGGACCAGTGCTTTGTATCAGTTTCAGAAGAAGATTTGGACTACATATGGTCCGTATGTTTACGAAACTCCGTTCTTTTGTTCTGGGCACACTCAGATTTCCTGCTGTATTAGAGACTCTAGAAAGCAAGAGCGTGCTTCTTGCTGTAAAGCAGAGTGTGATCCATGGGTGAGAACTATGCTGTGTGTTTCCCTTCAGAAATGGAGATAAATCCCAGGCTCTGTGTCTTCCTATAAGCAAGACTTCGTTTCAGGTAAGGGCAGTCACTTGTCATCTCAAACGAACTACATCATTCACGAAGCTCACACATTTCTTATCTTAACAGACAAGCATTGGATGTTAGAGGACCAGTGCTTTGTATCAGTTTCAGAAGCAGAGTTGGACTAGATATGGTCCGTATGTGTAGGAAACACCGTTCTTTTGTTCTAAGCACACTCACGTTTCCTGCTGTGTTAGAGACTCCAGAAAGCAAGAGCGTGCTTCTCGCTCTAAAGCAGAGTGTGATCCATGGATGAGAACTCTGCTGTGTGTTTCCCTTCAGAGATGGAGTTAAATCCCAGGCTCTGTGTCTTACTACAAGCAAGACTTCGTTACAGGTAAGGGCAGTCACTTTTCAGTTCAAAGGAACTACATCATTCTCAAAGCTCGCACGTTTCTCATCTTAACTGACAAGCAGTGGATGTTAGAGGACCAGTGCTTTGTGTCACTTACAGAAACAGAGTTGGACTAGATATGGTCCATATGTGTAGGAAACACCGTTCTTTTGTTCTCAGCGCACTCACGTTTCCTGCTGTCTTAGAGACTCTAGAAAGCAAGAGTATGCTTCTTGTTCTAAAGCAGAGTGTGATCAATGGATGAGAACACTGCTGTGTGTTTCACTTCAGAAATGGAGTTAAATCCCAGGCTCTGAGTCTTCCTAAAAGCAAAACTTCGTTTCAGGTAAGGGCACTCACTTTTCTGCTCTAACGAACTACATCGTTCACAAAGATCACACGTTTCTCATCTTAACTGACAAGCATTGGATGTTAGAGGACCAGTGCTTTGTGTCAGTTTCAGAAACAGATTTGGACTAGATATGGTCCATATGTGTAGGAAACACCGTTCTTTTGTTCTCAGCGCACTCACGTTTCCTGCTGTCTTAGAGACTTTAGAAAGCAAGAGCGTGCTTCTCGCTCTAAAGCAGATTGTGATCCATGGATGAGAACTATGCTGTGTGTTTCCCTTCAGAAATGGAGTTAAATCCCAGGCTCTGAGTCTTCCTACAAGCAAAACTTCGTTTCAGGTAAGGGCAGTCACTTTTCTGCTCTAACGAACTACATCGTTCATGAAGATCACAAGTTTCTCATCTCAACTGACAAGCATTGGATGTTAGAGGACCAGTGCATTGTATCAGGTTCAGAAGCAGATTTGGACTACATATGGTCCATATGTGTAGGAAACACCGTTCTTTTGTTCTGGGCACACTCACATTACCTGCTTTATTAGAGACTCTAGAAAGCAAGAGCGTGCTTCTCGCTCTAAAGCAGAGTGTGATCCATGGATGAGAACTATGCTGTGTGTTTCCCTTCAGAAATGGAGTTAAATCCCAGACTCTGTGTCTTCCTACAAGCAAGACTTCGTGTAAGGTAAGGGCAGTCACTTTTCTGCTCAAACGAACTACATCGTTCATGAAGCTCACACGTTTCCCATCTTAACTGACAAGCATTGGATGTTAGAGGACCAGTGCTTTGTATCAGTTTCAGAAGAAGATTTGGACTACATATGGTCCGTATGTTTACTAAACTCCGTTCTTTTGTTCTGGGCACACTCAGATTTCCTGCTGTATTAGAGACTCTAGAAAGCAAGAGCGTGCTTCTTGCTGTAAAGCAGAGTGTGATCCATGGGTGAGAACTATGCTGTGTGTTTCCCTTCAGAAATGGAGTTAAATCCCAGGCTCTGTGTCTTCCTATAAGCAAGACTTCGTTTCAGGTAAGGGCAGTCACTTGTCATCTCAAACGAACTACATCATTCACGAAGCTCACACGTTTCTTATCTTAACAGACAAGCATTGGATGTTAGAGGACCAGTGCTTTGTATCAGTTTCAGAAGCAGAGTTGGACTAGATATGGTCCGTATGTGTAGGA
Source organism: Onychomys leucogaster (assembly GCA_949786385.1). Classification (NCBI taxonomy): domain Eukaryota; kingdom Metazoa; phylum Chordata; class Mammalia; order Rodentia; family Cricetidae; genus Onychomys; species Onychomys leucogaster. The sequence continues at coordinate 2,661,911 of CATKUP010000033.1, read as the reverse complement.
AACACCGTTCTTTTGTTCTCAGCACACTCACGTTTCCTGCTGTGTTAGAGACTCCAGAAAACAAGAGCGTGATTCTCGCTCTAAAGCAGAGTGTGATCCATGGATGAGAACTCTGCTGTGTGTTTCCATTCAGAGATGGAGTTAAATCCCAGGCTCTGTGTCTTACTACAAGCAAGACTTCGTTACAGGTAAGGGCAGTCACTTTTCAGTTCAAAGGAACTACATCATTCCCAAAGCTCATACGTTTCTCATCTTAACTGACAAGCATTGGATGTTAGAGGACCAGTGCTTTGTGTCAGTTTCAGAAACAGATTTGGACTAGATATGGTCCGTATGTGTAGGAAACACCGTTCTTTTGTTCTCAGCACACTCATATTACCTGCTTTGTTAGAGACTCTAGAAAGCAAGAGCGTGCTTCTCGCTCTAAAGCAGATTGTGATCCATGGATGAGAACTCTGCTGTGTGTTTCCATTCAGAGATGGAGTTAAATCCAAGGCTCTGTGTCTTACTACAAGCAAGACTTCGTTACAGGTAAGGGCAGTCACTTTTCAGTTCAAAGGAACTACATCATTCCCAAAGCTCATACGTTTCTCATCTTAACTGACAAGCATTGGATGTTAGAGGACCAGTGCTTTGTGTCAGTTTCAGAAACAGATTTGGACTAGATATGGTCCGTATGTGTAGGAAACACCGTTCTTTAGTTCTCAGCACAATCACATTACCTGCTTTGTTAGAGACTCTAGAAAGCAAGAGCGTGCTTCTCGCTCTAAAGCAGAGTGTGATCCATGGATGAGAACTCTGCTTTGTGTTTCCCTTCAGAGATGGAGTTAAATCCCAGACTCTGTGTCTTCCTACAAGCAAGACTTCGTTTAAGGTAAGGGCAGTCACTTTTCTGCTCAAATGAACTACATCGTTCATGAAGCTCACACCTTTCCCATCTTAACTGACAAGCATTGGATGTTAGAGGACCAGTGCTTTGTATCAGTTTCAGAAGAAGATTTGGACTACATATGGTCCGTATGTTTACGAAACTCCGTTCTTTTGTTCTGGGCACACTCAGATTTCCTGCTGTATTAGAGACTCTAGAAAGCAAGAGCGTGCTTCTTGCTGTAAAGCAGAGTGTGATCCATGGGTGAGAACTATGCTGTGTGTTTCCCTTCACAAATGGAGATAAATCCCAGGCTCTGTGTCTTCCTATAAGCAAGACTTCGTTTCAGGTAAGGGCAGTCACTTGTCATCTCAAACGAACTACATCATTCACGAAGCTCACACATTTCTTATCTTAACAGACAAGCATTGGATGTTAGAGGACCAGTGCTTTGTATCAGTTTCAGAAGCAGAGTTGGACTAGATATGGTCCGTATGTGTAGGAAACACCGTTCTTTTGTTCTAAGCACACTCACGTTTCCTGCTGTGTTAGAGACTCCAGAAAGCAAGAGCGTGCTTCTCGCTCTAAAGCAGAGTGTGATCCATGGATGAGAACTCTGCTGTGTGTTTCCCTTCAGAGATGGAGTTAAATCCCAGGCTCTGTGTCTTACTACAAGCAAGACTTCGTTACAGGTAAGGGCAGTCACTTTTCAGTTCAAAGGAACTACATCATTCTCAAAGCTCGCACGTTTCTCATCTTAACTGACAAGCAGTGGATGTTAGAGGACCAGTGCTTTGTGTCACTTACAGAAACAGAGTTGGACTAGATATGGTCCATATGTGTAGGAAACACCGTTCTTTTGTTCTCAGCGCACTCACGTTTCCTGCTGTCTTAGAGACTCTAGAAAGCAAGAGTATGCTTCTTGTTCTAAAGCAGAGTGTGATCAATGGATGAGAACACTGCTGTGTGTTTCACTTCAGAAATGGAGTTAAATCCCAGGCTCTGAGTCTTCCTAAAAGCAAAACTTCATTTCAGGTAAGGGCACTCACTTTTCTGCTCTAACGAACTACATCGTTCACAAAGATCACACGTTTCTCATCTTAACTGACAAGCATTGGATGTTAGAGGACCAGTGCTTTGTGTCAGTTTCAGAAACAGATTTGGACTAGATATGGTCCATATGTGTAGGAAACACCGTTCTTTTGTTCTCAGCGCACTCACGTTTCCTGCTGTCTTAGAGACTTTAGAAAGCAAGAGCGTGCTTCTCGCTCTAAAGCAGATTGTGATCCATGGATGAGAACTATGCTGTGTGTTTCCCTTCAGAAATGGAGTTAAATCCCAGGCTCTGAGTCTTCCTACAAGCAAAACTTCATTTCAGGTAAGGGCAGTCACTTTTCTGCTCTAACGAACTACATCGTTCATGAAGATCACAAGTTTCTCATCTCAACTGACAAGCATTGGATGTTAGAGGACCAGTGCATTGTATCAGGTTCAGAAGCAGATTTGGACTACATATGGTCCATATGTGTAGGAAACACCGTTCTTTTGTTCTGGGCACACTCACATTACCTGCTTTATTAGAGACTCTAGAAAGCAAGAGCGTGCTTCTCGCTCTAAAGCAGAGTGTGATCCATGGATGAGAACTATGCTGTGTGTTTCCCTTCAGAGATGGAGTTAAATCCCAGACACTGTGTCTTCCTACAAGCAAGACTTCGTGTAAGGTAAGGGCAGTCACTTTTCTGCTCAAATGAACTACATCGTTCATGAAGCTCACACGTTTCCCATCTTAACTGACAAGCATTGGATGTTAGAGGACCAGTGCTTTGTATCAGTTTCAGAAGAAGATTTGGACTACATATGGTCCGTATGTTTACTAAACTCCGTTCTTTTGTTCTGGGCACACTCAGATTTCCTGCTGTATTAGAGACTCTAGAAAGCAAGAGCGTGCTTCTTGCTGTAAAGCAGAGTGTGATCCATGGGTGAGAACTATGCTGTGTGTTTCCTTTCAGAAATGGAGTTAAATCCCAGGCTCTGTGTCTTCCTATAAGCAAGACTTCGTTTCAGGTAAGGGCAGTCACTTGTCATCTCAAACGAACTACATCATTCACGAAGCTCACACGTTTCTTATCTTAACAGACAAGCATTGGATGTTAGAGGACCAGTGCTTTGTATCAGTTTCAGAAGCAGAGTTGGACTAGATATGGTCCGTATGTGTAGGAAACACCGTTCTTTTGTTCTCAGCACACTCACGTTTCCTGCTGTGTTAGAGACTCCAGAAAACAAGAGCGTGATTCTCGCTCTAAAGCAGAGTGTGATCCATGGATGAGAACTCTGCTGTGTGTTTCCATTCAGAGATGGAGTTAAATCCCAGGCTCTGTGTCTTACTACAAGCAAGACTTCGTTACAGGTAAGGGCAGTCACTTTTCAGTTCAAAGGAACTACATCATTCCCAAAGCTCATACGTTTCTCATCTTAACTGACAAGCATTGGATGTTAGAGGACCAGTGCTTTGTGTCAGTTTCAGAAACAGATTTGGACTAGATATGGTCCGTATGTGTAGGAAACACCGTTCTTTTGTTCTCAGCACACTCATATTACCTGCTTTGTTAGAGACTCTAGAAAGCAAGAGCGTGCTTCTCGCTCTAAAGCAGATTGTGATCCATGGATGAGAACTCTGCTGTGTGTTTCCATTCAGAGATGGAGTTAAATCCAAGGCTCTGTGTCTTACTACAAGCAAGACTTCGTTACAGGTAAGGGCAGTCACTTTTCAGTTCAAAGGAACTACATCATTCCCAAAGCTCATACGTTTCTCATCTTAACTGACAAGCATTGGATGTTAGAGGACCAGTGCTTTGTGTCAGTTTCAGAAACAGATTTGGACTAGATATGGTCCGTATGTGTAGGAAACACCGTTCTTTAGTTCTCAGCACAATCACATTACCTGCTTTGTTAGAGACTCTAGAAAGCAAGAGCGTGCTTCTCGCTCTAAAGCAGAGTGTGATCCATGGATGAGAACTCTGCTTTGTGTTTCCCTTCAGAGATGGAGTTAAATCCCAGACTCTGTGTCTTCCTACAAGCAAGACTTCGTTTAAGGTAAGGGCAGTCACTTTTCTGCTCAAACGAACTACATCGTTCATGAAGCTCACACCTTTCCCATCTTAACTGACAAGCATTGGATGTTAGAGGACCAGTGCTTTGTATCAGTTTCAGAAGAAGATTTGGACTACATATGGTCCGTATGTTTACGAAACTCCGTTCTTTTGTTCTGGGCACACTCAGATTTCCTGCTGTATTAGAGACTCTAGAAAGCAAGAGCGTGCTTCTTGCTGTAAAGCAGAGTGTGATCCATGGGTGAGAACTATGCTGTGTGTTTCCCTTCAGAAATGGAGATAAATCCCAGGCTCTGTGTCTTCCTATAAGCAAGACTTCGTTTCAGGTAAGGGCAGTCACTTGTCATCTCAAACGAACTACATCATTCACGAAGCTCACACATTTCTTATCTTAACAGACAAGCATTGGATGTTAGAGGACCAGTGCTTTGTATCAGTTTCAGAAGCAGAGTTGGACTAGATATGGTCCGTATGTGTAGGAAACACCGTTCTTTTGTTCTAAGCACACTCACGTTTCCTGCTGTGTTAGAGACTCCAGAAAGCAAGAGCGTGCTTCTCGCTCTAAAGCAGAGTGTGATCCATGGATGAGAACTCTGCTGTGTGTTTCCCTTCAGAGATGGAGTTAAATCCCAGGCTCTGTGTCTTACTACAAGCAAGACTTCGTTACAGGTAAGGGCAGTCACTTTTCAGTTCAAAGGAACTACATCATTCTCAAAGCTCGCACGTTTCTCATCTTAACTGACAAGCAGTGGATGTTAGAGGACCAGTGCTTTGTGTCACTTACAGAAACAGAGTTGGACTAGATATGGTCCATATGTGTAGGAAACACCGTTCTTTTGTTCTCAGCGCACTCACGTTTCCTGCTGTCTTAGAGACTCTAGAAAGCAAGAGTATGCTTCTTGTTCTAAAGCAGAGTGTGATCAATGGATGAGAACACTGCTGTGTGTTTCACTTCAGAAATGGAGTTAAATCCCAGGCTCTGAGTCTTCCTAAAAGCAAAACTTCATTTCAGGTAAGGGCACTCACTTTTCTGCTCTAACGAACTACATCGTTCACAAAGATCACACGTTTCTCATCTTAACTGACAAGCATTGGATGTTAGAGGACCAGTGCTTTGTGTCAGTTTCAGAAACAGATTTGGACTAGATATGGTCCATATGTGTAGGAAACACCGTTCTTTTGTTCTCAGTGCACTCACGTTTCCTGCTGTCTTAGAGACTTTAGAAAGCAAGAGCGTGCTTCTCGCTCTAAAGCAGATTGTGATCCATGGATGAGAACTATGCTGTGTGTTTCCCTTCAGAAATGGAGTTAAATCCCAGGCTCTGAGTCTTCCTACAAGCAAAACTTCGTTTCAGGTAAGGGCAGTCACTTTTCTGCTCTAACGAACTACATCGTTCATGAAGATCACAAGTTTCTCATCTCAACTGACAAGCATTGGATGTTAGAGGACCAGTGCATTGTATCAGGTTCAGAAGCAGATTTGGACTACATATGGTCCATATGTGTAGGAAACACCGTTCTTTTGTTCTGGGCACACTCACATTACCTGCTTTATTAGAGACTCTAGAAAGCAAGAGCGTGCTTCTCGCTCTAAAGCAGAGTGTGATCCATGGATGAGAACTATGCTGTGTGTTTCCCTTCAGAGATGGAGTTAAATCCCAGACACTGTGTCTTCCTACAAGCAAGACTTCGTGTAAGGTAAGGGCAGTCACTTTTCTGCTCAAATGAACTACATCGTTCATGAAGCTCACACGTTTCCCATCTTAACTGACAAGCATTGGATGTTAGAGGACCAGTGCTTTGTATCAGTTTCAGAAGAAGATTTGGACTACATATGGTCCGTATGTTTACTAAACTCCGTTCTTTTGTTCTGGGCACACTCAGATTTCCTGCTGTATTAGAGACTCTAGAAAGCAAGAGCGTGCTTCTTGCTGTAAAGCAGAGTGTGATCCATGGGTGAGAACTATGCTGTGTGTTTCCTTTCAGAAATGGAGTTAAATCCCAGGCTCTGTGTCTTCCTATAAGCAAGACTTCGTTTCAGGTAAGGGCAGTCACTTGTCATCTCAAACGAACTACATCATTCACGAAGCTCACACGTTTCTTATCTTAACAGACAAGCATTGGATGTTAGAGGACCAGTGCTTTGTATCAGTTTCAGAAGCAGAGTTGGACTAGATATGGTCCGTATGTGTAGGAAACACCGTTCTTTTGTTCTCAGCACACTCACGTTTCCTGCTGTGTTAGAGACTCCAGAAAACAAGAGCGTGATTCTCGCTCTAAAGCAGAGTGTGATCCATGGATGAGAACTCTGCTGTGTGTTTCCATTCAGAGATGGAGTTAAATCCCAGGCTCTGTGTCTTACTACAAGCAAGACTTCGTTACAGGTAAGGGCAGTCACTTTTCAGTTCAAAGGAACTACATCATTCCCAAAGCTCATACGTTTCTCATCTTAACTGACAAGCATTGGATGTTAGAGGACCAGTGCTTTGTGTCAGTTTCAGAAACAGATTTGGACTAGATATGGTCCGTATGTGTAGGAAACACCGTTCTTTTGTTCTCAGCACACTCATATTACCTGCTTTGTTAGAGACTCTAGAAAGCAAGAGCGTGCTTCTCGCTCTAAAGCAGATTGTGATCCATGGATGAGAACTCTGCTGTGTGTTTCCATTCAGAGATGGAGTTAAATCCAAGGCTCTGTGTCTTACTACAAGCAAGACTTCGTTACAGGTAAGGGCAGTCACTTTTCAGTTCAAAGGAACTACATCATTCCCAAAGCTCATACGTTTCTCATCTTAACTGACAAGCATTGGATGTTAGAGGACCAGTGCTTTGTGTCAGTTTCAGAAACAGATTTGGACTAGATATGGTCCGTATGTGTAGGAAACACCGTTCTTTAGTTCTCAGCACAATCACATTACCTGCTTTGTTAGAGACTCTAGAAAGCAAGAGCGTGCTTCTCGCTCTAAAGCAGAGTGTGATCCATGGATGAGAACTCTGCTTTGTGTTTCCCTTCAGAGATGGAGTTAAATCCCAGACTCTGTGTCTTCCTACAAGCAAGACTTCGTTTAAGGTAAGGGCAGTCACTTTTCTGCTCAAACGAACTACATCGTTCATGAAGCTCACACCTTTCCCATCTTAACTGACAAGCATTGGATGTTAGAGGACCAGTGCTTTGTATCAGTTTCAGAAGAAGATTTGGACTACATATGGTCCGTATGTTTACGAAACTCCGTTCTTTTGTTCTGGGCACACTCAGATTTCCTGCTGTATTAGAGACTCTAGAAAGCAAGAGCGTGCTTCTTGCTGTAAAGCAGAGTGTGATCCATGGGTGAGAACTATGCTGTGTGTTTCCCTTCAGAAATGGAGATAAATCCCAGGCTCTGTGTCTTCCTATAAGCAAGACTTCGTTTCAGGTAAGGGCAGTCACTTGTCATCTCAAACGAACTACATCATTCACGAAGCTCACACATTTCTTATCTTAACAGACAAGCATTGGATGTTAGAGGACCAGTGCTTTGTATCAGTTTCAGAAGCAGAGTTGGACTAGATATGGTCCGTATGTGTAGGAAACACCGTTCTTTTGTTCTAAGCACACTCACGTTTCCTGCTGTGTTAGAGACTCCAGAAAGCAAGAGCGTGCTTCTCGCTCTAAAGCAGAGTGTGATCCATGGATGAGAACTCTGCTGTGTGTTTCCCTTCAGAGATGGAGTTAAATCCCAGGCTCTGTGTCTTACTACAAGCAAGACTTCGTTACAGGTAAGGGCAGTCACTTTTCAGTTCAAAGGAACTACATCATTCTCAAAGCTCGCACGTTTCTCATCTTAACTGACAAGCAGTGGATGTTAGAGGACCAGTGCTTTGTGTCACTTACAGAAACAGAGTTGGACTAGATATGGTCCATATGTGTAGGAAACACCGTTCTTTTGTTCTCAGCGCACTCACGTTTCCTGCTGTCTTAGAGACTCTAGAAAGCAAGAGTATGCTTCTTGTTCTAAAGCAGAGTGTGATCAATGGATGAGAACACTGCTGTGTGTTTCACTTCAGAAATGGAGTTAAATCCCAGGCTCTGAGTCTTCCTAAAAGCAAAACTTCATTTCAGGTAAGGGCACTCACTTTTCTGCTCTAACGTACTACATCGTTCACAAAGATCACACGTTTCTCATCTTAACTGACAAGCATTGGATGTTAGAGGACCAGTGCTTTGTGTCAGTTTCAGAAACAGATTTGGACTAGATATGGTCCATATGTGTAGGAAACACCGTTCTTTTGTTCTCAGTGCACTCACGTTTCCTGCTGTCTTAGAGACTTTAGAAAGCAAGAGCGTGCTTCTCGCTCTAAAGCAGATTGTGATCCATGGATGAGAACTATGCTGTGTGTTTCCCTTCAGAAATGGAGTTAAATCCCAGGCTCTGAGTCTTCCTACAAGCAAAACTTCGTTTCAGGTAAGGGCAGTCACTTTTCTGCTCTAACGAACTACATCGTTCATGAAGATCACAAGTTTCTCATCTCAACTGACAAGCATTGGATGTTAGAGGACCAGTGAATTGTATCAGGTTCAGAAGCAGATTTGGACTACATATGGTCCATATGTGTAGGAAACACCGTTCTTTTGTTCTGGGCACACTCACATTACCTGCTTTATTAGAGACTCTAGAAAGCAAGAGCGTGCTTCTCGCTCTAAAGCAGAGTGTGATCCATGGATGAGAACTATGCTGTGTGTTTCCCTTCAGAGATGGAGTTAAATCCCAGACTCTGTGTCTTCCTACAAGCAAGACTTCGTTTCAGGTAAGGGCAGTCACTTGTCATCTCAAACGAACTACATCATTCACGAAGCTCACACGTTTCTTATCTTAACAGACAAGCATTGGATGTTAGAGGACCAGTGCTTTGTATCAGTTTCAGAAGCAGAGTTGGACTAGATATGGTCCGTATGTGTAGGAAACACCGTTCTTTTGTTCTCAGCACACTCACGTTTCCTGCTGTGTTAGAGACTCCAGAAAACAAGAGCGTGATTCTCGCTCTAAAGCAGAGTGTGATCCATGGATGAGAACTCTGCTGTGTGTTTCCATTCAGAGATGGAGTTAAATCCCAGGCTCTGTGTCTTACTACAAGCAAGACTTCGTTACAGGTAAGGGCAGTCACTTTTCAGTTCAAAGGAACTACATCATTCCCAAAGCTCATACGTTTCTCATCTTAACTGACAAGCATTGGATGTTAGAGGACCAGTGCTTTGTGTCAGTTTCAGAAACAGATTTGGACTAGATATGGTCCGTATGTGTAGGAAACACCGTTCTTTTGTTCTCAGCACACTCACATTACCTGCTTTGTTAGAGACTCTAGAAAGCAAGAGCGTGCTTCTCGCTCTAAAGCAGAGTGTGATCCATGGATGAGAACTATGCTGTGTGTTTCCCTTCAGAAATGGAGTTAAATCCCAGGCTGTGTGTCTTCCTATAAGCAAGACTTCGTTTCAGGTAAGGGCAGTCACTTGTCATCTCAAACGAACTACATCATTCCCAAAGCTCATACGTTTCTCATCTTAACTGACAAGCATTGGATGTTAGAGGACCAGTGCTTTGTGTCAGTTTCAGAAACAGATTTGGACTAGATATGGTCCGTATGTGTAGGAAACACCGTTCTTTTGTTCTCAGCACACTCACATTACCTGCTTTGTTAGAGACTCTAGAAAGCAAGAGCGTGCTTCTCGCTCTAAAGCAGAGTGTGATCCATGGAAGAGAACTCTGCTTTGTGTTTCCCTTCAGAGATGGAGTTAAATCCCAGACTCTGTGTCTTCCTACAAGCAAGACTTCGTTTAAGGTAAGGGCAGTCACTTTTCTGCTCAAACGAACTACATCGTTCATGAAGCTCACACCTTTCCCATCTTAACTGACAAGCATTGGATGTTAGAGGACCAGTGCTTTGTATCAGTTTCAGAAGAAGATTTGGACTACATATGGTCCGTATGTTTACGAAACTCCGTTCTTTTGTTCTGGGCACACTCAGATTACCTGCTGTATTAGAGACTCTAGAAAGCAAGAGCGTGCTTCTTGCTGTAAAGCAGAGTGTGATCCATGGGTGAGAACTATGCTGTGTGTTTCCCTTCAGAAATGGAGATAAATCCCAGGCTCTGTGTCTTCCTATAAGCAAGACTTCGTTTCAGGTAAGGGCAGTCACTTGTCATCTCAAACGAACTACATCATTCACGAAGCTCACACGTTTCTTATCTTAACAGACAAGCATTGGATGTTAGAGGACCTGTGCTTTTTATCAGTTTCAGAAGCAGAGTTGGGCTAGATATGGTCCGTATGTGTAGGAAACACCGTTCTTTTGTTCTCAGCACACTCACGTTTCCTGCTGTGTTAGAGACTCCAGAAAGCAAGAGCGTGCTTCTCGCTCTAAAGCAGAGTGTGATCCATGGATGAGAACTCTGCTGTGTGTTTCCCTTCAGAGATGGAGTTAAATCCCAGGCTCTGTGTCTTACTACAAGCAAGACTTCGTTACAGGTAAGGGCAGTCACTTTTCAGTTCAAAGGAACTACATCATTCTCAAAGCTCGCACGTTTCTCATCTTAACTGACAAGCAGTGGATGTTAGAGGACCAGTGCTTTGTGTCACTTACAGAAACAGAGTTGGACTAGATATGGTCCGTATGTGTAGGAAACACCGTTCTTTTGTTCTCAGCGCACTCACGTTTCCTGCTGTCTTAGAGACTCTAGAAAGCAAGAGCATGCTTCTTGTTCTAAAGCAGAGTGTGATCAATGGATGAGAACACTGCTGTGTGTTTCACTTCAGAAATGGAGTTAAATCCCAGGCTCTGAGTCTTCCTAAAAGCAAAACTTCGTTTCAGGTAAGGGCACTCACTTTTCTGCTCTAACGAACTACATCGTTCACAAAGATCACACGTTTCTCATCTTAACTGACAAGCATTGGATGTTAGAGGACCAGTGCTTTGTGTCAGTTTCAGAAACAGATTTGGACTAGATATGGTCCATATGTGTAGGAAACACCGTTCTTTTGTTCTCAGCGCACTCACGTTTCCTGCTGTCTTAGAGACTTTAGAAAGCAAGAACGTGCTTCTCGCTCTAAAGCAGATTGTGATCCATGGATGAGAACTATGCTGTGTGTTTCCCTTCAGAAATGGAGTTAAATCCCAGGCTCTGAGTCTTCCTACAAGCAAAACTTCGTTTCAGGTAAGGGCAGTCACTTTTCTGCTCTAACGAACTACATCGTTCATGAAGATCACAAGTCTCTCATCTCAACTGACAAGCATTGGATGTTAGAGGACCAGTGCATTGTATCAGGTTCAGAAGCAGATTTGGACTACATATGGTCCATATGTGTAGGAAACACCGTTCTTTTGTTCTGGGCACACTCACATTACCTGCTTTATTAGAGACTCTAGAAAGCAAGAGCGTGCTTCTTGCTCTAAAGCAGAGTGTGATCCATGGATGAGAACTATGCTGTGTGTTTCCCTTCAGAAATGGAGTTAAATCCCAGACTCTGTGTCTTCCTACAAGCAAGACTTCGTGTAAGGTAAGGGCAGTCACTTTTCTGCTCAAACGAACTACATCGTTCATGAAGCTCACACGTTTCCCATCTTAACTGACAAGCATTGGATGTTAGAGGACCAGTGCTTTGTATCAGTTTCAGAAGAAGATTTGGACTACATATGGTCCGTATGTTTACTAAACTCCGTTCTTTTGTTCTGGGCACACTCAGATTTCCTGCTGTATTAGAGACTCTAGAAAGCAAGAGCGTGCTTCTTGCTGTAAAGCAGAGTGTGATCCATGGGTGAGAACTATGCTGTGTGTTTCCCTTCAGAAATGGAGTTAAATCCCAGGCTCTGTGTCTTCCTATAAGCAAGACTTCGTTTCAGGTAAGGGCAGTCACTTGTCATCTCAAACGAACTACATCATTCACGAAGCTCACACGTTTCTTATCTTAACAGACAAGCATTGGATGTTAGAGGACCAGTGCTTTGTATCAGTTTCAGAAGCAGAGTTGGACTAGATATAGTCCGTATGTGTAGGAAACACCGTTCTTTTGTTCTCAGCACACTCACGTTTCCTGCTGTGTTAGAGACTCCAGAAAACAAGAGCGTGATTCTCGCTCTAAAGCAGAGTGTGATCCATGGATGAGAACTCTGCTGTGTGTTTCCATTCAGAGATGGAGTTAAATCCCAGGCTCTGTGTCTTACTACAAGCAAGACTTCGTTACAGGTAAGGGCAGTCACTTTTCAGTTCAAAGGAACTACATCATTCCCAAAGCTCATACGTTTCTCATCTTAACTGACAAGCATTGGATGTTAGAGGACCAGTGCTTTGTGTCAGTTTCAGAAACAGATTTGGACTAGATATGGTCCGTATGTGTAGGAAACACCGTTCTTTTGTTCTCAGCACACTCACATTACCTGCTTTGTTAGAGACTCTAGAAAGCAAGAGCGTGCTTCTCGCTCTAAAGCAGAGTGTGATACATGGATGAGAACTCTGCTTTGTGTTTCCCTTCAGAGATGGAGTTAAATCCCAGACTCTGTGTCTTCCTACAAGCAAGACTTCGTTTAAGGTAAGGGCAGTCACTTTTCTGCTCAAACGAACTACATCGTTCATGAAGCTCACACCTTTCCCATCTTAACTGACAAGCATTGGATGTTAGAGGACCAGTGCTTTGTATCAGTTTCAGAAGAAGATTTGGACTACATATGGTCCGTATGTTTACGAAACTCCGTTCTTTTGTTCTGGGCACACTCAGATTTCCTGCTGTAATAGAGACTCTAGAAAGCAAGAGCGTGCTTCTTGCTGTAAAGCAGAGTGTGATCCATGGGTGAGAACTATGCTGTGTGTTTCCCTTCAGAAATGGAGATAAATCCCAGGCTCTGTGTCTTCCTATAAGCAAGACTTCGTTTCAGGTAAGGGCAGTCACTTGTCATCTCAAACGAACTACATCATTCACGAAGCTCACACATTTCTTATCTTAACAGACAAGCATTGGATGTTAGAGGACCAGTGCTTTGTATCAGTTTCAGAAGCAGAGTTGGACTAGATATAGTCCGTATGTGTAGGAAACACCGTTCTTTTGTTCTAAGCACACTCACGTTTCCTGCTGTGTTAGAGACTCCAGAAAGCAAGAGCGTGCTTCTCGCTCTAAAGCAGAGTGTGATCCATGGATGAGAACTCTGCTGTGTGTTTCCCTTCAGAGATGGAGTTAAATCCCAGGCTCTGTGTCTTACTACAAGCAAGACTTCGTTACAGGTAAGGGCAGTCACTTTTCAGTTCAAAGGAACTACATCATTCTCAAAGCTCGCACGTTTCTCATCTTAACTGACAAGCAGTGGATGTTAGAGGACCAGTGCTTTGTGTCACTTACAGAAACAGAGTTGGACTAGATATGGTCCGTATGTGTAGGAAACACCGTTCTTTTGTTCTCAGCGCACTCACGTTTCCTGCTGTCTTAGAGACTCTAGAAAGCAAGAGCATGCTTCTTGTTCTAAAGCAGAGTGTGATCAATGGATGAGAACACTGCTGTGTGTTTCACTTCAGAAATGGAGTTAAATCCCAGGCTCTGAGTCTTCCTAAAAGCAAAACTTCGTTTCAGGTAAGGGCACTCACTTTTCTGCTCTAACGAACTACATCGTTCACAAAGATCACACGTTTCTCATCTTAACTGAAAAGCATTGGATGTTAGAGGACCAGTGCTTTGTGTCAGTTTCAGAAACAGATTTGGACTAGATATGGTCCATATGTGTAGGAAACACCGTTCTTTTGTTCTCAGCGCACTCACGTTTCCTGCTGTCTTAGAGACTTTAGAAAGCAAGAGCGTGCTTCTCGCTCTAAAGCAGATTGTGATCCATGGATGAGAACTATGCTGTGTGTTTCCCTTCAGAAATGGAGTTAAATCCCAGGCTCTGAGTCTTCCTACAAGCAAAACTTCGTTTCAGGTAAGGGCAGTCACTTTTCTGCTCTAACGAACTACATCGTTCATGAAGATCACAAGTTTCTCATCTCAACTGACAAGCATTGGATGTTAGAGGACCAGTGCATTGTATCAGGTTCAGAAGAGGATTTGGACTACATATGGTCCATATGTGTAGGAAACACCGTTCTTTTGTTCTGGGCACACTCACATTACCTGCTTTATTAGAGATTCTAGAAAGCAAGAGCGTGCTTCTCGCTCTAAAGCAGAGTGTGATCCATGGATGAGAACTCTGCTGTGTGTTTCCATTCAGAGATGGAGTTAAATCCCAGGCTCTGTGTCTTACTACAAGCAAGACTTCGTTACAGGTAAGGGCAGTCACTTTTCAGTTCAAAGGAACTACATCATTCCCAAAGCTCATACGTTTCTCATCTTAACTGACAAGCATTGGATGTTAGAGGACCAGTGCTTTGTGTCAGTTTCAGAAACAGATTTGGACTAGATATGGTCCGTATGTGTAGGAAACACCGTTCTTTTGTTCTCAGCACACTCACATTACCTGCTTTGTTAGAGACTCTAGAAAGCAAGAGCGTGCTTCTCGCTCTAAAGCAGAGTGTGATACATGGATGAGAACTCTGCTTTGTGTTTCCCTTCAGAGATGGAGTTAAATCCCAGACTCTGTGTCTTCCTACAAGCAAGACTTCGTTTAAGGTAAGGGCAGTCACTTTTCTGCTCAAACGAACTACATCGTTCATGAAGCTCACACCTTTCCCATCTTAACTGACAAGCATTGGATGTTAGAGGACCAGTGCTTTGTATCAGTTTCAGAAGAAGATTTGGACTACATATGGTCCGTATGTTTACGAAACTCCGTTCTTTTGTTCTGGGCACACTCAGATTTCCTGCTGTAATAGAGACTCTAGAAAGCAAGAGCGTGCTTCTTGCTGTAAAGCAGAGTGTGATCCATGGGTGAGAACTATGCTGTGTGTTTCCCTTCAGAAATGGAGATAAATCCCAGGCTCTGTGTCTTCCTATAAGCAAGACTTCGTTTCAGGTAAGGGCAGTCACTTGTCATCTCAAACGAACTACATCATTCACGAAGCTCACACATTTCTTATCTTAACAGACAAGCATTGGATGTTAGAGGACCAGTGCTTTGTATCAGTTTCAGAAGCAGAGTTGGACTAGATATAGTCCGTATGTGTAGGAAACACCGTTCTTTTGTTCTAAGCACACTCACGTTTCCTGCTGTGTTAGAGACTCCAGAAAGCAAGAGCGTGCTTCTCGCTCTAAAGCAGAGTGTGATCCATGGATGAGAACTCTGCTGTGTGTTTCCCTTCAGAGATGGAGTTAAATCCCAGGCTCTGTGTCTTACTACAAGCAAGACTTCGTTACAGGTAAGGGCAGTCACTTTTCAGTTCAAAGGAACTACATCATTCTCAAAGCTCGCACGTTTCTCATCTTAACTGACAAGCAGTGGATGTTAGAGGACCAGTGCTTTGTGTCACTTACAGAAACAGAGTTGGACTAGATATGGTCCGTATGTGTAGGAAACACCGTTCTTTTGTTCTCAGCGCACTCACGTTTCCTGCTGTCTTAGAGACTCTAGAAAGCAAGAGCATGCTTCTTGTTCTAAAGCAGAGTGTGATCAATGGATGAGAACACTGCTGTGTGTTTCACTTCAGAAATGGAGTTAAATCCCAGGCTCTGAGTCTTCCTAAAAGCAAAACTTCGTTTCAGGTAAGGGCACTCACTTTTCTGCTCTAACGAACTACATCGTTCACAAAGATCACACGTTTCTCATCTTAACTGACAAGCATTGGATGTTAGAGGACCAGTGCTTTGTGTCAGTTTCAGAAACAGATTTGGACTAGATATGGTCCATATGTGTAGGAAACACCGTTCTTTTGTTCTCAGCGCACTCACGTTTCCTGCTGTCTTAGAGACTTTAGAAAGCAAGAGCGTGCTTCTCGCTCTAAAGCAGATTGTGATCCATGGATGAGAACTATGCTGTGTGTTTCCCTTCAGAAATGGAGTTAAATCCCAGGCTCTGAGTCTTCCTACAAGCAAAACTTCGTTTCAGGTAAGGGCAGTCACTTTTCTGCTCTAACGAACTACATCGTTCATGAAGATCACAAGTTTCTCATCTCAACTGACAAGCATTGGATGTTAGAGGACCAGTGCATTGTATCAGGTTCAGAAGAGGATTTGGACTACATATGGTCCATATGTGTAGGAAACACCGTTCTTTTGTTCTGGGCACACTCACATTACCTGCTTTATTAGAGATTCTAGAAAGCAAGAGCGTGCTTCTCGCTCTAAAGCAGAGTGTGATCCATGGATGAGAACTCTGCTGTGTGTTTCCATTCAGAGATGGAGTTAAATCCCAGGCTCTGTGTCTTACTACAAGCAAGACTTCGTTACAGGTAAGGGCAGTCACTTTTCAGTTCAAAGGAACTACATCATTCCCAAAGCTCATACGTTTCTCATCTTAACTGACAAGCATTGGATGTTAGAGGACCAGTGCTTTGTGTCAGTTTCAGAAACAGATTTGGACTAGATATGGTCCGTATGTGTAGGAAACACCGTTCTTTTGTTCTCAGCACACTCACATTACCTGCTTTGTTAGAGACTCTAGAAAGCAAGAGCGTGCTTCTCGCTCTAAAGCAGAGTGTGATACATGGATGAGAACTCTGCTTTGTGTTTCCCTTCAGAGATGGAGTTAAATCCCAGACTCTGTGTCTTCCTACAAGCAAGACTTCGTTTAAGGTAAGGGCAGTCACTTTTCTGCTCAAACGAACTACATCGTTCATGAAGCTCACACCTTTCCCATCTTAACTGACAAGCATTGGATGTTAGAGGACCAGTGCTTTGTATCAGTTTCAGAAGAAGATTTGGACTACATATGGTCCGTATGTTTACGAAACTCCGTTCTTTTGTTCTGGGCACACTCAGATTTCCTGCTGTAATAGAGACTCTAGAAAGCAAGAGCGTGCTTCTTGCTGTAAAGCAGAGTGTGATCCATGGGTGAGAACTATGCTGTGTGTTTCCCTTCAGAAATGGAGATAAATCCCAGGCTCTGTGTCTTCCTATAAGCAAGACTTCGTTTCAGGTAAGGGCAGTCACTTGTCATCTCAAACGAACTACATCATTCACGAAGCTCACACATTTCTTATCTTAACAGACAAGCATTGGATGTTAGAGGACCAGTGCTTTGTATCAGTTTCAGAAGCAGAGTTGGACTAGATATAGTCCGTATGTGTAGGAAACACCGTTCTTTTGTTCTAAGCACACTCACGTTTCCTGCTGTGTTAGAGACTCCAGAAAGCAAGAGCGTGCTTCTCGCTCTAAAGCAGAGTGTGATCCATGGATGAGAACTCTGCTGTGTGTTTCCCTTCAGAGATGGAGTTAAATCCCAGGCTCTGTGTCTTACTACAAGCAAGACTTCGTTACAGGTAAGGGCAGTCACTTTTCAGTTCAAAGGAACTACATCATTCTCAAAGCTCGCACGTTTCTCATCTTAACTGACAAGCAGTGGATGTTAGAGGACCAGTGCTTTGTGTCACTTACAGAAACAGAGTTGGACTAGATATGGTCCGTATGTGTAGGAAACACCGTTCTTTTGTTCTCAGCGCACTCACGTTTCCTGCTGTCTTAGAGACTCTAGAAAGCAAGAGCATGCTTCTTGTTCTAAAGCAGAGTGTGATCAATGGATGAGAACACTGCTGTGTGTTTCACTTCAGAAATGGAGTTAAATCCCAGGCTCTGAGTCTTCCTAAAAGCAAAACTTCGTTTCAGGTAAGGGCACTCACTTTTCTGCTCTAACGAACTACATCGTTCACAAAGATCACACGTTTCTCATCTTAACTGACAAGCATTGGATGTTAGAGGACCAGTGCTTTGTGTCAGTTTCAGAAGAAGATTTGGACTACATGTGGTCCGTATGTTTACTAAACTCCGTTCTTTTGTTCTGGGCACACTCAGATTTTCTGCTGTATTAGAGACTCTAGAAAGCAAGAGCGTGCTTCTTGCTGTAAAGCAGAGTGTGATCCATGGGTGAGAACTATGCTGTGTGTTTCCCTTCAGAAATGGAGTTAAATCCCAGGCTCTGTGTCTTCCTATAAGCAAGACTTTGTTTCAGGTAAAGGAAGTCACTTGTCATCTCAAACGAACTACATCATTCACGAAGCTCACACGTTTCTTATCTTAACAGACAAGCATTGGATGTTAGAGGACCAGTGCTTTGTATCAGTTTCAGAAGCAGAGTTGGACTAGATATGGTCTGTATGTGTAGGAAACACCGTTCTTTTGTTCTCAGCGCACTCACGTTTCCTGCTGTCTTAGAGACTCTAGAAAGCAAGAGCATGCTTCTTGTTCTAAAGCAGAGTGTGATCAATGGATGAGAACACTGCTGTGTGTTTCACTTCAGAAATGGAGTTAAATCCCAGGCTCTGAGTCTTCCTAAAAGCAAAACTTCGATTCAGGTAAGGGCACTCACTTTTCTGCTCTAACGAACTACATCGTTCACAAAGATCACACGTTTCTCATCTTAACTGACAAGCATTGGATGTTAGAGGACCAGTGCTTTGTGTCAGTTTCAGAAACAGATTTGGACTAGATATGGTCCAAATGTGTAGGAAACACCGTTCTTTTGTTCTCAGCGCACTCACGTTTCCGGCTGTCTTAGAGACTTTAGAAAGCAAGAGCGTGCTTCTCGCTCTAAAGCAGATTGTGATCCATGGATGAGAACTATGCTGTGTGTTTCCCTTCAGAAATGGAGTTAAATCCCAGGGTCTGAGTCTTCCTACAAGCAAAACTTCGTTTCAGGTAAGGGCAGTCACTTTTCTGCTCTAACGAACTACATCGTTCATGAAGATCACAAGTTTCTCATCTCAACTGACAAGCATTGGATGTTAGAGGACCAGTGCATTGTATCAGGTTCAGAAGCAGATTTGGACTACATATGGTCCATATGTGTAGGAAACACCGTTCTTTTGTTCTGGGCACACTCACATTACCTGCTTTATTAGAGACTCTAGAAAGCAAGAGCGTGCTTCTCGCTCTAAAGCAGAGTGTGATCCATGGATGAGAACTCTGCTGTGTGTTTCCATTCAGAGATGGAGTTAAATCCCAGGCTCTGTGTCTTACTACAAGCAAGACTTCGTTACAGGTAAGGGCAGTCACTTTTCAGTTCAAAGGAACTACATCATTCCCAAAACTCATACGTTTCTCATCTTAACTGACAAGCATTGGATGTTAGAGGACCAGTGCTTTGTGTCAGTTTCAGAAACAGATTTGGACTAGATATGGTCCGTATGTTTACAAAACACCGTTCTTTTGTTCTCAGCACACTCACATTACCTGCTTTGTTAGAGACTCTAGAAAGCAAGAGCGTGCTTCTCGCTCTAAAGCAGAGTGTGATCCATGGATGAGAACTATGCTGTGTGTTTCCCTTCAGAAATGAAGTTAAATCCCAGGCTGTGTGTCTTCCTATAAGCAAGACTTCGTTTCAGGTAAGGGCAGTCACTTGTCATCTCAAACGAACTACATAGTTCACGAAGCTCACACGTTTCTTATCTTAACAGACAAGCATTGGATGTTAGAGGACCAGTGCTTTGTATCAGTTTCAGAAGCAGAGTTGGACTAGATATGGTCCGTATGTGTAGGAAACACCGTTCTTTTGTTCTCAGCACACTCACGTTTCCTGCTGTGTTAGAGACTCCAGAAAACAAGAGCGTGCTTCTCGCTCTAAAGCAGAGTGTGATCCATGGATGAGAACTCTGCTGTGTGTTTCCCTTCAGAGATGGAGTTATATCCCAGGCTCTGTGTCTTACTACAAGCAAGACTTCTTTACAGGTAAGGGCAGTCACTTTTCAGTTCAAAGGAACTACATCATTCTCAAAGCTCATAAGTTTCTCATCTTAACTGACAAGCATTGGATGTTAGAGGACCAGTGCTTTGTGTCAGGTTCAGAAACAGATTTGGACTAGATATGGTCCATATGTGTAGGAAACACCGTTCTTTTGTTCTCAGCGCACTCACGTTTCCTGCTGTCTTAGAGACTTTAGAAAGCAAGAGCGTGCTTCTCGCTCTAAAGCAGATTGTGATCCATGGATGAGAACTATGCTGTGTGTTTCCCTTCAGAAATGGAGTTAAATCCCAGGCTCTGAGTCTTCCTACAAGCAAAACTTCGTTTCAGGTAAGGGCAGTCACTTTTCTGCTCTAACGAACTACATCGTTCACGAAGATCACAAGTTTCTCATCTCAACTGACAAGCATTGGATGTTAGAGGACCAGTGCATTGTATCAGGTTCAGAAGCAGATTTGGACTACATATGGTCCATATGTGTAGGAAACACCGTTCTTTTGTTCTGGGCACACTCACATTACCTGCTTTATTAGAGACTCTAGAAAGCAAGAGCGTGCTTCTCGCTCTAAAGCAGAGTGTGATCCATGGATGAGAACTATGCTGTGTGTTTCCATTCAGAAATGGAGTTAAATCCCAGACTCTGTGTCTTCCTACAAGCAAGACTTCGTGTAAGGTAAGGGCAGTCACTTTTCTGCTCAAACGAACTACATCGTTCATGAAGCTCACACGTTTCCCATCTTAACTGACAAGCATTGGATGTTAGAGGACCAGTGCATTGTATCAGTTTCAGAAGAAGATTTGGACTACATATGGTCCGTATGTTTACTAAACTCCGTTCTTTTGTTCTGGGCACACTCAGATTTCCTGCTGTATTAGAGACTCTAGAAAGCAAGAGCGTGCTTCTTGCTGTAAAGCAGAGTGTGATCCATGGGTGAGAACTATGCTGTGTGTTTCCCTTCAGAAATGGAGTTAAATCCCAGGCTCTGTGTCTTCCTATAAGCAAGACTTCGTTTCAGGTAAGGGAAGTCACTTGTCATCTCAAACGAACTACATCATTCACGAAGCTCACACGTTTCTTATCTTAACAGACAAGCATTGGATGTTAGAGGACCAGTGCTTTGTATCAGTTTCAGAAGCAGAGTTGGACTAGATATGGTCCGTATGTGTAGGAAACACCGTTCTTTTGTTCTCAGCACACTCACGTTTCCTGCTGTGTTAGAGACTCCAGAAAACAAGAGCGTCCTTCTCGCTCTAAAGCAGAGTGTGATCCATGGATGAGAACTCTGCTGTGTGTTTCCATTCAGAGATGGAGTTAAATCCCAGGCTCTGTGTCTTACTACAAGCAAGACTTCGTTACAGGTAAGGGCAGTCACTTTTCAGTTCAAAGGAACTACATCATTCCCAAAGCTCATACGTTTCTCATCTTAACTGACAAGCATTGGATGTTAGAGGACCAGTGCTTTGTGTCAGTTTCAGAAACAGATTTGGACTAGATATGGTCCGTATGTGTAGGAAACACCGTTCTTTTGTTCTCAGCACACTCATATTACCTGCTTTGTTAGAGACTCTAGAAAGCAAGAGCGTGCTTCTCGCTCTAAAGCAGATTGTGATCCATGGATGAGAACTCTGCTGTGTGTTTCCATTCAGAGATGGAGTTAAATCCCAGGCTCTGTGTCTTACTACAAGCAAGACTTCGTTACAGGTAAGGGCAGTCACTTTTCAGTTCAAAGGAACTACATCATTCCCAAAGCTCATACGTTTCTCATCTTAACTGACAAGCATTGGATGTTAGAGGACCAGTGCTTTGTGTCAGTTTCAGAAACAGATTTGGACTAGATATGGTCCGTATGTGTAGGAAACACCGTTCTTTTGTTCTCAGCACACTCACATTACCTGCTTTGTTAGAGACTCTAGAAAGCAAGAGCGTGCTTCTCGCTCTAAAGCAGAGTGTGATCCATGGATGAGAACTCTGCTTTGTGTTTCCCTTCAGAGATGGAGTTAAATCCCAGACTCTGTGTCTTCCTACAAGCAAGACTTCGTTTAAGGTAAGGGCAGTCACTTTTCTGCTCAAACGAACTACATCGTTCATGAAGCTCACACCTTTCCCATCTTAACTGACAAGCATTGGATGTTAGAGGACCAGTGCTTTGTATCAGTTTCAGAAGAAGATTTGGACTACATATGGTCCGTATGTTTACGAAACTCCGTTCTTTTGTTCTGGGCACACTCAGATTTCCTGCTGTATTAGAGACTCTAGAAAGCAAGAGCGTGCTTCTTGCTGTAAAGCAGAGTGTGATCCATGGGTGAGAACTATGCTGTGTGTTTCCCTTCAGAAATGGAGATAAATCCCAGGCTCTGTGTCTTCCTATAAGCAAGACTTCGTTTCAGGTAAGGGCAGTCACTTGTCATCTCAAACGAACTACATCATTCACGAAGCTCACACATTTCTTATCTTAACAGACAAGCATTGGATGTTAGAGGACCAGTGCTTTGTATCAGTTTCAGAAGCAGAGTTGGACTAGATATGGTCCGTATGTGTAGGAAACACCGTTCTTTTGTTCTCAGCACACTCACGTTTCCTGCTGTGTTAGAGACTCCAGAAAACAAGAGCGTGCTTCTCACTCTAAAGCAGAGTGTGATCCATGGATGAGAACTCTGCTGTGTGTTTCCATTCAGAGATGGAGTTAAATCCCAGGCTCTGTGTCTTACTACAAGCAAGACTTCGTTACAGGTAAGGGCAGTCACTTTTCAGTTCAAAGGAACTACATCATTCCCAAACTCATACGTTTCTCATCTTAACTGACAAGCATTGGATGTTAGAGGACCAGTGCTTTGTGTCAGTTTCAGAAACAGATTTGGACTAGATATGGTCCGTATGTGTAGGAAACACCGTTCTTTTGTTCTCAGCACACTCATATTACCTGCTTTGTTAGAGACTCTAGAAAGCAAGAGCGTGCTTCTCGCTCTAAAGCAGATTGTGATCCATGGATGAGAACTCTGCTGTGTGTTTCCATTCAGAGATGGAGTTAAATCCCAGGCTCTGTGTCTTACTACAAGCAAGACTTCGTTACAGGTAAGGGCAGTCACTTTTCAGTTCAAAGGAACTACATCATTCCCAAAGCTCATACGTTTCTCATCTTAACTGACAAGCATTGGATGTTAGAGGACCAGTGCTTTGTGTCAGTTTCAGAAACAGATTTGGACTAGATAAGGTCCGTATGTGTAGGAAACACCGTTCTTTTGTTCTCAGCACACTCACATTACCTGCTTTGTTAGAGACTCTAGAAAGCAAGAGCGTGCTTCTCGCTCTAAAGCAGAGTGTGATCCATGGATGAGAACTCTGCTTTGTGTTTCCCTTCAGAGATGGAGTTAAATCCCAGACTCTGTGTCTTCCTACAAGCAAGACTTCGTTTAAGGTAAGGGCAGTCACTTTTCTGCTCAAACGAACTACATCGTTCATGAAGCTCACACCTTTCCCATCTTAACTGACAAGCATTGGATGTTAGAGGACCAGTGCTTTGTATCAGTTTCAGAAGAAGATTTGGACTACATATGGTCCGTATGTTTACGAAACTCCGTTCTTTTGTTCTGGGCACACTCAGATTTCCTGCTGTATTAGAGACTCTAGAAAGCAAGAGCGTGCTTCTTGCTGTAAAGCAGAGTGTGATCCATGGGTGAGAACTATGCTGTGTGTTTCCCTTCAGAAATGGAGATAAATCCCAGGCTCTGTGTCTTCCTATAAGCAAGACTTCGTTTCAGGTAAGGGCAGTCACTTGTCATCTCAAACGAACTACATCATTCACGAAGCTCACACATTTCTTATCTTAACAGACAAGCATTGGATGTTAGAGGACCAGTGCTTTGTATCAGTTTCAGAAGCAGAGTTGGACTAGATATGGTCCGTATGTGTAGGAAACACCGTTCTTTTGTTCTCAGCACACTCACGTTTCCTGCTGTGTTAGAGACTCCAGAAAACAAGAGCGTGCTTCTCACTCTAAAGCAGAGTGTGATCCATGGATGAGAACTCTGCTGTGTGTTTCCCTTCAGAGATGGAGTTATATCCCAGGCTCTGTGTCTTACTACAAGCAAGACTTCTTTACAGGTAAGGGCAGTCACTTTTCAGTTCAAAGGAACTACATCATTCTCAAAGCTCATAGGTTTCTCATCTTAACTGACAAGCATTGGATGTTAGAGGACCAGTGCTTTGTGTCAGGTTCAGAAACAGATTTGGACTAGATATGGTCCATATGTGTAGGAAACACCGTTCTTTTGCTCTCAGCGCACTCACGTTTCCTGCTGTGTTAGAGACTTTAGAAAGCAAGAGCGTGCTTCTCGCTCTAAAGCAGATTGTGATCCATGGATGAGAACTATGCTGCGTGTTTCCCTTCAGAAATGGAGTTAAATCCCAGGCTCTGAGTCTTCCTACAAGCAAAACTTCGTTTCAGGTAAGGGCAGTCACTTTTCTGCTCTAACGAACTACATCGTTCACGAAGATCACAAGTTTCTCATCTCAACTGACAAGCATTGGATGTTAGAGGACCAGTGCATTGTATCAGGTTCAGAAGCAGATTTGGACTACATATGGTCCATATGTGTAGGAAACACCGTTCTTTTGTTCTGGGCACACTCACATTACCTGCTTTATTAGAGACTCTAGAAAGCAAGAGCGTGCTTCTCGCTCTAAAGCAGAGTGTGATCCATGGATGAGAACTATGCTGTGTGTTTCCCTTCAGAAATGGAGTTAAATCCCAGACTCTGTGTCTTCCTACAAGCAAGACTTCGTGTAAGGTAAGGGCAGTCACTTTTCTGCTCAAACGAACTACATCGTTCATGAAGCTCACACGTTTCCCATCTTAACTGACAAGCATTGGATGTTAGAGGACCAGTGCTTTGTATCAGTTTCAGAAGAAGATTTGGACTACATATGGTGCGTATGTTTACTAAACTCCGTTCTTTTGTTCTGGGCACACTCAGATTTCCTGCTGTATTAGAGACTCTAGAAAGCAAGAGCGTGCTTCTTGCTGTAAAGCAGAGTGTGATCCATGGGTGAGAACTATGCTGTGTGTTTCCCTTCAGAAATGGAGTTAAATCCCAGGCTCTGTGTCTTCCTATAAGCAAGACTTCGTTTCAGGTAAGGGAAGTCACTTGTCATCTCAAACGAACTACATCATTCACGAAGCTCACACGTTTCTTATCTTAACAGACAAGCATTGGATGTTAGAGGACCAGTGCTTTGTATCAGTTTCAGAAGCAGAGTTGGACTAGATATGGTCCGTATGTGTAGGAAACACCGTTCTTTTGTTCTCAGCACACTCACGTTTCCTGCTGTGTTAGAGACTCCAGAAAACAAGAGCGTGATTCTCGCTCTAAAGCAGAGTGTGATCCATGGATGAGAACTCTGCTGTGTGTTTCCCTTCAGAGATGGAGTTAAATCCCAGGCTCTGTGTCTTACTACAAGCAAGACTTCGTTACACGTAAGGACAGTCACTTTTCAGTTCAAAGGAACTACATCATTCCCAAAGCTCATACGTTTCTCATCTTAACTGACAAGCATTGGATGTTAGAGGACCAGTGCTTTGTGTCAGTTTCAGAAACAGATTTGGACTAGATATGGTCCGTATGTGTAGGAAACACCGTTCTTTTGTTCTCAGCACACTCATATTACCTGCTTTGTTAGAGACTCTAGAAAGCAAGAGCGTGCTTCTCGCTCTAAAGCAGATTGTGATCCATGGATGAGAACTCTCCTGTGTGTTTCCATTCAGAGATGGAGTTAAATCCCAGGCTCTGTGTCTTACTACAAGCAAGACTTCGTTACAGGTAAGGGCAGTCACTTTTCAGTTCAAAGGAACTACATCATTCCCAAAGCTCATACGTTTCTCATCTTAACTGACAAGCATTGGATGTTAGAGGACCAGTGCTTTGTGTCAGTTTCAGAAACAGATTTGGACTAGATATGGTCCGTATGTGTAGGAAACACCGTTCTTTTGTTCTCAGCACACTCACATTACCTGCTTTGTTAGAGACTCTAGAAAGCAAGAGCGTGCTTCTCGCTCTAAAGCAGAGTGTGATCCATGGATGAGAACTCTGCTTTGTGTTTCCCTTCAGAGATGGAGTTAAATCCCAGACTCTGTGTCTTCCTACAAGCAAGACTTCGTTTAAGGTAAGGGCAGTCACTTTTCTGCTCAAACGAACTACATCGTTCATGAAGCTCACACCTTTCCCATCTTAACTGACAAGCATTGGATGTTAGAGGACCAGTGCTTTGTATCAGTTTCAGAAGAAGATTTGGACTACATATGGTCCGTATGTTTACGAAACTCCGTTCTTTTGTTCTGGGCACACTCAGATTTCCTGCTGTATTAGAGACTCTAGAAAGCAAGAGCGTGCTTCTTGCTGTAAAGCAGAGTGTGATCCATGGGTGAGAACTATGCTGTGTGTTTCCCTTCAGAAATGGAGATAAATCCCAGGCTCTGTGTCTTCCTATAAGCAAGACTTCGTTTCAGGTAAGGGCAGTCACTTGTCATCTCAAACGAACTACATCATTCACGAAGCTCACACATTTCTTATCTTAACAGACAAGCATTGGATGTTAGAGGACCAGTGCTTTGTATCAGTTTCAGAAGCAGAGTTGGACTAGATATGGTCCGTATGTGTAGGAAACACCGTTCTTTTGTTCTAAGCACACTCACGTTTCCTGCTGTGTTAGAGACTCCAGAAAGCAAGAGCGTGCTTCTCGCTCTAAAGCAGAGAGTGATCCATGGATGAGAACTCTGCTGTGTGTTTCCCTTCAGAGATGGAGTTAAATCCCAGGCTCTGTGTCTTCCTACAAGCAAGACTTCGTTACAGGTAAGGGCCGTCACTTTTCAGTTCAAAGGAACTACATCATTCTCAAAGCTCGCACGTTTCTCATCTTAACTGACAAGCAGTGGATGTTAGAGGACCAGTGCTTTGTGTCACTTACAGAAACAGAGTTGGACTAGATATGGTCCGTATGTGTAGGAAACACCGTTCTTTTGTTCTCAGCGCACTCGCGTTTCCTGCTGTCATAGACACTCTAGAAAGCAAGAGCATGCTTCTTGTTCTAAAGCAGAGTGTGATCAATGGATGAGAACACTGCTGTGTGTTTCACTTCAGAAATGGAGTTAAATCCCAGGCTCTGAGTCTTCCTACAAGCAAAACTTCGTTTCAGGTAAGGGCAGTCACTTTTCTGCTCTAACGAACTACATCGTTCACGAAGATCACAAGTTTCTCATCTCAACTGACAAGCATTGGATGTTAGAGGACCAGTGCATTGTATCAGGTTCAGAAGCAGATTTGGACTACATATGGTCCATATGTGTAGGAAACACCGTTCTTTTGTTCTGGGCACACTCACATTACCTGCTTTATTAGAGACTCTAGAAAGCAAGAGCGTGCTTCTCGCTCTAAAGCAGAGTGTGATCCATGGATGAGAACTATGCTGTGTGTTTCCATTCAGAAATGGAGTTAAATCCCAGACTCTGTGTCTTCCTACAAGCAAGACTTCGTGTAAGGTAAGGGCAGTCACTTTTCTGCTCAAACGAACTACATCGTTCATGAAGCTCACACGTTTCCCATCTTAACTGACAAGCATTGGATGTTAGAGGACCAGTGCTTTGTATCAGTTTCAGAAGAAGATTTGGACTACATATGGTCCGTATGTTTACTAAACTCCGTTCTTTTGTTCTGGGCACACTCAGATTTCCTGCTGTATTAGAGACTCTAGAAAGCAAGAGCGTGCTTCTTGCTGTAAAGCAGAGTGTGATCCATGGGTGAGAACTATGCTGTGTGTTTCCCTTCAGAAATGGAGTTAAATCCCAGGCTCTGTGTCTTCCTATAAGCAAGACTTCGTTTCAGGTAAGGGAAGTCACTTGTCATCTCAAACGAACTACATCATTCACGAAGCTCACACGTTTCTTATCTTAACAGACAAGCATTGGATGTTAGAGGACCAGTGCTTTGTATCAGTTTCAGAAGCAGAGTTGGACTAGATATGGTCCGTATGTGTAGGAAACACCGTTCTTTTGTTCTCAGCACACTCACGTTTCCTGCTGTGTTAGAGACTCCAGAAAACAAGAGCGTGATTCTCGCTCTAAAGCAGAGTGTGATCCATGGATGAGAACTCTGCTGTGTGTTTCCATTCAGAGATGGAGTTAAATCCCAGGCTCTGTGTCTTACTACAAGCAAGACTTCGTTACAGGTAAGGGCAGTCACTTTTCAGTTCAAAGGAACTACATCATTCCCAAAGCTCATACGTTTCTCATCTTAACTGACAAGCATTGGATGTTAGAGGACCAGTGCTTTGTGTCAGTTTCAGAAACAGATTTGGACTAGATATGGTCCGTATGTGTAGGAAACACCGTTCTTTTGTTCTCAGCACACTCACATTACCTGCTTTGTTAGAGACTCTAGAAAGCAAGAGCGTGCTTCTCGCTCTAAAGCAGAGTGTGATCCATGGATGAGAACTCTGCTTTGTGTTTCCCTTCAGAGATGGAGTTAAATCCCAGACTCTGTGTCTTCCTACAAGCAAGACTTCGTTTAAGGTAAGGGCAGTCACTTTTCTGCTCAAACGAACTACATCGTACATGAAGCTCACACCTTTCCCATCTTAACTGACAAGCATTGGATGTTAGAGGACCAGTGCTTTGTATCAGTTTCAGAAGCAGAGTTGGACTAGATATGGTCCGTATGTGTAGGAAACACCGTTCTTTTGTTCTCAGCACACTCACGTTTCCTGCTGTGTTAGAGACTCCAGAAAACAAGAGCGTGCTTCTCGCTCTAAAGCAGAGTGTGATCCATGGATGAGAACTATGCTGTGTGTTTCCCTTCAGAGATGGAGTTATATCCCAGGCTCTGTGTCTTACTACAAGCAAGACTTCTTTACAGGTAAGGGCAGTCACTTTTCAGTTCAAAGGAACTACATCATTCTCAAAGCTCATAGGTTTCTCATCTTAACTGACAAGCATTGGATGTTAGAGGACCAGTGCTTTGTGTCAGGTTCAGAAACAGATTTGGACTAGATATGGTCCATATGTGTAGGAAACACCGTTCTTTTGTTCTCAGCGCACTCACGTTTCCTGCTGTGTTAGAGACTTTAGAAAGCAAGAGCGTGCTTCTCGCTCTAAAGCAGATTGTGATCCATGGATGAGAACTATGCTGTGTGTTTCCCTTCAGAAATGGAGTTAAATCCCAGGCTCTGAGTCTTCCTACAAGCAAAACTTCGTTTCAGGTAAGGGCAGTCACTTTTCTGCTCTAACGAACTACATCGTTCACGAAGATCACAAGTTTCTCATCTCAACTGACAAGCATTGGATGTTAGAGGACCAGTGCATTGTATCAGGTTCAGAAGCAGATTTGGACTACATATGGTCCATATGTGTAGGAAACACCGTTCTTTTGTTCTGGGCACACTCACATTACCTGCTTTATTAGAGACTCTAGAAAGCAAGAGCGTGCTTCTCGCTCTAAAGCAGAGTGTGATCCATGGATGAGAACTATGCTGTGTGTTTCCCTTCAGAAATGGAGTTAAATCCCAGACTCTGTGTCTTCCTACAAGCAAGACTTCGTGTAAGGTAAGGGCAGTCACTTTTCTGCTCAAACGAACTACATCGTTCATGAAGCTCACACGTTTCCCATCTTAACTGACAAGCATTGGATGTTAGAGGACCAGTGCTTTGTATCAGTTTCAGAAGAAGATTTGGACTACATATGGTGCGTATGTTTACTAAACTCCGTTCTTTTGTTCTGGGCACACTCAGATTTCCTGCTGTATTAGAGACTCTAGAAAGCAAGAGCGTGCTTCTTGCTGTAAAGCAGAGTGTGATCCATGGGTGAGAACTATGCTGTGTGTTTCCCTTCAGAAATGGAGTTAAATCCCAGGCTCTGTGTCTTCCTATAAGCAAGACTTCGTTTCAGGTAAGGGAAGTCACTTGTCATCTCAAACGAACTACATCATTCACGAAGCTCACACGTTTCTTATCTTAACAGACAAGCATTGGATGTTAGAGGACCAGTGCTTTGTATCAGTTTCAGAAGCAGAGTTGGACTAGATATGGTCCGTATGTGTAGGAAACACCGTTCTTTTGTTCTCAGCACACTCACGTTTCCTGCTGTGTTAGAGACTCCAGAAAACAAGAGCGTGATTCTCGCTCTAAAGCAGAGTGTGATCCATGGATGAGAACTCTGCTGTGTGTTTCCCTTCAGAGATGGAGTTAAATCCCAGGCTCTGTGTCTTACTACAAGCAAGACTTCGTTACACGTAAGGACAGTCACTTTTCAGTTCAAAGGAACTACATCATTCCCAAAGCTCATACGTTTCTCATCTTAACTGACAAGCATTGGATGTTAGAGGACCAGTGCTTTGTGTCAGTTTCAGAAACAGATTTGGACTAGATATGGTCCGTATGTGTAGGAAACACCGTTCTTTTGTTCTCAGCACACTCATATTACCTGCTTTGTTAGAGACTCTAGAAAGCAAGAGCGTGCTTCTCGCTCTAAAGCAGATTGTGATCCATGGATGAGAACTCTCCTGTGTGTTTCCATTCAGAGATGGAGTTAAATCCCAGGCTCTGTGTCTTACTACAAGCAAGACTTCGTTACAGGTAAGGGCAGTCACTTTTCAGTTCAAAGGAACTACATCATTCCCAAAGCTCATACGTTTCTCATCTTAACTGACAAGCATTGGATGTTAGAGGACCAGTGCTTTGTGTCAGTTTCAGAAACAGATTTGGACTAGATATGGTCCGTATGTGTAGGAAACACCGTTCTTTTGTTCTCAGCACACTCACATTACCTGCTTTGTTAGAGACTCTAGAAAGCAAGAGCGTGCTTCTCGCTCTAAAGCAGAGTGTGATCCATGGATGAGAACTCTGCTTTGTGTTTCCCTTCAGAGATGGAGTTAAATCCCAGACTCTGTGTCTTCCTACAAGCAAGACTTCGTTTAAGGTAAGGGCAGTCACTTTTCTGCTCAAACGAACTACATCGTTCATGAAGCTCACACCTTTCCCATCTTAACTGACAAGCATTGGATGTTAGAGGACCAGTGCTTTGTATCAGTTTCAGAAGAAGATTTGGACTACATATGGTCCGTATGTTTACGAAACTCCGTTCTTTTGTTCTGGGCACACTCAGATTTCCTGCTGTATTAGAGACTCTAGAAAGCAAGAGCGTGCTTCTTGCTGTAAAGCAGAGTGTGATCCATGGGTGAGAACTATGCTGTGTGTTTCCCTTCAGAAATGGAGATAAATCCCAGGCTCTGTGTCTTCCTATAAGCAAGACTTCGTTTCAGGTAAGGGCAGTCACTTGTCATCTCAAACGAACTACATCATTCACGAAGCTCACACATTTCTTATCTTAACAGACAAGCATTGGATGTTAGAGGACCAGTGCTTTGTATCAGTTTCAGAAGCAGAGTTGGACTAGATATGGTCCGTATGTGTAGGAAACACCGTTCTTTTGTTCTAAGCACACTCACGTTTCCTGCTGTGTTAGAGACTCCAGAAAGCAAGAGCGTGCTTCTCGCTCTAAAGCAGAGTGTGATCCATGGATGAGAACTCTGCTGTGTGTTTCCCTTCAGAGATGGAGTTAAATCCCAGGCTCTGTGTCTTACTACAAGCAAGACTTCGTTACAGGTAAGGGCCGTCACTTTTCAGTTCAAAGGAACTACATCATTCTCAAAGCTCGCACGTTTCTCATCTTAACTGACAAGCAGTGGATGTTAGAGGACCAGTGCTTTGTGTCACTTACAGAAACAGAGTTGGACTAGATATGGTCCGTATGTGTAGGAAACACCGTTCTTTTGTTCTCAGCGCACTCGCGTTTCCTGCTGTCATAGACACTCTAGAAAGCAAGAGCATGCTTCTTGTTCTAAAGCAGAGTGTGATCAATGGATGAGAACACTGCTGTGTGTTTCACTTCAGAAATGGAGTTAAATCCCAGGCTCTGAGTCTTCCTAAAAGCAAAACTTCGTTTCAGGTAAGGGCACTCACTTTTCTGCTCTAACGAACTACATCGTTCACAAAGATCACACGTTTCTCATCTTAACTGACAAGCATTGGATGTTAGAGGACCAGTGCTTTCTGTCAGTTTCAGAAACAGATTTGGACTAGATATGGTCCATATGTGTAGGAAACACCGTTCTTTTGTTCTCAGCGCACTCACGTTTCCTGCTGTCTTAGAGACTCTAGAAAGCAAGAGCATGCTTCTTGTTCTAAAGCAGAGTGTGATCAATGGATGAGAACACTGCTGTGTGTTTCACTTCAGAAATGGAGTTAAATCCCAGGCTCTGAGTCTTCCTAAAAGCAAAACTTCGTTTCAGGTAAGGGCACTCACTTTTCTGCTCTAACGAACTACATCGTTCACAAAGATCACACGTTTCTCATCTTAACTGACAAGCATTGGATGTTAGAGGACCAGTGCATTGTATCAGGTTCAGAAGCAGATTTGGACTACATATGGTCCATTTGTGTAGGAAAAACCGTTCTTTTGTTCTGGGCACACTCACATTACCTGCTTTATTAGAGACTCTAGAAAGCAAGAGCGTGCTTCTCGCTCTAAAGCAGATTGTGATCCATGGATGAGAACTATGCTGTGTGTTTCCCTTCAGAAATGGAGTTAAATCCCAGGCTCTGAGTCTTCCTACAAGCAAAACTTCGTTTCAGGTAAGGGCAGTCACTTTTCTGCTCTAACGAACTACATCGTTCACGAAGATCACAAGTTTCTCATCTCAACTGACAAGCATTGGATGTTAGAGGACCAGTGCATTGTATCAGGTTCAGAAGCAGATTTGGACTACATATGGTCCATATGTGTAGGAAACACCGTTCTTTTGTTCTGGGCACACTCACATTACCTGCTTTATTAGAGACTCTAGAAAGCAAGAGCGTGCTTCTCGCTCTAAAGCAGATTGTGATCCATGGATGAGAACTATGCTGTGTGTTTCCCTTCAGAAATGGAGTTAAATCCCAGACTCTGTGTCTTCCTACAAGCAAGAATTCGTTTAAGTAAGGGCAGTCACTTTTGTGCTCAAACGAACTACATCGTTCATGAAGCTCACATGTTTCCCATCTAAACTGACAAGCATTGGATGTTAGAGGACCACTGCTTTGTATCAGTTTCAGAAGCAGAGTTGGACTAGATATGGTCTGTATGTGTAGGAAACACCGTTCTTTTGTTCTCAGCACACTCATGTTTCCTGCTGTGTTAGAGACTCCAGAAAACAAGAGCGTGCTTCTTGCTCTAAAGCAGAGTGTGATCCATAGATGAGAACTCTGCTGTGTGTTTCCCTTCAGAGATGGAGTTAAATCCCAGGCTCTGTGTCTTACTACAAGCAAGACTTCGTTACAGGTAAGGGCAGTCACTTTTCAGTTCAAAGGAATTACATCATTCTCAAAGCTCATACGTTTCTCATCTGAACTGACACGCATTGGATGTTAGAGGACCAGTGCTTTGTGTCAGTTTCAGAAACAGAGTTGGACTAGATATGGTCCGTATGTGTAGGAAACACCGTTCTTTTTTTCTCAGCGCACTCACATTTCCTGGTCTCTTAGAGACTTTAGAAAGCAAGAGCGTGCTTCTCGCTCTAAAGCAGATTGTGATCCATGGATGAGAACTATGCTGTGTGTTTCCCTTCAGAAATGGAGTGAAATCCCAGACTCTGTGTCTTCCTACAAGCAAGACTTCGTTTAAGGTAAGGGCAGTCACTTTTCTGCTCAAACAAACTACATCGTTCATGAAGCTCACCCGTTTCCCATCTTAACTGACAAGCATTGGATGTTAGAGGACCAGTGCTTTGTATCAGTTTCAGAAGAAGATTGGGACTACATATGGTCCGTATGTTTACAAAACACCGTTCTTTTGTTCTGGGCACACTCAGATTTCCTGCTTTATTAGAGACTCTAGATAGCAAGAGCGTGCTTCTTGCTGTAAAGCAGAGTGTGATCCATGGGTGAGAACTATGCTGTGTGTTTCCCTTCAGAAATGGAGTTAAATCCCAGGCTCTGTGTCTTCCTATAAGCAAGACTTCGTTTCAGGTAAGGGCAGTCACTTGTCATCTC
This sequence comes from Onychomys leucogaster, assembly GCA_949786385.1. Lineage (NCBI taxonomy): Eukaryota > Metazoa > Chordata > Mammalia > Rodentia > Cricetidae > Onychomys > Onychomys leucogaster. Next base: position 2,628,087 of record CATKUP010000033.1, on the reverse strand, counting down.
AAACGAACTACATCGTTCACGAAGCTCACACGTTTCTTATCTTAACAGACAAGCATTGGATGTTAGAGGACCAGTGCTTTGTATCAGTTTCAGAAGCAGAGTTGGACTAGATATGGTCCGTATGTGTAGGAAACACCGTTCTTTTGTTCTCAGCACACTCACGTTTCCTGCTGTGTTAGAGACTCCAGAAAACAAGAGCGTGCTTCTCGCTCTAAAGCAGAGTGTGATCCATGGATGAGAACTCTGCTGTGTGTTTCCCTTCAGAGATGGAGTTATATCCCAGGCGCTGTGTCTTACTACAAGCAAGACTTCTTTACAGGTAAGGGCAGTCACTTTTCAGTTCAAAGGAACTACATCATTCTCAAAGCTCATACGTTTCTCATCTTAACTGACAAGCATTGGATGTTAGAGGACCAGTGCTTTGTGTCAGTTTCAGAAACAGATTTGGACTAGATATGGTCCATATGTGTAGGAAACACCGTTCTTTTGTTCTCAGCGCACTCACGTTTCCTGCTGTCTTAGAGACTTTAGAAAGCAAGAGCGTGCTTCTCGCTCTAAAGCAGATTGTGATCCATGGAAGAGAACTATGCTGTGTGTTTCCCTTCAGAAATGGAGTTAAATCCCAGGCTCTGAGTCTTCCTACAAGCAAAACTTCGTTTCAGGTAAGGGCAGTCACTTTTCTGCTCTAACGAACTACATCGTTCATGAAGATCACAAGTTTCTCATCTCAATTGACAAGCATTGGATGTTAGAGGACCAGTGCATTGTATCAGGTTCAGAAGCAGATTTGGACTACATATGGTCCATATGTGTAGGAAACACCGTTCTTTTGTTCTGGGCACACTCACATTACCTGCTTTATTAGAGACTCTAGAAAGCAAGAGCGTGCTTCTCGCTCTAAAGCAGAGGGTGATCCATGGATGAGAACTATGCTGTGTGTTTCCCTTCAGAAATGGAGTTAAATCCCAGACTCTGTGTCTTCCTACAAGCCAGACTTCGTTTAAGGTAAGGGCAGTCACTTTTCTGCTCAAACGAACTACATCGTTCATGAAGCTCACCCGTTTCCCATCTTAACTGACAAGCATTGGATGTTAGAGGACCAGTGCTTTGTATCAGTTTCAGAAGAAGATTTGGACTACATATGGTCCGTATGTTTACGAAACTCCGTTCTTTTGTTCTGGGCACCCTCAGATTTCCTGCTGTATTAGAGACTCTAGAAAGCAAGAGCGTGCTTCTTGCTGTAAAGCAGAGTGTGATCCATGGGTGAGAACTATGCTGTGTGTTTCCCTTCAGAAATGGAGTTAAATCCCAGGCTCTGTGTCTTCCTATAAGCAAGACTTCGTTTCAGGTAAGGGCAGTCTCTTGTCATCTCAAACGAACTACATCGTTCACGAAGCTCACACGTTTCTTATCTTAACAGACAAGCATTGGATGTTAGAGGACCAGTGCTTTGTATCAGTTTCAGAAGCAGAGTTGGACTAGATATGGTCCGTATGTGTAGGAAACACCGTTCTTTTGTTCTCAGCACACTCACGTTTCCTGCTGTGTTAGAGACTCCAGAAAACAAGAGCGTGCTTCTCGCTCTAAATCAGAGTGTGATCCATGGATGAGAACTCTGCTGTGTGTTTCCCTTCAGAGATGGAGTTATATCCCAGGCTCTGTGTCTTACTACAAGCAAGACTTCTTTACAGGTAAGGGCAGTCACTTTTCAGTTCAAAGGAACTACATCATTCTCAAAGCTCATACGTTTCTCATCTTAACTGACAAGCATTGGATTTTAGAGGACCAGTGCTTTTTGTCAGTTTCAGAAACAGAGTTGGACTAGATATGGTCCATATGTGTAGGAAACACCGTTCTTTTGTTCTCAGCGCACTCACGTTTCCTGCTGTCTTAGAGACTTTAGAAAGCAAGAGCGTGCTTCTCGCTCTAAAGCAGATTGTCATCCATGGATGAGAACTATGCTGTGTGTTTCCCTTCAGAAATGGAGTTAAATCGCAGACTCTGTGTCTTCCTACAAGCAAGACTTCGTTTAAGGTAAGGGCAGTCACTTTTCGGCTCAAACGAACTACATCGTTCATGAAGCTCACACGTTTCCCATCTTAACTGACAAGCATTGGATGTTAGAGGACCAGTGCTTTGTATCAGTTTCAGAAGAAGATATGGACTACATATGGTCCGTATGTTTACGAAACTCCGTTCTTTTGTTCTGGGCACACTCAGATTTCCTGCTGTATTAGAGACTCTAGAAAGCAAGAGCGTGCTTCTTGCTGTAAAGCAGAGTGTGATCCATGGGTGAGAACTATGCTGTGTGTTTCCCTTCAGAAATGGAGATAAATCCCAGGCTCTGTGTCTTCCTATAAGCAAGACTTCGTTTCAGGTAAGGGCAGTCACTTGTCATCTCAAAGGAACTACATCATTCTCAAAGCTCACACGTTTCTCATCTTACCTGACAAGCAGAGGATGTTAGAGGACCAGTGCTTTGTGTCACTTACAGAAACAGAGTTGGACTAGATATGGTCCGTATGTGTAGGAAACACTGTTCTTTTGTTCTCAGCGCACTCACGTTTCCTGCTGTCTTAGAGACTCTAGAAAGCAAGAGCATGCTTCTTGTTCTAAAGCAGAGAGTGATCAATGGATGAGAACACTGCTGTGTGTTTCAATTCAGAAATGGAGTTAAATCCCAGGCTCTGAGTCTTCCTACAAGCAAAACTTCGTTTCAGGAAAGGGCAGTCACTTTTCTGCTCTAACGAACTACATCGTTCACAAAGATCACACGTTTCTCATCTAAACTGACAAGCATTGGATGTTAGAGGACCAGTGCATTTTATCAGGTTCAGAAGCAGATTTGGACTACATATGGTCCATTTGTGTGGGAAACAACGTTCTTTTGTTCTGGGCACACTCACAATACCTGCTTTATTAGAGACTCTAGAAAGCAAGAGCGTGCTTCTCGCTCTAAAGCAGAGTGTGATCCATGGATGAGAACTATGCTTTGTGTTTCCCTTCAGAAATGGAGTTAAATCCCAGACTCTGTGTCTTCCTACAAGCAAGACTTCGTTTAAGGTAAGGGCAGTCACTTTTCTGCTCAAACGAACTACATCGTTCATGAAGCTCACACGTTTCCCATCTTAACTGACAAGCATTGGATGTTAGAGGACCAGTGCTTTTTATCAGTTTCAGAAGAAGATTTGGACTACATATGGTCCGTATGTTTACGAAACTCTGTTCTTTTGTTCTGGGCACACTCAGATTTCCTGCTGTATTAGAGACTCTAGAAAGCAAGAGCGTGCTTCTTGCTGTAAAGCAGAGTGTGATCCATGGGTGAGAACTATGCTGTGTGTTTCCATTCAGAAATGGAGTTAAATCCCAGGCTCTGTGTCTTCCTATAAGCAAGACTTCGTTTCAGGTAAGGGCAGTCACTTGTCATCTCAAACGAACTACATCATTCACGAAGCTCACACGTTTCTTATCTTAACAGACAAGCATTGGATGTTAGAGGACCAGTGCTTTGTATCAGTTTCAGAAGCAGAGTTGGACTAGATATTGTCCGTATGTGTAGGAAACACCGTTCTTTTGTTCTCAGCACACTCACTTTTCCTGCTGTGTTAGAGACTCCAGAAAACAAGAGCGTGCTTCTCGCTCTAAAGCAGAGTGTGATCCATGGATGAGAACTCTGCTGTGTGTTTCCCTTCAGAGATGGAGTTATATCCCAGGCTCTGTGTCTTACTACAAGCAAGACTTCTTTACAGGTAAGGGCAGTCACTTTTCAGTTCAAAGGAACTCATCATTCTCAAAGCTCATACGTTTCTCATCTTAACTGACAAGCATTGGATTTTAGAGGACCAGTGCTTTGTGTCAGTTTCAGAAACAGATTTGGACTAGATATGGTCCATATGTGTAGGAAACACCGTTCTTTTGTTCTCAGCGCACTCACGTTTCCTGGTCTCTTAGAGACTATAGAAAGCAAGCGCGTGCTTCTCGCTCTAAAGCAGATTGTGATCCATGGATGAGAACTATGCTGTGTGTTTCCCTTCAGAAATGGAGTTAATTCCCAGACTCTGTGTCTTCCTACAAGCAAGACTTCGTTTAAGGTGAGGGCAGTCACTTTTCTGCTCAAACGAACTACATCGTTCATGAAGCTCACCCGTTTCCCATCTTAACTGACAAGCATTGGATGTTAGAGGACCAGTGCTTTGTATCAGTTTCAGAAGAAGATTTGGACTACATATGGTCCGTATGTTTACGAAACTCCGTTCTTTTGTTCTGGGCACCCTCAGATTTCCTGCTGTATTAGAGACTCTAGAAAGCAAGAGCGTGCTTCTTGCTGTAAAGCAGAGTGTGATCCATGGGTGAGAACTATGCTGTGTGTTTCCCTTCAGAAATGGAGTTAAATCCCAGGCTCTGTGTCTTCCTATAAGCAAGACTTCGTTTCAGGTAAGGGCAGTCACTTGTCATCTCAAACGAACTACATCGTTCACGAAGCTCACACGTTTCTTATCTTAACAGACAAGCATTGGATGTTAGAGGACCAGTGCTTTGTATCAGTTTCAGAAGCAGAGTTGGACTAGATATTGTCCGTATGTGTAGGAAACACCGTTCTTTTGTTCTCAGCACACTCACTTTTCCTGCTGTGTTAGAGACTCCAGAAAACAAGAGCGTGCTTCTCGCTCTAAAGCAGAGTGTGATCCATGGATGAGAACTCTGCTGTGTGTTTCCCTTCAGAGATGGAGTTATATCCCAGGCTCTGTGTCTAACTACAAGCAAGACTTCTTTACAGGTAAGGGCAGTCACTTTTCAGTTCAAAGGAACTACATCATTCTCAAAGCTCATACGTTTCTCATCTTAACTGACAAGCATTGGATTTTAGAGGACCAGTGCTTTGTGTCAGTTTCAGAAACAGAGTTGGACTAGATATGGTCCGTATGTGTAGGAAACACCGTTCTTTTGTTCTCAGCGCACTCACGTTTCCTGGTCTCTTAGAGACTTTAGAAAGCAAGAGCATGCTTCTCGCTCTAAAGCAGATTGTGATCCATGGATGAGAACTATGCTGTGTGTTTCCCTTCAGAAATGGAGTTAAATCCCAGACTCTGTGTCTTCCTACAAGCAAGACTTCGTTTAAGGTAAGGGCAGTCACTTTTCTGCTCAAATGAACTACATCGTTCATGAAGCTCACACGTTTCCCATCTTAACTGACAAGCATTGGATGTTAGAGGACCAGTGCTTTTTATCAGTTTCAGAAGAAGATTTGGACTACATATGGTCCGTATGTTTACGAAACTCTGTTCTTTTGTTCTGGGCACACTCAGATTTCCTGCTGTATTAGAGACTCTAGAAAGCAAGAGCGTGCTTCTTGCTGTAAAGCAGAGTGTGATCCATGGGTGAGAACTATGCTGTGTGTTTCCATTCAGAAATGGAGTTAAATCCCAGGCTCTGTGTCTTCCTATAAGCAAGACTTCGTTTCAGGTAAGGGCAGTCACTTGTCATCTCAAACGAACTACATCATTCACGAAGCTCACACGTTTCTTATCTTAACAGACAAGCATTGGATGTTAGAGGACCAGTGCTTTGTATCAGTTTCAGAAGCAGAGTTGGACTAGATATTGTCCGTATGTGTAGGAAACACCGTTCTTTTGTTCTCAGCACACTCACTTTTCCTGCTGTGTTAGAGACTCCAGAAAACAAGAGCGTGCTTCTCGCTCTAAAGCAGAGTGTGATCCATGGATGAGAACTCTGCTGTGTGTTTCCCTTCAGAGATGGAGTTATATCCCAGGCTCTGTGTCTTACTACAAGCAAGACTTCTTTACAGGTAAGGGCAGTCACTTTTCAGTTCAAAGGAACTCATCATTCTCAAAGCTCATACGTTTCTCATCTTAACTGACAAGCATTGGATTTTAGAGGACCAGTGCTTTGTGTCAGTTTCAGAAACAGATTTGGACTAGATATGGTCCATATGTGTAGGAAACACCGTTCTTTTGTTCTCAGCGCACTCACGTTTCCTGGTCTCTTAGAGACTATAGAAAGCAAGCGCGTGCTTCTCGCTCTAAAGCAGATTGTGATCCATGGATGAGAACTATGCTGTGTGTTTCCCTTCAGAAATGGAGTTAAATCCCAGACTCTGTGTCTTCCTACAAGCAAGACTTCGTTTAAGGTGAGGGCAGTCACTTTTCTGCTCAAACGAACTACATCGTTCATGAAGCTCACCCGTTTCCCATCTTAACTGACAAGCATTGGATGTTAGAGGACCAGTGCTTTGTATCAGTTTCAGAAGAAGATTTGGACTACATATGGTCCGTATGTTTACGAAACTCCGTTCTTTTGTTCTGGGCACCCTCAGATTTCCTGCTGTATTAGAGACTCTAGAAAGCAAGAGCGTGCTTCTTGCTGTAAAGCAGAGTGTGATCCATGGGTGAGAACTATGCTGTGTGTTTCCCTTCAGAAATGGAGTTAAATCCCAGGCTCTGTGTCTTCCTATAAGCAAGACTTCGTTTCAATTAAGGGCAGTCACTTGTCATCTCAAACGAACTACATCGTTCACGAAGCTCACACGTTTCTTATCTTAACAGACAAGCATTGGATGTTAGAGGACCAGTGATTTGTATCAGTTTCAGAAGCAGAGTTGGACTAGATATGGTCCGTATGTGTAGGAAACACCGTTCTTTTGTTCTCAGCACACTCACTTTTCCTGCTGTGTTAGAGACTCCAGAAAACAAGAGCGTGCTTCTCGCTCTAAAGCAGAGTGTGATCCATGGATGAGAACTCTGCTGTGTGTTTCCCTTCAGAGATGGAGTTATATCCCAGGCTCTGTGTCTTACTACAAGCAAGACTTCTTTACAGGTAAGGGCAGTCACTTTTCAGTTCAAAGGAACTACATCATTCTCAAAGCTCATACGTTTCTCATCTTAACTGACAAGCATTGGATTTTAGAGGACCAGTGCTTTGTGTCAGTTTCAGAAACAGAGTTGGACTAGATATGGTCCGTATGTGTAGGAAACACCGTTCTTTTGTTCTCAGCGCACTCACGTTTCCTGGTCTCTTAGAGACTTTAGAAAGCAAGAGCATGCTTCTTGCTCTAAAGCAGATTGTGATCCATGGATGAGAACTATGCTGTGTGTTTCCCTTCAGAAATGGAGTTAAATCCCAGACTCTGTGTCTTCCTACAAGCAAGACTTCGTTTAAGGTAAGGGCAGTCACTTTTCTGCTCAAACGAACTACATCGTTCATGAAGCTCACACGTTTCCCATCTTAACTGACAAGCATTGGATGTTAGAGGACCAGTGCTTTTTATCAGTTTCAGAAGAAGATTTGGACTACATATGGTCCGTATGTTTACGAAACTCTGTTCTTTTGTTCTGGGCACACTCAGATTTCCTGCTGTATTAGAGACTCTAGAAAGCAAGAGCGTGCTTCTTGCTGTAAAGCAGAGTGTGATCCATGGGTGAGAACTATGCTGTGTGTTTCCATTCAGAAATGGAGTTAAATCCCAGGCTCTGTGTCTTCCTATAAGCAAGAATTCGTTTCAGGTAAGGGCAGTCACTTGTCATCTCAAACGAACTACATCATTCACGAAGCTCACACGTTTCTTATCTTAACAGACAAGCATTGGATGTTAGAGGACCAGTGCTTTGTATCAGTTTCAGAAGCAGAGTTGGACTAGATATTGTCCGTATGTGTAGGAAACACCGTTCTTTTGTTCTCAGCACACTCACTTTTCCTGCTGTGTTAGAGACTCCAGAAAACAAGAGCGTGCTTCTCGCTCTAAAGCAGAGTGTGATCCATGAATGAGAACTCTGCTGTGTGTTTCCCTTCAGAGATGGAGTTAAATCCTAGGCTCTGTGTCTTCCTACAAGCAAGAATTCGTTTAAGGTAAGGGCAGTCACTTTTCAGTTCAAAGGAACTACATCATTCTCAAAGCTCACACGTTTCTCATCTTAACTGACAAGCATTGGATGTTAGAAGACCAGTGCTTTGTGTCAGTTTCAGAAACAGAGTTGGACTAGATATGGTCCGTATGTGTAGGAAACACCGTTCTTTTGTTCTCAGCGCACTCACGTTTCCTGCTGTCTTAGAGACTTTAGAAAGCAAGAGCGTGCTTCTCGCTCTAAAGCAGATTGTGATCCATGGATGAGAACTATGCTGTGTGTTTCCCTTCAGAGATGGAGTTAAATCCCAGGCTCTGTGTCTTACTACAAGCAAGACTTCGTTACAGGTAAGGGCAGTCACTTTTCAGTTCAAAGGAACTACATCATTCTCAAAGCTCATACGTTTCTCATCTTAACTGACACGCATTGGATGTTAGAGGACCAGTGCTTTGTGTCAGTTTCAGAAACAGAGTTGGACTAGATATGGTCCGTATGTGTAGGAAACACCGTTCTTTTGTTCTCAGCGCACTCACGTTTCCTGGTCTCTTAGAGACTATAGAAAGCAAGAGCGTGCTTCTCGCTCTAAAGCAGATTGTGATCCATGGATGAGAACTATGCTGTGTGTTTCCCTTCAGAAATGGAGTTAAATCCCAGACTCTGTGTCTTCCTACAAGCAAGACTTCGTTTAAGGTAAGGGCAGTCACTTTTCTGCTCAAACGAACTACATCGTTCATGAAGCTCACCCGTTTCCCATCTTAACTGACAAGCATTGGATGTTAGAGGACCAGTGCTTTGTTTCAGTTTCAGAAGAAGATTTGGACTACATATGGTCCGTATGTTTACGAAACTCCGTTCTTTTGTTCTGGGCACCCTCAGATTTCCTGCTGTATTAGAGACTCTAGAAAGCAAGAGCGTGCTTCTTGCTGTAAAGCAGAGTGTGATCCATGGGTGAGAACTATGCTGTGTGTTTCCCTTCAGAAATGGAGTTAAATCCCAGGCTCTGTGTCTTCCTATAAGCAAGACTTCGTTTCAGGTAAGGGCAGTCACTTGTCATCTCAAACGAACTACATCGTTCACGAAGCTCACACGTTTCTTATCTTAACAGACAAGCATTGGATGTTAGAGGACCAGTGCTTTGTATCAGTTTCAGAAGCAGAGTTGGACTAGATATGGTCCGTATGTGTAGGAAACACCGTTCTTTTGTTCTCAGCACACTCACGTTTCCTGCTGTGTTAGAGACTCCAGAAAACAAGAGCGTGCTTCTCGCTCTAAATCAGAGTGTGATCCATGGATGAGAACTCTGCTGTGTGTTTCCCTTCAGAGATGGAGTTATATCCCAGACTCTGTGTCTTACTACAAGCAAGACTTCTTTACAGGTAAGGGCAGTCACTTTTCAGTTCAAAGGAACTCATCATTCTCAAAGCTCATACGTTTCTCACCTTAACTGACAAGCATTGGATTTTAGAGGACCAGTGCTTTGTGTCAGTTTCAGAAACAGATTTGGACTAGATATGGTCCATATGTGTAGGAAACACCGTTCTTTTGTTCTCAGCGCACTCACGTTTCCTGGTCTCTTAGAGACTATAGAAAGCAAGCGCGTGCTTCTCGCTCTAAAGCAGATTGTGATCCATGGATGAGAACTATGCTGTGTGTTTCCCTTCAGAAATGGAGTTAAATCCCAGAGTCTGTGTCTTCCTACAAGCAAGACTTCGTTTAAGGTAAGGGCAGTCACTTTTCTGCTCAAACGAACTACATCGTTCATGAAGCTCACACGTTTCCCATCTTAACTGACAAGCATTGGATGTTAGAGGACCAGTGCTTTGTATCAGTTTCAGAAGAAGATTTGGACTACATATGGTCCGTATGTTTACGAAACTCCGTTCTTTTGTTCTGGGCACACTCAGTTTTCCTGCTGTATTAGAGACTCTAGAAAGCAAGAGCGTGCTTCTTGCTGTAAAGCAGAGTGTGATCCATGGGTGAGAACTATGCTGTGTGTTTCCCTTCAGAAATGGAGTTAAATCCCAGGCTCTGTGTCTTCCTATAAGCAAGACTTCGTTTCAGGTAAGGGCAGTCACTTGTCATCTCAAACGAACTACATCGTTCACGAAGGTCACACGTTTCTTATCTTAACAGACAAGCATTGGATGTTAGAGGACCAGTGCTTTGTATCAGTTTCAGAAGCAGAGTTGGACTAGATATGGTCCGTATGTGTAGGAAACACCGTTCTTTTGTTCTCAGCACACTCACGTTTCCTGCTGTGTTAGAGACTCCAGAAAACAAGAGCGTGATTCTCGCTCTAAAGCAGAGTGTGATCCATGGATGAGAACTCTGCTGTGTGTTTCCCTTCAGAGATGGAGTTATATCCCAGGCTCTGTGTCTTACTACAAGCAAGACTTCGTTACAGGTAAGGGCAGTCACTTTTCAGTTCAAAGGAACTACATCATTCTCAGAGCATATAAGTTTCTCATCTTAACTGACAAGCATTGGATGTTAGAGGACCAGTGCTTTGTGTCAGTTTCAGAAACAGATTTGGACTAGATATGGTCCATATGTGTAGGAAACACCGTTCTTTTGTTCTCAGCGCACTCACGTTTCCTGCTGTCTTAGAGACTTTAGAAAGCAAGAGCGTGCTTCTCGCTCTAAAGCAGATTGTGATCCATGGATGAGAACTATGCTGTGTGTTTCCCTTCAGAAATGGAGTTAAATCCCAGACTCTGTGTCTTCCTACAAGCAAGACTTCGTTTAAGGTAAGGGCAGTCACTTTTCTGCTCAAACGAACTACATCGTTCATGAAGCTCACATGTTTCCCATCTTAACTGACAAGCATTGGATGTTAGAGGACCAGTGCTTTGTATCAGTTTCAGAAGAAGATTTGGACTACATATGGTCCGTATGTTTACGAAACTCCGTTCTTTTGTTCTGGGCACACTCAGATTTCCTGCTGTATTAGAGACTCTAGAAAGCAAGAGCGTGCTTCTTGCTGTAAAGCAGAGTGTGATCCATGGGTGAGAACTATGCTGTGTGTTTCCCTTCAGAAATGGAGTTAAATCCCAGGCTATGTGTCTTCCTATAAGCAAGACTTCGTTTCAGGTAAGGGCAGTCACTTGTCATCTCAAACGAAGTACATCGTTCACGAAGCTCACACGTTTCTTATCTTAACAGACAAGCATTGGATGTTAGAGGACCAGTGCTTTGTATCAGTTTCAGAAGCAGAGTTGGACTAGATATGGTCCGTATGTGTAGGAAACACCGTTCTTTTGTTCTCAGCACACTCACGTTTCCTGCTGTGTTAGAGACTCCAGAAAACAAGAGCGTGCTTCTCGCTCTAAAGCAGAGTGTGATCCATGGATGAGAACTATGCTGTGTGTTTCCCTTCAGAGATGGAGTTATATCCCAGGCTCTGTGTCTTACTACAAGCAAGAATTCTTTACAGGTAAGGGCAGTCACTTTTCAGTTCAAAGGAACTACATCATTCTCAAAGCTCATACGTTTCTTATCTTAACAGACAAGCATTGGATGTTAGAGGACCAGTGCTTTGTGTCAGTTTCAGAAACAGATTTGGACTAGATATGGTCCATATGTGTAGGAAACACCGTTCTTTTGTTCTCAGCGCACTCACGTTTCCTGCTGTCTTAGAGACTTTAGAAAGCAAGAGCGTGCTTCTCGCTCTAAAGCAGATTGTGATCCATGGATGAGAACTATGCTGTGTGTTTCCCTTCAGAAATGGAGTTAAATCCCAGGCTCTGAGTCTTCCTACAAGCAAAACTTCGTTTCAGGTAAGGGCAGTCACTTTTCTGCTCTAACGAACTACATCGTTCACGAAGATCACAAGTTTCTCATCTTAACTGACAAGCATTGGATGTTAGAGGACCAGTGCTTTTTATCAGTTTCAGAAGAAGATTTGGAGTACATATGGTCCATATGTGTAGGAAACACCGTTCTTTTGTTCTGGGCACACTCACATTACCTGCTTTATTAGAGACTCTAGAAAGCAAGAGCGTGCTTCTCGCTCTAAAGCACAGTGTGATCCATGGATGAGAACTATGCTTTGTGTTTCGCTTCAGAAATGGAGTTAAATCCCAGACTCTGTGTCTTCCTACAAGCAAGACTTCGTTTAAGGTAAGGGCAGTCACTTTTCTGCTCAAACGAACTACATCGTTCATGAAGCTCACACGTTTCCCATCTTAACTGACAAGCATTGGATGTTAGAGGACCAGTGATTTTTATCAGTTTCAGAAGAAGATTTGGACTACATATGGACCGTATGTTTACCAAACTCCGTTCTTTTGTTCTGGGCACACTCAGATTTCCTGCTGTATTAGAGACTCTAGAAAGCAAGAGCGTGCTTCTTGCTGTAAAGCAGAGTGTGATCCATGGGTGAGAACTATGCTGTGTGTTTCCCTTCAGAAATGGAGTTAAATCCCAGGCTCTGTGTCTTCCTATAAGCAAGACTTCGAATCAGGTAAGGGCAGTCACTTGTCATCTCAAACGAACTACATCATTCACGAAGCTCACACGTTTCTTATCTTAACAGACAAGCATTGGATGTTAGAGGACCAGTGCTTTGTATCAGTTTCAGAAGCAGAGTTGGACTAGATATGGTCCGTATGTGTAGGAAACACCGTTCTTTTGTTCTCAGCACACTCACGTTTCCTGCTGTGTTAGAGACTCCAGAAAACAAGATCGTGCTTCTCGCTCTAAAGCAGAGTGTGATCCATGGATGAGAACTCTGCTGTGTGTTTCCCTTCAGAGATGGAGTTAAATCCCAGGCTCTGTGTCTTACTACAAGCAAGACTTCGTTACAGGTAAGGGCAGTCACTTTTCAGTTCAAAGGAACTACATCATTCTCAAAGCTCATACGTTTCTCATCTTAACTGACAAGCATTGGATTTTAGAGGACCAGTGCTTTGTGTCAGTTTCAGAAACAGATTTGGACTAGTTATGGTCCATATGTGTAGGAAACACCGTTCTTTTGTTCTCAGCGCACTCACGTTTCCTGGTCTCTTAGAGACTATAGAAAGCAAGCGCGTGCTTCTCGCTCTAAAGCAGATTGTGATCCATGGATGAGAACTATGCTGTGTGTTTCCCTTCAGAGATGGAGTTAAATCCCAGACTCTGTGTCTTCCTACAAGCAAGACTTCTTTTAAGGTAAGGGCAGTCACTTTTCTGCTCAAACGAACTACATCGTTCATGAAGCTCACCCGTTTCCCATCTTAACTGACAAGCATTGGATGTTAGAGGACCAGTGCTTTGTATCAGTTTCAGAAGCAGAGTTGGACTAGAAATGGTCTGTATGTGTAGGAAACACCGTTCTTTTGTTCTCAGCACACTCACGTTTCCTGTTCTCTTAGAGACTTTAGAAAGCAAGAGCGTGCTTCTTGCTGTAAAGCAGAGTGTGATCCATGGGTGAGAACTATGCTGTGTGTTTCCCTTCAGAAATGGAGTTAAATCCCAGGCTCTGTGTCTTCCTATAAGCAAGACTTCGATTCAGGTAAGGGCAGTCACTTGTCATCTCAAACGAACTACATCATTCACGAAGCTCACACGTTTCTTATCTTAACAGACAAGCATTGGATGTTAGAGGACCAGTGCTTTGTATCAGTTTCAGAAGCAGAGTTGGACCTGATATGGTCCCTATGTGTAGGAAACACCGTTCTTTTGTTCTCAGAACACTCATGTTTCCTGCTGTGTTAGAGACTCCAGAAAACAAGAGCGTGCTTCTCGCTCTAAAGCAGATTGTGATCCATGGATGAGAACTATGCTGTGTGTTTCCCTTCAGAGATGGAGTTAAATCCCAGACTCTGTGTCTTCCTACAAGCAAGAATTCGTTTAAGGTAAGGGCAGTCACTTTTCAGTTCAAAGGAACTACATCATTCTCAAAGCTCACACGTTTCTCATCTTAAATGACAAGCATTGGATTTTAAAGGACCAGTGCTTTGTGTCAGTTTCAGAAACAGAGTTGGACTAGATAAGGTCCGTATGCGTAGGAAACACCGTTCTTTTGTTCTCAGCGAACTCACGTTTCCTGCTGTGTTAGAGACTCCAGAAAGCAAGAGCGTGCTTCTCGCTCTAAAGCAGATTGTGATCCATGGATGAGAACTATGCTTTGTGTTTCCCTTCAGAAATGGAGTTAAATCCCAGACTCTGTGTCTTCCTACAAGCAAGACTTCGTTTAAGGTAAGTGTAGTCACTTTTCTGCTCAAACGAACTACATCGTTCATGAAGCTCACACGTTTCCCATCTTAACTAACAAGCATTGGATGTTAGAGGACCAGTGCTTTGTATCAGTTTCAGGAGAAGAATTGGACTACATATGGTCCGTATGTTTACGAAACTCCGTTCTTTTGTTCTGGGCACACTCAGATTTCCTGCTGTATTAGAGACTCTAGAAAGCAAGAGCGTGCTTCTTGCTGTAAAGCAGAGTGTTATCCATGGGTGAGAACTATGCTGTGTGTTTCCCTTCAGAAATGGAGTTAAATCCCAGGCTCTGTGTCTTCCTATAAGCAAGACTTCGTTTCAGGTAAGGGCAGTCACTTGTCATCTCAAACGAACTACATCGTTCACGAAGCTCACACGTTTCTTATCTTAACAGACAAGCATTGGATGTTAGAGGACCAGTGCTTTGTATCAGTTTCAGAAGCAGAGTTGGACTAGATATGGTCTGTATGTGTAGGAAACACCGTTCTTTTGTTCTCAGCACACTCACGTTTCCTGCTGTGTTACAGACTCCAGAAAGCAAGAGCGTGCTTCTCGCTCTAAAGCAGAGTGTGATCCATGGATGAGAACTCTGCTGTGTGTTTCCCTTCACAGATGGAGTTAAATCCCAGGCTCTGTGTTTTACTACAAGCAAGACTTCGTTACAGGTAAGGTCAGTCACTTTTCAGTTCAAAGGAACTACATCATTCTCAAAGCTCACACATTTCTCATCTTAACTGACAAGCATTGGATGTTAGAGGACCAGTGCTTTGTGTCACTTACAGAAACAGAGTTGGACTAGATATGGTCCGTATGTGTAGGAAACACCGTTCTTTTGTTCTCAGCGCACTCACGTTTCCTGCTGTCTTAGAGACTCTAGAGAGCAAGAGCATGCTTCTTGTTCTAAAGCAGAGTGTGATCAATGGATGAGAACACTGCTGTGTGTTTCACTTCAGAAATGGAGTTAAATCCCAGGCTCTGAGTTTCCTACAAGCAAAACTTCGTTTCAGGTAAGGGCAGTCACTTTTCTGCTCTAACGAACTACATCTTTCACGAAGATCACACGTTTCTCATCTTAACTGACAAGCATTGGATGTTAGAGGACCAGTGCATTGTATCAGGTTCAGAAGCAGATTTGGACTACATATGGTCCGTATGTGTAGGAAACACCGTTCTTTTGTTCTCAACGCACTCACATTTCCTGCTGTCTTAGAGACTTTAGAAAGCAAGAGCGTCCTTCTCGCTCTAAAGCAGATTGTGATCCATGGATGAGAACTATGCTGTGTGTTTCCCCTCAGAGATGGAGTTAAATCCCAGGCTCTGTGTCTTACTACAAGCAAGACTTCGTTACAGGTAAGGGCAGTCACTTTTCAGTTCAAAGGAACTACATCATTCTCAAAGCTCACACGTTTCTCATCTTAACTGACAAGCATTGGATGTTAGAGGACCAGTGCTTTGTGTCAGTTTCAGAAACAGAGTTGGACTAGAAATGGTCCGTATGTGTAGGAAACACCGTTCTTTTGTTCTCAGCGCACTCACCTTTCCTGGTCTCTTAGAGACTTTAGAAAGCAAGAGCGTGCTTCTCGCTCTAAAGCAGATTGTGATCCATGGATGAGAACTATGCTGTGTGTTTCCCTTCAGAAATGGAGTTAAATCCCAGACTCTGTGTCTTCCTACAAGCAAGACTTCGTTTAAGGTAAGTGTAGTCACTTTTCTGCTCAAACGAACTACATCGTTCATGAAGCTCACACGTTTCCCATCTTAACTGACAAGCATTGGATGTTAGAGGACCAGTGCTTTGTATCAGATTCAGAAGAAGATTTGGACTACATATGGTCCGTATGTTTACGAAACTCCGTTCTTTTGTTCTGGGCACACTCAGATTTCCTGCTGTATTAGAGACTCTAGAAAGCAAGAGCGTGCTTCTTGCGGTAAAGCAGAGTGTGATCCATGGGTGAGAACTATGCTGTGTGTTTCCCTTCAGAAATGGAGTTAAATCCCAGGCTCTGTGTCTTCCTATAAGCAAGACTTCGATTCAGGTAAGGGCAGTCACTTGTCATCTCAAACGAACTACATCGTTCACGAAGCTCACACGTTTCTTATCTTAACAGACAAGCATTGGATGTTAGAGGACCAGTGCTTTGTATCAGTTTCAGAAGCAGAGTTGGACTAGATATGGTCCGTATGTGAAGGAAACACCGTTCTTTTGTTCTCAGCACACTCACATTTCCTGCTGTGTTAGAGACTGAAGAAAACAAGAGCATGCTTCTCGCTCTAAAGCAGAGTGTGATCCATGGATGAGAACTCTGCTGTGTGTTTCCCTTCAGAGATGGAGTTAAATCCCAGGCTCTGTGTCTTACTACAAGCAAGACTTCGTTAAAGGTAAGGGCAGTCACTTTTCAGTTCAAAGGAACTACATCATTCTCAAAGCTCATACGTTTCTCATCTTAACTGACAATCATTGGATGTTAGAGGACCAGTGCTTTGTGTCAGTTTCAGAAACAGAGTTGGACTAGATATGGTCCGTATGTGTAGAAAACACCGTTCTTTTGTTCTCAGCGCACTCACGTTTCCTGCTGACTTAGAGACTTTAGAAATCAAGAGCGTGCTTCTCGCTCTAAAGCAGATTGTGATCCATGGATGAGAACTATGCTGTGTGTTTCCCTTCAGAGATGGAGTTAAATCCCAGACTCTGTGTCTTCCTACAAGCAAGAATTCGTTTAAGGTAAGGGCAGTCACTTTTCAGTTCAAAGGAACTACATCATTCTCAAAGCTCACACTTTTCTCATCTTAACTGACAAGCATTGGATTTTAGAGGACCAGTGCTTTGTATCAGTTTCAGAAGCAGAGTTGGACTAGATATGGTCCATATGTGTAGGAAACACCGTTCTTTTGTTCTCAGCGCACTCACGTTTCCTGCTGTCTTAGAGACTCTAGAGAGCAAGAGCATGCTTCTTGTTCTAAAGCAGAGTGTGATCAATGGATGAGAACACTGCTGTGTGTTTCATTTCAGAAATGGAGTTAAATCCCAGGCTCTGAGTCTTCCTACAAGCAAAACTTCGTTTCAGGTAAGGGCAGTCACTTTTCTGCTCTAACGAACTACATCTTTCACGAAGATCACACGTTTCTCATCTTAACTGACAAGCATTGGATGTTAGAGGACCAGTGCATTGTATCAGGTTCAGAAGCAGATTTGGATTACATATGGTCCATATGTGTAGGAAACACCGTTCTTTTGTTCTGGGCACACTCAGATTACCTGCTTTATTAGAGATTCTAGAAAGCAAGAGCATGCTTCTCGCTCTAAAGCAGAGTGTGATCCATGGATGAGAACTCTGCTGTGTGTTTCCCTTCAGAGATGGAGTTAAATCCCAGGCTCTGTGTCTTACTACAAGCAAGACTTCGTTACAGGTAAGGGCAGTCACTTTTGAATTCAAAAGAACTACATCATTCTCAATGCTCATACGTTTCTCATCTTAACTGACAAGCATTGGATGATAGAGGACCAGTGCTTTGTATCAGTTTCAGAAGAAGATTTGGACTACATATGGTCCGTATGTTTACGAAACTCCGTTCTTTTGTTCTGGGCACACTCAGATTTCCTGCTGTATTAGAGACTCTAGAAAGAAAGAGCGTGCTTCTTGCTGTAAAGCAGAGTGTGATCCATGGGTGAGAACTATGCTGTGTGTTTCCCTTCAGAAATGGAGTTAAATCCCAGGCTCTGTGTCTTCCTATAAGCAAGACTTCGTTTCAGGTAAGGGCAGTCACTTGTCATCTCAAACGAACTACATCGTTCACGAAGGTCACACGTTTCTTATCTTAACAGACAAGCATTGGATGTTAGAGGACCAGTGCTTTGTATCAGTTTCAGAAGCAGAGTTGGACTAGATATGGTCCGTATGTGAAGGAAACACCGTTCTTTTGTTCTCAGCACACTCACATTTCCTGCTGTGTTAGAGACTCAAGAAAACAAGAGCATGCTTCTCGCTCTAAAGCAGAGTGTGATCCATGGATGAGAACTCTGCTGTGTGTTTCCCTTCAGAGATGGAGTTAAATCCCAGACTCTGTGTCTTCCTACAAGCAAGAATTCGTTTAAGGTAAGGGCAGTCACTTTTCAGGTCAAAGGAACTACATCATTCTCAAAGCTCACACTTTTCTCATCTTAACTGACAAGCATTGGATTTTAGAGGACCAGTGCTTTGTATCAGTTTCAGAAGCAGATTTGGACTAGATATGGTCCGTATGTGTAGGAAACACCGTTCTTTTGTTCTCAGCTCACTCACGTTTCCTGCTGTCTTAGAGACTTTAGAAAGCAAGAGCGTGCTTCTCGCTCTAAAGCAGATTGTGATCCATGGATGAGAACTATGCTGTGTGTTTCCCTTCAGAAATGGAGTTAAATCCCAGACTCTGTGTCTTCCTACAAGCAAGAATTCGTTTAAGGTAAGGGCAGTCACTTTTGTGCTCAAACGAACTACATCGTTCATAAAGCTCACATGTTTCCCATCTTAACTGACAAGCATTGGATGTTAGAGGACCAGTGCTTTGTATCAGTTTCAGAAGCAGAGTTGGACCTGATATGGTCCGTATGTGTAGGAAACACTGTTCTTTTGTTCTCAGTACACTCATGTTTCCTGCAGTGTTAGAGACTCCAGAAAACAAGAGCGTGCTTCTCGCTCTAAAGCAGATTGTGATCCATGGATGAGAACTATGCTGTGTGTTTCCCTTCAGAGATGGAGTTAAATCCCAGACTCTGTGTCTTCCTACAAGCAAGAATTCGTTTAAGGTAAGGGCAGTCACTTTTCAGTTCAAAGGAACTACATCATTCTCAAAGCTCACACGTTTCTCATCTTAAATGACAAGCATTGGATTTTAAAGGACCAGTGCTTTGTGTCAGTTTCAGAAACAGAGTTGGACTAGATATGGTCCGTATGTGTAGAAAACACCGTTCTTTTGTTCTCAGCGCACTCACGTTTCCTGCTGACTTAGAGACTTTAGAAATCAAGAGTGTGCTTCTCGCTCTAAAGCAGATTGTGATCCATGGATGAGAACTATGCTGTGTGTTTCCCTTCAGAGATGGAGTTAAATCCCAGACTCTGTGTCTTCCTACAAGCAAGAATTCGTTTAAGGTAAGGGCAGTCACTTTTCAGGTCAAAGGAACTACATCATTCTCAAAGCTCACACTTTTCTCATCTTAACTGACAAGCATTGGATTTTAGAGGACCAGTGCTTTGTATCAGTTTCAGAAGCAGAGTTGGACTAGATATGGTCCGTATGTGTAGGAAACACCGTTCTTTTGTTCTCAGCGCACTCACGTTTCCTGCTGTCTTAGAGACTCTAGAGAGCAAGAGCATGCTTCTTGTTCTAAAGCAGAGTGTGATCAATGGATGAGAACACTGCTGTGTGTTTCACTTCAGAAATGGAGTTAAATCCCAGGCTCTGAGTCTTCCTACAAGCAAAACTTCGTTTCAGGTAAGGGCAGTCACTTTCTGCTCTAACGAACTACATCATTCACGAAGCTCACACGTTTCTTATCTTAACAGACAAGTATTGGATGTTAGAGGACCAGTGCTTTGTATCAGTTTCAGAAGCAGAGTTGGACTAGATATGGTCCGTATGTGTAGGAAACACCGTTCTTTTGTTCTCAGCTCACTCACGTTTCCTGCTATGTTAGAGACTCCAGAAAACAAGAGCGTGATTCTCGCTCTAAAGCAGAGTGTGATCCATGGATGAGAACTCTGCTGTGTGTTTCCATTCAGAGATGGAGTTAAATCCCAGGCTCTGTGTCTTACTACAAGCAAGACTTCGTTACAGGTAAGGGCAGTCACTTTTCAGTTCAAAGGAACTACATCATTCTCAAAGCTCATACGTTTCTCATCTTAACTGACAAGCATTGGATGTTAGAGGACCAGTGCTTTGTCAGTTTCAAAAACAGAGTTGGACTAGATATGGTCCGTATGTGTAGGAAACACCGTTCTTTTGTTCTCAGCGCACTCACGTTTCCTGCTGTCTTAGAGACTTTAGAAAGCAAGAGCGTGCTTCTCGCTCTAAAGCAGATTGTGATCCATGGATGAGAACTATGCTGTGTGTTTCCCTTCAGAAATGGAGTTAAATCCCAGACTCTGTGTCTTCCTACAAGCAAGAATTCGTTTAAGGTAAGGGCAGTCACTTTTGTGCTCAAACGAACTACATCGTTCATAAAGCTCACATGTTTCCCATCTTAACTGACAAGCATTGGATGTTAGAGGACCAGTGCTTTGTATCAGTTTCAGAAGCAGAGTTGGACCTGATATGGTCCGTATGTGTAGGAAACACCGTTCTTTTGTTCTCAGTACACTCATGTTTCCTGCAGTGTTAGAGACTCCAGAAAACAAGAGCGTGCTTCTCACTCTAAAGCAGATTGTGATCCATGGATGAGAACTATGCTGTGTGTTTCCCTTCAGAGATGGAGTTAAATCCCAGACTCTGTGTCTTCCTACAAGCAAGAATTCGTTTAAGGTAAGGGCAGTCACTTTTCAGTTCAAAGGAACTACATCATTCTCAAAGCTCACACGTTTCTCATCTTAAATGACAAGCATTGGATTTTAAAGGACCAGTGCTTTGTGTCAGTTTCAGAAACAGAGTTGGACTAGATATGGTCCGTATGTGTAGGAAACACCGTTCTTTTGTTCTCTGCGAACTCACGTTTCCTGCTGTGTTAGAGACTCCAGAAAGCAAGAGCGTGCTTCTCGCTCTAAAGCAGATTGTGATCCATGGATGAGAACTATGCTGTGTGTTTCCCTTCAGAAATGGAGTTAAATCCCAGGCTCTGTGTCTTCCTACAAGCAAGACTTCGTTTAAGGTAAGGGCAGTCACTTTTCTGCTCAAACGAACTACACCGTTCATGAAGCTCACACGTTTCCCATCTTAACTGACAAGCATTGGATGTTAGAGGACCAGGGCTTTGTATCAGTTTCAGAAGAAGATTTGGACTACATATGGTCCGTATGTTTACGAAACTCCGTTCTTTTGTTCTGGGCACACTCAGATTTCCTGCTGTATTAGAGACTCTAGAAAGCAAGAGCGTGCTTCTTGCTGTAAAGCAGAGTGTGATCCATGGGTGAGAACTATGCTGTATGTTTCCCTTCAGAAATGGAGTTAAATCCCAGGCTCTGTGTCTTCCTATAAGCAAGACTTCGTTTCAGGTAAGGGCAGTCACTTGTCATCTCAAACGAACTACATCGTTCACGAAGCTCACACGTTTCTTATCTTAACAGACAAGCATTGGATGTTAGAGGACCAGTGCTTTGTATCAGTTTCAGAAGCAGAGTTGGACTAGATATGGTCTGTATGTGTAGGAAACACCGTTCTTTTGTTCTCAGCACACTCACGTTTCCTGCTGTGTTACAGACTCCAGAAAGCAAGAGCGTGCTTCTCGCTCTAAAGCAGAGTGTGATCCATGGATGAGAACTCTGCTGTGTGTTTCCCTTCAGAGATGGAGTTAAATCCCAGGCTCTGTGTCTTACTACAAGCAAGACTTCGTTACAGGTAAGGGCAGTCACTTTTCAGTTCAAAGGAACTACATCATTCTCAAAGCTCACACATTTCTCATCTTAACTGACAAGCATTGGATGTTAGAGGACCAGTGCTTTGTGTCACTTACAGAAACAGAGTTGGACTAGATATGGTCCGTATGTGTAGGAAACTCCGTTCTTTTGTTCTCAGCGCACTCACGTTTCCTGCTGTCTTAGAGACTCTAGAGAGCAAGAGCATGCTTCTTGTTCTAAAGCAGAGTGTGATCAATGGATGAGAACTATGCTGTGTGTTTCCCTTCAGAAATGGAGTTAAATCCCAGACTCTGTGTCTTCCTACAAGCAAGAATTCGTTTAAGGTAAGGGCAGTCACTTTTCAATTCAAAGGAACTACATCATTCTCAATGCTCATACGTTTCTCATCTTACCTGACAAGCATTGGATGATAGAGGACCAGTGCTTTGTATCAGTTTCAGAAGAAGATTTGGACTACATATGGTCCGTATGTTTACGAAACTCCGTTCTTTTGTTCTGGGCACACTCATATTTCCTGCTGTATTAGAGACTCTAGAAAGAAAGAGCGTGCTTCTTGCTGTAAAGCAGAGTGTGATCCATGGGTGAGAACTATGCTGTGTGTTTCCCTTCAGAAATGGAGTTAAATCCCAGGCTCTGTGTCTTCCTATAAGCAAGACTTCGTTTCAGGTAAGGGCAGTCACTTGTCATCTCAAACGAACTACATCATTCACGAAGGTCACACGTTTCTTATCTTAACAGACAAGCATTGGATGTTAGAGGACCAGTGCTTTGTATCAGTTTCAGAAGCAGAGTTGGACTAGATATGGTCCGTATGTGTAGGAAACACCGTTCTTTTGTTCTCAGCGCACTCACGTTTCCTGGTCTCTTAGAGACTTTAGAAAGCAAGAGCGTGCTTCTCGCTCTAAAGCAGATTGTGATCCATGGATGAGAACTATGCTGTGTGTTTCCCTTCAGAAATGGAGTTAAATCCCAGACTCTGTGTCTTCCTACAAGCAAGACTTCGTTTAAGGTAAGGGCAGTCACTTTTCAGTTCAAAGGAACTACATCATTCTCAAAGCTCACACGTTTCTCATCTTAACTGACAAGCATTGGATGTTAGAGGACCAGTGCTTTGTATCAGTTTCAGAAGCAGAGTTGGACTAGATATGGTCCGTATGTGTAGGAAACACCGTTCCTTTGTTCTCAGCGCACTCACGTTTCCTGCTGTCTTAGAGACTCTAGAGAGCAAGAGCATGCTTCTTGTTCTAAAGCAGAGTGTGATCAATGGATGAGAACACTGCTGTGTGTTTCACTTCAGAAATGGAGTTAAATCCCAGGCTCTGAGTCTTCCTACAAGCAAAACTTCGTTTCAGGTAAGGGCAGTCACTTTTCTGCTCTAACGAACTACATCATTCACGAAGCTCACACGTTTCTTATCTTAACAGACAAGCATTGGATGTTAGAGGACCAGTGCTTTGTATCAGTTTCAGAAGCAGAGTTGGACTAGATATGGTCCGTATGTGTAGGAAACACCGTTCTTTTGTTCTCAGCGAACTCACGTTTCCTGCTGTCTTAGAGACTCCAGAAAGCAAGAGCGTGCTTCTCGCTCTAAAGCAGATTGTGATCCATGGATGAGAACTATGCTGTGTGTTTCCCTTCAGAAATGGAGTTAAATCCCAGGCTCTGTGTCTTCCTACAAGCAAGACTTCGTTTAAGGTAAGGGCAGTCACTTTTCTGCTCAAACGAACTACACCGTTCATGAAGCTCACACGTTTCCCATCTTAACTGACAAGCATTGGATGTTAGAGGACCAGTGCTTTGTATCAGTTTCAGAAGAAGATTTGGACTACATATGGTCCGTATGTTTACGAAACTCCGTTCTTTTGTTCTGGGCACACTCAGATTTCCTGCTGTATTAGAGACTCTAGAAAGCAAGAGCGTGCTTCTTGCTGTAAAGCAGAGTGTGATCCATGGGTGAGAACTATGCTGTGTGTTTCCCTTCAGAAATGGAGTTAAATCCCAGGCTCTGTGTCTTCCTATAAGCAAGACTTCGTTTCAGGTAAGGGCAGTCACTTGTCATCTCAAACGAACTACATCGTTCACGAAGCTCACACGTTTCTTATCTTAACAGACAAGCATTGGATGTTAGAGGACCAGTGCTTTGTATCAGTTTCAGAAGCAGAGTTGGACTAGATATGGTCCGTATGTGAAGGAAACACCGTTCTTTTGTTGTCAGCACACTCACATTTCCTGCTGTGTTAGAGACTCAAGAAAACAAGAGCATGCTTCTCGCTCTAAAGCAGAGTGTGATCCATGGATGAGAACTCTGCTGTGTGTTTCCCTTCAGAGATGGAGTTAAATCCCAGGCTCTGTGTCTTACTACAAGCAAGACTTCGTTAAAGGTAAGGGCAGTCACTTTTCAGTTCAAAGGAACTACCTCATTCTCAAAGCTCACACGTTTCTCATCTTAACTGACAAGCATTGGATTTTAGAGGACCAGTGCTTTGTGTCAGTTTCAGAAACAGAGTTGGACTAGATATGGTCCGTATGTGTAGGAAACACCGTTCTTTTGTTCTCAGCGCACTCACGTTTCCTGCTGTCTTAGAGACTTTAGAAAGCAAATGCGTGCTTCTCGCTCTAAAGCAGATTGTGATCCATGGATGAGAACTATGCTGTGTGTTTCCCTTCAGAACTGGAGTTAAATCCCAGACTCTGTGTCTTCCTACAAGCAAGAATTCGTTTAAGGTAAAGGCAGTCACTTTTCAGTTCAAAGGAACTACATCATTCTCAAAGCTCACACGTTTCTCATCTTAAATGACAAGCATTGGATTTTAAAGGACCAGTGCTTTGTGTCAGTTTCAGAAACAGAGTTGGACTAGATATGGTCCGTATGTGTAGGAAACACCGTTCTTTTGTTCTCAGCGAACTCACGTTTCCTGCTGTGTTAGAGACTCCAGAAAGCAAGAGCGTGCTTCTCGCTCTAAAGCAGATTGTGATCCATGGATGAGAACTATGCTGTGTGTTTCCCTTCAGAGATGGAGTAAAATCCCAGACTCTGTGTCTTCCTACAAGCAAGAATTCGTTTAAGGTAAGGGCAGTCACTTTTCAGTTCAAAGGAACTACATCATTCTCAAAGCTCACACGTTTCTCATCTTAACTGACAAGCATTGGATTTTAGAGGACCAGTGCTTTGTATCAGTTTCAGAAGCAGAGTTGGACTAGATATGGTCCGTATGTGTAGGAAACACCGTTCCTTTGTTCTCAGCGCACTCACGTTTCCTGCTGTCTTAGAGACTCTAGAGAGCAAGAGCATGCTTCTTGTTCTAAAGCAGAGTGTGATCAATGGATGAGAACACTGCTGTGTGTTTCACTTCAGAAATGGAGTTAAATCCCAGGCTCTGAGTCTTCCTACAAGCAAAACTTCGTTTCAGGTAAGGGCAGTCACTTTTCTGCTCTAACGAACTACATCATTCACTAAGCTCACACGTTTCTTATCTTAACAGACAAGCATTGGATGTTAGAGGACCAGTGCTTTGTATCAGTTTCAGAAGCAGAGTTGGACTAGATATGGTCCGTATGTGTAGGAAACACCGTTCTTTTGTTCTCAGCACACTCACGTTTCCTGCTGTGTTAGAGACTCCAGAAAACAAGAGCGTGATTCTCGCTCTAAAGCAGAGTGTGATCCATGGATGAGAACTCTGCTGTGTGTTTCCATTCAGAGATGGAGTTAAATCCCAGGCTCTGTGTCTTACTACAAGCAAGACTTCGTTACTGGTAAGGGCAGTCACTTTTCAGTTCAAAGGAACTACATCATTCTCAAAGCTCATACGTTTCTCATCTTAAATGACAAGCATTGGATGTTAGAGGACCAGTGCTTTGTGTCAGTTTCAGAAACAGAGTTGGACTAGATATGGTCCGTATGTGTAGGAAACACCGTTCTTTTGTTCTCAGCGCACTCACGTTTCCTGCTGTCTTAGAGACTTTAGAAAGCAAGAGCGTGCTTCTCGCTCTAAAGCAGATTGTGATCCATGGATGAGAACTATGCTGTGTGTTTCCCTTCAGAAATGGAGTTAAATCCCAGACTCTGTGTCTTCCTACAAGCAAGAATTCGTTTAAGGTAAGGGCAGTCACTTTTGTGCTCAAACGAACTACATTGTTCATGAAGCTCACATGTTTCCCATCTTAACTGACAAGCATTGGATGTTAGAGGACCAGTGCTTTGTATCAGTTTCAGAAGCAGAGTTGGACCTGATATGGTCCCTATGTGTAGGAAACACCGTTCTTTTGTTCTCAGTACACTCATGTTTCCTGCAGTGTTAGAGACTCCAGAAAACAAGAGCGTGCTTCTCGCTCTAAAGCAGATTGTGATCCATGGATGAGAACTATGCTGTGTGTTTCCCTTCAGAGATGGAGTTAAATCCCAGACTCTGTGTCTTCCTACAAGCAAGAATTCGTTTAAGGTAAGGGCAGTCACTTTTCAGTTCAAAGGAACTACATCATTCTCAAAGCTCACACGTTTCTCATCTTAAATGACAAGCATTGGATTTTAAAGGACCAGTGCTTTGTGTCAGTTTCAGAAACAGAGTTGGACTAGATATGGTCCGTATGTGTAGGAAACACCGTTCTTTTGTTTTCAGCGAACTCACGTTTCCTGCTGTGTTAGAGACTCCAGAAAGCAAGAGCGTGCTTCTCGCTCTAAAGCAGATTGTGATCCATGGATGAGAACTATGCTGTGTGTTTCCCTTCAGAAATGGAGTTAAATCCCAGGCTCTGTGTCTTCCTACAAGCAAGACTTCGTTTAAGGTAAGGGCAGTCACTTTTCTGCTCAAAAGAACTACACCGTTCATGAAGCTCACACGTTTCCCATCTTAACTGACAAGCATTGGATGTTAGAGGACCAGTGCTTTGTATCAGTTTCAGAAGAAGATTTGGACTACATATGGTCCGTATGTTTACGAAACTCCGTTCTTTTGTTCTGGGCACACTCAGATTTCCTGCTGTATTAGAGACTCTAGAAAGCAAGAGCTTGCTTCTTGCTGTAAAGCAGAGTGTGATCCATGGGTGAGAACCATGCTGTGTGTTTACCTTCAGAAATGGAGTTAAATCCCAGGCTCTGGTCTTCCTATAAGCAAGACTTCGTTTCAGGTAAGGGCAGTCACTTGTCATCTCAAACGAACTACATCGTTCACGAAGCTCACACGTTTCTTATCTTAACAGACAAGCATTGGATGTTAGAGGACCAGTGCTTTGTATCAGTTTCAGAAGCAGAGTTGGACTAGATATGGTCTGTATGTGTAGGAAACACCGTTCCTTTGTTCTCAGCACACTCACGTTTCCTGCTGTGTTACAGACTCCAGAAAGCAAGAGCGTGCTTCTCGCTCTAAAGCAGAGTGTGATCCATGGATGAGAACTCTGCTGTGTGTTTCCCTTCAGAGATGGAGTTAAATCCCAGGCTCTGTGTCTTACTACAAGCAAGACTTCGTTACAGGTAAGGGCAGTCACTTTTCAGTTCAAAGGAACTACATCATTCTCAAAGCTCACACATTTCTCATCTTAACTGACAAGCATTGGATGTTAGAGGACCAGTGCTTTGTGTCACTTACAGAAACAGATTTGGACTAGATATGGTCCGTATGTGTAGGAAACACCGTTCTTTTGTTCTCAGCGCACTCACGTTTCCTGCTGTCTTAGAGACTCTAGAGAGCAAGAGCATGCTTCTTGTTCTAAAGCAGAGTGTGATCAATGGATGAGAACACTGCTGTGTGTTTCACTTCAGAAATTGAGTTAAATCCCAGGCTCTGAGTCTTCCTACAAGCAAAACTTCGTTTCAGGTAAGGGCAGTTACGTTTCTGCTCTAACGAACTACATCTTTCACGAAGATCACACGTTTCTCATCTTAACTGACAAGCATTGGATGTTAGAGGACCAGTGCATTGTATCAGGTTCAGAAGCAGATTTGGATTACATATGGTCCATATGTGTAGGAAACACCGTTCTTTTGTTCTGGGCACACTCATATTTCCTGCTGTATTAGAGACTCTAGAAAGAAAGAGCGTGCTTCTTGCTGTAAAGCAGAGTGTGATCCATGGGTGAGAACTATGCTGTGTGTTTCCCTTCAGAAATGGAGTTAAATCCCAGGCTCTGTGTCTTACTACAAGCAAGACTTCGTTTCAGGTAAGGGCAGTCACTTGTCATCTCAAACGAACTACATCATTCACGAAGGTCACACGTTTCTTATCTTAACAGACAAGCATTGGATGTTAGAGGACCAGTGCTTTGTATCAGTTTCAGAAGCAGAGTTGGACTAGATATGGTCCGTATGTGTAGGAAACACCGTTCTTTTGTTCTCAGCACACTCACGTTTCCTGCTGTGTTAGAGACTCCAGAAAGCAAGAGCGTGCTTCTCGCTCTAAAGCAGAGTGTGATCCTTGGATGAGAACTCTGCTGTGTGTTTCCCCTCACAGATGGGGTTAAATCCAAGGCTCTGTGTCTTACTACAAGCAAGACTTCGTTACAGGTAAGGGCAGTCACTTTTCAGTTCAAAGGAACTACATCATTCTCAAAGCTCACACGTTTCTCATCTTAACTGACAAGCATTGGATGTTAGAGGACCAGTGCTTTGTATCAGTTTCAGAAGAAGATTTGGACTACATATGGTCCATATGTTTACGAAACTCCGTTCTTTTGTTCTGGGCACACTCAGATTTCCTGCTGTATTAGAGACTCTAGAAAGCAAGAGCGTGCTTCTTGCTGTAAAGCAGAGTGTGATCCATGGGTGAGAACTATGCTGTGTGTTTCCCTTCAGAAATGGAGTTAAATCCCAGACTCTGTGTCTTCCTACAAGCAAGACTTCGTTTAAGGTAAGGGCAGTCACTTTTCAGTTCAAAGGAACTACATCATTCTCAAAGCTCACACGTTTCTCATCTTAACTGACAAGCATTGGATGTTAGAGGACCAGTGCTTTGTGTCAGTTTCAGAAACAGAGTTGGACTAGATATGGTCCGTATGTGTAGGAAACACCGTTCTTTTTTTCTCAGCGCACTCACGTTTCCTGCTGTCTTAGAGACTTTAGAAAGCAAGAGCGTGATTCTCGCTCTAAAGCAGATTGTGATCCATGGATGAGAACTATGCTGTGTGTTTCCCTTCAGAAATGGAGTTAAATCCCAGACTCTGTGTCTTCCTACAAGCAAGAATTCGTTTAAGGTAAAGGCAGTCACTTTTCAGTTCAAAGGAACTACATCATTCTCAAAGCTCACACGTTTCTCATCTTAAATGACAAGCATTGGATTTTAAAGGACCAGTGCTTTGTGTCAGTTTCAGAAACAGAGTTGGACTAGATATGGTCCGTATGTGTAGGAAACACCGTTCTTTTGTTCTCAGCGAACTCACGTTTCCTGCTGTCTTAGAGACTCCAGAAAGCAAGAGCGTGCTTCTCGCTCTAAAGCAGATTGTGATCCATGGATGAGAACTATGCTGTGTGTTTCCCTTCAGAAATGGAGTTAAATCCCAGGCTCTGTGTCTTCCTACAAGCAAGACTTCGTTTAAGGTAAGGGCAGTCACTTTTCTGCTCAAACGAACTACACCGTTCATGAAGCTCACACGTTTCCCATCTTAACTGACAAGCATTGGATGTTAGAGGACCAGTGCTTTGTATCAGTTTCAGAAGAAGATTTGGACTACATATGGTCCGTATGTTTACGAAACTCCGTTCTTTTGTTCTGGGCACACTCAGATTTCCTGCTGTATTAGAGACTCTAGAAAGCAAGAGCGTGCTTCTTGCTGTAAAGCAGAGTGTGATCCATGGGTGAGAACTATGCTGTGTGATTCCCTTCAGAAATGGAGTTAAATCCCAGGCTCTGTGTCTTCCTATAAGCAAGACTTCGTTTCAGGTAAGGGCAGTCACTTGTCATCTCAAACGAACTACATCGTTCACGAAGCTCACACGTTTCTTATCTTAACAGACAAGCATTGGATGTTAGAGGACCAGTGCTTTGTATCAGTTTCAGAAGCAGAGTTGGACTAGATATGGTCCGTATGTGAAGGAAACACCGTTCTTTTGTTGTCAGCACACTCACATTTCCTGCTGTGTTAGAGACTCAAGAAAACAAGAGCATGCTTCTCGCTCTAAAGCAGAGTGTGATCCATGGATGAGAACTCTGCTGTGTGTTTCCCTTCAGAGATGGAGTTAAATCCCAGGCTCTGTGTCTTACTACAAGCAAGACTTCGTTAAAGGTAAGGGCAGTCACTTTTCAGTTCAAAGGAACTACCTCATTCTCAAAGCTCACACGTTTCTCATCTTAACTGACAAGCATTGGATTTTAGAGGACCAGTGCTTTGTGTCAGTTTCAGAAACAGAGTTGGACTAGATATGGTCCGTATGTGTAGGAAACACCGTTCTTTTGTTCTCAGCGCACTCACGTTTCCTGCTGTCTTAGAGACTTTAGAAAGCAAGAGCGTGCTTCTCGCTCTAAAGCAGATTGTGATCCATGGATGAGAACTATGCTGTGTGTTTCCCTTCAGAACTGGAGTTAAATCCCAGACTCTGTGTCTTCCTACAAGCAAGAATTCGTTTAAGGTAAAGGCAGTCACTTTTCAGTTCAAAGGAACTACATCATTCTCAAAGCTCACACGTTTCTCATCTTAAATGACAAGCATTGGATTTTAAAGGACCAGTGCTTTGTGTCAGTTTCAGAAACAGAGTTGGACTAGATATGGTCCGTATGTGTAGGAAACACCGTTCTTTTGTTCTCAGCGCACTCATGTTTCCTGCTGACTTAGAGACTTTAGAAATCAAGAGCGTGCTTCTCGCTCTAAAGCAGATTGTGATCCATGGATGAGAACTATGCTGTGTGTTTCCCTTCAGAGATGGAGTAAAATCCCAGACTCTGTGTCTTCCTACAAGCAAGAATTCGTTTAAGGTAAGGGCAGTCACTTTTCAGTTCAAAGGAACTACATCATTCTCAAAGCTCACACGTTTCTCATCTTAACTGACAAGCATTGGATTTTAGAGGACCAGTGCTTTGTATCAGTTTCAGAAGCAGAGTTGGACTAGATATGGTCCGTATGTGTAGGAAACACCGTTCCTTTGTTCTCAGCGCACTCACGTTTCCTGCTGTCTTAGAGACTCTAGAGAGCAAGAGCATGCTTCTTGTTCTAAAGCAGAGTGTGATCAATGGATGAGAACACTGCTGTGTGTTTCACTTCAGAAATGGAGTTAAATCCCAGGCTCTGAGTCTTCCTACAAGCAAAACTTCGTTTCAGGTAAGGGCAGTCACTTTTCTGCTCTAACGAACTACATCATTCACGAAGCTCACACGTTTCTTATCTTAACAGACAAGCATTGGATGTTAGAGGACCAGTGCTTTGTATCAGTTTCAGAAGCAGAGTTGGACTAGATATGGTCCGTATGTGTAGGAAACACCGTTCTTTAGTTCTCAGCGAACTCATGTTTCCTGCTGTCTTAGAGACTCCAGAAAGCAAGAGCGTGCTTCTCGCTCTAAAGCAGATTGTGATCCATGGATGAGAACTATGCTGTGTGTTTCCCTTCAGAAATGGAGTTAAATCCCAGGCTCTGTGTCTTCCTACAAGCAAGACTTCGTTTAAGGTAAGGGCAGTCACTTTTCTGCTCAAACGAACTACACCGTTCATGAAGCTCACACGTTTCCCATCTTAACTGACAAGCATTGGATGTTAGAGGACCAGTGCTTTGTATCAGTTTCAGAAGAAGATTTGGACTACATATGGTCCGTATGTTTACGAAACTCCGTTCTTTTGTTCTGGGCACACTCAGATTTCCTGCTGTATTAGAGACTCTAGAAAGCAAGAGCGTGCTTCTTGCTGTAAAGCAGAGTGTGATCCATGGGTGAGAACTATGCTGTGTGTTTCCCTTCAGAAATGGAGTTAAATCCCAGGCTCTGTGTCTTCCTATAAGCAAGACTTCGTTTCAGGTAAGGGCAGTCACTTGTCATCTCAAACGAACTACATCGTTCACGAAGCTCACACGTTTCTTATCTTAACAGACAAGCATTGGATGTTAGAGGACCAGTGCTTTGTATCAGTTTCAGAAGCAGAGTTGGACTAGATATGGTCCGTATGTGAAGGAAACACCGTTCTTTTGTTCTCAGCACACTCACATTTCCTGCTGTGTTAGAGACTCAAGAAAACAAGAGCATGCTTCTCGCTCTAAAGCAGAGTGTGATCCATGGATGAGAACTCTGCTGTGTGTTTCCCTTCAGAGATGGAGTTAAATCCCAGGCTCTGTGTCTTACTACAAGCAAGACTTCGTTAAAGGTAAGGGCAGTCACTTTTCAGTTCAAAGGAACTACCTCATTCTCAAAGCTCACACGTTTCTCATCTTAACTGACAAGCATTGGATTTTAGAGGACCAGTGCTTTGTGTCAGTTTCAGAAACAGAGTTGGACTAGATATGGTCCGTATGTGTAGGAAACACCGTTCTTTTGTTCTCAGCGCACTCACGTTTCCTGCTGTCTTAGAGACTTTAGAAAGCAAATGCGTGCTTCTCGCTCTAAAGCAGATTGTGATCCATGGATGAGAACTATGCTGTGTGTTTCCCTTCAGAACTGGAGTTAAATCCCAGACTCTGTGTCTTCCTACAAGCAAGAATTCGTTTAAGGTAAAGGCAGTCACTTTTCAGTTCAAAGGAACTACATCATTCTCAAAGCTCACACGTTTCTCATCTTAAATGACAAGCATTGGATTTTAAAGGACCAGTGCTTTGTGTCAGTTTCAGAAACAGAGTTGGACTAGATATGGTCCGTATGTGTAGGAAACACCGTTCTTTTGTTCTCAGCGAACTCACGTTTCCTGCTGTGTTAGAGACTCCAGAAAGCAAGAGCGTGCTTCTCGCTCTAAAGCAGATTGTGATCCATGGATGAGAACTATGCTGTGTGTTTCCCTTCAGAGATGGAGTAAAATCCCAGACTCTGTGTCTTCCTACAAGCAAGAATTCGTTTAAGGTAAGGGCAGTCACTTTTCAGTTCAAAGGAACTACATCATTCTCAAAGCTCACACGTTTCTCATCTTAACTGACAAGCATTGGATTTTAGAGGACCAGTGCTTTGTATCAGTTTCAGAAGCAGAGTTGGACTAGATATGGTCCGTATGTGTAGGAAACACCGTTCCTTTGTTCTCAGCGCACTCACGTTTCCTGCTGTCTTAGAGACTCTAGAGAGCAAGAGCATGCTTCTTGTTCTAAAGCAGAGTGTGATCAATGGATGAGAACACTGCTGTGTGTTTCACTTCAGAAATGGAGTTAAATCCCAGGCTCTGAGTCTTCCTACAAGCAAAACTTCGTTTCAGGTAAGGGCAGTCACTTTTCTGCTCTAACGAACTACATCATTCACGAAGCTCACACGTTTCTTATCTTAACAGACAAGCATTGGATGTTAGAGGACCAGTGCTTTGTATCAGTTTCAGAAGCAGAGTTGGACTAGATATGGTCCGTATGTGTAGGAAACACCGTTCTTTTGTTCTCAGCACACTCACGTTTCCTGCTGTGTTAGAGACTCCAGAAAACAAGAGCGTGATTCTCGCTCTAAAGCAGAGTGTGATCCATGGATGAGAACTCTGCTGTGTGTTTCCATTCAGAGATGGAGTTAAATCCCAGGCTCTGTGTCTTACTACAAGCAAGACTTCGTTACTGGTAAGGGCAGTCACTTTTCAGTTCAAAGGAACTACATCATTCTCAAAGCTCACACGTTTCTCATCTTAAATGACAAGCATTGGATGTTAGAGGACCAGTGCTTTGTGTCAGTTTCAGAAACAGAGTTGGACTAGATATGGTCCGTATGTGTAGGAAACACCGTTCTTTTGTTCTCAGCGCAC